>CANJKZ010000354.1:0-1200000 GCA_947471745.1 Closterium sp. Naga37s-1 | reverse complement strand
ACTTTGTGCATGCTCTGTTCTGTTTCTCACCTGCTCTCCATTCTCCCTTTCGCTTCTCTTCCCCCTTCTCTTCCCTATCCCCTTCTCCTTCCCCTTCCCTTACCCCCCCTCCAGTCTTTGGACATCAGCAAGGTGACAAGGGGCGATCTCTCCTTCTCAGTGCCCTTCAAGCTCGTAGCAGAGAGGAATGACTTTGTGCATGCGCTCGTGGCCTACTTTGACGTTGGCTTCACCAAGTGCCACAAGCCAATTGGTTTCTCAACAGGTTAGTGGCTCTGGCTTTTCGACAGGTATCTTATTCACTGTTTCTTTGGTTCAGTTCCCCCCCCCCCCACCTTCCTCTCCCCCCCCCCCCCCCCCCCCCCCGCCTTCCCCCCCTCTCCCTTCCCCATTGGCAATCGCTTTCATCCCCTCTACTTTCTTCAACCTATGCTCGTGCTTCCCAAATTGTAACACATTCGCTATCGAATTAAACATTGGCCCGATGCCGATCATTTCCGCAGGGCCCAAGAGCCGGGGTACGCATTGGAAGCAAACGGTGCTATACTTGGAAGACACCCTAACTATGTGTGAAGGGGAAGCGGTTACCGGAACCATGCAAGTGAAGCCCAATGCGAAGAACCCCCGTGATCTAGACATATCCGTGACGTACAAGTTTGATGGTCGTAGAGGTAAGGCTTCGCGCACCCAACATTACCGCATGCGGTAATGTGGGCAGTGCTTGTTTTAAGAAAGCCTCTTGGTTTATGTTGATTTCATGCTTAGAAATGGATGTCTCGTGTTTTTTAACCCATTTTGATGTTTAGTGCCATATTCATTCTTTGGTTATTCAGCTGCACTAGAAAATATCGTGTTACTATTTAGAAGACTATCGCGTAACAGCTCCCTGGTGTGTTCGACCAGCAACAGTCGGCAAACCCATCAAATCATGGACATGTGAGAACCTCAATGCGGTTGGGTGAGATGTTATATGCTGCAAAGCGGTTATTATGTTCTTCAACACTTCACGTACGGTTTCCAACATCATTTTCCTTCAGATTCCTTCATCCGCTTTATCAACTTGATTGCTGCCCACTGAAGCAGTGATTTTGCAACATCATCTGAAGTGTTTCAGCCCGCAGCAGTGCTCCCAAAAATGACACTACGTGTCGCTCTGTCGAGCGACTTCCATTCACGCCATTTGTGACTCCTCACAGCTTTCTACTCTTGCCGGTCCCGCCGTTTTCGCCGTTCCCGTTGTTCCCGCCGTTCCAATCCAGCACCGCCATACGGCACGCGGTCTGGTCCTCAACGCTCGCTTTAGTTCCTTTGAGAATACTCAAGAATCTCAAGAATGGCCTCCTGTTGTGCAACGTGTGATCCGATGCGCCTTGCCGCCTGTTCCACTCGTTCCGCTCCGAATCCGCACGGCGATTTACTGATCAAGTGCCAGAATCCAGTCGCCGATCCAATCCCGAGGCTCCTCGGCATTCCGGCTTCCACGCCATATCTTGGCTTACAACGCGAATGTAGTGTAGCACGCCGCGGGTTCAATATACAGCACAGATACCTCGGCGTACAACGTGTTCAAGCCAGATACGGCTTGCAGCGTTGGGGTACTGATGCGACGGAAAAGCGAGGCTATTTGGGGGAAAACGAGGCTCACGGTAATGGGGATGGGGATGAAAGGGAAGCTTCGAGAATTGCGGTTAGGATTGTGGCGCAGGAAAGAGATATGATTTTGAAGGCGTCTCGGGGATTGGATGAACTGGAGGGGCGACTCGGAGTGGCAGGCCGGACTATAGAGGATACGAGAGAAGGTAGGATAGAGGATAGAAGAGTTTTCAGGAGTGAGGGTAGGAGATTAGGGAACGGCGTAGTTAGACAGGTATGGAGACGAGGAGAGAATCTGCGCATTCCCAGGAGAGGGGATGATAAGGATAAACTTAGAATACGGAGTAATCAGAGGATGGAGGATAGGAATTTTAGGTATTCTGGGGGTATTGTTGAGGAAAAAGGAGGGATAGGGGTGATGACTGATAGCGAAGCAGACAGCGTACCAGTGACGCCCACGGATGCTGACTCTCCGTTTGTACTCGTTAGTAGCAAGGCGGATTTCCATCCACACGTTGACGCACCAACTGGGTCAACCGCATGGCGGGAGCAGAATCCAGGGAGGCAGGAGTGGAATCCAGCTAAGCAGAGTCAGAAACCAGCGATGCAGGAGGCGAATCCAGCCAAGCAGAATCAGAATCCAGCGAGGGAGAGTCAAAATCAAGCGAGGCAAAATCAAGATCCAGCTAAGCAGAGTCAGAATCCAGCAAGGCAGCAGCTGCTGTACCTGGAAAGGTGTGGGAGAGAGGGGAGAGCAGCAGAAGCACTGGTGATGCTGGGAGTGATGGAAAGGGAGGAGGGTGGGGGGGAGGAGGAAGGGGAGGCAGTGGAGAGAGAGGAGGAAGAAGAGGAGAGGGATTGGGAAGAGGAGAGGTACGGAGCGAGAGGGCATGGAGAAATAGGTGGTGACAGAAAGGAAGGTGAGAGAGGGGGAGGTGTTGACAGGAGTTGGTTGAATGCAGCGGCTTTCTGTCATGCCATGCATGCGCTGCTTAATGCCGACTGGCCGCTGGCCGCATCCAGACGTGCTGACGTGGGCACTGCGTCGTTGCCAGCTGGCAACCGTCGCGCGTCACCGTCTGTGTCTTCTTTTGGACGAGTTTCTGATGCTGCATCAGCGCTCGCCGCCCGGATGGCAGCAGTTGGAGTCACACCCAACCGGCAGTTTTGTCATCTTCTGGTGGAGGCATATCTGCGTGACGGGAGGGTGGAAGAAGCGGAGGAGGCGTGTGAGAGAGTGAGGGAGGAGGGGTGGAAGGTTCCTGGGAAGGTTCTGAGAAGGATCGTGCGGGCTTGGGCTAGAGAGGGGAGAGCAGGGGAGGCAGAAGAGGGGGTGAGGGAGATGGTGAAGGAAGGGGTCCAATTGGACGTTGCCACGTGTAACAGCATGATTGGGTTATATGCTCGTGTGGGGGCGTATGACAAGGCAGGGCGAGTGTGGGAGTGGATGGAGGAGAATGAGGGAGAAGAGGAGGAGGAAACAGGAGGGGAGTGGGGAGAGAGAGGAGGGGAATGGGGTGAGAGAGGAGGGGAGTGGGGTAATGAAGGTGGGGGAAGTGTGGGGAGGAAGGGCGGACAGGGCGAGTGGAAGGGAGGGAGGAGGAGGAGAGGGAGTGAATGCACTCCAACAGAAGCAACATATCGTGCCCTCATTCGCATGTGAGTGGGACTCGAACACTCGGTTGTTTTTGTTTTTTCTAGCCGTTTCAATATTTAACAAGGCATAGCATGTCAGACTGAAATTTCCAGTTTCATTCTTGAGCTTGAGGTTGAAGAATAGACAAAGCGTGTGAGGTGGGAACTCTTATCACGGCGATTCATGCGTCTTTGTGAGTAATATGCTGCCTTTGTAATGTCCCATCCCATGTGCCACAACAACCCATACTCAGTGCCATGCCTCGAATCACAGGCCTCATGGCCATGCTTCATATCATAGCACAAGCCTGTGACCCATTATTCATGGTGCATGCATCATCTACACCCCATATAACACCTTATACAATTCCCGTGTAACACCTGTTATGAGCACCATATAACACCTTGAATAAGCCCCGTGTAACACCTCATATGAACCCCATGTGACACCTTTACTATACCCCTTATAACGCCTTGAATTAACCCCATGTAACACCTTGTACGAACCCCATATAACACCTTAAATGAACCCCATATTAGACCTTCAATAAACCCTGTATAACACTGCAAATAAACCCCATATAACACCTTCAATAAACCCCATATAACACCCTAAATATGCCCCATATAACACCAGGTACACCCAAGCGGGCGTGCCCAGCAAGGCCACCCACATGCTGCATGCCATGAACGCACGTTGTACCTGTGCTGCTGTGCACATTCCCCATGCCTCACATGCCATGCCATGCCATATGCCCCATTCAGCACCCACGCAACACCAGATATATATAACACCTTATATATAAACCCCATAACACACCAGGTACACCCATGCGGGCATGCCCACCGAAGCCATCCATGTGCTGCGTGCCATGAGTGCCCGCGGCCTCCCATGGAGGGATGGGCTCCTGGCGTCTGTCATTCGCTGCCTTGCCGCTGCTGGCAGGTGGACGGACGCTCAAGGTGAGTCACTGTGGTTGTGCTTGATTGAGTCGACCCATTCACGTGCTGCATGCCATGAGTGCCCGCGGCCTCCCATGGAGGGATGGGCTCCTGGCGTCTGTCATTCGCTGCCTTGCCGCTGCTGGCAGGTGGACGGACGCTCAAGGTGAGTCACTGTGGTTGTGCTTGATTGAGTCGACCCATTCACGTGCTGCATGCCATGAGTGCCCGCGGCCTCCCATGGAGGGATGGGCTCCTGGCGTCTGTCATTCGCTGCCTTGCCGCTGCTGGCAGGTGGACGGACGCTCAAGGTGAGTCACTGTGGTTGTGCTTGATTGAGTCGACCCATTCACGTGCTGCATGCCATGAGTGCCCGCGGCCTCCCATGGAGGGATGGGCTCCTGGCGGCGTCTGTCATTCGCTGCCTTGCCGCTGCTGGCAGGTGGAGGGACGCTCAAGGTGAGTCCTGGTGAAAATACATCAGTAGGATGATTTCAACTGCAGGGTGTTTTTGAGAATTCTCAAAAACACCCTGCGCTCAAGGTCAGTCCTGGTGAAAATACATCAGTAGGATGATTGCAACTGTGAAGTGAAATCGATACAGTCTGGGGTACAGGGTTTAGTTGCCACTTCCCATGGAGGGAGGGATGGCCTCCTGGCGCCAGTCATTCGCTGCCTTGCTGCTGCTGGCAGGTGGACGGGCGCTCAAGGTGAGTATTAGCTGGGGTACGGTTACTATCTATTTAGAAGGATAATCTGAACCCTGAAGCGAGGTCAGTAATGGCTGAGGTACAGGGTTTTATTGCCACTTCCCATGGAGGGAGGGACGGCCTCCTGGCGCCAGTCATTCGCTGCCTCGCTGCTGCTGGCTGGCAGGTGGAGGGACGCTCAAGGTAGGTGAGTCACTGTGGTTCACCTCGTTTCTCTCCCTGCCTTGCCGCTCTTTCTCCACCTTTTTCTCCCTCCATCCCTTCGTTTTTTTTTAGTCGACTCAGAACTAGGTTCTTCTCAATTTTCTCCCTGCCTTGCCGCTCTCCCTCCACTCCACGTTTTTCTCCCTCTATCCCCTCCCCCCTCTCCCCTTCCCCCTCCCAGTCCTATAATCCTATTGCATGCAGCACCACATATGCTCCAAGGCCTGTTTTGTCCTGCACATGCAAAGTTCATCTCTCTCCTTCCCCGCTCCTCTCTCTCTCTCCCGTTCCCCTTTCCAGACCTATTTCACGAAGCCCAGCGCATGGCCCAAGCCCTTGCGAACGAGGCTTTCGCCGGCCCAGCACCGCAGGCTCGGCCCGAACTTGCGGTCTGGAGGAATATTCAGCTCGAGTCTGCAGCTTTGGGAACGAGCCTGATGTCTGGTGGTGCTTTGGGAATGAACGATGTAGAGCTTGCAGGGAGGGAGGAGCTGGGGGAGGATGATGCTTTGGGAAGAAGGGAGTTCAAGCCTGCTGCTTGGAAGAACCAGGAGGAAGTGGTGGGCGAGCAGTCTTACAAGGCCCTGATGAGTGCATACCAACGGGCAGGGCAGGCGGAGAAGGCTGAGGAGCTACTGCTGGCTATGGAGAAACGAGGTGAGATGAGGAGAGGAAAGGAGAGGAGAGGAGAGGAGAGGGGGAGGATGCACACTGATACATATGTGCACATGGCCATGCATGAGTGCATATCAACGGGCAGGGCAGGCACAGAGGGCTGAGGAGCTGATTCTGGCTATGGAGAAACGAGGTGAGATGAGGAGAGGAAAGGAAAGGAGAGGCGGGATGCGGGAAGAGGAGAGAAGAAGAGAGGAGAGGATGCACATTAACACGTGCTCTTGGCGGTGCATGCACGTGTTTGTGTGTGTGTACCACAGCATGTGGTCATGTGTAGGCCCTTTCACTCCGGCCGTGTGTGCCCATCACAGCGGATCTCTACCACATGGTCATGGATGCACATGGCAGGGCAGGCGTGGAGGGCCAACCTTCCCTTTCTCTTTACTCTCTCTCCTCCTTCCTCCTTTCTCACCCCCTTCACTCCAGCCATACCCCTGACAGCCGACCTGTACCACATGGTCATGGACGCTCATGACAGGGTGGGCAAGGAGGACTAACCTTCTTTACCCTCCTCCCTCCTTTCTCCTCCTTGCCCCTTTGTTCCAGGCATACCCCTGACAGCCGACCTGTACCACATGGTCATGGATGCGCATGGCAGGGCGGGCAACACAGCAGCTGCAGAGGCCATTCTGGATTGACAGCTCAACCGCACCGTACAGCCATTTGCCGAACCGTCTGCCAAACCAACTGCTGAACCATTTGCCGAACCATCTTCCGAACCATCTGCCGAGCCATCCGCCGAACCATCCTTCTCAGCGTCAGCCCCAGCAGCAATGAGCTTGAGATTAGGCGACGATGCCACCTCAGCATTGGACGCCATGTCAACCACAAGTGCCACGTCCGCCACCAGTGCCACGTCAGCCACAAGTGCCACGTCAGCCACAAGTGCCACGTCATTATCATCAACAGCCGCCCCACCGTTCGCACCACCCAGGCCAGACATCGTCCAGCTCACCTCCCTCGTGCACGCATATCTACGAGAGGGAAACTTCCGGGAAGCAGCAGTGCGGGTGCGGCAGATGAGAGAGCTTGGGCTGATCCCGACTTACAAGACGTGGGCCACGGTGGTGGGCGGTGCTGCGCGGTGCAGAGATTTATCAGACTGTTGCTGTCTGCTAGAAGCTCTCTCCTTTGTGGGGTTTGATGTACCGGAAAGGTGAGCCCTGAGAATGAGGGGTGGGGCTGAGTCTGCTCCCCACCTACAACACGTGGGCCACTGTGGCGGGCGGTGCAGCGCGGTGCAGTGATCTATCAGACTGTTGCAGTTTGTTGGAAGCAGTGTCTTACGTGGGGTTTGACGTTCCGGAGAGGTGAGCCCTGAGAATGAGGGGTGAGGCTGGGTCTGGTCCCCACCTACAAGACGTGGGTCTCTGTGGTACACGTAAGGTGTGGCTAGGAGTTGGGATTTATCTGGCTTCTGAGACGATTCATATGTCAAACCCTTGTCCTCTCTTTATCGTGCTTTTGTTGAAGCAAGCATCTCTCCTTTGTGTAATCTGATCACCTTTCTTTGCCTCCCCTCTCCTCTCCACCTCTCCTCTCTCCTTGCCACTCCTCCTCTCCTCTCCTCCTCTCCTCCCTTTGCCACTCCTCACTCCTCATTCCGCTCCAACATCTCAGGCTACTCCTCCAATGTGACGACGACACCTGGACGGACATTGACAGTCTGCTGACGTGGCTGCTGGAGAGGGATGCCAGCTGGAGCCGAGCAGAGGTCACAGAGGGAAGCAAGGTGGAGGGAAGTGCAGAAGGCATGGTGACCGAGGGGAATGCAGCAGGGAGTGTGGGAGAGAGGGGTGCAGACGGGAGTGTGGGAGAGAGGGGTGCAGACGGGAGTGTGGGAGAGAGGGGTGCAGACGGGAGTGTGGGGGAGGGGACTGCAATGAAGAGTGGGGGGAATGAGGGGAGTGCAGCGAGGAGCACAGTCAACGTGCTGATAGACCTTCTCTGGTGCTTCGGCCAGCGAGCCAGGGCCCACCGCCTCTTCCTCCTCTCAACCCACCGCGGCGTTTATCCGCGATTCGCCGCTCGGTGGGTGCTGTGCGGTTAAGTGGTGTCTGGTTAGGTGATGGATGGTTGAGTGGTGTGCATTTGGGTGTTAAATGGAAGTGAATGCGCTGGGGGACCTGCTGTGGTGCTTTTGCCAGCAAGCCAGGGCCCACCGCCACTTCCTCCTCTCAACCAACCGTGGAGTATATCCTCGATTCCCCGCCTGGTGGGTACGGAGAGGTTCGGTGGCGTGTAATTTGGTGGTGTGTGTCTCTCTGGTGCCTGGTTGTTTGGCCTCTGGTTTTGTTATAATGTCAACCCTTAAGTGGTGTATTTGCAACTTTGCTTCACAGTTTATATCGAGAACAAAGCCGTTGAGACCCCAAAGAACCTGTTATCACAGCAGGTATAGCTGGTACGGTCGCTGCTCCATTCCTCGACCAGTGCTTTTCCTCAGCCCTCCTGGGCCCCACCAGGGCTGCACCCGACGACTGGAAGCTGGACGTGCGCACGCTCTCGCATTCCCTTCCCTCCCCGATCTTCCCGCGTCATCCCCCAATGGTAGTCCTTATTCCCCTCCCCTCTGTCTTTTCTGTGTCCATCCCACCAGGGCTGCACCCGATGACTGGAAGCTGGACGTGCGCACGCTCTCCCCCGGTGCTGCCCTTGTTGCTCTGCACCACTGGCTTGATATGGTCCAGGTCAGTCCACCCGTCTCCGCCCTCCTCTCCTCCCTCCACTCTCCTCTTTTCTCCTCCGCTGTTCTCCCCCCGGTGCTGCCCTTGTTGCTCCCCACCATTGGCGAGATATGGTGCTGGTCAGTCCACTCCTCTCCTCCATTGTCCTCTTTCCCTTCTTCTCCTCCCCTGCCTCTCCCCCCGGGGCTGCCTTCATGCCATGCCATTAGATGTCCCTCCGTCCGTTCTATCCCCCATGTCATTTCGACCATGCCCTGGCATCCCCACCATCGTCTCACATCCCATCATCCATCCATCCCAACAGGACGCAGCTCTCCAGGGCGTTCCAGCACCCCGCCACGTCAGCATCGTGACAGGTGGCATGCTCCAGCGCGCCATCAACAGCGGCGGCGGCGGTGGCATGCCAGGTGGCAGCGTTTCATTGAAGCGCACCGTGCGCAGCTGGCTGTGGGCCATGGGGGCTCCGTTTCGAGCTGACGAGGACAGGGAGGGTGTACTGACAGCAAGAGGCTATTCTGTGGAGAGATGGGTCAAGGTGAGTCAACAGGGGTCAACAGGGGTCTGTTCTGGTGATGAAATCTGAGGCACCTGAAGCGCACTGTGCGCAGCTGGCCGCGGGCCATGGGGGCTCCGTTTCGAGTTGACGAGGAGAGAGAGGGCGTGCTGGCAGCAAGAGGGTACTCCGTTGAGAGATGGGTCAAGGTGAGTCAACGCAGGTCAAGGTGTGTCAACCGAGGTCTTGGTTTGTGCTGACCATTATGTCAGTGAATGTGAGTGAGTCACATCAAAGTAATCTCCGCAGTCCCTTGACACATTCCTCGTGTTTACCCTCCCCATTTCCATACAGGACGCTCCAAGTTGTCAAGATCTATCCTTGGAAGACTCACCACATCCTACACCAACCAATACTATGTGCATATATGAAAACGCTCTTATGCGCACAGACGTTGCGGCACTGTTACAAGAACTAGACGAGCATGGGTTGTTGGACGGGAAGAAGGGACCTCCAAGGGTGATGTCGCGGCTGCTACGGATTAAAGAGGAGAAGAAGGACCAGTGGATAAAGATGCAAGCGGTGCTTACAGAGACTAGGGCACAACGGGCCGCCAAGGCTAGGAAGAAACGTGATAGAAACAGGGAGCTGAGGAAGGCTCGTAAACCAAAAAGGTGATGTACTTTAATACTTTGTTTTGCAAATGGAAACGCTTGTAGTGCAATTGTGTACGTCGTAATAGTATTTCCGCAATGAACACGCTTCTTGTAATTCTCTCGGATTGCTACAGTCGCGGATTACTTGTCCATGCAAACCATCCATAAATCAGCATGCACATCCTCCCGTTTAGGGTTTCCAACAAAACGCATCACTTCTTTCACGCTCGCTCTCACGTCTCTCTCTTCCTACCTCACATCGGCAGTGTCACTGTTCAAGCTTCTCTTGGAACTTTTGCCTTCAGCCCATCGATTAGTAGGTTTATCATACCTTTTATTCACTAGAGCGTGATACTTTCAGCTCGTCACCATGCCGGCCACGGCGGGCCGCGTTCGCATGCCAGCGAACAACAGGGTGCACAGTAGCGCAGCCCTGCAAACGCACGGCATCTGGCAGAGCGCCATCGGGTACGATCCGTACGCTCCTGACGAGAAGAAAGCAGCCGACGGCGAGGATAACGCGTACGACAGTTTCCAAGGACTGCTGCAGCTCGCGAAATTGACGGGATCTGGAGCCGACACGTCTCGCGGTTCGTGCAAGAAGTGCCATCGTGTCGGCCATTTGACGTTTCAGTGCCGGAATTTTCTGACGGCCAAGGAGGACGTTAACGTTCCGGCGGAGCTTGCTGGAGGGTTGGCCGGCCAACGGCCGGGGATGGAATTCGCGGAAGAGGAGAGTGACGTGTCGCTTAGCGATGATGACGGTGACGGGGATTTGGCTGAAGCGGCGCGTTCTCGTGGTTTGATACCCTCGAAAGTCGGGGATGGCGCTTCGGAGAAGAAGGAGAAGAAAGGAAACGATTTGAAAAAGAAAGACAAGACGAAAAAGAAGCACAAGAAAAAGAGCAGCAGTAAGAGGAAGAGAAGAAAGTCTGACAGTTCAGACGACGATGATTCGTTATCCGACGATTCGTTATCGGATAGTGACGACGACGATTACTCGTCTTCTGACGACGACAGGAGGAGGAGGCGGAGGAAAGGCAAGAAGGAGCGGAAGCGGAGCAGCAAGAGCAAGAAGTCATCGTCACGCAAGCACAGGAGGCGGAGAGACGAGACTGAGAGTGAGAGTGAGGAGAGTAGTGGGAGTGAGAGTGAGGAGGTGTCTGATGACAGTGATAGCAGCGGTGGGGCGAGGAGGAAGAGGAAACGGAAGGACAAAGAGGGGAAGAAGAAGCGGAGAGACAGGGACTGAGTTTTGAGACAGTCTAAAAACTTGAAAGTAGTGGGAGTGAGAGCGAGGAGAGTGGTGGGAGTGAGAGTGAGGAGAGTGGTGGGAGTGAGAGTGAGGAGAGTGGTGGGAGTGAGAGTGAGGAGAGTGGTGGGAGTGAGCGTGAGGAGAATAGTGGGACTGAGTGAGGAGGTGTCTGATTCAGCAGCGGTGGGTCGAGGAGGAAGAGGAAGCAGAAGGATAAGGAGGGAAGAAGAAGCGGAGAGACAGGGACTGAGTTTTGACTTCACCGTTGTTTGGCACTAACCAATGTTTTTCAAGTTTTCTTGCCCTATTCATGCAGTCGTTGAAGCTTCTGTCAAAACAGATGTGAGAAAGTTTGTTTCAGTACAGCCTTAATGAGAGGATATCTGTTCATACATGGTTACATACAATATTAGGTGCAGAGAAGCCGATAACATGGACATTATGCCCTTGCACGGCGCTCCTCTGTCTGCGGCATTGCCCTGCGTAGAGTGGCACAGCAATCTCTCACAAACACTACCCCCACTGCGATGATTTGCAGTCTATCGAGTCCTGCGGTTACGGAATACAGTGCAAGCTACTTATTACAGGAAACCACAGCTCTGCCCATTATTACCGCATACCCACCGACCACACTCATTGCAGCCACAGCTCACCCTACGCAACTCCCCTCACTGCGCTGGTCCCAGATTGATGTGTAGCTTAGGGGAGCACTGCTTCGCACCTTCCCTTCTGCTCCACATAGGAGCCGTCCCTCCTGCAACCTCATAGAAGCCTGATCGTCACCCTTGACGCCTCGGAAGCCTCAGATGCAAAAACCCTACTCTCCTTCTCCCAGTCCGGTGCCGAACCCCAGGGAACATACGGCCCTCCACAGGAGCATTTACCAATCTGGGATCTACCGAACCTCCCAGCTCCACAGGTTCAGGCTCGGGTGTTTCGCCAACAGGGAGGACTGTCAGCTCGCTGCCGAACCTGGCTGCGCTGCTGGTAACATTGTTACAACAAGCTCCAGGAGACAGCTCATCTTCTTGTGCCAAAGCCGCCATGCTATCGGATTCAAAAGGAGGGTCAGAGAGCACAGAGCGCAACTTAAAGCCCCCCGGGCTTCCTGGCTCTCGGGGTTTGAAGCTGGAAGCGGGGGGGGATGGGGTGGGCGAGGTTTTGGGTTTGGGTGGAGGGTCGGGGACAGGCTTGGGGCTGGGCTTGGGACTAGGCTTGGGAGCAGGCTTGGGGCTCGGCTTGGGACTGGGCTTGGGAGCAGGCTTGGGACTAGGCTTGGGAACAGGTTTGGGGCTCGGCTTGGGACTAGGCTTGGGGCTCGGCTTGGGACTAGGCTTGGTACTCGGGTTGGGGCTAGGCGTGGGGCTCGGTTCGGGGCTCGGTTTGGGAACTGGTTTGGGGCTAGGCTTGGGGCTAGGCTTGGGGCTAGGCTTGGGGCTAGGCTTGGGGGGAGGTGCAGGAGCGTAGAGGCCGTCAGGAGTGGGGTTGATGAGAGGCTCCCGGCGAAGCATCTCATAGAAAAGGTCGACCCACACGTCTGGCACCCCAGGCTGGCACCAGTGCAGACAATCGGATCCCTTTTTCTTCTGGCAGGGACAGGGAGGGAAGAAAGGGATAATGGGAGTCAAGACTGGGGTTGATGAGGGGCTCCCGGCGCAGCATCTCGTAGAAGAGGTCGACCCACACGTCTGGCACTCCCGGCTAGCACCAGTGCAGACAGTCCGACCCTTTCTTCTTCTGCCAGGGGTTTCGGGTTTGGAAGGCGGGAAACAACAGGGAAGAGGGGGCAATCGGGGGAAAGAGAGGAGTGTGAGTAGTGGAAAAGGGTTGTTTAACCCAGAGTGGGATTGGGGAGTGGGGTTGATGAGGGGCTCCCGGCGCAGCATCTCGTAGAAGAGATCGACCCACACGTCTGGCCCTCCCGGCTGGCTGGCACCAATACAGACAGTCGGATCCTTTCTTCTTCTGCTTAGGGTTTGGAAATTGGGGATGGGGGACTGGGGATTGGGGATTAGGGGTTGGGGTTTGGGGTTAGGGGGTCGGGGGTTGAAAGGGAGCAGACAACAGGTGAGGGGAGGGGATTGGGGGAAAGAGAGAAGCGTGCTCAATGGTAAGAGATGAAAAACGCTCGTTATTGCGCTCGTTAGGGCACTCACACCCGCCCCCCTCTCCCCCCTGTGGCCGCATAACATCACCCCCTCCCTCACCATGGCACGTGGAACTCACCCCGCCCATGAATCCGCCAATGTGCTTCGGGTCTGAAGGCGCTCATAGTGGTGATGACGTGATGTCCATGCGACGCCCGCCCAAGTCGGGGGTGAAGGAGGAGGTCCCCTCCTCTGAACGCATAGTCTCTCAAAACGTACTCACAGAACCACACACCCCATTATGGCCTCCTAGCACTCGCCCCGCTTATGCATGCATCCTCCGATGTGTGCCTCGGGTCTGAATGCGCTCATGGTGGTGATGTCCATGTGGCGAACGCCCGAGTCTGGAGTGACGACAGCAGCATGTGAATGCCATACTTTCCTAGAACGCGTGTATAGAAGCACATGTGGCACTCATTACCCCGTCCATCCTAGCACTCACCCCGCCCATAAAACCGCCAATGTGTGCCTCGGGCCGGAAGGCGCTCATAGTGGTGATGTCCATGCGGCGAACGCCTGAGGTTGGAGTGAAGACCCGTTGCTGGATGGGCAGAAAGAGCTTCATTTGCACGTTGGTGCGCTGTAGCTTGCCCATCTGTTGATTTGGAGAGAGGAAAGGGTGAATGGGAAGGATAAAGTTGATGGGAGGACTTTGGAAGTGAAGACCTTCTGCTGGATGGGCAGAAAGAGCTGCATCTGTACGTTGGTGCGCTGTAGCTTGCCCATCTTAGGGGAAAGGGTGGGCGGGGGATGGGGAGGGGAGAGAGAGGGGAATGGAAAAGTGAGTGATGGGAAAGACAGGGAAGACCCGTTGCTGGATGGGCAGGAAGAGCTTCATCTGCACGTTGGTGCGCTGTAGCTTGCCCATCTGAGGGAAAGAGGGAGAGAGAGGGAGGTGAGGAAGCAGAAAGTCAAAGAAACCTTTTTCAGTCGACTCAAAAATCGACTTTTCACACGAGGGAGGTGGGGAAAGCGGCAAGTCAAAGGAAGGAGGGGAAGGAAGGAGGAGGCATTGGGAGCGAGGACCTTCCTTTGGAGGGCAGGAAGAGTTGCAGCTGCATGTGGGTGCGCTGTTGTGTCACAGCCTGACAGGTGAAACTGGAACCTTCACGGCAGCTCCCTGGCCAACCATACGTAATGATTAATAGTAATAGTAATAGTAATAGTAGTAGTAATAATAATAATAGTAATAGTAATAATAGTAACAACAACAACAATGATAAAAAACATTAACAGCAAGAATAATAATACTAAGAATTATAATAATATATTTTTTTGTCTTGCTTCTCTAGCTTCACTTTTCCAGTGAAGTCTGACCAGCCTCCCCTCTCCCCGGTTTCCTCGTTGTCTGGCCACTGGCACACTGCTGATCCCCGAACCCAAGCTACCCATTCTGCCTCACCTCCTGCGCTGCGCGTTTCAGCCTCACCTCGTTCGCATTCAGCAGCCATGCAGGTGACCCACACGCGCCATTGCCGCCAACCGTCTTGGCCACGTGTAGAAAGTGTAGTTTCGAGACGTCTCAAAGCTACACTTTCTACACGTGCTGCGTGGAGGCACTCTCTTGAAGAACGGCACTGGCAGCACTTTCCCCAACCTCCCCGCACCCTCCCGGGGATCGATACCTCAAGTATGACCTGCACGGGACCTTTTTAGAGGCGCCTAAAAAAATTCCCCAACCTCCCCGCACCCTTCGAGTATGTTCTGCACTACTGAAATCACTTTTGAGAATTCTCAAAACCCTTCGAGTATGTTCTGCACTACTGAAATCACTTTTGAGAATTCTCAAAACCCTTCGAGTATGTTCTGCACTACTGAAATCACTTGAAAGAATTGTCAAAACCCTTCGAGTATGTTCTGCTCTGCACGGGACCTCCTACCCTCTCGTTCTCACCTCTTTGGCATTCAGCATCCGACCAGGTGACCCGCACACGCCCTTGCCGCCAACCTTCTTGGCGTTGTGCTGCGGGGGAGCCGTCATGAAGAACGGCACTGGCAGCACTTTCCCCAGCTTCTTGCGATTGCTAAAGTGCGTGCGAACGCTCGTCAGGGCTTGGCTGAGGGAAATGGGAGAAGGAGGTTGAAGAGGAGATGAGAGCTCAGAAGGGCGCTCATGAAGAACGGTACTGGAAGATCCTTCCCCAGCTTCTTGTGACTGCTGAATGCTCGTGAGGGCTTGGCTGGGGGGTGAATGGGGGCAGGTGGAGGGCGCAACGGACAATGAAGGGGGCCTGTCATGAAGAACGGTACTGGAGAATCCTTCCCCAGCTTCCTGCGATTGCTGAATGCTCGTCAGGGCTTGGCTGGGGGGTGAATGGGGGCAGGTGGAGGGCGCAACGGACAATGAAGGGGGCCTGTCATGAAGAACGGTACTGGAGGATCCTTCCCCAGCTTCCTGCGATTGCTGAATGCTCGTCAGGGCTTGGCTGGGGGGTGAATGGGGGCAGGTGGAGGGCGCAACGGACAATGAAGGGGGCCTGTCATGAAGAACGGTACTGGAGGATCCTTCCCCAGCTTCCTGCGATTGCTGAATGCTCGTCAGGGCTTGGCTGGGGGGTGAATGGGGGCAGGTGGAGGGCACAACGGACAATGAAGGGGGCCTGTCATGAAGAACGGTACTGGAGGATCCTTCCCCAGCTTCCTGCGATTGCTGAAGTGCGTGCGAACGCTCGTCAGGGCTTGGCTGGAGGAAGGGGGTGGATGGAAGGGAGGTGGGAGGTGGGAAGGGCGTTAATGGAAACTTTTGGGACGTCTCAAAGGTGGGAAGGGCGTTAATACAGAGCAGCACCGGGAGCTGCTTTCCCAGCTTCCTGCTCTTGCTGAACTGCGTGCGTATGCTTGTCAGGGCTTGGATGGAGGAAGGGGAGGAGTGGATGTTGTAGGTATGGGAGATGGGAGGTCAGAAGCGCGTTAGTGAAGAGCGGTTCTGGAAGCACCTTCCCATCTTTGTGCAATCGATGACTTTTGAGTCGACTCAAAAGTCAGAAGCGCGTTAGTGAAGAGCGTTAGTGAAGAGCGGTTCTGGAAGCACCTTCAAGGTGTGAATGGGTTCTGCAATCGTTGACGCTTGAGCAGATGCTCGTGAGGGATTGGGGTGACTTTTGAGTCGACTCAAAAGTCACCTCGGTTCTGGAAGCACCTTCCCTTCTTTGTGCAATCGTTGAAGTGTGAGCAGATGCTCGTGAGAGATTGGCTGAGAGGTGAATCGGGGGAGGGATGCGGGGAAACGGAGAGGGAGAGAAGGACGTATGGAGAGAATATCACCAGAGGCAGAGGCAGAGGCAGAGGCAAAGGCAGAGGCAGAGACGAGGTAGAAGCAGAGGCAAAGGCAGATATCATATCACCAGCTATCACCCACCTGTGCGCCTGGTACTGGTCGAGGCTCAGCTTGTTTCAGCTCTCGTTCGTGTACACCATGTGCGGCTGACTGAGGCTGACTGAGGGCTGACTGAGGCTGACTGAGGGCTGACTGAGGCTGACTGAGGGCTGACTGCGGCTGACTGAGGGCTGACTGAGGCTGACTGAGGGCTGACTGAGGCTGACTGAGGGCTGACTGAGGCTGACTGAGGGCTGACTGAGGCTGACTGAGGGCTGACTGAGGCTGACTGAGGGCTGACTGAGGGCTGACTGAGGGCTTTTGGCAGATTGCTCACCTGTGCGCCTGGTACTGATCCAGGCTCAGCTTGCTCCAGTTCTCGTTCGTGTAGACCATGCGCGGCCCCTTGGAGAGCGAGCGTCGTGGTCTCGAGAAGCACTGCGTCCCACTCGTCCAGGTAGCGCGCGACATAGGGGGATAAAGTGCTCACCTGTGCGCCTGGTATTGGTCCAGCGGCAGCTTGTTCCAGTTCTCGTTCGTGTACACCATCCTGGGCCCCTTGGAGAGCGAGCGCCAGTGCGTGGTGGTCTCTAGCAGAGAGAGAAGACCCACCAACTAGAAAGCACCTGTGCGCCGTTCAAACCTCATACCTGTGCGCCTGGTACTGGTCCAGCGGCAGCTTGCTCCAGTTCTCGTTCGTGTAGACCATGCGCGGCCCCTTGAAGAGGGGAGGAGGGGAAGCGCAGTTGGCACACTGCTCACCTGTGCGCCTGGTATTGGTCCAGCGGCAGCTTGCTCCAGTTCTCGTTCGTGTAGACCATGCGCGGCCCTTTGGAGAGCGAGCGCCAGTGCGTGGTGGTCTCTAGCAGCACCGCATCCCACTCGTCCAAGTAACGAGCCCACTGCGGGTTGGGCGTGGACACGTCTATCAGACAGTCCGCTGGGTTGGGGTCCGTTATTCCTCCGACCTTGGCCAGCATTGTGGCGTCTGGTGGGAAGTGTGGCGCAGAGGAAGAGGGAAAGGCGAGACTGAGTGGAAGGAGCGGTGGTCTTGAGCAGCACTGCGTGCCACTCGTCTAGGTAGCGCGCCCACTGCGGGTTGGGCGAGGTCACGTCTATCAGACAGTCGGCTTGCTTTGGATCCGTTATTCCCCCCACCTCGGCCAGCATTGTGGCGTCTGGAGAGGGGAAAGGGGGAGGGGCAGCGGGAGCAGAGGAGTGCGTGGGAGGAGTGGGTTAGGGAAGGCGTTTCGAGCAGCAGCACTGCGTGCCACTCGTCCAGGTAGCGCACCCACTGCGGGTTGGGCGTGGCCACGTCTATCAGACAGTCGGCTGGGTTCGGATCGGTGATGCCCCCCACCTTGGCTAGCATTGTGACGTCTGAAAGTAACTGTGGAGGAGGAGGCATAGGAAGAGAGGGAGAAGAGAGAAAAGAACAAGTTGAGAGGGAGGAGCGTGGCGTTGAGCTGCGGAATGGAATAATACACGTACACCACGACCTCGATAATACTGTACATGCCACCACACTGCCACCCCTCGATAATACTCGTAAAATAGCGTACTCTGGTTGATGCGCACGAGGTAGTCGTCCCAGAGCATGACGATCCTGGCGTTGAGTTGCGGGATTGAGTTCACGTAAGCCACCGCCTCGGGATGTACGATTCCCATAAGCCCAAATTTCTACACTACAACGTGAATAGATTTATCCCTTATGTGCTGTATCTAGGGTGTAGCGAGAGAACGTACTCTGGTTTATCCTGACGAGGTAGTCGTCCCAGAGCATGACGATTTTGGCGTTTAGCTGCGGGATCGAGTACACGTAAGCCACCGCCTCGGGCGAATCCTTGGACCACGCGCCGCCATCCAACGTGCGCAGCTCGGGCTTCGGACTCACCCAGTACTGCTGGTTTATCTGTAGAGACATTGGGGGGAATTGGGTGTAGTTATTTCGGATATATGCATGTGGACCGAGGCGGTATTCTCGAAGCTGTTCACTTCATCCGCCGACCCAGTCATTCAGCGAGCGCGGCTCGGGCTTTGGGCTCACCCAGAACAGAGGAGAGGCAAAGGAGAGATGGGGAGACAGGGAGATTGAGTTGTGAATATATCGGCTTTCATGGTCAATGACGGTTCTCACGTCATTCGTTATATTGGAAACCTCTATCAATGTGCACGGCTCCGGATTCGGACTCAACGGGTTGCGTCGGTTCATGCACAAAGCTGGGGAAATTATGGTGATAGTTATATTGGTTTTGTGGTTGAGAATCACAAGCACACGCACATGCTCGCAACATAGCTCTCACACAACGCATGAATGCACACGCTCACGGGCACTCACTCAATCACATGAACACGCACATGTCAAGAACACACACTCGCCTGGCAGAGCAGCTACAGTTTTTGAGTTTCAACTAAACTGCCAAATAATACTGTCAGCAGATAGACATAGCAGACGTTGTTACACACAAACACACGTGAACACACCTGGCAGAGCAGCGACGGTACGAAGTTTGCGCTCGTGAGCGAGTCACCGATGATCGCAATCTGCTTGTTCTTTATCAGCTGATAATACACACACACGCACACCCCCTCACCCTCCTCCCTCTCCCCCGTTCCCTTCCACACACCCACACAAGCACTCACAACCCCCCCTCACCCTCCCACACACACCTGGCAGAGCAGCGACGGCACGAAGTTGGCGCTCGTGAGCGAGTCGCCGATGATCACAACCCTCCCTTTCCCATACACGCACAAACACTCACAACCCCCCCTCGTCTCCCCCCCCCCCACACACACCTGGCAGAGCAGCGACGGCACGAAGTTGGCGCTCGTGAGCGAGTCGCCGATGATCGCAAACTGCTTGTTCTTTACTAGCTGATAATACACCCACACGCACAATCCCTCCACCCTACCCCCTTCTTCCCCCCCTTTTCCGTGACATGCATACGCAAACACTCTCCACCCCCCCTCCTCCGCCCCCCACACACTCACCTGGCAGAGCAGCGACGGCACAAAGTTGGCGCTCGTGAGCGAATCGCCAATGATCGCAAACTGCTTGTTCTTTATTAGCTGTCCGAAGTGACTGTAGCGTTGTGATAGCGGGAGAGGGGGGAGAGCGGAGCATATGGAAGGGGGAGCAGGAGTGGTTGAGGGGAGGGGAGGGGAGAGGGGAGCAAATGCAAGGGGGAGTAGGGGTGGTGAGGGGAGGGGATGGGTCGGGAAAACCGGGGGTTGGGGGAAGGCAAATGAAGGGGGAAGAGAGGAGAAGACAGGTATGCGATCGGCTTTCCTTCAAAGACTGCGTGTACACGTGTGATACAAACGAAGGTAAGAGAGAGAAGAGACACGTGCTGAAATTCTCTGCCTACATAGATTAAGGACCATTCGTGAAGAGACGGCGGGATTCTTGATGGGATGGGCTGGGAGGGTGTGGGGAGTGGATGCGATGTGGCGACGCTCATTGGGAAGCGTAGCCTGCACTTGTTCGTACGTACGTTCGGTTGAATCGCACAATTCTCTTGCAGCTTGTTGAATACCACGAGTAGCGTACGTACGCGCTGTCCGGCCTCCCGTTCGTACTGCAACGGGTCAAGTTGAACTGCAAACGGAAACGGAACAACCAAAGTCTCTGTCAGTTGTCACTTGTAAAGAAACGTGCGTCCACTGCCAAAAATATTGTGCCAAAAAAAAAAAAAAAAAAAAAAAAAAAAAGCCCTATCAATCAGGAAACCCAAAAAAGAGGCTGTTGAAAAAGGAAACCTTACCAGAAAGGGGCATGAGTCTTGATATGGCGGTCGGTTGCCGTCAACTACCCACCGGCCTTCGAAAATATTGCAAACCGGGGCTGACGCGGCCGGCAAAATAACCGGACAGAAGGCACTGGTCGTCACAAGGAGCAGAACCGCGAGCCAAACCGCGTCCCGCGGCGCCTTAAGAGACAATGGGAGCCGAACCGCATGTGGATACTGTAGCTGATCAAGAGGCGTGCGGCGGACAGAGCAGCGGACTAAATCGTGTGGCGGTGAGGTGGTTTGCGCCATGGTCAGGAGCAGCTGAGGTGGCTGCTTCACCCAGCCGAGGAGGCTGCTTCACCCAGCCGAGGTGGCTGCTGACGTGGCTGCTCTACAGAACTCAAGACTCCCGAATGACTAAGCGCTCAGTGTTGGCGCGTCGTGATCGCGACGTCGACCCGGTACTGTCTCGCTCTATACGGATCGGAGCTCATAAAAACTGCTCTAGTAGACGCATCATGTCACCATAACTGGTTCGAGAAGGCTCTAAACAGTTCTAGACTTGGAACTCATGGCCAAGAACTAATCAGCTGAATGTGGTGACGCGTGCTGAAGCAGCTCGCACTACCGAGCTAATAATGCTATGCTAAGAGATATGGTAGTTGTTGACGAAAGAATGTCAAATTGCTTCGCTGATGCCGCTAAGGGCGGGTCCAGCGCGTACACTGTCCGTACATTACAGTTCATCCAGTGCGGTAATTTGTAGTGCGTCAAGGTTAAAAACGGTGCGATTTGAGAACCGCTGTGCACCGCCTGATATCTTTTCTCACCTCGACAAATGAACTGTATAGTACCTGTAAACGTACGCGCTGGACACGCCCTAAGCAGCTGAGAGATGGTGACTTGCTACAGCGGTGGGTCCGAAAATAGACATAAACGTTGCAGAGGAGATGACTAAAGTTCAGTGGATGGCCTCGTCTACGAGTACATGAAAAGGCAAGAGCAGATAGATGATCCGTACAAAAACAATTGCCGACAACAAGTGAGCGACTATCGTCAACAGTAAACGGGTTTTGAATTAAAAGGCAGGCGGATGCGCCCAGGCTGTCAAGAAAGAGAGACACGGTCGGCAACAGAGGTCCACTGATGAAGATGAAGGTATAAGATGGGGTGGGAGTGAGGATTGCTAGGCTGGGCGTGAAACTGCTGTTCCAGGTCATGGGAGGAACTGATAGGCGCGATTTTTGTGTTGTGTCTTCCCCCCCACCCCAGCCATTCCTTTCCAGACACACAACGACACACAACGAGAAGCAGCTCTGCGTGACGGACGGAGCTGCTCAGACCAGCTTCACATGCCAAGCTCAACTCAATTGACCACGGAAGAACCTCTTTCTTGTTGTCAGGGACGCGGGTCGCTGAGCTCTGAAATGGAAGGCAAACGTACGGCTGAGAATAACGTGCTGTGTGATAAAAGCAATTTCGACGGTTGGATGAGAAAGTAGGGAGGAATTGAAGCTGACCGGAGTCAAGGTTTATGACAGTATTGGTTGGGGAGCACCTTGGAACGAGCCGCACTGTATCGAAATGTAGCGCCGACTGCGCATTTTAGCCCAAAATGGCGACACGAGATTGGCCTGCCTGTGTGTTCACCTGAATCACCTCTCCAATCCACACCACCACACCGCAACGCACCGATTTTTTCAAACTGGCACAGGCGCCGCCACCAGCCATAGAACACCCAGCTCCCCAAGCATGCCCTGATTCCCTCCCAGATAACCTCCCCCAATCCAACCAGCCACACGGGGGAGGGGGGGATTTCATCCGCAAACAAAATCAACCAGCAGGGTAACTCCCAGACCAGACGGATGGGTGGCGGAGGTTGGAGGCGGGGAGAATTTAACAGCGAGGGATGCGGCAGCGCGCCTGGCCCTAGCATGCCATTGGCGCTCTGCCCAGCACAAATACAGCCACCGACTAAATGTGGGCCTCGATTCGTCACCACCAGCGCGGGCCATCAGAGTTACGTTTTCGTGGACGCTTGCAAGCAACGACATATGCGAAATGTGTGGCTGTTACGAGTGCAATTGAGTGAGCGAGCTAGAATTGCACTATCGAAGCAAGAGTACAATGAGCAAAGGCATGAGCGAAGAATATATAGCGAAACTACAATGGTAACGGTAATGGACTGTGGTTGTCGCGCGACGGGCCTGGGACTGAGGTTTGGGAAAATGTCGAAGCGGAGGCCCGGAGCGCGGGTTACCCGCCGAGCCGTGAGGTCGGGGTGCGACATGCGAAAGTGGTAGGAGGGTTGTCGATGCGAGAGTTTGCGAGTGGTAACGGTGCTGACTGTGGTGCTACAGTGGTGTACGCGCCGAGCGTGGACGCGAAGTAAGGAAAATGAATTTTCCTTACACTACCCCCCCCCCTAAGGAGGTCCTCCTTACGAAAGTACGTATACATCCCTGAAGTTTCGGCTGCGCAGATACTCTGTGAGGACGAGGTGGTTTCTGACTCTGTCCAGGGGAACCCAGTTGTCTTCGGTGGGTGTACGGTCTTTCCAGCGGATCAGGAACTCGATCCTTCGGGCTCCTCGAGGGTCACGAACTCTGTGGCCCAGAATTTTCTCGGGTGTGATGATTGGTTCAGTCGGCGGTCGTGCCATGCTGGCTGGGCGATTTCGTGGCAGTTGGCTTGTGGACGGGACGTAAGGGCGAAGCAGGCTGACGTGGAATGAGGGGCTGATGTACCAGTCAGTGGGGAGGAGGAGGTGGGCGGTGACGGGCGTAATCATGTGGCTTATGCGAAATGGCCCACAATATCGGGGGCGGAGTTTTGGGGTGATGGGCAGTCGGAGGTCCTGAGTGTCGAGTAAAACTAGGTCGTCAGGTTGGTAAGTGACAGGTCGGCGATGGCGGTCGGCGTTACGTTTAGCGACCCGGTGCTGCCCGGGTCCGTGCTGCTTGTAAAATTTCGGCGAACTGTTGTGCTCGTGGCACCGGGTTGTCGGGATTCGGGGTCATGGGTACTGTCGGGTCTTGTCCGTAGTTCATATAAAACGGTGACTGTTGGGTCATGGCGGATAGTGAGTTGTTGTATGCGAACTCAATGAGTGGCAGCTGTTGTTCCCAGGTGGTTGGGTCGTTGCACGTGGCTCGGATGAGTTGCTCCATAGTCTGGTTTGTCCGTTCTGTCTGTCCGTCGGTTTCGGGGTGGTACGAAGAACTGAACTGTAGTCACGTGCCGAACTGCTGCCACAGGTTCCGCCAGAAGTTGCTGGTAAATTTCGTGTCGCGGTCGCTGATTATCGCTGCTGGTATCCTGTGCAGTCGAACAAAGGTGGAGATGAAGAGGCGTGCTGTTTTTTCGGCTGTGATTGATTTTTTGCAGGCTGCGAAGTGTGCCATTTTCGTCAGTCGATCGACGACGACCAGGATCGCGTCGTTCCCACTCGCCCCGGCCGGTAACCCCGTGACGAAGTCCATCGTCACCTGCTGCCAAGCACGCTCTGGGGGTGGTATCGGCTGCAACTGTCCTGCCGGCCGCTGCCGTGATGATTTCATAAGCTGGCAAGTGGGACACAATACCACGTGTCATTGTACGTCGGTCAACATTTCGGGCCAGTAATAATACCGATGCAGCTGCTACCGTGTTTTCTCTACCCCGAAATGCCCCGAGGTAACTCTGTCGTGTGCCTCCTGTAACAGTATTTCCCGTAGTAGTGTATACCCGGGTACCCAGATGCGGTCGGTCCCAGCTTTACGTAATAGACTCCCCTTGCTGCTGCGAACTGCTGCGAATTTCCTCCTGTGAAGAATGGATCCGTTTGGTACCCGTGGGTAAATAGGCCTGTCAGTAGGGGGCTGGTCTGGGCAAGTAGTATTGCATGGATCTGGGCAGTGGGGCGGGTCAGTGCGTCGGCGATGTTCGAGGCTCCCTTTTTGTAGGTGACCGTGTAGTGAAAATTGGACTCGAGAAAATCGAGCCAGCGAATCTGTCGTGGGTTGAGGTGTGGCTGTGCGCGGAGGTACTGTAGTGATTTATGGTCTGTCGGTACTGTCACGTCTGCGCCGGTCAAGTAACAGCGCCACACTTTGAACGCGTGTATGATCGCAAGCATTTCGCGGTCGTGTATCAGGTAATTTTTCTCGGGCGGATGCAATTTTCGTGACTCGTATGCGATGGGTTGTAGGCCGTTGCCGAAGTCCTGTAGCAGTACGGCTCCGATGGCGATGTCGCTTGCGTCGGTAACTACTTCGAATGGGCGGTGTGGGTCGGCGATGCGCAGGACGGGCGGTGAACAGAGAACATTTTTCAGGGCAGAGAAGGTAGCATGCTCTTTCTCCCCCCACGTAAAAGCGACCCCCTTCCGTAACAAGTCCGTCAGCGGCGCTGTTAACCGTGCCATGTCGGGGACGAACCGACGCACGTAATTGACGAACCCCAAAAAGCTCTGTAGTTCCGTGATATTCGTCAGGGGGTGCCAGGCTTTGACCGTGTCTAACTTCTTGGGGTCAATTTTGACCCCAGCCTCCGAAATAACGTGCCCCAAAAACTCTAGCCAGTCCTGAAAAAACTCGCACTTGGAACCCTTTGTCAGGAGCTGATGCTCGTCTAAAATCTTAAACACTGCTTCCAGATCTGCTAAGTGCTGCTGCTTGTCGCGACTGTAGACGAGGATTTCGTCGAGGTAAAATATCACGCATTTATTTAAAAGTGGCCTAAACGCTTCGTTCATGGTCATTTGAAATGTCGCTAGTGCGTTGGTCAGCCCGAAAGGCATCACGGTGTATTCGAATGACGCGTACCTAGTCCGGAAAGCTGTTTTGGCGCAGTCCGATGGTTCGACCCTAATCTGATGGTAACCTCCCCGTAAATCTATTTTCAAGAAAACCCGTGTTGTTCGCAGTTGGTCGATCAGTTCGTCGGCGCGGGGAATGGGGTACCGCGACTTGACTGTTACCCTGTTGAGCGCTCGGTAAGCGATGCACATGTGAAACCCTCCGTCTTTTTTTGGCGTGAACAGTATCGGTGCAGCGAACGGTGACGAGCTCGGTCGGATGAATTTCTTCGCTAATAAGTAATCTAACTGCTTCCTCAGTTCGTCGAGCTCGGGTTGTGTCAGTCTGAACTGTCGCTGTACAGTTGGCTGTGCCCCCGGTTCTAATTCTATTCGGTGGTCATGTGCTCGCTGAGGTGGCAGTCCTTCCGGTAAGTCGTCGGGAAAAATCCCGGGGTATCGTTTCAACAGTTCCTGTAGTTCGGGCGGTACTACTGCCAGCAGTTTCTTGAAATCACTCGGCAGCTCTGCTCCCTCTACCACTGAAATGTCTACTGCGTACACGTCAGCTCCAGCAGCGACAGCCCGTTTCATGGTGACGGCGTTGACGTGTACCGTTGAAGACTCGGGCGACTGCCAGCGAGGTAGCTCAACCAAGTTACCGCTACTTCGCACAGTGCAGCTACCCGTCGTCCAGTCAATTCGCGGGTTATACCGTCGCAGCCAATCACGTCCCAGTAAAATGTCGTGCCCATCGAGTGTCATCGCGAGCATTTCCTGTGTAAATCCGAAATTTCCCCCGTAGCGGACTTTGACTCTCTCCACCTTTTCTCGTATGGCCAGTGGCGTGCCGTCAATTAAGCGTGCATCTATCTCAGGTAAACAACGACTAATTGTCAGTTGCAGTTTGCGTGCGGTTGCGGTATTAACTAAACTGTGACTTGCTCCTCCGTCGATAAAAATCTTCACTGCTGCTCCCTGTATTTTCCCGTGGATCAGTACTGGGCAATCCGTCGCTGTACCCTCCTTATTCGTCCGAGCCCGATCGATAGCATGAATCGGTACTGTGACTCGGTGAGGGTCGGTGGGGTTGGGCGAGCAGGCAGTCTCGTCAGTAGTTGGCCCGATTCCTACTGACTGCTGGCGTTTCCCTGCCTTGGAGACTCCTTCCCCTGCTCTGCTCCGTGGCGCCTCAGCTCCTCTGGGCATTCACTCTTGCGATGGCCCAGCCTATTGCAAGCAAAGCAGCGCCCCTTAAACGGCGCGGTAGCTGCATTCGTCGCAACGGCATGTACGGTGGCGTGCTCGATCGGTCCCCGAGGACGATGTCCGTAGTAGGACCCCGGTCTCGGACGACGCAAAATGTCGATTTTCTCGGCGAGCGCGAGAATCTCGTTGAAGTTCGAGAGCCCGCATAGCATGATCTCGTGCGAGATGTCCGGCTTCAGCCCTCCAACGTAACGGTCCACCCGCTCCGCTTCGTGCATGTAGCCGACTTGCTCGCATAATGCGAGAAAACCACTCGTGTAGTCTTGAACCGACCCGAGCTGCCGCCAAGTACGCAGTCTCTGACGCGCCGAAATAGAAGCCGCGATCGGCTCGAAGCGCGCCCGAAGCCCTACGCACCACGCATCCCACGTGTTGTATTGGGCGGTTTCGCAGAATGAACTCCAAGTGACAGCTGGACCCGTGGGCCCTTCCTCTTGCGACGGTGGCTCATAGGCGCGTGGCGACGTCACGATGACTCGCCACCAGTCCATGGCGGGGCCCCTCAGCAGCGAGACGGCATATCGGATCTTCGCTGCGTCCGACTCGACGTAATTCGCGTCGAAGAAGACGTTCATCGTGAAGACCCACGATTGAACCGTCGGACCTCCACGCTGGCTCGGGTCGAAGCAGGGCGGGCGTTGCGGCTTGAGTGGCATTGGTGCCATAATGGCATGTTCACCACTTGTCGCCGCGAACTCCACGTGCCGACGGGCTTCACGAGGCTCCCGCGGGCTTGGTGCGACCCTGTTTCCCCCCATGCCAGGCATCGGTTGGGCGACGCCATCACTGACTGCACCTGAGCGCTGTCCCACGCTGTCGTGTTGTGTTGGTGTGCCGGACGAAATGACGATCGGCTCGTCCGATTGTGCAGATGCATTTGTCGGTGCGTGTGGTGGCGCTGGAGTATTCACCGTGGATTGCTGACGCGCGGAGTCACGTTCCGCTGTCAGCGTCGCAATTTCGAGCGCCGATTCTTCAACTTGGCGCACCAGACGGTGAAGTTGTTCCCGTGTCAACGTCGCGAGCGTGAATTCGGCCATGGCGGGGGTGTCGGGCAAGCTCAGCGAGAGCCTCTGTCGTGGCCGTGCGTGCTTACGAGAGAGCACTACGAGCAGCGGTGCTGTGTCGCTGAGAGACGTCTACCTCCCCCCAAAAAATTGAGATAGTGAGGAAGCGAAGGTGTGGGTGCGGTCCGAGAAGCAGGGCTAACTTTAGTGCCAGAGCCTGTCTGACAGTAAGACCAGGTCCTGAGTCCTTGTCTGATGGTCAGACGAAAGTTGAAGCCTAGTCTTACGTTTCAGACGAATAAAAAGCACTTGTCACAGCCTTCAGACGGAATTAGATAGTTAGTCTTATTGCAAGCTGATTTCCTAGCCTACGTAGTTTCTATACTAAAGGTTATGTAACGACATCCTTTCCTAAGAAGAATCACTTGCACTACTGCTGTCACTGTCATCACTACCACTGCCACTGTCACCACTACCACTGCCACTCTCAGAGGTTTCAACAACTGTGGCTCTGGATTTGCCCTTCCTCCAGGTAGGCAGCTCCCACGCAGCTTCTTCTGCAGCCCTCTCTCTCTCCTTTGATGCAACCTCTTCTGCCTCTCTCCGTGCGCGTGTAGCTGCTTCTGCTGCTGCTGATGCTGCAGCGCGCTTCTTCAGGTGATGGGACCGCGATCGCTTCACCGGGCGTGATCCTTCAGCCATGACCACCTCTCGAGCCGGCCGCCTCTTCTTGCTGGCATACCACCTATCCACAAGCTCCTCTGTGTTCAGCTCGTAATCCAAAAGGGACACCGTCATCAGGTCGCCCAGTGTCGTGTCGCACAAGCTGCCCCGCACCCAGCTTTTGATGATGTTCTGGCGGCTGAAGCCGCGCTCACACTCAACAGTGCTGAGTGGTAGCACAGCAACAGCTATCCACAGGCGGCCGAGGTTCGGATAGGCTGACTCCCATTCCGGCGTTGAGAGCATCTGCGACAGGCTGTCGTGGAAGGACAGGTCTTCGTGGTGATGGGAGAGGATTGTCGTGAAGCTGGTGAGCTCCTTGGCGGCTTTGCCCCAGTCAACACCTGATGGTGAGGGGTAGGGTAGGGTGTGGGACATCGGATATCATTGCAGAGAGTCAATTCTTGGCACGGCAGCAATAACGCAACAAGTAAAAACGCAGGTTTAAAAACAAACCGCTTACCGGGGAGGGTGTCTGGATGGTTGGGCTTCTTCTTAAACAGGTTGCGCAGCGACTCGAGCCATTCGGGAAAACGACGCGCTCTCTTAGCGCGCGAACGAGGGTACCATCCCTGCCGAAACAGACGGGCCCCGTCCAACGACTTGAGACTCTTCATGCGATCCTCAATGAAGAACACAGCCCTCCCAGCGAACTTAGATGCTGCCTCCACGCACGACGCCAGGTCGCCCCCAAACTTCTCCTTCCCGATCAGGTCCTCGTGCAGCAAGTAGGTGTGAGTCACGGGTTCTCCCGCGGTGTCGATGCTTTCGACCTTCACTTCGCGTTGCTCAGTGCTCCCGTGGTTCTTCAGGAACGTCGCAAGACGACCACTGTTGTCGCCAAAGGTGGAGCCGTACTTCACATAGCGACTTGTCAAGATCAACGTGGTGTGCTGCACCATCGGCCGAACCTGCGTCGCATCAAGCTGCACATATTAAAGAGAAACAGAATTAGTCTCGGCTCACGGAAAGAAAGAATGCAAGGTGTAACTACACGTCCTTACCTGTCGTCGCTGTTCAGCTCCTGAAGCATGTCAACCAGAAAGAAGAGGAAAAACTGAAACTTGAGACTGGTAACAAGAGTGTACGTTGTCTTGTCGTACTCATGCAGCAGGACAACGGCAGCAGGCAGGACGTCTGCAAAGCGCTGGATGTCGTCCCCGCGCGACAGCCAGCGGACGTCCTTAATGCCTTGCATCTCCAGGTTGGTCTCTGTGATGACCTCCTGCAGCTTCTTGAATCGCGCATGCTGCACTATGCTGCGGCCGAGAATGTCCGCGAAAGACCGGACGACTTTGTCGACGACATTGAACTCGGGAAATTCTTCAGCCGCATCCTTAGCAGCCAGAGCCTCCCTGCAGTTATAACACGAGTAGGATTAGTCGGAGGACAGCACATGTCAGATACATCACAACAGTAAAAACAACACACTACCTGTGGGCCACGCAGTGGCACGGCACAATATGCGGCACCCGCGTTCGTAATCGCGCCACCAAGCCTGTCTGACCGCCCGTCATCACGCTCGCGCCGTCCGTGGTCATGCCGCTGATCCTTGTCAGTTCGAGGCCGTAAGCAGCAAGGTGTGTCAACAGGACCGCCTCAAGCGACCTGGCGTCGCACTTCTCAACGGACAAGTTCGCGAAGAACTCGGTAACCACCACCGTGCCACAGAGAAACGTGGCATACACAATCATGTGTTTGCCACGCCTTCGGTCGGTGCTTTCATCAAGTTGGAGGCCAACGAAGGGACTGATGCTGATGTGCTGCATCTGCTTCGCCTTCAAGTAGCACACCAGCGTTTCGACCAACTGCTTGAAACCATACCTGCGTCAACGAGGACACAAAAGAAATGGTAAGTAAGGGGTATTCAGAAACCACAATGATGTGAACATATAAACTCACGTTGAACAATAAGTCCCTTGGTCCTTGGCCGGCATATCTGGCGTCCCCATTTCTGCCATGAACTGCACGAGTGTCATGAACATGACAATGGGGGTGTCGGATTTGCAAAGGAAACGCACGGTGAGAAACAGCTGTATCAAACGCCGAGTTTCCGCACTCTTATCTCCAAAGATAGATGCCAGCCTCTTCTGCGGGGCTTCACGCTGCTCCAATCGGTCCTTCGCCTCCCGGTGCCGGATGCTCCACTGATGCTTCCTCATCGTCTGCTTCTGTATGTCGATGCCTCCCTCGCCCCGAGCGCCGTACTGTGACTCAGGATCCGCGTACACCATGCAGATCTTGCACCTCATGCAAGGTCGACCTTCGGCGGTGTCACCGATGATGAGCCAAGGGAAGTGGTGGCTCCACTGCTGCTTGGCTTTTAGCTGCAGCTCCTCTAGCGACAGAATCTTCGGTCCGGCATTCTCGGACCCGCGGCGCTCCCCTCCATCTTCCTTAGTTGTGGGATTCCCTGCAGAGGAAGGGCTTGGGCGTTTCGAAAACGGAAGCTTATTTTGCACAAATTTGGTCTTGCCAGTAAACCGCGGCGGGAGAAACGGAGAGCGGGATTGGAATGGATTTTTTCTAGCCGGAACAGATGATGCGACAGGTTGACCGGATGGCGAACCCCCATGGTGGCTTGATGTGGTTGGTGATCGCACGGGTGAAAATGGTATGAGCGGCTCGGCATCCATCTCAGCGAAAGGGTACGGCTGCTCGGCAGAATCGAGTTTCTCATTCTGACAGGCCGAAGGAGCAACAGCAGCAGCTGGGACTGGAGTAGGGGTGAAACCCCCCCCCGTAAGGAAATCCAAGCCAGTGCGTGGGCGGGGCAACGCACTGGAAGGAGGTGAAGCATGCAGAGTGGATGCTAGAGGGGCCTCTGTGCGGGGGTCTACTGCCATCTCGGTGGAACTATGCACCGACTGGCTCTAGCTCACGAGGGTAAGATGAAAGTCACCTAATGCTGTGGGGAGTGAGGGGGGACCGTCCGAACCGAGCCGCATGCATGAACGTCCTCTTCTCTGCTGGAAGCAGCCACGCCATCCATCCCTCGCTGACCCGACGCGCAGTGAGGGCTGTCGGTGTTGCAAATGCAGCCTTCTGCCGTGCGCTGGCACGAATATGCCAAACGAGCTGGCAAGATTCGTGCCAGCGGGGTGACTGCGGCGCAGTGACGTGCGGTGAACCGGTGGTGTTGTCACCGACCTCGGCAATGTACAGCCTGCCGGTGGCATCAAGGTAACGCGGCGGGTGGCTAGTCTCGTCCGTAACTGGCCAGGTGGGCAACTGGCCAGGTGGGGGAATTTGTCTGTTTCAGACGAAAAAAAACTCGATGTCTGCAGTCTCAGACGAATCGTATAAGGCTGTCTGACAAATCAGACGAATAAAAAGCGTTTCTCTTAAAAATCAGATGACATAAAATAGCTTGTCTACGGCATCAGACGAACCAGTAAAAAGGTGTTCAAATTCCAGAAATTCAGACACATAATTTCTGATAAAGTAAGCCCTGCCGAGAAGAGATCGTAGGCTCTGAATACCAAGTGTTACGAGTGCAATTGAGTGAGCGAGCGAGAATTGCACTATCGAAGCAAGAGTACAATGAGCGAAGGCATGAGCGAAGAATATATAGCGAAACTACAGTGGTAACGGCAATGGACTGTGGTTGTCGCGCGATGGGCCTGGGACTGAGGTTTGGGAAGATGTCGAAGCGGAGGCCCGGAGCGCGGGTTACCCGCCGAGCCGTGAGGTCGGGGTGCGATGTGCGAAAGTGGCGGGAGGGTTGTCGATGCGAGAGTTTGCGAGTGGTAACGGTGCTAACTGTGGTGCTACAGTGGTGTACGCGCTGAGCGTGGACGCGAAGTAAGGAAAAGGAAATTTCCTTACAGTGGCGCAGGAGTGAGTAGACGAAATACAGGATTTGTATCTGGCGGAGGGTCTAGGCGAATCAGAAACTGTACATAAGAAGTCTATGCTATGATGCAAGTCGCTACAACGTTTCATTACAGCAAACTGTACTGCGTGGGTTATTGAAGTTAAAGTCTTACAAAACCACATTCAAACTAAACACTATTCTGCAGCCCAGGTCAAACCTCACAAATTCACATTCATTAGTTGTACAGAAGTAATAGAGTATTGCAAACCAAAGGCACATCTAAGCCAGGTACCAAATAATACAGGCATATCCAAACCCTGTTGCAAGCTAAAGCATCACAACAGAAACAGCTGCTACACACATTCTCATAACCTCAATCCACAATCAGCATACTACGTAATACATAAATAAACCAGCAGCACAGAGAGTCCAACAAAAGGTCAACCAGAGTCAACCGTTTCACATTCCCAGAGCGTCACTAGGACCTAGCAGCAGTGGCAGGAGCACCAGCGCTGCCGCAGCCACCCATCCCCACTCACCCCCTTCCCTCCGCCCGGAACCTTCGGCATTACCTGGGGAAGGTCCTTCTGGTGCAGGCTCTCCTGCTACAAGGTCCGCAGACCCCCTTTTCCTCAATCCCAGTTGGTGGAAGGGGATGGGGAGAGCCAGTGTGGTGAGGGCTTTTCGAAACGAATCCAGAGGAGAGGTGGGGGAAGAGGGAGAGAGGGCGGCAGGAGACGCATCATCTGCTTTCAGGGACTGGGATTGGTCCGACCACCACCCGGGTTCTTCTCCTCCCTTCCCGTCCTTCTCTTTCCCTCCCTTCCTTTTGTGGCCTGAAGAGGCACTAACCGGGGCAGCGTAAACGGGCAGCGATTGGAACGGCCAATGGGAGGCCGCCACGGAGGCGAGGGCGGTTTGGCGGGAGGCTCGGAGAGACGAGGCTTGGGACTGGAGGGTGGTAACCATAGCAACCAGTGTTGCTGTGTCTGAGAGTTCTCCTGTGTACTCTCCTGCTGTTGCTCCTGCTGCCGCTGTGACTGCGGCTGCTGCTGCTATTGTGACTGCTGCTGCTGCTTGCTGGAAGGAGGAGAAAGCGGTGCTGCTTGGTTGTGTGGGGTGTTGGGTTGCCTTCTGGTGGAAGGAGGTGGGCAGAAAGAAACAGAAACGGAAGATGAAGAGCGTGGGGTGAGGTGTGGTGTGGCGACTGAAGCAAGGTGAATTGAGGTGAAGTGAGCTGTGTCTTGTAAGGAAGAAAGAATGGTAGAGGGAGAGGGAGAGGAAGAGGGAGAAGGACCCACCAAAGCACAAGAGCCAGTGCTGCTCTCATTACAAGTAGACTCGAAACACACACAAGAAAGACGCTTAGTAAGAGGGACCCACCAGAGCACCAAAGGAGGGAGAGCCTGCCCGAGAGCCACTGCTGCTTGCCTTCCCTTGAGCTGACACTCCTCGTCCCCCTACCCCTCCTCCCCCACTGCCTGACCCTCCAGGGAAGTCATCATTGTCATCATCCTTCTTCTCCTTCTCCTTCCCCTTTCCTGTTATCACGCCTTTCGAAGCAGCAGCACTAGCAGCTCCGTTACTAGAGGCATTGCTAGCAGCAGCAGCAGCATTTGAAGCAGTGAGCTCAGGAGCCTTGAGCACCCCAAGCCCTGCCCCCGACCGTTCGAATCCATTGACTTTTGACGAGCCAGGGACCTTCTTGATGCTGCTGGCCACTCGAGACGTCTCGTGGATCCTGCCACCACCATCAAAGCCACACTCGTCAGTATGGCCATTGACCACCACCACCACCACACTTCATCATCGTTACATCTTACAACCACTACCACTGTTGTCACAATGCATCTAAAAAACCGTGCAGGGCACAGATTTGAAGTGAGCCGGAAAGCAAAAAAAGAAAAGAAAAGAAGGGAAAGCAAATCAAGGGCAAGTAAACATGGGTTTCCCCCTCATAGTTTTCTTTCAGCTCGATTGTCAGCAGCCGCAGCCTCTCCACATCATCCGTAGACTTCCCAGACTCACCACCAAACACCCATCTCTCTCACACCCTTCCCTTCCGTCAAAACAACCCCCCAACCCCCCACATATACGTACTTTTCTTTCAGCTCCATGGTCAGCAGCTGCAGCCGCTCCACAGCATCCGTAGACTTGCCAGACTCCTTGCTCGCCCGCACCAACTCCCCCTGCAGCAACCCCACCTGGTGCCAACTCACCCTCATACCACAATACAAACCTTTCAACCCTTACAGCACTTACTTTTCTTTCAGCTCCATGGTCAGCAGCTGCAGCCGCTCCACAGCATCTGTAGACTTGCCAGACTCCTTGCTCGCCCGCACCAACTCCCCCTGCAGCAGCCCCACCTGGTGCGACAACCCCTCCACTTTCTTAAAAGTCTCTTTTAGCGCGCTCTTACTCGCGCCCTCCCTCTCCCTCAGCTCCACAGCCTGACGCAGGAAGAACCCCACCCGGTCCTGCGACGACTGAAGTTTCTCCCGGGCTGCCCGCTCCTTGCTTTCCAGCTGCCCGACCTGCGCCGCAAGCTCCCGCACCCGGGCCTTTTCCGCCTCCGCTTCTGCCCGCGCTGCCCGTTCGCGCTTCTCCAACGCTCGAATCTCCACCTCTAAAGCCGCCACTCTGTGTTTCGAGCTCGACCCTTCCCCTTTCCCTCCTCCTGAACCCCCCTGGGACCGAGACACAGCGTCAGCAGCAGCAGTCCCCTTCAGCCGAGCCACCTGCCGCATGAGGAACGCACTCCGTTCGCTCGCAGCAGCAGCGGCGTTGCGGGCCCCTTCAAGCTCACTGGACATGGCAGCCACTTGCGACTGCAGGCGGGCTATCAGCTGATCTGCTGCACCGCTCGCTGCTGCACCGGCAGCACTGCTGGCACCACCAGCAGCAGCAACAGCGGAAACAGCTCCAGCTGCTGCAGCTGCAGCAGTCTTCTGAGGCGTCTCCATGAGGGTATTCTCTCGGTCTTTCGTCTCGGCAGCAGCCAGAGCAGCAGCTAGTACCGCCTCTGCCTCCTCAGCCTCCCTCTTGGCTTTCCTCTCCCTCTCCTCCGCCACCCCCACCTGCTCCTCCAGCTCCTTAATCCTCTTCTCCGCCGCCCCAATCGCCGCCCGGCTCTCCTCCACCACCCGCTCCCTCTCCGCCACCTCAGCAGCCACCGCCGCCAGCCTGGCATCCCTTTCCGCCATGTCATCTCTTGCCGCCGCCAGCTCAGCACCCAGCCTCTCCAACTGCGCCTGCAGCATCCTCTCTCTCTCCTCCGCCGCACTCAACTCCTCCCTAGCAGCCATCAGCCTGTGCTCATCACTCTCATGCAAGAACACCTTCGCAGCATCCACCGCTTCTCGCTTCACCTCCATTTTCAACCCCTCCACCTGCTGCACCTGCCGCGTCAGCAGCTCAATCCGCTCACTCGCCACCGCCCACGCCTCCCGCATCAACTCGTCCTTCCTCCGGAGATTCTCTGCTTCAGTCACAGCAGCTTCAAGCCGGTCAGTCGCAGCGTGCATCGCTTCCTTCGCCGCTCGCTCCCTATCCCGCAGCCCTCTCATCACCCGGAAGAAAAATTTCACTCGCTCGTTGGCCGCTCCCAGCGCCTCCTGGGCCTTCCTCGCTTCTTTTTCTGCCCGTTCTGCCCGGTCTTCCAGTTTCACCATCAGGTCGTGATCCGCCGCCGCTTTCTCGGAAGCTTCCTCCAGCCGCGTCTCCATCTCGCCCATCCGTGCGGAGGCCGCGCGCTCCTTCTCAGAAAGTTCCTTCACCTGTTCGGCCAGTGCTTGCATTCGCTCCAAAGCCACCGCCGCTGCTTCCTTTGCTGCTGCTTCCATTTCTTCCATCTGCGCGATTCTGTTAGCTAAGTCAGCCGCCCGCTCCTCTGCTGCCTGTGCTTTCGCCTCTGCTGCTTCGTGGGCCGATAAAAGCTCCCTCTCTCGCTCCTGAAGGAGGGAAAGCTCCTGGGAAACTTCCGTGAGCTGGGAATGGAGTGCCGATTCTCGCTCCGCTGCTGCTGCTGCGGCTGCTTCGGCCTCGGCTGCTGCTGCAGCCACTGCTGCCGCCGTTGCTTCTGCCGACGCCGCCGCTGCAGCAGCAGCAGCTGCAGAATCTACTCCCAGGAACGCAGCAGCCTGCAACTCCTGCTGTTCCCTCTGCTCCTGCTGCTCCTTCTCACGCTGCTGCCTTTCTTCCTCCTGCTGCTGCTGTTGCTGCTGCTGGAAGAGGTTGAGGGCTTCGACCTGGGCGGTGAGCAGGGCTATGCGCTCGTGTGCTGCTGCTGCCTCCATGCGCGCTGCTGTCTCGCTCTCCCTCAGCTCGCTCACGTGCTGCATGAAGAATCGCACCTGCATGGAGGGAGGAGGGCGGAGCGGAAAGGGAGAGGGAAAAGGGCAAGGTTAACAGGTGTCGTTGCTGCAGCTGCTGTCTCGCTCTCCCTCAGCTCACTCATGTGCTGGAAGTAGAATCGCACCTGGGAGGCAGGAAGAAGGAAGAGGGGGGGAGGAATGACAGAAGTGAGGTAAAGGGGTGGGGCAGTTGTTGCGATGTAAAGGATTGTACATATACGAATATGTATGTGTATCTGCATATGCATAGGTCATGGATACACACCCAACACATGCCTCTCCCCGTACCTGTTCTGTAGCGGACCTAGCAGCAGCCATGGCCGCCAGGTGCTTGAGTCGACTCGCTATAAGCATACACAAAAAAAGGAATCTGTATGTGCACGGATTTTCTCCCCGTACCTGTTCTGTAGCAGACCGAGCAGCAGCCATGGCCGCCAGGTGCTTCTGCTCCAGCAGTGCAATGCGCTCCTCCACTCCAGATGACACCTCCCCCAGCACACCCTCCCCCTCCAGAACACCCTCCCCTAGTACACCCTCCTCAAGAGCAGGAGGCGTGTCAGCGGGAGGCGGGGCAGCGAGGGGCCATGCATGAGAGTGGTGGTCGTTGACAAACGAGTAGACTGAATCAAGGATGTGCGGCTGCTGCTGTGAAGGGAGGGGAACGGAGGGCAGGCGCGAAGGGGTGAGTAAGACAGGGAGTGATGGGGATGAGAGGGGGGTAATCAGGTGAAAGGGGCCACGTGTGGGCGTGGTGGTCGTTGACAAACGAGTAGACCGAATCAAGGATGTGTGGCTGCTGCTGTGAAGGGAGGGGAAAGGGTGGAGGGGGGTAACAACAACAGGAGTGAAGGGATGCAAATGCAGTGAGGGGCAATGAGAGGCGGCAGAGAGGGCCATGCATGGGGGGGGTGATCGTTGACGAATGAGTAGACTGAGTCGAGGATGTGTGGCTGCTGCTATGGGGGAGGGGAAGGGAGGGCATGTGGGAAGGAGTGAGTAGTAGGACGGGGAGTGCTTGGGATGAGAGGGAGAGGAGCAGCGAGGGGGCGTGAGAGAGAGTGAGGATGCCATACATATTTGAATAAAGAAGCCAGGAGGCAGGCAGGTACCTGGAAGGGCGTATCCAGGGGAGGCGCTATCTGCGAGTCCACCTCCCGTGGCTTGGGGGATGACGCCTGGCGAGATGCTGCCTTGGAGAGCGACTGGGAGATGGTCACATCAGCGGACACCCTGTGCTGCAGGGAGGTACGTACCTGGAAGGGCGTTTCCAGTGGAGGCGCCATCTGCGAGTCCACCACAGGAGGGAAGCTCGGCTGCACCTCCCGTGGCTTGGGGGATGACGCCTGGCGAGATGCCGCCTTGGAGAGCGACTGGGAGATGGTGACGTCAGCGGACACCCTGTGCTGGAGAGTCTCAGTGATGAGTCGCCTCTGCGCCTCCTCCCAGTCGTCCCTCGCCGTCTGCCCCCCGCCCTCCGCGCCCGCGCCCTGCTCGATGCGCCGCTGGTACTGCTCCTCTGCTAGCTCCGTCATCCTGTGTGCGCCCACCCCGTCCGCTGCTGACAGCACGAGACGAGCCTGGAAACAGCACAGGGGAGGGGGGGGGAGGCGGTGGGGGAAGGCCGGTGGGGATGTAAGGGGGAAGAGAGAGCATGGCTCGCCCTGCTCGATGCGCCGCTGGTACTGCTCCTCTGCTAGCTCCGTCATCCTGTGTGCGCCCACCCCGTCCGCTGCTGACAGCACGAGACGAGCCTGGGCGAGGCAGGGAATAGGGGAGCGGGGAGGAGAGGCGGGAAATGGGGGAGTGGGTGGGTGGGGTGAGAGGATGAGGCATGGTGTATCGCCCGCGCCCTGCTCTATGCGGCGCTGGTACTGCTCCTCTGCGAGCTCTGTCATTCGGGCGCCCACCCCGTCCGCTGCCGACAGCACCAGGCGAGCCTGAGGAGGGAAGCAAGGGGAAAGGGGAGGAGCGTAGAGAATGGTGCAAGGAGAAGAGGCTACAAGTGTCGTGGCTAATGCGCCGCTGGTACTGCTCCTCCGCCAGCTCCGACGCTCATCAGCACCCGTTTTCCGTCCACTCACTTCCCCTCACCTGGCACTGGCACTAGCACCAGCAGTAGCAGTCGCGCCCATTCCCCACCTCACCTGCTCCCACGCTTCGTGCGACAGGTCAGCGGATGGGAACAATCATGGCCTTGTTCCGTTCACCCATTTCCCCTCACCCAGCACTGGCACTAGCACTAGCAGTAGAAGTAGCGTCCATTCCCCACCTCACCTGCTCCCACGCTTCGTGCGACGGGTCCGCAGACGGAACGCTGTCGACAACCTTGGCCTTGTGCCGTTACCCCTCCACTTCACTACCCTCTCATCAGCACAGCACTCGCACTAGCCCACGTTTCCCCTTCACCCATTCCTTCTCACCTGCTCCCATGCCTCGTGCGAGGGGTCCGCGGATGGCACGCTGTCAACAATCATGGCCTTGGCCTCGCTCCATGCTAGGCCCTGGAAGAACGTCAGGTAGCTGGGAGGGGGGAAGAGACGAGGGATGTTGGCGGGGGATTAGATAGGGGTGGGGGGAAAGAGGAGTGTGAGCACTACAGTCTACAAGAATATAGGCCTCAGCCGGCTTAAAATAAGAGCAGCACCGCATTCAACCGAGCACGACCAGCAGGCTGCAATGTCATTGGAGCACTTAACCACATTCTCCCCAGCTATACTGCACGCAACCTAACCTAGCAAAGCAGCACCACACTTAACCACGCAGCACCGCATGTACTCACCCGAGCACGACCAGCGGGCTGCAGTTCTTCCCTGTAGCGCATGCCACATGGACCCTGTGACCAGTCACCAGCAGCGACGCAAGGAGACGCACCGCCTCCACCATCCCAGCAACCTGTGATTCAGACGAGCAACAGGAGGAAGAAGACAAAAAAAAAGTCAATGTTGTGACGCAAGAATTCAATTAAACCCGGAGTATCAAGTTCCCCTAAATTGCCTCAACCTTCCTACCTTTGGTTGGGTCATCAGGTCCAACCAAGCTTCCTACCTTTGAAACCTGTGGACCTCGGGTTTTAACATGTTTTGTCACTGCATCTCTGTTGTAGATAAGGAGTGTGCGTTATTTCATTTCGTCAATCCCTTAGCGTAATGTTTCAAAAGGACGCGCGATTCTTTGAAAGAAACGTGGCGTTCTTTTCTCGCGTTGGGCAAACCCACCTGCTTCTGCTGGTCGAATTCCGGCACGGGAACGCGGAACATGGCTACATCGCACTGCTCTGCCTGCTCCTGAACGGCCTTCCAGTTAACTCCGAACGACTCCAAGGACTCCTCGCCCTGCCATGGATGGGTGGAAAGAGAGAGGAGAGGGACGGAAAACAGCTGGTTGAAAGGTGCCGAAATTAAGGAACATGACTACGTCGCACTGCTCTGCCTGCTCCTGAATGGCCTTCCATTCCAGCCAACCCCGAACGACTCCTCGCTCTGCCACGTACGGACGGGAGAAGAGCGAGAGGAGAGAGAAGAGAGAGACGGAAGACTTCTGGTTGAGTGGAGTGGACTCGAATGAAGAAGCATGGCGAAACGCGCATTTCCGTTCGCTAATAAACCGCAAACCAGTCAACTCCGAGAGTGGCTCCATAGACTCCTCGCCGAGCCTTGGATGGGGAAAAGAAGGACGAATGCGGAGTCGAATTCAAAGGAATGCGGAGCACGGCGACATGTTGGAGAAGGAGCACGGCCGACATTGTCAATTCACTTCGACAAAAGAAAAAGAGAGAAAGAAAACCATGACGAAATTGTTTCGTCCTGCTTGTTCCTGAACAGAATCACTTCTGAGAAACCTCAAAAGTGGTTTCAACAGCTTCTTCTAACGCCGGACGAATCTATTGTTAGTATCCGTGTGAAGTCGTCCCATGCTAGGGCGCCTTAGTGCGCGTCGTTTTGCCAGCTCCTGAACACATGCCACTGCACGCTGAAAGCCTCTACTGATTATGAGCCTTGAGAGGCTGCAGACGCCAAGATTGCTTCCAAGAAATGAGCGGTCGGTTCATGCGTTTCCAAGATTGCTGCGGCTGCGGGCAATCCACTACCGACCGACTACTCTCGATTGCTTGGAAAGCCAATCCCAAGGTCGAAAACGAATGATGAAATGAAGGTCGACAATACGCGTGAGAAAAGTACAGTTCGCATACCAAACAAAAAGCAAAAGCATACATAAAGAAAAAGAATGCAAGTGAAGTGAAGCATCGGGACGCTGTTGTCGCACATGCTCAAGAAAATCAGGGTTTGGATTCTTAGAAAACTGCAACAATTCCGTTTTGCAACCACCCGTGTAACACACATCTGTAACCATACAGAAATAACCACAGCATACAAGTAATCGGTGTTCCTGCGAACCTACCCCCGCTACAGTCACACACCTGCAAGCATAGAATGGCGGTGCAAGTTGTCGCCTGAGTCAGCATCGTGACGTCCTCGGGCCCGGCAATTCCGGAGCCCACCGATACGCCAGTCGCGAGCGTGATGTGCGTCCACGTCAGCGGCCAGTCAGCCTGCATGCACACCACATCCTCGTCAATAGGACCTGCAGGAACCGAGGGAGGAAGGAGAGGGGAAAAAGGAGAGGGAAGAGAGGAATGGGGACGTGAGGGGGGGGGGGGGGGGGGGGGAGAGGAGGGGGGGAGGGGGAGGAGGGAACCGTGTGGGGCGGAGAGAAAGCGAGGGGGAAGTAAGGGCGACGCGGAACGGAGGCTCCGCCTAAATGCACAGCACCTTTTACAAAAAAAAAAACGGAAAGAGAGCGGGGGTGGGGGTGGGGGGGGGGGGGGGGGGGGAGGGGGAGAAGAGAGGAATGCGAGAGAAGAGGGGTGCGGGGAGCAGGGAAGTGGGACCGCGGGTGTGAAAGCAAATGTGGGAATAGGGAAAGAGGCAGCCCGGATAAGAGAATACAGAAAAAATCGAATGCGGTAATCGGTGAGGGTGAGGGTGAGAGAGGGTGGAGGTGCGGGTTCAAGGGAAAAGGGAAGGGGGAAAGAAAGGGCGGAAGAGAGGAAAGGGGAGAGAGCGGGTGGGAGATGGGGAAGGGGGGCGATACGGGGATTTGCGTATGTACAGTCTCATGTCTCTCCTCTGCGCACCCCATTCACGTCCACGGACCTCCATTCCCCCAACCTTCTCCCTTCCCCCACCCTTCCTTTTCCATACGTACCTCCCCCCTTCAAACCCTGAATTGGCGAACTCCGCCTGGCGTACCTTCCGACTTATAAATATCACGAATCGGCGTGCTTGCTTTCAGCACGCGCGGCTTCATCCCCCCGGCGGTCGCGCGCATTATCCCCCTTGCATCCCCTCCCGCAAGCTCCTCTTCCGCGTGCGCGCAGGAGTGAATGTGCTGTAGCATTCGCACTTGGTCCACCATCACACTGTTCTCCGCCGAAAATGTGAACTTGTGAGGATTCGAACCCTCGTCTCCAGAACCCGAAGAATCGCCACTTGACCCAACAAAGTCCCAATTATCGGGTTTTTCTTCCGCCTGCTGCTCCACCGCCAAATTCTCGCTGCGCGCCGAGCCCCTCTGCCCGCGCCTCCACCGGAGCCCGTCCGGTCCGCGCGAATTCTCCCCCTCCCCTTCACTCAGCTCGCCGGGAGAAGGACACCCAGGCACTAACACATCGCATTTAAGGCCGTCTCCGCGGCCGCGCCTCCCCGACCGCGACGGTACGAGCACGCTAGGAACGTGCCGCCTGTGTGGCCGCGTGAACGGTGCGCGCATGTAAACGATCCGCGAGCGCGGGCAGAGAAAGCCGGCGCCGCGTCGTTGGCTGTGGTGGTGGTGCGCCTTCGGCACGGCGGACGACACGTAAGCTGAAGCCGCGAGGGAGGAGTTAGCGGTGGAAGCGGTAGAAATGGCGGTCGCGTGTGTACGCGCTTGTGCCTTCCATGCTGGTGTTACGCTGGCCTCCATTGGCACGAACGATTAGCTTTAGTAAATAATGTTGCTTATTATGTGTTTCACCGTAAACCTTAGGTCGCGCCTAGGGTTGTTGGGTTGACGGGTTCGCAACAACTCGAAGCGGAGCTAAGCTTGTAGTGGAGGGACGGAAAGAAACACAGCCGAGTTGCTTGTTAGTGCCTGAATGTCCTCTTATCACCTTTCCCGCCAACCCTTTCACTGAGTTTTTAGTGAGGGAATGAATGCACGAATATTTCGTCAACCTACGTAGTTTCATCAACGAGCATCTCTAGAGTGCAGCAGCAGCAGCAGCCACACGAAACCCTAGTCCGTCATGAGCAGGCGGGTGGGAGTCCAGCGCGATTCATGCCAACCCAGCCAACACACAGCAACTATTTCATTGACCGACCCGCGGTCTACGGTGGTACTGACAGTTACAAGACGGTTTGAGAGGGTTTATGGTAGGGCGCTTCGACTTCACCAATGTTTCCCGTCACGCGGCTTGAATAAAGTCCACATTGCTGGCCACTTTCATTCCCTTACCTGCGGAGATTTGACGTGGCTGAAGTGGCGGTCTCGTCACCACAAATAGAAATCCACGATTTGTCCAAGTGCAGGACCAGAAACCTGCCCAACGGACACCCCACAGCCCAGACGCCGGAGTCAAAATTGCTTCCAACCACTGTTTTCAAGCCACCAGTTCTTGCTGACGAGGATTGAGCAGAAAAGCGATGTCCGCGACTCGAGAGCGGATATGGACTGTACCACTTTGCTGTGAACGAGAACTGTTTCGGATCAGAATTTGCCGCGCCACCTCACATTTCCAGCCACTCTACTGGAGTTGCGAAAGAACAGCAGGGAATTGTGGTGTAAACAGTCTAGTTACATCTCTGAGATGTTGTTCGCTTATAATAATTTAGCAAGACATGAAGCGAAACACTCCCAAAGAAATGCCACTTTGTGCAGCTTGAATGAGCAGTTCCAAGCAAGTTTTTTTTCCAAGCAAGTTTTATAATCATATTCATTTACAGCCCTTTTATCACCTTTCTCTGCGCAACAATCTGTGGCCAGTTGAGTCTCCAAAGTACAGCCTAAAACCTTTTCCAACACACTTGTAGTGTCAGTTTAGCCTTCCCTAAACTAACATAAATGCAGGCCTGAAATTTTTTCTCTTCATCATCTTCCTCAGGGCAAACTTCTGTTGCCGCTTCAACTCCAGCCGCAGCTCATTCTTCTTGCGATTCCACTTCCCCTCCTCCACCTCCGACTTGAGGAAGCTTCCTCCCATGTCCATCAGAAGCTTCTCCATATCACCTGCCCCTCTCGCTTCCTCCAAAGCCAACAGGTCAGGAATACCTCCCCCGGATGAGCCTCCTCCCTCCCCCTCTCCTGCACCCCCATCCAACCCTCCTCCCCTTCCACCCATTCCCCTCCCCCTCCCAAACAACCCTCCTCTCCCCCCTCTCCATCCTCTTCCCCCACCGTCCCCTCTCCCCGCAATCCCACCACCAGCAGCAGCACCAAGACAAACCCCAGCAGCACCAGCACCATTGAAGCCAGTTGTTACAGTTGTTACAGGCGCTACCAGCTCTGCCCCAAACAACGACCCCCCTTCCCTCCTCCCACCCCCTCCCGCCTCCGTCTCCCGTCTCCCTCCGTCCTGCTGTCCCTCTCCACCTCGAGGCACCTCCCCCTTCCCATCCTCCCCACCTCCACCTTCCTTCGTCCCACCTCCCTCCTCCTGTGCCTCACCGCTCTTCAGTTCACCCAGAACCGGTTTGAGGGAGAAGGAGAGTTTGCCATCAGCACTGGTGAGCGATTTCCATGTGAACTTTTGCACCCACGCACTGCCCACTTGCTCCTGCCTCTCCGCCAAACCCCCACTCGCTGCTGCTGTTGCTGCTGCTGCTGCATCGGCAGCAGCCCCACCAGCACTAGCAGCAGCAACACCAGTGCCACCACCACCACCAACAGCAGCAGCACTGCCAGCACCATCACTAGCTGGCGTTGCTTCCAGCCCTTCTGTCTTCTGGCGCTTTCCTCCTTTTCCTTCCACACTAGGACCCTCCAAAGACCCTTTCCTCTTCCCTCCCGCACCGCTGCTGCCACCATCCTTCACAGAGCCCTTCCTCACATCGCCCTTGCCAGCAGCCCCCTCCTTCCCAGCACCAACCCCCTTCTCAGCAACACCCCCCTCCCCAGCAGCTAAAGCGAACAGACTGTCCCAAGAAGGCACTGCAGCCCCCTTACTAGGGCGCCTTTCACTCCCATCGCCTTCCCCTTCAATCCTGTCCGCGTCTTCTTCGTCTTCTTCCTCCTCCTCCTCATCCTCCCCCTCCTCTTCCTCCTCCTCCTCCTCCTCCTCCTCCTCCTCCTCCTCCTCCTCCTCCTCCTCCTCCTCCTCCTCCTCCTCCTCCTCCTCCACCTCCTCCTCCCCCTCCTCCTCCCCCTCCTCCTCCCACACTCCCTTGTCATCCTCCTCTGCTGCCTCCTCTTCCTCCCCTTCTTCCTCATTGTCCTCCTCATCCTCCTCATTCCTCTCACCTTCCTCCTCCTCCCCTTCATCTACTCCCTCATCCTCACTCCCTTCTCCACCCTCGTTTACCTCCCCCTCCTCTTCTACCTCCCCCTCCTCTTCTCCCTCCCCCTCCTCTTCTCCCTCCCCCTCCTCTTCTACCTCCCCCTCCTCTTCTCCCTCCCCCTCCTCTTCTCCCTCCCCCTCCTCTATCCCCTCGCCCTCCCCTTCCCCCTCGCCCTCCTCCTCTCCCTCGCCTTCCTCCTGTCCCTCAACCCCATCCCCCTCCGTTTCCATCTCCTCCTCCTCTCGCTCCTCTCCCACTTTCAGTACCTTTATGCCCGTCACTTCCCTCTTCTCCACTTCACCTCCTTCCTCCTCACTTTCCTCACTCCTCTCCTCCAACTCATCCTTTTCCAAATTATCTTCTTCCATTCTCTCAAATCCTCCCTCCAATTTTGACCTTCCCCAGATTTTCTGCCATCTCTCATTCCCGACTTCCCCATTTCCCTCCTCTACACCTCCTTCTTCCTCTTCCTCCCCTTCCACTCCCTCCTCCTCCTCCCCTTCCTCCCCTTCCACTCCCTCCTCCTCCTCCTCCTCCTCCTCCTCCTCCTCCTCCTCCTCCTCCTCCTCCTCCTCCTCCTCCTCCTCCTCCTCCTCCTCCTCCTCCTCCTCCTCCTCCTCCTCCTCCTCCTCCTCCACATCACACGAAGCAACAGCAAACAGCCTGTCCCATCGCGACCCCCCCTCCCCTGTCTTCCCAACTTGTTCCTTCTTCTCACTCCCCACCACTTTCTCCCCAAACGCCTTCCCTTTCACCACCACCTCTTTTACACCTTTCTCCCTACCCACTTTCTCTTCTACCCCTTTCATCCCTGCTATTTTCTGCCCCCGCTTACCCTCTGCTGCCCCATCCGTGCCCCCAACTAATACACCACTCACACCACCCACACCAGTTGCACCTCCTGTGCCTGCCACAGCCCTAGACCTCGTTTCCTGCACCGCCTTACTACTGATATTCTCATTCCCTTTGCTTCCTTTGCCTTCTTTGCTGCCTGTGCTGCCTTTGCTCGGCCCACTCCATGTCAGATTGATGTTCAACCCATCATCCTCCTCCTCTTCCTCCTCATCCTTTTCCTCTTCCTCTTCCTCTTCCTCTTCCGCTTCCCCCTCTTCCTCCTCATCCCCAACTCGCCCCTCGCTCATGACCACATCACCGTCTCCCCCCCCCATCTCACTCCCCTTCCGCCCACCACTCTCACTCCCATCCCTTCCCTCTGCACTCTTCTCTGCCCTATCACCCTTTCTCCCCGCATCGCCCATCCCTCCCCCCTCCACCTTCCCCTCCTCCGCCTCCGCCCCTCCCCCTTCCATAATCAGGAACCGTTGCAGCAGTCGCCTCTGCATCTCCCTTTCTCTCTCCAACCCCTCATCCTCCTCCCCCCCCTCCTTCCCCTCCTCATGCTCCTCCCACTGCTGCTGCTCCCTAAACCCAGCATACCCTTCAGCACCCTCCCCTCCTCCACCCTTCCTTCTCTCTTGCCCTCCCCCCACAGCAGCAGCAGCAGCAGCAGCAGCAGAAGCAACACCAGCACGAGCACCAACCGCAGCAGCAGAAGCACGAGCAGCACCACCATCACCATCCTCACCATCACCATCACCACCATCACCATCCTCATCAGGAGCAGCAGCAGCAACAGCGGTGGCAGCAGCGGCGCGGGCAAGAACGGCGGAGAGGGAGGGCTCGAATGCAAGCCGCTGGAAGCTCAGCTTGTGCCGCCCACACCCCGGCCCGCCCGCTGCCGGCATGCGCCGCGTCTGAGGAGGGGGGGAAACAGAGGGGTTCAGAGGGGTTGAGAGGGGTTGAGAGGGATTGAGAGGGGTTGACAAGGAGATGTTGACAGCCTTATCAAGCTGTCTCAGAAAGCAGGTGGAAGCTCAGCTTGTGCCGCCCACACCCCGGCCCAATTTGCTGGCATGCGCTGCATCTGAGGGGGATTTAAAGAGAGAGGGGATTGAGAGAGAGAGGGGATTGAGAGAGAGAGGGGATTGAGAGAGAGAGAGGGGATTGAGAGAGAGAGGGGATTGAGAGAGAGAGGGGATTGAGAGAGAGAGGGGATTGAGAGAGAGAGAGGGGATTGAGAGAGAGAGAGGGGATTGAGAGAGAGGGGATTTAGAGAGAGAGGGGTTTTGAGAGTCTCAACAGGGCTTAAACACCCACGGGGCGAGACAGTGAGTGAGTGGGGGAGAAAGGGGCGAATGAGGGGCAAGACTGACAGAGCCAGTTACCTTCTTGCCTCCGCGCCATGCCAGGTTCATGGGCTCCAGCTCCCGTGTCTTGAGTGCACGGGATCATGGCTTCATGGGCGGCTACCTCCTCTGGGCTCAAGGGTGAATTGAGAATGAGGGGTTGAGGGAGTGAGGGGTGAGGGAGTGAGGGAGTGAGGGAGTGAGGGAGACAAGAAGGCAGGCACGTACCTTCTTCCCTCCGCGCCAAGCCAGGTTCATCGGCTCTAGCTTCCGTGCCTTCAATGCAGCTACCTCCACCGGGCTCAAACACCCACTGGCAGAGGCCTGCATAACCCGGTTACCACCACCGCTTCGCTCCGCCTCCGCCCTCGCCCTCGCTTCTGCCTCCTCCTCGGCCTCCTGTCTCTCCCTCTCGCTCCGCTCCTTGGCGTTGTGCTCGAGAAAACTCTCCCTTGCTGCTTCCACGCGCATCCTTCCCCCCTTCCACATGCACCCGTTGTACTGTGCGGGTAGGGGGAAAGAAAGGCGGGGGAGGTAAAGGGAGGGAGGGTTTGAATTGAAGTGCAGGTTCGGACTCAAGGGGCCTCTCCTCGGCCTCCTCCCTCTCTCCCTCTCCCTCTCGCTCCGCTCCTTGGCGTTCTGCTCGAGAAAAATCTTCCTTGCTGCTTCCACGCGCATCCTTCCCCCCTTCCACATGCACCCGTTGTACTGCGGGAGTGGGGGAATGGAGAGAAGTGAAAACAAGAGGAGGGGCATACGGACTTCGTGCTCGAGAAAACATGTGTAGATAGGTTATTTTTGAGCCGTCTCAAAAGTATACGGACTTCCTGCTCGAGAAAAATCTCCTTTGTTGCTTCCTACGTTTTTTGGGAATTCTCAAAAAAACATACGGCGCATCCGCCCCAACTATCCCATGCGCCCGTTGTACTGGGGGGGTTTCGGAAGGGTTGGGGAAAAAGGAAAAAGGAGGCGGGTTATGGGGTTTTCCCGCGGCTTCCTCCCTTCCATTTGCAAACATTGTACGGCTCGGGGCCGGCGGTAAGTGGGGGAGGGGGTGGGGGGAAGAGAGGTTGAGGGGGGAAGAGAGTGCGGGTTGGGGGAGAATAAAAGGTGGACGGCAAAGCGCATAAGGGGATGGATGAGTGACTATATGCGGTAACGGATCGGTGATAACGCGTACAATATATGACGAGAGACCCACCAGCGACAAGCATTGGTGCAAGGCCTTGGCGGACTTGGGAACCATGTCCAGGTAAGCAAAGCCACGGCACACTGCCACGTGGCTGCACTGCCGATCGGCTTCATCTCCGTTCGCCTCTTGAAATGGACGGCCAGGATCTGTTTGCTGCGAGGGAGGCGCCGCGAAGGACGCGGGGAGCAATTGGTGCGACTTGGCAAGAATCACGTTGACTTCGTTGACCTGCCCGAACGGCTGGAATCTTCCTCGAACTTCATCTTCTGAGACGTTCCCGGGCAGCCCGCCGACAAATAATCTCACGCGGACGGGCAATGCGTCGCGTTCAGGCGGAACCGTTTCCATACGGGCAGCTAATGAGTCCTTTCTAAGCGCTTCATTACCAGAAGGAGTTGCGTCTGAACTAGCACGTGACGTATTTTCGCGTGACGAAGACGCGAATATCGGCATCGCCGGAACTATGCTAGCTTGAAAATAACTCTAGAGGCGTCTCAATAAACGGTACTACTGCGATTCGGAATGCTTGGAGAGGTTTAGGGGAAATCTTATAAAACCTCTGGGGGTTGGGTGTTGGATGTCGGGTAAGGCTCAGCGCTTTCTCGTTCCCGCACCTTTCCGGTATAAGGTACAGTTCATTATTGTAAACCGCGACCTAAATATTTACTGACTCGGCTCTGGTCACCTCGTTAGGCGAGCTGTAACCTGACTCATCGCCTACTTCGCCAAACTAACTCGCCACACCAGAGCCACAAGATGCTGCCTGTAAGAGCGTGGAAGATCCCTGTGAACAAGGCATTGGTCGCGCAGTTGCGACAGTAACACATGTTGCGACTCTCTCTCAATTTGCTCCGAGTGTTTGACGAACTCAGAGCTCTTCGCTTGAGAGCGCGACCAAGGCCCCTTCCGAAACCTTAAGGCCTCTCTGATTTGCAATGTGGAGTTTCACGTGTTACCCGGCGAAAGATGTCGCAAGCCATTGACGAGGCCAGATGTTCGACCACAGGAGCAACCAAACACATGTTCGTAGCGATCTTCCACGCCCTAATTCCTAGGAGCCAGCAGACAATTCCCAAGAATACCTGCCACTCTTCTCGATCTCGAACATATCACATTACGCTCACAGCTGAGTAGTTCATGGCGGTTGTCGGTTTTGGAAAGCAGTGATTGTAAATTGGGAGAGCTGTGATTGTAGAATTTCGCTATGCCGCGTAGCTAGGCCAGTCCGCGTTCACGGGTCAGTAGGGTGTGAACTTGAAGTCTGGTGTCTCAATAAGGATGTTATTTGGTCGGGTATGTCCTTTAATTCGACTGAGAAACCACCACTGGAACGCCCGTGCGTATCGTAGCGGCAGGAGCCTCGGATCATTTATCCGATCCAGCGCCAGAGAAGCCGCTTGTTATCTTTAGAAGATAAGTACAGCTACAGAAGGTTTTGCAACGCACGGCGGTATGTTACAGACGAGGATGTACAGCCTTCGCGATTTGCGGACAGCAGTCTGGTTCCGTCCGTCAACACATCGTAAAAAACACGGCAATTCCTTCTTACCATTCCACAGCCGTTCCATCAGCCCGATCCTCCTCTCCCTCTCCCTCCTCTTCTCCGTCACTCTCTCCCCTTCCCGTCTCGCGTTAGGAGAATCAAATCTGCAAACGGCTTCGGACAGCAGCAGCAGCAGCAGCAGCACCACCACCACCACCACAACCGGCACCACCAGCAGCGGCAGCAGCAGGGGGGAAAACCATGACAGCATGCTGCTCCTGGGACGAGTGAACCAATTCGAGAAGGAGCTTACCGTTCAGCTGCATCAGAGCACCACCACGGATCCGATCAAACCTACGGACCAAAAGTCAACCAAGTCAACTCAGTCAACCAAGTCAACCCAGTCAACGGAGCAGAGCAGTTTGAAAGCAAAGACCAGCCCTAAACGGAAACCGCGTCCGATTATAATGAGTAAAACCGGCGTAGAGCTAAACAATCCCAACCTCCCAATCCCGGTCATTCCAGAAGGTTCACCCCTTCTCCCCTCCTTCCCAGACGCCATACTCGATACAACCACTCTCAATACAAGCATAACCCGAAGCCACTTAGCCAACGCGTTTCTAGAATACTTCAAATTTCACATCCCTGAAAAGGAGGTCCGGCTGCAGTGCACCGGCGGATCCTGTCCGAACCTCGCTCCCTGCGGCCCGACGTTCCCAAACCTGCGAGCCTGCCACCGAACCGACATAGTGGCGCCGATCCACATCGACCCCGGACCTCCGGAGAACTGTCCGAAGCTGGAGAATTGGGACGAGGTTGGGGCAAATGGCGCAGATTTGAGATGTTCGCAAGCGGGGGACTATGTGCGGCATGACAGGACACTGTTTCAGTATTTCGAGATGCGAGATGTGATGATGGATTGGAACGGCGTGGTGTTCAACAGCTCCATGCACTTTTTCCGCCATGGCTGCTTCTCAGATGCTGATGTGAGTCACGAACTGGGGTTACTAGCTCTCTCTTGCCTCTGGCCCCCTCCCCCGTCTTCACCAGCCCCCACCGCACACACTCGCCGTCAGCTCTCTCTTCTTCTGTGTCACTCCCTCCCTGTGTGTGTGCTCCACCAGATTGTTTTTGAGAATTCTCAAAAACACCCCACTGCACACACTCGCCGTCAGCTCTCCCTTGTTCTGTGTCACTCCCTGTGTGTGTGCTCCACCAGATTTAGTTATCCCATATGAGATTGGTCCGATGGGTGGGGGTACGGTGTGCATGCTACCCCTCTTTTCTGTGTCGCCTTCTCGCATCCCTTTCCTCACTGTCACATCCTTTCTGTGTGCCCCCACCCAGTTCACCTACCCCAGCGGCAACACCTCAGTGCAGCGCGTGGGGCGCATGGTGAGCATGCTGTACACGCCCGCCACCAGCTTCCCATCTTCCCTGTCCCCATCGCCCCCATCTCCCCCATCTCCCCTCCACATCCCCCATCTCCCCCATCCCACCCAGTTCACCTACCCCAGCGGCAACACCACGGTGCAGCGCGTGGGGCGCATGGTGAGCATGCTGTACACGCCCGCCACCAGCTTCTACCACTCCATCATCGAGTGGGTGCCGCAGTGGCTCGTGCTGAGAGAACTGTTGCAGGAGCACCCCAACATTCTCATTGTCATGCGCGCTGCTCAGGTGAGCGCGCTGCTCAGGTGAGCAGCTCAGGTGAGAGGAAGGGCGAGAAGTGGCATGAGAGCATGTATGACGCTATGGGCTAGTTAGAGCACAGATGTGAGGCAGTACACCAGCTTCTACCACTCCATCATCGAGTGGGTGCCGCAGTGGCTCGTGCTGAGGGAACTGCTGGAAGAACATCCCAACATCCTTATCGTGATGCGCGCTGCTCAGGTGAGAGCTGGTGTGGTGTGCATGAAGCACATATAGTTGCACAGAACCACAAGGGCTTCTTCTATCACTCCATCATCGAGTGGGTGCCGCAGTGACTCGTGCTGCGGGAGCTGCTGCAGGAGCACCCGAATATTCTCATTGTCATGCGCGCTGCTCAGGTGAGAGCAGAAGTGCAAGAATCGAGTCAGTAAGAACAGAGATGGTGAGGTGAGGTACCACAGCACCACAAGGGCTTCTATCACTCCATCATCGAGTGGGCGCCGCAGTGGCTCGTGCTAAGAGAGCTGCTGCAGGAGCATCCGAATGTACTCATTGTCAAGCGCGCCGCTCAGGTGAGAGCGTGATTGGACTCACAGGAGGAAGGACTAGAAAAAGTAAACACTCAGGTGCTGAGGGAGCTGCTGCAGGAGCATCCGAATATGCTCAATGTCATGCGCGCTGCTCAGGTGAGCGAGAGGGTATGATGAGTTGAGACAAAGCAGGAGTAAATATGCAGATGATGAGGTGAGGCATCACAAGACTAGTTTTGAGGCGCCTCAAAAGTAAATATGCAGATGATGAGGTGAGGCATCACAAGACTAGTTTTGAGGCGCCTCAAAAGTAAATATGCAGATGATGAGGTGAGGCATCACAAGACTAGTTTTGAGGCGCCTCAAAAGTAAATATGCAGATGATGAGGCATCACAAGACTAGCAATTCAGCAGATCACCATCACATAGCATCATAGCATAATAACCTCTCTGATTATGCAAGAAATACTTGATTTTGTGTGTGTCTGTGCGTGTGTGTGTGCATGTGTATCATGTCCCACCATACCACCCGTGCAGCTGCAGCTGTACAACAGCACGTTGAAGCACATAGTGGGAGTGGAGCCAGCGCACATGAACCTGCTCGTGCTTGATTGGCAGCACCGCAACACCCTCTTCCTTGCACAGGCGCTTTACCAGGTAGGAAGGGGTTTGCACTTTACCAGGTAACCAAGGGGGTCCCATCCCACGCATGCGGCTTCAACTGTACAACAGCACGTTGAAGCACATAGTGGGAGTGGAGCCAGCGCACATGAATCTGCTCGTGCTTGATTGGCAGCACCGCAACACCCTCTTCCTTGCACAGGCGCTCTATCAGGTGATAGGGGGTTAGTGCTCTCTACCAGGTAAGCAAGGGTCCCATGCATGTAGCTCCAACCAGCTGTACAACAGCACGTTGAAGCACATAGTGGGAGTGGAGCCAGCGCACATGAATCTGCTCGTGCTCGACTGGCAGCACCGCAACACCCTCTTCCTTACACAGGCGCTCTATCAGGTACGGAGGGGTTTGCGCTTCACCAGTAAACAAAGGCCATGGTTTCTACCAGGTATTAAAGGCCATGTTCTCACCTCTCTCCTTGCCGTCCTCTCCTGTTTCCCCTAACCCCTTGGTCCCTCTTGCTTCCTTTCCTTCCCCCCTTGCTTCCCCCCCTCCACCCTGTCAACCACTGCTGTGACCGGGCCACACCCACCATCTGGCACTTCCCATTTCGAAGCACCCCCATCCTCTCTCACGCCACCGTTCTCCTCCTTTTTGCTCCCCGCCCTCCAGCCTGCCTACCGCTGCTACAGTGTGGACCAGGCCTATCTACCCACTCTCTGGCGATTCCTGATTCGAAGCATCTTCCTTCCTCACCTTCCTCCTCTCTGTCCTCTCTCCCCTTCCTCCTCCCTTGTTCAATCCCTCCCCCAGCCTGTCTACCGCTGCTGCGGCCGGGCCACACCCACCATCTGGCGCTTCCTCCGCCGAAACTTTTTCCTTCCGCCCGATGGGCTGCCCATTTTCGAGCCCGAAACTTTCCGCCTCCGCCGAACCTCCCCTCTAAGCTACCAAGACATAACAGACTTACTTAGCCAGCGTGAGGAGCAGCAGTCACAACATCCCCGGCGGCTCGACGTGCTTAAGCCCGGACCTGTGCCGAGCCTTGCGGAGACGTTTGGGATGACGACGGGGCTGAACTGGGTGACGATCCTGGTTCGGAGGCCCGGAAATCTGTCGAGGAATTTGGAGGAGAGTGTGTATGAGAGGGTGGAGGGGTGGATGAGGAAGGAGTTTGGGGAGAGGCGAGTGGTGGTGTTTGATGGAAGTCTGCGTCTCATGGAAGGTGAGTGGTCTAGTGAGTAAGTGATTGTGTGGGTGAGTGAGTGAGAGTAAGTGAAGGTGTTTGATTTGATGCGAGTGGTGGTTTTTTAGGTATGGCTGCCTGCCATGGAAGGTGGTTTTTGGGGTGCAAGAGTGAGTGAGTGAATGAGTGGGGCTGTAGGTGCAGCAGTGGGGGACTGAGTGAGTGTAGGAATGGGTGAGTGAGGGAGTGTGTCGTGTTTAGAATGGGTGAGTGGGTTGGTGGGTGAGTCATGAAGAGAGTGCAGGAGTGGCTGAGACAGTGAGTGACCCTCGATGGAGTGAGTGAGTGAATGGATGCGTCGGTGAGCACTCATATACTGAGTAGAGCACTGTAATTCCCCCCGTGCCTCTCTTTTTCTCACTACCTGTTTTGTCAAGTACTACTAGATTATATGGTAGCATGCTAGACTTTTGTGACAAGCTACAAGTCAAGGGTCAGAGGATGAAGAAAGGTATGAGACAGGGGGCGTCGGTGGGACAAGGAAAAACGTGGTGGTTATCTGAGAAAAGCTTCAGGAGCTGGAAGAATACTTAATGAGCATGGAGGGAACATGTGCACGCATGAACGCGAGCGGCCGTGTGCCAAATCACCCCTTCCTCCATGCTGTACAATTAGCCCTTTCCCTTTTGTGCTGTAAATTAAAGAGGGGAGGGGTTGATTTTACAGCACTGAAGAAGAGGGGTTGATTATAGCGCAACGGAGAAGGGGATGTTTTGGCACCCTTTTATGCGTGCGCATGTTCCCTCCATGCTCATTTTGTACTTCAACTGCTTCTCCAACTCTTTCAGCTTCTCTCTGGTAACCACCACGTTTTCCCTTGCCCCACTGCTGCAGCGCGTGTTTTTTGAGAATTCTCAAAAAACCACCACGTTTTCCCTTGCCCCACTGCTGCAGCGCGTGTTTTTTGAGAATTCTCTGGTAACCACCACGTTTTCCCTTGCCCCACTGCTCCCACTGTCTCACCTCCACCACTGACGCCTCCTATTCTTTCACCTTTCTTCATCTTCTGACTCTCGTTTTGTCCTCTTGCCTCCTCCCTCGCCTCAGTATTTGACAACATGTGGTGTACAGTTGAATTGAGCATGTACCCGATTCGGGTGTATATTTGTGTTGGGGGCGCCAATCCCACCATTTTGTGATGGAGGCCCCAACACAAGCAATGTGTTAATTGGTGGTCATTCCACATCGGTCCCAACCTTGTGATTGGTGTACCCAAACACATTGTGGGACCGATTGTGGCTGACCATTCCACCATTTATTTGCCCCCAATCACCTTCCGCCCTTCCACCTCTCTCTTGCATCATATGCATACCCTTCTTTCCTCAATATAATCAACTTTTTGATTTCTAACAAGTACTAAGTACCTCCCCTTATTTTTCACACAAATCCGAAATTCTCCCCTCCATCTCTGCCCCCCCTCCATCTCTGCCCCCCCTCCATCTCTGCCCCCCATTCCCCCTTGTTGAAGCCCGGGCTCTCTTCCGCCGAGCCGCCCTATTGGTCGGCACGCACGGGGCCGCCCTGACCAACCTCCTCTTCATGCCACGTGGCGCCTTCCTACTGGAAATCCGCCCCCGGGGTTACCCCAACGCGTGTTACCACCACCTAGCCAGCGTGTCGCAGATGCACTATTGGCTGCTGCTGGGGAATGGGACAAAAGACTCCGCCCTGCAAGTGGACACAGGGGAGGTGTTATCTACGATAAGGGAAGTTGCTGGGAAGGTGTTTGCTGCTCTGAGGGGAGAGCCGAAAGACGTGGGGGAGAGATTGGGGGAGAGAGCAAAAGGGGGAGAGGAAGGGACGGAAAAGAAAACAAAGGAGGGGAGCATTGCAGGGGTAAAGATCGGAGGGAAAGAGATTGGCAGCAGTGGTGGTGCCGCTGGTACCTCTACTGCTGCTGTAACTGCAGCGGCTACTGCAGCGACTGCTGATAGCAGCAACACCACACCATCTGACGCCACTGGCACTGCTGCCACTACCCACCCCATCAGCACAGGCTCCTTTTCACCCACCTCTTCTGCCTCCGCCCCTCTTATTACTTCCCCCACCCCCATCCCCACCCCCATCCCCACCTCCCTCCCCACTTCCCTCCCCACTGACACCACCACTCCCTCCGCCTCCGCCTCTCTCACCCCCATCCCGCCCCTCCCTCCGCCCACCTTCCCCGTCCCCCTCTCCACCTCCCCCTCCGCGCTCCCCGCCGCCTTCCCCTCGGGCTGCGCGTGCTACCGGCTGCGCAACGCCTTCTGCTGCACCCAGGCCGTCTGCGTGTGCCGCAACGTCTGCTACAATGGGTCGGCGTTGCTCGGCAGATACGGACCCGATATCACAGACACCACCGATACCACTGATACCACCGACAGCACCAGCAGCACCAGCAGCACTGCTTTCCCCCCGCGCCCCCCCCACCCCTGCCTTCCCCCGGTCCATGCCCCCGCCACAGCCAACAAATCCGCGCTCCTCTCCCCGACGTCCTGCTCCAACCTGCCCCAGTTCGGCCGCATGCTGAGGTCGGCACTCTCAGAGGCGCCGGTGAAAGGCGGGCTGCAGGCAGCTGGGGATGCGCGGTGGCGGCGGTGGGTTGGGGGGGAGGCGGAGTGGCGCATGGGCGGGACCCTGTTTGTGCCTCTGACGCACCAGACGACGAATGTGGCGCACTTTCTAGGTGAGCGGCAAATAACTTTTCAATGTAGAAACCGCGTGGCGTGTAATGAGTCTGCTTTTGAGTCGACTCAAATGTGCCGCACTTTCTAGGTGAGCGGAGGAGAAAGACAAAAAACACGTTGGGGATGCAACTTGATTGGGTGGGATCTTGATTATGAAAGACGAGTCTTTTTCCATTCCATCCATTCCAGGCTCCTTTTTTCTCTGTCCCTCACACACACAGGCAAGGCGGCACACATCCTGCTCGTGAACAACGTGACAGTCAAAACAGGCCTGCCACATGTCAATCGATTCCTGCTGCCCCGTGCTCACATCCCCACCCTTCTGCCCCTCTCGTGCAGGCAAGGCGGCACACATCCTTCTCGTGAACAACTTGACGGTCAAGTCGGGCTTGCCACGTGTTGAACGCTTCCTGCTGCCCCGTGCTGATTGGACTGTGCACAGGTATTTTGACTTACCACTTCTTACTCTGCTTCTCTTATTCACTAGCACTCTGTCACACTTGCATTACTGTCCTTATAGCTCTCACTTCCTCTCCCTCACTCAACCACACACACACATGAATTCTTTCTCCCTGTTACCACACCTCTCACCGCCCTCTTTCCTAACCCACCTGATCTCCCAGAATGAAGGAGCACGGCCCACACGGCTGGCTGCCCTCAATGCTGCACCTCCTCCTCCATATGGCGCTCATGCTCCCTCAAAACTCACACCTCTCTCCTTCTCCCTCAAAACTCACACCTCTCTCCTTCTCCCTCAAAACTCACACCTCTCTCCTTCTCCCTCAAAACTCACACCTCTCTCCTTCTCCCTCAAAACTCACACCTCTCTCCTTCTCCCTCAAAACTCACACCTCTCTCCTTCTCCCTCAAAACTCACACCTCTCTCCTTCTCCCTCAAAACTCACACCTCTCTCCTTCTCCCTCAAAACTCACACCTCTCTCCTTCTCCCTCAAAACTCACACCTCTCTCCTTCTCCCTCAAAACTCACACCTCTCTCCTTCTCCCTCAAAACTCACACCTCTCTCCTTCTCCCTCAAAACTCACACCTCTCTCCTTCTCCCTCAAAACTCACACCTCTCTCCTTCTCCCTCAAAACTCACACCTCTCTCCTTCTCCCTCAAAACTCACACCTCTCTCCTTCTCCCTCAAAACTCACACCTCTCTCCTTCTCCCTCAAAACTCACACCTCTCTCCTTCTCCCTCAAAACTCACACCTCTCTCCTTCTCCCTCAAACTCACACCTCTCTCCTTCTCCCTCAAAACTCACACCTCTCTCCTTCTCCCTCAAAACTCACACCTCTCTCCTTCTCCCTCAAAACTCACACCTCTCTCCTTCTCCCTCAAAACTCACACCTCTCTCCTTCTCCCTCAAAACTCACACCTCTCTCCTTCTCCCTCAAAACTCACACCTCTCTCCTTCTCCCTCAAAACTCACACCTCTCTCCTTCTCCCTCAAAACTCACACCTCTCTCCTTCTCCCTCAAAACTCACACCTCTCTCCTTCTCCCTCAAAACTCACACCTCTCTCCTTCTCCCTCAAAACTCACACCTCTCTCCTTCTCCCTCAAAACTCACACCTCTCTCCTTCTCCCTCAAAACTCACACCTCTCTCCTTCTCCCTCAAAACTCACACCTCTCTCCTTCTCCCTCAAAACTCACACCTCTCTCCTTCTCCCTCAAAACTCACACCTCTCTCCTTCTCCCTCAAAACTCACACCTCTCTCCTTCTCCCTCAAAACTCACACCTCTCTCCTTCTCCCTCAAAACTCACACCTCTCTCCTTCTCCCTCAAAACTCACACCTCTCTCCTTCTCCCTCAAAACTCACACCTCTCTCCTTCTCCCTCAAAACTCACACCTCTCTCCTTCTCCCTCAACTCCCCTCTCCTTCCCTCAAAACTCACACCTCTCTCCTTCTCCCTCAAAACTCACACCTCTCTCCTTCTCCCTCAAAACTCACACCTCTCTCCTTCTCCCTCAAAACTCACACCTCTCTCCTTCTCCCTCAAAACTCACACCTCTCTCCTTCTCCCTCAAACTCACCCTCTCTCCTTTCTCCCTCAAATCTCACACCTCTCTCATTCTCCCTCAAAACTCAGCACCCTCTCTCCTTCTCCCTCAAACTCACACCTCTCTCCTTCTCCCTCAACAACTCACACCTCTCTCCTTCTCCCTCAAAACTCACGGACCGTCTCTCCTTCTCCCTCAAAACTCACACTCTCTCCTCTCCCCAAAAAACTCACACCTCTATCCTCTCCTCAAAAACTCGCTGAGAACATGTCCCAAGACCAGTCACCCTCGATGCTGCTCGCTGAGAACATGTCCCAAGACCAGTCACCCTCCATGCTGCTCGCTGAGAACATTCCCCAAGACCAGTCACCCTCCATGCTGCTCGCTGAGACTGTCCCAAGACCAGTCACCCTCCATGCTGCTCGCTGAGAACATGTCCCAAGACCAGTCACCCTCCATGCTGCTCGCTGAGAACATGTCCCAAGACCAGTCACCCTCCATGCTGCTCGCTGAGAACATGTCCTCAAGACCAGTCACCCTCCATGCTGCTCGCTGAGAACATGTCCCAAGACCAGTCACCCTCCATGCTGCTCGCTGAGAACATGTCCCAAGACCAGTCACCCTCCATGCTGCTCGCTGAGAACATGTCCCAAGACCAGTCACCCTCCATGCTGCTCGCTGAGAACATGTCCCAAGACCAGTCACCCTCCATGCTGCTCGCTGAGAACATGTCCCAAGACCAGTCACCCTCCATGCTGCTCGCTGAGAACATGTCCCAAGACCAGTCACCCTCCATGCTGCTCGCTGAGAACATGTCCCAAGACCAGTCACCCTCCATGCTGCTCGCTGAGAACATGTCCCAAGACCAGTCACCCTCCATGCTGCTCGCTGAGAACATGTCCCAAGACCAGTCACCCTCCATGCTGCTCGCTGAGAACATGTCCCAAGACCAGTCACCCTCCATGCTGCTCGCTGAGAACATGTCCCAAGACCAGTCACCCTCCATGCTGCTCGCTGAGAACATGTCCCAAGACCAGTCACCCTCCATGCTGCTCGCTGAGAACATGTCCCAAGACCAGTCACCCTCCATGCTGCTCGCTGAGAACATGTCCCAAGACCAGTCACCCTCCATGCTGCTCGCTGAGAACATGTCCCAAGACCAGTCACCCTCCATGCTGCTCGCTGAGAACATGTCCCAAGACCAGTCACCCTCCATGCTGCTCGCTGAGAGCATGTCCCAAGACCAGTCACCCTCCATGCTGCTCGCTGAGAACATGTCCCAAGACCAGTCACCCTCCATGCTGCTCGCTGAGAACATGTCCCAAGACCAGTCACCCTCCATGCTGCTCGCTGAGAACATGTCCCAAGACCAGTCACCCTCCATGCTGCTCGCTGAGAACATGTCCCAAGACCAGTCACCCTCCATGCTGCTCGCTGAGAACATGTCCCAAGACCAGTCACCCTCCATGCTGCTCGCTGAGAACATGTCCCAAGACCAGTCACCCTCCATGCTGCTCGCTGAGAACATGTCCCAAGACCAGTCACCCTCCATGCTGCTCGCTGAGAACATGTCCCAAGACCAGTCACCCTCCATGCTGCTCGCTGAGAACATGTCCCAAGACCAGTCACCCTCCATGCTGCTCGCTGAGAACATGTCCCAAGACCAGTCACCCTCCATGCTGCTCGCTGAGAACATGTCCCAAGACCAGTCACCCTCCATGCTGCTCGCTGAGAACATGTCCCAAGACCAGTCACCCTCCATGCTGCTCGCTGAGAACATGTCCCAAGACCAGTCACCCTCCATGCTGCTCGCTGAGAACATGTCCCAAGACCAGTCACCCTCCATGCTGCTCGCTGAGAACATGTCCCAAGACCAGTCACCCTCCATGCTGCTCGCTGAGAACATGTCCCAAGACCAGTCACCCTCCATGCTGCTCGCTGAGAACATGTCCCAAGACCAGTCACCCTCCATGCTGCTCGCTGAGAACATGTCCCAAGACCAGTCACCCTCCATGCTGCTCGCTGAGAACATGTCCCAAGACCAGTCACCCTCCATGCTGCTCGCGAGAAACATGTCCCAAGACCAGTCACCCTCCATGCTGCTCGCTGAGAACATGTCCCAAGACCAGTCACCCTCCATGCCTGCTCGGCTCTTGAGAACCTGTTCCCAAAGACCAGTCACCCTCCATGCTGCTCGTCTGAGAAACATGTCCCCCAGACCAGTCACCCTCCATGCTGCCGCTTTGAGAACATGTCCCAAGACCAGTCACCACTCCATGCTGCTCGCTCGGAGAACATGTCCCAAGACCAGTCACCCTCCATTGCTGCTCGCTCGAGAACATGTCCCAAGGACCAGTCACGCCTCCATGCGTGCTCGCTCGACGACATGTCCCAAGACCATGTCACCCTCCATGCTGCTCGCTGAGAACATGTCCCAAGACCAGTCACCCTCCATGCTGCTCGCTGAGAACATGTCCCAAGACCAGTCACCCTCCATGCTGCTCGCTGAGAACATGTCCAAGACCAGTCACCCTCCATGTGCTCGCTGAGAACACTGTCCCAAGACCAGTCACCCTCCATGCTGCTCGCTGAGAACATGTCCCAAGACCAGTCACCCTCCATGCTGCTCGCTGAGAACATGTCCCCAAGGACCAGGTCACCCTCCATGCTGCTCGCTGAGAACATGTCCCAAGGACCAGTCACCCCTCCATGCTGCTCGCTGAGAACATGTCCCAAGACCAGTCACCCTCCATGCTGCTCGCTGAGAACATGTCCCAAGGACCAGGTCACCCTCCATGCTGCTCGCTGAGAACATGTCCCAAGACCAGTCACCCTCCATGCTGCTCGCTGGAGAACATGTCCCAAGACCAGTCACCCTCCATGCTGCTCGCTGAGAACATGTCCCAAGACCAGTCACCCTCCATGCTGCTCGCTGAGAACATGTCCCAAGACCAGCACCCTCCATGCTGCTCGCTGAGAAGCATGTCCCAAGACCAGTCACCCTCCATGCTGCTCGCTGAGAACATGTCCCAAGACCAGTCACCCTCCATGCTGCTCGCTGAGAACATGTCCCAAGACCAGTCACCCTCCATGCTGCTCGCTGAGAAGCATGTCCCAAGACCAGTCACCCTCCATGCTGCTCGCTGAGAACATGTCCCAAGACCAGTCACCCTCCATGCTGCTCGCTGAGAACCATGGTCCCAAGACCAGTCACCCTCCATGCTGCTCGCTGAGAACATGTCCCAAGACCAGTCACCCTCCATGCTGCTCGCTGAGAACATGTCCCAAGACCAGTCACCCTCCATGCTGCTCGGAGAACATGTCCCAAGACCAGTCACCTCCATGCTGCTCGCTGAGAACATGTCCCAAGACCAGTCACCCTCCATGCTGCTCGCTGAGAACATGTCCCAAGACCAGTCACCCTCCATGCTGCTCGCTGAGAACATGTCCCAAGACCAGTCACCCTCCATGCTGCTCGCTGAGAAACATGTCCCAAGACCAGTCACCCTCCATGCTGCTCGCTGAGAACAGTCCCAAGACCAGTCACCCTCCATGCTGCTCGCTGAGAGAATGTCCCAAGACCAGTCACCCTCCATGCTGCTCGCTGAGAACATGTCCCTAAGACCAGTCACCCTCCATGCTGCTCGCTGAGAACATGTCCCAAGACCAGTCACCCTCCATGCTGCTCGCTGAGAACATGTCCCAAGACCAGTCCACCCTCACTGCTGCTCGCTGAGACAGTCCCAAGACCAGTCACCCTCCATGCTGGCTCGCTGAGAACATGTCCCAAGACCAGTCACCCTCCATGCTGCTCGCTGAGAACATGTCCCAAGACCAAGTCACCCTCCATGCTGCTCGCTGAGAACATGTCCCAAGACCAGTCACCCTCCATGCTGCTCGCTGAGAACATGTCCCAAGACCAGTCACCCTCCATGCTGCTCGCTGAGAACATGTCCAAGACCAGTCACCCTCCATGCTGCTCGCTGAGAACATGGTCCCAAGACCAGTCACCCTCCATGCTGCTCGCTGAGAACATGTCCCAAGACCAGTCACCCTCCATGCTGCTCGCTGAGAACATGTCCCAAGACCAGTCACCCTCCATGCTGCTCGCCTGAGAACATGTCCTCAAGAACCAGTCACCCTCCATGGGGTCCCAAACCCTCCATGCTGCTCGCCTGAGAACATGTGTCCCAAGGACCAGGTCACCCTCCAGCTGCTCGCCTGAGAACATAGTCCCAAGCACCAGTCACCCTCCATGCTTGCTCGCTGAGAACATCTGTCCCAAGACCAGTCACCCTCCATGCTGCTCGCTGAGAACCATGTCCCAAGACCAGTCACCCTCCATGCTGCTCGCTTGAGAACATGTCCCAAGACCAGTCACCCTCCATGCTGCTCGCTGAGAACATGTCCAAGTACCAGTCACCCTCCATGCTGGCTCGCTGAGAACATGTCCCAGGGACCAGTCACCCTCCATGCTGCTCGCTGAGAACATGTCCCAAGACCAGTCACCCTCCATGCTGCTCGCTGAGAACATGTCCCAAGACCAGTCACCCTCCATGCTGCTCGCTGAGAACATGTCCCAAGACCAGTCACCCTCCATGCTGCTCGCTGAGAACATGTCCCAAGACCAGTCACCCTCCATGCTGCTCGCTGAGAACATGTCCCCAAGACCAGTCACCCTCCATGCTGCTCGCTGAGAACCTGTCCCAAGACAGTCACCCTCCATGCTGCTAGCATGGAGAACATGTCCCAAGCCCAGTCACCCCTCCATGCTGCTCGCTGAGAACATGTCCCAAGACCAGTCACCCTCCATGCTGCTCGCTGAGAACATGTCCCAAGACCAGTCACCCTCCATGCTGCTCGCTGAGAACATGTCCCAAGACCGAGTCACCCTCCATGCTGCTCGCTGAGAACATGTCCCAAGACCAGTCACCCTCCATGCTGCTCGCTAGAGAACATGTCCCAAGACCAGTCACCCCTCCATGCTGCTCGCTAGAGAACATTGTCCCAAGACCAGTCACCCTCCATGCTGCTCGCTGAGAACATGTCCCAAGACCAGTCACCCTCCATGCTGCTCGCTGAGAACATGTCCCAAGACCAGTCACCCTCCATGCTGCTCGCTGAGAACATGTCCCAAGACCAGTCACCCTCCATGCTGCTCGCTGAGAACATGTCCCAAGACCAGTCACCCTCCATGCTGCTCGCTGAGAACATGTCCCAAGACCAGTCACCCTCCATGCTGCTCGCTGAGAACATGTCCCAAGACCAGTCACCCTCCATGCTGCTCGCTCGAGAACATGTCCCAAGACCAGGTCCACCCCCCTCCATGCTGCTCGCTGAGAAGCATGTCCCAAGACCAGTCACCCCTCCATGCTGCTCGCTGAGAACATGTCCCAAGACCAGTCACCCTCCATGCTGCTCGCTGAGAACATGTCCCAGACCAGTCACCCTCCATGCTGCTCGCTGAGAACATGTCCCAGACCAGTCACCCTCCATGCTGCTCGCTGAGAAACATGTCCCAAGACCAGTCACCCTCCATGCTGCTCGCTGAGACATGTCCCAAGACCAGTCACCCTCCATGCTGCTCGCTGAGAACATTGTCCCGGAAGAGACAAGACCAGTCACCCTCCATGCGCTCGCTGAGAACATGTCCCAAGGACCAGTCACCCCTCCATGCTGCTCGCTGAGAACATGTCCCAAGACCAGGTCACCCTCCATGCTGCGTCGCTGAGAACATGTCCCAAGGACCAGTCACCCTCCATGCTGCTCGCTGAGAACATGTCCCAAGACCAGTCACCCTCCATGCTGCTCGCTGAGAACATGGTCCCAAGACCAGTCACCCTCCATTGCTGCTCGCTGAGACATTGTCCCAAAGGACCAGTCACCCTCCATGCTGCTCGCTGAGAACATGTCCCAAGACCAGTCACCCTCCATGCTGCTCGCTGAGAACATGTCCCAAGACCAGTCACCCTCCATGCTGCTCGCTGAGAACATGTCCCAAGACCAGTCACCCTCCATGCTGCTCGCTGAGAACATGTCCCAAGACCAGTCACCCTCCATGCTGCTCGCTGAGAACATGTCCCAAGACCAGTCACCCTCCATGCTGCTCGCTGAGAACATGTCCCAAGACCAGTCACCCTCCATGCTGCTCGCTGAGAACATGTCCCAAGACCAGTCACCCTCCATGCTGCTCGCTGAGAACATGTCCCAAGACCAGTCACCCTCCATGCTGCTCGCTGAGAACATGTCCCAAGACCAGTCACCCTCCATGCTGCTCGCTGAGAACATGTCCCAAGACCAGTCACCCTCCATGCTGCTCGCTGAGAACATGTCCCAAGACCAGTCACCCTCCATGCTGCTCGCTGAGAACATGTCCCAAGACCAGTCACCCTCCATGCTGCTCGCTGAGAACATGTCCCAAGACCAGTCACCCTCCATGCTGCTCGCTGAGAACATGTCCCAAGACCAGTCACCCTCCATGCTGCTCGCTGAGAACATGTCCCAAGACCAGTCACCCTCCATGCTGCTCGCTGAGAACATGTCCCAAGACCAGTCACCCTCCATGCTGCTCGCTGAGAACATGTCCCAAGACCAGTCACCCTCCATGCTGCTCGCTGAGAACATGTCCCAAGACCAGTCACCCTCCATGCTGCTCGCTGAGAACATGTCCCAAGACCAGTCACCCTCCATGCTGCTCGCTGAGAACATGTCCCAAGACCAGTCACCCTCCATGCTGCTCGCTGAGAACATGTCCCAAGACCAGTCACCCTCCATGCTGCTCGCTGAGAACATGTCCCAAGACCAGTCACCCTCCATGCTGCTCGCTGAGAACATGTCCCAAGACCAGTCACCCTCCATGCTGCTCGCTGAGAACATGTCCCAAGACCAGTCACCCTCCATGCTGCTCGCTGAGAACATGTCCCAAGACCAGTCACCCTCCATGCTGCTCGCTGAGAACATGTCCCAAGACCAGTCACCCTCCATGCTGCTCGCTGAGAACATGTCCCAAGACCAGTCACCCTCCATGCTGCTCGCTGAGAACATGTCCCAAGACCAGTCACCCTCCATGCTGCTCGCTGAGAACATGTCCCAAGACCAGTCACCCTCCATGCTGCTCGCTGAGAACATGTCCCAAGACCAGTCACCCTCCATGCTGCTCGCTGAGAACATGTCCCAAGACCAGTCACCCTCCATGCTGCTCGCTGAGAACATGTCCCAAGACCAGTCACCCTCCATGCTGCTCGCTGAGAACATGTCCCAAGACCAGTCACCCTCCATGCTGCTCGCTGAGAACATGTCCCAAGACCAGTCACCCTCCATGCTGCTCGCTGAGAACATGTCCCAAGACCAGTCACCCTCCATGCTGCTCGCTGAGAACATGTCCCAAGACCAGTCACCCTCCATGCTGCTCGCTGAGAACATGTCCCAAGACCAGTCACCCTCCATGCTGCTCGCTGAGAACATGTCCCAAGACCAGTCACCCTCCATGCTGCTCGCTGAGAACATGTCCCAAGACCAGTCACCCTCCATGCTGCTCGCTGAGAACATGTCCCAAGACCAGTCACCCTCCATGCTGCTCGCTGAGAACATGTCCCAAGACCAGTCACCCTCCATGCTGCTCGCTGAGAACATGTCCCAAGACCAGTCACCCTCCATGCTGCTCGCTGAGAACATGTCCCAAGACCAGTCACCCTCCATGCTGCTCGCTGAGAACATGTCCCAAGACCAGTCACCCTCCATGCTGCTCGCTGAGAACATGTCCCAAGACCAGTCACCCTCCATGCTGCTCGCTGAGAACATGTCCCAAGACCAGTCACCCTCCATGCTGCTCGCTGAGAACATGTCCCAAGACCAGTCACCCTCCATGCTGCTCGCTGAGAACATGTCCCAAGACCAGTCACCCTCCATGCTGCTCGCTGAGAACATGTCCCAAGACCAGTCACCCTCCATGCTGCTCGCTGAGAACATGTCCCAAGACCAGTCACCCTCCATGCTGCTCGCTGAGAACATGTCCCAAGACCAGTCACCCTCCATGCTGCTCGCTGAGAACATGTCCCAAGACCAGTCACCCTCCATGCTGCTCGCTGAGAACATGTCCCAAGACCAGTCACCCTCCATGCTGCTCGCTGAGAACATGTCCCAAGACCAGTCACCCTCCATGCTGCTCGCTGAGAACATGTCCCAAGACCAGTCACCCTCCATGCTGCTCGCTGAGAACATGTCCCAAGACCAGTCACCCTCCATGCTGCTCGCTGAGAACATGTCCCAAGACCAGTCACCCTCCATGCTGCTCGCTGAGAACATGTCCCAAGACCAGTCACCCTCCATGCTGCTCGCTGAGAACATGTCCCAAGACCAGTCACCCTCCATGCTGCTCGCTGAGAACATGTCCCAAGACCAGTCACCCTCCATGCTGCTCGCTGAGAACATGTCCCAAGACCAGTCACCCTCCATGCTGCTCGCTGAGAACATGTCCCAAGACCAGTCACCCTCCATGCTGCTCGCTGAGAACATGTCCCAAGACCAGTCACCCTCCATGCTGCTCGCTGAGAACATGTCCCAAGACCAGTCACCCTCCATGCTGCTCGCTGAGAACATGTCCCAAGACCAGTCACCCTCCATGCTGCTCGCTGAGAACATGTCCCAAGACCAGTCACCCTCCATGCTGCTCGCTGAGAACATGTCCCAAGACCAGTCACCCTCCATGCTGCTCGCTGAGAACATGTCCCAAGACCAGTCACCCTCCATGCTGCTCGCTGAGAACATGTCCCAAGACCAGTCACCCTCCATGCTGCTCGCTGAGAACATGTCCCAAGACCAGTCACCCTCCATGCTGCTCGCTGAGAACATGTCCCAAGACCAGTCACCCTCCATGCTGCTCGCTGAGAACATGTCCCAAGACCAGTCACCCTCCATGCTGCTCGCTGAGAACATGTCCCAAGACCAGTCACCCTCCATGCTGCTCGCTGAGAACATGTCCCAAGACCAGTCACCCTCCATGCTGCTCGCTGAGAACATGTCCCAAGACCAGTCACCCTCCATGCTGCTCGCTGAGAACATGTCCCAAGACCAGTCACCCTCCATGCTGCTCGCTGAGAACATGTCCCAAGACCAGTCACCCTCCATGCTGCTCGCTGAGAACATGTCCCAAGACCAGTCACCCTCCATGCTGCTCGCTGAGAACATGTCCCAAGACCAGTCACCCTCCATGCTGCTCGCTGAGAACATGTCCCAAGACCAGTCACCCTCCATGCTGCTCGCTGAGAACATGTCCCAAGACCAGTCACCCTCCATGCTGCTCGCTGAGAACATGTCCCAAGACCAGTCACCCTCCATGCTGCTCGCTGAGAACATGTCCCAAGACCAGTCACCCTCCATGCTGCTCGCTGAGAACATGTCCCAAGACCAGTCACCCTCCATGCTGCTCGCTGAGAACATGTCCCAAGACCAGTCACCCTCCATGCTGCTCGCTGAGAACATGTCCCAAGACCAGTCACCCTCCATGCTGCTCGCTGAGAACATGTCCCAAGACCAGTCACCCTCCATGCTGCTCGCTGAGAACATGTCCCAAGACCAGTCACCCTCCATGCTGCTCGCTGAGAACATGTCCCAAGACCAGTCACCCTCCATGCTGCTCGCTGAGAACATGTCCCAAGACCAGTCACCCTCCATGCTGCTCGCTGAGAACATGTCCCAAGACCAGTCACCCTCCATGCTGCTCGCTGAGAACATGTCCCAAGACCAGTCACCCTCCATGCTGCTCGCTGAGAACATGTCCCAAGACCAGTCACCCTCCATGCTGCTCGCTGAGAACATGTCCCAAGACCAGTCACCCTCCATGCTGCTCGCTGAGAACATGTCCCAAGACCAGTCACCCTCCATGCTGCTCGCTGAGAACATGTCCCAAGACCAGTCACCCTCCATGCTGCTCGCTGAGAACATGTCCCAAGACCAGTCACCCTCCATGCTGCTCGCTGAGAACATGTCCCAAGACCAGTCACCCTCCATGCTGCTCGCTGAGAACATGTCCCAAGACCAGTCACCCTCCATGCTGCTCGCTGAGAACATGTCCCAAGACCAGTCACCCTCCATGCTGCTCGCTGAGAACATGTCCCAAGACCAGTCACCCTCCATGCTGCTCGCTGAGAACATGTCCCAAGACCAGTCACCCTCCATGCTGCTCGCTGAGAACATGTCCCAAGACCAGTCACCCTCCATGCTGCTCGCTGAGAACATGTCCCAAGACCAGTCACCCTCCATGCTGCTCGCTGAGAACATGTCCCAAGACCAGTCACCCTCCATGCTGCTCGCTGAGAACATGTCCCAAGACCAGTCACCCTCCATGCTGCTCGCTGAGAACATGTCCCAAGACCAGTCACCCTCCATGCTGCTCGCTGAGAACATGTCCCAAGACCAGTCACCCTCCATGCTGCTCGCTGAGAACATGTCCCAAGACCAGTCACCCTCCATGCTGCTCGCTGAGAACATGTCCCAAGACCAGTCACCCTCCATGCTGCTCGCTGAGAACATGTCCCAAGACCAGTCACCCTCCATGCTGCTCGCTGAGAACATGTCCCAAGACCAGTCACCCTCCATGCTGCTCGCTGAGAACATGTCCCAAGACCAGTCACCCTCCATGCTGCTCGCTGAGAACATGTCCCAAGACCAGTCACCCTCCATGCTGCTCGCTGAGAACATGTCCCAAGACCAGTCACCCTCCATGCTGCTCGCTGAGAACATGTCCCAAGACCAGTCACCCTCCATGCTGCTCGCTGAGAACATGTCCCAAGACCAGTCACCCTCCATGCTGCTCGCTGAGAACATGTCCCAAGACCAGTCACCCTCCATGCTGCTCGCTGAGAACATGTCCCAAGACCAGTCACCCTCCATGCTGCTCGCTGAGAACATGTCCCAAGACCAGTCACCCTCCATGCTGCTCGCTGAGAACATGTCCCAAGACCAGTCACCCTCCATGCTGCTCGCTGAGAACATGTCCCAAGACCAGTCACCCTCCATGCTGCTCGCTGAGAACATGTCCCAAGACCAGTCACCCTCCATGCTGCTCGCTGAGAACATGTCCCAAGACCAGTCACCCTCCATGCTGCTCGCTGAGAACATGTCCCAAGACCAGTCACCCTCCATGCTGCTCGCTGAGAACATGTCCCAAGACCAGTCACCCTCCATGCTGCTCGCTGAGAACATGTCCCAAGACCAGTCACCCTCCATGCTGCTCGCTGAGAACATGTCCCAAGACCAGTCACCCTCCATGCTGCTCGCTGAGAACATGTCCCAAGACCAGTCACCCTCCATGCTGCTCGCTGAGAACATGTCCCAAGACCAGTCACCCTCCATGCTGCTCGCTGAGAACATGTCCCAAGACCAGTCACCCTCCATGCTGCTCGCTGAGAACATGTCCCAAGACCAGTCACCCTCCATGCTGCTCGCTGAGAACATGTCCCAAGACCAGTCACCCTCCATGCTGCGAATTGCTGCTTCAGCCTGAGAAACATGTCCCAAGACCAGTCACCCTCCATGCTGGTCGCTGAGAACATGTCCCAAGACCAGTCACCCTCCATGCTGCTCGCTGAGAACATGTCCCAAGACCAGTCACCCTCCATGCTGCTCGCTTGAGAACATGTCCCAAGACCAGTCACCCTCCAGCTGCTCGCTGAGAACATGGCCCAAGACCAGTCACCCTCCGAGCTGCTCTCCGGAGAACATGTCCCCAAGACCAGTCACCCTCCATGCTGCTCGCTGAGAACATGTCCCAAGACCAGTCACCCTCCATGCTGCTCGCTGAGAAACATGTCAAAGACCAGTCACCCTCCATGCTGCTCGCTGAGAACATGTCCCAAGACCAGTCACCCTCCATGCTGCTCGCTGAGAACATGTCCCAAGACCAGTCACCCCTCCATGCTGCTCGCTGAGAACATGTCCCAAGACCAGTCCACCCTCCATGCTGCTCGCTGAGAACATGTCCCAAGACAGTCACCCTCAATGCTGCTCGCTGAGAACATGTCCAAGACCAGTCACCCCTCCATGCTTGCTCGCTGAGAACATGTCCCAAGACCAGTCACCCTCCATGCTGCTCGCTGAGAACATGTCCCAAGACAGTCACCCTCCATGCTGCTCGCTGAGAACATGTCCCAAGACCAGTCACCCTCCATGCTGCTCGCTGAGAACATGTCCCAAGACCAGTCACCCTCCATGCTGCTCGCTGAGAACATGTCCCAAGACCAGTCACCCTCCATGCTGCTCGCTGAGAACATGTCCCAATAGACCAGTCACCCTCCATGCTGCTCGCTGAGAACATGTCCCAAGACCAGTCACCCTCCATGCTGCTCGCTGAGAACATGTCCCAAGAACCAGTCACCCTCCATGCTGCTCGCTGAGAACATGTCCCAAGACCAGTCACCCTCCATGCTGCTCGCTGAGAACATGTCCCAAGACCAGTCACCCTCCATGCTGCTCGCTGAGAACATGTCCCAAGACCAGTCACCCTCCATGCTGCTCGCTGAGAACATGTCCCAAGACCAGTCACCCTCCATGCTGCTCGCTGAGAACATGTCCCAAGACCAGTCACCCTCCATGCTGCTCGCTGAGAACATGTCCCAAGACCAGTCACCCTCCATGCTGCTCGCTGAGAACATGTCCCAAGACCAGTCACCCTCCATGCTGCTCGCTGAGAACATGTCCCAAGACCAGTCACCCTCCATGCTGCTCGCTGAGAACATGTCCCAAGACCAGTCACCCTCCATGCTGCTCGCTGAGAACATGTCCCAAGACCAGTCACCCTCCATGCTGCTCGCTGAGAACATGTCCCAAGACCAGTCACCCTCCATGCTGCTCGCTGAGAACATGTCCCAAGACCAGTCACCCTCCATGCTGCTCGCTGAGAACATGTCCCAAGACCAGTCACCCTCCATGCTGCTCGCTGAGAACATGTCCCAAGACCAGTCACCCTCCATGCTGCTCGCTGAGAACATGTCCCAAGACCAGTCACCCTCCATGCTGCTCGCTGAGAACATGTCCCAAGACCAGTCACCCTCCATGCTGCTCGCTGAGAACATGTCCCAAGACCAGTCACCCTCCATGCTGCTCGCTGAGAACATGTCCCAAGACCAGTCACCCTCCATGCTGCTCGCTGAGAACATGTCCCAAGACCAGTCACCCTCCATGCTGCTCGCTGAGAACATGTCCCAAGACCAGTCACCCTCCATGCTGCTCGCTGAGAACATGTCCCAAGACCAGTCACCCTCCATGCTGCTCGCTGAGAACATGTCCCAAGACCAGTCACCCTCCATGCTGCTCGCTGAGAACATGTCCCAAGACCAGTCACCCTCCATGCTGCTCGCTGAGAACATGTCCCAAGACCAGTCACCCTCCATGCTGCTCGCTGAGAACATGTCCCAAGACCAGTCACCCTCCATGCTGCTCGCTGAGAACATGTCCCAAGACCAGTCACCCTCCATGCTGCTCGCTGAGAACATGTCCCAAGACCAGTCACCCTCCATGCTGCTCGCTGAGAACATGTCCCAAGACCAGTCACCCTCCATGCTGCTCGCTGAGAACATGTCCCAAGACCAGTCACCCTCCATGCTGCTCGCTGAGAACATGTCCCAAGACCAGTCACCCTCCATGCTGCTCGCTGAGAACATGTCCCAAGACCAGTCACCCTCCATGCTGCTCGCTGAGAACATGTCCCAAGACCAGTCACCCTCCATGCTGCTCGCTGAGAACATGTCCCAAGACCAGTCACCCTCCATGCTGCTCGCTGAGAACATGTCCCAAGACCAGTCACCCTCCATGCTGCTCGCTGAGAACATGTCCCAAGACCAGTCACCCTCCATGCTGCTCGCTGAGAACATGTCCCAAGACCAGTCACCCTCCATGCTGCTCGCTGAGAACATGTCCCAAGACCAGTCACCCTCCATGCTGCTCGCTGAGAACATGTCCCAAGACCAGTCACCCTCCATGCTGCTCGCTGAGAACATGTCCCAAGACCAGTCACCCTCCATGCTGCTCGCTGAGAACATGTCCCAAGACCAGTCACCCTCCATGCTGCTCGCTGAGAACATGTCCCAAGACCAGTCACCCTCCATGCTGCTCGCTGAGAACATGTCCCAAGACCAGTCACCCTCCATGCTGCTCGCTGAGAACATGTCCCAAGACCAGTCACCCTCCATGCTGCTCGCTGAGAACATGTCCCAAGACCAGTCACCCTCCATGCTGCTCGCTGAGAACATGTCCCAAGACCAGTCACCCTCCATGCTGCTCGCTGAGAACATGTCCCAAGACCAGTCACCCTCCATGCTGCTCGCTGAGAACATGTCCCAAGACCAGTCACCCTCCATGCTGCTCGCTGAGAACATGTCCCAAGACCAGTCACCCTCCATGCTGCTCGCTGAGAACATGTCCCAAGACCAGTCACCCTCCATGCTGCTCGCTGAGAACATGTCCCAAGACCAGTCACCCTCCATGCTGCTCGCTGAGAACATGTCCCAAGACCAGTCACCCTCCATGCTGCTCGCTGAGAACATGTCCCAAGACCAGTCACCCTCCATGCTGCTCGCTGAGAACATGTCCCAAGACCAGTCACCCTCCATGCTGCTCGCTGAGAACATGTCCCAAGACCAGTCACCCTCCATGCTGCTCGCTGAGAACATGTCCCAAGACCAGTCACCCTCCTGCCTGGCTCGCTGAGAACATGTCCCAAGACCAGTCACCCTCCATGCTGCTCGCTGAGAACATGTCCCAAGACCAGTCACCCTCCATGCTGCTTCGCTGAGAACATGTACCAAGACCAGTCACCTCCATGCTGCTCGCTGAGAACATGTCCCAAGACCAGTCACCTCCATGCTGCTCGCTGAGAACATGTCCCAAGACCAGTCACCCTCCATGCTGCTCGCTGAGAACATGTCCCAAGACCATTCACCCTCCATGCTGCTCGCTGAGAACATGTCCCAAGACCAGTCACCCTCCATGCTGCTCGCTGAGAACATGTCCAAGACCAGTCACCCTCCATGCTGCTCGCTGAGAACATGTCCCAAGACCAGTCACCCTCCATGCTGCTCGCTGAGAACAGTCCCAAGACCAGTCACCCTCCATGCTGCTCGCTGAGAACATGTCCCAAGACCAGTCACCCTCCATGCTGCTCGGCTGAGAACCCCCAATGCGGCCTTTTCTTATTCCCAAGACCAGTCACCCTCCATGCTGCTCGCTGAGAACATGTCCCAAGACCAGTCACCCTCCATGCTGCTCGCTGAGAACATGTCCAAGACCAGTCACCCTCCATGCTGCTCGCTGAGAACATGTCCCAAGACCAGTCACCCTCCATGCTGCTCGCTGAGAACATGTCCCAAGACCAGTCACCCTCCATGCTGCTCGCTGAGAACATGTCCCAAGACCAGTCACCCTCCATGCTGCTCGCTGAGAACATGTCCCAAGACCAGTCACCCTCCATGCTGCTCGCTGAGAACATGTCCCAAGACCAGTCACCCTCCATGCTGCTCGCTGAGAACATGTCCCAAGACCAGTCACCCTCCATGCTGCTCGCTGAGAACATGTCCCAAGACCAGTCACCCTCCATGCTGCTCGCTGAGAACATGTCCCAAGACCAGTCACCCTCCATGCTGCTCGCTGAGAACATGTCCCAAGACCAGTCACCCTCCATGCTGCTCGCTGAGAACATGTCCCAAGACCAGTCACCCTCCATGCTGCTCGCTGAGAACATGTCCCAAGACCAGTCACCCTCCATGCTGCTCGCTGAGAACATGTCCCAAGACCAGTCACCCTCCATGCTGCTCGCTGAGAACATGTCCCAAGACCAGTCACCCTCCATGCTGCTCGCTGAGAACATGTCCCAAGACCAGTCACCCTCCATGCTGCTCGCTGAGAACATGTCCCAAGACCAGTCACCCTCCATGCTGCTCGCTGAGAACATGTCCCAAGACCAGTCACCCTCCATGCTGCTCGCTGAGAACATGTCCCAAGACCAGTCACCCTCCATGCTGCTCGCTGAGAACATGTCCCAAGACCAGTCACCCTCCATGCTGCTCGCTGAGAACATGTCCCAAGACAGTCACCCTCCATGCTGCTCGCTGAGAACATGTCCCAAGACCAGTCACCCTCCATGCTGCTCGCTGAGAACATGTCCCAAGACCAGTCACCCTCCATGCTGCTCGCTGAGAACATGTCCCAGACCAGTCACCCTCCATGCTGCTCGCTGAGAACATGTCCCCCAAGACCAGTCACCCTCCATGCTGCTCGCTTGAGAACATGTCCCCAAGACCAGTCACCCTCCATGCTGCTCGCTGAGAACATGTCCCAAGACCAGTCACCCTCCAGCTGCTCGCTGAGAACATGTCCCAAGACCAGTCACCCTCCATGCTGCTCGCTCGAGAACATGTCCCAAGACCAGTCACCCTCCATGCTGCTCGCTGAGAACATGTCCCAAGACCAGTCACCCTCCATGCTGCTCGCTGAGACATGTCCCAAGACCAGTCACCCTCCATGCTGCTCGCTGAGAACATGTCCCAAGACCAGTCACCCTCCATGCTGCTCGCTGAGAACATGTCCCAAGACCAGTCACCCTCCATGCTGCTCGCTGAGAACATGTCCCAAGACCAGTCACCCTCCATGCTGCTCGCTGAGAACATGTCCCAAGACCAGTCACCCTCCATGCTGCTCGCTGAGAACATGTCCCAAGACCAGTCACCCTCCATGCTGCTCGCTGAGAACATGTCCCAAGACCAGTCACCCTCCATGCTGCTCGCTGAGAACATGTCCCAAGACCAGTCACCCTCCATGCTGCTCGCTGAGAACATGTCCCAAGACCAGTCACCCTCCATGCTGCTCGCTGAGAACATGTCCCAAGACCAGTCACCCTCCATGCTGCTCGCTGAGAACATGTCCCAAGACCAGTCACCCTCCATGCTGCTCGCTGAGAACATGTCCAAGACCAGTCACCCTCCATGCTGCTCGCTGAGAACATGTCCCAAGACCAGTCACCCTCCATGCTGCTCGCTGAGAACATGTCCCAAGACCAGTCACCCTCCATGCTGCTCGCTGAGAACATGTCCCAAGACCAGTCACCCTCCATGCTGCTCGCTGAGAACATGTCCCAAGACCAGTCACCCTCCATGCTGCTCGCTGAGAACATGTCCCAAGACCAGTCACCCTCCATGCTGCTCGCTGAGAACATGTCCCAAGACCAGTCACCCTCCATGCTGCTCGCTGAGAACATGTCCCAAGACCAGTCACCCTCCATGCTGCTCGCTGAGAACATGTCCCCAAGACCAGTCACCCTCCATGCTGCTTGCTCGCTGAGAACATGTCCCAAGACCAGTCACCCTCCATGCTGCTCGCTGAGAACATGTCCCAAGACCAGTCACCCTCCATTGCTGCTCGCTGAGAACATGTCCCAAGACCAGTCACCCTCCATGCTGCTCGCTGAGAACATGTCCCAAGACCAGTCACCCTCCATGCTGCTCGCTGAGAACATGTCCCAAGACCAGTCACCCTCCATGCTGCTCGCTGAGAACATGTCCCAAGACCAGTCACTCCTCCATGCTGCTCGCTGAGAACATGTCCCAAGACCAGTCACCCTCCATGCTGCTCGCTGAGAACATGTCCCAAGACCAGTCCCCCTCCATGCTGCTCGCTGAGAACATGTCCCAAGACCAGTCACCCTCCATGCTGCTCGCTGAGAACATGTCCCAAGACCAGTCACCCTCCATGCTGCTCGCTGAGAACATGTCCAAGACCAGTCACCCTCCATGCTGCTCGCTGAGAACATGTCCCAAGACCAGTCACCCTCCATGCTGCTCGCTGAGAACATGTCCCAAGACCAGTCACCCTCCATGCTGCTCGCTGAGAACATGTCCCAAGACCAGTCACCCTCCATGCTGCTCGCTGAGAACATGTCCCAAGACCAGTCACCCTCCATGCTGCTCGCTGAGAACATGTCCCAAGACCAGTCACCCTCCATGCTGCTCGCTGAGAACATGTCCCAAGACCAGTCACCCTCCATGCTGCTCGCTGAGAACATGTCCCAAGACCAGTCACCCTCCATGCTGCTCGCTGAGAACATGTCCCAAGACCAGTCACCCTCCATGCTGCTCGCTGAGAACATGTCCCAAGACCAGTCACCCTCCATGCTGCTCGCTGAGAACATGTCCCAAGACCAGTCACCCTCCATGCTGCTCGCTGAGAACATGTCCCAAGACCATCACCCTCCATGCTGCTCGCTGAGAACATGTCCCAAGACCAGTCACCCTCCATGCTGCTCGCTGAGAACATGTCCCAAGACCAGTCACCCTCCATGCTGCTCGCTGAGAACATGTCCCAAGACCAGTCACCCTCCATGCTGCTCGCTGAGAACATGTCCCAAGACCAGTCACCCTCCATGCTGCTCGCTGAGAACATGTCCCAAGACCAGTCACCCTCCATGCTGCTCGCTGAGAACATGTCCCAAGACCAGTCACCCTCCATGCTGCTCGCTGAGAACATGTCCCAAGACCAGTCACCCTCCATGCTGCTCGCTGAGAACATGTCCCAAGACCAGTCACCCTCCATGCTGCTCGCTGAGAACATGTCCCAAGACCAGTCACCCTCCATGCTGCTCGCTGAGAACATGTCCCAAGACCAGTCACCCTCCATGCTGCTCGCTGAGAACATGTCCCAAGACCAGTCACCCTCCATGCTGCTCGCTGAGAACATGTCCCAAGACCAGTCACCCTCCATGCTGCTCGCTGAGAACATGTCCCAAGACCAGTCACCCTCCATGCTGCTCGCTGAGAAACATGTCCCAAGACCAGTCACCCTCCATGCTGCTCGCTGAGAACATGTCCGAACACTTGTCCAAGACCAGTCACCCTCCATGCTGCTCGCTGAGAACATGTCCCAAGACCAGTCACCCTCCATGCTGCTCGCTGAGAACATGTCCCAAGACCAGTCACCCTCCATGCTGCTCGCTGAGAACATGTCCCAAGACCAGTCACCCTCCATGCTGCTCGCTGAGAACATGTCCCAAGACCAGTCACCCTCCATGCTGCTCGCTGAGAACATGTCCCAAGACCAGTCACCCTCCATGCTGCTCGCTGAGAACATGTCCCAAGACCAGTCACCCTCCATGCTGCTCGCTGAGAACATGTCCAAGACCAGTCACCCTCCATGCTGCTCGCTGAGAACATGTCCCAAGACCAGTCACCCTCCATGCTGCTCGCTGAGAACATGTCCCAAGACCAGTCACCCTCCATGCTGCTCGCTGAGAACATGTCCCAAGACCAGTCACCCTCCATGCTGCTCGCTGAGAACATGTCCCAAGACAGTACTCGGCTGGACATGTCCAAGACCAGTCACCCTCCATGCTGCTCGCTGAGAACATGTCCCAAGACCAGTCACCCTCCATGCTGCTCGCTGAGAACATGTCCCAAGACCAGTCACCCTCCATGCTGCTCGCTGAGAACATGTCCCAAGACCAGTCACCCTCCATGCTGCTCGCTGAGAACATGTCCCAAGACCAGTCACCCTCCATGCTGCTCGCTGGAGAACATGTCCCAAGACCAGTCACCCTCCATGCTGCTCGCTGAGAACATGTCCCAAGACCAGTCACCCTCCATGCTGCTCGCTGAGAACATGTCCCAAGACCAGTCACCCTCCATGCTGCTGCGCTGAGAACATGTCCCAAGACCAGTCACCCTCCATGCTGCTCGCTGAGAACATGTCCCAAGACCAGTCACCCTCCATGCTGCTCGCTGAGAACATGTCCCAAGACCAGTCACCCTCCATGCTGCTCGCTGAGAACATGTCCCAAGACCAGTCACCCTCCATGCTGCTCGCTGAGAACATGTCCCAAGACCAGTCACCCTCCATGCTGCTCGCTGAGAACATGTCCCAAGACCAGTCACCCTCCATGCTGCTCGCTGAGAACATGTCCCAAGACCAGTCACCCTCCATGCTGCTCGCTGAGAACATGTCCCAAGACCAGTCACCCTCCATGCTGCTCGCTGAGAACATGTCCCAAGACCAGTCACCCTCCATGCTGCTCGCTGAGAAGCATGTCCCAAGACCAGTCACCCTCCATGCTGCTCGCTGAGAACATGTCCCAAGACCAGTCACCCTCCATGCTGCTCGCTGAGAACATGTCCCAAGACCAGTCACCCTCCATGCTGCTCGCTGAGAACATGTCCCAAGACCAGTCACCCTCCATGCTGCTCGCTGAGAACATGTCCCAAGACCAGTCACCCTCCATGCTGCTCGCTGAGAACATGTCCCAAGACCAGTCACCCTCCATGCTGCTCGCTGAGAACATGTCCCAAGACCAGTCACCCTCCATGCTGCTCGCTGAGAACATGTCCCAAGACCAGTCACCCTCCATGCTGCTCGCTGAGAACATGTCCCAAGACCAGTCACCCTCCATGCTGCTCGCTGAGAACATGTCCCAAGACCAGTCACCCTCCATGCTGCTCGCTGAGAACATGTCCCAAGACCAGTCACCCTCCATGCTGCTCGCTGAGAACATGTCCCAAGACCAGTCACCCTCCATGCTGCTCGCTGAGAACATGTCCCAAGACCAGTCACCCTCCATGCTGCTCGCTGAGAACATGTCCCAAGACCAGTCACCCTCCATGCTGCTCGCTGAGAACATGTCCCAAGACCAGTCACCCTCCATGCTGCTCGCTGAGAACATGTCCCAAGACCAGTCACCCTCCATGCTGCTCGCTGAGAACATGTCCCAAGACCAGTCACCCTCCATGCTGCTCGCTGAGAACATGTCCCAAGACCAGTCACCCTCCATGCTGCTCGCTGAGAACATGTCCCAAGACCAGTCACCCTCCATGCTGCTCGCTGAGAACATGTCCCAAGACCAGTCACCCTCCATGCTGCTCGCTGAGAACATGTCCCAAGACCAGTCACCCTCCATGCTGCTCGCTGAGACATGTCCCAAGACCAGTCACCCTCCATGCTGCTCGCTGAGAACATGTCCCAAGACCAGTCACCCTCCATGCTGCTCGCTGAGAACATGTCCCAAGACCAGTCACCCTCCATGCTGCTCGCTGAGAACATGTCCCAAGACCAGTCACCCTCCATGCTGCTCGCTGAGAACTGTCCCAAGACCAGTCACCCTCCATGCTGCTCGCTGAGAACATGTCCCAAGACCAGTCACCCTCCATGCTGCTCGCTGAGAACATGTCCCAAGACCAGTCACCCTCCATGCTGCTCGCTGAGAACATGTCCCAAGACCAGTCACCCTCCATGCTGCTCGCTGAGAACATGTCCCAAGACCAGTCACCCTCCATGCTGCTCGCTGAGAACATGTCCCAAGACCAGTCACCCTCCATGCTGCTCGCTTGAGAACATGTCCCAAGACCAGTCACCCTCCATGCTGCTCGCTGAGAACATGTCCCAAGACCAGTCACCCTCCATGCTGCTCGCTGAGAACATGTCCCAAGACCAGTCACCCTCCATGCTGCTCGCTGAGAACATGTCCCAAGACCAGTCCACCCTCCATGCTGCTCGCTGAGAACATGTCCCAAGACCAGTCACCCTCCATGCTGCTCGCTGAGAACATGTCCCAAGACCAGTCACCCTCCATGCTGCTCGCTGAGAACATGTCCCAAGACCAGTCACCCTCCATGCTGCTCGCTGAGAACATGTCCCAAGACCAGTCCACCCTCCATGCTGCTCGCTGAGAACATGTCCCAAGACCAGTCACCCTCCATGCTGCTCGCTGAGAACATGTCCCAAGACCAGTCACCCTCCATGCTGCTCGCTGAGAACATGTCCCAAGACCAGTCACCCTCCATGCTGCTCGCTGAGAACATGTCCCAAGACCAGTCACCCTCCATGCTGCTCGCTGAGACATGTCCCAAGACCAGTCACCTCCATGCTGCTCGCTGAGAACATGTCCCAAGACCAGTCACCCTCCATGCTGCTCGCTGAGAACATGTCCCAAGACCAGTCACCCTCCATGCTGCTCGCTGAGAACATGTCCCAAGACCAGTCACCCTCCATGCTGCTCGCTGAGAACATGTCCCAAGACCAGTCACCCTCCATGCTGCTCGCTGAGAACATGGTCCCAAGACCAGTCACCCTCCATGCTGCTCGCTGAGAACATGTCCCAAGACCAGTCACCCTCCATGCTGCTCGCTGAGAACATGTCCCAAGACCAGTCACCCTCCATGCTGCTCGCTGAGAACATGTCCCAAGACCAGTCACCCTCCATGCTGCTCGCTGAGAACATGTCCCAAGACCAGTCACCCTCCATGCTGCTCGCTGAGAACATGTCCCAAGACCAGTCACCCTCCATGCTGCTCGCTGAGAACATGTCCCAAGACCAGTCACCCTCCATGCTGCTCGCTGAGAAACATGTCCCAAGACCAGTCACCCTCCATGCTGCTCGCTGAGAACATGTCCCAAGACCAGTCACCCTCCATGCTGCTCGCTGAGAACATGTCCCAAGACCAGTCACCCTCCATGCTGCTCGCTGAGAACATGTCCCAAGACCAGTCACCCTCCATGCTGCTCGCTGAGAACATGTTCCCAAGACCAGTCACCCTCCATGCTGCTCGCTGAGAACATGTCCCAAGGACCAGTCACCCTCCATGCTGCTCGCTGAGAACATGTCCCAAGACCAGTCACCCTCCATGCTGCTCGCTGAGAACATGTCCCAAGACCAGTCACCCTCCATGCTGCTCGCTGAGAACATGTCCCAAGACCAGTCACCCTCCATGCTGCTCGCTGAGAACATGTCCCAAGACCAGTCACCCTCCATGCTGCTCGCTGAGAACATGTCCCAAGACCAGTCACCCTCCATGCTGCTCGCTGAGAACATGTCCCAAGACCAGTCACCCTCCATGCTGCTCGCTGAGAACATGTCCCAAGACCAGTCACCCTCCATGCTGCTCGCTGAGAACATGTCCCAAGACCAGTCACCCTCCATGCTGCTCGCTGAGAACATGTCCCAAGACCAGTCACCCTCCATGCTGCTCGCTGAGAACATGTCCCAAGACCAGTCACCCTCCATGCTTGTCGCTGAGAACATGTCCCAAGACCAGTCACCCTCCATGCTGCTCGCTGAGAACATGTCCCAAGACCAGTCACCCTCCATGCTGCTCGCTGAGAACATGTCCCAAGACCAGTCACCCTCCATGCTGCTCGCTGAGAACATGTCCCAAGACCAGTCACCCTCCATGCTGCTCGCTGAGAACATGTCCCAAGACCAGTCACCCTCCATGCTGCTCGCTGAGAACATGTCCCAAGACCAGTCACCCTCCATGCTGCTCGCTGAGAACATGTCCCAAGACCAGTCACCCTCCATGCTGCTCGCTGAGAACATGTCCCAAGACCAGTCACCCTCCATGCTGCTCGCTGAGAACATGTCCCAAGACCAGTCACCCTCCATGCTGCTCGCTGAGAACATGTCCCAAGACCAGTCACCCTCCATGCTGCTCGCTGAGAACATGTCCCAAGACCAGTCACCCCTCCATGCTGCTCGCTGAGAACATGGTCCCCTAAGACCAGTCACCCTCCATGCTGCTCGCTGAGAACATGTCCCAAGACCAGTCACCCTCCATGCTGCTCGCTGAGAACATGTCCCAAGACCAGTCACCCTCCATGCTGCTCGCTGAGAACATGTCCCAAGACCAGTCACCCTCCATGCTGCTCGCTGAGAACATGTCCCAAGACCAGTCACCCTCCATGCTGCTCGCTGAGAACATGTCCCAAGACCAGTCACCCTCCATGCTGCTCGCTGAGAACATGTCCCAAGACCAGTCACCCTCCATGCTGCTCGCTGAGAACATGTCCCAAGACCAGTCACCCTCCATGCTGCTCGCTGAGAACATGTCCCCAAGACCAGTCACCCTCCATGCTGCTCGCTGAGAACATGTCCCAAGACCAGTCACCCTCCATGCTGCTCGCTGAGAACATGTCCCAAGACCAGTCACCCTCCATGCTGCTCGCTGAGAACATGTCCCAAGACCAGTCACCCTCCATGCTGCTCGCTGAGAACATGTCCCAAGACCAGTCACCCTCCATGCTGCTCGCTGAGAACATGTCCCAAGACCAGTCACCCTCCATGCTGCTCGCTGAGAACATGTCCCAAGACCAGTCACCCTCCATGCTGCTCGCTGAGAACATGTCCCAAGACCAGTCACCCTCCATGCTGCTCGCTGAGAACATGTCCCAAGACCAGTCACCCTCCATGCTGCTCGCTGAGAACATGTCCCAAGACCAGTCACCCTCCATGCTGCTCGCTGAGAACATGTCCCAAGACCAGTCACCCTCCATGCTGCTCGCTGAGAACATGTCCCAAGACCAGTCACCCTCCATGCTGCTCGCTGAGAACATGTCCCAAGACCAGTCACCCTCCATGCTGCTCGCTGAGAACATGTCCCAAGACCAGTCACCCTCCATGCTGCTCGCTGAGAACATGTCCCAAGACCAGTCACCCTCCATGCTGCTCGCTGAGAACATGTCCCAAGACCAGTCACCCTCCATGCTGCTCGCTGAGAACATGTCCCAAGACCAGTCACCCTCCATGCTGCTCGCTGAGAACATGTCCCAAGACCAGTCACCCTCCATGCTGCTCGCTGAGAACATGTCCCAAGACCAGTCACCCTCCATGCTGCTCGCTGAGAACATGTCCCAAGACCAGTCACCCTCCATGCTGCTCGCTGAGAACATGTCCCAAGACCAGTCACCCTCCATGCTGCTCGCTGAGAACATGTCCCAAGACCAGTCACCCTCCATGCTGCTCGCTGAGAACATGTCCCAAGACCAGTCACCCTCCATGCTGCTCGCTGAGAACATGTCCCAAGACCAGTCACCCTCCATGCTGCTCGCTGAGAACATGTCCCAAGACCAGTCACCCTCCATGCTGCTCGCTGAGAACATGTCCCAAGACCAGTCACCCTCCATGCTGCTCGCTGAGAACATGTCCCAAGACCAGTCACCCTCCATGCTGCTCGCTGAGAACATGTCCCAAGACCAGTCACCCTCCATGCTGCTCGCTGAGAACATGTCCCAAGACCAGTCACCCTCCATGCTGCTCGCTGAGAACATGTCCCAAGACCAGTCACCCTCCATGCTGCTCGCTGAGAACATGTCCCAAGGACCAGTCACCCTCCATGCTGCTCGCTGAGAACATGTCCCAAGACCAGTCACCCTCCATGCTGCTCGCTGAGAACATGTCCCAAGACCAGTCACCCTCCATGCTGCTCGCTGAGAACATGTCCCAAGACCAGTCACCCTCCATGCTGCTCGCTGAGAACATGTCCCAAGACCAGTCACCCTCCATGCTGCTCGCTGAGAACATGTCCCAAGACCAGTCACCCTCCATGCTGCTCGCTGAGAACATGTCCCAAGACCAGTCACCCTCCATGCTGCTCGCTGAGAACATGTCCCAAGACCAGTCACCCTCCATGCTGCTCGCTGAGAACATGTCCCAAGACCAGTCACCCTCCATGCTGCTCGCTGAGAACATGTCCCAAGACCAGTCACCCTCCATGCTGCTCGCTGAGAACATGTCCCAAGACCAGTCACCCTCCATGCTGCTCGCTGAGAACATGTCCCAAGACCAGTCACCCTCCATGCTGCTCGCTGAGAACATGTCCCAAGACCAGTCACCCTCCATGCTGCTCGCTGAGAACATGTCCCAAGACCAGTCACCCTCCATGCTGCTCGCTGAGAACATGTCCCAAGACCAGTCACCCTCCATGCTGCTCGCTGAGAACATGTCCCAAGACCAGTCACCCTCCATGCTGCTCGCTGAGAACATGTCCCAAGACCAGTCACCCTCCATGCTGCTCGCTGAGAACATGTCCCAAGACCAGTCACCCTCCATGCTGCTCGCTGAGAACATGTCCCAAGACCAGTCACCCTCCATGCTGCTCGCTGAGAACATGTCCCAAGACCAGTCACCCTCCATGCTGCTCGCTGAGAACATGTCCCAAGACCAGTCACCCTCCATGCTGCTCGCTGAGAACATGTCCCAAGACCAGTCACCCTCCATGCTGCTCGCTGAGAACATGTCCCAAGACCAGTCACCCTCCATGCTGCTCGCTGAGAACATGTCCAAGACCAGTCACCCTCCATGCTGCTCGCTGAGAACATGTCCCAAGACCAGTCACCCTCCATGCTGCTCGCTGAGAACATGTCCCAAGACCAGTCACCCTCCATGCTGCTCGCTGAGAACATGTCCCAAGACCAGTCACCCTCCATGCTGCTCGCTGAGAACATGTCCCAAGACCAGTCACCCTCCATGCTGCTCGCTGAGAACATGTCCCAAGACCAGTCACCCTCCATGCTGCTCGCTGAGAACATGTCCCAAGACCAGTCACCCTCCATGCTGCTCGCTGAGAACATGTCCCAAGACCAGTCACCCTCCATGCTGCTCGCTGAGAACATGTCCCAAGACCAGTCACCCTCCATGCTGCTCGCTGAGAACATGTCCCAAGACCAGTCACCCTCCATGCTGCTCGCTGAGAACATGTCCCAAGACCAGTCACCCTCCATGCTGCTCGCTGAGAACATGTCCCAAGACCAGTCACCCTCCATGCTGCTCGCTGAGAACATGTCCCAAGACCAGTCACCCTCCATGCTGCTCGCTGAGAACATGTCCCAAGACCAGTCACCCTCCATGCTGCTCGCTGAGAACATGTCCCAAGACCAGTCACCCTCCATGCTGCTCGCTGAGAACATGTCCCAAGACCAGTCACCCTCCATGCTGCTCGCTGAGAACATGTCCCAAGACCAGTCACCCTCCATGCTGCTCGCTGAGAACATGTCCCAAGACCAGTCACCCTCCATGCTGCTCGCTGAGAACATGTCCCAAGACCAGTCACCCTCCATGCTGCTCGCTGAGAACATGTCCCAAGACCAGTCACCCTCCATGCTGCTTCGCTGAGAACATGTCCCAAGACCAGTCACCCTCCATGCTGCTCGCTGAGAACATGTCCAAGACCAGTCACCCTCCATGCTGCTCGCTGAGAACATGTCCCAAGACCAGTCACCCTCCATGCTGCTCGCTGAGAACATGTCCCAAGACCAGTCACCCTCCATGCTGCTCGCTGAGAACATGTCCCAAGACCAGTCACCCTCCATGCTGCTCGCTGAGAACATGTCCCAAGACCAGTCACCCTCCATGCTGCTCGCTGAGAACATGTCCCAAGACCAGTCACCCTCCATGCTGCTCGCTGAGAACATGTCCCAAGACCAGTCACCCTCCATGCTGCTCGCTGAGAACATGTCCCAAGACCAGTCACCCTCCATGCTGCTCGCTGAGAACATGTCCCAAGACCAGTCACCCTCCATGCTGCTCGCTGAGAACATGTCCCAAGACCAGTCACCCTCCATGCTGCTCGCTGAGAACATGTCCCAAGACCAGTCACCCTCCATGCTGCTCGCTGAGAACATGTCCCAAGACCAGTCACCCTCCATGCTGCTCGCTGAGAACATGTCCCAAGACCAGTCACCCTCCATGCTGCTCGCTGAGAACATGTCCCAAGACCAGTCACCCTCCATGCTGCTCGCTGAGAACATGTCCCAAGACCAGTCACCCTCCATGCTGCTCGCTGAGAACATGTCCCAAGACCAGTCACCCTCCATGCTGCTCGCTGAGAACATGTCCCAAGACCAGTCACCCTCCATGCTGCTCGCTGAGAACATGTCCCAAGACCAGTCACCCTCCATGCTGCTCGCTGAGAACATGTCCCAAGACCAGTCACCCTCCATGCTGCTCGCTGAGAACATGTCCCAAGACCAGTCACCCTCCATGCTGCTCGCTGAGAACATGTCCCAAGACCAGTCACCCTCCATGCTGCTCGCTGAGAACATGTCCCAAGACCAGTCACCCTCCATGCTGCTCGCTGAGAACATGTCCCAAGACCAGTCACCCTCCATGCTGCTCGCTGAGAACATGTCCCAAGACCAGTCACCCTCCATGCTGCTCGCTGAGAACATGTCCCAAGACCAGTCACCCTCCATGCTGCTCGCTGAGAACATGTCCCAAGACCAGTCACCCTCCATGCTGCTCGCTGAGAACATGTCCCAAGACCAGTCACCCTCCATGCTGCTCGCTGAGAACATGTCCCAAGACCAGTCACCCTCCATGCTGCTCGCTGAGAACATGTCCCAAGACCAGTCACCCTCCATGCTGCTCGCTGAGAACATGTCCCAAGACCAGTCACCCTCCATGCTGCTCGCTGAGAACATGTCCCAAGACCAGTCACCCTCCATGCTGCTCGCTGAGAACATGTCCCAAGACCAGTCACCCTCCATGCTGCTCGCTGAGAACATGTCCCAAGACCAGTCACCCTCCATGCTGCTCGCTGAGAACATGTCCCAAGACCAGTCACCCTCCATGCTGCTCGCTGAGAACATGTCCCAAGACCAGTCACCCTCCATGCTGCTCGCTGAGAACATGTCCCAAGACCAGTCACCCTCCATGCTGCTCGCTGAGAACATGTCCCAAGACCAGTCACCCTCCATGCTGCTCGCTGAGAACATGTCCCAAGACCAGCCCTCCATGCTGCTCGCTGAGAACATGTCCCAAGACCAGTCACCCTCCATGCTGCTCGCTGAGAACATGTCCCAAGACCAGTCACCCTCCATGCTGCTCGCTGAGAACATGTCCCAAGACCAGTCACCCTCCATGCTGCTCGCTGAGAACATGTCCCAAGACCAGTCACCCTCCATGCTGCTCGCTGAGAACATGTCCCAAGACCAGTCACCCTCCATGCTGCTCGCTGAGAACATGTCCCAAGACCAGTCACCCTCCATGCTGCTCGCTGAGAACATGTCCCAAGACCAGTCACCCTCCATGCTGCTCGCTGAGAACATGTCCCAAGACCAGTCACCCTCCATGCTGCTCGCTGAGAACATGTCCCAAGACCAGTCACCCTCCATGCTGCTCGCTGAGAACATGTCCCAAGACCAGTCACCCTCCATGCTGCTCGCTGAGAACATGTCCCAAGACCAGTCACCCTCCATGCTGCTCGCTGAGAACATGTCCCAAGACCAGTCACCCTCCATGCTGCTCGCTGAGAACATGTCCCAAGACCAGTCACCCTCCATGCTGCTCGCTGAGAACATGTCCCAAGACCAGTCACCCTCCATGCTGCTCGCTGAGAACATGTCCCAAGACCAGTCACCCTCCATGCTGCTCGCTGAGAACATGTCCCAAGACCAGTCACCCTCCATGCTGCTCGCTGAGAACATGTCCCAAGACCAGTCACCCTCCATGCTGCTCGCTGAGAACATGTCCCAAGACCAGTCACCCTCCATGCTGCTCGCTGAGAACATGTCCCAAGACCAGTCACCCTCCATGCTGCTCGCTGAGAACATGTCCCAAGACCAGTCACCCTCCATGCTGCTCGCTGAGAACATGTCCCAAGACCAGTCACCCTCCATGCTGCTCGCTGAGAACATGTCCCAAGACCAGTCACCCTCCATGCTGCTCGCTGAGAACATGTCCCAAGACCAGTCACCCTCCATGCTGCTCGCTGAGAACATGTCCCAAGACCAGTCACCCTCCATGCTGCTCGCTGAGAACATGTCCCAAGACCAGTCACCCTCCATGCTGCTCGCTGAGAACATGTCCCAAGACCAGTCACCCTCCATGCTGCTCGCTGAGAACATGTCCCAAGACCAGTCACCCTCCATGCTGCTCGCTGAGAACATGTCCCAAGACCAGTCACCCTCCATGCTGCTCGCTGAGAACATGTCCCAAGACCAGTCACCCTCCATGCTGCTCGCTGAGAACATGTCCCAAGACCAGTCACCCTCCATGCTGCTCGCTGAGAACATGTCCCAAGACCAGTCACCCTCCATGCTGCTCGCTGAGAACATGTCCCAAGACCAGTCACCCTCCATGCTGCTCGCTGAGAACATGTCCCAAGACCAGTCACCCTCCATGCTGCTCGCTGAGAACATGTCCCAAGACCAGTCACCCTCCATGCTGCTCGCTGAGAACATGTCCCAAGACCAGTCACCCTCCATGCTGCTCGCTGAGAACATGTCCCAAGACCAGTCACCCTCCATGCTGCTCGCTGAGAACATGTCCCAAGACCAGTCACCCTCCATGCTGCTCGCTGAGAACATGTCCCAAGGACCAGTCACCCTCCATGCTGCTCGCTGAGAACATGTCCCAAGACCAGTCACCCTCCATGCTGCTCGCTGAGAACATGTCCCAAGACCAGTCACCCTCCATGCTGCTCGCTGAGAACATGTCCCAAGACCAGTCACCCTCCATGCTGCTCGCTGAGAACATGTCCCAAGACCAGTCACCCTCCATGCTGCTCGCTGAGAACATGTCCCAAGACCAGTCACCCTCCATGCTGCTCGCTGAGAACATGTCCCAAGACCAGTCACCCTCCATGCTGCTCGCTGAGAACATGTCCCAAGACCAGTCACCCTCCATGCTGCTCGCTGAGAACATGTCCCAAGACCAGTCACCCTCCATGCTGCTCGCTGAGAACATGTCCCAAGACCAGTCACCCTCCATGCTGCTCGCTGAGAACATGTCCCAAGACCAGTCACCCTCCATGCTGCTCGCTGAGAACATGTCCCAAGACCAGTCACCCTCCATGCTGCTCGCTGAGAACATGTCCCAAGACCAGTCACCCTCCATGCTGCTCGCTGAGAACATGTCCCAAGACCAGTCACCCTCCATGCTGCTCGCTGAGAACATGTCCCAAGACCAGTCACCCTCCATGCTGCTCGCTGAGAACATGTCCCAAGACCAGTCACCCTCCATGCTGCTCGCTGAGAACATGTCCCAAGACCAGTCACCCTCCATGCTGCTCGCTGAGAACATGTCCCAAGACCAGTCACCCTCCATGCTGCTCGCTGAGAACATGTCCCAAGACCAGTCACCCTCCATGCTGCTCGCTGAGAACATGTCCCAAGACCAGTCACCCTCCATGCTGCTCGCTGAGAACATGTCCCAAGACCAGTCACCCTCCATGCTGCTCGCTGAGAACATGTCCCAAGACCAGTCACCCTCCATGCTGCTCGCTGAGAACATGTCCCAAGACCAGTCACCCTCCATGCTGCTCGCTGAGAACATGTCCCAAGACCAGTCACCCTCCATGCTGCTCGCTGAGAACATGTCCCAAGACCAGTCACCCTCCATGCTGCTCGCTGAGAACATGTCCCAAGACCAGTCACCCTCCATGCTGCTCGCTGAGAACATGTCCCAAGACCAGTCACCCTCCATGCTGCTCGCTGAGAACATGTCCCAAGACCAGTCACCCTCCATGCTGCTCGCTGAGAACATGTCCCAAGACCAGTCACCCTCCATGCTGCTCGCTGAGAACATGTCCCAAGACCAGTCACCCTCCATGCTGCTCGCTGAGAACATGTCCCAAGACCAGTCACCCTCCATGCTGCTCGCTGAGAACATGTCCCAAGACCAGTCACCCTCCATGCTGCTCGCTGAGAACATGTCCCAAGACCAGTCACCCTCCATGCTGCTCGCTGAGAACATGTCCCAAGACCAGTCACCCTCCATGCTGCTCGCTGAGAACATGTCCCAAGACCAGTCACCCTCCATGCTGCTCGCTGAGAACATGTCCCAAGACCAGTCACCCTCCATGCTGCTCGCTGAGAACATGTCCCAAGACCAGTCACCCTCCATGCTGCTCGCTGAGAACATGTCCCAAGACCAGTCACCCTCCATGCTGCTCGCTGAGAACATGTCCCAAGACCAGTCACCCTCCATGCTGCTCGCTGAGAACATGTCCCAAGACCAGTCACCCTCCATGCTGCTCGCTGAGAACATGTCCCAAGACCAGTCACCCTCCATGCTGCTCGCTGAGAACATGTCCCAAGACCAGTCACCCTCCATGCTGCTCGCTGAGAACATGTCCCAAGACCAGTCACCCTCCATGCTGCTCGCTGAGAACATGTCCCAAGACCAGTCACCCTCCATGCTGCTCGCTGAGAACATGTCCCAAGACCAGTCACCCTCCATGCTGCTCGCTGAGAACATGTCCCAAGACCAGTCACCCTCCATGCTGCTCGCTGAGAACATGTCCCAAGACCAGTCACCCTCCATGCTAAGCCCCCTCTGCTCGAGAACATGTCCCAAGACCAGTCACCCTCCATGCTGCTCGCTGAGAACATGTCCCAAGACCAGTCACCCTCCATGCTGCTCGCTGAGAACATGTCCCAAGACCAGTCACCCTCCATGCTGCTCGCTGAGAACATGTCCCAAGACCAGTCACCCTCCATGCTGCTCGCTGAGAACATGTCCCAAGACCAGTCACCCTCCATGCTGCTCGCTGAGAACATGTCCCAAGACCAGTCACCCTCCATGCTGCTCGCTGAGAACATGTCCCAAGACCAGTCACCCTCCATGCTGCTCGCTGAGAACATGTCCCAAGACCAGTCACCCTCCATGCTGCTCGCTGAGAACATGTCCCAAGACCAGTCACCCTCCATGCTGCTCGCTGAGAACATGTCCCAAGACCAGTCACCCTCCATGCTGCTCGCTGAGAACATGTCCCAAGACCAGTCACCCTCCATGCTGCTCGCTGAGAACATGTCCCAAGACCAGTCACCCTCCATGCTGCTCGCTGAGAACATGTCCCAAGACCAGTCACCCTCCATGCTGCTCGCTGAGAACATGTCCCAAGACCAGTCACCCTCCATGCTGCTCGCTGAGAACATGTCCCAAGACCAGTCACCCTCCATGCTGCTCGCTGAGAACATGTCCCAAGACCAGTCACCCTCCATGCTGCTCGCTGAGAACATGTCCCAAGACCAGTCACCCTCCATGCTGCTCGCTGAGAACATGTCCCAAGACCAGTCACCCTCCATGCTGCTCGCTGAGAACATGTCCCAAGACCAGTCACCCTCCATGCTGCTCGCTGAGAACATGTCCCAAGACCAGTCACCCTCCATGCTGCTCGCTGAGAACATGTCCCAAGACCAGTCACCCTCCATGCTGCTCGCTGAGAACATGTCCCAAGACCAGTCACCCTCCATGCTGCTCGCTGAGAACATGTCCCAAGACCAGTCACCCTCCATGCTGCTCGCTGAGAACATGTCCCAAGACCAGTCACCCTCCATGCTGCTCGCTGAGAACATGTCCCAAGACCAGTCACCCTCCATGCTGCTCGCTGAGAACATGTCCCAAGACCAGTCACCCTCCATGCTGCTCGCTGAGAACATGTCCCAAGACCAGTCACCCTCCATGCTGCTCGCTGAGAACATGTCCCAAGACCAGTCACCCTCCATGCTGCTCGCTGAGAACATGTCCCAAGACCAGTCACCCTCCATGCTGCTCGCTGAGAACATGTCCCAAGACCAGTCACCCTCCATGCTGCTCGCTGAGAACATGTCCCAAGACCAGTCACCCTCCATGCTGCTCGCTGAGAACATGTCCCAAGACCAGTCACCCTCCATGCTGCTCGCTGAGAACATGTCCCAAGACCAGTCACCCTCCATGCTGCTCGCTGAGAACATGTCCCAAGACCAGTCACCCTCCATGCTGCTCGCTGAGAACATGTCCCAAGACCAGTCACCCTCCATGCTGCTCGCTGAGAACATGTCCCAAGACCAGTCACCCTCCATGCTGCTCGCTGAGAACATGTCCCAAGACCAGTCACCCTCCATGCTGCTCGCTGAGAACATGTCCCAAGACCAGTCACCCTCCATGCTGCTCGCTGAGAACATGTCCCAAGACCAGTCACCCTCCATGCTGCTCGCTGAGAACATGTCCCAAGACCAGTCACCCTCCATGCTGCTCGCTGAGAACATGTCCCAAGACCAGTCACCCTCCATGCTGCTCGCTGAGAACATGTCCCAAGACCAGTCACCCTCCATGCTGCTCGCTGAGAACATGTCCCAAGACCAGTCACCCTCCATGCTGCTCGCTGAGAACATGTCCCAAGACCAGTCACCCTCCATGCTGCTCGCTGAGAACATGTCCCAAGACCAGTCACCCTCCATGCTGCTCGCTGAGAACATGTCCCAAGACCAGTCACCCTCCATGCTGCTCGCTGAGAACATGTCCCAAGACCAGTCACCCTCCATGCTGCTCGCTGAGAACATGTCCCAAGACCAGTCACCCTCCATGCTGCTTCTAACCGCTGAGAACATGTCCCAAGACCAGTCACCCTCCATGCTGCTCGCTGAGAACATGTCCCAAGACCAGTCACCCTCCATGCTGCTCGCTGAGAACATGTCCCAAGACCAGTCACCCTCCATGCTGCTCGCTGAGAACATGTCCCAAGACCAGTCACCCTCCATGCTGCTCGCTGAGAACATGTCCCAAGACCAGTCACCCTCCATGCTGCTCGCTGAGAACATGTCCCAAGACCAGTCACCCTCCATGCTGCTCGCTGAGAACATGTCCCAAGACCAGTCACCCTCCATGCTGCTCGCTGAGAACATGTCCCAAGACCAGTCACCCTCCATGCTGCTCGCTGAGAACATGTCCCAAGACCAGTCACCCTCCATGCTGCTCGCTGAGAACATGTCCCAAGACCAGTCACCCTCCATGCTGCTCGCTGAGAACATGTCCCAAGACCAGTCACCCTCCATGCTGCTCGCTGAGAACATGTCCCAAGACCAGTCACCCTCCATGCTGCTCGCTGAGAACATGTCCCAAGACCAGTCACCCTCCATGCTGCTCGCTGAGAACATGTCCCAAGACCAGTCACCCTCCATGCTGCTCGCTGAGAACATGTCCCAAGACCAGTCACCCTCCATGCTGCTCGCTGAGAACATGTCCCAAGACCAGTCACCCTCCATGCTGCTCGCTGAGAACATGTCCCAAGACCAGTCACCCTCCATGGCTCGCTGAGAACATGTCCCAAGACCAGTCACCCTCCATGCTGCTCGCTGAGAACATGTCCCAAGACCAGTCACCCTCCATGCTGCTCGCTGAGAACATGTCCCAAGACCAGTCACCCTCCATGCTGCTCGCTGAGAACATGTCCCAAGACCAGTCACCCTCCATGCTGCTCGCTGAGAACATGTCCCAAGACCAGTCACCCTCCATGCTGCTCGCTGAGAACATGTCCCAAGACCAGTCACCCTCCATGCTGCTCGCTGAGAACATGTCCCAAGACCAGTCACCCTCCATGCTGCTCGCTGAGAACATGTCCCAAGACCAGTCACCCTCCATGCTGCTCGCTGAGAACATGTCCCAAGACCAGTCACCCTCCATGCTGCTCGCTGAGAACATGTCCCAAGACCAGTCACCCTCCATGCTGCTCGCTGAGAACATGTCCCAAGACCAGTCACCCTCCATGCTGCTCGCTGAGAACATGTCCCAAGACCAGTCACCCTCCATGCTGCTCGCTGAGAACATGTCCCAAGACCAGTCACCCTCCATGCTGCTCGCTGAGAACATGTCCCAAGACCAGTCACCCTCCATGCTGCTCGCTGAGAACATGTCCCAAGACCAGTCACCCTCCATGCTGCTCGCTGAGAACATGTCCCAAGACCAGTCACCCTCCATGCTGCTCGCTGAGAACATGTCCCAAGACCAGTCACCCTCCATGCTGCTCGCTGAGAACATGTCCCAAGACCAGTCACCCTCCATGCTGCTCGCTGAGAACATGTCCCAAGACCAGTCACCCTCCATGCTGCTCGCTGAGAACATGTCCCAAGACCAGTCACCCTCCATGCTGCTCGCTGAGAACATGTCCCAAGACCAGTCACCCTCCATGCTGCTCGCTGAGAACATGTCCCAAGACCAGTCACCCTCCATGCTGCTCGCTGAGAACATGTCCCAAGACCAGTCACCCTCCATGCTGCTCGCTGAGAACATGTCCCAAGACCAGTCACCCTCCATGCTGCTCGCTGAGAACATGTCCCAAGACCAGTCACCCTCCATGCTGCTCGCTGAGAACATGTCCCAAGACCAGTCACCCTCCATGCTGCTCGCTGAGAACATGTCCCAAGACCAGTCACCCTCCATGCTGCTCGCTGAGAACATGTCCCAAGACCAGTCACCCTCCATGCTGCTCGCTGAGAACATGTCCCAAGACCAGTCACCCTCCATGCTGCTCGCTGAGAACATGTCCCAAGACCAGTCACCCTCCATGCTGCTCGCTGAGAACATGTCCCAAGACCAGTCACCCTCCATGCTGCTCGCTGAGAACATGTCCCAAGACCAGTCACCCTCCATGCTGCTCGCTGAGAACATGTCCCAAGACCAGTCACCCTCCATGCTGCTCGCTGAGAACATGTCCCAAGACCAGTCACCCTCCATGCTGCTCGCTGAGAACATGTCCCAAGACCAGTCACCCTCCATGCTGCTCGCTGAGAACATGTCCCAAGACCAGTCACCCTCCATGCTGCTCGCTGAGAACATGTCCCAAGACCAGTCACCCTCCATGCTGCTCGCTGAGAACATGTCCCAAGACCAGTCACCCTCCATGCTGCTCGCTGAGAACATGTCCCAAGACCAGTCACCCTCCATGCTGCTCGCTGAGAACATGTCCCAAGACCAGTCACCCTCCATGCTGCTCGCTGAGAACATGTCCCAAGACCAGTCACCCTCCATGCTGCTCGCTGAGAACATGTCCCAAGACCAGTCACCCTCCATGCTGCTCGCTGAGAACATGTCCCAAGACCAGTCACCCTCCATGCTGCTCGCTGAGAACATGTCCCAAGACCAGTCACCCTCCATGCTGCTCGCTGAGAACATGTCCCAAGACCAGTCACCCTCCATGCTGCTCGCTGAGAACATGTCCCAAGACCAGTCACCCTCCATGCTGCTCGCTGAGAACATGTCCCAAGACCAGTCACCCTCCATGCTGCTCGCTGAGAACATGTCCCAAGACCAGTCACCCTCCATGCTGCTCGCTGAGAACATGTCCCAAGACCAGTCACCCTCCATGCTGCTCGCTGAGAACATGTCCCAAGACCAGTCACCCTCCATGCTGCTCGCTGAGAACATGTCCCAAGACCAGTCACCCTCCATGCTGCTCGCTGAGAACATGTCCCAAGACCAGTCACCCTCCATGCTGCTCGCTGAGAACATGTCCCAAGACCAGTCACCCTCCATGCTGCTCGCTGAGAACATGTCCCAAGACCAGTCACCCTCCATGCTGCTCGCTGAGAACATGTCCCAAGACCAGTCACCCTCCATGCTGCTCGCTGAGAACATGTCCCAAGACCAGTCACCCTCCATGCTGCTCGCTGAGAACATGTCCCAAGACCAGTCACCCTCCATGCTGCTCGCTGAGAACATGTCCCAAGACCAGTCACCCTCCATGCTGCTCGCTGAGAACATGTCCCAAGACCAGTCACCCTCCATGCTGCTCGCTGAGAACATGTCCCAAGACCAGTCACCCTCCATGCTGCTCGCTGAGAACATGTCCCAAGACCAGTCACCCTCCATGCTGCTCGCTGAGAACATGTCCCAAGACCAGTCACCCTCCATGCTGCTCGCTGAGAACATGTCCCAAGACCAGTCACCCTCCATGCTGCTCGCTGAGAACATGTCCCAAGACCAGTCACCCTCCATGCTGCTCGCTGAGAACATGTCCCAAGACCAGTCACCCTCCATGCTGCTCGCTGAGAACATGTCCCAAGACCAGTCACCCTCCATGCTGCTCGCTGAGAACATGTCCCAAGACCAGTCACCCTCCATGCTGCTCGCTGAGAACATGTCCCAAGACCAGTCACCCTCCATGCTGCTCGCTGAGAACATGTCCCAAGACCAGTCACCCTCCATGCTGCTCGCTGAGAACATGTCCCAAGACCAGTCACCCTCCATGCTGCTCGCTGAGAACATGTCCCAAGACCAGTCACCCTCCATGCTGCTCTAGCTGAGAACATGTCCCAAGACCAGTCACCCTCCATGCTGCTCGCTGAGAACATGTCCCAAGACCAGTCACCCTCCATGCTGCTCGCTGAGAACATGTCCCAAGACCAGTCACCCTCCATGCTGCTCGCTGAGAACATGTCCCAAGACCAGTCACCCTCCATGCTGCTCGCTGAGAACATGTCCCAAGACCAGTCACCCTCCATGCTGCTCGCTGAGAACATGTCCCAAGACCAGTCACCCTCCATGCTGCTCGCTGAGAACATGTCCCAAGACCAGTCACCCTCCATGCTGCTCGCTGAGAACATGTCCCAAGACCAGTCACCCTCCATGCTGCTCGCTGAGAACATGTCCCAAGACCAGTCACCCTCCATGCTGCTCGCTGAGAACATGTCCCAAGACCAGTCACCCTCCATGCTGCTCGCTGAGAACATGTCCCAAGACCAGTCACCCTCCATGCTGCTCGCTGAGAACATGTCCCAAGACCAGTCACCCTCCATGCTGCTCGCTGAGAACATGTCCCAAGACCAGTCACCCTCCATGCTGCTCGCTGAGAACATGTCCCAAGACCAGTCACCCTCCATGCTGCTCGCTGAGAACATGTCCCAAGACCAGTCACCCTCCATGCTGCTCGCTGAGAACATGTCCCAAGACCAGTCACCCTCCATGCTGCTCGCTGAGAACATGTCCCAAGACCAGTCACCCTCCATGCTGCTCGCTGAGAACATGTCCCAAGACCAGTCACCCTCCATGCTGCTCGCTGAGAACATGTCCCAAGACCAGTCACCCTCCATGCTGCTCGCTGAGAACATGTCCCAAGACCAGTCACCCTCCATGCTGCTCGCTGAGAACATGTCCCAAGACCAGTCACCCTCCATGCTGCTCGCTGAGAACATGTCCCAAGACCAGTCACCCTCCATGCTGCTCGCTGAGAACATGTCCCAAGACCAGTCACCCTCCATGCTGCTCGCTGAGAACATGTCCCAAGACCAGTCACCCTCCATGCTGCTCGCTGAGAACATGTCCCAAGACCAGTCACCCTCCATGCTGCTCGCTGAGAACATGTCCCAAGACCAGTCACCCTCCATGCTGCTCGCTGAGAACATGTCCCAAGACCAGTCACCCTCCATGCTGCTCGCTGAGAACATGTCCCAAGACCAGTCACCCTCCATGCTGCTCGCTGAGAACATGTCCCAAGACCAGTCACCCTCCATGCTGCTCGCTGAGAACATGTCCCAAGACCAGTCACCCTCCATGCTGCTCGCTGAGAACATGTCCCAAGACCAGTCACCCTCCATGCTGCTCGCTGAGAACATGTCCCAAGACCAGTCACCCTCCATGCTGCTCGCTGAGAACATGTCCCAAGACCAGTCACCCTCCATGCTGCTCGCTGAGAACATGTCCCAAGACCAGTCACCCTCCATGCTGCTCGCTGAGAACATGTCCCAAGACCAGTCACCCTCCATGCTGCTCGCTGAGAACATGTCCCAAGACCAGTCACCCTCCATGCTGCTCGCTGAGAACATGTCCCAAGACCAGTCACCCTCCATGCTGCTCGCTGAGAACATGTCCCAAGACCAGTCACCCTCCATGCTGCTCGCTGAGAACATGTCCCAAGACCAGTCACCCTCCATGCTGCTCGCTGAGAACATGTCCCAAGACCAGTCACCCTCCATGCTGCTCGCTGAGAACATGTCCCAAGACCAGTCACCCTCCATGCTGCTCGCTGAGAACATGTCCCAAGACCAGTCACCCTCCATGCTGCTCGCTGAGAACATGTCCCAAGACCAGTCACCCTCCATGCTGCTCGCTGAGAACATGTCCCAAGACCAGTCACCCTCCATGCTGCTCGCTGAGAACATGTCCCAAGACCAGTCACCCTCCATGCTGCTCGCTGAGAACATGTCCCAAGACCAGTCACCCTCCATGCTGCTCGCTGAGAACATGTCCCAAGACCAGTCACCCTCCATGCTGCTCGCTGAGAACATGTCCCAAGACCAGTCACCCTCCATGCTGCTCGCTGAGAACATGTCCCAAGACCAGTCACCCTCCATGCTGCTCGCTGAGAACATGTCCCAAGACCAGTCACCCTCCATGCTGCTCGCTGAGAACATGTCCCAAGACCAGTCACCCTCCATGCTGCTCGCTGAGAACATGTCCCAAGACCAGTCACCCTCCATGCTGCTCGCTGAGAACATGTCCCAAGACCAGTCACCCTCCATGCTGCTCGCTGAGAACATGTCCCAAGACCAGTCACCCTCCATGCTGCTCGCTGAGAACATGTCCCAAGACCAGTCACCCTCCATGCTGCTCGCTGAGAACATGTCCCAAGACCAGTCACCCTCCATGCTGCTCGCTGAGAACATGTCCCAAGACCAGTCACCCTCCATGCTGCTCGCTGAGAACATGTCCCAAGACCAGTCACCCTCCATGCTGCTCGCTGAGAACATGTCCCAAGACCAGTCACCCTCCATGCTGCTCGCTGAGAACATGTCCCAAGACCAGTCACCCTCCATGCTGCTCGCTGAGAACATGTCCCAAGACCAGTCACCCTCCATGCTGCTCGCTGAGAACATGTCCCAAGACCAGTCACCCTCCATGCTGCTCGCTGAGAACATGTCCCAAGACCAGTCACCCTCCATGCTGCTCGCTGAGAACATGTCCCAAGACCAGTCACCCTCCATGCTGCTCGCTGAGAACATGTCCCAAGACCAGTCACCCTCCATGCTGCTCGCTGAGAACATGTCCCAAGACCAGTCACCCTCCATGCTGCTCGCTGAGAACATGTCCCAAGACCAGTCACCCTCCATGCTGCTCGCTGAGAACATGTCCCAAGACCAGTCACCCTCCATGCTGCTCGCTGAGAACATGTCCCAAGACCAGTCACCCTCCATGCTGCTCGCTGAGAACATGTCCCAAGACCAGTCACCCTCCATGCTGCTCGCTGAGAACATGTCCCAAGACCAGTCACCCTCCATGCTGCTCGCTGAGAACATGTCCCAAGACCAGTCACCCTCCATGCTGCTCGCTGAGAACATGTCCCAAGACCAGTCACCCTCCATGCTGCTCGCTGAGAACATGTCCCAAGACCAGTCACCCTCCATGCTGCTCGCTGAGAACATGTCCCAAGACCAGTCACCCTCCATGCTGCTCGCTGAGAACATGTCCCAAGACCAGTCACCCTCCATGCTGCTCGCTGAGAACATGTCCCAAGACCAGTCACCCTCCATGCTGCTCGCTGAGAACATGTCCCAAGACCAGTCACCCTCCATGCTGCTCGCTGAGAACATGTCCCAAGACCAGTCACCCTCCATGCTGCTCGCTGAGAACATGTCCCAAGACCAGTCACCCTCCATGCTGCTCGCTGAGAACATGTCCCAAGACCAGTCACCCTCCATGCTGCTCGCTGAGAACATGTCCCAAGACCAGTCACCCTCCATGCTGCTCGCTGAGAACATGTCCCAAGACCAGTCACCCTCCATGCTGCTCGCTGAGAACATGTCCCAAGACCAGTCACCCTCCATGCTGCTCGCTGAGAACATGTCCCAAGACCAGTCACCCTCCATGCTGCTCGCTGAGAACATGTCCCAAGACCAGTCACCCTCCATGCTGCTCGCTGAGAACATGTCCCAAGACCAGTCACCCTCCATGCTGCTCGCTGAGAACATGTCCCAAGACCAGTCACCCTCCATGCTGCTCGCTGAGAACATGTCCCAAGACCAGTCACCCTCCATGCTGCTCGCTGAGAACATGTCCCAAGACCAGTCACCCTCCATGCTGCTCGCTGAGAACATGTCCCAAGACCAGTCACCCTCCATGCTGCTCGCTGAGAACATGTCCCAAGACCAGTCACCCTCCATGCTGCTCGCTGAGAACATGTCCCAAGACCAGTCACCCTCCATGCTGCTCGCTGAGAACATGTCCCAAGACCAGTCACCCTCCATGCTGCTCGCTGAGAACATGTCCCAAGACCAGTCACCCTCCATGCTGCTCGCTGAGAACATGTCCCAAGACCAGTCACCCTCCATGCTGCTCGCTGAGAACATGTCCCAAGACCAGTCACCCTCCATGCTGCTCGCTGAGAACATGTCCCAAGACCAGTCACCCTCCATGCTGCTCGCTGAGAACATGTCCCAAGACCAGTCACCCTCCATGCTGCTCGCTGAGAACATGTCCCAAGACCAGTCACCCTCCATGCTGCTCGCTGAGAACATGTCCCAAGACCAGTCACCCTCCATGCTGCTCGCTGAGAACATGTCCCAAGACCAGTCACCCTCCATGCTGCTCGCTGAGAACATGTCCCAAGACCAGTCACCCTCCATGCTGCTCGCTGAGAACATGTCCCAAGACCAGTCACCCTCCATGCTGCTCGCTGAGAACATGTCCCAAGACCAGTCACCCTCCATGCTGCTCGCTGAGAACATGTCCCAAGACCAGTCACCCTCCATGCTGCTCGCTGAGAACATGTCCCAAGACCAGTCACCCTCCATGCTGCTCGCTGAGAACATGTCCCAAGACCAGTCACCCTCCATGCTGCTCGCTGAGAACATGTCCCAAGACCAGTCACCCTCCATGCTGCTCGCTGAGAACATGTCCCAAGACCAGTCACCCTCCATGCTGCTCGCTGAGAACATGTCCCAAGACCAGTCACCCTCCATGCTGCTCGCTGAGAACATGTCCCAAGACCAGTCACCCTCCATGCTGCTCGCTGAGAACATGTCCCAAGACCAGTCACCCTCCATGCTGCTCGCTGAGAACATGTCCCAAGACCAGTCACCCTCCATGCTGCTCGCTGAGAACATGTCCCAAGACCAGTCACCCTCCATGCTGCTCGCTGAGAACATGTCCCAAGACCAGTCACCCTCCATGCTGCTCGCTGAGAACATGTCCCAAGACCAGTCACCCTCCATGCTGCTCGCTGAGAACATGTCCCAAGACCAGTCACCCTCCATGCTGCTCGCTGAGAACATGTCCCAAGACCAGTCACCCTCCATGCTGCTCGCTGAGAACATGTCCCAAGACCAGTCACCCTCCATGCTGCTCGCTGAGAACATGTCCCAAGACCAGTCACCCTCCATGCTGCTCGCTGAGAACATGTCCCAAGACCAGTCACCCTCCATGCTGCTCGCTGAGAACATGTCCCAAGACCAGTCACCCTCCATGCTGCTCGCTGAGAACATGTCCCAAGACCAGTCACCCTCCATGCTGCTCGCTGAGAACATGTCCCAAGACCAGTCACCCTCCATGCTGCTCGCTGAGAACATGTCCCAAGACCAGTCACCCTCCATGCTGCTCGCTGAGAACATGTCCCAAGACCAGTCACCCTCCATGCTGCTCGCTGAGAACATGTCCCAAGACCAGTCACCCTCCATGCTGCTCGCTGAGAACATGTCCCAAGACCAGTCACCCTCCATGCTGCTCGCTGAGAACATGTCCCAAGACCAGTCACCCTCCATGCTGCTCGCTGAGAACATGTCCCAAGACCAGTCACCCTCCATGCTGCTCGCTGAGAACATGTCCCAAGACCAGTCACCCTCCATGCTGCTCCTCCTCCGCATTCCTCTAGAGCCGCTCATTCCTTTCCTACTTTACGTCTATCTCTCTCCTGCACCTCCTCTTTCCTGTCTCCCTTCCCACCCTAACCTGACACCATGATGAAGGAGCGCGGACCACACGGCTGGCTGCCCTCAATGCTGCACCTCCTCCTCCGCGTGGCGCTCCCATTTCCCCAACTCACACCACTCCCCCCCCTTTCTTATTCTGACTTGTTCCCGAACCCGCTTCCCTCTCAGAATGAAGGAGCACGGCCCACACGGCTGGCTGCCCTCAATGCTGCACCTCCTCCTCCGCATGGCCCTCGAGCCTCTCCTCCCCGCCTCCCTCCTGCCCTCCCTCCTCGCCTCCGTCTCGCCCTCCTCCCTCCTCACCCCCGGCCCGCTAGCCGGAGGGCGGGTGGAGTTTGAGGGGCAGTTGAATGCTGCAAGCGATGAGAGGCCTATGTGCTTCCAGACTCTTATTGTGCCCGGCCTGCTCAAGGTAAGTATCTTCCATTCTTCCGCTCCTTCCATTCCTCCGTTCTTCTGTTGTTGTTCGGTGCCTTCTTGTAGTCTCTGGCCTGCCCAAATGGAATGCAGCACTTTTTCCTGAGGCTCCTCAAAAGTGAGACGATTTTCTAGTCGCTTCATGTTCCAATCCCATCCAGGCCATCACGTTCAATCAACAGCATGCCAGAAGAGGCAGAGCTGGTGATGAAGCAGTGACTGATTGAGGCGCTTCCTTCCTTTAATTCTCCCCGGCAATCCAGCTCTTAGGGCGTATTCCATGTTGGTGGCAAGGCAACTGTTGATGGCGTCCGAAATTCTTGGACGGCCAATGGGGTGCATTTCAGGTCTTCTCATTGGTCGTCCAAGAATTTCGGATGCCATCAACAGTTGTCTTGCCACCAACTTGGAATACGCCCTTACCTTCATATCTCCTTTGACTCTCCCCTGTACCCCAACTCTCACTCTCAATGTACCACACCTCTCCCTTCCCATGCAGGCTATCACATTCAATGGTATGGCGGAGGAGGCAGAGGTGGTGAGGCAGCGACTGAGGGAGGTGTTTCTCACACCAGACGGCCAACCAGTGCCCGATATCATGGCAGCAAGCAGCAGCAGTAGTGACAGCAACAGCGGCAGCAGCAGTGCCAGTGGCAGCGGTGGGGGTGGGGATCGGCACTACCCTGACGATGGGTCGCGGGTGCGGCTGCTGTATGTGACACGCAACGACACCATGACCACCGGGAGGAGAGTCATGCACCCAGACAGCCACAAGGCGCTTCAGGAGCTTTTCAACCGGATGAATTTCCAGGTGCGATCGAATGTGTGTATAGGTGTGTGAGTTGGGGAGGTGTATAGGTCATCAATGCATGGGTCACGGGTGTGGCTGCTGTATGTGACGCGCAACGACACCATGACGACTGGGAGGAGGGTCATGCACGCAGACAGCCATAAGGCCCTTCAGGACCTTTTCAACCGGATGGATTTCCAGGTGCGATCGAATGTGTGTATACGTGCGTGAGTGGGGGTGCGGTTGCTGTATGTGACGCGTAACGTTACCATGACCACCGGGAGGAGGGTCATGCATGCCTTGTGACTGTCTGGGTGCATGACCCTCCCCCCGGTCGCTATCGTGCCATTTCTCGTCACATACTGCAGCCGAAACTGTGACCCACATATGGATGCAACCACCCACGCATGCTCCGATACACACATTTGCTCGCTCCTGAAATTCCATCCTGTTAAAAAGCACCTGCAGGGTCCAGTGGCTGCTGCATGTGACGCTGTCCCCCCATTCTCGGTAGCTAGTCCGTCACTCCATAGCCCAGCAGGTCCCCTACACACCCTCCCTTCACGTCCCACACTCTGACACTCTCCCTCGCCCACCCCCCCACATGTGACAAAGACAGAATATGCTCTTCTCCCTTTCTCTCAGCAGCTTGCCCTCACTGATTCCGCCTAGGTTATCGTGGCCCTGCACGGTACATGTCTCACCAACAAATCCTCCCTTCCCTCCCACCTATTTCACACTCTCTGACACTCTCCCTCCCACGTCCCCCACAGGTGACAATGACAGAATACGCTGTTATCCCCTTCTCTCAACAGCTAGCCCTCACTAATTCTGCCTAAGTCATCGTGGCCCTGCACGGTACATGTCTCACCAACAACCCTCCTTTCCCTCCCTCTCCTCTCCCGCTCATCCTATTCCCCTTCCTCGCCCATTCTCCCCCACAGGTGACAATGACAGAATATGCTGTTCTCCCCTTCTCCCAACAGCTAGCCCTCACTGATTCATCTGAAGTGATCGTGGCCCTACACGGCGCAGGCCTCACCAACCCCACCTGTTTCGCTCGCTCAGACGCGATCGTTCTCGAGATCTCCCCCTTCGGAGTGTTCTACGATCTGTATTACTACACCGCAATAAACGCGGGGATAAATTACATGCAGTATCAGTGTACCGCGGGGCCTCCGCCTGCGCCTGCTAACGATTCGCTCTATGCGGGGATGAGTCCTATGGAGTGCGATCGAGATGCGGCGTGTAAGAAATATCGCACGCACTCGCGAAAGGTACACCTGGCCGATCAAGACATAAGCGGTGTTGAAAAGCTGTTAAAATTCGCCCAGGAATTTGCGCTGGATGTTAGGAAGAATGGGAGGGAGGAGGCTGGTAAGCGGTTGAAGGAATCTTATGGGAAGCGGTGTCTGGAGAAGAAGTTGAGAAAGGAGTGTAGGATGAGTTTTCTTCGGTCGCCATTAGCTGATCCTGATTACGAATGTATCTTGTCACTTGACTGCCCGTACATCCAGCCTGTATGATGTATATTTATCATTCTCCTAATTTTATGCACCCTGTATGCATCCGCCTTACTGTTACCGTCACCCCCCGGATATAAGCGCCACCCTAGGATAAGCGCCTGGCGCTTCTAATTGGCATATGGCGCTTATATCCCCTCCTCGATTATAAGCGCACCCCTTGAAAAAACTTGTTTTGTTATAAGCGCACGTAAACTTTAAAATTTGAAATGTGTTCAAAACGCTGTAACGATTTTTACTTTAGCAGGCGGATATGTTGCAGATTCGGTTCCCTTCACATTCGGACCCTACACTGGATGCGGGTCCAGTCAGCAGGAGCTGTCAGGAGCTGTCAGGAGCTGGATGTGAGTCAGATTGGGTGTATCTCCCAGCGCGCGCGAGAATTTCACAGACGACCCCATGTAACTTCGACTCGATTGAAAAGGCAAGCACGAGACCTACAGTTTGGTGTTAAAAGATATAAAAAATATTTATGTCATTTTATAAACGCCGGCGCTTATAAATTTACTTGATTATAAGCCCACCCCCCTGAATAAACCTGTTTTATTATTGCCCCCCATGGGGGTATATCCGGGGGGAGACGGTAAGATACAATGCAATGCACTTCAGTGTGCTTGAGTGTACAAGGGGACCAAAGATGACCTACCCCAAGGCAGCCAATATACAAAATAGGCATCTTGTGTGTACATCACTGTGTTGCATTACATTATCCATCCCCAAAGATCGACACGTCATCTGGATGCTCGTCCCCTGGCAAAGGCGGAAACGTCTTGGCAATTTCCTTCAACACCCCTGTAACCTTCCCCACATCAATCTTCACTACGCTCTCCCCATCCCCATCCCCAAACGTCAGGTAATATCGGAGCCCACATGCATGTGCTAGGTGGTGGTAACACGCGTTGTTGCTCTTGTCGGGTCGAATCTCGTAGACTGTCATGTTGGGTCGCATGAAGACCATGTTTGCCATTGCTGCTCCGTGTCCCGCTATAAGCAGCCTCGCTCTTCGAAACAGCGACCGAGCTGGAGGTGTGGAAACAGGAACAAGAACGTGGATCGTGCAGGAACATGGAAGGGGGGACGCGGGAATGGGAAGGAGTTGGCAGAAAGCTTCGGGGCACATCCACACAGCCAGCAGTTGGAAGTTATCATTGTTGGAAAGGAGCAGGAAACAAAAAGGCACAAAACAGAAAATAAACAAACAAAAAAACAAAGACATCCAAACCTACTTCCATAAACTGAAAGAAAGGGTGGAGTACCTTTGAGCATAGGCACGGAGCCATTTAGCACATGGACCCGGTTGAGAGAGAACACCGATACGGCCGACTCATACAGCGCGTCCCAGCGGTCCAATGAGCGCTTGACACCTGGCCGCCGCACAAGCAGCACCATCCAGTCAGGCGGCACTGTTGCCGCCTCGGTCTGGTTCACCGGATCGGCCAATCCTGGCCGTTGGATCCAGGTGGTGGGCGGAAAGATGGGGAGGCCTTGCGGGGCAAGGAGGAAGTGGGAGCGGAGGAGCGACCAGAGAGAGGGGCTAGCCTTGCCACATGCCTGGTATAGTGGCTGGGGTGTTGGAGAGGAGGGGAAAGAGAAACAGGAGGAGAGGATACAGGAAAGCATTGCGGGGTAAGGAGGAAGTGGGAGCGGAGGAGCGACCAGAGAGAGGGGCTGGCCTTGCCACATGCCTGGTATAGCGGCTGGGGTGTTGGGAGAGGAGGGGAAAGGGAAACAGGAGAACAAAGCAATAAGCAAGATGCTTGAAACTAGATAAGCAAAGCACTTAGCTCGAATAACCAACACGCTTACACTCCAAATAGTGAATTGCCTGAGCCTGGAAAGGCAAAATGCATCGCTTTGGCAGTATAAGAAGGTGCACATGCACATAGACAAGGTCATGTGTGTGACTTACCAGGTACACCTCATCGGCATAGAAGAGCTCCCCGCGGCTTATATTGAGTCGGTTCATAGCGAATTGCTCCACTCCTATAATAGGCTTTGATATATTCTCGTAGAAATCCCACTGCGTGGACAGGAAAAGGAACGAGGGGGGAGTGAGACGGGGAGAGAGAGTGGAGGAACGTCCTCTTTAGCAGATGGTGAAGAAGACACATGCACCTACTTGCACATTTACCATTGCAGGTGAATGGAAGTGGAAGGAAGATGAGAGGCGAGAAAATAGCATGCAGGGTAATTGAGAAAACGATATCCCTGCTGCACCTCCATGCAAGCCCATTGTACACGCCTACACCAGACATACCTGGTGAGCCCATGCGGACCTTACAATCTCACGCCAGATGTAACCTCGTTGCAAGATGTACGCACAGAGGACACTCCTTAACCACCTACAGCAGGGAACAGCAGGTGTACCTGGTCATGCAGGCCTACATGCCGCCTACACCAGGTGTACCTGGTCGTGCAGGCCTACATGCCGCCTACACCAGGTGTACCTGGTCGTGGATGGCGAGCAGAGGGATGGTGGGGTGGGCGTGCAGCAGAGAGCTGAGGAGGAAGAGCTGGGGCGTCCATTCGATGAGCCCGTGGTAGAAGTTGCGGCCCTGATAGTACGCCAGGTTCACCACTCGCTTCAACCTATGCACCTTTGTGCCCTTCTTGTACTCGAACTGCGGGGATATAGGGGTGAGGATGAAGGGAGGCCGTCCAATCGGTGAGCCCGTGGTAGAAGTTGCGGCCCTGATAGTACGCCAGGTTCACCACCCTCTTGAGCTTGTTAACCTTTGTGCCCTTCTTGTACTCAAACTGCAAGCAGATGCGGTGGTTCGGATGGGGGTAATGTAGGGGTGAGATGATGTGAGCCCGTGGTAGAAGTTGCCACGTGTAGCGAGGTTGTTTTTGAGACGTCTCAAAAACAACCTCGCTAAATGTAGGGGTGAGATGATGTGAGCCCGTGGTAGAAGTTGCGGCCCTGGTAGAATGCCAGGTTCACAACTCGCTTCAACCTGTGGACCTTTCTTCCTTTTTCGTACTTCAATTGGGAGATGGGGTTAGCGGTTGAGATGGAATTGAGGGGAGCGGATAAAATCACACATCCGTGGTCTTGAAGCCACACGGCAAGTATGAACTTGCATTGAACGTGGAAGCTTCCTTTTTAGAATCTGATTGCGGATGAGATGCTGGGCTTTGATTTGACTCACGTACATCACAAAACTCGCCTCACACACAGTCACTGCATACACTCTCGCTCACACACACACACACACACACACACACACACACACACACACACACACACAAATTGTCACCTCATGCACACTCACCGCACACACAAACACTCACCGGTGCATCATTGTTGCACCCCTCCCGGTTGAAATGGGTCGTTTTGTTGAACACATGCCCCTCGTGGTCGATATACACTCCCCGCAAAAGGTAAATCTGGAATGTGCCCGGTTCGTACCACCCGAAATCGGACGTATGCGAGCAGCTCTCATCCCTCCCCTCCGGGCCCACAGTCGTCAAATTCCCTTTCTTCGGGCAGTTTATAGGAATCGCCGGGCGGGCAAACCCCTCATCTGAAACTTCATTCATCCTGCAGGCCGACGCTTCGCGATTCGACTCGCACCTGCCCGAAAAATCCGGGCACGGGCCGCCCGTACAGTTAAGAATCGCCTTGCGCTTATCATGTGACACCCCTGAATTCACATGCACCTGTTTCATCTCAGCCCGTTTCAAATCTTCACTCAACTCCCCAATCGTTACCACCCTCTCTCCCTCCATCTTCTTTTTAGTCTCTTCATCCAGACTCTTCACCTCCTCCTCCTGCTCCTCCGCCCCTACATCTGTGTCATTCAGCGCCTTTAGAGTCACATCCGCCATAAGCTCAAGCGGAATAGTCAACTCCGCATTCCCCCCTCCGCCATTTTCCTCCTCCTCCTCCCCATCCAGCCCAGCCCTCTCCTTCCAATCCTCCTCCCCCACCGCTTCCAGCGGCGGCAACAGATTAATCGACTCGAACTTTTCAGCCGACATTCTTGCTCTCGTGCGATTGGCAATCAGTCTCAGCACTTCCACAGCCTCCGTGTGGTTGAACTTCAACTCGCTGTCCTTGGTACCGTTCCCGAGGATCAAATGGTAGTGCATCTGGGTGGCGGTGGCGAGATGGTGGTAGCAGGGGTTGGGGTAGCCGCGCGGGCGGATTTCAAATATGCTGGCGTTGAGGGGCATGAAGACCATGTTGGCCAGGCCTGCCCCGTGCAGCCCCACAAACACCGCTGCCCTGTTGAACACGGTTTTGGCTGGGAGGGGCAAGAGAGCCGGGACGGGGAAACATCAGGTGGAATGACAAAAAGGATCAGGGACACGAGATGCTGGCGTTGAGCGGCATGAAGACCATGTTGGCCAGGCCTGCCCCGTGCAGCCCCACAAACACCGCTGCCCTGTTGAACACGGTTTTGGCTGGGAGGGGCAAGAGAGCCGGGACGGGGAAACATCAGGTGGAATGACAAAAAGGATCAGGGACACGAGATGCTGGCGTTGAGCGGCACGAAGACCATGTTGGCCAGGCCTGCCCCGTGCAGCCCCACAAACACCGCTGCCCTGATTACGGTTTTGGCTGGGATGGGAGGGACAAGAGGACGGGGAACAGGAAAATAGGATGTTGGATTTGATTCACTCTCCTTGGCCCCGTCACCTTGGGTTACATTCAGCTTGCCAACACATAGACCCTCAAGGGGTGGAAGATCTGTTTCATCCAGTCCACCAATTGCGGGAAGCCAGCGATGCGCCGCTTGGACTTCTGGCGGCATGCAAACAACAAACATCTAGACTGTACATGCTCTCCCAACTCACCTTGGGTTACATTCAGCTCGCCATCAAACGCATAGACCCTAGAAGGGTGGAAGGTCTGCTTCATGGAGTCCCAATTGCAGGAAGCCAGCGATGCGGCGCTTGGACTTGATTGCGATGGCAGTCAAACCAACAACATGCAGACCACGGTCCCAACTCATCTCACCTTGACTGACATTCAGTTTGCCATCAAACACATACACCCTGGAGGGGTGGAAGATCTGCTTCATGGAATCACCAATTGACTGGACCGCAGTGAGTTGTGATGGCACTCAAGCAACCCAACCCAACGCACCTTGGGTGACATTCAGCTTGCCATCGAACACGTAGACCCTAGAGGGGTGGAAGATCTGCTTCATGGAATCCACCAATTGCGGGAAGCCAGCAATGCGCCGCTTGGACTTGTGGCGCCGAGCAATCACAGCGAGCCAGCTGGCGGGCAGCCGAGCCATCTGCTCGTCCGTCCACGGAGGGGGGATGCTGCTGCTGTTAGTGTTGGTGGCGGTGCTGCTTCTGTTGGTGGCGGTGGTGCTGCTGTTCCCAGTGCTGTCATTGCTGCTGCTGCTGTTGCCAGGGTGCCGGGGAGCAAAGCCCGGGCCGAACATGGGGAGGCCGTCGGATGGCACGAGGTAGCGCCGCCTCAGCTCCCGCCACACGGCTGGCGCTGCCCTGCCGCATGCTTGGAACACAGGCTGCAGTGCGGATGGGGGGAGGGGGGGAGGTGGGGGGGGTAAGGAAATACAGAGGGAGTTGGTGGATTCACGAGGTAGCGCCGCCTCAGCTCCCGCCACACGGCTGGCGCTGCCCTGCCACATGCTTGGAACACAGGGTGCAGTGGTGGTGTGGGGGGGAGGAAGGATAGGACGAGGGAGTTGGTGGCACGAGGTAGCGCCGCCGCCTCAGCTCCTGCCACACGCCTGTTGCTTCCCTGCTGCATGCCTCGAACACAGGCTCCAATGAGGTTTGAGGGAGGTGGGACGGGGGATTAAAAGGATGGTTTGTGCTGCCTCTTAGCTCATGCTACATGCCTGGCAGGTTAAATAAAGCAACTCATCATATCGATGCAATGCTTTTGTTTCCATCGATGAGGCATGCACCAGGCGTGCAGGGTCTGGGGCAAATTGCAATGCTTTTGTTTCCATTCAGTTATGCCTGTCGGATATGCATGTTGACACAAAGAGAGGAGTGAGGTAATGGGAGTGCAACACGCCCTACAACATAAGCGTGTACCTGGTATGCCACGTCAGCACGTACCTGGTACGCCACATCAGCGTATACTGGTACGCCACGTCAGCACATACCACATCAGCACGTACCTGGTACGCCATGTCAGCATGCAGCAGCATCTTCTGGTTCCGATCGTCCACGAGAACGAGGTTCAGCACACGCGAGGTGATGCCCACGATGGGGTGTAGCACAGAGTCATACATCTTCAGCTGTGCTGGCGGGGAGGAGGAGAAAATACATGTTTGCTCTGATTATAATGTTCAGATTCAGGTGATGATTTCAGTTAGGTTCAGCTCGCGCGAGGTGATGCCCACAATGGGGTACAGCACAGAGCCGTACATCTTCAGCTGTGCTGGCAGGGAGCAGAGGAGTGCAGCATGGTTCAAGGTGACTTGTGAGCGTGGTAAGAGAGAGACATGAGAAGGAGGTTCAGCTCGCGCGAGGTGATGCCCACGATGGGGTACAGCACAGAGTCGTACATCTTCAGCTGTGCTGGCGGGAAGAAGAGGAGTGCAGCATGGTTCAAGGTGACTTGTGAGCGTGGTAAGAGAGAGACATGAGAAGGAGGTTCAGCTCGCGCGAGGTGATGCCCACGATGGGGTACAGCACAGAGTCGTACATCTTCAGCTGTGCTGGCGGGAAGAAGAGGAGTGCAGCATGGTTCAAGGTGACTTGTGAGCGTGGTAAGAGAGAGACATGAGAAGGAGGTTCAGCTCGCGCGAGGTGATGCCCACGATGGGGTACAGCACAGAGTCGTACATCTTCAGCTGTGCTGGCGGGAAGAAGAGGAGTGCAGCATGGTTCAAGGTGACTTGTGAGTGTGGAAAGAGCGACTAGAGAAGGAGCAAAGAAAGGGCTCTTATTCGTGAGCAGCAGGAGAGGCAAGACTCGAGCATGGTAGAGACTAGGCTCAAACAGCCCTAAATAGCTGCAGAGAGCTGGGAAAAAGAAACGCAGCCTCCCACTCCCCCCTCTTCCCCACCAAGCTGGTAAATCAAAGGCACTTGCCTGTTTGCGGCTGACAGCGATGGGCATGTCGGGGTTGTCTCTCAGAAGAGGGGCGAGCAGCAGGAAGTGAGGCACCACCCAGATGAGCATGTGGTAGAACGCCCACTCTTCAGCCACCTTCCGTTCCCGCCCACACACAACTCAAACAGCCGATACAAAGAACAAATGCTTGCCTGTTTGCGGCTGACAGCGATGGGCATGCCGGGGTTGTCTTTCAGCAGAGGGGCGAGCAGCAGGAAATGCGGCACCACCTCGATGAGCGTGTGGTAGAAAGCCCCGCCCAGCTGGTACAGCAGCGATATGAGGCGGTGGTAGTGCTGCACGCTGGTCTGGTTGGCGTGGTAGGCGAACTGCAGGGAGTGGGGGGTAGGGAAACAATAAAGTTGACGCGAACTTGATGCATCAGAGAGACACAAGTTGATGGTAGTGCTGCAAGCTTGTCTGGTTGGCGTGGTAGGCGAACTGCAGGCGAAGAGGGTGTGAGCAAGAGTGGGAGAGTGTGTAGCATGGACGGGCAGGGAGGGCGACGAGCGATAAAAAAGGTGTCAAGAACGGGAACTGCTTTGTGGCTATGGAGAACAGGAAATGCCTTAAGAATGTAAACAAGGAAACTGATTTGTGACCTTGGCTCACCTCACCTCACCTCACCTCACCTCACCTCACCTCACCTCACCTCACCTCACCTCCCCTCACCTCTTTGTCCTTGAAGCAGCCGTGGCGGAAGAAGTGCAGCGACTCGTTAAAGAGCACCCCGTTAGCATCCACAAACACGTCCTTGATCTCATAATACTGCGGCACATACTTATCAAATCTCAGATTATCCCCAGGGTGGGTACACCTAGGATCCGCCCCCTTCGCCCCAACCTCATCCCAATTCGACAGCTTCGGGCAGTTCTCAGGCTGGTCAGGGTAAATATAATCCTCGTCCACGAGGTTCGGCCAGAAGCAGGCTCGCACGTTCGGGAATGCCGAGCCGCAGCTGTCTAGGTTCGGGCAGGTGCTGCCCATGCAGTGCAGTTCTACCTCCCCCTTGTGCACGTTTCGGTGGTATTCCAGGAAGGTGCTATTCAGCTTGTTGCGGTAGATGCCGCGGGGGAGAGTGGTGGTTTTCAGCAGGCCTTCTGTGAAAGTGGGACGTGGTGGCAAGGATTCACTGGCGTGGTGCATGGGGGGGAAGGGAGAGGGATGCAGGGACAAGTCGCGGATATTGAAGAGTTGCTATTTAGCTTGCAGATGAATATTCTCAAGAAGCGAGGTGGTTTTCAGCAGACCTTCTGTGAACATGGGAACGACGATCCCGCATGGAAGGCGGAAACCACAAGCACACACGCAAAGGGAACAGAAGACTAACATTCCAGCGCCGTTCCCAGAGCCGGCAGTGGCAGCAGCCTTGTTTGTTGCTCCAGCCAGCTGGGCGGTGCCCTCAGGAGGCCCCTCCAACATTTCTTCAAACCAATTCACAAACATGCAAAGGGAGGAAAGACTGACACTGCAGCGCCGTCGCCAGATCCGCCAGTGGCAGCAGCCTTGGTTGTGGCAGCTCCGGCGGGCTGGGAGGTGCCGTCAGCAGGCCCGTCCAGCAGCTGCTGGTTGAGCTGCTCCTCCATCTCCGCCACGCGGCCCAGCAGCAACTCATCGGACGACTGGGCTGCTACTAGTGCTGCTGTGAGGGATGACGGATGGCATAGGGAGGGGATAGGGGGAGGGACAAGGAAGGACACTTTGACTCAATCCTAAATCCGTTGAAGGACGTAGCGCGTCTACATAACGATACGCATTTGGACGCTAAGCCCGCCGAACGACTTACTCAAAACGTTGCGCGAAAAATATAACAAACATTTGGACGCTAAGCTGACCACGCACTCAACAGCTGAATGGGATGAAGCTGAATGGTTTTCAGTCGACTAGAACACGATATTATTCATTCTTATTGGAAGCGATATAATTAAAACTTATATTCATGATAAATGTACCTGTGACAAGAGACAGCGAAATGCAATACCATGCCACGGAAGCCGTGCAGACACCCATGAGGTGCGATCGGCTCTCTAACTTTGACTCATAGATTAGGCTTGCGAAGCGAAGTGGCTTGGGACAGGTGATTTCCAAGGACCTGATTGATCAGTCGTTCAGTTTATCAGGAACAAACGTTGATGTTAGGAACGAGCCGGGAAACGTGCTGCTAGTAGGTGCTGGCTTGGTGCTGCTGGATGTGAGTCACAACCATCCACGCCAGCCCGCGTTGATCACCAATGTCATAAATCCCTATATAATGTCACCCATAACTCGCTGTGGATGCTAGTCTTGTCACATTATATTTAATACATAAATAACGCAATCAAATTTGTCACAAAAACACAAAAATAATCAGCGTCCCTCGAAAAACAAATCTTATGATTTTCATCCACTATGATGTATTTATAACTTAGAATAAGCATTTATTTAAGGCAATGAGAGCATGATTGTGTGTACGTTAAAACCGGAGGTCCAAGAGTTTCTAAGTTAGGAAGGTTGAAAGGGGAGAGAAAGGTGACTGGCTCGCGAGCCAGGGTGGTGTCGAAATCAGTGGTAGCGGGTCGCTAAGTATGAAAAAGTCGCGAGTGTAACCAGATCTGGAATGCTACGTCAGAACTCGTTCGCTGACTGTTTCGGACGGGCTGCAAATGTGTTTGCGAAGTTGTCACCGCTATCGTCCTCGCTTGAACAGTAATTTCGCTTGGCGAAAATCGTCCCAACAATTTGCGAGGAGAGCTCGGTATCAACTGGGTCACACCCAACCGAAGTTAGGAAGGTTGAGGCAGTTTCGGGCTGTTTGGGACTCCGGTTTTAAGATTGCCTATGGGCATGAGGTTAACAAATGTTCAAAAATGAGTCCGAAGTGTACAAGATGGCCATCCATGCCAGGCGATGACCTTTTCTGACGGAATGCAGAAGCCTCTGACTGTTGAAAGTATTGCAGTCTGCAGAGCCCACGGATTTTGAAATTTGGCGCGGAATCCTGGTGACAGGCTCGAGGCGGCTCGGGCTGGCTGTCACCCCTTCCCCCATGCCTGCTATGGTGTGGCATAGCATCATAGAATGACATTCATTCGGGCTGGCGTTGCATTGGGATTATCGCACAGAAGAGTTGTGAATGCGTTCAATTCGTTCTCTTCATTTCGAGTCTCGCCTGAGCTTTTCTCTAGGTACCGATTGTGCTAGTCAACAGTCACTCAGGTTCCTTCTCTTTATCCTACCTGTGGGAACAAGCTTAGGAACCAGAGAGCACTCATAGACATGGATATCGACGAATATATGAGCGATGATGAGAACTTCATTCCACTCGTAAGTACGCAAGCCATCTTCGCACTTCATTATACTACCAGGCGGTTCTCTTGACGGTGATTAATGGATTGCGTCGCAGACGAAGAAGAAGGCTGCACCGAAAGCTGCGGCGAAGAAGGCCAAGGAACCTCTTCAGCTCAGCACGGCAGCAAACATCAGCAAGGGAAGGACAATTGAGCAGACATACCAGAAGAAAACTCCGCTAGAACACGTCCTCCTAAGGCCAGACACTTACGTCGGATCAGTTCAGAGCCACACGCAGACCTTATGGGTCTGCGAAAATGGCAGAATGGTACATCGCGAGGCGACCATCGTCCCTGGCCTGTACAAAATCTTCGACGAAATTCTCGTCAACGCCGCCGACAACAAACAGAGAGATCCCTCCATGGACTTGCTCAAAGTGCACATTGATCCAGAAAAGAACATGATTAAGGTAAGCTGCGTGCTAGAATAGCAAAGACTGGGTCCATATGTGCGACGAAGTCGTTCTCACGGATAAACCTTTTCTGGCTTCAGGTGTGGAACAACGGCAAGGGTGTTCCGATCGAGATTCACGCAGACGAGAACTGCTACGTCCCGGAGATGATCTTTGGCCATCTCCTCACCAGCAGCAACTACGACGATACAGAGAAGAAGACGACGGGTGGTCGGAACGGTTATGGTGCGAAGCTCGCTAACATATTCTCCACGGAATTCGTCATCGAGACTGCCGACGGCGAACGCAAGAAGCAATATCGTCAGGTAGGACGTTCACCACAACAATGCAAGGTCGTTATTCAGTACTTTATTCACATGTTATTCGTTATTCAGATGTCTCGTCCGATGCTTTCTTCCTGATTCTCACGGGATTTTCCTGGCATTGTCAACAGGTTTTCAATGACAACATGAGCAAGAAGTCGGAGCCCGAGATTACGAAAACGAGGTCCGGAGAAAGCTGGACGTGCGTGACGTTCCACCCAGACCTGGCAAAGTTCAAGCTGACTCATCTTGATGCTGATCATGTGGCCCTCATGAGCAAGCGTGTGGTTGACATGGCTGGAGTGCTCGGGAAAACTGTCAAGGTCGAGCTGAATGGAAGCAAGATTTCCCTGAAGAACTTCCAAGATTACGTCGGACTTTACCTCGACTCACCCAGGTCAAGCGGTGAAGTCCCTGGCCCACTGCCGAAGTGAGTGAAATTAGCGTTAGTGCCTGGTTAGCTTTCATTAGTTTCGAACTCGTCAATGTGAGCTGAATCGTTCTGATTTTTTTGGCAGGATTTACGAGAAGGTCAACGACAACTGGGAGGTTTGTGTTTCACTGAGTGACGGCCAGTTTCAGCAGGTCAGCTTCGTCAACAGCATTGCGACAATCAAGGGTGGCACCCATGTCAATCTTGTCGCTGACCAACTGACCAAGTTCCTCATAGAGAAGGCCCAGAAGAAGGCAGGGAAGGGTGCACCGGCTATTAAGGCCCATCAAGTGAAGTGCCACTTGTGGGTCTTTGTGAACTCGATGATCGTCAACCCGGCATTCGATTCGCAGACCAAGGAGACGTTGAACACCCGGGCGAGCGAGTTTGGCTCCACGTGCAAGCTACCAGACACTTTTCTTCAGAAAGGTAATTCTAGTTCGTTCTTGTTTTAGTTCTCAAGTCGCAAGCTGGACAGCTACTGACCTGCAGTGTATTTCGTTTTTTGCAGTCGCAAAATCGGGTGTGATCGACAGCATCCTCTCTTTCGCGACCTTCAAGGCGAACAAGGACATGAAGAAGAGCGATGGAAGCAAGAAGCAGCGGCTCACGGGAATTTCGAAGCTGGACGATGCGAACGATGCAGGTGGACGCAACTCCGAGCAGTGCACCTTGATTCTTACGGAGGGAGACTCTGCGAAGGCTCTTGCTGTAAGTGCCTGAGAGTGATGCGCTTGATGCTTGTGCTGCAATAGAGCACCGCAATTCTAAGATACCTAACCTTTTCTCTGTTTTCTCAGGTGAGCGGCTTGAGTGTTGTTGGTCGTGACAAGTACGGAGTATTCCCGCTGCGTGGGAAGCTACTGAACGTCAGGGATGCACCTGCCAAGCAGTTAACAGAGAACGCAGAGATCACCAACATCAAGCAAATCATGGGGCTTCAGCAGGGAAAGCACTACGACAGCACCAAATCCTTGCGATACGGCCATCTGATGATCATGACTGATCAGGTAAGCAGCTCGGACAATTTTAGACATCTCGGGGGGAGAACAGCCCGTAAAAGTCTCATTTGAGGAGTCTCGCAATGCAGGACCACGATGGATCGCATATAAAGGGCCTCCTCATCAACTTCCTCCACGCCTTTTGGCCGTCACTTCTGAAGCAACCCAACTTCCTGCTGGAGTTCATCACGCCCATCGTCAAGGTCAGATGATTCTTGCAGACAACTCCGAGATTCTCTTGCTCAATATAGAAGCAAATCTAATCTTTACTATGCGTGCTGTGCAGGCTACTGGGCCCCGTGGAAAGGTTCTTTCCTTCTACACCATGCCCGAGTACGAGTCTTGGAAAGAATCCCTTGGAGGAAGTACTAAAGGATGGTCCATCAAGTACTACAAGGCAAGTTCCTGTGCTGGTGCCTACGGCACTAGATGTTTCTGAAACTTCAAACTTAACATTCTCTGTTTGTGGCCTCACAGGGTCTGGGAACAAGCACTCCGAAGGAAGCTAAAGAGTATTTTGCAGCCCTTGATCAGCACCGGAAGAGCTTTGAGTGGAGCGGAGAAGAGGATGGCGAAAGCATTGAAATGGCGTTCAGCAAGAAGAAGGTGGAAGACAGGAAGACCTGGCTGCGTAATGTGGAGGTACATACGCGTGCCATGTGTTTCTGATGTTCTGGTCTCTTGTCTTGGTATAGCACATGTGTTAAGTTCTTCTATCGGTTGTTATTTTCAGCCTGGGACGTACCTCGATCAAAGTGCGAAGACGATCACCTACAGCGACTTTGTCAACAAGGAGCTGGTCCTGTTCTCCATTGCGGACAACCTGCGATCCATTCCATCTGTCATGGATGGCCTCAAGCCTGGCCAGAGAAAGATCCTCTTCAGTTGCTTCAAGAGGAAGCTGAAGAGTGACGTGAAGGTGCGGAAACCGTTATCTGGCAAGTTGTTCTTGGAGTAAAAAATCTGCTCAGCTGTCAGTAACTGAGTGCGTTTGCGTATGCTCTGTCTCATCAGGTGGCACAACTGGCTGGTTACATCTCCGAGCACTCGGCATACCACCATGGTGAAATGAGCTTGATGACCACCATCATTGGTCTCGCCCAGGATTTCGTGGGTAGCAACAACATCAACCTGCTGGTACCCAGTGGCCAGTTTGGCACCCGCCTTCAGGTACGTCAGGAAGACATTGCGTGGCATATCTTCTTCCCGTTCAGCTTCATTGACTGCTAGCTGACTCCTGTTATTTTTTGGTTGCTGAATGCAGGGAGGGAAAGATGCTGCCAGCCCTCGTTACATCTACACCAGGCTGCACAAACTCACACGGATTCTTTTCTCGGAGGTGGACGATGCCCTTCTGGACTTCCTGAACGAAGACGGACAGAAGATTGAGCCGACATGGTATGCTTGTGATGATTCCAATCATCACATGAAGGTCTTACGTGATTTTCCTGAGTGCCCAGTCCTCATCATGAGCTTGCATAATTTTTGCAGGTACCTTCCGATCCTCCCCTTGGTCCTTGTCAACGGAAGTGAAGGGATTGGCACTGGGTGGAGCTCCTACGTGCCAACGTTCAACCCGCGCGACATCGTTGACAACCTCAAGCGGCTGATGAGGGGCGAGGAGATGGAGCCGTTGCACCCCTGGTTCCGTGGGTTCAAGGTAGGCTTAGCCTGATCAACACCTTGTTGGGTATCTGTTCAATTGTTTCCTCACATTTCTGTGACTAACAAGTTTTTGTTATCTTCTTCGTTTTCTTCCTCCAGGGAACTGTGGAACCCAACAGCAACAAGGACGGTCGGAACTACATCGTGACTGGAACCATCAACAAGGTCAGCGACACCGTTCTGGAGATCACGGAGCTGCCCATCCGAACCTGGACGCAGAACTACAAGGAGTTCCTGGAGGGGATGATGGTGGTAAACGACAAGAACAAGGAGCCATTCATCAAGGTACATGACACTGCTGGCGGGAGTGTTTTTTGCAAATACTTAAATCACTGGATAACGCTAACATGCTTTTGTTTTGAACTGCAGGACATGCGGGAGCATCACACTGACACCACTGTGCATTTTGAGGTGCACTTGTCGCCAGAGGGAATGGCGACTGCGGAGGCTGAAGGACTGATCAAGCGCTTCAAGCTGACAGTATCAGTAGCAACCAGCAACATGCATCTCTTTGACAAGGATGGGAGGATGAGGAAGTACGAAACTCCGGAAGAAAGTAAGAAACACAACAACATCAGCTATTTTCCGGCCATGGGAGGTCGTTGCTCTCCTAATGACACAGAGGGTCTAATGTTGCTCATTCGATCTGTACTCCTGCAGTCATTGAGGAGTTTTATCACATTCGGCTGGAGTACTACAGGAAGAGAAAGGTAATGGACGTTCGACTTGAAATGTGGCCCTGTTTTGCACATTCTTTAGACATGCTCGTGAGTTTATTGGCCTGACGTTGTCTTGTTGACACTCGATTTACAGGATATTCAACTGGAGCAACTTCGAAATGAACTCATCAAGCTGGACAACAGAGTGAGGTTCATCCTTGCAGTTGTGCGTGGAGGTCAGCAACAGGAAGAAGGCGGAGCTTCTGGCTGAACTCAAGGTAAGGCTTTCCTGCTCCATGGTTATCCTGCTATTTGTGGTTATTTATAGCGGAGTTGACGAACTTATTCTGATTTTCTCTTGCAGGAGAAGAAGTTTGCACCCTTGCCAAAGGGCAAGGTCAGCTCGAGTGGTGGTTCATCCACAGCAGCAGATGAGGAGGGTGAAGATGAGGAGGAGTCGGGTGAAGAGGAAGGGGGCTCGAAGTCTAAGAAGGGGGGCGATGGTGGCTATGACTATCTTCTTGGCATGCCACTGTGGAGTTTGACCCTGGAGAGGGTTCAAGAGCTGCTGAGGGATCAGAAGAAGAACCAAGACGACCACGATGCTCTGTTGAAGACGGAGCCCAAGGACCTCTGGGAGAGAGACCTGGACATGTTCCTTGAGGAGCTTGAGGTACGTTGTTACCATCCAGCGCATTGAAACTCGTTCTGTTACTTTCATGAACCAGTGCTTGGCCGTCTCTTCTCCCAATCTAAAGCAGTGTATGTTGCATATATCAGGTTGCGGAGGAAGAGGCGGCTCAGGAGAAGGCCAAGGAGGTGGCAGGCAAGCCTGGCAAGGGGAAGGGTCGTGTTACCAAGGCAGTGGCTGCCAAACCCAAAAGGGCACAGAAGAAGGCTCAAGTCTTCAGTGATGAGGAGATGGATTTCATCTCAGACTCAGATGATGACTTCATGGAAGGTATGGATAACAAGCTCGGCCAGGCTTGATCACTTGCATTACTTTAACCATCCATATTCTGACGTCCTCACATTTCTGTCCTGCAGATGCCAAGGTGAGGCGAGGAAAGGGCGCTGCCGCTACTGCAGCAAAGCCGACAGCAGTGGTTGCTACAACAAAACCACAGGCATCCGTACCTCTTGTTCAGGTGTGTTGATCAAGGGCCTGTGTGAGTGGGGGCTGCATCCGTCCAAATGTTTCCAGAAGTTGATGCGTACCTGCAGAAATTGACGCATACCTGTACCATCAATTGTGAGGTCTGCTGACATCTTCTGCGATACTCTTTTTTCAGGCACCAAAACCGGAGGTGGTCAAACCTGCTCCCAAGGCGAAACCTGCTCCCAAGCCAAAAGAACCTGCTGGATCTGTACGTTTTTTCTCTATTCTGTTCGTCTCTGTATCACGTACAGCCATGTTTTACATGCAACCATGTGTTCCATTGGACGTGTGTGATACACATCCCTGTATCACATTCAGCCCTACATTCTGTGCCGCCCTGTATCTCACGCACCGCTATGTCACATGAAGCTGTGGTTTCATATGCATCCCCATATCACACCCTTCACTGCATATCACTCGCCGCCTTAACTCATGATTTCAGGGCGTCTGCTGTGGGGGGCAAGCTAACTTTTGCCTTGATCTCCATGTTTTCAGGATTACGACAGTGATGAGGACTTTGGAGGAAGCCTCAGGGAGAGGCTTTCAGCCATGGCAGCGAAGATGTCGCTGCAAGAAAAACCTTCAGGGGGAGGTTAGTAAAAATGCACCATCTAGTCCATTCACGGGCCAGATGCATTTCCTGAATGCTGACGCTCGTTTTGGTTCTCCTTTCAGCTTCCACAGCAGAAGTGAAGCCCGCCGCAGCTTCCAAGAGAGAACCTGCCAAGAAGGCCACCACAAAGCGACCTGCCACCAAGAAAATGGAGGAGAAGGTTGGTGTCTGTTTCGTTTGCTAGTGTCTTCCAAGACTGCTCTGTGTGATTGACCGTGACTGATGATTCATCGTTCTGAATTTTGCAGGTGGAGAAACCAGCTCTTGGTGATGAGTTTGAATTCCTTGATGAGGTGGACATTAAGTCTCCTGTGAAGGAGCCTGTGAGCAAGGTGCAACGAATGCGCCCATCGCCTTTTAGCAAGAAGAGCGGTATGCCAGCAGCTGCAGCAGCAGAAGGTCGCACCCATCTCTCCCGTGGGGCTCAAAAGAAGCCGGCTGTGGTGCTCAGTGATGACAGCGACGAGAGTGAGGAGGAGAGCGAGGACGATTTCCAGGACTTCAGCGAGGAGGACTACTAGCTTGTCAGGCACGGTTAGGATTCAAGAAGGCACGAGGTTCAAGCTGGTTTGACCCTCAGCCATCAACATCTTTATGAACATCTATGTAGTCTCAAATGTCAAGCATACATTCCAGATACAACTTGGGTTGAGTGCACACGGAAATTTGAGAACAAGAGTTCACTTCGCAGTGTGCTCTGCTCTCTGCTGGTGAGCCATAGCGTCCAAACAGCCTTGCAGAATATACACTGCAGATATCTTGTCTGTTAGCTGCTTCTCCAACACAGCGTGCAAACCAAGCCCCTGAAGAACCCCTGTTGCCGATGCAGTAGAAAGCCTCTCATCCCACAGCAAGTGTGGAACACTATGGAGGTAGGGGCAGTGTCTGGCAATGTCCCCAGACAGAAAGTCCTGAATCACAGGCGTCATGTTGGAGCGCCCTCCGAACAGCTCTAAGGGAAACCCCACAACCATGCCAACAACGGAGCGAGAGCGAGCAATGGAGTCAAGCATTCTCAATGAAACGGGCCGGTTTCGGAGGGTTTGAGCCATTGAAGAAAGATGAGTGTTGGCGGGTCTACTATAGTTGCTGCTGGTGCTGCTGTTGCTGCTCGAAGGGCTGGAAGCTTTGTGGCTCGGGCTAGAAAATGCAGATATTTTCTGCACACTGCTGTCTGCATTACGATTCTGACTCTCCTCAAAAGCAGCTGCATCGCCGTTTCTTGCTTCCCCCACATCTCCGTTGCCACCGCCGCCTACGGATCCGTCATCAGTCCCAAACCCACTCCCGCCATTGCTGCTGCTGACGCTGGCGTCACCTTGCTCCTTCCTCCTCTGCCATCGCCTGTTGGCGACAGGCAGAGGCGATGCCACTCGATTTGCGGCGTCGGAGACGGCGACACCAACAAGCGCGGTCCCTACGTCCAATCCGAGCAGTCGACCGCCTGGTGACACCGCGAGCAGGTGACTCATTTCGGCAAGAGAGACAGGACGCATCGCGTGTGAGACGATTTTAGGGGTTGAGCAGGTTCTAGGAGACACTGGCGAGAAAATCAGACTAATGTCAAGCGAGGATGTCGTAGAAAAAGAGCAAATGTTGCAACTTGAGGGGTTTTCAGGACAACGGAGGAACTACCAATTGCGCATGCTCTCGTGATTACGTGAAAGAGCCGAAGAAGCAAGCTACCCAACACGAGTGCTTTTGTAGGGTCATCCCCGACCCTATCAAACTTGGTCCCTTGAAGATCCACTTGTCGAAGACGTTCGCTGATTACGCTGTAACCCTGCCGTTGCGTGTTTGGAGGTAATTTCGTGGATAAGAAATTGTAAAGCGAACCATTCAACGTTTCGCTAAATGGCTTGCAAAAAAACCACTGGGGATGAACTTTGTTCCCAGTCTGCGAGGTGTTGTTACTGATGCAAGGCAATGAATCCAGGCCAACAATGGAATACACGATTGCATTACGCTCGTATCGCGATTCTGTTTTTTAATAACGGACCTCTCTCCCTCCTTCCGTCTTTCTCGTGTGAACTTGTACTGTAGTAGCGGAATCTCGTAACTTGTAAGTTCCACCTTCCTTCGCTGCTGCCATCCATCGCGCCTCAGAATGGCTGTTCCTGACGAAGCCATGCTAATGTCAGCGCTACGTCAGCACCTCCCCGTAGAATCCGGGAAGTTCCGCATCGCGCGGGATTCGCGCGTGGGATTGGTGATCGTGGATGAAGTCAACGGCTTTTGCACTCCCGGCGCGGGGAATCTGGTGAGTGGGCGGAGTGAGAGGCGGGTTAACCCGCCTTGAGTCGATTCAGTTGAATCTGGTGAGTGGGCGGAGCGGGAAGGGGAGGCGCAGGTTTCCACCTTGAGTCGACTCAATATGTGCGCGTGGGATTGGTGATAGTGGATGAAGTCAACGGCTTCTGCACTCCTGGCGCGGGGAATTTTGTGAGCGGGGGAGGGAGAGGCGGAAAGAGAGGCAGCCGCGCAGGGAATCTAGTGAATAGAGGTAGATGAAAAGTCAGAATGATTTTGGTTGGTACAGGCCCACGGCTTCTGCACTCCAGGCGTGGGGAGCCTGGTGAGTGGGGGGAGGGACGGGCTGAATGAGTAGGGTAGGAGTTAGTGCTTCAAGATTATTCATCTTCCATTTCGTGTCCGGTGCCTTGTTACACACTGTCCCTCTCTCTTTCAACGCCGCATCCGCCTCCCTTCTATCCCGCTCATCCAATCCCTTTCTCTTCCTTTTCCCCATCCCTCCCACTCCTCTCCCCCTCCTATCCCCTTTACAATCACGCCTCCTTTCCCGCTATCTCTTTCCAAAGGCCCCTCCTGTCAGAGACGAGCAGATAGAGACCATGGTGTCGCGAACATCCTCGCTGGCCAATGACATGCTGACACGTGGCATGCCTGTACTGGCCTTCCTGGACACCCACGAGGCAGACAAGCCAGAGCCACCGTATCCCCCGCACTGCGTGCGAGGCACGGGGGAGGAGAAGTTGGTAGAGGGTGAGTGACTGTATGATGTGTGACCGTATGAAGGGAGACCAATGTATTCAGACAAGCCAGAGCAACCGTACCCCCCCGACACTGTGTGCGAGACACGGGGGAAGAGAAAATGGTAGAGGGTGAGTGAATGTAGGGTGTGTGACTATTGGAGGTGACTAGTGAGAACTCTAACAAGCCAGAGCCACCGTACCCCCCCCACTGCGTGCGAGGGACAGGGGATGAGAAGCTGGTAGAGGGTGAGTGATTGTATGGTGTGTGACCTCAATGTGCGTGTGACTATTGGAGGTGACTAATGAAAACTTTAACAAGCGAGCCACCGTACCCCCCCCACTGCGTGCGAGGGACAGGGGAGTAGAAGCTGGTAAAGAGGGTGAGTGACTGTATGGTGTGTGATTGTAAGAGGTGACTCATGGGAGCTCAGACAAGCCAGAGCCACCGTACCCCCCCCATTGTGTGCGAGGCACAGGGGAGGAGAAGATCGTAGAGGGTGAGTTGTGACAGCGCGAGTGACTGTATGGGGGGTTTATTTTTGGCGAGTTAGTGGGTACCTTAGCAGAAAAGCCAGAGCCTTCATACCTGCGAGACACAGGGAATGTAAGCTGGTAGAGGGTGAGTGACTGTATGATGTGTGACTGTGCTGTCTCTTGCTTCCATTATCCTACTTGCTGTCTGTTCCTCTTCTCTTCTCTTCCTGCAATCAACCCTCCGCACTTATGTTATTCTTAAGCTTTCTGCCCATCCATGCCCAATGCAGCTAGCAGCCTTGCCTCTTAATGCACCTCAAAATTCCTTTGCCTTTCCTAGACCAGATTCCATTCTTAGCCTGTCTCAATGCACCTCAAAATTTCTTTGCCCTGCTTGTCTGTATGTCCCTTGCAGCTCTGGCGTGGCTTGAGAAGGAAGCGAGCAGGGGAGGAGAAGCCGCTGCAGCAGCAGCTGATGCTGATGCTCGTGTGACCAGAGGCAGTGTGACTCTAATGGAGAAGGACTGTATTAACGGGTTTGTGGGCGGCATGCAACCGGATGGGACAAACATTGTGACGCAATGGGTGATCAAGCACCAACTAGAACATGTACACTTCTTTTCTCCCCCACATTATTGCACTCGCCCTCCTCCTCTCCACTCCTCCCTCCACACTCCCCTCTGCTGCATTTACCCTAATTTCTTTCTATCCTGTTTCCCCAAGCCTCTCCACTCCCTCCTCCACTTGAGCCCCTAATCTCAGTATGTTCTCATACATACTTGCTGCTCCTCCTCACCCATCTACCTGCGTTGCAGATTATCGTGGTTGGCATCTGCACAGACATTTGCGTCATGGATTTCGTGCTGACCGCACTGTCTGCCCGAAACCACGGGTTGTTTGGGCAGCAGCTAAAGGAAATTGTGGTAGTTGCTCCTGCCTGCTCCACATACAACCTGCCCCGGCCCGTTGCTGAGAGCCTTGGGAGGGGCGCCACTGCATCGCATCCTCAGGTACAGTGTCGATGCTACAGTGCCAATGGCCCATTGTTACAGAATATTATCATAGCCTCTTTCATTCTTTCAAATATTATCATAGCCTCTTTTCTGTGCATGTCTGACACAAATCGATTGTGTTTCAGCGTAGTAATATCTTGCTTTCACAAGCCCGGCACGCCCTTGTCTCTTTCCTTGAATTGCTATACGTTCGTTGGCCACAGGATGCCACCCATCACTTGGGTCTATATTTCATGCATTCTCGAGGTGCCATCATCGTGGATGATCTTATCTTTGACTAAACATGACACAGTAACTGTAGACATATCGTCTGTATGTTTAGGATGAAATAAGCTGTTTTTCTTGTTCAGAAAGCAAAAATTGTTATGCTACGAAAGTTATTGTAACTCAATTTGCTGTGCACAACTTCAAGTATAATCAGAACTCCAGTAGCGGGTACCGCCGCAGTTGTGGTTTTACGATCAGTAGGATTAGGACGCGGTGAAAGTAGACGAACGACGGTCTGTAGCGATCGATGTGCGGATCGGTTACCCTATTAACTACGTTGTAACTATGCTACAGTTCGCTTTCTGGCCAAAATTTCTGGACAGTGTGAGAATGCGACTGATCACTGTTCGCGGGAAATCTGTCAATTTTCAGCCGCGATCGTTACAACGTCGCGGTCGCCACGTTTCGCCAAACGATCTGCCCACTCGATTGTGGGGATCGATATAGGCAGACGAACCTGCGATATTTGCACTTTCAACGCGTCCTTAGCGCGGGACATGCGTGCACCACTTCCGCATTCGCAATACCCAGGCCCTTACGCTTCTAGTGACAACGCGGCCGTGCATACCCTGCTTCTGACCGTCATTCTAGGCGCCTTAAGAGCATAGCCTGCTGCTGACCGTCAGCCGTTAGCTGCTGACCGGCGTTTGAGCCGTCTTATGAGCCTGATAACGTAGTGCGGGAACTCCTTCCGCGATGGGATCGGCGCGCTTCTCCGCGGTCCCGCTCGCTCTTCTCTGCTTCATCGTCGCCGTTCGTCTGGCGCGTAAGAGCAATCACTGACCGTTGCGTGTTCGTAAGGCCGGCACTCGTTGATTGCCAGCTTGATCCTCCTTATTAGAAGCCTCGAAAGACGTCCTTTGAACTGATTCGAAATGCGAACTGGCATTGGCCGAGTACCAGCTTGGTTCATACTGTAATCAGACACTTACTGTCATATTGTAAATGGGAGACGCTCGGGAGTCCTTGCTAGCACTGCAGCGCGTTAGGAGATCGTAGCGCTGCAACGACTCATTAGTAACTCTTTATAAATCGACTAAAAAGGCACTGCAGCGTGTCTAGGAGATCGTACCGCTGCAACGGCTCATAAGTGTTTCTGTCAGACGTTTGTAGGGCGTGCGCGCTGCGCCGCTGGCATTTGCCTTACCCAGCGTGGTTCACATTAAGTCGTGAAGTGGAGACTCAAGGGAGACAACTTTTGAGGCGCCTCAAAAGGCCTGACCCAGCTGGGTTCATATTAAGTCGTAAAATGGCGACTCAACGGAGTCCCTACCAGTGCTGCAGCGGTAACCGTGTGTGTTCTGAGAGTCCACTCAAAACACACCTTCAAGATTCGTGTCCTGTAATATGTGCTGTGAGCATGTGCTGTGAGCATGTGCTGTGAGCATGTGCTGTAAAGTCCGTCTTGGCTGTACAGCCCTTGCTCAAATTCCTCCGCTGACCTGGCCTGGCTGGCTGACGCGGCTCTGTTCTCCTGGTGCTGACGTGGCAGCGGCTGCAGGAGCGGAAGATGAGCCAATCATAGTGCCGGAGATGATTGAGGGCGCGGAGGTGGTGCCCAAGGGGCCGGACGCGGAAGACGCGGCGCTGCTGGACCGACTAACAGAGATTGGAACCACTCTTAGCGAGCAGATGGAGAAAGGGTGAGTGTGGGGGAGAGGTGAAATGTAAGGGAAGGGAAGGGAGCGTTGATTGAAGGGGGTGGGGGAGGTGGTGCCCAAGGGGCCGGACGCGGAAGACGCGGTTCTGCTGGACGCATTAACGTAGATGGGGAATGCCCTAAGCGAGCAGATGGCGAAGGGGTGAGTAAGGGCGAGAGGGAAGGGGGAGCGGAAGGGAAGGATGGGAGAAGGGCCCGACGCGGAAGAAGCGGTGCTGATGGACGGACCAACGGAGATGAGGAATGCTCTTAGTGAGCCGATGGAGAAGGGGTGAGTGAGAGGGAGAGGGGAGGGGGAGGGGAAGGTGAAGGAATGGGGGAAGGGAGGGCAGAGGGTATGGGGGTGGAGGTCGCTGAGGTGGGTGCGGACGCAGAAGACACGGTTCTGCTGGACGCATTAATGGAGATGGAGAATGCTCTTAGCGAGCAGATGGCGAAGGGGTGAGTGAGTGAGGTTAAGGGGGGAGGGAGAGAATGAAAGGGGGATGAGAGGAGGGTGAATTCGTGTAGGTGATATTGTGGGTCCCAGTGATCCCAGGTTGTTGATAGCACAGGGAGCGGAGGCGGATCTAGTGGACGAGGTAGAGAGGAGATGGAAGCAGTATGGAGATGGAAGCAGTATGGAGATGGAAGCAGTATGGAGATGGAAGCAGTATGGAGATGGAAGCAGTATGGAGATGGAAGCAGTATGGAGATGGAAGCAGTATGGAGATGGAAGCAGTATGGAGATGGATCCAACCTTTCTCCCGTCGTCCCAATCATCCCAGGGTGGCCATAGCAGAGGGAGCGGAGGCGGATCCATTGGACGAGGTGGAGAGGGGCGTGGGGCTGGTGGAGGCCATGGCTGCCCAGCCCAACGCCACCCTGTCAGAGCGGTGAGTCTGCGTTTCAGAAACGGCTTTTAAGCCGACTTTTGAGACGGCGATCGAGAGGAATAAAGAGCCAGAAGGTGGACGGGACGAGGTGGAGAGGCTTGCTTTTGAGGCGCCTCAAAAGCAGGAACGGTTTTCGAGTCGAATTTTGAGACGGCGCTGCGCTTGAGAGGAATAAAGAGCCAGATGGTGGACGGGACGAGGTGGAGAGGAGTGTGGGGATGGTTGGTAGAGGCTATGGCAGCCCAGCCTAACACCACCCTGTCGACCCAGTGAGTCCCTTCTCTCACCTTCCCTTCCCTCGCGTCAACCTGTTTTTACGATTCGGAGACATGTCAATACTCCTCCTCCTCCTCCTCCTCCTCCTCCTCCTCCTCCTCCTCCTCCTCCTCCTCCTCCTCCTCCTCCTCCTCCTCCTCCTCCTCCTCCTCCTCCTCCTACTCCTCCTCCTCCTCCTCCTCCTACTCCTCCTCCTCCTCCTCCTCCTCCTCCTCCTCCTCCTCCTCCTCCTCCTCCTACTCCTCCTCCTCCTCCTCCTCCTACTCCTCCTCCTCCTCCTCCTCCTCCTCCTCCTCCTCCTCCTCCTCCTCCTACTCCTCCTCCTCCTCCTCCTCCTACTCCTCCTCCTACTCCTCCTCCTCCTCCTACTCCTCCTCCTCCTCCTCCTCCTCCTCCTCCTCCTCCTCCTCCTCCTCCTCCTCCTCCTCCTCCTCCTCCTCCTCCTCCTCCTCCTCCTACTCCTCCTCCTACTCCTCCTCCTACTCCTCCTCCTCCTCCTCCTCCTCCTCCTCCTCCTCCTCCTCCTCCTCCTCCTCCTCCTCCTCCTCCTCCTCCTCCTCCTCCTCCTCCTCCTCCTCCTACTCCTCCTCCTACTCCTCCTCCTCCTCCTACTCCTCCTCCTCCTCCTCCTCCTCCTCCTCCTCCTCCTCCTCCTCCTCCTCCTCCTCCTCCTCCTCCTCCTACTCCTCCTCCTCCTCCTCCTCCTACTCCTCCTCCTACTCCTCCTCCTCCTCCTACTCCTCCTCCTCCTCCTCCTCCTCCTCCTCCTCCTCCTCCTCCTCCTCCTCCTCCTCCTCCTCCTCCTCCTCCTCCTCCTCCTCCTACTCCTCCTCCTCCTCCTCCTCCTACTCCTCCTCCTACTCCTCCTCCTCCTCCTACTCCTCCTCCTCCTCCTCCTCCTCCTCCTCCTCCTCCTCCTCCTCCTCCTCCTCCTACTCCTCCTCCTCCTCCTCCTACTCCTCCTCCTACTCCTCCTCCTACTCCTCCTCCTCCTCCTACTCCTCCTCCTCCTCCTCCTCCTCCTCCTCCTCCTCCTCCTCCTCCTCCTCCTCCTCCTCCTCCTCCTCCTCCTCCTCCTCCTCCTCCTCCTCCTACTCCTCCTCCTCCTCCTCCTCCTCCTCCTCCTCCTCCTCCTCCTCCTCCTCCTCCTCCTCCTCCTCCTCCTCCTACTCCTCCTCCTCCTCCTCCTCCTCCTCCTCCTCCTCCTCCTCCTCCTCCTCCTCCTCCTCCTCCTCCTCCTCCTACTCCTCCTCCTCCTCCTCCTCCTCCTCCTCCTCCTCCTCCTCCTCCTCCTCCTCCTACTCCTCCTCCTCCTCCTCCTCCTCCTCCTCCTCCTCCTCCTCCTCCTCCTCCTCCTCCTCCTCCTCCTCCTCCTCCACCTCCTCCTCCTCCTCCTCCTCCTCCTCCTCCTCCTCCTCCTCCTCCTCCTCCTCCTCCTCCTCCTCCTCCTCCACCTCCTCCTCCTCCCCCCCCACGCTTTGAAGCTATCAGCAAGGGCCTTCTAAGTCCACTCAGCTCGTTTTCTCGTTTATGGAGGCTGGGCAAAGCAACTAGTCAACTGAACGCTAATTGGCCTCTGCAGTAGACATACACACTCAGCTCATTCGACCTCTTCTTCTCGTTTGATTGATCCCTTCCTTCCCTTAGCGCCATGCTCCTGGCGCACGCATGACTGCAGCACGTGGAGCAGGCAGAGGCGCTCATTGCGCTTGAGGGTGGAGTGGAGCAGTGTGTTGAGGGGTACGAGGTCTCCTATGCTCCTTCATTCTTCCCCTCCCGCTCTCCTCCCAGAGCCATGATCATGGCGCAGGCATTGCTGCAGCACGTGGAACAGGCAGAGGCGATCATTGCCAAGCGCATGGCAGCGGGCAGCAGGTGAGAGTGAGGCGAGAGCTGTGGGAGTGGGTGGGTTGCGATACGATGGAGGGGGGAGGGTGCAGCGGAAGGAGGAGAGTGCAATGGTAAAGTGGTGATTTGAGTAACATCTGAAGTGAGTCAAGGCGGTATTAAATAATATACTATGCCCTACTGAAGTGAGTCACGGCCGTAGTAAATTATATTCTGCTCTGCTAAAATGGTGCTCGCCTGTGCGTCCCTCTCCTTCTTCTCCTCTCTCCCTACCCCTCTGCTCCTCCCCTCTCCCCCTTCCCCTCTGTCCTTTCCGCTGGTCCCTGCAGTGTGGCCTCTGTAACATCCGCTCGAGAAGGCATACTCGCTACAGTACCACTCGATAAGAGCATAAAGCGCACCGACCTGAATGACTCGTTTCTCAACTACCACAAAACAATCTACCCCGGGCAAGTGAAACTTCGCTGCATGGGCGAACCCTGCCCGAACTTCGGCTCCTGCGGGGACTCCTTCCCGACCGTGCGCGCCTGCTTCCGCCCGGAATTCGCCGACGAAATTTACTACCGCCCGGACCAGCCGGAAAACTGCCCGAAATTGTCGCACGCGAACGAGTCGGGGGAGCTTGGGGCGGATCCGAGATGCACGCACAAGACGGACCACCACTGGCATGATGCGATGGTGTTTCAGCTGTTTGAGCTGCGCGGCATGTTCATCAATGTCAATGGGCTTGTCTTCAACCGCTCCCTGCACTTCGACCGCCACGGCTGCTTTCGAGACCTCGAGGTGCGCTGGGGGGATTGGGAGGGGGAGATGTGCGTTGGGGGGATGATGGCGGGGGGGGGGGGAGGGGGGCAAGATGGGGGCATATTTGGGGGACCAACTTATTGTGTTCAACTGCTCCTTGCACTTCGACTGCCATGGGTGCTTCCGAGACCTGGAGGTGCACTGGGGGATTAGAGGGGTGGAGGGGGGTTGGGTAAATTGGGGGGATCTTGGGGGGATCAACATGTTGTGTTCAACCGCTTCCGGCACTTAAACTGCCATTGGTGCTTCCGAGACCTGGAGGTGCGCTGGGGGATTAGAGGGGTGGAGGGGGGTTGGGTAAATTGGGGGGATCTTGGGGGGATCAACATGCTGTGTTCAACCGCTTCCGGCACTTAAACTGCCATTGGTGCTTCCGAGACCTGGAGGTGCGCTAAGGGGGGAGAGAGAGTGAGTGGGGGTATTGTGGCATGGGGGTTTTATGAACGAGGGGAGATGGAAAGAATGGGGGGCACAGTGCCCTCCCTGGCATACAAGTACACCACACAGCACCGCACATCCTACCACTCCACACCACAACCCCTCCTTCCTTCTCTCTCCGCCACCCTACCTCCCACCCCCCCACCAGTTTGACTACAAGGCAGGGGAATCCCAGGGGATGAAGCTGCACCTGGTGGTGTCCCTCGCATACAACCATGCAGTGGCCTTCGACCACTCACTCCTGGAGTTCTTCCCCCAGTTCCTCATGCTCGCTGACTTGCTTTGAGCCATCACCCTGCTTCTGCCCACCCCACTCCACCGCTACCAACCCCACCCGAACCCCTACCCTCCATCAGTTTGACTACAAGGCAGGGGAAGCGCAGGTGATGAAGCTGCACCGGGTGGTGTCACTCGCGTACAACCATGCATTCGCCTTCTACCACTCCCTCGTGGCGTTCTTCCCCCAGTTCCTTCCTCATGCTCTCTGTCCCCATCCCGCCCAACCCCGCCTACACCAGTTTGACTACAAGGCAGGGGAGTCCCAGGTGATGAAGCTGCACCGGGTGGTGTCACTCGCGTACAACCATGCAGTGGCATTCTACCACTCGCTCGTGGAGTTCTTCCCCCAGTTCCTCATGCTCGCTGACCTGCTGCGCGCCAACCCTGACATCCCCATCCTCTTCCGCCGCAGCCAGGTATGCAGACCTTGTGCCAGGTATGCAGACCTTGTGCCAGGTATGCAGACCTTGTTCCAGGTATGCAGACCTTGTGCCAGGTATGCAGACCTTGTGCCATTCTTCCAGTGAGCTGGGATGCTTAGGAGCTAGGTTTAAGCAAGTAGGAAAAGCGTGTAAAGCTATAACACTAGCAAAAAACCGAGAGTCAGGTCGCTGGAACTCTTCTCGTTAACAACAACTAAAACAAGACGCACCAACGCACCCACATTTTTGCTGGTAATTCACATGCCTTTGTAATGGAAGGAGGCTTAAACGGGGATGCACTTACGCACACACAAGGGGGATGAAATTTCTGTACATGACACGCAATTGGTGGACAAAACAGCTAGGCTATTCGTTCAGCAATCTCAAATCTCTCTTCCCTTCTCTTTTCTGTGCCTGCCTGCCTGTCCTGCCTGTCCTGCCCTTCCCTGGTTGTACTCGTTACAAGCTGGCCTTCTACAACGAGATGGTGAAGCACCTGGTGGGTCTGGAGACGACACAGATGAACCTGATAGTGGTGGAGGACACGCACCGCTCCAAGCTCATTCACGCTGATGTTGTCTACCAGGTACGGTGTGGTTCTGTGCGGTGCTGATGTTCCAGTAGAAGGCCCTTTAAAGATGAACCTGACAGTGGTGGAGGACACACACCGCTCCAAGCTCATTCACGCCGACGTTGTCTACCAGGTACTGTGTGGTGCTGTGCGGTGCGATCCAGTGCTGTGCTGTTTATCAGGACGACTCAGATGAACCTGATAGTGGTGGAGGACACACACTGCTCCAAGCTCATCCACGCTGATGTTGTCTACCAGGTCGGTTCTGTGCGGTGCTGTGCAGTACTGTGCGGTGCTGTGTGCTCCATTATTCATTGTATTACCCTCTTCCCCCCCCACTCCCCCCCACAGCCCGTGTACCAAGGCTGCGGCAAGCCCAGCCCCAGCCTGTGGCGCCACCTGTGTCTCAACTCCTCCTCCCCCCTGTCTTTCCCCCGTTTCCCCCATCTGTTCTCTTCCCCCCCTCTCCCCCTCTCCTCCCCTCCACAGCCCGTGTACCAAGGCTGCGGCAAGCTCAGCCCCAGCCTGTGGCGCCATCTGCGCCTCAACTACCTCCTCCCTCCTGACAGCCTGCCCCTCTTCTCCTTCTTTCTCTTCCCGCCCTCCCCTCCCCTCCCCCCACTCCCCCCCCCCCCTTCAACCCCCCAACAGCCCGTGTACCAGGGATGCGGCAAGCCCAGCCCCAGCCTGTGGCGCCACCTGCGCCTCAACTACCTCCTCCCCCCCGACGGCCTGCCTCTCTTCTCCTCCCCCTGGCGCCTCCGCGCCCACTCCCCCGGCCCGTGGTCCGACGCGCGGGCTGCTGTGCTGCCATCAAACTGGGTGGTGGTGATGGCGAGGCGGCCGGGGAATACAAGGAAGATGGTGGGGTTCGAAGGGCTGCTGGAAGCAGTGGAAGGGATGTTTGGGAAGGACAGGGTCGTCGTTTTCAACGGCTCGATACCCATCCTGGAAGGTACGTCCTATGTGCGGTCCAGTGCGGAGTAGACCGGTTTCAGTGCCTGAACCCCAACCAGCTGCCAGCCCACACCTCCACTCCCTTGGCCCGTGGTCCGACGCGCGCGCTGCTGTGTTACCAGCAGACTGGGTGGTGGTGGTGGCGAGACGCCCGGGGAATACAAGGAAGATGGTGGGGTTTGAAGGGCTGCTGGAGGCAGTGGAGGAGATGTTTGGAAAGGAGAGGGTCGTGATTTTCAACGGGTCAGTACCCATCCTGGAGGGGACGTATGGGCCAGTGCGGTGCAGACCGGTTTCAGTGCGGAAACCCCAGCCAACCGGTTTCTGCTGTACATTCATTCCGTCTGCTGTACATTCATTCCGTCTGCTGTACATTCATTCCGTCTGCTGTGCATTCATTCTGTCTGGTGTACATTCATTCCGTCTGCTGTACATTCATTCCGTCTGCTGTACATTCATTCCGTCTGCTGTACATTCATTCCGTCTGCTGTACATTCATTCCGTCTGCTGTACATTCATTCCGTCTGCTGTACATTCATTCCGTCTGCTGTACATTCATTCCATCTGCTGTACATTCCTTCCGTCTGCTGTACATTCATTCCGTCTGCTGTACATTCATTCCGTCTGCTGTACATTCATTCCGTCTGCTGTACATTCATTCCGTCTGCTGTACATTCATTCCGTCTGCTGTACATTCATTCCGTCTGCTGTACATTCATTCCGTCTGCTGTACATTCATTCCGTCTGCTGTACATTCATTCCGTCTGCTGTACATTCATTCCGTCTGCTGTACATTCATTCCGTCTGCTGTACATTCATTCCGTCTGCTGTACATTCATTCCGTCTGCTGTACATTCATTCCGTCTGCTGTACATTCATTCCGTCTGCTGTACATTCATTCCGTCTGCTGTACATTCATTCCGTCTGCTGTACATTCATTCCGTCTGCTGTACATTCATTCCGTCTGCTGTACATTCATTCCGTCTGCTGTACATTCATTCCGTCTGCTGTACATTCATTCCGTCTGCTGTACATTCATTCCGTCTGCTGTACATTCATTCCGTCTGCTGTACATTCATTCCGTCTGCTGTACATTCATTCCGTCTGCTGTACATTCATTCCGTCTGCTGTACATTCATTCCGTCTGCTGTACATTCATTCCGTCTGCTGTACATTCATTCCGTCTGCTGTACATTCATTCCGTCTGCTGTACATTCATTCCGTCTGCTGTACATTCATTCCGTCTGCTGTACATTCATTCCGTCTGCTGTACATTCATTCCGTCTGCTGTACATTCATTCCGTCTGCTGTACATTCATTCCGTCTGCTGTACATTCATTCCGTCTGCTGTACATTCATTCCGTCTGCTGTACATTCATTCCGTCTGCTGTACATTCATTCCGTCTGCTGTACATTCATTCCGTCTGCTGTACATTCATTCCGTCTGCTGTACATTCATTCCGTCTGCTGTACATTCATTCCGTCTGCTGTACATTCATTCCGTCTGCTGTACATTCATTCCGTCTGCTGTACATTCATTCCGTCTGCTGTACATTCATTCCGTCTGCTGTACATTCATTCCGTCTGCTGTACATTCATTCCGTCTGCTGTACATTCATTCCGTCTGCTGTACATTCATTCCGTCTGCTGTACATTCATTCCGTCTGCTGTACATTCATTCCGTCTGCTGTACATTCATTCCGTCTGCTGTACATTCATTCCGTCTGCTGTACATTCATTCCGTCTGCTGTACATTCATTCCGTCTGCTGTACATTCATTCCGTCTGCTGTACATTCATTCCGTCTGCTGTACATTCATTCCGTCTGCTGTACATTCATTCCGTCTGCTGTACATTCATTCCGTCTGCTGTACATTCATTCCGTCTGCTGTACATTCATTCCGTCTGCTGTACATTCATTCCGTCTGCTGTACATTCATTCCGTCTGCTGTACATTCATTCCGTCTGCTGTACATTCATTCCGTCTGCTGTACATTCATTCCGTCTGCTGTACATTCATTCCGTCTGCTGTACATTCATTCCGTCTGCTGTACATTCATTCCGTCTGCTGTACATTCATTCCGTCTGCTGTACATTCATTCCGTCTGCTGTACATTCATTCCGTCTGCTGTACATTCATTCCGTCTGCTGTACATTCATTCCGTCTGCTGTACATTCATTCCGTCTGCTGTACATTCATTCCGTCTGCTGTACATTCATTCCGTCTGCTGTACATTCATTCCGTCTGCTGTACATTCATTCCGTCTGCTGTACATTCATTCCGTCTGCTGTACATTCATTCCGTCTGCTGTACATTCATTCCGTCTGCTGTACATTCATTCCGTCTGCTGTACATTCATTCCGTCTGCTGTACATTCATTCCGTCTGCTGTACATTCATTCCGTCTGCTGTACATTCATTCCGTCTGCTGTACATTCATTCCGTCTGCTGTACATTCATTCCGTCTGCTGTACATTCATTCCGTCTGCTGTACATTCATTCCGTCTGCTGTACATTCATTCCGTCTGCTGTACATTCATTCCGTCTGCTGTACATTCATTCCGTCTGCTGTACATTCATTCCGTCTGCTGTACATTCATTCCGTCTGCTGTACATTCATTCCGTCTGCTGTACATTCATTCCGTCTGCTGTACATTCATTCCGTCTGCTGTACATTCATTCCGTCTGCTGTACATTCATTCCGTCTGCTGTACATTCATTCCGTCTGCTGTACATTCATTCCGTCTGCTGTACATTCATTCCGTCTGCTGTACATTCATTCCGTCTGCTGTACATTCATTCCGTCTGCTGTACATTCATTCCGTCTGCTGTACATTCATTCCGTCTGCTGTACATTCATTCCGTCTGCTGTACATTCATTCCGTCTGCTGTACATTCATTCCGTCTGCTGTACATTCATTCCGTCTGCTGTACATTCATTCCGTCTGCTGTACATTCATTCCGTCTGCTGTACATTCATTCCGTCTGCTGTACATTCATTCCGTCTGCTGTACATTCATTCCGTCTGCTGTACATTCATTCCGTCTGCTGTACATTCATTCCGTCTGCTGTACATTCATTCCGTCTGCTGTACATTCATTCCGTCTGCTGTACATTCATTCCGTCTGCTGTACATTCATTCCGTCTGCTGTACATTCATTCCGTCTGCTGTACATTCATTCCGTCTGCTGTACATTCATTCCGTCTGCTGTACATTCATTCCGTCTGCTGTACATTCATTCCGTCTGCTGTACATTCATTCCGTCTGCTGTACATTCATTCCGTCTGCTGTACATTCATTCCGTCTGCTGTACATTCATTCCGTCTGCTGTACATTCATTCCGTCTGCTGTACATTCATTCCGTCTGCTGTACATTCATTCCGTCTGCTGTACATTCATTCCGTCTGCTGTACATTCATTCCGTCTGCTGTACATTCATTCCGTCTGCTGTACATTCATTCCGTCTGCTGTACATTCATTCCGTCTGCTGTACATTCATTCCGTCTGCTGTACATTCATTCCGTCTGCTGTACATTCATTCCGTCTGCTGTACATTCATTCCGTCTGCTGTACATTCATTCCGTCTGCTGTACATTCATTCCGTCTGCTGTACATTCATTCCGTCTGCTGTACATTCATTCCGTCTGCTGTACATTCATTCCGTCTGCTGTACATTCATTCCGTCTGCTGTACATTCATTCCGTCTGCTGTACATTCATTCCGTCTGCTGTACATTCATTCCGTCTGCTGTACATTCATTCCGTCTGCTGTACATTCATTCCGTCTGCTGTACATTCATTCCGTCTGCTGTACATTCATTCCGTCTGCTGTACATTCATTCCGTCTGCTGTACATTCATTCCGTCTGCTGTACATTCATTCCGTCTGCTGTACATTCATTCCGTCTGCTGTACATTCATTCCGTCTGCTGTACATTCATTCCGTCTGCTGTACATTCATTCCGTCTGCTGTACATTCATTCCGTCTGCTGTACATTCATTCCGTCTGCTGTACATTCATTCCGTCTGCTGTACATTCATTCCGTCTGCTGTGCATTCATTCCGTCTGCTGTACATTCATTCCGTCTGCTGTACATTCATTCCGTCTGCTGTACATTCATTCCGTCTGCTGTACATTCATTCCGTCTGCTGTACATTCATTCCGTCTGCTGTGTCTGCTGTACATTCATTCCGTCTGCTGTACATTCATTCCGTCTGCTGTACATTCATTCCGTCTGCTGTACATTCATTCCGTCTGCTGTACATTCATTCCGTCTGCTGTACATTCATTCCGTCTGCTGTACATTCATTCCGTCTGCTGTACATTCATTCCGTCTGCTGTACATTCATTCCGTCTGCTGTACATTCATTCCGTCTGCTGTACATTCATTCCGTCTGCTGTACATTCATTCCGTCTGCTGTACATTCATTCCGTCTGCTGTACATTCATTCCGTCTGCTGTACATTCATTCCGTCTGCTGTACATTCATTCCGTCTGCTGTACATTCATTCCGTCTGCTGTACATTCATTCCGTCTGCTGTACATTCATTCCGTCTGCTGTACATTCATTCCGTCTGCTGTACATTCATTCCGTCTGCTGTACATTCATTCCGTCTGCTGTACATTCATTCCGTCTGCTGTACATTCATTCCGTCTGCTGTACATTCATTCCGTCTGCTGTACATTCATTCCGTCTGCTGTACATTCATTCCGTCTGCTGTACATTCATTCCGTCTGCTGTACATTCATTCCGTCTGCTGTACATTCATTCCGTCTGCTGTACATTCATTCCGTCTGCTGTACATTCATTCCGTCTGCTGTACATTCATTCCGTCTGCTGTACATTCATTCCGTCTGCTGTACATTCATTCCGTCTGCTGTACATTCATTCCGTCTGCTGTACATTCATTCCGTCTGCTGTGCATTCATTCCGTCTGCTGTAGCATTCATTCCGTCTGCTGTACATTCATTCCGTCTGCTGTACATTCATTCCGTCTGCTGTACATTCATTCCGTCTGCTGTACATTCATTCCGTCTGCTGTACATTCATTCCGTCTGCTGTACATTCATTCCGTCTGCTGTACATTCATTCCGTCTGCTGTACATTCATTCCGTCTGCTGTACATTCATTCCGTCTGCTGTACATTCATTCCGTCTGCTGTACATTCATTCCGTCTGCTGTACATTCATTCCGTCTGCTGTACATTCATTCCGTCTGCTGTACATTCATTCCGTCTGCTGTACATTCATTCCGTCTGCTGTACATTCATTCCGTCTGCTGTACATTCATTCCGTCTGCTGTACATTCATTCCGTCTGCTGTACATTCATTCCGTCTGCTGTACATTCATTCCGTCTGCTGTACATTCATTCCGTCTGCTGTACATTCATTCCGTCTGCTGTACATTCATTCCGTCTGCTGTACATTCATTCCGTCTGCTGTACATTCATTCCGTCTGCTGTACATTCATTCCGTCTGCTGTACATTCATTCCGTCTGCTGTACATTCATTCCGTCTGCTGTACATTCATTCCGTCTGCTGTACATTCATTCCGTCTGCTGTACATTCATTCCGTCTGCTGTACATTCATTCCGTCTGCTGTACATTCATTCCGTCTGCTGTACATTCATTCCGTCTGCTGTACATTCATTCCGTCTGCTGTACATTCATTCCGTCTGCTGTACATTCATTACATTCATTCCGTCTGCTGTACATTCATTCCGTCTGCTGTACATTCATTCCGTCTGCTGTACATTCATTCCGTCTGCTGTACATTCATTCCGTCTGCTGTACATTCATTCCGTCTGCTGTACATTCATTCCGTCTGCTGTACATTCATTCCGTCTGCTGTACATTCATTCCGTCTGCTGTACATTCATTCCGTCTGCTGTACATTCATTCCGTCTGCTGTACATTCATTCCGTCTGCTGTACATTCATTCCGTCTGCTGTACATTCATTCCGTCTGCTGTACATTCATTCCGTCTGCTGTACATTCATTCCGTCTGCTGTACATTCATTCCGTCTGCTGTACATTCATTCCGTCTGCTGTACATTCATTCCGTCTGCTGTACATTCATTCCGTCTGCTGTACATTCATTCCGTCTGCTGTACATTCATTCCGTCTGCTGTACATTCATTCCGTCTGCTGTACATTCATTCCGTCTGCTGTACATTCATTCCGTCTGCTGTACATTCATTCCGTCTGCTGTACATTCATTCCGTCTGCTGTACATTCATTCCGTCTGCTGTACATTCATTCCGTCTGCTGTACATTCATTCCGTCTGCTGTACATTCATTCCGTCTGCTGTACATTCATTCCGTCTGCTGTACATTCATTCCGTCTGCTGTACATTCATTCCGTCTGCTGTACATTCATTCCGTCTGCTGTACATTCATTCCGTCTGCTGTACATTCATTCCGTCTGCTGTACATTCATTCCGTCTGCTGTACATTCATTCCGTCTGCTGTACATTCATTCCGTCTGCTGTACATTCATTCCGTCTGCTGTACATTCATTCCGTCTGCTGTACATTCATTCCGTCTGCTGTACATTCATTCCGTCTGCTGTACATTCATTCCGTCTGCTGTACATTCATTCCGTCTGCTGTACATTCATTCCGTCTGCTGTACATTCATTCCGTCTGCTGTAGCATTCATTCCGTCTGCTGTACATTCATTCCGTCTGCTGTACATTCATTCCGTCTGCTGTACATTCATTCCGTCTGCTGTACATTCATTCCGTCTGCTGTGCATTCATTCCGTCTGCTGTGCATTCATTCCGTCTGCTGTACATTCATTCCGTCTGCTGTACATTCATTCCGTCTGCTGTACATTCATTCCGTCTGCTGTACATTCATTCCGTCTGCTGTGCATTCATTCCGTCTGCTGTACATTCATTCCGTCTGCTGTACATTCATTCCGTCTGCTGTGCATTCATTCCGTCTGCTGTACATTCATTCCGTCTGCTGTGCATTCATTCCGTCTGCTGTGCATTCATTCCGTCTGCTGTACATTCATTCCGTCTGCTGTGCATTCATTCCGTCTGCTGTACATTCATTCCGTCTGCTGTACATTCATTCCGTCTGCTGTACATTCATTCCTTCTGCTGTACATTCATTCCGTCTGCTGTACATTCATTCCGTCTGCTGTACATTCATTCCGTCTGCTGTGCATTCATTCCGTCTGCTGTGCATTCATTCCGTCTGCTGTACATTCATTCCGTCTGCTGTACATTCATTCCGTCTGCTGTACATTCATTCCGTCTGCTGTGCATTCATTCCGTCTGCTGTACATTCATTCCGTCTGCTGTACATTCATTCCGTCTGCTGTACATTCATTCCGTCTGCTGTACATTCATTCCGTCTGCTGTGCATTCATTCCGTCTGCTGTACATTCATTCCGTCTGCTGTACATTCATTCCGTCTGCTGTGCATTCATTCCGTCTGCTGTACATTCATTCCGTCTGCTGTACATTCATTCCGTCTGCTGTACATTCATTCCGTCTGCTGTACATTCATTCCGTCTGCTGTACATTCATTCCGTCTGCTGTACATTCATTCCGTCTGCTGTGCATTCATTCCGTCTGCTGTGCATTCATTCCGTCTGCTGTACATTCATTCCGTCTGCTGTACATTCATTCCGTCTGCTGTACATTCATTCCGTCTGCTGTACATTCATTCCGTCTGCTGTACATTCATTCCGTCTGCTGTACATTCATTCCGTCTGCTGTGCATTCATTCCGTCTGCTTTACATTCATTCCGTCTGCTGTGCATTCATTCCGTCTGCTGTACATTCATTCCGTCTGCTGTACATTCATTCCGTCTGCTGTACATTCATTCCGTCTGCTGTACATTCATTCCGTCTGCTGTGCATTCATTCCGTCTGCTGTGCATTCATTCCGTCTGCTGTACATTCATTCCGTCTGCTGTACATTCATTCCGTCTGCTGTACATTCATTCCGTCTGCTGTGCATTCATTCCGTCTGCTGTGCATTCATTCCGTCTGCTGTGCATTCATTCCGTCTGCTGTACATTCATTCCGTCTGCTGTACATTCATTCCGTCTGCTGTACATTCATTCCGTCTGCTGTGCATTCATTCCGTCTGCTGTACATTCATTCCGTCTGCTGTACATTCATTCCGTCTGCTGTACATTCATTCCGTCTGCTGTACATTCATTCCGTCTGCTGTACATTCATTCCGCATTCATTCCGTCTGCTGTGCATTCATTCCGTCTGCTGTGCATTCATTCCGTCTGCTGTACATTCATTCCGTCTGCTGTGCATTCATTCCGTCTGCTGTGCATTCATTCCGTCTGCTGTACATTCATTCCGTCTGCTGTACATTCATTCCGTCTGCTGTGCATTCATTCCGTCTGCTGTGCATTCATTCCGTCTGCTGTACATTCATTCCGTCTGCTGTACATTCATTCCGTCTGCTGTGCATTCATTCCGTCTGCTGTGCATTCATTCCGTCTGCTGTGCATTCATTCCGTCTGCTGTACATTCATTCCGTCTGCTGTACATTCATTCCGTCTGCTGTGCATTCATTCCGTCTGCTGTGCATTCATTCCGTCTGCTGTACATTCATTCCGTCTGCTGTACATTCATTCCGTCTGCTGTGCATTCATTCCGTCTGCTGTGCATTCATTCCGTCTGCTGTACATTCATTCCGTCTGCTGTACATTCATTCCGTCTGCTGTACATTCATTCCGTCTGCTGTACATTCATTCCGTCATGACACAATGACACAATGACAATGCCGCCATGGCCATGGCGGAGAGCTTTAACTCAGGCAATGTCTATCAATTTCTTGCCTGATACGGACTCCGTTACGCTCATTCGATGCACGGCTTTGAGCTCTACCTATTGGTGCATTTTTTGTGTTCATTACGGGAACCTAAACACCATTTCTGCGAGTTCCAGGCTAGCATCAGTGATTAACTTTCGTTTAAGTCAAGAAACTACACAAGACTCTCATCTGAGCTTATCGCTGCTCCATAGGTTTGCTCGCGGCAATCAGAAGTCATTCTCAAGGTATCGCGTCAACATTGATGTCAGCTGCAACGGGAGTTTCCATGGCTCCGTCTCCTTCAACTCCCAAGGCCGGACACCCCCCTCGGAGAAAGCTCTGGACCTGTCTGGCCTGGACCTGCAGCGCTTTGCTTTCAAACACAGAAGCTATAAAACACCACCTGACCCGTGGAATGTGCTCAGATCTGCTTGCTTCTCAGCCACTCACGGGCTTTCTAGCCTTTCGCATCATCGCACTATGGGGAAGGGACGCAATAACAAAGCTGGCAAGAAGACTGCTGATGACGATCGCGAAAAGGAGGAGACTGCTGTACCTGAAATACCTGTGAAGACTTCTGCTGACAAGAGCCGTACGCCTTCGTCTTCATCGCCGGCTGACGTGATTGGTCCGTTCCAGGATCTCCTTGATCTGCACAACAATGCGGATCAGGAAAGCGGTCCTGCTGAAGACGACGCGGAGGACAACGGGGAACATGCGGATCGGGAGAATAAGGAGGTGGTTGACGAACCTGCTGTGGATGCTACGGAACAAGGAGACGATGATGCAGAGTCGGTTGAGGCCCCTGGCGAGGATGACGACGGCTACCTGAGCGACGATTCGGATGAGCATCTAGAACCTGATTCGCTCAGCAGCGTCATTGCCTTGAAGCGTTTTTCACTAACCTTGTTGGTGCCGATCTCCAGGAAAGTTGAAGTCAAGCGTGCTGCTATAACGGTTGCAGCGCTGCTGGATGATGAGAAGGATCAGTTATCTCCGGACGCTTTACAGACGACGACGTATCAGGAGCTTACAGCGACATACTTCTCAGGCGCGCGTTATGGCCGCCTGCAAGTCACTTTTAACCGTGTCAGGGACGCGAACTACATCTGGAACTAGATCATCAAGCATGAATGTGTGAATGGCGACATCATTGATCTCACCTGGCAGCACCCGGAGGATGCGCGTTTCCTTCGTGAACGCGTCCTGCACCCGTCGGCGAAGGAGGTGGTGGTTAAGGGAGTGCCGGCCGACATCACTGCTGAGCTGATCCGCCATCTGTTGGTGGTGTCCAAGCTCGTCAAACGCGGCAGGAGCGCCTTCGCTAGCGGCTTTGGTTTTCACCGTACTGTGGACCCGGTCACCGGGTTGGATACTGACCGCATTCGTGGTTTGATTATCCCCCACGCCGCTGATCAATACCGCTGGAGGTATTTTGTTGAGGACCCGTCGACTGGAAGACGCTACCTTCTGCACTTTCCGTCGCTGTCCTGCGAACTTTGCAACGGCCATCACATGTCACGCTACCATGACCACTACATCACCCCCAGGCAGGAGAACTTCACCAGCTGGAACCTGACAGTCAAAAAGGTTCATGAGATGAACGGTACAAGCAGGATGGTTTCTGGCTCATCTCCTCTATCATCCTTACCGCCTGCTTCTCCTTTCTTACCTTTTACTGACGACTGTTTTCCCACTCTTCCCCGCAGCTGCTTCCTTGAAAGCCTCAGCCCTCATGAAACGCATCCTGAAAGACCCCGCGGTAGTACTCACCTCCACAGGTGGTGTGCGGGAGGAGTGGGTATGTGTGCAAACGGTGTGCGAGAAGGCGCAAGGGAACCATTTCGAACAAGCAGCGGCTCATGTCGCATCTGCCAGGCACAAAGGGGGTTTGAAGGCAGACGGCAATGCAACGCGTGCCAGCAAGCACTCCCAGAAGATGGCCATTTTCAAGGAGTTCATTGTCAAAGCGGTAGCAAAGTGATCAGCGGCTTAGTCACAAGTACCTGGACCGGACTGGATGACGCAGCAGGATGGATTGTTGGTACAAGTTGTGTAGTGGGTGCCCTGTTTTCTTTCGCTGTAGCAGGATGTATCGTTGCAATAAAGCTTAACCGCCCGTGGATGCTGTGGGGCTCAACGAAGTGGATTAATGGATAAGACCAACCAGCTCACCTTTCTCGAGCTCAACATCAACGGGCTCGGCGGCAGCGGAAAACAAGAGAGATGTGCCAGGTGGTTAAGGAAGGCAGCGAACATGGTGGTCCTTATAGACACCAGGATCCCGGCAGACCATAATTTCTGGACGCAAGTTAGATCAGAAGCTCAAGCAGTGGTGGCGCCGTCAGAGGGCTGGCGGGTTAGCTGTCTTGGGCTTCCTGCAAGGGATGCGGTTCACAGAGGTAGTTCGACATGTGTCAGGCAGGCTTATGAGTCTCATGGTGAAGTGGCGGGACCTAAGCTGCAGAATAGTAGCGGTGTACTTACCGGCACAAGCTTCTGCAAGGGGGGTGTTTTTCCGCGATGTACTGACCCCTTTCGTGCAGAGCCTTGGCACATCGCCTCATACGATCCTTCTTGGGGACCTCAACATCGTGGCTGATCCGGAGTTGGATAAATCGTCGAAGCTTGGCACTCCGGCGGAAAACCAGCGATTCCTGCAGATCTGCTCGAGATGGGACTTGCAAGATGCTTTCCGCTGCCTGCACCCAAGCCGCAAAGAGTACACTTTCTTTTCCAGATCTGCAAGGACGAGTACACGGATCGACAGGGTCTTAGTTTCTCACTCGCTACTCAGCTACGTAACAGAGGCGAAACACAAGATGGTGCCTTATGGCCTCACCGACCACTGGTTTGCGGTGTCGGTCACACTTAAGTCGGCGTCGGCAGGGGATCATGGGCCTGGTCTCTGGAGGCTTCAGGCGTCGCAGGCCGGCGGAGAAGGAACTCATAATATCATAGCAGCGGTGCTGGAAGCGCAGGCAGACCAGCCGACTCAGAGCTTGGAGAGACTTATGTTGCATCTGCGGGCAAGCATGAGAGCACACGTAGCGGAGGAAAGGAAACGGGTGAAGGCGACCATGCTACATCTGGAGCAGAAAGTGGAATCCCTACGGTGGAGGGTGATGTCAGATCCATCGGCACAAGACGCGTACGAAGAGCTGGTAAAGAGTGAAGCGGCCCTAAAACTTTACCAAGATGTTAACAAGGAGCGGCTCCAAGTCATGGCAGGGATGCTGGCGGAGCTGGCGGGGGAGACACCATCGGCCTTCCTTTCGGGCCTGGTCAAATCAAGAAAAGCGAAGACAGAGATCAGCGAGCTTTTGTTTAAAGGCACACGCCTGAAAGGGGCAAAGGAGGTGTTGCGGGCGGCTTCTGAGCATTTCCGAGAGGCATACACATGCTCACCGGCTGGGTCCACCAAGGAGCCGTGGCCGATCGATGAAAGGCGGAGACTACAAGAGGCAGACCGGGAGCTGTTGGGGAGAGAATGGTCGGAGCAGGAGGTGAAGCTGGCGCTCAAGGGGCTCCCAGTGGGTAAAGCCCCCGGTCAAGATGGGCTGCCGAAGGAGTTCTTTGAGCGCAACTGGGACCTCCTCGGGCCAGCTGTGATGAGGGAGGTCAAAGAGTTCGAAAAGACGGCGCGGCTATCCGAAGCTTTCCTGACAGCAGTTACGATCCTGTTGCACAAAAAGGGGGACAGAGACAACTTGAGCAACTACAGACCAATCACTTTACTGTGTTTCTTCTACAAGTTGGTGGCGAAAGTGTTGGCAAACAGGATCAAGGCGGTCTTACCGAAGGTGATATCGGAAAATCAGTTCGGCTTCCTCCCGGGGAGAAGCCTAGCCGACGCGGTCTCTCTTGTAGCTGACACGATTGACGCTGCGGTGGAGTAGGATGAGGACTGGCTGCTGCTTCTGGTCGACTTCCAGAAGGCATACGACTCGGTGTCGCGGGAATACCTGTTCAAGACACTCGAGAACATGGGCTTCCCACCAGGATACTCGGGATGGGTGAAGGGTCTTCATGACGGCGCTGCCACCAGGATGTTGCTAAACGGCTGGGTGGGGGACAAGGTGGAAATGGACAAGGGCGTTCGGCAGGGCTGCCCTCTCGCCCCTTATCTCTTCCTCTGCGCCGTAGAGCCACTCTGCCAGGAAATCGAGAGGAGAAAACTGGGAGTCAGGAAGAGGGGGGTCAAAGGAGAGCTGGCCTACATCGGCTATGCGGACGACACGACCCTGGTCCTGAGAGGGAAAGAACAGGTGGTATCGGCAAAGAAGCTGTTAGATGACTTCGCGGAGATATCGGGGCTGAAGGTGAATCAGGAGAAAACATCGCTGATGCCGCTGGGGAAAAACAGGAGGAGGTTGCAGCCGCTGGTTTCACCTTTCACCTGGGTAGACAAGGACAGAGCGGAGAGGCTGTTAGGGATCTGGATTACATCTGGTGGATCGCCGGAACCAGCTTGGGACAAGGCTTTCGAGAGTGTAAGCGCGGTGCTGAGTTGCTGGGAAACAAAGCACCTCAAGACGTCTGCACGTGTCACCATTATCAACAGCTACGCGATGCCGATCCTACTGTTTCAGGCCCAAATATACGCTCCGCCACACGAAGTCTGGACGAAGGTGAAACGACTCTGCCACAACTTCATCTCCGGGGGCAAAGCACTGCTGGACAGACATTTCATCCTTTGGAGCTATGACCTGTCATGTCGGGAAAGAAAGGAGGGCGGCCTGGGGGTGATCGATCTGAAGCATAGGATAGACAGCAGCGTGATCCAGAATCTGGGGAAGGCCCTGGTGGAGCAAGAACCGTTGAGAGTCTGGTTATGGGAGAGGGCGGCAGGTTTCCCGCTCGGCCTGGCGACGGTCTACGCCCACCCTTCGATTCTGAACCACTGGTTGGGAGGAGGGACAAGATGGAAGGCAGCTGTTAAAGCCCTTTGGGACTCAAAGATCTTGACCATGGGCGACCCTGCGCACAGATGGGATGCGGAGGAGGAGCAACTGCTATTCAATCGGAAAATCTTTTTCAGAGGACGGTCGCCCTTCGGAAATCAGGCGGGCTCGCACTGCTTGAAGGGTGTTCGCTTGGGGGACTTGCTGAAGAAAAACCGCGACGGCAGCAGAACCGTCAAGTGTGACGCCACTCTGGAACAGGAGCTGGGGGGAATCGACCAACGAAAGTGGGCCCGGAAAGCGTGGGAGGCAACGCCGCAGAGTTGGAAAGACATGTTACTCACTCAGCTGACTGCAGAGGAGGTTTTCAGGGAGTCACGGCTGGTGCGAATACCGTCGTACAGGCCGAGGGAGTTTTTCTACTACACACTGGAGTACACGGTTAACGGTGTGCTATATGGAAAGCGGGCGGAAGTTGACAAGAAGGGTCACATATCTGCGTTGGAGTACGCCAGTGTGGTATCGGTCGACCATTTAATCGCCACACCTATGGCGGTCATAGAGGGGAGGATGCGTGGCTTACTGGGCGACCCGAGGTCACGACTGCTGGACTCGCCAATCTGCGATAAGGGGGAACGAGCTGAACTAAGACAACTGCGAAGGGCAATGAGGCCTTCACCTGCTCAGCCCAAACAACAACTGCAGTGGGAGGAAAGGAGGGGGAGAAAGATTGACTGGAGGAGAGCCATCAAGATTCGTGACTCACTTGCAACCCCAGCCAGGGCACGGGAAGTGGTGCTGAGAGTGCACAGCAACAACCTGCAGGTGGGGGAGAGACTTCCGTTCCTGGGCGCGAGGGCGCGCTGTGTTCATTGCGGGGAGGTGGAGTCACAGGACCATTGCCTTTTCAGCTGCCCCACGATACAACCAGTGGTGGGGGTGATGAAGAGGGCAGTACGATGTATGAACCCGGGCAGGTGCATGGAGAGCCTCGGAGACATGATGTTCCAGAAAAGCAGCACGTCGCAGCAGTGGGAGTGGTGGCAGCCGTAGTAGCAGGCCCTGTGGCGCAGTTTGGTGCGGAGTGTCTGGCGGTGGCCAGATGCAGCTACGGCGGCGTCCGACCCTTACGCCCCGGCAGCTTCGTGAGTGGCTTTACCAGCCTGGGCCGTCTCAGAGTCCGGGTCGCTGCCCGTACGTCATTCGCGCAGGATGGCGTCATAGTCTTGCTGCTTCGCCTATTTGACTGGCGCCTGGCGCACAGAGTTTGGCGACGAGGCTGAGATCCCCCCCTGGCTTGAGCTGCTTAGGTCGGGCGTTGCTGTCTTTGCTTTAGACTATGACGCCATCCTTACTGCCATGTCTGCTTTGCCTGGTGGTGCTGAGAGTGACTGTCACCTATGTGTACAGTACGACCCCGGTATAGAGGTTGCTGCTCTAGGTGCTAGTGAGGCTGCTGCCTTAAATGCTAGCGAGTCTGCTTCCTCAGGTCCTGCGCCTGCTGAGGCCTTGCACACCTTCATGCTTGACTCAGGTGCTTCCCGCTGCTTCTTCCCTGACAGTACTGCACTCACACCACTCCCTGCACCAATTGCAGTCTCTCTGGCTGACCCCTCAGGGGGCCCAGTTCTTGCACAGTCCACCACTGTGCTTCCGTGCCCGGCGATTCCCTATGGCTCACTGACAGGCTTCCACCTCCCCTCGTTCTCTACGAACTTGGTGAGCAACGCAGTTCTCCAGGACCAGTGGGTTGACACCTTTACCCCTGGAGGACAGCGTGTGGAGATCTGTACGTGCTCCCGGACCGGCCGCCACCTGGCCACGTTTACCCGTCGGCCAGGGTCGAGTCTTTACACACTGACGATCGCGCCTCCTAAGGTAGCTGCTACTGGTCAGGTTTCTGCGTCAGGTCGGGTAGCCTCCCCTTGTGAGTGTCGCTCCCTAGCGCACCAGACTCTTCTCTGGCACCACTGCCTAGGCCACCCCTCCCTGCCACGTCTACGTAGCATGCACCGTCGCCTCCTTGTGTCTGGTCTTTCTAGGTCTCTCCCTCCCCTCCCTGCCTCACCTGCGCCGCCCTGCCTTCCTTGTGTCGAGGGGCGGCAGCGCGCCGCTCCTCACTCCTCCTCGTTTTCCCCCGACAGAGGCTCCTCTGCAGACCCTCCACCTAGACGTGTGGGGCCCAGCCCGCGTTCGTGGACAGGGCGGTGAGCGGTACTTTCTGCTGGTTGTCGACGACTACTCGCGGTACACCACGGTCTTCCCCTTGCGCACCAAGGGTGAGGTCCCTTCTGTCCTCATCCCTTGGATCCGAGCAATTCGCCTCCGGCTCCGCCGCAGGTTCCGCCAGGACCTTCCTGCCATGCGTCTGCACTCTGACAGAGGTGGTGAGTTCACCTCCGACCTCTTGCGGGCCTTCTATCAGGGGGAGGGCATCGAGCAGTCGTTCACGCTTCCGCGTTCACCACAAAAAAATGGGGTTGCTGAGCGCCGCATTGGCTTAGTCATGGAGGTCGCTTGTACCTCCTTGATTCATGCAGCGGCTCCCTATTTTCTGTGGCCGTTTGCAGTCCGGTACGCCGCGCAACAGCTCAACCTCTAGCCCCGTGTCTCCTTGCCGGAGACCTCGCCCACACTGCGTTGGACGGGGAAGGTTGGCGATGCGTCGTGTTTCCGGGTCTGGGGTGCTCATGCCCTTGTCCGCGATACGATCGCAGACAAGCTCTCCTCCCGCACCATTCCCTGTGTCTTCCTTGGCTTTGTCCCTGACGCGCCTGGCTGGCAGTTTTACCACCCCACCTCGCGCCATGTCTTCCCCTCTCAGGACGTCACCTTTGACGAGTCGGTTCATTTCTACCGTCTCTTCCCCTACCGCACTGCCCCTCTCCCTCCCCCGCCGCTTTTCCTCGCTCCAGGTCCCCCTCCGGTAGACCCCCTCCCCCCTCAGGGTACTGCTCCTTCAGGTGTGTCTCAGGTAGACCCGCCCCCCGTGGCTGAGCCTGTAGAGGTCACTAGCGACTCAGGTGCTACTGCGGGAGGTGCTGCTGGGGGCACTGCGTCTGGGGGTGCTGAGCCTGCGCGTGAGGTGCTGGGGAGTGCGAAGCCTGGGGGTGCTGAGCCTGCAGCTGCGGAGTCTGGGGGTGCTGAGTCGGAGGGTGTCGGGTCGGGGGGTGCTGAGTCTGCTGGCGTTCCTCTGGGTCTCGTTTCACGACACGGGCCTGTCTCACCACAACAGGCACGAGAGTGGCTTGCGTCGCATACCCGCCTGAGGAGTCGTGCTGCTGGAGCTGCTTGTCGTGGAGGCGCTGGGAGTGCTGGTGTCTCTGGTCCTGGAGGTGCTCGTACTGGAGGTACTGGAGCTGCCGGGACTGATACTACTCCTGGGGGTACTGAGCCTACGGATGCGGAGTCTGGGGGTGCTGAGCCCGTCCGTGAGGTGCTGGGGGGTGCGGAGCCTGGTGGTGCTGAGCCTACGAGTGCGGAGCCTGGGGGTGCTGAGCCGAAGGGTGCCGGGTCGGGGGGTGCTGAGTCTGATGGCGTTCCTCTCGGTCTCGTTCCACGACGCGGGCCTGTCTCACCACAGCAGGCCCGAGAGTGGCTTGCGTCGCGTACCCGCCTAAGGACTCGTGCTGCTGGAGCTGCTTGTCATGGAGGTGCTGGGAGTGCTGGTGTCTCTTGTCCTGGAGGTGCTCGTACTGGAGGTAGTGGAGCTGCCGGGACGGTACTGCTCCTGGAGTTGGAGGTGTCGGCTCTGGGGGTGCTGCTGCAGGAGGTACTAGGGATGGAGGCCCTGGAGCTGGTGCTGTTGACCCTGGCGTTGGAGACCCTGGAGCTGGAGGTGCCGGTTCTGGGGGTGGTGCTGCTGGAGGCCCTGGAGGTGGTACTCTCGACTGTGGAGTTGGGGACCCTGGGGCAGGAGGTGCCAGTTCTGGGGGTGCTGCTACTGGTGGCGCTGGAGCTGGAGGTTCTGGAGCTGCTGGAGTAGCTGGAGCTGGAGGTGCTGCTGCTGGAGGCCCTGGGGCTGGAGGTTCTGGAGCTGCTGGAAGCGCTGGAGCTACTAGTACAAGTGGCACTGTACCGCCGCGACTGTTCTTCGTTCCGCCGTCACCGTCGTCTTTGCCACCGCCTGACTCCGTGCTTCGCTAGGTTCTTAGCCTCTCGTCTTCTACTGGCCTCCCATTACAGCCCGGCGCACCACTGCCTGCTCCTTCTCCTTACACTGAGCAGACAGACTTGCTTACAGAGCGTTGTGAGCCTGCGTCTCGTCCTGCCTCGCCTGTTCGCGCGCGTCGTACTGGTAGTCGTATTCCTCGTGAGCGTCCGCCTCCTGTCCCTGGCACGCACGCTATGGCACTTCGTCCTTCATCTGTTCTACAGCATGTTCCCCTACTGTCTCCTCCTGCGTCTTCTCTGCCTAACCTTCAGGACCCTGAGTCTGACCTGGTTCGTGCTGCTCACCCTACTGTCACGCGTCTGCTAGCCACTGTTGTCACTGACCCGTCGTTTGAGTCTGCTGATGCGTCTGCCTTAGAATCTAAGCTTGTTAACTTCGCTGCTGCCTGTCGTCTCGACTTTGCTGCTAGTCTTGTTGCTGAGTCTGAGTCTGTCTGTCCTCCCTCCGTCGGGGGTGAGTGTGCTCTTGGCACGGACGTCCTTGAGGACAGGCAGGAGGACTTTGAGTGTCTTGCAGCCGCTCCGCCTCATCTCGTGGCCATGATGCTTGCCCCTGAGGGAGATCCGTATGCTCCAGACATCCCGACCCCGCGCTCTTTCGCTGAGGCGATCGCGGGTGAGTACTCCTCTCAGTGGCAGACAGCCATGGATGCAGAGATGGCATCCTGGAAGTCCACAGGCACTTACGTCGACGCAGTTCCCCCTCCTGGGGCGAACATAGTCGATGGCATGTGGATTTTCAGGGTGAAGCGGCCGCCGGGTTCTCCGCCTGTCTTAAAGGCTCGTTACTTTGCACAAGGCTTCAGTCAGCGACAAGGAGTTGACTTCTTCCAGACCTTCTCCCCCACCCCGAAGATTACCACTCTTCGGGTTCTGCTGCACGTTGCCGCTCAGCGTGACTACGAGCTTCACTCCCTGGACTTCAGCACAGCGTTCTTACAGGGGAGTCTGCACGAGGAGATCTGGCTGCGCCGCCCACCTGGCTTCACTGGGTCGTTCCCTCCTGGTACCCAGTGAAGCCTCCGCCGGCCACTCTACGGTCTTCGTCAGGCGCCTCGCGAGTGGCATGACACACTGAGGACGACACTTGCGGCTCTTGGGATTGCTCCTTCGACTGCTGACCCGTCGCTGTTTCTGCGCACCGACGACTTCCAGGATGCCATATCAGCAGTGTTGGCCCGAGTGGCCACGTGAGCAAGGCGAAGCTGACCACGCTGCTGCAACTCTCGAGCAAGGAAGTAACGTAGAGCGATGTGCTTCGTTCTGTGCTCCGGTTTGTGCTCCTGACACAAGGCAATGGCGGCCTTGTTGTCTACATACAGAACTGGAGGAGAACGAGGCCGCTCTCCCAAGTCGGTCAGCAGGTAGGTGAGCCAGCGTAACTCCTGTGCAGCCATGGCTGTGGTGTAGATCTCAGCCTCACAACTGGAGCTGAGAACAGAAGATGAGCGTGTAGACCGCCAAGATACAGAGCCAGAGTGAAGGATGAACGTGTAACCCTGTGACGACCGCTGAGTAGCCAGGTCGTCAACCCAAGAAGCGTCCGAGTGCCCAGTGAGGACAACGTCGCCCCGTCCTCCAAGCACGAGCCCCATGCCCGATGTACTGCACAAGTAGCGCAATACCCTCTTAGCGGCATCCATGTGCACCTTTCGGTGCCTACCAGGAGCCACGTAGCGTGCCAGAAGGCCAAGAGGGTACGCGAGTTCAGGACGAGTGCAGGTCATCAGGTACATAAGGCAGCCCAGTAGGTCTGGGTACAGGCCACTCGGCTCTACGGACTCGTCCGAAGGTGGAGCTGAGAGCGAGTGACCGGTAGCCAGAGGAGTGGACTCTGGCAAGGACCAAGTGAAGCCGAAGCGCTGAAGGACCTGCTGCACCATGTGTGACTGAGTTAGTGTGATGGTGCGGCGTGCTCTGTCCCGGGTGATCTGCAAGCCAAGGTAGCTGCGCAGCTCACCCAGGTCTGTGCACGTGTGTCTCTTCTGCAGCTCCGCCTTCACCAGGGCGAGAGCCTCAGTGTCAGCAGTGGCAAAGACCAAGTCGTCGACGTACACGAGGATGTAGAACGGCAGCAGCGAAGTGTCGGTGCGCAGAAACAGCGACGGGTCAGCAGTCGAAGGAGCAATCCCAAGAGCCGCAAGTGTAGTCCTCAGTGTGTCGTGCCACTCACACGGCGCCTGGCGGAGACCGTGTACTGGCCGCCGGAGGCTCCACTGGGTACCAGGAGGGAACGACCCAGCGAAGCCAGGTGGGCGGCGCAGCCAGATCTCCTCGTGGAGGCTGCCCTATAAGAAAGTTGTGCTGAAGTCAAGAGAGTGAAGCTCGTAGTCACGCTGAGCGGCAACGTGCAGCAGCACCCGAAGAGTGGTCATCTTCGGGGTGGGGAAGAAGGTCTGGAAAAAGTCAACTCCCTGTCGCTGACTAAAGCCTCGAGCAACGTAACGAGCCTTGAAGACAGGCGGAGAACCCGACGGCCGCTTCACCCTGAAAATCCACATGCCACTGACGATGTTCGCCCCTGGAGGGCGAACGTCGTCGACGTAAGTGCTTGTGGACTTCTAGGATGCCATCTCTGCGTCCATGGTTGTCTGCCACTGAGAGGAGTACTCACCCGCGATTGCCTCAGCAAAAGAGCGCGGGGTCGGGATGTCTGGAGCATCCGGGTCCCCCTCAGGGGCAAGCAGCAGGTTTGAAAGAAGTCAACTCCCTCACGCTGACTGAACCCTCTAGCCACGTAGCGTGCCTTGAAGACTGGGGGAGATCCCGGCGGCCGCTTCACCTTGAAGATCCACATGCCGTCAACTATGTTCGCCCCTGGGGGGGGAACCTCGTCAACGTAAGTGCCTATGGACCTGTAGGAGGCCATCTCTGCGTCCGTGGCAGCTCTCCACTGAGAGGCCCAAGGCCCTGACACTCCCTCAGCGTAAGTGCGAGGAGTAGGTATGTCTGGAGCGTCCGGGTCTCCCTCAGGAGCGAGGAGCATGGCACAGAGATGAGGCGAAGCAGCTGCCAGGAACTCTAGCTCAAACTGTCTTTCCTCTAGGACGTCACAGCCAAAGGCAGACTCACCCCCGGCGGACAGAGGACGGACAGGAGGAGCGGCCATAACACGAGTGGCGTAGTCAAGGCGACGCGTAGTAGTAAAGTCAGTGACAGCCGCAGTGAGGACCGCGACGGAGGAAGGAGAGGCACGAGGGTCTGTAACAAGAGAGGCGAGAACATGAGAGAGGGTGGGGCGGTACGTGCGGTAGTAGTCAGTGACCGGAGGCAGTGAGGGACGACTCAGGAGGACGAGGAAGAACAGACGGAGGAGGACGAGGAGGACTAGAACGAAACAACACGATACGGAGGTCAGTGACAGGTGACGAAGGACGAGCACGAGGGGGACGAGAGGTCCAAGTGTGGGCGAGAGGAGAGGGAGACGGAGGAGACTGAGAACGAAGGAACACAGCCGAAGCTGAGTCCGGAGGAGGAAACGTAGGACCGAACACAGGAGGAGAGGAGGGGAGACCAAGGGCCCGAAGGCCAGAAACAGGGGCCGGAGGCTGCTCCGGCTGCTGCAGCTGCTGCTGCTGCTGCTGCTGCTGCTGGGACTGCTGCTGCTCCTGCTGCAACTCCAACCTCTCACGCTCCACCCGCTGCTGAACCTCCGACCTCTCATGCTCCAAACGCTGCTGCTCCTCACGCTCTAGACGAAGAAGGGCCCGGTAACGAGTCGGGTAGGGGTGAGGAGGAGGAGTGGTGTCAGGAGACGCAGCAGAAGAACCGGCTCCGTCCTCGACAGTACCCGGTTGAGCACCCCCAGAGTGAGTACCTCCCGCGGCAGCACGACCAGCACCTGTAGGAGGTGTACCCGCACCCCCAGTCGTGGCGCCTCCAGTGGCACCAGCACCAGCACCAGCCCCAGACTCTCCAGCTCCAGAAACACCACCAGCTGTAGCACCCTCGGAACGGGCAGCTGCGGCAGGTGGACGCTCAGCTCCAACGCCAACACCCTCAGAACTGGCTGCTATTGTAGGTGCAAGAACAGCTCCAACGCCAGCACCCCCAGAGCGAGCACCGCCAGAACCCTCACCTCGAGCACCAACACCCTCAGAGGCCGCAGTGGCCGGTAAAGGAAGCGCTGACGGCTGCTGCGGAGGCGGTGAGGACGACTGTGGGGAAGGAGGAGAGACCTGGGGGGGTACCGGGGGGGGGGGGAGTAGAGTGGGACACACCATACGGAGCGGGAACAGGGGGGGTGACCGGAGGAGTAGGGGCGGGAGGAGGAGGAGCTGGAGCCAGGAAGAGGGGAGGGGGGGGAACCAGGAGACCTCGACAGGGGTACCGGACATAGTAGGGGACGGACTCATCGAAGCGGACGTCACGAGAGTCAAAGAACCGGTGGGAGGGAGGGTGGTAAAAGGTGAAGTCAGAGGAGCCCTCTGGGAAACCAAGGAAGACACAGGGGACAGCGCGAGGTGAGATCTTGTCCGCAGAGGTGTCGCGGACAAGAGCCAAGCAGCCCCAGACACTAAACCTCGACGCAACACCAGGGGACCCTGTCCAAAGACTGGTCGGTGAAGCCCCTGGCCGAGAGACGCGAGGCCAGAGGTTCAGCTGGTGAGCAGCGTACCGAGCCGCGTAGGGCCACAGAAAATGGGGCACGCGGGCGTGGATCATGGAGGTGCGGGCGATCTCCATGACCAGGCCTAAGCGGCGCTCAGCAACTCCATTCTGCTGTGGAGAGTCTGGAAGAGTCCAAAACTGGGTGATGCCCTGCTCAGCACAGAATCTGGCGAGAATGCCGGAGCGAAACTCACCCCCACGGTCGGAGTGAAGACAACTGACACGACGACCGCGAGTGCCCTCGGTGGCGAGGAGCCACCGGATCAGCGTAGAATTCATGTCAGACTTCTTCGCCAAAGGGAACACGGTGGTGTACCGAGAGTAGTCGTCAACGACCACCAGAAAGTAACTCTCCCGCTCAGGGCCAAGGCGGGGAGCGGGGCCCCAGACGTCTAAGTGGAGAGTCTCGAAGGGCTCGGTGGCCGGACGAAGGGAGGAGGAGCGAGGGGTGGCGGGCAGCCGACCCTGGACACAAGGACCGCATGGAGGAGTTGGGGACGGCGGGAGGGGCAGGAGGACTCGGGGGAGGCCTAAGACAAGACGCTGACTGGACATAGCGCGGAGATGAGGGAGGGAAGGGTGACCAAGGCGGTTGTGCCAGAGGAGGGAGGGGTGGGCAAGCGACCGACACGAGCACGACGCAGCAACTACACTTGACACAGCAACCTGACTGGACCCGGCTACCTGGTGGGACGGGGGAACCTGACGGGGGTCGGTGCGGAGGGTGTACAGACCGGAGCCCGGCTCCTGGCGAAAAGTGGCCAAGGGGGCGTACGTGTCACCGTCCACACAGACCGCGGTGTCACCAGAAGGCTCAACCCAGACCCCGACGTGCTGTCTCGCCAGGGTGCCCACACCAACCAGGTTCCTAGAGAACGAAGGAATGTGGAGGCCAGTCAGGGAACCGGAAGGAGCAGCTGGGCACGGGAGTGTAGTGGCGTGAGTTGCAATAACCAGTCCCGAAGAGGGATCGGCCAGTGCTACAGGGACAGACGCCGGCAGCGGAGAGAGAGTCGTGCAGTCGCGGAAGAAGCAGTGTGATGCTCCGGAGTCCAGTGCGAAGGAGAGAGAGGCGTCCGCTGAGGGAGCACCTGTACTAGTAGCTAAACAAGATCCTACACTAGCACCTACTCTAGCAACAGGCAAAGATCCTAAGCTAGGTATAGGCAAGTACACAGATCTAGGAGCACTATAGTCAAAATCAGCATACATGGCATATGACCTAGCAGCATCCATAGTCATATCAAAAACAGCAATACCACGAGCAAGAAGCGTCCCCCAGCGTGACGGCGGGGGAGCAGAGGGGCTGTGGTGCAAGATGTAGAGGTCGTCGAGACGATTGAAGCAGCGTGCAGCAGAGTGGTCGGGGCGGCCACAGTACGAGTCCCGACGAGGACCTGTAAGGATCCAGTACTCACAGGGACCAACGTCGCGGCCGGCCGAGCGAGGTCCCCGACTGGAGGGGGCGCCACCGCGCCCAGTGCTCGGGGGACCCGCAGACCTCCACTGCTGAGGGCCCCACTGCTGCGGAGGGCCCCACTGCTGAGGCTGTTGCTGTGGCGGGCGCTGCTGCTGGCCCTGTCGCTGCTGCTGCTGTCCCTGCCGCTGCTGCTGTCCAGGCGGTGGCAGCTGCTGACGAGTCGGCTGCTGCTGCTGCTGCTGGGACCCCTCACCACCAGTGAAAACTCCACCGTCGAAAGGTGGGCCGTCAGGTCCCGAGCCACCCCCACCACCACTCCCACCACCTGCTCCACCGCCACCGCCACTACCCGCACCACCTCCAGTACCCCCGCCGCCCTTCCTGCCCCTCTTACCAGCCTTGCCACGTTTCTGCCCGCCAGAGACAGAAACAGCCACCGTCTCCTCAGAGGCAGAAGACGTGGGGGTGGCAAGTGAGGCAGAGAAGGTGGGAAGCTGTGGTACCGCACACCCCTCAAAAGATGAGGAGGAGGCGCAGAAGAGACAGAGGCAACAGTGAGGAGGTTACTCTCGATCTTCGAGAGAGCAATCTCAAGAAGATCGATGGTAAGCTCAGTGGGGTGCTTCAGAAGAAGCGCGTCGCGGGCTATGGCTAGGCGGTCAGGGAGGCGAGTGACTAGCCAGTGAATAGTGAGCCACATAGGGGGTGGGGCAAGGGCAACCTGGTCCTCAGTGCAAGCAGCGCAAAAGCGAGCATCAAGGGAGCGCAGGTGGGTAGCGAGGTCAGAGACAGTCTCAAAGGAGGCGAGGTTAGGGTAGATAAAGGGTACGAGGAGGCGACTGAGTGAAGCAGAGGAGGGAGTGGAGTAGCGAGTAACAATAGCCTTATACAGATCTGCAGCCGACTCGACCTGAGCGAAGTGGACTGCCTCTGTCGGCGGGAGAAGGTCGGTCAGGGCGAGGCAGGCAGCGGCGTCACGAGACTCCCACACGTCGCGAGCGAGGAGCTGGCGCTGGTAGTCGGCCTCCTGCTCAGAAGTAGGCGGTGGGGTAGTGGGCAGCGGCTGAGGCTGCGGAGGGGCGGTCTGAGTGCCGGACGCATGTGCGAACAGGTGCACGCCAACCTGCCGCTGGCTCTTAAGGTGGCGCTGCGCCTGCGTAAGCCACGTACTAAAATCAAGAGGTCTCCCTTCAGGGTCAAAACGAAGTACTCGAGAGGTCGCCATAGGGGGCGAAACTGAGAGAGCGCGGCTGCCAGCCGCGGTAGGGGGAGACAGTCACTAACGTGTGAGCAGGCGCGGAGGCATGCAGGTGGGTAGGTGGCGCAGCATGTGGACAGGCGGGCGGCACAGTGCGCTGGCTGGCGGGCGGCGCGGCGTGCTGCCTGGCGGGCGGCGCGGCGCGCTGGCCTGCGGGCGGCGTGGCAGGTCGACGGGGAGGCGGCGCGGCGGGTCGACAGGCGGGCGGCGCGACGCACGGGCCTACGGGCGGCGCGGCGGGTCGACGGGCGGGCTGCGCGGCTGGTCGATGGACGGGCGGCGCAGCGCGCATGCCTACGGGCGGTACGGCGGGTCGACGGGCGGGCCTGCGGGCGGCGCGACGCGCAGGCCTACAGGCGGCACGGCGGGTCGACGGGCGGGCCTGCGGGCGGCGCGATGCACGAGCCTACGGGCAGCACGGCGGGTCGACGGGTGGGCCTACGGGTGGCACGACGCGCAGGCCTACGGGCGGCACGGCGGGTCGACGGGCGGGCCTACGGGTGGCGCGACGCACGGGCCTACGGGCGGCGCGACGCGCGGGCCTACGGGCGGGCGGCGCGGTGCGCTAGCGGACTGACCGCGCTGCAGGTAGACGGGCGGGTGGCGTGGTGCGCTAGCGGGCAGCGCGGTGCGCTCGCGTGGCACGATGGCGTGGCGCGTTGGCGTGGCGCGGGCTAAGGCGTTTTAAGGCACACGGGGAGGAAGGAGGTGGCCTAAGCCTAGGAACAGCGACAACTAGGTGAGGCCTAGGAACGGCGAACCTACTGCTGATACCATCTCAGTAACTAAACACAGCGGAATGAGTTGCATTGATTGGGTTGGGGTACAAATGCCTAACCCTAACTGTTTGTACCCCATATAGCATAACCCACTAGAGGCTATAACATTTGACACTACCCCCCCCCCCCCCCCCCCCTTAAAAAAAGCGGTCAATATCCGAAACCGCCTGCGCGCCAAGTAATCACGAACAAGTCACGAGGCGTTTAGCGAGTCGGAGTGCACCCACGTGTCGTCTTCACTAGTGCGATTAGTCCAACGGATGAGGAAATCCACGTGGCGACCAGCTGCGTCATGGCGAACCCGATGTGCCAGAATCTTCGAAGGGTCAAGAGTCGGCTCCGGGACAGGTCGGGCAGTTGGGGCAGCTTGTTGCCGCGCGATGTCGGTCGTGGCTGGCACGAACTTACGAAGCAAGCTGATGTGGAAGGCATCATGAATGCGCCAATCGTCGGGTAGCAGCAGCTTCGCGGTGACAGATGTCACCATCTTGATAATCTTGAATGGTCCACAAAATCGTGGCCGTAGTTTCGACGGGCCGGGTAGGTGTAGGTTCTTCGTGTTAAGGAGTACTAGTTGCCCAACTGTCAAGACGAGTTCCCGTCGTAGAAGGTCGGTGTATTTGCGGGAAGTGATATTCGCCTTGCGAATTGCGTCTGCGGCTTTTTCTCGGATTTCCTGAAGCTCCGTCACAAATGCTTGTGACCTCGAGACCGGGTTGTCCAGAGTAGTCGCCGTAGGAACCGTCGGATCCATTCCGTAATTCAGGAAAAACGGGGAGTGATTAGTCGTGCTAGACGGGGCGTTGTTGAATGTGAATTCCAACATTGTGAGCGATTCTTCCCAGTGGGCAGGGTCGGGGCAATTTGTCATGATGAGCTGCTCCATGGTCTGATTGGTCCGCTCGGTCTGGCCGTCCGTCTATGGGTGGTATGTGTCAAGATAGCAAGCAGGAATGAGTGCATTGAATGAATTGTGGGTACAAGTACTAAACCTAATATTGGGTTGTACCCCACATGGGCTACCCCACTATAGCCTACACACAACTAGCACATATATGGTTTGACACACCCCCATAGGCAAAGTGGGGGAGAACAAGGGGTCACAAGACCAGTCAAGAAAAGCAAAGCAAGCTCAGGGTGGATCACAACGTCACCACACACTCCGAGCACAAGCAAAGGGCCACAAGGCCAGTTCACATACAGAGGTATATATGTAACAACAACAGTACAGTGATCACTATCTAGCAAGAGTAAACATGCATGTATATATATATGTCAAATTCTATATATGCTATATATGTTTAGGCTGTAGTGGGGTAGCCAGTATGGGGTACAGCCCCTTTAGGGTTTCATATTTGTACCCAACTCTTTCCTAGTTCATTCATGCATGCCTAGCATTCTGACATGGTATTCAGAGCAGTAGGTCCGTAGGACCGATTTTTTTTTAGGGCCCACCTACCGTTGCGGTTACTGAGCTGCCCCACGTCGTGCCTGCGCTGCGCTGCCCGCGCGCGCCCTGCCTTGCCTGCTTTGCGCTGCCTGCGCGCGCCTCTGCCTTGCCTGCGCGCGCTGCCCTATTCCCGAGCGCGCTGCCTGGTCCTGCCTCGCGCGTCGCCTTAGGAGCTCACGCGCGGCCCGCTCCTGCCCCGCGCGCCGCCTTAGGAGCCCGCATGCGGCTCGCTGCTGCCCCGCGCGCCGCGTCCGCCGCCCGTGCAGCCCGCTATTGCCCTGCGCGCCGCCCTAGCGCGGCCCGCTCCTGCCTCGCGCGCTGCCTTACCCGCCCGCGCGCCGCTTCAGCAGCCTGCGCGCACCTCGCTGCTGCCCTGCGCGCCGCCCTAGCCACGTGCATGCCGCCTCAGCAGCTTGTGCGCCGCCACTGCCGCCCTGTGCGCAGCATCTCCTGTCTGTGCTCTGCCTTGCCGCCTACGCGCTACTCTCACCTGCGCTGCACTCATGGCGACTCTCAATGTCCTAGCTTTCGATTCTGACGGTCGCCCGATAGAGTTTGCCACTTTGCTCGACGACCTGCAACTGTTCCTTCTGACTGATGCCAAAGACGGATTTTCACTGTTCGATTAGGTGACTGGCAATTCCGTTGCTCCTGCTGACACTGCTACCGCTCTTGACCGCTCACAGTGGCAGACCCGCGATGCTGCTTCGCGCCTCGCTATTCGCAACCATCTGCCGATCACTGAGCGCGCGCACTTTAGCCAGCACAAGACTGCTAAGGCACTGTATGAGGCTGTAGTTGCCCGCTACTCTTCCCCAGCCACTGCAGCCGTAGGCCGTCTCATGCTACCCTACCTGTTCCCCGACCTGTCCTCGTTTACCAACGCTGAGGACCTCATCTCTCACCTCCGCGCTAGTGACGCTCGCTTTCGTGCCACCCTTTTAGACGAGTTCCTCGCCAAGAATCACCCCCCGATGTACTTTGCTCTCTACTTCCTCATCACCCGCCTCCGTGACACTCTTCGCTCAGTCAGGGACCATTTTCTCGCCCTAGACCCGACCACTCTCACTGTCGCCGACTTCGAGACGCACCTCCTAGCAGCTGAAAAGAACATTCTCGCTGTAGGTGCTGCTCGTGGCACTCTTCGCTCTCCCCTCTTTGAGGGGTGCTCCCCCTCCCCTCTTGCCCCCTCCTACGCCTCTACTGCAGCTGCTCTCGACTACCTTGGTGCTGAGGAGGTCGGGGCTGCTTCCGCTCCTAGTGGGAAGCGCCGCAGCGCCAGGGGCAGCAGGGGTGGCAGGGGAGGTGGAGGTGGCGGTGGAGGTGGCGGTGGAGGGGGCGGTGGTGGAGGCGGCGGGGGTGGTGGAGGTGGTGGGGGTGGTCGTGGGGGTGGAGGTGGTGGTGGGGGCGGGGGGGGGTACCGGGGGCAGTGAAGGTGGCAGCGGTGGGAGTGGGGGAGGAGGGAGCGGTGGTGGCAGCGGTGGTGGGAGCTGGAGTGGAGCCGGCCAAAAGGGGAGCTCCAGTGGTGGCCAGGGACAGCAGCAGTAGCAGCAGCAGCAGCAGCGTCAGCGTCAGACCCCCACGCCTCAGCAACTTCATGACTGGTACGCTCAGCGTGGGGTGTCTGGGGGTCCTGTTCGCTGCACCTATACCATTCGCACAGGTCCTCGCGCTGGTCGCCCAAGCAACGGCTTTCACACGGCGTACCGCTGCTTCTCTCGGCTCAGCGACGCCTGGCGCGTCAAGTTTCCTGAGGCTACTGAGTTTCCCCCTTGGGCAGATCTGCTTAGGCGTGATGTTCCTATCTTTGATCTTGACTATGATGCTACTCTTGCTGCCATGGTTGCATTGATTGTTAGTGCTGAGGGTGACTGCTACTTGTGTGTACCGCCTGACCCAGGTATAGCCCCAAGTATAGAGCCTGCAGCCCTAGGTGCTAGTGAGTCTGTTCTCCCTAATACTGCGTCCGCTCAGGCCTTGCACACCTTTACACTTGACTCTGGTGCTTCCCACAGTTTCTTTCGCGACAGCACCACAGTCACTCCCCTCCCTGCACCTGTCCCTGTCTCACTGGCTGACCCCTCTGGGGGCCCAGTGCTAGCACGGTCCACCACTGTGCTTCCGTGTCCGGCGGTCCCGTCTGGTGAGCTGTTTGGTCTCCACCTCCCCTCGTTCTCTACAAACCTGGTGAGCATCGCCGTCCTTCAGGATCATTGGGTTCACACCTTTACTCCTGGAGGACAGCGTGTGGGAATCTGCACGTGCTCTCGGACAGGCCGCCACCTGGCCACGTTCACACGTGCGCCTGGGTCCAGTCTGTACACCCTCACCACTGCGTCGCGCTCTTTGTCTCCTCAGCTGTACGCGTCCGCTCAGGTAGCTACCCAGTGTGAGTGTCGCCGCTTGTCGCACCAGACTCTCCTTTGGCACCACCGCCTTGGTCACCCCTCCTTGCCTCGCCTTCGTGGCATGCACTCTCGCCTACTGGTCTCTGGTCTTCCCAGGTCTCTGCCCTCCCTCCCTCCCTCGCCTGCGCCGCCCTGCATTCCTTGCGTCAAAGGGCGGCAGCACGTCGCTCCTCACTCCTCGTTCCCTCCCACAGAGGCTCCATTGCAGACTCTCCACCTGGATGTGTGGGGCCCAGCCCGTGTCCGTGGACACGGCCACGAGCGGTACTTCCTGCTGGTAGTCGACGACTACATGCGTTACACCACGGTCTTCCCCTTGCAGCGCAAGGTGGATGTCCCTGCTGTTTTAATTTCTTGGATCCGCGCTGTTCGTCTCCAGCTCCGCGAGCGGTTCGAGTCGGACTTTCCTGTCCTGTGTCTGCACTCTGACAAAGGTGGTGAGTTCTCCTCTAACCTCTTGCGAGCCTACTGAGAGGAGCACGGCATCCGCCAGACGTTCACGCTTCCGGCCTCTCCACAGCAGAATGGGGTTGCTGAGCGCCGCATTGGCTTAGTCATGGAGGTCGCTCGTACCTCCATGATCCATGCGGCTGCCCCCCATTTTCTGTGGCCGTTTGCAGTCCAGTACGCCGTGCATCAGCTCAACCTCTTGCCCCGTGTCTCCGTTCCGTAGACTTCGCCCACACTACGTTGGATGGGGGAGGTTGGCGATGCGTCGCGGTTCCGGGTCTGGGGTGCTCGTGCCTTTGTCCGCGATACCACTGCAGACAAGCTCTCCCCTTGCGCCATTCCCTGCGTCTTCCTTGGTTTCCCACCTGACGCGCCTGGCTGGCAGTTTTACGACCCCACCTCGCGTCGTGTCTTTCCATCTCAGGACCTCACCTTTGACGAGTTGGTCCCCTTTTACAGTCTGTTTCCCTACCGCACTGCCCCTCTCCCCCCCCCGCCGCTCTTCCTCGCTCCAGGTCCTCCCCAGGTAGACCCCCTCCCCGCTCTCGGTCCTGCTCCTTCAGGTGTGTCTCAGGTAGACCCTCCTCCCTTGACTGAGCCGGTTGAGGCCACTGGTGACTCAAGTCCTGCTGCGGGTGGTCCTGCTCGGGGTGCTGCTTCTGGGGTTGCTGAGCTTGGGGGTGCGGAGCCTGGGGGTGCTGAGCGTGGGGGTGCGGAGCCTGGGGGTGCTGAGCCTGGGGGTGCGGAGCTTGGGGGTGCTGAGCCTGAGGGTGCGGAGCCTGGAGGTGCTGAGCCTGGGCGTGAGGAGTCTGGAGGTGCTGAGCCTGAGGGTACTGAGTCTGGGGGTGCTGCGCCTGGGGGCACTGAGGCGCCTGGTGAGCAGTCTCCTTGGAGCGGCCACCTCCGTAGTCGCTCCGCTGGTGCCTCGCCGCAGCGCTCTCGTAGGCCTGTCCCTCTCTCCACACAACAGCTGCGTGAGTGGTACGTTAGCCGTCAGGGTCGCGCTGCTGGAGTTGGGGGCCCTGATACGGGAGGCGCTGGCGTTGGAGGCACTGGAGCTGGCGCTGTCCCTTTGTGAGGATCTAGGATCGAGCTCAGAAAAGACAATGTGAATTGAATGATCACCTGGGTACAACGCGAGGCTATATATAGGCTCGACACAAGGCCCAGTAACCAGGTGTTACGCGAAGGTTCCGCGGGTCGCGAAGCGTCCCGAACAGATCCTTCCCGAATTCGGTAGAAGGCAATTCGGTGGCAACTGAAAAGCCAGAATTCGGTGCACGCAACCTAGCTCGGTGCTATAACTATAATATAATATAGGAAAGAACCTAGCCTAGGAAATCAAGCAATTCATGCATGCATATAATTATCCTATGCTAGAAATAGCATGATAAAGTAAAGGCAAGCAAGCATAGCTGGCATAAGCCGTCGTACTCTCACACGTCCCCCCCTCAAAGCTGGGTGGCGTGAGATACACCCTGCTTGACAAGATAGTCCTTGAGAGCACGGCGTGCGTTGCCCATATCAGCTTCTGCAACCCAACTGTCCTCAGTGGGGTCGTATCCCTTCCAGCGGATCAGGAACTCGAGGGTCTTGCCGCCGCGGCGCCGATGAGTGAGAACGCGCTCCACTTCATACTCAGGTTCATCCTGTATGAGAACAGGTGGTGGTGGCGGTAGCTGCCGTCCCTGGAACTGTCGGTTGGGGTCCTTGTAGGGTTTCAGTAGCTGGACATGGAAAGCGTTGTGAAGCTTCCATGTATCTGGTAAGCGCAAGCGGAATGTAACTGGCGTCACCTGTGCCTCGACGAGAAAAGGACCACAGAAGCGAGGCCGGAGTTTGGATGGGAGGTGAGACAGGTTCAAGTTGCGCGTGTCAAGAAGCACCTGATCTCCGACTGCTACTGAGTGATCACGTCGCGGACGATCGGCATACTGCTTCTGGGAGGTCTGCATCGTGGTGAGTCGTCGCTGAGTCTTCTCCCATAGCTGCTGCATGGTGGTGACGAAGTCATGTGCGGCTTGGACATGTGCCGGTGTGGTTGGCTGCTGTGGTGTGAGTGGTTCCCGTCCGTAACACAGGAAGAAAGGAGTTTTCCCTGTGGCCGCATGTGATGCGTTGTTGTAAGCGAACTCTAGGGTCGGTAACTGTGTGTCCCAGCGGCTGACGTCGTCCTTGCAAGCTGTGCGCAGTAACTGTTCAACCACCTGATTGAGTCGCTCGGTCTGTCCGTCAGTCTGTGGGTGGTATGCTGAGGACATTGCAAGTTTAGTCCCCAATAATCCCATGAGCTCCTTCCAGAACTTACTCGTGAATTTGGGGTCTCTGTCTGAGATGAGTGTAGCGGGGATGCCGTGGATGGTGATGATGCGGTCGAAGAAGAGGCGAGCAGTTGCTTCAGCTGTAGCTGTGGCGTTGGTCGGTATGAAGTGGCCCATTTTGGAGAACTTATCGATCACCACGAGGATGGAATCATGTCCCCGTGAGGTCGAAGGAAGTCCTGTGATGAAGTCGAGGCTAACGACCTGCCATGGCTGCTCCGGTACAGGTAGAGGCTGAAGTAACCCTGCTTTTTTCTGCTTGCTGCTCTTCATCCGCTGGCACGTATCGCATGAGGTGACGAACTGCTGCACGTCTGCTGCCATCCCGGGCCAGTAGTAATACTTCGCTATCCCTGCTAACGTCTTGTTGCTCCCGAAATGTCCCGCGTAAGGTACGTCGTGAAACTCCTCCAATAGGATCTCCCGTAGCGGGGCGTAATTCGGTACCCAAATCTTTCCTGAACCCTTCCTTACAGCTAAGTCTTTCTCCCACTGTAAGAGCTTCTTGGTCTGTGCTGTAGCGATTTCTGCGTCCACGGAGTACCCATGTTGGAATAGACCCTTGAGCAGAGGGTTCATCCCGTCGAGCTGGATGCGTGCTACATGTCCGGGGCGGCTCAACGCGTCTGTCTTGTTGTGTAGCCCGGGCTTGTAGACGATGTCGTAGTGGAAGTGAGTTTCCAGGAAGTCCACCCACCGCACCTGTCGTCGAGAGAGCGTCGGCTGCGACTTCAGGTATTTGAGACTGCAGTGGTCAGTATAGACTGTAGTCTTGGCTCCCTCTAGGTAACACCTCCACGCCTTGAAGGCTACGACTATCGCTAAGGCTTCCTTGTCATGGATGGGGTAGTTCAGTTCTGCTCCGTGTAGCTTCTTACTGAGGTAGGCGATGGGCTGCAAACCGCGTCCGTGATCCTGGATCAGTACTGCTCCGACTGCTTGGTCACTAGCGTCTGCTTCCACCACGTAGTCCTTGTCTGGGTCCGGTAGGATGAGTACTGGCGCTGTCGTCAGTGCTGTCTGTAGCTGCTCCATGGCTTGCTGATGAGGAGTATCCCATTTGAAGGGCGTATCCTTTTTCAGTAGGTCGGTCAGTGGCGCTGCTATCTTTGCGTACTGCGGCACGAACCTGTTGTAGTAGTTGGCGAAGCCTAGGAACTGCTGCAACTCCTTCACGTTCTCCGGTACTTTCCACTTCTTGACGGCTTCGATCTTCCGCGGGTCCACGTGTACGCCCTCGGCACTCACCATGTGCCCGAGAAACTGCACCTTCTTCAGGGCGAAGTCGCTCTTCGACAACTTCACGTAGAACTTGTTCTTCCGCAGGATCTCGAACACCTTCCGCAGATGCTCCACGTGCTCCTTCATGTTCTTGGAGTAGATAAGAATGTCGTCCAGGTACACCACTACGCACTCGTCCAGTAGGGGTCGTAAGATGTGATTCATCTCCGCCTGAAACGTTGCTGGTGCGTTGCAGAGTCCGAATGGCATCACCAAGTATTCGTAGGAGCCGTATCTGGTACGGAACGCCGTCTTGTGGATCGAGTTGTCCGCCATCTTGATCTGCCAGTAACCCGACCGGAGGTCCAGCTTCGAAAAGACTGTTGCACCACGCAGTTGGTCCAGAAGGTCGTCTATGCGCGGTATGGGGTATTTGTTTTTAACTGTCTATTTGTTCAGTGCGCGGTAGTCGATGCACATCCGTAAATTGCCGTCTGGTTTTGGAGTGAAGAGGACTGGTGCACCGTAGGGAGAGGTGGATGGGCGGATCAGTTGTCGGTCCAGTAGATATTCTATCTGTTTCTTCATGTCTGTCAGTTCGGTCGGACTCAGTCGGTATGGTGCACGTGAGACGGGTTTCGCACCTGGTTCCTCCACGATCTCGTGCTCGTGGGTGCGTGCTGGAGGTACGCCTGCAGGTAGGTCGTCGGGCATTATATCCTTGTACTGCTCCAAGACCTCCTTCACTGCTGCAGGTAGCTCCGAACTCGGCTTCTCCTCCTCTGCTGCTGCCATAACCAGTGCTAAGTATCCCGTGTTACTCTCGTTCACTGTTTGTTCAAACCGTGCCAGTGTCGTTTCAGGAACGCTCCCTGTATCCGTCCAGCTTCGCAGCTCCACTCGTTTCCCGTTGTTGTAGATGCGCGCCTTCCTGTTGACCCAATCGATCTCGGGGTTGAACCGCTTCAGGAAATCTCGCCCCAAGATGAAATCTAAACCCTTGATGTTCGTGATCGGCAATGTCGGCTTCCACCTCAGCGCCCCTATGTGCAGCTGCAATGATGCTTCGCCGCGGATGGGGAGTTTCGTACCGTCCACCATCGTTGCCGTGAACTTGGTCTCCTCTGAAGATTCTCCAAATTTCTCCAACGTCCCGCGGTCGCACACCGAGTGAGAAGCACCGCTGTCCACCAGTGCCTGGAGGCGTCGCCCGTTGCAGATCACCTGGAGTAGTAGTGGCTGTTGCTGCTCCGAGTAACCGTGGATGGTCTCGCTTATAGGATCGTAGGGTACGTCGAATAGATCATTGAGAAACTGAACAAGAATGGATTGACTAAGGGAAAGTTGGGTACAAATACAAACCCTAGAAAACTGTACCCCATATGTGCTACCCCACTATAGCCTACAGTAGCTATGTCATATAAATCTGACACACCCCCATAGGCAAAGTGGGGGAGAACAAGGGGTCACAAGACCAGTCAAGCAAAGCAAAGCAAGCTCAGGGTGGATCACAAAGTCACCACACATTCCGAGCACAAGTTCAAGGCCACAAGGCCAGTTCACATGTAGGATTACATATATATATAAGGCTAGACAAGCAAGAGCAGGTGTATATATATATGCAACAGTACAAACAAGGTCAAGGGGTGAGCAAGTGAGGCAAGGTAGGCACAAGACCTAGCTGAGTACAGAAGCGCTGATGATCACAATGCGCAAGTGCCTTGGTGAAGATATCAGCAGCGTTGGCCTGAGAGGCCACGTACGCAAGCCGCAGCTGACCACGCTGCTGTAGCTCACGAGCAAGGAAGTAGCGGAGAGCAATGTGCTTCGTTCTGTGCTCCAGTCTCTGCTCTCGACACAAGGCCAGCATGGCCTTGTTGTCTACGTACAGCACTGGAGGAGAACGAGGCGGCTCTCCGAGGTCAGTCTGCAGGTAGGTGAGCCAGCGAAGCTCCTGTGCAGCCATGGCCCCGGCGTAGATCTCAGCCTCACAACTGGAGCCGAGAACAGAAGACGAGCGGGTAGCCCGCCACGAAACAGAGCCGGAACCAAGGCTGAAAGTGTAACCCTGTGACGACCGCTGCATAGCCTGGTCGTCAGCCCAAGAAGCGTCTGCGTGCCCAGTGAGGACCACTGGACTCTGCCCTCCAAGCACAAGCCCCATGCCCGACGTACTGCACAAGTAGCGCAACACCCTCTTCGCTGCAGCCATGTGCTTCGGTCTATGTCTCCCAGAAGCAACATAGCGTGCGAGAATGCTAAGAGGGTATGCAAGGTCAGGTCGTGTGCAGGTCATCAGGTACATGAGGCAGCCAACAAGCTCTGGGTACGGGCCACTCGACTCTACGGACTCATCCGAAGGCAGAGCTGAGAGCGAGTGGCGAGTAGGCAGAGGAGTGGCCTGAGGCGAGGAGTACGTGAAGCCGAAGCGCTGAAGGACCTGCTGCACCATGTGTGACTGAGTCAGGGTAATGGTGCGGCGTGCTCTGTCCCGGGTGATCTGCAAGCCAAGGTAGCTGCGCAGTTCACCCAGGTCTGTGCACGTGTGTCTCTTCTGCAGCTCGGACTTCACGTGGGCGAGTCCAGCAGTGTCAGCTGTGGCAAAGACCAAGTCGTCGACGTACACGAGGATGTAGAACGGCGGCAAAGAAGTGTCGGTGCGCAGAAACAGCGACGGGTCGGCAGTAGAGGGAGCAAACCCAAGAGCCGCAAGTGTAGTCCTCAGTGTGTCGTGCCACTCACGCGATGCCTGGCGGAGACCGTAGACTGGCCGCCGGAGGCTCCACTGGGTGCCAGGAGGAAAAGACCCAGTGAAGCCAGGTGGGCGACGCAGCCAGATCTCCTCGTGCAGGCTGCCCTGCAAGAAAGCAGTGCTGAAGTCAAGAGAGTGCAGCTCGTAGTCGCGGTGAGCAGCTATGTGCAGCAGTACCCGAAGAGTGGTCATCTTCGGGGTGGGAGAGAAGGTCTGAAAGTAGTCAACTCCCTGCCGCTGACTGAAGCCACGAGCCACGTAACGCGCCTTGAAGACAGGCGGAGAACCCGGCGGTCGCTTCACCCTGAAAATCCACTTGCCACTGACGATGTTCGCCCCAGGCGGGGGAACCTCGTCAACGTAGGAGCCTGTGGACTTCCAGGAAGCCATCTCTGTGTCCATAGCTGCCTGCCACTGAGAGGAGTAGGGACCCTCTATCGCCTCCGCGTAAGAGCGCGGAGTCGGGATGTCAAGTGCATCCGGGTCTCCCTCAGGGGTAAGCAGTACGGACACGAGATGAGGTGAAGCAGCAGCCAAACACTGGAACTCCTCCTGCCTGTCCTCAAGGACGTCCGTGCCAAGGGCACGCTCACCCCCGACGGACGGAGGACAGACAGACTCAGACTCATCGACAAGACTAGCAGCGTAGTCTAGACGAGAGCGAGCAGCAAAGTCGACGAGCTCAGCAACTAGGGCAGACGCAGCAGTGGACTCAAAGGAAGGGTCAGTGACGACAGTAGCAAGGAGACGCGTGACAGTAGGACTGGCAGCACGAAGAGAGTCCGACTCCGGGTCGGGAAGAGCAGGAAGAGAGGACTCAGGAGGAGAAGGCAAAAGGGCACGCAGAGGAGCAGTGGACGGACGCAGAGACATCCGGTGCGTGCCAGGGACAGGAGGAGGACGCTGACGCGAACCACGACCACTAGTGCGAGCAGGACGGACAGGCGACGCAGGGCGAGACGCAGGCTCACGCCGCTCAGCAAGACCTCCAGTAGGACCAGTGTAGGGAGAAGGAGCGGGCAGTGAGGAGGCCGGCTTTAACTGTAACTGTGACGGGACAGGCTGTGGACACTCTAAGGGAGGAGGAGGACCAGTAGAAGGCGGGAGACCAAGAACCTGCTGAGGGTGCTAGGAAAGGGGGGGTCGCGAGGGCGGCTTGAAGAGGCCGCGAGGGCGGCTAGAAAGGGCCGCGAGGGCGGCGTGAAAGGGCCGCGAGGGTGGCGCGACGCGAAGGAGCCGCGAGGGCGGCGGATCGGGGCCGCAAGGGCGGCGCGACGCGGCCGCTAGGGCGGCGCGACGTGAAGGGGCCGCGAGGGCGACGCGACGGGGCCGCTAAGGCGGCGCGACAGGGTCGAGAGAGGGGAGCGCGACTCGGGCAGTGTAGAGCGCGCTCCGGGCACGAAAAAAAAGGTGGTGGGCCCTAGGAACAGTTCCCACAGGGGAACCTGCTCGATACCATGAGAAACTGAACAAGAATGGATTGACTAAGGGAAAGTTGGGTACAAATACAAACCCTAGAAAAATGTACCCCATATGTGCTACCCCACTATAGCCTACAGTAGCTATGTCATATAAATCTGTTGTATCCCCTATCGCGATCGTCACAACCCCTCGAGGTAGCGATCGCGCATCTCTGCTTCCGTGATATCGTCTATCTCGTTGCAGATGCTCAAGAACCGTCGTGTGTACTCCTGGACGTTTCCTATCTGTCGGAAATGACGTAGACGCTTCCTAGCAGCTTCGGAGGCGTTCACCAAATCGAACCTACTTTTCAGCGCCGCTTCAAATCCTTCCCATGTGGTCGGAACCGTGGTAACACCCAAAGCTAAACTCCCTATGCTCGAAGTTGCAGCTGCATGCCCCACGCCTTGTTGATGCCCGTCTGTCTGAGCCCTTCTTACAGCAGTTTGCGTGTGTTGGCGCCACCACTCCAAGGCCGGGCCCCTCAGCAGCGTAACGGAGTACTCAATCCGCTGCTGCGCGTCCGCCTCTTGCACCCCGCTCGCGGCGAAGTAGTTGTTCAGCATGAAGAGCCACGTCCGCACGTTCGCGTCGCGTTGACTTGGGTCGAACGACTCGGGTTTCTGCGGCTTGAGTGCGCTTCGACGTTCCGGCAGCGCTTCCGCGCTAGTCGACGTGTTGGGCGCAAGAGTTGGTGCGGCATGACCATGGGGGTTAGAAGCCAATTCACGAAGCTGTTGCATTTCAGCTCGTACCTGACGATTTTCCAACGTCAACTCTTGAAGTTGGCGCATGAGTTCGGCAAGCGTGTTGCCCATGTCGTGGGGGAGAGCGTGCATGGTTTCGTCCATGTTCGCTCGACGACTCCAAGTCTGCAAGTCGGCACCGCGGGACGATGACGTCGTAGTCTCGTCGTCGACGGTCGCTCGTTGGAAGTCGCTCCCCGCGAAGGCTCGTGATACCAAGTGTTAGGCCCGACGGCCTAAGTCCGCTAAAGAATTAGCGGGGTCGACTAAGTCGAGGATGAAAACGCGGCGGAAGACTTTGGCGAAAGAACTATTGGCGAAATATGCGAAAGAGTTACTGAGTAATGAAAGAGTTGAACGAGAATTGATTGATAATGGCAAGTACAAGCAAGGTTGATATAGCATGCAAGATCGAATGTCGGAAAGTACTTCGTGGGACTAGGAATTGAAGGCAAGAAAGGTAGAGTGCCACGTGGCACTAGGAAATCAAGGAAGATAAGGATAAGGGTGAGTTGGAAAGTACTGTTCGGAATGAACAGTAAATCCCCCCTCAACAGATTAGTTCCTTTTGCTGGAGGGATAGATGAGATAGAATGTGAGGTCTCTTGTAGAATTTTCTGCTGGTGTGTGAGTGATGTATACATGCAATCTGTATGCAAGAGAGTTTTAGCTTTGTTTTCCTAATATATCCTTGTGCTGATATTAAAGTGGTGGTTTTCCTATTGACAACTTGTTAGCCTGCCCAGAGCCGGCTTAATGCTATCTCAATCCTGCTTGGACATTTGTGTCTCAATCCCCTTTTTCCCGAGTTGCGTCGATACATTTTGTCAATCTCGCGTCACAAAAATTGAATGTATCTCGAAACTGGGCGACCAGGCGAAAGTTACAGTTGTGCGCATCTGACTGGATTTTAAACATGACTGTACACCCGTTTCTTCAACCGCCTGGCTGGGGTGGGGTTTGTTACGAATAGTAAAATATCATTGTGCACTCCTGACGCAGCTAAGTGAAGCACGCAGTATCGAGAATGAATGCGAAGAGTCAGAGTTGTGTCAGAGGTCCACTGGTGATCCCCGATTGATCATAGGGAAGGGTTACATGCTCGTTGTCCTGGGGGGTTATGGGCGCACTGATCCGCTACTTAACAAGCCCTTTTATCCCAATGGTCTAGTGGTTGGGATTCTGACATGGTATCAGAGCGAAGGTCTCGGGTTCGTATCCCAGTGTGTGCACTTCGGGCATCCCAGTGTGGGGGGGTGTCAGAGGTCTACTGGTGATCCCCGATTGATCCTAGGGAAGGGTTACAGGCTCGTTGTCCTGGGGAGTTATGAGCACACTGACCCGCTACTTAACAAGTCCTTTTATCCCAATGGTCTAGTGGTTGGGATTCTGACAAGTTGACCCAAAGCGACGCAGACGGGTAGAGAGGATCTGGACCGTCGGAGCAGACGGCATTGGGCAGTTGCAGGGAAGATTCCACTGCGCTTCGAACATATCCACCGCAGGGACTGGAAACACCCTGACGGAAGACCGTGGGTGCCGCATCACCCCCACCCACACGAGGTGGTGCTGCACGACCCTGACCCATACGGCATCTGCAGGGACTGCCACACACCTACCGCGTCAACTAGCGCAATTGCTAGTCGTAGGCTTGCCGCCATCGCCAAAGCAGAGCGACATGCACCACCGGAATAAGGGATGTCGCAGCTGGAGCTTGAAATCACCACGCGCGGCGTGTTTGGCACGCCAGAACATTCTCTCATCGAACCCCCCTCACAGCATCTCCAGGGCATGCTACGCGGCACTGGCGTCGGAACCTTCGATGCGCACAGCGAGCCGCGACCTTACACACGAGAGAAGTTTCTGGAGATTTACTCTCATCGACACAACTCCGCGAAGAAGCTCACCGTGGAACACGAAGAAGAATTGGCGCGTCGCGAAGCCGAGGAGCTTCGCCAACAGAGTCTCGCCGACACGCGCGGGAGATTCGCTTGCGGCGCATGGGGGGCCGACGAGGAGGAGAGCGCCTCCAATGAAGGGGGGTGGGGAAGCGCTGGCGGATGGGGAACGAGTGACACCGGCGGATGGGGCAACACCGGCGGTACATGGGCAACCGCAAGTGGTGGCTGGGGCGTTGCAACTGGCGACGAAGGCAGCGGCTGGGGAGCTTCCCGCGAAGAACAAAAGGGGGGAGAAGAAGCTGAGGCAACACCTGCAGTTGTTCCCCTTGGTCGCCCCCCGCGTCGTGCTCCACCCACGTTACCTCCCCCTGATATTCCACCGCATCGCGATCCCTGGGACACCATTGACTGGGGCAATGAGCCATCAACCCCACGTCGCACCGTTTACGGACCTGCTCCCGAACCACGCGAACCCACCTTCGTCCCTGGAACTATCCCTGGGACCAACATCTCTCTCTCTCTCCATAATCCGCGAAAGAGAGTTCTTGGCGCTAATGCTAACTACCGCCAACAACGAAGTCGATGAAGCAGCAGAACCTACCCCTGTACCTGACGAAGACCCCGAAGAAGCTCGCGCGCGCTATATGCGCACCTCTAGTTTTCGCGCTGACGATGCACTCTGGCATCAGCGCCTCGGGCACCCTTCACGCGCGACGCTGAAAAATTGCATTGACGCAGGAGTTTTCGCTCCTGGCGCACTCCTGCACCCAGATGGCACCGAAGTGAGAGGCGCGACACATCCGCGCAACTGCACCGTCTGCCCCGAAGCCGCGCTAAGCCACCAGCCGTTCCCGCTGCTTGAGCTAGGGACGAATCGCTACCCCAAGCTACACAAGGTGTACAGTGACTTCTTGAACGAGGGGCACTGCGGAGTCAACAACGAGCTGTACACGCTTACCTTCATTGATGCTGGAACACGCTATGTGTGGGTCGTGAACATGGAAGCGCGCAGCAGAGCATACGAAGTATTTCGTCTCTGGCTGGCGCACGCGCAGCGGCAATCTGGGGAGAAGCTGAAGATCTAGCAATCTGACGGCGCAGCAGAATTCAAGAGCAAGGAGATGCAGGATTATTTGGCGTAGAAGGGGATCGAACATCACATCTCTCTCCCCTACGCGCATCAGCAGCAGGGCGTAGCAGAGCGTACCGACCGCACGCTCATGACGAAGGTGCGCGCGCTAATGAAGCAGTCGAAACTTCCACCATTTTACTGGACGTACGCGATGCACCACGCCGTGCGGGTACACAATCTGCTGTCAACCACCGTGATCACGGGCAACCTCTCCCCGCATGTGAAGTGGACGGGGACCAAAGGCGACACCTCCATGCTCCGCGTGTGGTGGTGCATGGTTTAGTACCGCCCGCCAACATCAACCATTGGCAAATTCAGGAGCCGCGCGCGCTGGGGGATCCACCTCGGCATTAGCCACGAGTACAAGGCGTGGCTCATCCTGGATCTCTTGAGCCAGAAGCGCGCGACGTAATTTTCTACGAGCGTTTATTCCTTCAGTAGTTCCGTGAAGACGAGCAGACGAACGCAAACCGCGTTTACGCCAATGACGGGCACAGCTACGCCACGCCAGAAGACGAAGCTGCTGCGGCCATTCTGGAGCAAGACCCCAGAGGCGAGTTCACGAGAGGCAATCGTCGCGACGATGACGATGACTCATCCGAAGGAGGAGCGGGCGCAGCAGGAGGCGCAACTGGAGGAAGCGGAAGCGGCGGAGGCGCAACACCACCAGCCCCACCTGAGCCGGAGAGCGATGACGACGACGTACAGGAGGTCATCCTGCAGCATCGCCACGGCAGCACCGTCACCGGAATACAACTCCTCGGGCTTCACGCCGCCACCTCAACGGCGTCGCGTGTCATCGAACCAAGGAATTTGCGCCAAGCTCTCTCAGGACCGCGTAGCAGGGAGTGGCGCGAAGCAATGGATGCCGAGATCAAGGCCCTCGAGTCCCGAGATACCTGGGTGCTTGTCGACCGCGCCGCAATCAAGGGTGCAAGAATCCTCTCCGGCAAATGGGTCTTCCGCGTGAAGACCGCAGCGGACGGCACGATCGAGTGCTTCAAGGCGCGGTGGGTCGTGCGTGGCTACGATCAGAGGCACGGGATTGACTTCGATCAAACATTCGCGCTGGTAAGCCGTCACACCTCCGTCAGGATTCTCCTCGCCATCGCCGCCGCACGACATCTGCCGCTCCGACAAATGGACGTGAAGAACGCGTTCCTATACGCGTTAGTAGATGCCGTGATCTACGTGGAGCAGCCGCAGACTTACGGAGAAGGGGACTCGCGAGTGTGCCAACTGCGCAAATCGCTTTACGAGATAAAGCAGGCACCAAGGCTCTAGCAACAGTATCTGTATAACATTCTGCTCGAAATCGGCTTCAAGCAGATGCCCCACGACCCAGGAATGTACCGCCGCGATTTCCGCGGAGATTACATTCTGCTCACCGTCTACGTCGACAATTTGCTATACACAGGGTCAAGCAACGAACTGCTCGAGCAGTTCGAGAAGAATCTGGCAGGGCGCGTCGACATCACCTGGATCTACGAAGTGAAGCACTTCTTAGGACTCAATATCTCCTACGAGCCGACAGCTATCCACCTCTCAGTGGCTAAGTATGCAGAAGAGCTTGGGAAACGCTTCAACATTTCCCCTGCACCGCTTTCCACCCCTTACCGCACTCCCGGACTGAACCACAAACCTGATAACAAAGCCCTATCCCACGCTAGCATTCAGACTTATCAGCAGCAGCTGGGATGCCTGCTCTTTGCCTCTGTCACATGCAGGCCCGACCTTTCCTACATTGCGAGCCAACTGGCTCATTACTCTCGCAAACCAATGGCTGAGAACCTTCTGGATCTGCAGCGCGCTCTACAGTTCTTCGTCTCAACGCCCAAGATTGGGCTCTGCTACTCAACAGTGCCGACCCCAACATTCAACCTCATCGGCTACGTGGACGCTGATCACGCAGCAGATCCAGACAATCGACGGTCCATGGCTGGCTTCCTGTCCCGCCTCGAGCCGGCGGGACCAATCTCATGGAACTCGCAGAAACAAGATCTGGTTACCCTGTCATCGGCTGAAGCGGAATTCATCGCAGCAACAGCAGCAGTTCGCGAAGGCCTCTACTTACAGGAACTCCTGCAGAAGGCGAAAATCACAGTCCCGCCTACCTTCCGCCTGCACTACGACAACCAGAGCGCGATCCGCATCGCGAAAAAACCTGGTTTCGTCAACCGCACCAAGCACATTGCGCTGCGGTATTTCTTCGTCAAGGACGAAGTGGACAAGGGCAAGGTCAACTTGACGTACTGCCCAACAGGTGACATGGCAGCTGACTTCCTGACGAAGCGACTGCCACGCCAGCAGTACCAACACTGCTCCGAAGTGGAGTGGTCAAGTAGGTCTAGACGAGCTACGGCCAGGAGTGAAGGGGGGTATTACGAATAGTAAAATATCATTGTGCACTCCTGATGCAGCTAAGTGAAGCACACAGTATCGAGAATGAACGCGAAGAGTCAGAGTTGACCCAAAGCGACGCAGACGGTTAGAGCATGTTCCTATGGCCCCTAGTCAGGCCAACCTGATATCAGCTTGACGTACTGCCCAACTTGACGTACTGCCCAACAGGTGACATGGCAGCTGACTTCCTGACGAAGCGACTGCCACGCCAGCAGTACCAACACTGCTCCGAAGTGGAGTGGTCAAGTAGGTCTAGACGAGCTACGGCCAGGAGTGAAGGGGGGTATTACGAATAGTAAAATATCATTGTGCACTCCTGATGCAGCTAAGTGAAGCACACAGTATCGAGAATGAACGTGAAGAGTCAGAGTTGACCCAAAGCGACGCAGACGGTTAGAGCATGTTCCTATGGCCCCTAGTCAGGCCAACCTGATATCAGCTTCAGCAAGACTCGAGATTTTCGTTATAACTCACTGATTTCATGAACAAAGAATCTAATATTGCGCGACTTGAGTTCCCGCGCGTGAAGTTGCAGAAGTGGCACAACAGAAATCCACGTAAATCCATCACCCTGAAAATGCGAGAATGTAGCTGTGTAATGTCGAGTGTGGGGCTGCTGCACCAAATTTGTGCGGATTGACTCAGTTGACTGGTTCCCTGATTTCGTTTCAAACCGAGACAAAAGAAACAACAGTTACGTACCCCATTGTTTCGTGCCACATCAGCCACGCATTTTTGCTCACACTCTGCAAAGCCATCAAAAGAATCATTTTAAGCAGTCAGCTTAAGCCGAAATTTCAGTGATTCGTGCAAGCCTGATACTAGGTAGGCCTGATAGGGGCCCGTAGGAACACGCTCTTAGAGAGGATCTGGACCGTCGGAGCAGCCGGCATCGGGCAGCTGCAGGGAAGAGAGATTTGGCGGGAACAGTTTCGTAACAGTACGCGCCGCACGGTTGGGAATGAATTTGAATAAGAGAACGTACCCGTTAGAGTACATGGCTAGCTAGGACGTTTCAAATTCCCTGTACTCATATATATACTTTCTGTATTTGCATGTTTTAATCATCTCAAGCATTTTATTTTCACTCTGCTATTGAGGTCAAGGGCCCACCACCGCTAAGTCAGTAGTGTGCGAACCTTCCTGAGGTGATCCTGGCTACGATCAAGTTCTGATCGCAACAGGGTTTCGACGAGCGGATTTTTTTCCCGCGCGAGATTGGCATTGTGGGGTGTCCAGGTGCATTGACATTTTGAACCGCGTGCGACTTTTCGACAGTGACGAGTCCAGGCCCTCAGATTGGTTTCAGGGTATGCTGATCGATCAGTGTGCAGTGTCCAAAGTGGTGTCCAAATCAGCCTTGGGGGTAAAATTTAAGCTGATTTTTCAGTGTGAATTATCAAGGCAAACTGAATTTCAGAGTTAAAACTTTCACGGTACATTGAGAGTGGTGTTGCTGGTATAGTTGTTTGGGTTGTTTTTGTAATCGCGAAGATTTCGGGTTCGATTCCCGCGGGCGGGAACCCACCTGAGAGGGCTGCGAACTCTTTTTGCGGGAATCCTGGTTTGAACACCCCCTGTACACCCATACCCTATCATGTCCGAATCAGTGTGACTCGGTACACTATACTGATTCGTCAGTGCTACTTGTACAGCAACATGCAAAATGGTCAGTGTGACAAAATAGGTTATACTGAAAATTCAGTGCAAAATTGAAGCATATGCTGAATTTCCAGGGAAAACGAAAATCTGAGCTACAAAATCAGCGTAATCAGCGTGTTTTACGCTGATATCTGAGGGCCTGGACGAGTCAATATGCACCTCGTCCGCGACGTCAGCGCGTTTCACGCTGACGAACAAAAAATACAGTAATCGTCGCACAAGGGCGACACACGTTTGTGACATTGTACGTATATGTTGTTTTTACGGGTCACAAACACTTCGAGACACAAATGTCCAGTCAGGAATGCACCCTAAGTCCGGTATTTGAGCCATAATACACGATTCTTTTCAACCCCATGCACCCACAATAGGGCATCTAAGCAGAGTATGCCACTGTAACTGTCCGATACAATAGGATATGCAGTATCAGAGCGATACATGGTGTACATTGCACAGGTGAAGATGCACTGCATGGCAGTTCTAAGAATATACATTGACAAAGGCTACTGCAATAACTGGAAACTGCCAATGGATGCCACCTAGACAGGTAAGTTCTGGAAAGCTACAGTAGTTGAATAACACGGCCAAGTATGAGGCAGTTACCGAATGAAACCGCTTGAACGCAAGCCTTGAAGCGAGACACTGATCCGTCTACACAGCCAGCACTGAAGCAGGAATTCAGCTGATAACACAGCATGTTGGAAGCTCCTGCATTAGAGGCACATGTATACAGGCACATGCATAGAGGCACACACACATTCCACACATAAGGGCAAACACATGTACATTAGGTTGAGCTATGAATCACTGGGGGAGGCCACACATTTACCAAACGTTAATGACAAAACACAGGGCAGATCATTTACGCTCTACACAGTGCAGTTGCATATAATGGAAAAGATAATAGCACTGCAAAACAAACAAACCCACCTTTTTCGTTGTCTTGCACCGGCTCATGCTCCCCCCGCTGCTAGCACCACTCCCCGAGCGCCACGACGCAAACGAACCTCCTGCTCCCTTCTCCGACCCCAGCTCATTCCCACCCTTCTGTCTGCTCACCTTTTTTGTTGCTTTGCCCCGGCTCATGCTCCCACTGCTAGCACCACTCCCCGAGTTCCACGACGCAAACGATCCTCCTGCTCCTCCCTTCTCCGACCCCAGCTCATTCCCACCCTTCTCTGCCCTCAGCATCTGCTCCGGTACTGCGAATCCGGACGCGTCAACCTCAGCCACGGCAGCAGCAAAGGCGACAGCAGCAGGGGAGGCGGGCAGCGAAAACCCCTTGGCAGAGCGGGAGGGGGTGAGGGGGATAGTCTCGGATAGGTCGAGAGAAAGCTCGGTGAAATCGGGGTAGGTGATAACTGGGGTAGGTGATCTTGGGGAGTGGTGGAGGGACCTCCCAGGTGATACCCCTGCTGCTGCTGCTGCTGCTGTGCCAGTTGGTGGTGGCGATGGTGGTGGTGATGGTGGTGAGATGTGCCTGGTGGGGGATTTAGAAGAGCCTGCCGCTGAATCAAGCACAAGCCTTGGACCTGGAGAGGCAGCAGTAGAAGCAGCACGAGCAGCATTAGCATTGGCAGCAGAGGGGCTTCTGTCCCCACCTCTCCCTGCTGCCCCACCTGCCCCTACAACTGTAGCTGTAAGGGAATCCGGGGCAGCGGGAACAGCGAAGAAAAGGCTGCTGCCATCTGAATCTCCACCTGAGACTTCACCTGAGAATTCACCTGGCGCTCCAGCCGCCCCTTCTGCTGCTGCCGCGGCTTCGGCAGTGGATACCTTGGCAGGGGTCGAGGAGGAGGTGGAAGAGGAGCGCACCCAGTCAGAGACAGAGAGGCGAGCACTTGCACGCTCACCACCGTCACACGCACCCCCTGCTGCTGCAGTTGCTACAGTTGCATCTGCTGTCCCTGCTGCTCCTGCTGTCCCTGCTGCTCCTGCTGCAGCGGCGAAATCAGCACCTTCTTGCGTCGAGAGACTCGTCGGCTGCTGGTGAGCAGACGACGAGGGGCTTGCTGCCGAAACACTGCTGCTGGTCGGCCGCACCTGCACCCCCCGCAGAGCCAGCTTCCGGGAAATCTCCTCGTCCCAGGTGAGGCCTGAGGGCGCTGTGAGGCCCACTGAACCCCGCAGCCTGCTCGCCCCGCCTCCCTGCTCGCCCCCACTGCTCGCCCCTGCAGCACCCTCCTTAGTTCCTCCAGCAGCCCCATCCCCATCACTAGCATCAGCACCAGCACCAGCATTGGCAGCAGAGGCAGCACCAGCACCAGCACTAGCACCAGCACTACCAGCACCAGCACCATCAGCAGCAGACGCCCCGAACCCTGCTGCGCCCCCTCCTCCCGCCGTCCCACCAACCACAATGGAGCCAGCCACAAGCCCCCCTGGCGGAATGGCCCCCAGGCTGCGAATGCGGTAGCGGTCAAATGCCGTGCGGGGGGAACGACCGTACACGAGCGAGCGGGCATACGGAGGGGGCGTGCAGACAGGAGACTGTGTGGGGGTCATAGCATCTGCCATAGCATCTGTCATTGTGTCTGATTGTGCATCTAGTCCTGGTGGGGGGATGCCTGATACGGACAGGGATATTGGGATCTCCCTAGACCATCCCCCCCCTCGTCCCCTGCCCCTTCCTCCCCCTGCTCCTACTCGCCGCCCTCCTCCATTTCCCTCTCCTCCCCTTCCTCTGCCCCATCCTCCTTCGTCCCCTCCTCCTCCTCCTGCTCCTGCTCCTGCTCCCTCCCTTCCTCCTCCTACCCCGTCGCCTCCTCCCCATCCCCCTCCTTCTCCGTCTCCCATGCTCAGTCTGCCGCCCGCAGGAGACTCTGCTGACGTGGCAGCAGCAGCCAGGCAGTGCGCCCGCGTGGACAACCCAACGAGGCTGCCGCCCCCGCGGGCGGTCATGCCAGCTGGCAGCCGGATGAACTCGTCTGAGTGGCAGATCCGCTGACGCACAAACGGACGGTCACGATCCTTCCTGGGCTGCTGGGGGGGCTGCGGCTCCAGCCTTGGTTTCTGGGGTGGATGGGGCTGTAGCGGCGGCTGTTGTAGCTGTTGCTGTTGCTGCTGCTTCTGCTGCTCTGGCAGCTGCTGCTGTCCCTTTGCCTGCTGTGACTCTTCTTGCTTCTCCAACGGGACACTGCCCAACTCTTCCTGTTGCGGAACCAAAGTTGCCTCCTGCTTTCCTGCAAGCTGCTGCCTCTCCGTTTGCTGCTGCTGCTGCTGGTGCGCTCCCTCCTCCACCTGCTTCCGCTGCTCCTCAGCTCTCTTCTGTTCCTGCAACATCTTCTGCTCCTGCAGTGCCTTCTGCTGCTGCAGCTCTTCCAGCAGCAGCGCCTCCTGCCTCTTCAGAACCGCCTCCTGCATTTTCAGCCTCCGTTCCAGCACAGGCGGCAATGTCAGCGGCGGCAGCAGCTGCTGATATTCCTGCCACCGCTGCTTCTGAGCCTCTGTCAGCCTAGGTCCTCCACTGCCCTCCCCCCCATCCCCACTCCCCATACCCCCGCTTCTCCTCCTTCCACTATTAGTACCACTGCCGCCTCTTTCTATCACCGACCCAGTGCTTTCTGCGCCGCTGCTCGTCCCGCTGCCATATCCCCCTCCCCTAGGTGTTCCGCCCGCAGGTGTGCCTCCCCCAGACGCCCCTCCCCCGGGTGTGCTTCCCTCGTCGTCTTCCCCACCCCATCCGCCCCCCCCTCTGCCCGCAAACCCACCAGCAGCGCCACTGAAGCTGCTGCTGCGCGCTCTCCCACTCACAAACGCCGCTCGCAATCCTGCTGCTGCTTCTGCGCCCCCTAACGCCCCAACCCCTCCACGCCCCAGATCCCCTCTGCGCCCACCTCCCACTCGTCCCTCCACCCCATCCTTTCCCTTCCCTGTGACTCCACTCCCACCGTTACCACTACCCCAATCGCCAGAACTTCGATTTCCGCCGCCCGAATCGTCAACTGCGTGGTTTCTGCGTCCCCAGGCGCCACCAGCAGTGCCGGGGCGAACCTCAGGGGAGAGGTGGCGGTGAAACTGCTGCAGCAGCAGATCCTCGGCTCTGCCAGAGCTCATGGAGCGGAGGAAGAGGGAGGCTGCAGAGGAAGACGCGGAGGAGGAGAGTGTGGAGGAGGAGAGGGGCTCCTGACCCTCGTCCTCTGCTACTGGGGAGAAGAGGGAGGGTTCACGTGCGAGGTGGTAACCGCCTGTGCCGTCTGCGTAACCACCGGTGGTATCCGTGTAACCATCGGCCGTGCCATCGCCACGGCCTCTGGTGGACTCGTCTACAGCTCTGTAAAAACTACCACCAGGTGGATTTGCCTCATGAGAATACATTCTTTCTCTGCTTCCGTGCCTGCCCCTGCCCCCGCTGGTGCCCTCGCCCCCGCTACCGCTCCCGCCCCTGCCCCTGTCCCATTGCACCTCTTCCCCACTCTCGCTCTCACTCTCACTCCTCCCGGTGATCTTCCCCATCGCCTCCCCCTCCCAATCTCCCGTGCTCACACATCGACTGAACGTGGCCAACTGGGATTTTTTGGCTGCTAGTGCCTGCTCCTCGCACTCTGGTTGTCGCGTGCTTGTGGATCGGCCGAACCCGAAGCTGCGGCCTCGGGAATAGCGGGGGGAGACGAGGAGGGAGAGGGAGGAGGGGGAGGTGGGGGCGGTGCGAGGACTGAAGGGCGGGTGGAGGCGTCGGGCAGAGGAGAAGAGAGCTGCAACTGCTGGCGATGCTGCTGCTGCTCCTCGAGAGGTGGGGAACGGTCGAGAGGTGTGTCGAGAGTCAAAATGAGCAAGTCCAGAGGCATTTCCCTCTGTATCCACCATTGAGACGCTTCCTCCTCTTCTCCTCCCTTGACTATGCCACTTTCGGGAACTACCAGTAGGTGTTACTGGGACCTGCTTGCTGCTGCTTCTGCTGCCACTGCTGCTTCTGCTGCTCCGTTGACCAAAGCTAGAGGGATCCAAACAAGGCTCGTCTCGGCTGCCGTCCCCACCGCTGCCAGTATGCAGCAGCTTTCTCACTTCTCTAGGGGATTTTTGAACCAACTCAAACGTTGACTCATTGTTGCCGCCCCCACTGCTGCCTGTATGCAGCAGCCCCCTAACGTGTCGGAGGGAAATGAACTCTGCACTGTGTGACACCCCTGTTCTCGTGCGCCTTGCAATTGGTCTTCTAGCTGAGGGAGGAGAAGGGGAAACTAACCTCTCAAATTCATCCACCTCTTGCCCTCTTCCTCCTCCTCCCCTTTCATATCTAGCCCTTCCCCATTCCCAAGCCCCTTCGTCTTCACATTCCACCCCACGTCCCCCTCCTCCTCCTCCTCCTGCTACTCCTCCTCCTTCTCCTCCTCCTGCTCCTGCTCCCGTTCCAATGCCCCTACGCCTGTCCCCTCTTGCCTCTTTGCTCCCACCATCGCCACTACCATGCCTCTCACCGTCACCACTGCCACCATACCTCCCACCCTCACCACTGCCACCGTGCCTGCTTCTACCGTCACCACTATCACGCCTGCCACCAGAACCCACACTGCTGTGACGGGGAAACACGCCACCCAGGGTACCGTCACCCCCCAAAGTCGAATTCAAACCACCCCCCAGAGAAAACGACGTGCCTGTCACACCCAGCGACACGGACACAGGAACAGCGCTTCTACTAGCCATTACGGTAGCAGCAGAAGCAGCAGAGGCAGCAGAAACGGCCCCGCTTCTCTCCTCTCTCCTCCTGCCCCCCTTCCCCCTCTCCCTGTCAATAGAAGAAGCTGAGCTAGGTCTTGCGCTCGCGGATCCTCCTGCTGTTCCTGCTGGTTCCACCGATCCTCTCGTCCCATAGCTCTCTCTGCGTGCCCCTGCTGAGTGCGGCCTCTCCCTGGACCTCTCCTCCCGGGAGTGCTTATGGCGAGGCTTATGCGAGTGAGCCTGCGTTGTTTGATGCTGCTGCTGCTGCTGCTGCCACTTGTGCTGCTGACTCAGGTCGCGCCAACCTGTCCAACCCATCGCTGACGTGGGAGAGGTGACTGCTGACGTGGACCGGGCAACACCGCCCAGAATGCGAGTGCGGCGGCGAGACGGGCGCCACTCAAACGCATCGGAGTCATCCTCGTCACCTTCTGAAATATCATCAAACAAATCGTCCCCCGAACCGCCTCTTGAGAAGCCTGCATCTGTCCCTGCTTCTCTCCCTGCTAACCTTGCCCCTACTATCCCCGTCCCAACTCCAGCTCCTCCTCCCCCTACTCCTCCGCCACTCCCTGCTAGCACACGAGCGCCCACAGCTGCTAGCCTGCTCGCAACCTCTGAGTCCCATGTTTGGCCGGAGGGCGAATTACCAGAGTTACCAGAACCCCACTCTTCACCAAGCGATGAGTGCCCCACACCTCCACTCCCACCCCTTGAACCGCCAGAAGCCCTCTGTCTCTGCCTACTTGAAACCTCCTCCCTCGGAAATACCTGCATCGTGTAGTCTTGAGAAAACGACTTACCTATGTGCCCTCGTGCCAATGCACTGCTACTACTAGCCCCAGCAAGAGCCCCAGTAATGCCACTCCTATCATCAGATTCCCTGCCACTTCTACCACCAGATTTGGTGCCGTTCCCAGCACTACCACTCCTAGTAGCAGCCCCATTCCTAGCACCAGTCCCAGAGCCGTTCCTAGAATCCGTAAGGCTCCTAGTAGCAACCTTAGTGCCGCTTGTGGTGTGCATAACGCGGCCTAAGGGCAGCTTCTGCTGTCCTGACCCAGTGGTTGCTCGTTTAACGCGCCCCGCCTGGTGTCCCACCTTCTGTGCTTTCCACGCTGCACCTGAGTAAGAATCTGAACCGGAATCAGTCTCTACTCCTGCCGCTTCTATCTCTGCCGCTGCCTCTGACCCTGCCTCTGCTTCTGTTTCTGTTTCTTCTGTTGCCGGTCCTGCTTCTGCAACTGCTGCTTCTGGTGCTGAGTCGGCATCTGACTGTGAGAAATGGGTGTCGATGCGAGGAAGGGAAAAGGATGCTGCCACACGCGCTGTGTGCTGCTGCCTTGGGAAATGAGCGTCAGGTGCAGGTGAGTGCGAGAAGCATGCTTCTTCGTGAGGCAGAGACAAGGACACTCCTACTACACGCCCACCAGAAAAGCCAGACTCGGCCTCTTGCCTTCTCCGAGGATCGCTACCCTCTCTGCTTCCCCCCTTTTTTGAACCAGACGCCTTCTTCTTCTCCTCGTTCCCCTTTCCACCATGACCAGAACAACCACCAGCACCATCACCACCAGCACCAGCACCAGCACCAGCACCAGCACCAGCAGAAACTCTTGTATGGTAAACCTCGTTATCATTGCAACGCTTCCTGCCCACCTGCTCCTCACCAAAACTGTCCTCTGTATAGTCATCCTCGTCACCGCTGCAATCATCAGCCTGCAGGCGCGTGTTGCTGCTCCCTCCAAACGACAAGGACCTACAATGCCCATACGCAACCACGGGAGCCTTGCCTCTTCCTCCTGCTGCCCCTGCTGTACCTACTGCCCCTGCTGCCCCCGTTGCTCTTGCTGCCCTTGTTCCTCCCGCTGCTCCGGCTGCAGCAATCACACGAGCAGGAGACAGGTTCGGGAACGAACCAGACCTACCCGGCATTCCTTCGCCCGACAAATCCTCATCAAAACCGGACCCCGCCCATCCAGACCCCCCACTACTAACAGACCTTCCCTTTCCTCCCGTCCGCCTGAAAGCCAAACCCGAACCCACAACGGTCCCATTGCGGCTTCGGTCCCTTCTCCCTCCCTTCGGCCCCTCCCCATCGACCTTCTGTGCCTGTCCTTGCCTTCCCGTCCCTTTTGTCCGCATCCTCTTCTCCTTTATAGTTTGCTTCGCTTTGTTTCCTGTGCGTGTGACCATCCCCTTCCCTTGGTTCTGAGTTGTGCTGTCTGTATCTGTTGCTTCGCTGGTGTAGCTTCGCAGCAAGGCCAACTGGCGCGCCCATTCAGGCCGTGGGCTGATCATGGGCGAGTCTCCAGCGTCGCTTAGAGGGTTCTTCTCCTGCTCCTGCCGCTCCTGCTCCTGCTGCTGTTCCTGCAATGACGAGCGGTCCAAGTAAGGCCTGCGTTGCTGCTGTTGCTGCTGCTTCTCCTGCTGCTTATGAATCTGTTGCTGTGGATTCCACACAAAATCCTCCTCCTCTCCTTCCTCCTCATCTTCCTCGCAACCGCTGCTGCTATCAGCTACCTCCACCTTCACAGCGCTATCTTCACTCTCTAAACCTAGCCCCATACCCCTCTCTAAACCCAGCTGTTCCATGCCCCTCTCTTCTTCCCCCAGGCAACCATCCCCTTCATCCCTATTTACACCCCCCATCCTCAGCTGAAGCCTCGACCTCCCTCCACTCACTTTCCCGCCTTCTGGTAAATCCAAAGAATCAATCGCTGTAAACAGGCTCGATTCAGCCGTTGCAGAGGTAACAGAGGGAGCCGTTGCAGCGGCAGCAACAGCAACAGCGGCAGAAACGGAAGCGGTCGCTGTGGCAGCGGCTATAGCAGGGGCTGTAGCAGCGGCTCGTGGGTGCAAGGGGGACTTGGCCAGAAGCTCGTCTCTCGAACGGCAGGTCAGGTAGGCTTTAGGCGCGTCCGGGTAGACAATCAGGGCCTCACGTGGGGGTATCGTTCCGCGCACACTAGCTATGAGAGCGCCTATATGCGAGCTGAGCTTATGAAGGGCGTGATTGTACGGGGAGGTGAGCAGGTCGGTGTGGAATTTTCCGTTCTTGGTTGCTGCTAGCACATGAATGGAACGGAGCTGGGATGAATGAAGATGAGACGGGGGAAGTAGAAAGGAGGAAATGTTTACAAGATTCAGAACTGATGCAGTTACTTTTGCCCTCGGTTGCTGCCAGCATGTGGATGGAATGAAGCTGGAATTATGTTGAGAAGCAGAGTAGAAAAGGGGAGACAGAGAGAACGCGCTGTTTATACTGCACAGGAGAAGTGTAGCACACGAAGGGGTGGTTCAGTTCGTGTCGTTGCGTATCATAAAATCTCTAGCAGGGCTGCCTCAGTACAGATTAGCAGATTAGGTAGTGCTCTGGCGATAAGGAAGCTGCGTAACACATTGTAACTCATTGTAATGCGTACTTGCTCCAGAAACTCATAAGCCCGGATTTTGTCCACATTGTGCGTGCTTGCTCCATATTCTGCATTGCATATCTGTGCTCCAGGAACTTAGCGCGACTTTGTCCAGGCATACCTGCTCCAGAAACTTGTAAGCGCGGACTTTGTCCAGTGCTTCATGGCCGCCAAGCGTATATACGACTTTGTCTCGCACAAGGAATGCGAGCACGGTTCCATCGTAGCACTGCACAGCACAGCACGGCAAAGAGTGAGAGGAAAGTCTGGAGTCAATTGAAAAAAAAAAGATTGTAGATGGCTGTGTCTCGCACAAGGAATGCGAGCACGGTTCCGTCGCAGCACTGCACTGCGCAGCACACAACAACACGGCAAGGATTGAGAGGGATGACTCTACGTCAACTGAAAAAGCTTCCAGGTGGCTGTGTCTTGAACAAGGAATGCGAATCGGAAAGAAATTTAAAGGCTAGGTTAGGTAAGACTAGGGTAGTAGCTTGCAAGAAATAGCTTGGGTGTTCTTAAAAGTTTCGGAAAAAAGTTCTAAGGCTAGGGTAGTAGCTTGCGTGTAAGACTTGCTCCTCTGTACAGCACTCTCTCTTGCTGGAGCTATGAGTGTAGAACTTGGCTCATTGTAAGGGTTTTCCGATAGGCCAGCTCAAGTTCAGTGGTGAATAAGCGACGGAGAGTCGTGGCTGAGTTAGGGTTAAGGCAAAAAAAAAAAAAAGCACTCGTCAAGAGGTTGACGGGGCGGTACGCTCGTAAGGTGACTTTAAAGCGTGAAAAAAACATCTTCAATGTCTCTTGATAGCCTACATGAGAAAGGCGTGTTCAAGAGAGGCCTACCCGGGAATAGCTGGAAACGTTATCAGGCAATTGTCGCATAGCTTCGACAATAATGGAGGTGCAGTCCCCGGGAAAGCTGCTGTGCGCATAGAGAATTGTACCGCGGTATACTATAGCGGCGTAATAAATTAAATACTCCTCGGGCTCAGCCATTTCTGCCACTCGACCCTCTGGCTAACAAAATAAATTAACCTTTCATAAATACCAGAACGCGTATGCATTTACTCCTGCCTAACCTACTCGTCTGGCGCTCCATTATTTGTTCAAAAGGCTGTTCCTATAGCTGCATTTCAAGAAACGTCAAGTAAGCGCATAACGTCCTGTCGGCATTACCTCAGCCCTAGGAATATGGTATGCTATCCAGCAACTATCATTCGACCTAGATGCTGTCCTTGACCCTAGGGACCTGTTGGTATGGGAATCCTCTTTGTGCTTGGATGTTGGGATGCTCCTAGATTTTCTCCGTGTTCGCTTACGCGTTTCGCAAATACTCGCCAGAACGCGGTAACGTGCCTAGTCGGGGCCGCACAAGTTTCGCCTCACGACAATTTGTGGTTGCAAGAAAGTCCATGGTTGTTGGGACTAGGCGGCACCATTTGCATTGCTGTAGTCCGTTGAGCGTATCCCATTCAACGAACATGGGTGCAACTTTGTTGTAGGAGTGTTATGAGTTGTACTAAGAAGAGTGCGCGGAAGACTTTATAAAAAGGATGTCGAATACAGAATGACGAGAATGATCAAGAGGCATGCATTTATAGGCTCGAAACCGGGCTAGGCGAGGACCTCGGGACGTGCGAGGTTTGGATGTGTTGCGATTGGTGCGGAAGCGACTCGGAAAAGTGGTTCGGGCCGAAGTGTAGGCCGAACCCAGACTGACGCGAAGTTCGGGATGTCCTCGCTAGGAGCAGCCTCTACAGGAATGAATTCTAATTCATTACAAGGAGCTAACATCGTTACAGTACATACAGAATAACAGTTGCCGATAACAGTTAAAATGCTGTTATGCCGTAAGGTTCCCTATCACCTGTTTATTCGTAGACAATACATTCGTGATATAATTTCTTCCTTGCGCCACAACAGCCCTCCATGCGAATCTAGTAAACAGGAGCAAAAACATAAGAAAGCCTGTACACCCTGTTCTGTCCACCTAGCTGGGTTACGAGAGGCGGTGTATGTTGGTAAGGACGCGATAGCCGAGCTTGAAGTCGGATAGCAGCGCATACTCGTTTCGCGCATGATAAGTGGCCATGACACCTGCCACAGAATTGGAGCATATACGGGTCCAAGAAGGCCGCACTACATGGCTCCTACAAAAGAAAGAGGTGACCAGCATAGGCTACCAAAAGTGATTTAAGAGAAAAGCAGAGCCACATGGTCCCACCACATCCCATGCTATCACCATCACATCGAAAAAGCATTGATAAAACCCACCCTCTATCCTCACCATACCCCAATCCCTCACCATTTCAGATGCTCCGAAACAAGCAGATGTGGTATCACCAAGCACCAGAATTATAGAAATCAAAATCAATATCAAAAGACAATCTCACCATATCCCATGGTCTGCACATCGAATCCTGCCTCCTGCAGATCGCGAATCAACGGCAGGGATCCCGTGATGGAGTACGGCTTGCACTCGCCCATCACATCCTTCGTGGCGGTTACCAGCGCGTGGTAACCAGGCGAGTCCAGGTTACACGCCACGCCCTTCATCGGCGCCTCTGCTATCTCTAGCTCGAGTCTGAAGGGGAGGTTAGGGAAAGGGGTTGGCTCATGGAAGAGGGAGGGAAGGAAATTGAGTGCGAAGAAAAGAGGGCGAAAAGAGATGCACGTGTACATTGGAGGTTCAATCGCCCTCTCATACGTTCCCTCCGCCCACTGGCTTCCTTCCCCCGTAACACTCTCTGCTCCAAACATTCAGCTTCCTCCTTTCCTCCCACTCCTCCCTCTCTTCTATTCTCCCGCATTAGACATATCCACGGGCCCGTTCTCACCTGCCCTGCAGATTTTCTTCGGGCAGAACAAATTTCGAGCACGGGCCGGGGCCTGAGAGCGTGGACAGGTTGGCGTTTATGTCTGCCACGTACTCCCTCAGCTTCGCTGCTACCTCGTCCACACTGCAGTGATGGAGAGTGGTACAGAGGTGGTAGGGGAGCATAGAGAGGGGTGAAGTGTGGTGTGAGTTGGTGGCCCATAGAACACGAGAGCGTGGACAGGTTGGCATTTATGTCTGCCACATACTCCCTCAGCTTCGCTACCACCTCGTCCACACTGCGGTGGTGGGGGGTGGGAGGGCATGCGGAGAGGTGAAGTGCGGTGTGAGTTGGTGGGCCCAAGAAGCACATGAGCGCATGGGGTACAATTTGGTGCCTATGCCTGCCATGTGTTGACTCCGCGTCGCTGCCGCCTCGTCAACACTGCAGAGGGATGGGAGAGAGAGGGCAGTGGCTGAGCATGGGGATTCACTTGGATTCTCATCATGAGTTCACACAAACAGGAGGCACAACAGGGTTGCCATAAACATTTAGCGGCATGCTAGTTCTCAAATAATCATGCGTAAGCACGCATGCCAGTGCATGCTAGTACTTGCACTCAGGGAACGATTGCTCTTAAGACATGCATGCATGGATCTTCATGTTGTAGGGGGTTAAAAAAGAAAAAGAAAAAAAGAACACACAAATTTTTTTTTTTTCAGTCAACTCGATAATTCTCAAAAGCGCCTCCAACTGTACAAGAATCGCACGCACGCACGCATCTTGCACACCGGCATAGAGAATACTCAGAATGGAAAATACACACTCAGGAATCACTCACTCATAGAATGGCGTTATTCTGATGTCGTATGCCGTCGGGGGAAGAGGCAAGTACAATGTAGGCACACGCAAGCATCGACCGCACGAAAGCACATGCGAGGTGGGAAAAGGCACAAAAAGTATGGGCGGAAAGAAGGACAGAGTGATGCGGATGGGATGGGGGGGGTCAAGAGAAGCGAGTAAAGAGGAAAAGAGCATAGAATTTGAAGGACGGGAATTGCTGCATCATGTAGGCTGAGAGGGAGGAGAGGCCAACCCAGCGACACTACCTGCAATCCCCTGCAAGTGTGCACTCCCCAGGGATCTGATTCACACTGCCGCCCGGATCTGGTGCAGCCACAGACATGGACAAAAGGAAGTATTGGGTTCAGGGGTTTCGGGTGTTGGGTCGAACCAAGTAGGCCCAGGAAGCACATTTCGGAAGGGGAACTTGGGAAAGAAACACTTGGAACAGTTCAAAGCCATGTGTAGAGAGGGTGTTTTTGAGACGTCTCAAGAACCAAGTAGGCCCATGAAGCACATAGTGGAAGGGCAACTTGGGAAAGAAACACTAGGAACAATTCAAAGTGAGGGTTGAGGAGTTTGAGTTTGCGATCTGAAATTTGGGAAGATAAGTTCAAGAAGCAAATGTTGCAAGGGAGACGCGGGGATCAGACCACTTGGGACAGCTGACAAATGTTATTGAGGGGTTTGGGTTTACTATCTAAAATTCAGGTAGGTACGGCCAGGAAGCAGATGTGCAAAGGGGAGGAGGAGGAGAGGAGAAGGCAGTGTGCAGGGATAAACGAGGGACCTGGACCAGGTGGGCTAGATGATGGGAGCTTGAGCAACGGAACAGTGAAAAAAACGAGTGTGGAAAACGCAGATCTGAAAAACCTGTAACATCCGAAAAACCTCCTTGCGTAAAACGAGGGAACTGGACCAGGTGGGCAAGATGATGGGAGCTCCAGTCAATATGTATGGGATATCCAGGGGAGTTTCTCTGCTCACTCACCACTCAACACCACTCAATACCACTCAACTTTATTCAACACCATTCACTCACACAACCACTGAGTGGGCTTCATGGTCGATGGTGTGGCGAACCCATACGTCTTCTCCATGGCATGGGGGGGAAGTCATGGATACATGTATGCACACTCACATCACCATACGTGTGCATCAGCCAACCTCACTCACACGACCACTGAGTGGGCTTCATGGTCGATGGTGTGGCAAACCCATACGTCTTCTCCATGGCATGGGGGGGAAGTCATGGATACATGTATGCACACTCACATCACCATACGTGTGCATCAGCCAACCTCACTCACACGACCACTGAGTGGGCTTCATGGTCGATGGTGTGGCAAACCCATACGTCTTCTCCATCTCGTGAGGAGGAAAGTCCCGATAGAAGCGGGTCTGAAACTCCGCCAAGGCTGTCATGCCGAGCTCGATAGGGTTCACCGCCTGCACAGGAGTGCAGAGCGGTGGAAAGGAGTGCAAAGGGGTGGAGTTGGTGTGTGGAGGGTGCGGCAAAACCATATGTCTTCTCCAACACATGTGGAGGGAAGTCCCGGTAAAATCAGATGTGGATCTCTGCTATTGCTGTCATGGCCTGCTCGATGGGGTTGATGGCCTGGAAGGGAGTGTTGTGGGGTGGTAAGGAGTGCAAAGGGGTGGAGTTGGAGTAAGGACAGTGTAGCAAACCCATACGTCTTCTCCATGGCATGCGGAGGGAAGTCCTGGTAGAAGCGGGCCTGTATCTCCGCCAGTGCTGTCATGGCCAGCTCGATAGGGTTCACCGCCTGGAAGGGAAAAGGTGCAAAGGAGTGCAGAGGGGTGCAGTTGGGGTGAGGGGGGCTGGTGGTAGAAGCGGGTCTGAATCTCCGCCAGTGCTGTCATGGCGAGCTCTATGGGGTTCACTGCCTGGAAGAGAGAGGGGGGTGTAAAGGGGTTCACAGGGGTGAGGTTGGAGTGCAGAGGTTTGGAGCTGGAGTGAGAGAAATGGAGACGACACAGGAGAAGGTGGTAAGAGCGGGTCTGCATCTCCGCCAGTGCTGTCATAGCCAGCTTGTGGCACTTAGTGACAGTTATGTCTGCACCTTGCGATGCAGACCCCATCAAAGCCGATGAGAGAGCACCTTGTGCGGCAGGCCCGAGTGGAAGAGCTTCCCAAACGCCTTGAGCTCTGCTCATGGCACTTAAGAGAGCACGTTGTGGGCTGGGCTGGGCACGTGATTCACTTCTATGTGTGCCAAGCACAAACCACTTCACCTTGTGCGGCAGCCCCGAGTGGAAGAGCTTCCCAAACGCCTTGAGCTTCCATGCCAGCATGCCCCCCGTGCCTATGCACGGCTGCTTGTCTGCCGTGTCCACCCAGAAGCTGCCACGTGGCATGGAGGGGACATAGAGGCAGAGAAAGGATGGTGAGAAGAGGATGGACAGAAGGTCTGAGTCCTGGGACGATTCTTGAGATGAGTTTTGGGGAGAGCTCGCTTGTCCGCCGTGTCCAACCAGAAGCTGCCGCGTGGCATGTGGGGGACATGGGAAGCAGAGAGAGGACGGAATGAGAGAGAACGGTGCGGAGAGGTTGCACGAGGTCTCTGAGTCTTAAGAGGTGTCTTGAGGCAAGTTTTGGGGCAAGTTTTGGGGCGAGGTTTGGGGCGAGGTTTGGGGCGAGGTTTGGGGCGAGGTTTGGGGCGAGGTTTGGGGCGAGGTTTGGGGCGAGGTTTGAGGCGAGGTTTGAGAGACGAGGTGAAGGGAACTTACAGAGGTCCGTTCTTGAGGTGGTCCAGCAGGCCCGCCTTGACCAGCCCATCCACCCCAATATCCTTCACCGTCGCATTCTCCTCGTTGTGAGAGGTGATGGGAGGAGGGAAACAGGAACTCACAGGGGTCCGTTCCTGAGGTGGTCCAGCAGGCCCGCCTTCACCAGCCCATCCACTCCAATATCCTTCACTGTTGCGTTCTCCTCATTGGCTATCAGCACCGCCACCACTGTCGCGCCCAGCTCCGGGCGGCAGACTGCCAGCTGGCGCATGAGCTCTGTGACGAGCGCCACGTGGCCCAGGCAGTCCGTGGTGCCGCGGCCTCTCAGCTTGTCCCCATCTCGGGAGAATGTGAAGGGGTCAAAGTCCTGGTAAAGGAGAGGCGAGGGAAGAGGGCGGACGAGACGAGAGAATGTGAGAGGGGGGAAAGAGCTGTTAGCTGGCTGGCAGTCCGTCTGGACGAGAGAATGTGGGTGAATGAGCTCCGCGACGTGACGAGTGCCACGTGGCCCAGGCGGTCCGTCCGTTGCGCCCCTGCCTCTCAATTTGTCTCAAAAGGTGAAAGGGGTCGAAGTCCTGGTGAAGCAGAGGCGAGGGACGTGGGGTGGGGGGAAGAGAGAATGTGAGAGGGAGGGGGCAGCGCATGAGCTCCGTGACGAGTGCCACGTGGCCCAGGCAGTCCGTGGTGCCTCTGCCCCTCAGCTTGTCCCCGTCCCGAGAGAAAGTGAAGGGGTCGACCGTCGAAGTGCTGCAGAAAGGGGAGTGGGAAAAGGAAGGGAATGTGAGGGAGGAGGAGGGAGAGGGCACCCTAGCTGACGCCACCCAGGCAGTCCGTGATGCTTTTGAGTCGACTCAAAAGCAGGCAGTCCGCGATGCCTCTGCCCCTCAGCTTGTCCCCGTCCCGAGAAAAGGTTGAGGGGCCGAAGTTCTGAGGAAGGAGAAGCACAAGGCGCGGAACGCAATGGGGGATGGGGGTCAGGGCACTATAGCTAGCTAGCTAGGCAGGCAGACCGGGATGGTACCTCAAACCAACCCCGGAAAAACTAGTGCCCACCTGAGAACACTCAGGGCAGCAAGGATAGGCACCTGCGGCCGCCATTCTCGGGTTACAACCCACCCAGTCATCGGGGTTGGCAGTGATGACGTCCATGTGACATACAGCCCACGAAGGAGAGAACCTTGGAGGGGTGCGAGCCCTTGTACGTGATGATCAGGCTGCCCCAGCAAGCCCGTGCGAGAACCCTTGTGCGTTACCCAACCCACCCAATCACACTAACAAGATGCTGATGCTCACCCAGTCATCGGGGTTGGCAGTGACGACGTCCATGTGACAGCCGACAAAGGAGAGCACGTTGGAGGGGTGTGAGCCCTTGTATGTGATGATGAGGTTGCCTCGCCCCTCCACGTAGCTCACATGCTGGATGTGCAGCGGGCCACCCTCCTCCTCACTGCACTCAACACAAGGGGGAAAGGACAGAGAGGGTGACAGAGAAAGGACTGAGGGGGTGAGGATTGAGGAGAGGACGTTGGAGGGGTGCGAGCGGGCTGTATGTGCAGCGGGCCTCCTTCCTCCTCACTGCACACAGCACAGGGGTACGAATGAAGATGGGTAAGCACGAGGGTGAATATTGACAAAATACTTCTGGAAACTGCAGAGAAGAAGACTAAAACGAGAGTGACTGTGGAGAAAACTGTACCGAGGGCGACTCTGAGTTTGTGAAGGGAGCATCGATAGGGGCACGCACCTGCACTGCAGGGCTTGTTTTGAGGTGCCTCAAAACAGGAGCATCGATAGGGGCACCTGCACTGCAGGGCTGAAGCACGTTCGCGAATGGGGGTTCTTTCGAGTTTGAAGGTTTTGAGATTTTCTTGAATTTCTGGGAGCAATTTTTACAAGTCTCGATCCTTTCGCTTAAGCGTCTCTACAGGTTTGCTGCTACTCCGAGACGAATTTGGATCATAGGGGCATCTGCACTGCACTGCAGGGCTGAAGCACGTTCATTTCAGAGCATGTCGCACTGCAAGCTGCACGGACGGTCGTCGTACCTGGGAATCAGTTCCAGACTTCTTATAAATTAACGGGCTGTAAGAGGGGGCTGTGGCACGCGCATGTTTTTTGAGAATTCTCAAAAAACATGCACGAACGGTCGTCGTACCTGAGAATCAGTTCCAGACTTCTTATTAATTAACGGGCTGTAAGAGGGGGCTGTGGCACGCGCAGAACCTGTCAAACTGCCCTCTTCAGGTCCTGTAGGGCTGTAAGTACCTGTAAGAAGGGGTACTAGAATCAATGTGTAAAAACCTCAAGAAAAATAGGTACCTGTACGGCTGCAGGCAGCACGTCCAGAACATGTCGCACTGTCCTCTGTACGGCTCTGTAGGGCTGTACGTACATGTAAGAGGGGGAACTAAATATAACTTTTAAAGAACTTATATGACATAGGTACCTGTAGGGCTGCAGCACTTCGAGAACGTGTCGCACTGCGCGGTCCTCCTTGGGCACGCATTCAGGAGGGTTGTTCTGCCAGCCAGCAGGACATTCGATACAGTCACACAACGGACAGCGATGGAAACGAAGCGTGAAACACAGGACAGATTCAAGGCACAGGGCGACCAGGTGGAGCGGTAACAACTCTCGGACCAGATTCAACTGGCAAAACGCGGCGATGGCGTGGCGTCATACGGAATAGTCAAGACGGAACGATGGTGAAATCGAAAAAAGGTCATTGGAAGGACCGCAAAGTGATTTCGTAAACCACGCAATCGAAGGAGATACATGCAACACGACATGTGCTTTGCAGAGATCACAAAACCGGATCGCTACGCCATCGGAGCTTCTCCTGTTGCCAGTTGGCAGCAGAACGACACGACAATCCTAATCTCACCTGAAGGTAACGCGCCTCGTTGATCAGCTTTTCCAGTAGCGTCACGAACCTGTCCTCGTCCAGCTGCCAGTCCAGGATTGGCTGAGACGCCATGACCAGGAAGCTAGAGAGCAGGCAGCAAGGAAAGAGCAATTACTAGGAGAATAAGACGGGAAAGTATCTCCTTGGTCAAACTCGCGGAAATGGAATTCCGATAAATGTTGATCTGCTGCAAAATAAACGGGCCATTTAACTTATGCCAGTGCGATAATGCAGATGCATACAATAGACGGCCGTAGGGGAAAGAGGCTGACGGAATGTTATCTGCCCTTCGGTCAGAAAAAAATAAACCCCATCGGGATGGCATACGACTGGGGGAGCCTCAACCCTAAACACGGGTAACCGCGTAATTTTGCCGGCAGGCCGACAGTTTTCCCTGAACCGTCTATTGCATGCATGTGGCCGACAGTTTTCCCTAAACCCCATCGGAATGGCATGCGTCAGCTAAAAGCCGAAAATAAACTGCTGTGGCTGTAAATCCTCGGTACAAGCAAAAAATTACATGTGAGTTGAGCGTACATTGAGAATCTAGTTGGTATCTGTTATGGTTATCTCTGACCCTTCTATCTGCCTTGACACGCAACCCTCATTGCTAACTAACTTCGTTTCTTCATTAAAGCACACAAAAACAATAATTCAGAATTATTATTGAGTAATAAGCTGATCGTCGAGACATGTTTCACGACTAGACTCGTCGCAACACATGCTCTGGAGAACGTGAGAAGTATTTCATCAAGGAACCAGAGCAACGACGTTCGACTCTCAAAACGTCCGAAATAACTACGTTAACGACTGCTGAAGTGTTTGAAGGCGAAGAGGTGTTTCCGTTGGAAACGTTCGACCTGGAAGATTTTTCCTTGGCTCACCTGTTCAACGACGAGTACTTATTTTCTAAGGCTGTGGACGACGAAACGACATATAAAGTTCGACATGAGAAAGGCTGGAAGTTACAGGAAGTGCATATGCAACATGAATATTTTTAAAAGCTGTAACGATTTTCAAAATTGTGTATTTTGAAAGCGAAGCGGCTTGTAATGTAGCAATGGTCATCGGCGAACCGCGCTAAACGCCCGTTTTGGAGTACAAAACGTGGGCTGGAGATCATTTCCCTCCACCCACGTCTCTCATTTTTCAAACGGTTTAGTCAAGTTTCGACTTCCCAATTCCAAGCTGGCGAAGTTGAAATCACTACCTCGCTTTCAGTCTCCGTCGACACTCCTTTCAGATATTTTCTCTCACAACGCGGCTACAATGGCACTTAACGACGACAACGGTGACAACGCCAACGCCCCAATTCGTCCCGACGACGGAAATTTTACCCGCGATCCCGCGGGCGAACGTCGTAACAAGCGCCGGGCAGACGACGAGGAGTCGACCCCGACCGCCGTCGAAGTCCTGCTGCGCGAGGCCGACCTCGCTGGGACACGCGCCACTGGGGGGCCTCGAGCGCACGTGGCCCCTGAGGGGCCTGAGGCGCCGGCCACCGCCGAGGGTGCCAAGTCAACGCCGGCCAGCGCGACCGGCACCCCCCCGTCAGCGTCAGCGCCGCAGGCAGGCACACGCGCCTGACGCGAGGCCTCAGGCGCACGTGGGCCCTGACGCGCCTCAGGCCCCTGACGCGCCTGTGGCCTCGCCCGTCTTCACCTCGGCCCAACTGCAGCAGCTGTTGTCCCTCTTACAGCAGCAAGTCCCCGCCATTACGGAAGCAACCGCTACACCAAACGCGACTTCAATTTCTGCTAAAAGCGCAAAGGAAAAAAGGGAGACGGTGCAACGCGCTCGCACGGCAAAAATCGCACGCACCGAGGGCGCCACTGTCAAGGCTACCCCGGGACCGAAAAATCCCGCCGACAGCGACACTTCAGACGACGAAGCTGGTGAGGCACCTGCTGATAATGCATTTTTTTCGACCACCGAGCACCTTCCCCCTCTTCCCACCTCCAACCCCAACCTCACCGCATCCTCATTCAAGAACGCGGCTGTCCGTGAGCAAGCCGAGCTCCTCGAGGACCTGCGCGCTTACCTGATGCACGCGGAACAGAAGGTGCGACTCAACGAACCGGCGAGTGCCATCGAACTTCTCCAGGAGGCACTCACGCTCGTCAACAATCGTTTCAAGCTTCTTCACGTCGCCGATTACACGAACTTCCGCGTTGCTAACCGGTTCAAGATGTACGAGGAGAAGAGCTTGTTCACCTCACGCCCATTCAAGCAAGCCATGGCGGACGTTGCGGCCATGGAACGCGCGCAAGGCAATCTCGGTCGTGCCGCACGCGGTGGAGGGCGAGGAACCGGAGCATTTGGCAACAAACGCGGGCCGCCAATGGACGAAAACGGCAGGAGCTTTCGTGGAACTTGCTTCAAGTGCGAGTAGCCAAGCCACATGGCCAATGTGTGCCCTGAAAATGGGCGGGGACCCCAAGGTCCCGCGCCGATGGTGTGACCCCTTGAGAGGGAAACCACTTGGGGGCGCCGAGAGGATGTTGCATGGGCAACACGGCGCGCTTAGGCCGCTGGCCAGATCGGTTGAGCGCGTAGAACGGCCGCCGGCCGACCCCAAGTGAAGGGGGTAGGACTAGGAGTCCTAGGTTTTAGCCATGAGTGGCAATCATGAGATCTATGCGTATGGAATATGGGCCGGAAGGGCATGAAACTTGGATGATTGTTGTTACGTGGCCAATGAATAATATTTGAACGTTTGAAACCTGGATTGTTGAAGCAAGCAAGCCTCAAAGAGTGGAGGTAACTGTGAGAGAAGTAGGTAGAGTTAGATGGGCTTGGGAGCCATAGCTTAGGAGCCTTGGTAGTTAAGTTCGAGGGTGAGGAGAGTGTCGAGAAAGTTGTGAAGGGGAATGAGGGTTTCACTATAGGTTCAAGGGTACAAATATGAAAGAAGTGAAGCAAGGTGCACCACCTAACAAGCAAGGTAACTACACTAAGTCTACATTGCAGGCAGTTATAAAGTGATGTATACAATAACATTCTGACACACCCCCTAACTGCCTGCAGTAAAGAACCATGTGCAGAAACACCCCCGGAAGGGGTACACCAAGTAGAGCGCAGCAGACAGAGAGGGCAAATGAGGAGGAGAGACTGTGGAGGAAGAGAAGATGCGAGGCAACGACTGAAGCTGCAGAGGCACGGGCACAGGAGCGGCTGACTCAGTGGCTACCGAAGCAAGGGCGACGGACTACTGGAGTGACTGGCTCCGCGGCTATAGACGAGCGGCAGGAGCAACGGACCCACTGGCGACTGGTGCAACAGGCTCACTGGCTACCGAAGCAAGGGCGACGGACTACAGGCGCTGCAGGCGACACGACAGCTACCTTCACACAACCTCCCCCAGCTGCCCCACTCCCCTCTCACACACTCCCTGTTCAAACCCTAGCTCCACTCCCACAGCACCCCCCTTAAACCCTAAACCCTAGGCTCCCACACACCCACCCCCCTCAGCGACAGCTGCAGCAGTGGGAGACGAGGGAGGAGGAGGAGCAAGGGGAGGAACACATAACCGCCACCCCCACACCCGCCACCCCCATGCTCGGCACCCCACACCCCCAGCACCACGGAATGCACGGGGGGGGGGGGGGGGAACGGGACGGGCTGCAGGTGCGGGCTGCTCCAGGGGCGGCCGCTGCAGGTGCGGGCTGCTCCAGGGGCGGCTGCTGCAGTTGCTGGCTGCTCCAGGGGCGGCTGCTGCAGGTGCGGGCTGCTCCAGGGGCGGCTGCTGCGGTTGAGGGCTGCTCCAGGGGCGGCTGCTGCAGGTGCAGGCTGCTCCAGGGGCGGCTGCTGCAGTTGCGGGCTGCTCCAGGGGCGGCTGCTGCAGGTGCGGGCTGCTCCAGGGGCGGCTGCTGCGGTTGAGGGCTGCTCCAGGGGCGGCTGCTGCAGGTGCAGGCTGCTCCAGGGGCGGCTGCTGCTGTTGCGGGCTGCTCCAGGGGCGGCTGCTGCAGGGGCGGCCGCTTCAGGGGCGGCTGCTGCAGGGGTAGCGGCTGTTGGGGCGGCTGCTGCAGTGGCGGCTGCTCCAGGGGCTGCTGCTGCAGTGGTGGCTCCAGGGGCGGCTGCTGCAGTGACGGCTGCTCCAGGGGCGGCTGCTGCAGCGGCGGTTGCTCCAGGGGCGGCTGCTGCTGGGGCGGCTGCTCCAGGGGCTGCTGCTGCAGTGGCGGCTCCAGGGGCGGCTGCTGCAGTGACGGCTGCTCTAGGGGCGGCGGCTCCAGGGGCGGCTGCTGCAGCGGCGGCTGCTCCAGGGGCGGCTGCTGCTGGGGCGGCTGCTGCTGGGGTGGCTGCTCCAGGGGCGGCTGCTGTTGCAAGGCAGGCCCGCGCGCTGCTGCAAAGCAGGCACGGGCGCAAGGGAGGCAGAGGCGGCGGCCAGGGGGGGGTGCGCCGCAACGAGCAGGTGACAGGGCCACAAGGGGCGGCAACGGAGCCGCTAGGGGCGGCAACGGGGCCGCGAAGAGCGGCGACGGGGCCGCTAGGGGCGGCAACGGGGCCGCTAAAGGCGGCGACGGTGCCGAGATGGGGCGGCGACAGGGCCGCGAAGTGTGGCGACGGGGCCACCGAGGGTAGCGCGAGGGGCCGTGAGAGGAGCAGCGACGGGGCCGCGAAGAGGCCGTGAGGGGCCGAGAAGGGCGGCGTCCGCGCGTCCGGGGCGCACGGCGTGCGGAAAACCGCCACGCGCCCCGAGCGCGTGGCGGGAAGAAAAAAGTGTCGCGCGCCACGGGGCGCGCGACAGAAAAGAAAGCAGCGGAAGCACGTGGGGCCCACAGGCCAAGAGCGTAGTCGCTCTGATTCCATGTGAGAGAAGTAGGTAGAGTTAGATGGGCTTGGGAGCCATAGCTTAGGAGCCTTGGTAGTTAAGTTCGAGGGTGAGGAGAGTGTCGAGAAAGTTGTGAAGGGGAATGAGGGTTTCACTATAGGTTCAAGGGTACAAATATGAAAGAAGTGAAGCAAGGTGCACCACCTAACAAGCAAGGTAACTACACTAAGTCTACATTGCAGGCAGTTATAAAGTGATGTATACAATAACATTCTGACAGTAACTGCTGCCGGCGAAAAAAAAAAAAAAAAAAAAAAAAAAAAAAAAAAAAAAGAGAGAGAGGAAAGTAAGACGAGAAAGAAAGCGAGCAAGTGCGAAGTGCGAAATGATGGGGATTGTTTAAGGAGGCTACATGATTCGGCCAGCACCCGCCCAATTTAATGGGACAAGAGAGGGCCACTAGCAAGGCAAGCACACAAGGAGGCACACAGATGGAGAGGGGCAGGCATATTACTACGCGCAATTGCCACGACGGGAAAATAGCCCGCGACACAAGGCACGCCACAAAAAAAAAAAAAAAAAAAAAAAACGAGACACGATACGGCAGCCCACCTAGGGCTTGTTGAACACCGCGAAAGAGAAGAAGACGAGGAAGAAGAAGAGAGAGAGGGAGAGTGAGAGAGAGGGAGAGAGAGAGAGAGAGAGAGAGAGAGAGAGAGAGAGAGAGAGTGAGAGAGAGAAGCAAACGGGCCAATCCGGAAGAGAAGGTGAGGAGTGTGCAAACGACCTATCCGGTATGGGCTCATCCACACACGGCTTCGTTGTTGGTACATGCAATCGTATCAAGGACAATAAGCACCCGTTCAAAAAAAAAAAAAAAAAAAAAAAGAGGCATACTCACAGTCCGTGCCTTTCTGCGACCCGTGGCACAGATACACCGGAGATCGGGATGGGCGAGCAGCACATTCCCTACGAATACGCGATCACAGACGAGCTCGTAACAAGGATGCGCGGGCGACTACGCGCGGCATTTCCATGGTGGAGTTCATGGTGCGAAAGCAGCTTCATACTATCAGTAATCGTACACGGCTACTGGATGCCGTGGAAACTTGCCGCCCCGGTGCTGTTCCAGCGGGACAACCATGCGGGCGCACAGATCCACGCCCAGTTCACCAAACAGGCTATCTGCGAGCTCCTGGAAAGCGGCGCAGCGGCTCTCGCCCCCGCGGATCAGGCTGTATGCATTAGCCCACTAAACGTGGTGGTCCAGAGAGAGAAATGCAGACTGATCCTCGACCTCCGCCAAGTGAACCTGCACTTGCGCATTCCAAAATTCAAATACGAGGGGCTCAACCGGGTTGCGGAGATCGCTCGCCCGGGCGATTGGATGTTCTCCATCGACCTGCAGTCTGGGTATCACCACGTGGATATTCACCCATCATGCTGGAAGTACCTGGGGTTTCGATTCGACGGAAAGACATACATATTCCGCTCGCTCCCTTTCGGCCTCGCGACAGCCCCGTTCGTTTTCACACAACTGATCAAACAACTTGCCCGGCGCTGGCGAGCCATGGGCATACGGGTCATTCCTTATGTGGACGACATTCTTTTCCTTTGTCACACGGAAGCAGCGGCACGAGCCACATGCAACTCAATCATACATGACCTCAACAAGGCATGCCTGGTGATCAACTCGAAAAAGTCGCAGCTGGAACCAACCCACCAGCTGCGTTTTCTCGGAGTCGAGTTAGACACTGATCGTGGTCAGTTTTCGATTGGCGCTGAACGACGGGCCTCACTACTCTCCACCATCCAAGACCTACAAAGGGCAGGAAAGGCAAGACGCAAGGTCCCAGTTCGTCACATTGCCAAAGTCACCGGCATGCTAGCATCCATGTCCCTGGCCCTCGGGGCGACGACGCGAGCATTCAGTCAAGGCCTACTGCACGCAATTCAGCAGGCACCATCATGGAACAGCAAGGTGCCGCTTGACCCCACGGCCATCGAAGAGTTGGATTTTTGGCGCCACGAATTCGACAAATTTAATGGCGCCCCGTTCCACGTCCCCAACAGCTATGATGCCGTGATCCACGTGGATGCCAGCGCACACAGCTGGGGAGCGACGCTGGACAAGTTCTCAGGACGGCGTCTCGAGGCTAGTGCGGCAATGCCAAAGCACCTGTTGGAGGCATCCAGCACGCAACGCGAGATCGATGGTGTACTATGGGCGCTCCAAGTGTTTGCAGAGCGGATTCGTAACCAGCACGTTCTCGCAAGGACCGATAACCAAGGCGTTTTCTTCATCCTCAGAAAAGGCGGTTCGAGGCACGACAATCTCACAACGATATGCAAGTCGATCATTCAGATATGCACGACCTTTCGGATTCGGCTCATGGTTGAATGGATCCCGCGCGAGCTAAACACACGAGCGGATGAGCTTTCCAAGTCGCTCAATCGGGACGACTACTCCCTAAAGACACCTTGGTTCCTCCTCATCGAGCGTCGTTTGGGCCCACATTCAATCGATCTGTTCGCATACCTACATTCCCCTCACGCACGGTAGCCAGTGCCTGACGGCAGGCAATCACTCGAGTGCCTTTTCTGGCGACGGTATACCATGCAGTCCCATGGTTGCACTACGCGTGTCCTTCGCCTGCTAACCACGCTCGTACTGGATGCAAGATTGCTGGAAAAAGTCAAACATCGGCTACTAGAGATCACCACCCAAACGCGGGCCGACTCAACAATCCGCACGTATGAGCCCTACTGAGTCAAGTTCCGCTCTTTTGCCAACAACACAAGCTCAAGTTCCTCCCATGCACCGACATGTCGCTCGCCCTGTACCTGGTCCACGCCATCCAGCAGAAGGCCACGGTGTCCGCAATACAGTTGACATGCTCGGCAGTCAGCTTCGCGCATCGGTCGATCGGTGCATCATGCCCGTCCACTGGTCCATTCACCTTACAAGTCAGGGAGTTCGCGAAGAAGCAATGTCCGCATCCTGCCCGGGCCAAAGAACCTGTGTCACTACATCAAGTGCATGCGATGGCATCGGAATTTCTACAATCGGACAACCCTCGCGAATTTCAGAAGGGCCTAATTCCGATCTTAATGTACGCTGGGTTCCTGCGCTACTCCGATCTCGTAGTCATCAACTGGCATGAGATTCATTTCGAGTCAGAAGTCATGTGGCTCTTAATCCCCCGCTCCAAGACGGACCAGGCAGGAGAAGGCATATGGGTCCCGGTAGCTGTGTCTTCACACTGTCTTCACACACTCACTTCACACTCCCATCGCACCTGCACGGCCAGGCTTCGTGTGAGTCCGATCCACTGTCCTCCCTTCCTCCACTGCTCCACACTCAGCATCCGCTCAAAGCAATTGCACTCTCTACACACACACTCTCTTCACACACACTCTTCACACACATTCTCTTCACACACACTCTCTTCACACACACTCTCTTCACACACTCTCTTCACACACACTCTCTACACACAATCCGGGCCCTTTCTGCCCCGTTCGTTGCACCAAACACTTCATACACTTGGCGAAATATAACCACTCGCAACGAGGCCCGCTCATCCGCGTCTTTGGAACAGAGGCCGGAGAAGGCGGGATCACCAAGCCGCCATCCTACACCACAATTCGCAACTGGTGCAAGGAGGCATTTCATAAAATCGGTCTCAGTTTCGAGCACCTCGGAACCCACTCCTTCCGGAAAGGTGCAGCGACCGTCGCAGCCAACGCCGGCATACCTGACCGAATCGTGAAGCGATTAGGACGATGGAGAAGCGACACCGCGAAGGAGACGTACATCACGCCTGCCGCAGACCAACTGGTGGGAGCATCGAGACACGTCCAAGAACCGGCACGATCCCTCTCCCCTGCGCAACACGCCACGTCGCTGGCGCACCAACGGCGACCGACACGACACATGTCTCAGAAGACCCATTTGAAATGAGACGATGCCATTGCTACAACAAGAAAGCAAGCTTTCTAAATATGAATATTTTTTAAAAGCTGTAACGCTTTTCAAAATTGTGTATTTTGAAAGCGAAGCGGCTTGTAATGTAGCAATGGTCATCGGCGAACCGCGCTAAACGCCCGTTTTGGAGTACAAAACGTGGGCTGGAGGTCATTTCCCTCCACCCACGTCTCTCATTTTTCAAACGGTTTAGTCAAGTTTCCCATCCACCCACCCCCTAGAATAGTGAATAATAGTTAATTGTGCTACGAGAATTATCCTATGCTAGCTTGGACTTGTTTGTACTAACCCATTTGAAATGAGACGATGCCATTGCTACAACAAGAAAGCAAGCTTTCTAAATTGGAGGATAATGCTGACGGGAATTTTATTACTGCTGGACGACATGGATTGATGCAAGATTTTCCTGAAGTTGCTGTGCTCTCTAGAGCCAGGGCAGTAGAAGCTGGTCCTCATAGGCGTCGGAAAACGCCCAGAAGATTTTGTGCAATTCTCTTGTGGCAAGCTCGCTGGGACAGACCTGCTATTGTTACCACTTTCTACCGCTTCAACGTCAAAACACGGGTTGCTGAAACCACCTCACTCAACCACTCAGTGGTGGCGACTCAATCAAGGCTGAAGAAAACCACGCGGCAAAGTAGTGTCCACAGGTTACCAGATCTGAAATGTGGCAACTCTGCAAAGAAGGCCCCAAACGGGCAAGACAAAGGTTTTAGGCACTTGACTTTTAAGACTCCATAGGAATCTGGGAGGGTACGGTAGACACTAACGCTACCTATGCCCTCTAGCTCCGGTTACGACCGACGGTGTTTTGCGTTGTACGTTGTATAATGCTATTTCACCTACCCAAAAAAAAAAAATTGAGTAATAAGCTAGAGTAGTCCTCATAATGCATCAGATGCGCCGCTTGTTGTTATCAAGTATCGTTTTTTTTTCAATCCACAATGCGTCATAAATATCTTCCTATAACGGGGTGCTGGCAGCAACACTCATACGCTAACTAGAACATTCGCGAACGCCGCATTCTTTGGCCGCCGATCGCACGCTCTTCGCCAGCTATTCGTCACAACGCGAGGCACAGCTAAGCCCGAAACCTCTCGAAGCACAGCCGTTTGTGCTCTTGCTTCACTCCACCACTGCATTTAGACTTCTATCCGCCTGCACGGTAGCTTCATTCTACTAGACTCTCTTCCCTAGTTCGTCTCGCTGCTTTACTCTCGGAGGTTGTAAAGCAGATCGGAGCAGTCCAGTGAACCGCGCAGCACCGTACAGCACAGCCGTGCAGATCACAGCACCGCACGATGCTCTTCTGGGGTACGTGCATCTGATTAGCGCCGATCACACCACTCGGCGTTACGCCTCAAATCAACGAGTCCGATCGGGCTCGCCGTCTCGATTTCCTTGCGAATCTGCCTCGTCCTCGTTTGTCCGCAATGCGCGTTGGTCGCCCTGGTTCGTGCCTGTGCCTTCTTCCGCCCGTTTCCTCCTCCACCCCCTGCTCCGTCCCTTCTGCCACCCCGCGTGCCCGCTGCTCTACGGACCAGCCCACCAATCCCGTAGCGCCTTTAGCGATCGGCGATCCGTGGGGAGCGATCGGCGTATCGCCGTTAGCACCGGGGTCGCGGTTGGGATCCATGGGGAAGGGCTGAAGGCAGAGAAACCTGGCGGCTGTGGCTGCGTAGCATTCTCTTGCACCTGTTGGAGTGGTTGACTTAGAACAGGTGCAAGAGAATGCCACGTCATCAACCTCATTTGTTGATCGTCCGTCCGTCCCTCCGTTCTTTCTTTCCTCCCCTCTCTTTTCCCTCGTTACAATCACGTGCGCCAGGCGTGGAGGTGAAGCAGGGCGAGCCAATCGTGTGCGACCCTGAAGATGGTACCGGAGGGCCGCTCCACATCTCCCAGGTAAAACCTCCCCCATGTGAAACCTCCCCTTCATGAAATTTCCTCTCCCCCAGATAAAATCGTCACCAGGTAAAACCTCCCTCATTCAAGAATGATCACCGTCAAGACTTTCCCTAGATAAAACCTGTTCCCTATGGGACCTGCACCAGATGGTACCTGTACCAGACGGGCCGTTGAAGGGATAATGGCCATATGCGCTTGAAACTTCGAAACCCTGAGCCTCCTAAACCCCGTACCCTTCGAAATGGCTTCAAGCGTGTAAAACCCTGGACCCGTCGCCGCCCAACTGGAGCTGCTGCATACCCGCTGCATAATCGACATACAATCCTAGTTGTTTTCGTCTTCCTAACTGATTCAAGTGCTCCTGGTCCTACTCGTAACTCACCTCTTTGATACACCTACACCCAGGCTGTTCTTGCTTCAACCTGTTAAACCTTCTCTCCCTCACCCCTTTCCCCTTCCCCCGTTCCCCTTTCCCCTTTCCCCTCAGGCTGTTCTCGGGCCTGACCGCCCCCTGCGTAAACTCGTGCTGGTGCGAGTCAAAGCACTCCCACCCACCCATTTAACCTCCTTAAACCCTCAACCCCCTCCCCCCCACCCCCCCCCCCCCCCCCCCCCCCCCCCCCTCCCGTTCCCCACCCACACACCTCAGGCTGTCCTAGGGGCTGACTGCCCTCTCAACAAACGCGTCCTTGTGCAAGTCAGGGTGCTAGCCACGCATGAGGAGGGGGAGGAAGGGGAAGAGGGGGAGGAGGGGGAGGAGGCGGGGGAGGGGGAAGCATTAGAAACTAAGGGAACCCCGAAGGGCAAGGGAAGCCTGGGGGGAAAGGCAAGTCCGGGTGGAAAGGGCAGTCCTGCTAGCGTTAAAGGCAGTCCTGGGAGCAGCAGCAAGACTGGCAGTGCGGTCAACGGCTGCTGTGAGCCTAAGGGCAAGAGCCATAGTCACGGGGCGGGTGCTGCTGCTGCTGCTGGTGCTGCGGCTGATGCTAGCCGTCCGATCATGATCTGCTCGCTGACCGCGGGCGGCCCCATGGAATGCTGTCCGTTGGATCTGATGATGGACGAGCCGTTTGAGATCAGCCTGGTGGTACCCGAGGAGGGAAAAGGGGCAGGGGGAAATTGCTCGGTGCATTTGTCGGGGTATTACATGGCTGAGGGGGTGTTGGGAGGGGAGGAGGAGCATGGGGAGGAGGGAGAGGAGAGCGAGGAGGAGGGGGAGGAGGGAGAGGAGGTGGATACGGACGAGGAGGACGCACACCTGGCAGGACTGCCGCTGTAAGTTTAGATTACAGATAGCAGCAGCACTCATTCATTTTGTAGGCCCCCCAACTGAAAGGTGGATACGGGTGAGGCGGGGAGGACGCACACCTGGCAGGATTGCCGCTGTAAGTGTAGATTACAAAAAGACCAAAGTCTTCCTCTTCTAGCCATTTCTTGAGGCGCCTCAAAAGAGGTGGATACGGACGGGACGAGGTGTCAGGGTCTGTTTTTTTAGAATTCTCAAAAGACAGACTCACCATTTCTTGAGGCGCTTCAAAGAGGTGGATACGGACGAGACGAGGAGGACGCACACCTGGCAGGACTGCCGCTGTAAGCTGGATCTCGTTGACTAGTTGTTTATTTCTACATCAATCTTTTGTCTTACAATGGCATGCCAGTCAATCTTGTTGCCTGCACAACCCCTTTCCGCATGCCATCTGTTTTCCACCTGTTTCCGACCATGCCTGTTTTGAGTTTCTGAGTTGACTATAGAGCTGCTTTCCCTTCTCATATAATAAACCCGAAACCCTTCTACGTTTTTTTTTTTTTTTTTGTTTTTTTTGTTTTTTTTTTTTTTATGCCGGCTTTTTCCAACTGTGTTTTCTTTCCAGGGATTGGTCGAGGGCAATTGTAGATGATAGCGAGGAGGATGATGAGGAGGATGATGAGGAGGATGAGATGGAGGGAGTGGTGTTGGCGAACAGCAGCCAAACGGGAGGTATGTTTGAGTAGCGTGTTTTGCCTCCTGGTGGCTCCGGTTGAATGGCAGGGAGTGGTGCTTGTTGGCTAACGCAGGGAGTGGTGCTTGTTGGCTAACGCAGGGAGTGGTGCTTGTTGGCTAACGCAGGGAGTGGTGCTTGTTGGCTAACGCAGGGAGTGGTGCTTGTTGGCTAACGCAGGGAGTGGTGCTTGTTGGCTAACGCAGGGAGTGGTGCTTGTTGGCTAACGCAGGGAGTGGTGCTTGTTGGCTAACGCAGGGAGTGGTGCTTGTTGGCTAACGCAGGGAGTGGTGCTTGTTGGCTAACGCAGGGAGTGGTGCTTGTTGGCTAACGCAGGGAGTGGTGCTTGTTGGCTAACGCAGGGAGTGGTGCTTGTTGGCTAACGCAGGGAGTGGTGCTTGTTGGCTAACGCAGGGAGTGGTGCTTGTTGGCTAACGCAGGGAGTGGTGCTTGTTGGCTAACGCAGGGAGTGGTGCTTGTTGGCTAACGCAGGGAGTGGTGCTTGTTGGCTAACGCAGGGAGTGGTGCTTGTTGGCTAACGCTACCCAGTGTCCCCAAATCCCTTCATTCCCCATTGTCTCTCCCATCTCTCTGTCCCTCCTTTCTCTCTGTGCCTATTTTCTCTCTGTCCCTCCTGTCTCTCTGTTGCTCCGTTCTCTCTTCCTACTTTGCATCATCACGCAATTCCTCCCTCAACTTCTCCTTCTTTCCCTGCTCCGCACAGCGTACTCCCCACCTCTTCCCCCCTTGGTGATTCTTTTCGAATCAAAGCCACCTCAGTGCCTACTCCCCACCTCTCTCCCTTTTTCTTACCCCCCTTCTTCCTCCTCCCCCCTTCCAGTGCGTATAGTAGAGATTACGGACGAGGAGCAGGGAGCAGGGAAGGCGGCTGTAAAGGCTGTAGCATCTGTAGCAGCTCTCTCAACGCCGTGCCCGTGGTTCAGGAGCCCAGTGATTATGCTGGCGGCAGTATTGCCAACGGGAAGGAGGCGGCCGTAGCAGCCGTTTGCACATCTTTGCTTTGTCTTTCCCCCTCTCCTCGCCTCCCCCCACGCAACCCTTCCAGTGCGTATAGTAGAGATTACGGACGAGGAGCAGGGAGCAGGGAAGGCGTCTGGAGCAGCTGGAGCAGCTGTAGCAGCTCTCCCCAGCGCGGATCCCGTGGTTCAGGAGCCCAGTGCTGCTGCCGGTGGTGCTGCTGGCGGCACTGCCAAGGGGAAGAAGGGCGCTGCAAAGGATAAGAAGCAGCAGGGGCAGCAGGAGAAGGGGCAGGAGCAGGGGAAGGGGAAGGAGCAAGGGAAGGGAGCAGCGGCGGCAGGGGCAGCAGGGGCGGAGAAGAGGAAAGGAGAGGCGGGTGCAGCAGGAGGGGAAGCAGCGGCAGCGGCACCACCAGGGAAGAAGAGCCGCGTGGCCGAGCACAAGTGAGACCACTGTACCCCTTTTTGAGACTTTTTTTAGAATAATGTGCTGAAGTGCGACCACCGGCTTCTTTCTTGAGACGTCAGGGCAAAGCAGGTAGAGCAGGGATGGCAGGTAGAGCAGAGAAAGAAGGTGGAGTGTTTTCTACATTTCTCAGGAACTCTTTTCCCTTCCTCTCCCTGTTAACTTCAGGGATGCCAAGGCAAAGCAGGCGGAGCAGAAAAAGAAGGCTGAGGAGGAGAAGAAGAAGAAGCAGGAGGAGGTGCAAGCAAAGAAGAAGCAAGCAGACGAGGAGAAGAAGAAAAAGAAGCAGGAGGAGGACGCAAAGAAGAAGAAGCAGGACGGGGAGGCATGGGCAAAGGCGAAACAAGCAGCAGCCGCAGGGTCACCAGGAGCAGGGGAGGAGAAGCAGGGGAAGACGAGGAAGCGGGTGTTTCCGGGCGGCATGGAGGTGGAGGAGCTGAGCATGGGCAAGCCCGATGGGAAGGTGGCAGAGCCGGGGAAGAAGGTGAGAATGGAGGGATTGGCTGTGTGTATGTGTGCTTGCTGCAAGAAGGGGTGGAAGGGGGTATGGAGGTGGCGGAGCTAGCAATGGGCAAGCCCGATGGGAAAGTGGCTGAGCCGGGGAAGAAGGTGAGGTTGACGGAAGGGCTAGGAGGAGTATGTGTGTTTGTTCCCTGGGTGCTTTGGGGTCAGGGCATGCCGTGGATTGGAAGGGGGCATGGAGGTGGAGGAGCTAGCAACGGGCAAGCCCGATGGGAAAGTGGCTGAGCCGGGCAAGAAGGTGAGAAAATGTTGTGCGTGCAGGCAGCTGGGTGGGGGGGGGAACGCAGGCAGCTGGGTGAGAAAATGGTGTGTGTGCCAAGGTTGTTCCGGGAGGCATGGAGGTGGAGGAGCTAGCAATGGGGAAACCGGATGGGAAAGTGGCTGAGCCGGGGAAGAAGGTGAGACGGGTGGAAGGGGAGAGGTGAGTGTGCTTGCATTGCATGGTCATGTCCCCTGGGTGATGTAGAGGGTCTTGAGTCACATCATGTTCCTTGGCTTAATGAGGGGCATAGACGACTTGTGAGACGTCTCAAAAGTCATTGCACGGTCATGTTCCCTGGGTGATGTTGAGGGTCTTTTGAGTGAGGGATCATGGTTATCGGCTTGGTTGGTGAGGGAGGGGCATGTTTTGAGTCGACTCAATACTTGAGTGAGGTATCATGCTCATTGGCTTGGTGAGGGGCATAGAGGTGGAAGAGATGAGCGGTAGTACCTGAGGCGATTTTTGAGTCGACTCAAAAATCGCCTCATCACACGTGGGAGAGACGAGCGGTAGTACCTGAGGCGATTTTTGTGGTGGAAGGGCTGGGCTGGGCTGGGCTGGGCTGGGCTGGGCTGGGCTGTCCGGAAAAGCCACGTGATAGAAGTAGCGTTTTGAGACGTCTCAAAACTTCACTTTCTACAACAAGTAGTGTTTTGAGTTGAGACGTCTCAAAACACTACTTCTATCACCTGGGCTGTCCGAAAAATGCCGCCTGAACGCCCCCCCTCCACACCACACACCCCCTTGACCGCCTCTCAGGTAATGATGACCGCCTTTACTTTGGTCGCCTCAAGAAGAACGGCAAGGTCTTTGATACCTTCAACCCCCTTCCTCCCTCCTCCATCCCCTCACCTCAAGTGATGATGAATCGGTCGCCTCAAGAAGAACGGCAAGGTCTTTGACTCCACCCTCACCCATCCCAACCAACCCACGCCCCCCCCCCTGCTTAATCCCCTATTAACAAACCCCTCTCCCCCACCCCATCCCCCTTGCCTCTCAGGTCATGATGAGGTACATTGGCCGTCTCAAGAAGACAGGGAAGGTCTTTGACTCCAACCTCACACATCCCCAACCGTTTGCCTTCCGCCTTGGTGAGTGCTCTCTCTCAGTGTGAATGTTTAATTTCTTAGTTACCACAATCAGTGAAACCGCCTTGGTACAATAATGGCCTTCTCCTTGATCACACCAGGTGAGCGTTTGTCCAAACCTGCTTCCTCTCTACATCTTCTTTTCATCGTCTTTTCGTCTTCGTTTGATAGTCTTTCCATCTTATTTTCATCTCCTTTTCGTCTCCTTTTCATCTTCTCTACATCTTCAACCCATGTGGCAGGCGTGGGAGAAGTGATCAAGGGGTGGGACGTCGGCGTGAAAGGTGTGTGTGTGCGTGTGGGTGGGTTGGGATGAAGGAAAGGGGGAAGACTGGGTGTGGGTGCTGGGCAGGCGTGAGAAGTGATCAAGGAGTGGGATGTCGGTGTGAAAGGTGTGTGGGGAATGGGGGGAGAGGTGGGAGGGGGGAAATGGGTGTAAGGGAAAGGGGGAGAGGCCTTTATGGGTGTACAGATGTGCGCACGTGCATGTGTATGCGTGTGTGATGTGTATGTGTGCATGCCATGTGTATGTGTGCATGCCATGTGTATGTGTGCATGCCATGTGTAAGTGTGCATGCCATGTGTAAGTGTGCATGCCATGTGTAAGTGTGCATGCCATGTGTAAGTGTGCATGCCATGTGTAAGTGTGCATGCCATGTGTGTCTCTTGCTTCTCGCCTTTGCCTGCATTCACTGCTTTAGGGTTTACAGTGACCCTCGTCTCCCATTGCTTTCCACAGTCCCAGCCCTCTTGATGCCTTCACCTTGCAGGCCGGTTCTTCAATTTTCTTCATTTCAAACTTTGACATTTGTTTTCCATTCTTGTACAACTAGTCAATCCATTTCTTGCATCTTGCTCCCTGGGCTAAACCCTAAACCCGGGTCTCACCCCTCTGTATGCCTTCATCTTGCTTGGCCATGCAGGCATGCGAATTGGTGACAAGAGGCGCCTCACCATCCCTCCTGCCCTCGGGTATGTGCCATGCTGCTGTGCTGTTGGTGCTTCGTATGGTGCCGGGCTGTATTACCCGTGCATGCATTCTCCTGCCTTTATCTTCTCAAGTCACCCATGCTCGAAACCTTTCAAGTGCCCCATACCCTACATACAAGGTGTATCAAACGACTTTCTTTATTGCAGAAAGGTGCATTGATGGGTGCGGCACTGATGCCACCGTTGTCTCTCTCACGGACCCATATGCTGACTGAGGATGTGTCTCTTCTCACAGCTCTACTTATCTCGCAACGCAAGTAGAAACCCTTCCTTTATCCTGGGCTTCTTTTTCCTGCAGGTACGGCTTCAGAGGGGCCCCGCCCAAGATTCCCGGCAACGCCACTCTCGAGTTTGACGTGGAGCTCATTGGCGTCAAGTGATAGCTAGCTGGTAACCAGCAGTTCCAGTGCTGTAACCACTGAGCTTGGGTGTGGTAACCATCTGCATGAATTCTGTGGTAAAAGGAATCACTGGACGATCCGTGGTGTCAAGTGAATGTGATTCTTGTTTTAACGCGACTCAATAAGCTTGGTGCATCAACGGAGAATGAGGGATTTAGTCGTTTCTCCTTGCTTGGCAACTAAAGAGAGGCAAATTAAAGTGGGAGGAAGAGATGCATATCTCAGTGTTCTAGGAGTACTCTCTAGTCTGCTTGTTCAACAAGTACTGTAGCAGACACATAGGGTGCAGGGAACTCGTACAGAAAAGAACGAATTAAAAGGTGTACGCTACCTTGCTGAGGCAGTGCTACATAGAAAACAGTATAAAACATCATGTATACACTACTACATGTAGGCTGCAAAAAAATAAGGGGGGGTAGCACGTAACCTGGTGCTGCCAATGTCGCAGCACAGCACAGCGAGAATCAGATAATTAGATAGAATGGGCAAATGTGGAGCAAATGCAACAGGCCCACAAATAGCTAAGAGTAGGCGACTTGATGGTCATACCGTACCGTATTCAGCTTTTTGCGGCGTCTCAAAAGAGTGAGCGGTCGTATTCAACCTTTGCACCTTATCTTAGGCCATGAATGAATTGCATACTACCAAATACGGTAAAATGGACGAGTCTATCAAAATACAATTTGGAGAATGGGGAGGGGGAGAGAAGAGCAGAGGAGGGAGGTGGAGTGAAGGGGAGTGGAGGGAAGAGAGGAGGGAACAGTAACTGGGAGGGGATTGGCGGAGTTGAGAACACGGATCATGATGCGCAATTGACCAGAGGAGGGTCAAGGGTGAAGGGAAGGGAAGGGAGGAGTGAGGGAGAAGAGAAGGTAGGAGGAGAGGACTGCACTCCTGAAGCCACATTGTGGCCACATGGTGGCCTCCAAACCAACCCCTTCACCACCACAACGGCCCCAGAGACGCCAAGCCCCCATCATCCCCAGCGCCCCCCCAGAGACCCCCAAGCCCACCCCAAGCCCGCCCACCCACGGAACTCCCGCCAGCCTGAAGCCACATGGTGGCCTCCAAACCAACCCCTTCACCACCACAACAGCCCCAGAGACGCCAAGTCCCCGGCACCCTCAGAGCCCCCAAGCCCACCCTCCCACGAGCCCCCTCGGTTGTGCGACATGGCTGGGCGAGTCGCCTGGACTCTCAGACAGCACTCCTGTTAGCCAGCAGTCCCATTGTGCCTTCCGTGGCAGTCATACCATCACCAACCCCCTCACCCTTCACCAACCCCCTAACCCTTCACCGACCCCCTCACCCTTCACCAACCCGCTCACCCTTCACCAACCCCCTCACCCTTCACCAACCCCTCACCCTTCACCAACCCGCTCACCCTTCACCAACCCCCTCACCCTTCACCAACCCCCTCACCCTTCACCAACCCCCTCACCCTTCACCAACCCGCTCACCCTTCACCAACCCCTCACCCTTCACCAACCCGCTCACCCTTCACCAACCCCTCACCCTTCACCAACCCGCTCACCCTTCACCGACCCCTCACCCTTCACCAACCCGCTCACCCTTCACCAACCCCTCACCCTTCACCAACCCCCTCACCCTTCACCAACCCCCTCACCCTTCACCAACCCGCTCACCCTTCACCAACCCCTCACCCTTCACCAACCCGCTCACCCTTCACCAACCCCTCACCCTTCACCAACCCGCTCACCCTTCACCGACCCCTCACCCTTCACCAACCCGCTCACCCTTCACCAACCCCTCACCCTTCACCAACCCCCTCACCCTTCACCAACCCCCTCACCCTTCACCAACCCCCTCACCCTTCACCAACCCCCTCACCCTTCACCAACCCGCTCACCCTTCACCAACCCCTCACCCTTCACCAACCCGCTCACCCTTCACCAACCCCTCACCCTTCACCAACCCGCTCACCCTTCACCAACCCCTCACCCTTCACCAACCCGCTCACCCTTCACCAACCCCCTCACCCTTCACCAACCCCCTCACCCTTCACCAACCCCTCACCCTTCACCAACCCGCTCACCCTTCACCAACCCCTCACCCTTCACCAACCCGCTCACCCTTCACCGACCCCTCACCCTTCACCAACCCGCTCACCCTTCACCAACCCCCTCACCCTTCACCAACCCCCTCACCCTTCACCAACCCCCTCACCCTTCACCAACCCCCTCACCCTTCACCAACCCCCTCACCCTTCACCAACCCGCTCACCCTTCACCAACCCCTCACCCTTCACCAACCCGCTCACCCTTCACCAACCCCTCACCCTTCACCAACCCGCTCACCCTTCACCAACCCCTCACCCTTCACCAACCCGCTCACCCTTCACCAACCCCCTCACCCTTCACCAACCCCCTCACCCTTCACCAACCCCCTCACCCTTCACCAACCCCCTCACCCTTCACCAACCCCTCACCCTTCACCAACCCCCTCACCGCCACGACCACTGCCCCCAGCGCCCCCAGAACCTCCAAGCCCGGCCTCCCAGGAACCCCCACGGTTATGCGACAGGCCAACCCCACTATGACTGGGTGAGGCGCCGGGACTTTCAAACGGGCGGCTGGGACTGTCAAGTGGGCGGCCAGGGCTGTCACGCAGGCGGCTGGGGCTCTCCCCCGGGCGGCCGGGAGATGACCGGGCGGCGGGCAATGCCCCTCGTTCCGGGCTGGCGGGCGGCAGAGAGGAGGACGCATGCAGCTTCTTGGTCAGCCAGCCCCGCAGGCCGGCTTTCTTCGTCCCCTTCTTCTTCCCCTTCTTCCCTCCACCACCACCACTGGTGCTTCCGTCCCCACGGTCCCCTTCGATGCTCTCTCCTTCCACACTCTCCCCGTCGATACTCTCCCCCTCGGTATCCTCAGCATCCCCCCCTCGCTCTGACATTGACTCTCGCTCGCTCACTGAATCCCCGTCACCCTCCTGCTGCTGCTGCTGCTGCTGCTGCTGCTGCTGCTGCTGCTGATTCTGATACTGCTGCTGGTACTGATACTGCTGCTGGTACTGCTGCTGCTCCTGCTGCTGCAGGCTGCTGCTGCTGCTCCTGTTGCTTCGAACCCCTGTGCTGTTCCTGTTGCTACCACCAGCATCACCACCAGCACCACCACCACCATCAACACTACCCTGCACACTCCCCCCCCCACTCATCCTCCCCATGGACCCTCCCACCGCTCCCAACCGTCCTGCACCGCCCACTCCCCCATTAGACCCAGCAGCAGCGCCCAGTTGCTCCTTGGTGGCAGCAGCAGCTGCAGCTCTGGCTGCTGCAGCTGCCACGAAGCTGCTCCCCACAGTACTCTCCTTCTCTCCCTTCTCCTTCCTCCTCCTCTCCTTCTCCCTCTCCTTCTCCTCCTTCTCCTTCTTCTTCTCCTTGCCTTCCTTGCTCTTGGCACCTCCTAGAGACTTGCTGATTCCAAACAGCAGCCCCTTGCCCTTGCCCTGAACCCCACCTGACGACTGCGACTCAAGCTGCTTCTCCTCCTCCCGTCTGCCACTGCCACTGCCACTACCACTACCACCTTCACCCAACCCAGCACCAGTGGCAGCATCGAGACCAGAGTCAGCACCAGTAATACCATCACCATCACCACCAGAAGCAGAAGCACCAGCAGGGGCACCCGCACCAGCACTAGCAACAGCGCTGCTGCCCTGGATAGAGAGATAGTAAGCCCGTTTCTCATCTCCTTGCCCATCCCTAGGTTGCAGCCTGCTCTGCCCACCCTGCCCAGTCTGCCCACTCTGCCCACTCAGCCCGCTCTGCATCAGCCCCACCTCCTGCTCCTCCTCCGCCCCTCGGCTACTCACAGGGGTGCTGCTGCCGCTGCTACCAGCCCCGCTGCCAAACCCGCTGTTCATGCCGCTGTTCATCCCACTGGCAGGGTCGCTGCGGTAGCTATGCGGGGTCCCTGTACCTGTGCCTGTGCCGCCCGTGCTGCCCACGTGCGGCATGCCCAGATGCCGCCCTGACGCCCCTGCTGCTTCGGCTTTCTGGCGGGCTGCGGCTGCTGCCGCAAAGACAAGGCTGCTTCCCACGTTGCTCTGCCGGCCCTTCTTCTTCTCCTCCTTGGGCTGCTGCTTGCGCTGCTGCTTCTGTGACTCCTGCTGCTGCTGTTGCTGCTGCTGCTGCTGCTGCTGCTGCTGCTGCTGGAGTTGCTGCTGCTGCTGCTGCTGTGGCTGCGGCTGCAGCTGCTGCTTCTTCTGCTGCTGCTGCTGCTGCTGCTGAGAGAGTTGCTGGTGGTGCTGGTGATGAGGAGACGTGTTGGAGAGCGACTGGCTGTGATGAGAACTGGAGGAATGAGCGGGGGATGAAGGCTCCATGGTTCCCTTGTCCCCATGCCCACCCCCATGCCCATGCTCATGCTTTTCCACACTGCCACAGCTGATTTCGCTGCAGCTGCTACCTGCCCCTGCTGCAGCCGAACCTGCTGCCGCCGAACCTGCGGCTGCCAAAGCAGCAGCTCTGGCTCGGGCCGCAGCAGCAGCCACAAAGTTGCTCCCGACGTGACTCTCCTGCTTTTGCTTCGCATGCTTCTGCCCTGAGAACAGCCCCAAGCCATGCCCATGCTCATGTGACAAATGTGAGTGTGCATGATCGTTTGCATGTGCATGCGCATGTTCATGTGCAGGCGAGGCTGCATGGCCATTCTTAAACCCCCAGTTACCGAAGACCCCATGCTTGTGATTACCGTCTTGATTCTGCACACCCCCATGCTCATGCTGCTTTCGCCCTGGTGATGCGTGCACACCATGCCCTGGTGATGCATGCATGGCATGTCCTGGTGACACATGCACACCGTGTGGTGCTGACCCATGCATGGCATGCCCTGGCGATAGATGCATGGCATGCCCATGCTCCCCATCTGCCCCATGCACCACCTGCCCACCATGCCCCCCACCCGCATGCCCTTCTGCCTGCCCGCCACCCCCATGCCCATGCCCATGCCCATGCCCATGCGCATTGGCATCAGCCGATCCTGCCCCCGATCCTACCCCCGATCCTGCCCCCTCACTATGAGCTCCGGGTGCCGAAGCAGCAACTCTGGCTCGGGCCGCAGCAGCCGCCACAAAGTCACTGCCGACATGACTCTCCTGCTTCTGCTTCCCATGCTTCTGCCCTGAAAACAGCCCCAAGCCATGCCCATGCGCATGATCGTGTGAGTGAGAGTGTGCATGTGCAAGTGCATGCTCGTTTGCATGGTGGTGCAGTGCGTGTGCAGGCGAATGTGCATGGTCATGTGATTGTGCCTGCCCATGCTGCCCGTGCTGCTGCCCGTGTTCCTTGTGCTCCTTCCCCTTGATCAAATTCCCAATCCACCCGCCTGCGTTGAACCGTTTCCGTTTCTCCTCACTCGGCGTGTGCCCCTCTGCGTCCGACCCATACCCTGCAGGTGTGAGTGGGGACGGCTGGAGAGGAAGGTCTAACAGGGAGTGCTGGTTGCTGCTGTTGTTGCTGCCCCCACCTTGGTACTCCTTTTGCTTATTCATGTGCTGCTGCTTCAATTGCTGCTGCTGCTGCTGGTGTTCCTCCTCGTCCTCCTGATCCTGCTCCTGCTGCTGCTGCTCCTCCTGCTTGTGCTGCGACTGCAGGAACGTCTGGTGCTTGTACGTGGCATCACCGTGCCTATTGTAAACCATGCCGTCACCAGTGCCACCACCCCTACCACCCACACCGCCCTTGTCAGTGACACAAGTGCTCACACCCGCATCAGCCACAGGTGTTGCTTCCCCTGCTACACCTGTAACTGGCACCCCAGTATATCCTCCTGCTCCTCCTGCTATCCCTCCTGCTGCTGCTGCTGCTCCTCCCGCTCCTGCTGCCACTGCAACTGCAGCAGCCGCAATCTCTGCAGCAACTAGCTTGCCTGCCGCATCAGGTACAGCTGTCACAGATACACCCTCCTCCTTTGCCTTACCCCCCTCCTCTTCTCTCCTCCCCTTCTCCCCTTCCTCCTTTCCTCCCCCACTCTCCCCCTCTCCTCCCTCCGCTTTCTCACTCTCAGCAACCATCTTCTCCCTCCGCTCCCTCGCCTCCTTCCGCCTCGCCCGCTCCTTCTTCCTCCTCTCCTTCCGCTCCTCCTCCGTCTCCTCCTCCTCCTCATCGTCATCATCCAAGGGGATTGGGCAGTCCCCATCGGGATTCACGAGATACGCCTGGGGCCCATCAGGGTACCTGGAAGGGGGTTGACAGACGCAAAAAAAGCGGACAGGGTGAGAAAATACTTTCCTTCCTCTCCTCCTCCGTCTCCTCCTCCTCTTCATCGTCATCGGCATCATCCAAGGACCGAGGGAATCGGCCAGTCCCCATCAGGATTAACGAGGTTTGCCTGTGGCCCATCGGGGTACCTGCATGCATTGAAGAAACGCAGGGGGGGGAGATTGAGGGGTGCAGGGGGCGCGGGGGTCACGAACAGACAGTCCCCATCCGGATTAACGAGGTATGCCTGTGGCCCATTGGGGTACCTGTGAGTTGAGTTGACAAGGGTGTCAAAAACGGGAACGAATGAGAACAAAGGGGAACGAATGAGAACAAAGGGGAACGAATGAGAACAAAACATTCCTTCTTCCTCCTCTCCTTCCGCTCCTCCTCCATCTCCTCCTCCTCATCGTCATCATCCAAGTTGATCGGACAGTCCCCATCAGGATTCACAAGATATGCCTGGGGCCCAAATTACTCTCCTTCCTCTCCTCCTCCGTCTCCTCCGTCTCCTCCTCCTCCTCATCGTCATCATCCAAGGGGATCGAGCAGTCACCGTCAGGATAAACAAGGTATGCCTGTGGCCCATCGGGGTACCTATGGGTTGAGTTGACAAGGGTATCAGAAAGGGGAACGAATGAGAACACAGCATTCCTTCTTCCTCCTCTCCTTCCTCTCCTCCTCCGTCTCCTCCTCCTCCTCATCGTCATCATCGAAAGAAATCGGGAAGCCACCATCGGGATTCACAAGATAAGCCTGGGGCCCACTCACGGGACCTGTGGGGTTGAGAAACGCATCAGACAGGAGAAAGAGAGACACAATGCTCTTATTGAATCGACTAAAGAACGGGTATGCATACGTGGGTGGGTTTACCCCGGGTTCCCTTACAAGGTAAACCAGAAAATGCTTCACTTTTTATTTTGTCAATGGCACACAGCAACATTGATTCATACACACGGTATAGATGACTCCAACACGCCTTCTATGCCAGCGCTATGACCTTCCCAACGCACTTCGTCACACCCCAACGCACCTCTCTCCACTCCACACCCCATCGCACCTCTCCACACCCCCCGCACCTCCCCACACCCCACCTCACCTCATCACAACGTCACGCACCTCTTCACGCAAGTCAAGGACGATCCCACCACACCACGCCTCGAACTCCACTCGTCAGCCCAGCAAGCGCCTCCCCCAGCATCACCCGCCCCTCCTCCGTCACCCGCCCCTCCTCATTCGCTCACCTCGTTACTATACCGCTTTACACCGCAATGCACCTCTTCACACCGCAACGCACCTCTTCACACAAGCCATGGACGATCCCACCACGCCTCGAACCCCACTCGCCAGCCCAGCAAGCGCCTCCCCCAGCATCACCCGCCCCTCCTCCGTCACCCGCCCCTCCCATCCTCCCTGGCCGCTCAGAGCCTTAGCGGAGGAGTGGGGTGTGATTGTAACCCCTGTGACTGTAGCGAGCGCCTGGGAGAATCTTCTTAGAAGGTCTCGGGCGTGGGCCTTGGAGAGCGGGTTGTATCCCAGCAGCACGAGGACCAACCCCGGGTTGTGCCTCTCAAACAAGACGATTATTCGACCGTATCCCTGAGAATAAGTGGGGGTTTAAGGGGGGGGGGGAGAGGATGAGGGATAAATAGGAAAGCGAGTTGTAGCCTAGCAGCACGAGGACCAACCCCGGGTTGTGCCTCTCAAACAAGACGAATATTCGACCGTATCCCTGAAATAAGGGGGGACCGAGGAAGGGAGGAGGGCGTGGGCATTGGAGAGCGGGTTGTATCCCAGCAGCACGAGGACCAACCCCGGATTGTGCCTCTCAAACAGGACGAATATGCGACCATATCCCTGAGAGGTGAGGAGAGGGACGGGAAGGAGAGGGTAGAAGGAAGGGAGGAGGGCGTGGGCATTGGAGAGCGGGTTGAGACCCAGCAGCACGAGGACCAACCCCGGACTGTGCCTCTCAAACAAGACAAATATCCGACCGTATCCCTGAGGATCAGGTGGGAAGATATAAGGGAAAGGGAGGGGGAGGGGGGAAAGGGGATAAGGGGGAGTGGGGAGAGGAGAGAGAATGGGAGAACGAGCGCATGGGCCTTAAAGAGCGGATAGTAGCTCAGCAGCACGCGGAGAATGCCTGGTTTTTAGAGTAACATCCCATGTGCCTTCTTCTCGTTCCCCCTTCCCATCTCTCTCACCCCCCCCCCCCCCAAAAAAAAAACACCCTCTTCCCTCCTCCAAAACTTCCTGCTCTCGCTTTCCCTTCTCTTTTTTCCAAACATTTTATAAGAGCACTCACCATGAGGAGAAAAAAAAAAAAAAAAAAAAGACCAGCTTTTATTCTACAATGAGGGAAAACGGAGCTACAAGAGCAACGAGAGGAACGACGAACTAGAGACGAAAGATATGAAGAGCATCACATTTAGATAAACAATTTATACTCCAGACGGAGCTGTAAAATCGTCAGACGGACTCCATTTCCGACATGCTTTCTTGAACAGTATACTCGAAAAACAAATAGCTAAAAGACGATTCGTGGTATGGTCCTTGGTGGTTCCGAATGCTAGTATTTTATTCGTCTCCTATGCTTCATGAGGATACATTCACAAGATAACTTTCAAGAATAAATTATAACGTCTACTCGCTAAACTCATGGACTTACCATGGAATATTGGGCGAAATGATGTGGCAAGTTCTCGAGAGCCTTCGGCAATGCATCGCGGATAGCGTCAGCATCCCTCCCGTATTCCGCCAGAATCCCCGCGCCATTAGCCGCTCCGATATAACCTACAAGCTCCTGCTCTTCCTGAGGCTCGCTCTCATCCGGCTCTATGTTTCCGCCTGCCGGCTTGTCCGGATCTTCCGGAGCCAATGGGCCTTCCACGTCATCGACGACATTTTTCGGCGCAAGACCGTTTTCTTGCGTCGCATGTATGATTTTTTTCTGAGATTGATTGGCTTCTGAGATGTTTGGTTGTTGGACCTCCACCCCTCTCTCCATGGTGGAGGTATCACAACGGCACAAGCATTTAGGAACAGAACATCGATAAATACGAGGCGACGAAACCCTAAAATATGGAAACGAGGGTCACGAACGGGGTAAGAGGACGTAAGGAAGCCTTTGAAACTGGCGTTTAAATTTCTGCGGTCTTGGAGGATTACTCTTTACTTCAATACAGTGGATAGCGAATGAACTCTTGGTGCCTCTTCGGGAATCGCACATAAGATGGGGAGTTTTACGAGAAATACAGAGCAGAACCTAGGAAGTGGTGGTAGTTGGAGGGTGGGAGAGAGGGGATTGAAGAGGAGATGCCGCTGCGACCCACTCTGTGTTCAATTACAGCAATGATTGTTGAGCAAGCCGAAACGGCTCGATTCATTTGTACGTTCATTGTATCAAGCGGTACTTGAGTTTCTCTGGTCGGCACTGCTAGTTCATTTTCTTATGCCTCGGAATATGTAAATTTGAAAACGATTTTCTTTTCAGCCGTTTTGAACAACGGAGCACCCAGTTAGAACGCAAAAAACCTACAGCAGAGGTTCCATACCAACCCCCCCTTCCATATCATTTCACCCCCCTCGTCATGCGATCTCTCGTCTCAGCACGTCACAACCCCGAGTCTTGACCTGTGCCGAGAAATAGGCCCTCTCGCCTTGGGAATCTTTGTTGCTGACGAGATCGGTCAAAAAAATGTTCATATCAGGGCATCATTTGCGCCAATCAAGCCTTGGAGTTTGGTCAAATGACGACCTGACGCCGTCGATTCCGCAAATGTCCGCTTAGTTTACCACCGTACTTAAACGTTCTTACATGCACAGAACCTCCAGGAAACAGGCGGTACCTCACCGACCATAATTGGTCGATGTGGGATGTTTTTTTTTTCCCACTAATGCAACCGCCAGAAGCATTTGGCGACTGTAACAACTTGCTGCCTAGTCCAATCTGTTGAAACCGAGGTTTGGGTTCATGTGGGTTGAATAAGCTGAATATTGACTGTACTGTGGGCTCATCTCGATAAACATACCCTTCCAAGTTTGTTTCATCCGTTAGAAATCAATTAAAAGTGATACTAAAGGCGGGTTGGAATTAACACAATCTGAGGGGAGGCATGAGCTAGTATATCAGTGTCAAGATAGTAACTTAGTAATTCAAGAAAGAGTTGGCCAAAGAGGGGTTGCAATAACAAAGAAGGTACAAGATGTAAGAAATGGGAGGAGGTCAATGGAGGTATACCACCTAACGAAAATATATGATGATACTACACTATTAGCTATGCATGTAATTATATAAGAATTTCGTATTTTGAGATCCCCCCTTAATCGCATGCTAGTCTAGCTAGTGTAGGGGCTCATCTCGAAGCACTGATGTCACATCGCCGATAGCTGCTCTCACCGCCGGGTATGGTGGAATGCTCACCTGCGGGTGTGCGCAACGAGGAACGACGGCGCCAGATACGACGGATAGAGAATAGACAAAGAAAGTAGTACTTGCAAATCTCTCACTCTCTCTCTCTCTCTCTCTCTCTCTCTCTCTCTCTCTCTCTCTCTCTCTCTCTCTCTCTCTCTCTCTCTCTTTCATCCCCCCTTAACCTCTCCTCCCCCCCCTTTACAGCAACTAGTGTTGCAGGAAGAGAGGAAGAGGGAAGGGAGGGACGGGTATGGTGGAATGTGCGGAGAGTCACTCTACAACGGTAATAAGCTAGACTACGGGGGTTGGCACGAACTACTAGGATTGATCGTAGCTTTGCTTGGTTCCTTAGTGCTTGCACATTCACAGGAGAAATCGGCAAGAGTTTTCACTAGCAAAGTTGGAATTCCGGAATGATTGAACAAGCAATGACAGAATGACTACATCAGGCACCTAACAACCCTGCAGCTAGCCTGGTCGACCGCCAGCACAGCTCGGTCGACCGCCTGCCAGCGTTGCGTAGAGGGGCCGCGCCAGCACTGCGGAAAGGCGACCTACCAACAGAGCAGGTTGACGGCGTGCCAACGCTGCAGCGGAGCGGCTGTCCAGCGTTGCCCCGTAGAACACAGCAGTGCGCACGCTCGCAGGTGCGCGCAGACAATTGGCCCGACTTGCCTCGTTGGGCATTCGTCGGCTGTTGTTTGCGCCTGACGAGCCACATCGACTTCGGGATACCAGCCCTCAGTCGCCTTCGCCATCACGACCTCGACGATGTTCGCGTGCCTCCGCAGAACTCGTCGAGCAGGTTACCCGGTCGACCCGGACGACCACCAGGTGCTTCCGGTCGACCACCACTGCTTCTGGTCGACCCCCAGGTCCCTCTGGTCGACCACAACTCCCGTCGAGGTACCCCCTGGTCGACGGCCTCCAGCAGCTCTTTCAGCTCCTTCAGCATCGCGGTGCTGCTGCTGGCGGCGAGCAGGTCGTCGACGTAGACCAGCACCCAGCAGGTCACCCCGTCGTCGCCGGCCTTGAAGTAGAGCGCCTCGTCGACCTCGCTCTTCTTCCAGCCAGCGCCCAGCAGCACACCGTCGAGAGCCCTGTACCACAGCAGCGGCGACTGCTTCAGCCTGTAGAGGCTCTTCAGCAGCTTACACACCCGGCCGGTCCCGTCGTCGAAGTAGTCCGGCTGGTACATGTAGAGCACCCTGTCGAGCTTGCTCTGCATGAAAGCGTTCTTCATGTCGAGCTGCATCAGGTTGAGGTCGAGGACGGCGACGATGCTGAGGAAGATCCTCAGCGTGACGTAGCTGCTCACTGGCGAGTACGTCTCGTCGTAGTCGGCACCGTACACCTGCGTGAAGCCCTTCACGACCAGACTCGCCTTCTCGCGCTCGACGGTGTCGTCAATGCGGTACTTGGTCGTCAGCAACCACCGGTTCTTCATGATGTTCACCCCACATGGGCGTTCGACCAGCTCCCAAGTGCCCATGCCGATGAGGCTGCGAATCTCTTCTTCCATGGCGGCCTTCACCGCCTCGCCCTTCCAGCTCGACAGCGCCTCCTTCACCGTCATCGTGGCGATGTCCCAGCGGTGTTCGGGGTCGGCACGCATGTCGGGGTCGAGCTCCGGCAGGTCTTCATCCTCCTCGGCGTCGTCGTACAACAGGTCGTCGTCGACCTTGTCGAACACCGTGGCGAAGGCAGCTGGCGGTAGGCAGGCGTGGAAGCTCAGCCGCTCCAGTGGCCATCGAGCTCGACCTGTGGGTCGCAGCTCAGGCTTCATGATCGGCACTTCCACCACGTCGCTTTCGGTTGACTCCTCACCCGCCGACTGCTCCCCTTCCTCATCGACGTCCTCGTCATCGACCAGCTGCTTCGACCTTTCGACCGGCTGCTCGTCTGCTGCTGACTTCGACAGCTCCCCTGTCGACCGCCCCGGCTGCTGCTCCCCTGTCGGCTGCACCGCTGCTGTTGCCTCTTGTTCGACCGGCTCCCCTGTCTGCTGCTCCTCTGTCGCCGACGGCTTCCCATCCTGGTCGACGAGCTTGGCGCCTTGTCGACCGCCGGCGATGCCATGGGCCGGCGCCACAGGCGACGCCTCAAGGCTCCCCTCATCGTCGCTGGTCGACACAGGTGCCGACCCAGGCCGATCTGCGACGGGGAACGGAGGAGCAAGGACAGGGGGAGGGGGAAGAACCTCCACAACATCCTCAACAGCAAGCTCGTCGACTTCGGCGAGCAACGGAATCGTCGCCGTCGAGGTGTCCGTCGGCAGGTGCGCCTGCGTCCGCTCCGACGCCGGCCCATACGTCGCCTTCCACACCTCAAGCGACAGCGTCTCGTAGAAGATCACCTCGACCGACGTGACCACCTTGTTGTCGGTCAGGTCGAGCACCTCCCAGCCCTTGCTCTCCGGCGACACACCCAGATGAAGCCCCCAGCGAGCCTTCGGCGCCAGCTTCCCACCGCGCTGCTGGTCAGGAACCATGAACTGCACCATGCAGCCCCACACCCGCGCCAGCGTGAGGTAAGGCTTCGTCCCGGTCAGCAGCTGGTACAGAGTCGTTCCCGGCAGCGTCGTCGACCGCTCCAAGCAGTTGCACACCCAGACCGCCTGTCGAAGAGCAAGGTGCCACCAGTGATGCTGCACGCCCATGTGCAGCAGCATCGTCCGCACGGACTCGACGACCGTGCGCATCTCCCGCTAAGCCATCCCATTCTGCTGCGGAGTGTAGGGGCACGTCAGGTCGTGGACGATGCCCTTCCCGTCGACGAAGTCGGTGAACGCCTTGCCGAGGAACTCCCCTCCTCGATCGGAGCGAAGCGACAGCACCGACTTCTTCGTCTGCCGTTCCACGAGCACCAGCCACCGCTGGAACTCCCGCAGCACGTTGCTCTTCTTAGCGACCAGCATTGCCCATACAAATCGAGTATGGCGATCCTTCAGCAACAGGAAGTACAAGCTGCCATCTTTGGCAGCCACCCGAAATGGCCCGCACAAGTCAATGTGCACGACAGCTAGCGCCTCCGCTGCGTCCGAGCCCTTGGCGGGGAAGGTGTGCCGCGCCAGCTTTCCTCCGACGCACGAGACACACGGCGGGTCTGCTCCGGTCGACGACGTGATGTCGAGCCCATCAGCAACATCATGCTTCGCCGAGCTCTTGATCGTGTCGACGCTGACGTGTGCGAGCCGCGCATGCATCCTATCGGGGGTCGTCTTCGTCGCCGAGACGATCGTCCGCAGAGCCACCACCTCGGTCGACGACGACTGCGTCGAGCAGGGGCAAAGATCGGTGCAGAGTACCCGTCCGGTGTAGCGTGCTCGACCGAGTACCTCCCCGCTCGCAGCGACGAGCAGCATCTCGTCGCCGTCGCCCTGCAACTGCACTCCGCTCTCCTTCAGCTGGCCAGCAGACAGAAGGTTCGCCTGTATGCCCGGAACGTAGAGTACGTCGGGGATGAGGACCCGCTTCCCGGCCTCCCCTTGCAGAGCGACGGTTCCGCGACCCTCGACAGGCTGCAATGCCCCGTTGAACCCACGCACGTGCTTCACCCCGTCGCTCGGCCCCATGTCGATGTCGGAAACTTAGTCTCTTCGCCACTCCTCCTGATTTGTCCCTCCCTGCTCTGTACCTCCCTTCTTCTGTCTCACCCCATCCAGTTCCTCAGCTCTCTCTTCATGCTTTGGGTTGCTGCCCCTGCCTTTCTCACTTGTAAGCTCCTGGCTCATTGGACTCTCTCTGGGTCTTCCTAACTCGGCTGACTGCCGGAAGGCACTGAGTGGAAACCCTCAAAAGGCTTGCTGGGATTGGCTCCTCCACTTGGCGCAAATACGAGTATGGTTGTAGGTAGCTCTTAGCTGATAGAGGAAACATACAAGCAAGCAAATGATACTTCTCGTGTTGCTTGCCTAAGTATGTGCACTTGGTTACCGTTGCACGGCAACGGTTGGTTTTGTTTCGTCAGTTCCCGCTCTGGCGCTATTCGCCTCTGCCTCACCCCGCTTGAATCCTACTCACTACAGTACCCTGTCATGCATTTATATTGTTATGCCCTACTCACTATTCTTCAATTAAATGTATGACAGCTGTCGGAAACTTAGTCTCTTCGCCACTCCTCCTGATTTGTCCCTCCCTGCTCTGTACCTCCCTTCTTCTGTCTCACCCCATCCAGTTCCTCAGCTCTCTCTTCATGCTTTGGGTTGCTGCCCCTGCCTTTCTCACTTGCCCCCTCCTCGGCGCTGGCTCTTGCTCTGGCATGTATCGCCGATGGACTCTTTGGGTGAAAGGCTGCTCCATTGCCTGCTCCCTCTGCTTTGCTGGGCCTGGGGCTACTCGCTGGGGCCATGCCCTCGCCACATTCGTCTGATGGTCCCTCTTCTCTTGCCCCTTGTCCCCCACTAGCACTACCACTCCAGAATCCTTGACCTCTTTCACTTTCCACCTCTCAGTGCTGAGCCCTATATCCAGCATATCTTGCCTTGCCTGCTTGACATATACTTCTTCCCCCACCCCCAACGGTGTACACTTCGACCCTGCCTGTCCTTCTCTCCTTCGTTTGTAGCGCTGTGCATCTCTGAGCTGTGCCACCTGCAGGTTCTCCAACGCCGCTGGCAACATCTCTCGCAGGTACCGTGCCCTTGCCTCGGCCAGCCCCACCCAGGCGTCTTCCGAGCTCACTGTGACCACATCGGTCAGTACCCGTGGCGCGTCTATGGGCAAGATAGGCTCCCTTCCCAGCAGCAGGTAGTACGGCGAGAAGTCCTTTAACGCCGCCTGCTTACTGAAGCGGTAGCCTGCGACCACCCACGGGAGTCTCGTGTCCCAGTCCCTCTTGAATTGTTCCCCGTAAGCTCTCAACCCTCTCTTCACAGTCTGCACAAACCGCTCCGTGAGCCCGTCGCTCTGCGGGTGATACCTTGAGGTCCGCCGATGAGTAATACTGCTGGCTTTCAGTAGCTTCTCGAATTCTCCCAAGAATTCCGTGCCCTGATCTGTCAATACTTCCCCACATGCTCCGAAGCGAGTCAACACTTGATCCTCAAATGCCTCAGCGATCCGGGCCGAGCTCTTGCTCGGCAGCGCCTTCACCTCCACCCACTTACTGCCGTGCTCGATCATGATGAGTATGAACCGCTTCCCCCTTCGACTGAGCGGCATTTCTCCGGCCAGGTCTAATGACCACCGGAACCCTAGGCCTCTGATAGGCAGCGAGTGCAGCTCTTCCCTCCCTCTCTCCATCTCCGCTTTGTTCCTGCTGCATAGTTCGCAGGAGCCCACCCACTCTTTAATGTCTCCTCTCATTCCGGCCCACCACCAGCCCGTCTCTATTAACTGGCTCGTCCGTAGGCTGCCGTAGTGCCCAAGCTGCCGATGCACCCTCGCTATGATCTCTTCCCGCTCCTCTCGCCTCGGGACCAGCTTCCATCCTTCCTTAGTGTTTTTCTGAAGCTGATCCTGGTACCACCGGTAATGCAGGCCCCTGGCTCTGGCCCTCTCGCTTGCAGGTTCTGCTTCCGAGGTCTTTCCTTGGATCCACCTCAGAGTCTCTTCATCCTCCCAGACGTCTTCGGCTCCCTTCTGAGCTTTCCGTTTGGCTCCTTCCCCATCAATTTCTCTTGCCAATGCCACTAGGCACGCCTCTGGGCTCGAGGGTGGTGGGTTACGCGAGAGCCCGTCCACATGCTGCAACGTCTTCCCCGCTCGGTGGCGAATAGTGAACTCATATTCCTGCAGCCGCATGGCCCATCGAGCGTTCCGGCCTGTCAGGGCCTGGTTGGTCATCAGCCAAGTCAGCGGCTGATGATCGGTGACTAACACGAACGGCCTCCCCTGTAGGTACACCCGGAAGTGGGTGATGGCCCAAACTGCCGCGAGCCCTTCCCCTTCGTATGAGCTATAATTGGCTTCTGCAGGGTTACAGCTTGGGCTCGCAAAGGCCACCACCATCTCCTGTCCGTCCCTCTCCTGGCATAGAATCCCACCCATGCCTGCGCTGCTCCAGTCGGTGTAGAGTACGAACGGGTCCTCCTTACTGGGCAGGGTAAGGACGGTCCCAGTCTTCACAGCCTTGAGGAGGGCCTTGAATGCCCCCTGTTCTTCCTCTCCCCATTGCCACGCCTGGTCCTCTCGCAGTAACCTGTTCAGTACCGAGGCGGTGCGGCTGAAATTGGGTACAAACTTCCTGTAGTAGTTCAGGAAGCCCAATACCGCCCTCAGTGTGCTGCGGTCCTTAGGAACGGGGACTCGATCTAGCACCTCCACTTTCGCCTGCTGGATGCTCAGCTGCCCCCCTTGTACTTCGAAGCCCAAGTACTTCACCGTGCTGTTCCCGAAGCTGCATTTCTTCGGGTGGCATGTCAGCCTTGCTGATCGAATGGCGTCCAATGTGTCGCTCACGTCCTTCACGTGCTGCTCTGCGAATGCACTGAACACGACTACATCGTCGATGTAGCAGGCTGCCGCTGGCACGTTCCTCAGCACGGAGTCCATCACCCGCTGAAATAGTGCTGGCGCGTTCTTCATGCCGAAGGGCATGAACTTCCACTCATACAGCCCATCGGGCCCATGAAAGGCCGTTTTCTTCCGGTCCTCCTCCTTGATCGGTATTTGATTAAATCCCTGCCGGAGGTCCAGCGTGCTAAACACCACTGCTCCTTGCAGCTGATCGAATATCTCTTCCGCCGATTGCATGGGGTACCTGTCCGCCACCGTCACTTTATTAAGCCCTCGGTAGTCCCCACACATTCTCCTGGCTGATACTTCTCCAGTGAGATCCTTCCGCGCCGCTACCACTGTCGCCGCTGCGTAATCACTGTCAGAAACCTGGATGAGGCCTGCCGCTAACAGCTCCGCACACTTCTCCCGGCAGATGTCCAAGTCGCCTGGGCTCATTCTCCGTTTCCTCTGGTATATAGGCATCTCCGTATTCAGCTTCACCTGCATTTGATGAGAGTTGCATTGCCCCAGTTCGGCTAATGTGTAGGCGAACGTCTTGCGGTGCTGCTTCAGCACTTCCTGTAGTGCCTGTGCTGCCTCTGCCCCCATCCCGGAGCCTATGGGCCAGGCGTCCTCTGGTCCCCTCTCCTGGCTTGGCTTTTCCGCCGTAACTCTATTCTCCCTGTCTGGCGGCAGTACTCCTTGGTCCGTAGACCCGCTCCCTGCTTCCACGGCCATGTAGGCCCATCCTTCCAAGATACGAGCTTCCTGTTGCTCCTCTATGGCTCTCAGTTGGCGTTTCCGCTCCTCCGTCTCCTCCTCCTCCTGGTACAGCTCGCTGACTTCAATGCCACGTTGGAGCTCTTTCCTCTTTAGATGCATGCGAATGGTCTCCACCAGCCACGCCATGACGTTCAGGTCCATGGCTCTACCCAGCGCTGCCCTCCTTTGCGGCTCCGTCACTCGGGGGTGGGCGGTAGCTCCCAGCAGATGCCCCATGGCTAACTCCCGCTCCTTGGCCGTTGGTTGCTCCCACCTTTTCCCGATGACGTCGTAGATCATTCCGGGCCCGGGCAGGTCTCCCTCCATCACGAATACGTAGGCGTCCACGTAGGACACGAGTGTCGGCAGCGCCTGTCTCGGCTTCCCAGGCACATTACACTGGTACTGGGACGGGTGGTCTGGCACAGTGACCAGCGCTGGCAGACGGTTGGGGCCCAGAATGTCACTAACCAGTCTCGGTTCCGGCCGCTGCATCTGAGCCAGAGAGTGCCGTAAACTTGCTTCTGAGATCCCGTTCTGCCAATACCTCCTGGGCCGGTGCGCTCTGGACCCCAGCTGTGCCGCGTCAACCGCTTGCCCCCTGCCGACAGCGGCTTCTACTTCGGCGAACGCCCTGCGCACGTGCTCCCTGCGATCGTCAGCAAAGTCCACGTTCTCCAGGATGTAGAGCACTTCTCCCTGCTTCGCCTGGACCATCTCCAGTACCCGCTTTAAGTCCCTGAAGGAGGCCCCGCGGATGTCTTCCATTCCCATCCCCTCTCCGGCCCGAGAATAACCCTGACATTCCCATCCCGCAACAATGACGTCAATCTGCCCCCACATCTCGAGTGTCTCCTCCGAGATATCCCTGACATCGTCCACCACCTCCTCATGTTCAGCGGGTAGGGCGGATTCGGCCAGCTGATCGGGATATTCAGCTAGCAGCAGCCGGGCGTGATGCTGAGCCATCCGGCGCACCACTGGATCTCTCTCGACGTGAATCCACTTCCGCACCCTGCAACCAGCTCGCAACACTGCTGCCAATCCGGTGCCGATGCCGCCGTACAGCTCCATGATGCACACTGCTCCTTCTAAGGTCCAGAGCCGGGTCACTCTTTCTCTCAGCGAGGTCGGTTCTCGCCCTTGCCTCCTCCTTTCTATTCGCCGTTCGTACTCCTCTGCGTATCTCTCCCAGCTCCAGTCGTCCAGCACTGGTCCCAGGTCAGCAGCCCGCGCTCCGTAAGCCTCTCGAGGCTCTTGCTTAACGAACTTCACGGGCAGAGTACCCACGGAGCTTGCAGCGTCCCAGTAGTGCATGCGGTACAGCACTTTCTCCTGCCAGGTACAAATGGTGGCGCCAACTCGGTAAAGCAAATCCATGCCCACCAGCGCATCGTAATCCTCGGACTCTGACACGCCACAAGTCACGCGGATGCAGCATTCTTTGTCTGTTCCGGGAAGCAGTACTATCTCGATGGGTCTTACTGTCCGCGGCATCCATTTTGGCTCCCCTCCCTCGGCGGTCATGAGCAGGATGCCCCTCGGCACGAGCCTCCCGGGCATGTCTAGCTTCAGTTGCCTCGCTAGTCCCTTCCCGATCAACACGTGGTGAGCCCCAGTGTCAATGATCGCTTGCCCCACTGGCAACCCACCCACCGTCATGCTCCCCTTTTCGGCTATCAAGACGGAGGCCTGACACACGAGTCTCTCGTTAGGGTGGCGCCTCAGTTCAGAGGTACTGCTTCCCTCGTGCACGTTGCCGCGTGGCTCACGCACTCTGCTCGTATGGCTCTCGGACGACTGGCTCCCTCGGAGCCGAAGATCGAGGTCCTCTCTCTCCCTTGGGAACGCCATAAAGCCGCTTGCCCGCAAATACTCGCCCTCGCCTTCTTCCTCCCCTTCGACCTCCTCGTACGCAAGCATAGCTCGGACTTTCGGCTCCACTTTAGGTTTCGCCTCCAATCGCAGTTGTAACCGTTTAATCTCCGCCTGTAACTCTTCTTTACTGGGGGTCTCCTCGGAGCAGCGCCGGCTATAGCATGCGTCTTCCTTGTGCCCCTTCCGTCCACAGTTCCCACACACTGGCAGCTTTGGGCAATCTCGCTTCAAATGGCCCACTTCCCCACATTCGTGACACCGCCGTGCGTCGGCCCGCTGTAGTCCACCGAGAGGCGACTCCGCCAGCGCCGCCGCCGCCCATGAAGACTTCGTTTTAGGACGCACTTCCCCGTCTTCCAAGTCCAACATCCTCTGCGCGTGCTCCGTCCTTTTAGCCAATCCGTAGACGTCCTTCAGAGTAATATCTGCACCCACGCCGTACACCGTGTTCCGCACCACATTCCGCAGATCTTCATCTAAGCCTCGGACGAACTTGCGAACCAGTAGCCGTTCGTCCCGGCTTTCCAGATCATCCGCAAGCTCCCTCAGTCGGCAGTAGTAGGCTAGCAGGGACTCGTCTTTTCCTCGGCGAAACTCGCGGAATTCCTCGACTCTCGCTTTAGTTTGCCCCAGAAATTCCTTCTTCAGCAGCTCGACAAACCGCGCGGTCGGGTTTCCGATCTCTCCGCACGCCAGCTCCTCGAGCACTTCGTCCCGCGTCATGCGATAAAAGGTCTCGGCCTCGCCCGCTAGCGTTACTACCATCCGCCGGAAGAATTCTGCCAGGTCCAGCCCGTCCCGTTCCCAACAGTACTGCACCGTCTCCAACTACATCAGATAGTTCTTCAGGGTGGGACCCACGCCGGGAATTCCGGTGAACCGCTCGGCTACCTCTAGCTTCGGAAGGGATCCTGTCTGCCATCTCTTGTCGGTAGGCCGGTCTGGTGGGGTGGCGGTTGAGGGTAGCTCCGCAGCTTGACTCGCTATAATCTCTCGATGCATCGGCGACCGGAACTCTCCCTCCGGCTGGCGCCGCAGCCAAGTCGTCTGTGCCTGCACTCGGTCGGATTCCATCCCCGGCATCAACCCAGGGGAGTTACTAGCTGGGCGGCTCGCCCACCGTGCTCTCGCTTCCCGAGCCCAGCGCAGATCGTGAGGTGTCTCTCCTGGATCCGACGCGACGGTCCGCGAAGGCTCCATGTCCTCGCGCCGCCCTCGTTCCCGTTGGTGCGGGGTCCGGTACGCTCCTGTAGTCGAAGCTGGCGAGCGCCTTGTCTCCACCGCTGACACTCGGTCCGAAGAGGTCGTCGCGGCGGCGCGCCAGCTTGGTTCAGCCGAAATATCTTCTTTTCGGTAGCTCTGCCCGGATCGTAGTCTAAACCTATCGTTCATCCTAGCTTGAGAACAGCGATCGGTCGCAGTCCTTGCTTGTATGTTGTAAGCTCCTGGCTCATTGGACTCTCTCTGGGTCTTCCTAACTCGGCTGACTGCTGGAAGGCACTGAGTGGAAACCCTCAAAAGGCTTGCTGGGATTGGCTCCTCCACTTGGAGCAAATACGAGTATGGTTGTAGGTAGCTCTTAGCTGATAGAGGAAACATACAAGCAAGCAAATGATACTTCTCGTGTTGCTTGCCTAAGTATGTGCACTTGGTTACCGTTGCACGGCAACGGTTGGTTTTGTTTCGTCAGTTCCCGCTCTGGCGCTATTCGCCTCTGCCTCACCCCGCTTGAATCCTACTCACTACAGTACCCTGTCATGCATTTATATTGTTATGCCCTACTCACTATTCTTCAATTAAATGTATGACATCGACGAAGACCGACTTCGTCCCCATCAGGTGGTGGGAGCACCCGCTGTCAGCAGCACCGCCATCGGGTTGGCCTGCACAGCTGCCGCCACCGCCTGGAAGTCTTCGCCAGCCTCCGGCGCCAGCGAGAGCGTTGGCTCCACCACGCCGACCATCGAGCACGACGCTTCCCCGTCGCTCCGGCTCTTGCCGCTGGAGCTGTCGACGTCCTTCGTCGACGACGTCTTCTTCGTCGCTTGCTTCTCCTTGCGCGGCTTCTCATCTCGACGGGGGCGACGACTGGCCGATCGACCACGACCTCCCTTGTTGTCGTCCTCGTCGCTGTCATCGCGGTCGGGGCACTCGAAGGAGAGATGATCGGGGTCGCCGCAGATCCAGCACTCCCGCCGTCGACCACCACCTCGTCGACCCTTGTCCCGCGTCGACCGCTTCTCGTCGACGTCCTTCGTCGACCGCCCACCTCCGCTACCACCTCCGCCCGGCTTCCCGCGCTGCCCTTGCTGCTGATTCAGCTTCGTCGATGCAGCGTAGTTTGCCTGCGGAAGGAGCTCTGTAGGCTGTTTGGCCTCCTGCATCGCCTCATCTTGAAGAATGTAGCTGGTGATAGAGTCCTCGTCGAGGGACTCACGCGTGTCGGGCACCATCATCATTCTCTTCATGAGATTGTAGTTGCGCGGCAAGCCTTTGACGATGTGGGTGATGTAGGACGCTGTCGAGTATTCGGCGCCCGCCATCCGCATCTCAGCCAGGATTTGTCGAGCACGGTTGCAGTAATCCGTCGCCGACTCTTGCTCGCCCATCTGAATGTGAGTCATCTTCTCCTCCAGCTGCCCGATGTACAGGTCGTCCCTGACCTGGTACGTCGACATGATGACGTGCCATGCCTGGTGACCAGCATCCAGTCGCTCTCGACAGCCCCTGAGTGCTAGCTGCACCACCGGCGAGCAGCACCTCGAGATGACCATGAAGGTGAGCAGGTGAGTAGAACGAAACTTCCCGCGCAGCTCGACATCCTCCTCGGGCGGAATTGGCACGGTGCCGTCGGCGAAGCCCTTCAGCCCGGCGACCTCCCGTTGTGGTTCTATCGACTCCCTCCAGGTGATGAGGTCCCGTTGACCTTGCAGCGGTGCGACGGTGATCCGGTCCGGCGAGAATTTGAAGTAGCCATACGCCGGTGCAATCCCGCCTGCAGTCACATGCGTCGTCGCCGAGAGCCCTCCACCGCTTCGTAGAGGAGAGCGACGTCGAACATCGACGCCGGCACGCGAGCTGCCTGCAGCCGCCGTCGACCGCTGCACTCGCTCCTGGATTCCGTCGACATCACCGTCGACCTTGATCACCCCTCTTTGCCTCGTGCCTTCGCTGCCGCTGACTCGTGCACCACCGTCGACCTCGTCGTCGACGCCACCTTTGTTGCGCACCGGTCGAGGAGAAGCAGGACGGGAATGGTGTTCCGTCGCCCACTCCGACCGGATGCCCAACTCGGCGATCACCAAGGGGATCGTCCCGTACTCGCCATCCACGTGGCGTCTCCTCGCGTCAGCCAAACGTGCCTCCAAGGTGTCCGCTACGCCCGCATCAACTACGGGGTCGACCATGGCGACTATCGCTGCTGCCGGCCTACGAACGACTTAGTAGGTGCAAAAGTCGGCTCCTATCTGAAGGTATTTGCGGGGCCGTCCACGCTCACCGCACCATGCGGAGAGTCACTCTACAACGGTAGTGAGCTAGACTACGGGGGTTGGCACTAACTACTAGGAGTGATCGTAGCTTTGCTTGGTTCCTTAGTGCTTGCACATTCACGGGAGAAATCGGCAAGAGTTTTCACTAGCAAAGTTGGAATTCCAGAATGATTGAACAAGCAATGACAGAATGACTACATAAGGCACCTAGCAACCCTGCAGCTAGCCTGGTCGACCGCCAGCACAGCTCGGTCGACCGCCTGCCAGCGTTGCGTAGAGGGGCCGCGCCAGCACTGCGGAAAGGCGACTTGCCAACAGAGCAGGTCGACGGCGTGCCAACGCTGCAGCGGAGCGGCTGTCCAGCGTTGCCCCGTAGAACACAGCAGTGCGCACGCTCGCAGGTGCTGTTAAAATGAGAGAAGTGATTGCACTACGAAGATTGAGAGTACAAGTAGGAAAACCTAGAATTGTGTACCCCCTAAGGCTAAACCCACTATATCCTACATAACTATAACATATATAATGTTTGACACACCCCCATAGGCAAAGTGGGGGAGAGCAAAGGGGGTCACAAGACCAGTCAAGAAAGGCAAAGCAAGCTCAGGGTGGATCACAAAGTCACCACACACTCTGAGCACAAGCAAAGGGCCACAAGGCCAGTTCACATGCAGAGGCATATATGCAACACAAACAGCACAGTGATCTATATCTAGCAGTGCAAACGTGCAAGTATATATATATAGATCACAGTACAAGCAAAGCCTACAGCAAGTGAGGAAAAGTGGGCACAAGCCCTAGCAAAGTGCAGAAACGCTGATGATCACCAGACTGAAGTGCCTTGGTGAATATATCAGCAGTGTTGGCCTGAGTGGCCACGTAACGCAGACGAAGCTGACCACGCTGCTGCAGCTCTCGAGCCAGGAAGTAACGTAGAGCGATGTGCTTCGTTCTGTGCTCCAGTCTGTGCTCCTCACACAAGGCAATGGCAGCCTTGTTGTCGACGTACAGCACTGGAGGAGAACGAGGCCGCTCTCCCAGGTCGGTCAGCAGGTAGGTGAGCCAGTGTAACTCCTGTGCAGCCATGGCTGTGCAGCCATGGCTGTGGCGTAGATCTCAGCCTCACAACTGGAGCTGAGAACTGAAGACGAACGTGTAGAACGCCAGGAAACTGAGCCAGAGCCAAGGCTGAAGGTGTAACCCTGTGACGACCGCTGAGTAGCCTGGTCGTCAACCCAAGAAGCGTCTGAGTGCCCAGTGAGAACAACTGAGCTCCTCCCTCCAAGCTTGAGCCCCATGCCCGATGTACTGCACAAGTAGCGCAATACCCTCTTTGCAGCATCCCAGTGCACCTTTCGGTGCCTACCAGGAGCCACGTAGCTGGCCAGAAGGCCAAGAGGGTATGCTAGGTTAGGACGAGTGCACGTCATCAGGTACATGAGACAGCCAACTAGCTCTGGGTAAGGACCACTCGGCTCTACGGACTCATCCGAAGGCAGAGCTGAGAGCGAGAGACCTGTAGCCAGAGGACTGGCCTGTGCTGAGGACCAGGTGAAGCCGAAGCGCTGAAGGACCTGCTGCACCATGTGTGACCGAGTCAGTGTGATGGTGCGGCGTGCTCTGTCCCGGGTGATCTGCAAGCCAAGGTAACTGCGCAGTTCACCCAGGTCTGTGCACGTGTGTCTCTTCTGCAGCTCCGACTTCACGTGGGCGAGAGCCTCAGTGTCAGCAGTGGCAAAGACCAAGTCGTCGACGTACACGAGGATGTAGAACGGCGGCAGCGACGTGTCGGTGCGCAGAAACAGCGACGGGTCAGCAGTAGAAGGCGCGAACCCAAGAGCCGCAATAGTAGTCCTCAGTGTGTCGTGCCACTCACGTGGCGCCTGGCGGAGACCGTAGACCGGCCGCCGGAGGCTCCACTGGGTACCAGGGGGAAACGACCCAGTGAAGCCAGGAGGGCGGCGCAGCCAGATCTCCTCGTGCAGGCTGCCCTGCAAGAAAGCTGTGCTGAAGTCAAGAGAGTGAAGCTCGTAGTCACGCTGAGCGGCAACGTGCAGTAGCACCCGAAGAGTGGTCATCTTCGGGGTGGGGGAGAAGGTCTGAAAGAAGTCTACTCCCTCTCGCTGACTGAAGCCTCGAGCAACGTAACGAGCCTTGAAGACAGGCGGAGAACCTGGCGGCCGCTTCACCCTGAAAATCCACATGCCACTGACGATGTTCGCCCCAGGAGGGGGAACCTCGTCGACGTAAGTGCCAGTGGACTTCCAGGATGCCATCTCTGCGTCCATGGCTGACTGCCACTGAGAGGAGTACTCACCCGCGATCGCCTCAGCGTAAGAGCGCAGGGTCGGGATGTCTGGAGCATCCGGGTCTTCCTCAGGGGCAAGTAGCATGGACACGAGATGAGGCGTAGCGGCTGCAAGACACTCAAGGTCCTCCTGTCTGTCCTCAAGGACGTCCGTGCCTAGAGCACACTCACCCCCGACGGACGGAGGACAGACAGACTCAGACTCAGCAACAAGACTCGCGGCGTAGTCTAGACGACAGCGAGCAGCAAAGTCGACAAGCTCAGCAACTAGGGCAGACGCAGCAGCAGACTCAAAGGAAGGGTCAGTGACAGCAGTGGCCAGGAGACGCGTGACAGTAGGACTGGCAGCACGAACCCGGTCAGACTCCGGGTCAGCAAGGACAGGAAGAGAGGACGCAGGAGGAGACGGCAGAGGGACACGCAGTGGAGCAGTGGAAGGACGCAGAGTCATTTAGTGTGTGCCAGGGACAGGTGGAGGACGCTCACGCGGAGCACGGCGACCAGTGCGAGCAGCACGAACAGGCGACACAGGATGCGAATCAGGCGACACAGGACGAGACTCAGGCTCACGACGCTCTGTAAGACCGCCTGTTGGACCAGAGTAGGGAGAAGGACCAGGAAGTGGCGAGGCAGGCGGTAGCTGAGACTGCGACTGGACAATCGGAGGACACTCTAAGGAGGGAGCAGGACAAGGAGGAGGCGGGTGACCAAGAACCTGTTGGAGGAGTGGAACGAAGTACGGTCGCGGCCGCGTAGTGCCCCCAGAACCAGCAGAGACAACACCAGAACCTCCAGCAGTAGCTCCAACTCCTGCAGCACCACCAGCAGCTCCAGTACCTCCAGCAGCACCAGCAGCTCTAGTACCTCCAGTAGCACCAGCAGCACCTCCAGCAGCACTCCCAGTCCTAGCAGCTCCAGTACCACCAGTACGAGCACCTCCAGGACCAGTGGCTCCAGCACCTCCAGTGCCGACCCCAGGGTCAGCAGCAACACCACCTCCAGTAGGCTCAGCGCCCTCAGCTCCAGCTCCAGTAGCACCACGGAGGCGGCGACAGTACCGAGAGTACCACTTACGCAGCTGCTGGGAAGAGAGAGCGCCCCCAGGCGCAGTACCCCCAGGCTCAGGACCTCCAGACTCAGCACCCCCAGGGACAGCACCCCCAGGCTCAGCTCCCGCAGTCTCTGCACCCCCAGGCTCAGCACCCGCAGTCTCTGCACCCCCAGGCTCAGCACCCGCAGTCTCCGCACCCCCAGGCTCAGCACCCCCAGTCTCCGCACCCCCAGGCTCAGCACCCCCAGTCTCCACACCCCCAGGCCCAGCACTCCAAGTGTCAGTACCCCCAGACCCAGCACCACCAGGCTCAGCACGCTCAGGCTCAGCACGCTCAGTACCTCGCGGAGGACCAGAGTCGATAGCTACCTCGACAGGCTCGACCGGGTCTACCTGGGAAACACCTGAGGGAGCAGGACCCTGGGGAGGCAGGGGGTCTACCAAAGCAGCACCTGGCGTGAGGAAGAGCGGCGGGGGGGGGAGCGGGGCAGTGCGGTAGGGGAAGAGACGGTAGAAGGGGACCGACTCGTCAAACGTGACGTCCTGAGAGGCGAAGACCCGGCGCGAGGTGGGGTGGTAAAACTGCCAGCCAGGCGCGTCAGGGACAAAGCCAAGGAAGACACAGGGAGCAGCGCGGGCGGAGAGCTTGTCCGCGGACGTATCGCGGACAAAGGCACGAGATCCTCAAACCCAGAACACAGACGCATCGCCAACCTCTCCCGTCCAACGCAGCGTCGGCGAGGTCTCCGGAACGGAGACACGGGGCCAGAGGTTGAGCTGATGCGCGGCGTAGCGGACCGCAAACGGCCACAGAAAATGGGGGGCAGCCGCATGGACCAAGGAGGTACGAGCGACCTCCATGACCAAGCCAATGCTGCGCTCAGCAACCCCATTCTGCTGAGGAGAGGCCGGAAGCGTGAACGCCTGGCGAATGCCCTCCTCCTGACAGAAGGTCTCCAAGAGACCGGAGGAAAACTCACCACCTCTGTCAGAGTGCAGTCGCAGGACGGGAAGGTCCGTGCGAAAGCGCCTCTCCAACTGGAGACGGGTAGCGCGGATCCAAGGGATCAAAACAGCAGGGACCTCTCCCTTGGTGCGCAAGGGGAAGACCGTGGTGTAACGCGTGTAGTCGTCAACTACCAGCAGGAAGTAGCGCTCTCCTCCCTGTCCACGGACGCGGGCTGGGCCCCATACGTCCATGTGAAGGGTCTGCAGAGGGGCCTCCGTCGGGGGAAACTCAGAGGAGTGAGGGGTGGCACGCTGCCGCCCCTCGACACAGGGAAGGCAGGGAGGGGCAGGGGACAGTGGCAGGGGAGGCAGTGACAGGGGGAGACCAGAGACAAGGTAACGGGAGTGCATGCCACGAAGGCGCTGCATCGAAGGGTGCCCAAGGCGGTGGTGCCAGAGGACCGTCCGGTGCGACAGGGTGCGACACGAGCAGGGGGCGGACAACTGACCTGACGCAGACGCAGACGCCGGTACCTGAGGGGACTCAGTGGTCAGTGTGTACAAGTCCGACCCCGGCTGCCGAGTGAAGGTAGCCAGGTGTCGACCCGTGTGGGCACACGTGCAGTGTGTCACACGCTCGTAGGCAGGGGTGAACTGGTGAACACCCGCATCCTGGAGCGCGGAACCCGCCACCAAGTTCGTAGAGAACGAGGGGAAGTAAAGGCCCGACAGGGTGCCGGACGGGACAGCAGGACAAGGGAGGGCAGTGGTGGAGGTCGCAAGGACCGGACCCCCGGAGGGGTCAGCCAGGGAGACAGCAACCGGCCTAGGGAGCTGCTGAAGGGCAGTGCGGTCGCGAAAGAAACAACGAGAAGCACCATAGTCCAGTGTGAAGGTGTGCAGTGCCTCAGTGGACGCAGTACCTGAAAGCGCAGACTCACAAGTACCTGAAGTAGTAGACACACCTGCACCTAGAGCAGCAGCCTCACCAGGACCTGGGGCAGCAGACACACTAGCACCTAGAGCGGCAGCCTCACTGGTCGCAATGCCTGGGTCTGGTGGCACACACAAGTAACAGTCACCCTCAACACTAATAGCCAATGCATACATGGCTCCAAGGATAACATCAAAGTCAAGTGCAAAGACATCAATGTTCTTTTTAAGCAGATCAGCCCAGCGGGGCAGCTCAGAGGCCTCAGGGAACTGTGCACGCCAGGCGTCGTCGAGACGGAAGAAGCAGAGCTGTGGCGTGTGGAACCGCCCACATGTCTGACCAGCGCGGTCTCCTGTGCGGATGACATACGTGCAGGTACCCCCGCCCCCAGACCCCCCATGCTGAGAGTACCACTCACGAAGCTGCTGGGACGACGGGGTCTCTCCAAGACGCTGCTGCTGGCGCTGGACACCACCCGAGCCTCCATGCTGCGCCGGTCCACCCCGACCACCACCCGAGCCGCCACCCCCACGCCCACTGCCTCCACCACCACCACCTCCACCCCGGCCTCCTCCACCACCACTGCCGCCACCACCCCCGCCGCTGCCACCCACCCCCCCAGCCCCGCTACCACCCCCGCCACCGCCACCACCCCCACCGCCCCCACCGCCGCCACCTCCACCTCCACCTCCACCTCCACCTCCCCCGCTAGCACCACCACCACCCTTGCCCCCCTTGCCCTTGCCGCCCTTGCGCCTCCAGCTAGGAGCAGACGCAGCCCCGACTTCCTCAGCACCAAGGAAGTCGACAGCGGCAGCAGAGGCAACCGAGGGGAGAAGGGGGGGACGGGAACACCCGTCAAAGAAGGGCGTGCGGGGGTCACCACGAGAGGCACCTACAACAACTATGCTAGACTCAGCTGCAAGCAGATGCTTCTCGAGGAGGTCAATGGTGAGCTCGGTGGGGCAGGGGGCGAGAAAGTGGTCCCTCACTGCGCGAAGAGAGTCAGGGAGACGAGTGACTAGGTGGTAGAGAACGAGGTACATCGGGGGGGGGATTCTTGGCGAGGAACTCAGCAGGAAGGGCGGCTCGGTAGCGAGTGTCACTGGTGCGGAGGTGGGTAATGAGGTCAGCGACTGTGGGAAAGGCGGCGAGATCGGGGAAAAGATAGGGCAGCGAGAGACGGCCTAACGTAGCAGAGGCAGGCGAGGAGTAGCGAGCGACGACTGCATCGTACAGTGCCTTCGCAGTCTTATGCTGGCCGAAGTGGGCGCGCTCATCTAACGGCAGGTGGCTGCGAATGGCTAGGCGAGCGTGGGCGTCACGAGTCTGCCACTGGGAGCGAGCGGTACTGTCAGCAGTGTCAGCAGGCGCTAGAGCGGTTCCGGACGCGTGGTCATACAGCGAGACATCGTCCTTAGCGGTGATCTGGAGGAACAGATGCAGATCGTCAAGCCAAGCTTCAAACTGGAGCGGGCGGCCCTCAGCATCGAAAGTGAGAACTGTGGGAGAGGCCATAGTGGCAGTAGCAGCAGTAGCAGTAGTAGTAGTAGCAGTAAGAGCAGTAGCAGTAGCAGCTGTAGTGAGAAGAACGGCTGTAACAGCAGGAACAGGAACAGCAGGTGCTGCAGGTGGGGCGGCGCGGCTCGGTCAGGGCGGCGCGGCTCGGGTGGCGCGACTCGGGCGGCGCGGCTCGGGCAGGTAGGGCGGCTCGACGGCGGGCCCGTGCTCTGTGCGTGGCGGCGCCTAGGGTGCAGCTGCGCGCAGGCCGCGGCTGGGTTCGTGCTGCAGCGAAGCGCGAGCTGCAGCTAAGCGCGAACTGCAGCAGCCGAAGCGCGACCGCCACTGCGCGTGGGCTGCGACCTGCGGGCGGGCGGCGGTGGGTCGTGCGCCGTCCTAGGGGCGAGCGGTCGAGCGTGGGGTGCAGTCGCGCGCGGGCGGCTGCCTACGAAAGCAGGGGCGGCGGCCTACGAAAGCGACGCGGCTGCCTACGGGCGGGGCTGCGTCGCGCTGGAAGGGCCGCCGGGCCGGTCGACGGGCGGCTAACGGGCTGCTCGTGGGCGGCGCTAGTCGGGTGGGCGGCCTACGGTCGTCGCGCGCGCGGTTCGGGCCTTGCACGGGTGGCTAACGGGCGGCACGCGCTAGAGAAAACAGGCCGCGCGCGGGCGGCTAGCGAGCTGCGCACGGGCAGCGTGTAAGAGAGAGGCACACGAGGGCGCACTAGGAGAGAAGCGCACGCGGGCGTGACGGCGAGAAGGCGCTCGAGGGCGCTACTAGCGGAAGCGGTCCTAGGTTCCTAACCTTGGCTCGTAATACCATGTTAAAATGAGAGAAGTGATTGCACTAGGAAGATTGAGAGTACAAGTAGGAAAACCTAGAATTGTGTACCCCCTAAGGCTAAACCCACTATAGCCTACATAACTATAACATATATAATGTTTGACAGGTGCGCGCAGACTATTGGCCCGACTTGCCTCGTTTGGCATCCGTCGGCTGTTGTCTGCGCCTGACGAGCCACATCGACTTCGGGATACCGGCCCGCAGTCGCCTTCGCCATCGCGACCTCGACGACGTTCGCGTGCCTCCGCACAACTCGTCGAGCAGGTTACCCGGTCGACCCGGACGACCACCAGGTGCTTCCGGTCGACCACAACTGCTTCTGGTCGACCCCCAGGTCCCTCTGGTCGACCACAACTCCCGTCGAGCTACCCCCTGGTCGACGGACCCCTTCCGTCGACCAGAACCGTCAGCGGTTGTCCCCGAGCTCCCCTCGTCGACCGCTGCTCACTTGTCAGGTCGACGGATTGCTCCGTCGACCTCCCGGTCGAACTGTAGGTCGACGGGATGCTCCGGAGACCTCCCGGTCGAACGGCAGGTCGACGGGATGCTCCGGAGTCCTCCCGGTCGAGCTGTAGGTCCTGGTCGACGTCCCACCCGTCGCCCAGACCAGTCAGTTGCAGCTGTCGAGCTCTGTGGTCGACAGCAACACCACAGCGGTCCCCTGCAGCTCGACGAAGCCTGTCGAGCAGCTCTCCCACTGTGAACGGTCGGCTGCTACTCCCGTACATCCGACCAAGTCGTCGGCGTTGCCCAAGCGAGGGCGGGGCCAACCTCCATTCCTGTTAACAGAATGCTCACCTGCGGGTGTGCGCAACGAGGAACGACGGCGCCAGATACGACGGATAGAGAATTGACAAGGAAAGCAGTACATGCAAATCTCTCTCTCTCTCTCTCTCTCTCTCTCTCTCTCTCTCTCTCTCTCTCTCTCTCTCTCTCTCTCTCTCTCTCTCTCTCTCTTTCTCTCTCTCTCTCTCTCTCTCTCTCTCTCTCTCTCTCTTTCATCCCCCCTTAACCTCTCTCCTCCCCCCCCCCTTACAGCAACTAGTGTTGCAAGAAGAGAGGAAGAGGGAAGGGAGGGACGGGTCGCTGGTGGTTCACACCTGCCACCCCCACATCTCCCCCCCACCCCGGAAGCAGCGGAAAGGAAGGCAGGGGGGGGGGGGGGGGGGGAGGGGGGAGGGCAGTGTTAGCTGCTGCCGGCGCTGGCGCTGGGCGCAGGCGTTGGCGATGGCGCTGGCGCTTGCGCTCCGTGCTGGCGCTGACGGCAGTCGCTGGCGCTGGGCGACGGGCGTGACGGGCGCGACGAGCGGGGGGCGCGATGGGCATGACGGGCAGAGCGGAGTGAGACGACGGAACGGGATGGGCAGGCGCTTCGGGTGCGACCGGGCAGAGCTCGACGGGCATGACGGGACGGGACGGGTAGGCGCCTCGGACGCGGCCGGTGACGAAAATAAAGTAGCGCATTTCACGCTGCAGCATGGGCGGGCCCATGTTCCTTGAAAAGAAGTAGGTCCTAAGACTGTAGTAGCTCTGAAACCATATCAAGATAGTAACTTAGTAACCTAGGGTTTGGGTTAAGAGAGAGTTTGCCAAAGAGGGGTTGCAATAATAAGGAGGGTACAAGATATAGGAAAGGGGAGGTGGTCAAGGGAGGTATACCACCTAACGAAAAAGTATGATGATACTAGCTTACTAGCTATGCATGTAATTATATAAGAATTTCGTATTCTGACAATCAAGTAGATTGTTATAGCTCTTAGAACAACTAGGCTACGATAGTACGGTACTAGAGCCGCCAAGGCTTGTCCGTGTCAAACATTATATGTTTATTCTAGGCTGTAGTGGGGCTCTAGGGTTACACATTTGTTCCCCCTCATTCCTAGTTCACCCATCCCTTCTCAATTCCCCTTGTCATGTTACTCTCGACACTAAGCCTAGCCTCCTAGACCTAAGTTACTAAGGCTACTTTAACATGCTATCAAATTAGGTTACGACACCTGCTAGGGCCCACCGTTCTGTCCTGCCCGAAGCGCGCTGTGCTGCCCTGCCGCCAGCGCGCTATCCTTTTTTTTTTTCTTTCGCGCTGTCGCTAACCCCCCCTGCCCGCGCGCTGCTGTGCACTGACGCGCAACCCCTTGCCCGCGCGTTGCTGTGCACTGACGCGCACCCCCCTGCCCGCGCACCTGCTGCCCAGCGCGCCGCTCGCGCTGCCCGTCAGCTGCCTGCGCCTGGCCTACGCCCTGCACGCGCGCACGCCACACGCACCCCGTACGCTCCCCCCCGCACACCCTGCCTGCGCCCTGCCCGAGCGCTGCTGCTAAGCGCACTGCAGCTGCTACGCGCTGCTGGTGCTGCTGCTGTTAAGCGCGCCCCTGCAGCCCGCGCTCGCCCTTGCAGCCGCGCTCGCCCCTTGCAGCCGGCGCTCGCCCCTGCTGCCCGCGCTCGCCCCTGCAGCCGCGCTTGCCCTTGTAGCCCGCGCTCGCCCCTGCAGCCCGCGCTCGCCCCTGCAGCCGCGCTCGCCCCTGCAGCCCGCGCTCGCCCCTGCTTCCCGCGCTCGCCTCTGCAGCCCGCGCTCTCCCTTGCAGCCGCGCTCGTCCCTGCAGTCGCGCTCGCCTCTGCAGCCCGCGCTCGCCCCAGCAGTCGCGCTCGCCCCTGCAGCCACGCTCGCCTCTACGGCTCGCGCTCGCCCCTGCAGCCGCGCTTGCCCCTGCAGCCTGCACTAGCCCCTGCAGCTCGCGCTCGCCCCTGCAGCCGTGCTCGCCCCTACAGCCCGCGCTCGCCTCTGCAACCGCGCTCGCCCCTGCACCTCGCGCTCGACCCTGCAGCCCGCGCTCGACCCTGCAGCCCGCGCTCGCCCCTGCAGCCCGCCCTGCCCTTAGGCCTGCGCGCTGCCCTGCCCTGCAGCCCGCGAGCTGCGCTGCCCTACCCTTAGGCCCGCGCGCCGCCCTGCCCTTAGGCCCGCGTGCCGCCTTGCCCTTAGGCCCACGCGCCGCCCTGCCTTGCAGCCCGCTCGCTGCGCTGCCCTGCTCTTAGGCCCGTGCGCCGCCCGCCCTTAGGCCCGCGTGCAGCCCTGCCCTTAGGCTCACTGCTGTGCTGCAGCTGCTGCTGCGCTACTACTACCACCTAAGCTGCTGCTGCCGCCTACGCTACAGCTGCCAACTGACTGCCACCGCTTATCATGGCCACTATCACGGTCGTAGCAGCGTTTAGGGGTGGACGCAAGAAATCCCAAGCTCCAGGTGCTAGTGAGTCTGCTTCTGCTCTAGGTGCTAGTGCGTCTGCTGCCACAGGTGCTCGTGAGTCTGCTGCCTCAGTTGACGCCTTGCACACTTTCACACTTGACTCTGGCGCGTCTCGTTGCTTCTTTCGTTATTGCACCACAGTCACACCACTTGCTGCACCTGTCCCAGTCTCACTGGCTGACCCCTCTGGGGGGCCCGTCGTCGCACGAGCCTCCACTGTCCTCCCGTGTCCGATAGTCCCCTCCGGCTCTCTTTCAGGCCTCCACCTCCCCTCGTTCTCGAGGAGCTTGGCGAGCAACGCAGTTCTTCAGGATGTTTGGGTTAATACCTTTACTCCTGGAGGGCAGCGTGTGGCAATTTGTACGTGCTCCCGGACTAGCCTTCACCTTGCTACGTTCACTCGACAGCCTGGGTTCAGTCTGTACACCCTTACCACTGCGTCTGCACAGGTGGGTGTGTCAGGTCAGGTGGCTGCGTCGAGTCAGGTGTTTGCGTCTAGTCAGTTCGCTGCGTCGTGCTCGTGTCGGGTACTCTCCCACCAGACTCTTCTCTGGCACCACAGACTCGGTCATCCCTCTCTTCCGCGTCTCCGCAGCATGCACTCCCGTCTCCTTGTCCCTGGCCTCCCCAGGTCCTTGCCCCCCCTCTCACGCTCGCCTGCCCCTCCGACTACTGCTCCTCTGCAGACTCTCCACATGGATGTGTGGGGCCTTGCCCCCATCAGTGGGATGAACCAGGAGTGCCACTTCCTGCTGGTCGTTGACAACTACATGTGCTATGCAACCGTCTTCCCCTTGTGCAGCAAGGCGGACGTCAGCGGTGTAATGATCCCCTGGATCTGGCGGGCCTTTCAGTCCTGCGTCTGCACTCTGACAGGGGTGGTGGGTTCTCTTCCGGCGTCCTTGCGAAGTTCTGTCGAAACGAGGGCATCCGCCAGTCGTTCATGCTTCCGGCCTCTCCGCAACAAAATGGGATTGTTGAGCGTCGCATTGGCTTGATCATGGAGGTTGCTCGTACCTCCATGATCCATGCGGCTGCTCCCCATTTTCTGTGGCCGTTTGCGGTCCAATATACCGCGCATCAGCTCAACCTTTGGCCCCGTGTCTCGTTGCCAGAGACCTCGACCACACTCTGTTGGACGGGAAAGGTTGGCGATGCGTCGGCGTTTCGGGTCTGGGGCGCGCTCTCCCTTGTTTGTAATACCACCGCGAGCAAGCTCTCTCCTTGCACTTTCCGCTGCGCCTTCCTGGGCTTCCCCACTGATGCCCCGCCATGGCAGTTTTACTTCCCTCGCACGCGTCGAGTCTTGTCCTCCCAGGCGGCCACCTTTGACGAGTCCGTCTGTTTCTATAGGCTCCACCAGCATGCGTCCCACCCGGTCCCCTTGGCGCCACTCTTCCTGGTACCAGTTCCCCCCTCGATAGACCCCCTCTCCCCCCACAGGGTCCTACTCCTCAGGTGTGTCTCAGGTAGACCCACCCTTCTTTGTTGAGCCTCTAGAGATCTCTTCTAACTCCTCTGGCCCTGCTGAGGGGGGTGACCCCGCCGGTGACGACACGGCGGCCACTCTCCGCTCTCCACGCTTGGAGACCCCTCCTTGTTTTCCGCCTCGACCTCCTTCGCCGCCTCTGCAGCCTGTAGCTGTGGACACTGGGGGTGGTGACACTGGGGGTGAGGGTTCTGGGGGTGCTGAGACTGGGGGTGCTGAGACTAGGGGTGAGGGTTCTGGGGGTGCTGACTCTGGGGGTGTTGAATTTGGGGGTGGTGCGAGTCCTAGTGGTGGTGGGGCCGTGGGTGCTCCTACTGCAAGTCCTGGCGTTGGACAGCAGCAGCCGCCTAGCTGACTCGAGATGCCCTCAGCACAACTGCTTCGTGAGTGGGTCGTTCGGCAAGGCCGCTCTGGTGCTGGAGCTTGGAGTTTCCTAGACGCTGGAGCTGCTGGTGCTGGAGGTACTGCTGGAGGTGCTGCTAGTGCTGGAGCTGTTGGTGCTGGAGGTACTGCTGGAGGTGCTAGAGCTGCTGGTGCTGGAGGTACTGCTGGAGGTGCTGCAGGTGCCGGAGCTGCTGGTGCTGGAGGTGCTGGAGGTGCTGCTGGTGCTGGAGGTACTACTGAAGCTGCTGGTGCTGGAGGTGCTGGAGGTACTACTGGTGCCAGAGGCGCTGGAGCTGGAGGTGCTGGAGGTCCTGGACGTGCTGGAGCTGCTGGTCCTGGAGGTGCTCGTACTAGAGGTGCTGTAGCTGGCGGAGCTGGTGGTGCTGCTGGTGCTGGGGGTGCTGGAGGTGCTGCTGGTGCTTGAGGCGCTGGAGCTGGAGGTACTGGAGGTACTAGAGGTGCTCGAGCTGCCGGAGCTAGTGGTACTGCTGGTGCTGGAGGTGCTACTGGAGGTGCTAGAGCTGGAGGTACTGGAGGTGCTGGAGCTGCTGACGGTCCGGGTACTGCGCCGCGCTCACCGTTTTTTTACCCGCAGCAGCAATCGTCCCTGCCACCGCCTGCCTCGGCCCTTCGCCAGGTTCTTAGTCTCCCATCTTCCACTGGCCTCACTCCACCTCTCCTGTGTCCACCGTCTGGCTCGTCTCAATCGCAGTTGCCACCTGGCTCCCCACCGCCTACTCCTTCTCCCTACACTGAGCTGCCAGACTCCCTGACTGAGCATCGTGAGCCTACGTCTCGTGCCTCCATACCTGTTCGTGCTCGTCGTGTCGCCTGTCTTCGTCCTCTTGCTCTCCCAGGCACTCACGCTATGGCACTTCGTCCTTCCTGTGTTCCACAGCGTGTTGCCCTGCCATATCCTCCGGCGTCCTCTCTTCCTGATGTGCCTGACCCTGAGTTCGACCTTGCTCGTGCTGCCAGTCCTGCTGTCACTCATCTCCTCGCTACTGCAGTCACTGACCCTAACTTTGAGTCTTCTGCTACGTTTGCCCTAGTCACTGAGCTAGTAGACTTTGCTACTAGGAGTCATCTTGACTACGTCACGAGTCTTGTTACTGAGTCTGAGCCTGTCTGTCCTCCGTCAGTCGGGGGTGAGCCTGCCCTTGGCGGTGACGTCCTTGAGGACAGGCAGTTTGAGCTTGAGTATCTTGCAGCCACTTTACCACGTTTCACATGCATGCTGCTTTGCCCTGAGGGAGACCCGAATGCTCTTGACATCCCTACCCCGCGCTCTTACGCTGAGGCGATCGCGGGTGAATACTCCTCTCAGTGGCAGACAGCCATGGACGCAGAGATGGCTTCTTCCACAGGCACCTACGTCGACAAGGTTCCTCCTCCTGAGGCGAACATAGTCGATGGCATGTGGATTTTCAGAGTGAAGCGGCCGCCGGGCTCTCCGCCTACCTTCAAGGCGCGTTACGTTGCTCGAAGCTTCAGTCAGCGACAGGGGGTCGACTTCTTCCCAACCTTTTCCCCCACCCCGAAGATGACTACTCTTCGGGTGTTGCTGCACGTTGCAGCACAGTGTGACTACGAGATGCACTCTCTTGACTTCAGCACAGCTTTCTTTCAGGGCAGCCTTCACGAGAAGATCTGACTGCGCCGCCCACCTGGCTTCACTGGGTCGTTTTCTACGGGTACCCAGTGGAGCCTTCGACGGCCAATCTACAGTCTCCGTCAGGCGCCTCGCGAGTGGCATGACACACTGAGGATGACACTTGCGGCTCTTGGGTTTGCTCCTTACTCTGCTGACCCGTTGCTGTTTCTACGCACCGACACTTCTCTGCCGCCATTCTACGTCCTCATGTACGTTGACTACTTGGTTTCTGCTACTGCTGACACTGAGGCACTGACCCTAGTGAAGACAGAGCTGTAGGAGAAACACACCTGCACTGACCTTGGTGAGCTGCGGAGTTATCTTTGCTTAAAGATCACCCGGGACAGAGCACGGTGCACCATCACCCTGACGCAGTCACACATGGTGCACTAGGTCTTTCAACGCTTCAACTTCAAGTTCTCCACGCCACAGCCCACTCCTCTGCCTACAGGCCACTCGCTCTCAGCTCCACCTTCCGACGAGTCTGTAGAGCCGAGTGGTCCGTATCCAGAGCTTGTGGGTTGCCTCATGTACCTAATGACATGTACGCGACCAGACCTCGCGTACCCTCTCAGCCTCCTGGCTCGCTACGTGGCTCTTGGTAGACACTGAAAGGTGTACTGGGATGCTGTGAAGAGGGTACTGCGTTACTTGTGCAGTACATCGGGCATCAGGCTCGTGTTTGGAGGACGGGATTCAGTGGTTCTCACAGGGCACTCTGACGCTTCCTGGGCCGACGACCAGGCGACTCAGCGATCGTCACAGGGTTACACATTCAGTCTTGGTTCTCGTTCTATCTCGTGGAGGTCTACTTGTTCGTCTTCTGTGCTTGGTTTTAACTGTGAGGCCGAGATCTACGCTGGGGCTATGGCTGCACAGGAGCTACGCTTGCTGGCCTTCCTGTTGACCGACTTGGGGGAGTGGCCTCGTTCTCCTCCAGTTCTGTACGTCGACAACAAGGCCATGTTTGATTTGTGTCGCGAGCAGAGACTGGAGCACAGAACGAAGCACATTTCTCTTCACTACTTTCTTGCTTGCGAGCTGCAGCAGTGTGGTCAGCTTCGCCTTTCCTACGTGGCCTTTCGGGCCAACATTGCTGATGTCTTCACCAAGGCCCTTGGGTCTAGTGATCATCAGCGCTTTTGCACTGCTCTTAGGCTTATGCCCACGCTGCCTCACCTGCTTGTCTCTTGATCTTGTCTTGCACTTGTTGTACACTTATACATATGCTTCTACCTGCATGTTTACACTTGCCAGGTTGTGATCAATGTAGTGCCTTGCTATTATAACTCTACATGTGAACTGGCCTTGTGGCCGTTTGCTTGTGCTCGGACTGTGTGGTATCCTTGAGGTCCACCCTGAGTTTTGCTTTGCTTTATTCTCTTGCGTGACTGGTCTTGTGACCGCTAGTTATGTTAGCTATCGCCCACTTTGCCTATGGGGGTGTGTCAAACATTATATGTTTTGTGTAGGCTGTAGTGGGGCTTCCCTTAGAGGGGATACAACTCTAGAGTTACACATCTGTATCCCCCTCATTCCTAGTTCACCCATCCCTTCTCAATTCCCCTCGTCATGTTACTCTCGACACTAAGCCTAGCCTCCTAGACCTAAGTTACTAAGGCTACTTTAACGGCCTGAAGTGAATAGTTGAGTCATCCTGGCACGAGTATAAGGTTTGGATTGGAGAGATGTGGAGGTAACGTGCAAGCAACAACAGTGAGTAGCAGCTGGATAATGTGAAAGTTTTTGGCAGCAATCCATCCGCCTTTATATGTTTTGATACAGCGATCCAACCAACTGTAACAACGTGCGTCCTTATAATGTGATCGGCCCTTTATGTCGTTCTCTGTGAGGATGGATGGGAATACCACCACCAGCCTCCTTTTCTATCTGGCTTGCCAATCTTCATATGGCATAACATTATAACACACCATTATAACATACGGCATAAAGTACAGCTTGCCGATACACTCCATACATACGTGAGCTTGACAGTGGTACAATTACTTTATGCACGTCACTCCTGCACCTCACTGATCTCGCAACTGCTAACCCTGCTGCTGGCCTTCTTTGTTTTACTCGCAACCGCAGCACGAGGCACATTCCCACCACCAGCCAACGACAAACCCGAATCACCAACATCAATACTATCACCACCACCGCCACCACCACCACTATCACCACCAATCAAACAATCCTCTTGGCCAGGTTCACGCCTCTCTCTGCAAGTACTATCCATTCCTCCATTCATACTTGCCCTCTCACCCTCCTCCTCCACTTTCTTACCCCCCTGCCCTTGACCAACCTTCTCACCACTGCTCCCAAGACCCGAAGCCCCATCCTCTGATGCCTTCACATTCCCATTCCCCGAACCAGAAGCCGAGGTTCGGGGCGCCTTACCATCCGTGTTCTCCAATCCCGAACCAGGCTTCAACTCCTGACCAGCATCACCGTCTGCAAAAGCCGTGGAAGCAGCATCGCTTGACCCACCCTCTCTCCCGCTCCGGCTTCTCCGCGAGGAGCTGCGCTTCCGGGAAGCTTCCGGGGCGATGTGCCAGTCGAAGGGGAGACCCGAGGGGCGCACTCGGAAGGCCTCGGCTTCGGAGAGCAGCGAGTCGAACTGGCGGCGGCCCTTGGTGAGATACGCGCCCCATGACAGCTGCTGATACGCCCTGGGGGGATGGTGGTGGGTATGGGGAGACGAGGTGGGAAGCAGGTTAGCCGGTTGAGTCGCCTTGGTGGTTGAGCTGAAAAGGCAGTGTCCTTTGGTGAGATAGGCGCCCCATGACAGCTGCTGATACGCCCTGGGGGGATGGGAATGGGGTGGTCAAGACAAGAGGGAAACCGCAGCGATGTGCCAGTCAAAGGGGAGACCCGAGGGGCGCACTCGGAAGGCCTCGGCTTCGGAGAGCAGCGAGTCGAACTGGCGGCGGCCCTTGGTGAGATAGGCGCCCCATGACAGCTGCTGATACGCCCTGGGGGGATGGTAAGGATGGGGGGAAGGGGAGATGAGAGGGGAAGCTATGCAGACTTAGTTGCCTTGGTAGTTGAAGTGAATGAAACTGGCAACCGTTGGTGAGATAGGCGCCCCATGACAGCTGCTGGTACGCCCTGGGAGGGCGAAAGCGGAGGGGTGGTGACATGAGAAGGAAGAGTGAGAAAACAAAAAAAGCATGTTAGATGGGGGGAATGATTATGTCCTGGGAAGGTTGTGAGTGTGAGCCATTGGGGAAAAGGAAGAGGGGGTTGATGCCAGAGCAGAGGGTGAGTCCCTATGGGAAAGAGGTGACTTTTGAGTCAACTCAAAGGCCAATAATCACCTTATGAGTCGACTCAAAAGCCAATAATCACCTTTTGAGTCCACTCAAAAGCCAATAATCACCTTTTGAGTCGACTCAAAAGTCAATAATCACCTTTTGAGTCGACTCAAAAGGCACAGGGAGTTGATGCCAGAGCAGTGGAGACTAGAACGAGCTAAGTCTGGTGATCTGGGTCAAATCTACTTTTCTCTGATGCCGGAGCAGTGGAGACTAGAACGAGCTAAGTCTGGTGATCTGGGTCAAATCTACTTTTCTCTGATGCCAGAGCAGACGGTGTGTCCGTATGGGAATGATCAGCAAGACATGGCGCGGAATGCGCTTTGACGCACCTCACAAGTCATGGGGGGGAATGAGCAGTCCACACGGGTCAATCTGGCCGAAACACCTAATGTGCGCAGACAGAGCATGACTGCCACCACACCACAGGGACGAGGCGTGTGACTTGTGAAAATTCTTAAATACTCACCACAGCACCGTGGAGCAGATGACAATGGCGGTGAACGCTGCTCCCATGTGGGGCTCTAAAGGGCACGGCACTCATCTCATCTCATGGCCGCTTTATAAGACCTTCCAGCAATCACCAGAGCACCACGGAGCACAACACTCACATCAGCTTGCTCCAGATACAGCCTTCCCCTCAGATACACCCTGCACCACTCACCACAGAATCATGGAGCAGATGGCAAGAGCGGTGAACGCTGCTCCCATGTGGGGCTGATGAGGACATGGGGGGCTGATGAGGACATGGGGGGCTGATGAGGACATGGGGGCACGGCTTCCGAGACGCTTCACCACTCACCACAGCACCATGGAGCACATGACAATGGCGGTGAACGCTGCTGGGATGACGGTTGAGAAGTTGAATTTAATCCACCTGGAAGTAGGAGGGGAGAGGAGGGCAAGCGGGGGAGTTGGGGAGATGAGCAAATTGGGGGTAAAGCGGACGAAGTTGGCGGTAGGGGCAGAGGGTGGAAATGTAGGGAACAGAGTTGGAGCAGCGGTGTTGGGGTCACGAATCGAGTGAACCCAGTGAGAGGTATTCTCAAAAGTGGCCCCAATGTTGGGAAAAGAGGGCAGCCTTGATCATGTAGGTTGTTTTTGAGAATTTTCAAAAATATCCAGCCAGGGGAAGAGTGGGTTCGCAGAGGGGATTTTATACAGTTTGGCCTTTACGTGGACTCCAGATGCTTGAAAGTTATGAAAAAAATCTTAAGTTGACTTCTAAGTGGACTCAATAACGACGTTACACACAGGAAGTCAAGAGCAAGGATAAGCCTATTTGTAGGCTCACCCGCTCTGTACCGCCTCTGGACTACAATTGATAAGCCGTGACTACAATTGATAAGCCGTGACTACAATTGTAAAGCCATGAATTTGCTGACATATGACTGGGAACCAGTGGAGTAGCTGATACAAGTGCAATGTTAGTCTCCGTTGTGTACCTTATACTACATCTCCTGTTCCTTCTTCTCTATTTGCTATACCGTTCTTTGTTCTCAATGATAGGAACTGTGTGACTAAAATGTCTGGTTGCACAGAAGTCTAGTTCCGAATTGCGGTGTAACAGCCTAGGAGGAGATAAGATCCCCCCTGCCGCACCTCTAGATTAGTTCCAACAGCTTACCCGATAGGAATGAGGCTGAGAAGGAATGAAAAGATTCCTGACAGAAGGAAAAGATGGGGTGGCATTGATTGGAGGACAGGAAGTGAAGGGGCAGGCAGCATTAAGTGAAAAAAACTATGTGGAAGGTGTAGCAATGGCCAAGATGAGGAAATTTATTGGATTGGGCCAAAGCTGGCCAAAGTGCTTCAATGTTAGTCAAAAGACTGTCAAACAAGTCAAAGGATGGGCATCAGTGGAAAGGTGTGATGCTGCAATGAAAATTAGCCACATTTTGTCTTGACAGCGAACTAAGCCACAATTGTACCCCATGTGAAGTAGTTGAATGCCTTGCGCCACCTGATAAAAGAGATGTTTTGAGACGTCTCAAACATCTCTTTTATCAAGTAGTTGAATGCCTTGCGCCGCCAGTCATCTTCACAGTTTGAAGGGTTCGATGGGATTGGGTGATACATGAAACATGCTCGTGCCATGCTGCACTCAAGCATACCCTACCCACTTCGTATTGGGAATGCGTGTGGGTAGACAGTGACATACCCCATGTGAAGTAGTTGAATGCCTTGCGCCAGTCATCTTTACACCTTGGAGAGTGAAGGGGCTGGGTCATACATATACATGCCATACTAGACTAAAGCATACCCTATCCATCTGGTATTGGGTCTGTAAGGTCAAACGTACCCCATGTGAAGTAGTTGAATGCCTTGCGCCAGTCATCTTTACACCTTGGAGAGTGAAGGGGCTGGGTCATACATATACATGCCATACTAGACTAAAGCATACCCTATCCATCTGGTATTGGGTCTGTAAGGTCAAACGTACCCCATGTGAAGTAGTTGAATGCCTTGCGCCAGTCATCTTTACACCTTGGAGAGTGAAGGGGCTGGGTCATACATATACATGCCATACTAGACTAAAGCATACCCTATCCATCTGGTATTGGGTCTGTAAGGTCAAACGTACCCCATGTGAAGTAGTTGAATGCCTTGCGCCAGTCATCTTTACACCTTGGAGAGTGAAGGGGCTGGGTCATACATATACATGCCATACTAGACTAAAGCATACCCTATCCATCTGGTATTGGGTCTGTAAGGTCAAACGTACCCCATGTGAAGTAGTTGAATGCCTTGCGCCAGTCATCTTTACACCTTGGAGAGTGAAGGGGCTGGGTCATACATATACATGCCATACTAGACTAAAGCATACCCTATCCATCTGGTATTGGGTCTGTAAGGTCAAACGTACCCCATGTGAAGTAGTTGAATGCCTTGCGCCAGTCATCTTTACACCTTGGAGAGTGAAGGGGCTGGGTCATACATATACATGCCATACTAGACTAAAGCATACCCTATCCATCTGGTATTGGGTCTGTAAGGTCAAACGTACCCCATGTGAAGTAGTTGAATGCCTTGCGCCAGTCATCTTTACACCTTGGAGAGTGAAGGGGCTGGGTCATACATATACATGCCATACTAGACTAAAGCATACCCTATCCATCTGGTATTGGGTCTGTAAGGTCAAACGTACCCCATGTGAAGTAGTTGAATGCCTTGCGCCAGTCATCTTTACACCTTGGAGAGTGAAGGGGCTGGGTCATACATATACATGCCATACTAGACTAAAGCATACCCTATCCATCTGGTATTGGGTCTGTAAGGTCAAACGTACCCCATGTGAAGTAGTTGAATGCCTTGCGCCAGTCATCTTTACACCTTGGAGAGTGAAGGGGCTGGGTCATACATATACATGCCATACTAGACTAAAGCATACCCTATCCATCTGGTATTGGGTCTGTAAGGTCAAACGTACCCCATGTGAAGTAGTTGAATGCCTTGCGCCAGTCATCTTTACACCTTGGAGAGTGAAGGGGCTGGGTCATACATATACATGCCATACTAGACTAAAGCATACCCTATCCATCTGGTATTGGGTCTGTAAGGTCAAACGTACCCCATGTGAAGTAGTTGAATGCCTTGCGCCAGTCATCTTTACACCTTGGAGAGTGAAGGGGCTGGGTCATACATATACATGCCATACTAGACTAAAGCATACCCTATCCATCTGGTATTGGGTCTGTAAGGTCAAACGTACCCCATGTGAAGTAGTTGAATGCCTTGCGCCAGTCATCTTCACACCCTTGGAGGTTGAAGGGGCTAGGTGATATGTGTTACTAACATGCATTGCCTACTAAGGCTCCCCTACCCATCTCCTTTTGATATTGGGTCTGTAAGGTCAAACGTACCCCATGTGAAGTAGTTGAATGCCTTGCGCCAGTCATCTTCACACCTTAATGGGTTTGACACATGTGTATGCCATGCCATGCCATCCCATCCGATCCCGTGCCATCCCACACAGTTCCCATATCATGCCGCAACGCAAATTGCCGCACCATGCCAGATTGCAAGAATGAATTAGAATCCAAACGAAGAAAAAAGAGTTATCACTTAGACCATGCCTGTGACACGCAACACCCTGATAACGTAACGTCGTGCAAGTCCTTGTGACATGCAAATAGACCGTGCCTGTGAGACGCAAATACCCACCTGTCCACCAACAACCCACCAAGTACTCACCTGTACTCCCAAAAAGCTTCAAACATGCGTCGGTGCGCGGGAGGGCGGTTCCCGAGCGAGAAGGAGCACACGAAGCAGGGCACAAAGAGCAGGCAGCGGAACCGCACATGTACCTCCACTCAACCAGGTAACGCCTGTGCAACATCGAGGTGTGTTTTGAGGCGCCTCAAAACACACATGAAGCTCCACCAGGTAACACCTGTGCAACATCCCTACCTTTCAATAGCCTCACTCACCTGTACTCCCAAAAGGCCTCAAAGGTGCGCCGCGGCGCAGGAGGGCGGTCCCCGAGCGAGAAGGAGCGCAGGAAGAGCAGGCAACGGAACATGAAGTGCTCCTTTAGGTAACGCCTATACGTGTACATCCCCCCACCAGGCTCACCTGTACTCCCAGAAAGCCTCAAACGTGCGACGTGGTGCGGGAGGCCTGTCTCCCAATGAGAAGGAGCGCACGAAGAGCAGGCAGCGGAACATGAACTCCTCCTCGGCGTCCTCGTCCACGTAGGCCTTGCCATTGTTCAATATGCTGCCCATGATGAGCGTGCACTGCACCATGGCCACTGTGTGCAGGCAGACCTGAAGTGGGAGTAGGGAGAGGGGAGTAGAGAAGCAGGCAGGCAGCAGGCAGTAGAGTATCAGTGCACCCCTCGCCCTCCCTCCACTGCCCATGATGAGCGTGCACTGCACCATGGCCACCGTGTGTAGACACACCTGACAGGGCGGGGCGAGACGGGAGGAGAGAAAGCAGGCAGGCAGGCAGGCAGCAGGCGGCAGTGAGCAGGGAGCAGGCCTGCGTGTGTGTGACCTGAGTCACCTCAGAACGGGCCTGCTTAATGCAACTGGGAAGGAGGGAGACTCACTGAGATGGCAGTGAGGATGCCGTATAGAGCGATGTTCCACTGTTAGGGGTGGGCAGGTGTGTGTGCCTGTGTGCGTGCGTGTCGTGTCGCCAGACAACACACCTGTTTGATGCAACTGGTGAAAGGCGAGCCACTCACCGAGATGGCAGTGAGGATGCCGTATAGAGCGATGTTCCACAGTTAGGGGTGGGCAGGTGTGTGTGCCTGTGTGCGTGCGTGTCGTGTCGCCAGACAACACACATGTTTGATGCAACTGGTGAAAGGCGAGCCACTCACCGAGATGGCAGTGAGGATGCCGTATAGAGCGATGTTCCACAGTTAGGGGTGGGCAGGTGTGTGTGCCTGTGTGCGTGCGTGTCGTGTCGCCAGACAACACACCTGTTTGATGCAACTGGTGAAAGGCGAGCCACTCACCGAGATGGCAGTGAGGATGCCGTATAGAGCGATGTTCCACTGTTAGGGGTGGGCAAGTGTGTGTGCCTGTGTGCGTGCGTGTCGTGTCGCCAAACAACACACCTGTTTGATGCAACTGGTGAAAGGCGAGCCACTCACCGAGATGGCAGTGAGGATGCGGTATAGAGCGATGTTCCACAGTTAGGGGTGGGCGCCGGGGAGAGAAGGATGGGCGGAGATTGGTGAAGGGAGGAGAATGAGAAGAACAGGAGCCCACAGCACAGCACAGCACAGCACAGTTGCAGTGAGGACGAACAGTGAGAGGGACGGAGGGAGGGAGGGACGGAGGGAAGAAGGAAGGTTGAAAGATCAGGTGGCATTCACAAATTGCGAAGAACAAGGGCCACACCAGTGAGCGCTGCGATCAAAGCCTGACCACTTGGGAGGTCTCCACTATGACTTAGAACCTGAGTGAGCGTGAGAAAATGTGGGGTTGGCTTAAGAAACGGGGGAGGGGAGCGTTAAAGGTTGGAAGCTGACTAACGTGGCTAGGAAGAAACGGAGTGAGAGAACGAGTGTGACTATAGCTGTGGGTGCTTTTATTGAACCAAGATAGACTTACCAAAGGGGAGGTGTCGAGGGTGACTTGGAACTGCGTGAGTGTGACTACAGCGAAGCCAGCAAACAGTGCTGCAAGGTTCGAAATCGCTTTAAGCTGCTCCGATTTCTCCTCCACATCCCGCCGGTTCTTCTCGACAAACCTGCCAAGGGAAGAACGAGAGGGGGGAGTATGGTGTAGATACAGCACGCGTCGGGTGGATCAGCAGGGATCCTTCACGCTGCAGCTCTTCTTCATGACCAGTGACCCGGGGGAGTATGGTGTGGATACAGCACAAGAAAGAGGAGAAGGAAGGATGATGATTTCCACTTGCACTGATGAAGGTGTGATTGGGGCCTGTCCCGTCCACCGAAACTAGTTTGCCTCGTTTTAATCTTTGAGTGGAATTTCGAGTCAAATTTCTTGAAACTCCTTGTTTTTAGCAGGAACAACAACAGATTGTCCTGTTAATCCTTTGCTAAAGATTTCTTTTAGACTGCTGCTCGCCTAATCACATGGCATAGGGGGGAGTATGGTGTAGATACAGCACGAGAAAGAGGAGAAGGAAGGAAGATGGGAATGAGAGGGTGGATGAGAGGGTCAACATCGCCTTGAACTGCTCTGCCCACTCCTCCACGTCCCGCCGGTTATTCCTGACAAACCTGCTAAGGGAGGGGGGGTTGGGGAAAGAGGGAAAAAAAAGGAACTTGAGATACAGCAGTACCTGCCTGGGGTCAACTGTATGAAGTGGTTGACTGAATGGCTGACGGAATACCTGACTAAATTCCTGACTGAATGCCTGGCTAAAGACATGCGTTGTGGTTGAAGCACAGCCACACAAAGCTCACCTGCGTCTAACGCTCACCACAGCTGTAGTACTTGCCATGTTCACCCGACTCCTACCGTTCACCTGGTTTTACCTGATTTCACCTGGGTTTACCTGACTTCACCTGGCTATTCCTGCCTCTATACCTGGGATTGCTCCTGATTCTACAGCACGTTGTACCTGGCCCAAAGGTATCTTGCATTGTCCACGTGGCGTTGGTTTATGTCTTCCTCCCTCCACCTGATGCCAGCAGCAATGCAGGGTACAGAGCACACAGTGCACAGTGCCCAACACTTATCGTACAGTACATAAGTGGTAAACGATATAGCATAGCATGTATGTACAGCACATTTCAAAATCTAATGACCGAATTCATGAATGCACCAAAAGGCAAACAGATAATGCAGATGAGACACACAGGAACATCAAGTGAGTGAGTAGGTGAGCGAATGAGTGAGGTGAGTGAACGCGTGAGTGAGTGAGTGCATAAGTGAGTGAGTGATTCTTTGTGTGAGTGAGAGAGTGAGTGTCTCTGAAGCACTGAACAAACTTACCCAGATTTGATCCACATCCCTTTCTCACTACCGCTCTTCCTCACCCTCCCCTCACCGTCCCTCGAAGCCCCCCCACCCACTTCGCCGCCCATCCCCCACCTCCCACACCCCCCTTTTCCTCCTCCCTTCCCCCGACCACCCCTCTCCCCGTTCCCCCCACCTTATTTCCGCGCTCCGCATTTCCGCCTCTTCCCCGAACCATCGGCGCTCCTCCTCGCGGAACGCCAGGTCGTCCGCGCGCCACTCGCGGTCCTCCGCGCGCCAGCGGCGGTCCTCGTCGCGCCACTGCCGCGACAGCGACGTGTCGAACGCCGCCAGAACCGCCTGCGCCGCCTCCATCGTGCTCGCCATCGCTACGGCTGCCCCGCGCGCTTAGCTAAGTACACCTTTTATTTAGTCTAACCTAACCTTGATGCGAAAGTCCCTACAGATGGTTGAGGTACGGAATTTCTAGTAGGACACTTTTTTTCCTCCGCGCGACTCGTCGCGTAGCTGGAGAATTTCGAGTCGACACAAAAGTCGCCATGATTCTTTAGCGGCGGTCCTCGTCGCGCCACTGCCGCGACAGCGACGTGTCGAACGCCGCCAGTACCGCCTGCGCCGCCTCCATCGTGCTCGCCATCGCCTCCCGTCGCGCTTAACTAAGTACGGCTTTATGTATAAAAATACCGGAATAACTCTGCTCGTGCCATAGTGGTGTCCTGACTCCTGAGCCTAACACCGGGACGAGCCTAAAACTCAGGGCCCCTACAGTTCGTTGACACCGTAATAATATCGACAACAGCGGCGTCAGATGCGGAGATTTTTAGAAAAGCGTTGTCTGTCAAGTCTCGGACGTAGAGAAAGAATCCTAATATTCAGCCCTGCTGTTCGCGGCGCAGATTCAAATATGACCGTTGTGAACCAGTTTTGTTATGAGAACGCGAGTTTTACAAGTGAGCTGAAATGCACTCGGTCACAAGCTACAGACTACTACTGAAGAGTGAATAACGAGGTAAAATAGGCAGAGTTGAGCTAGCCGAGGACCTTGGCTCGGGGTAGCGAGGCTCGAAAGGATAGCCAAAGGTGCGGAGGCGAGGTGGTTCGGGGGGAGAACGCATGCCGAACCAGCTGACGCGACAACCTAGGTAGGTACCCGCTAACAAATGTCTACAGTGAAGGTCACTTACATGTTTCATGAAGATTATAACAGAGTTTCTGATAATTCATTGCTCGAATTGCATTGGTAGGATGATATGCTTGCTTGCAACAACTACCATCTACCATGTACCGGTGGCACTAATTTGCAGTGTATACAGGATGCCCGACCCATTTTCCCATTGCACTCTGTTTCCACACCGTTACTACACCATCGGCTCCCACTGTTGCCAGGCTACAGCCTAGTAGGTCCCAGGAAACTTGATGCACCTGTAGGGATCGACGGGGAGTTTCGCAGTACGAGGAAAGATGGAAGATAACAGTACATAGACGGTATGAAGCGTACGTATATCAAAGGACAGCTGGCTGTTTGCTTTCAATTTAATTACAACAGGAAGGAAAGAAAGGAAGAAAGAAAGAAAGAAAGAAAGAAAGGAAGGAAGGAAGGAAGGAAGAAAGGAAGGAAGGAAGGAAGGAAGGAAGGAAGGAAGGAAGGAAGGAAGGAAGGAAGGAAGGAAGGAAGGAAGGAAGGAAGGAAGGAAGGAAGGAAAAAAGCAGAAGAAAAACACACACGCAACACAATGGCAGAATTCAAAATGGGTCCGCTATGGAGCTGCCGATTCCAGCCTCACAGAGAGTTACAACCGTCCACCATAAAGAATAGAGAGTTTTCAGCAAAAGGGGAAAAGATGCAGGTGAAAAAAACCTTGAGGTGGGTAGGTGATCTGTCTTACCTGAGAGGAACTGGAGGAGGTCAACCGAGCCACATGCCGAACCTGAACTGCATCCCTGGAAGGCTTGGAACGGTAACTCCCAGCCTCAGTAACGTCTCCCATACCCATGTCATCTTGTGGCTCATCAGGCTCAGAAAACTGCTGTGCCGAGCCAGGCTGGTTGGGATAGTCTATCCGGACCAGATGAACAATTGAGACAGCAGCTAAGGCAACGACATCGAAAGGCCTGATTATGTTTGGAATGGGGAATGGGGGAGGGTTGACAGACGGACGGAGGAGGAGGGGGGGTTCAGGCGGAATGAGGGAGGTTGGAGGAGACTTAGGACGGGGAAAGAATGGGACAGGAACTGGTTTGGTGATAGTGACTTTTGAGTCGACTCAAAAGTCACCTGGAGACTTAGGACGGGGAAAGAATGGGACAGGAACTGGTTTGGTGATAGTACGAAGGGCAAGCTATATTGGTGTTACTTTTAAAAATTCTCAAAGGTCGAAGGGAGACGCAAGGCAAGGAAAGAATGGGACAGGAAGCTGCGACAACAAGCGACCAGATTGGTGGATGGGTGGTGGGAGGAGAGAGGACATCAGTAACACACGCATGTGTCTGTCTGTATGTGAGCTGTTTAAAGAGCTTCTAGGTCCGACTGGGTGTGCTTCAGTCGACTCGAAGGCTAAGACACGTGAACCCATGCAAAGGTCTGTCTGCATGTGAGCTGTTTTTAGAACCCCTAGGTAGGATTGGGTGAGCGCCGTAGCGAAAGGAGGTGAAGGGGTGGAAAACGAGACTTGCGAGAGATGAGAAAGGAGAGTGGAAGTGGTTTCATGGATGCGTGCACGCATGGGCTGCTATGCTATGCATGCACGAGGGCACAGAGCAGTGCGGTGCAATGCGGTGCAGAGCACAATGAACTGGTCCATGCATGGATACATGTCTCCACTGCACTGCACTCATACAGCCGTGACATGAAGACCAATAAACCATGGAATCGTTCCTACCACGACTCAGCCAGCCATGACAACCAACCAACCAATTAACCATGACTCTCCTACAGTCATACAAGGCAAGGAGAGGCATGTCTGTCTAGGGTGGGCACTCAAGTTGACTTCTGAGTCGACTCAAAAGTTGACTTTTGACTTTTGAATTGACTTTTGAGTCGACTCAAAAGTTGACTTTTGACTTTTGAATTGACTTTTGAGTCGACTAAAAAGTTGACTTTTGACTTTTGAGTTGACATTTAGACTCAAATGACAACCAACCAGTCAACCATGACTCTCCTACAGTCGTACAGGGCAAGGAGAGGCATGCCTGTCTAGGGTGGGCGCCCAAGCGATGCTCGTGACAGGTGGCAACGATTGATTGGCCACTGTGGTAGCAGAGGTGGCTGGTAGGAGGTCTGCTATGGCATGCCAGTGCATGTAGCGATCGCTGCGCACCCACACCTGTGTGCATGCATGCATAGTTGAGGAATGAAGGGAGTGACACTGAGTTAGAGAGAGTGACAGGGAGTGAGAGGTTAGGCAGAAAACCCGTTATAGAATGGCCGCACATGTAGTAATCGCTGTGCATATTTGTCAGCATGGACGATAGGATGGGTCAAGTTGGAGTGGGAGATAAAGGGAGAGAGGGAGTGAGCAGGAGCTTTAGGGCGTGAGAGAAGGCAAAAGGGATGCTAAGGGAGTGAGTGAGGGACACAAATTCTAGATTCCGAGAAATGACACAACAAACAAAGACAGAACAAGCAGGTCTGATCGAAAGGCCTCACGATATTGTGTTTACTGGCAGCACAAACAACGCTTACCCCAGCTCACTTGTTTCCCTGCCCTCACTCTCTTGTTTCCCTGCCCTCACTCTCTTGTTTCCCTGCCCTCACTCACTTGTTTCCCTTGTCTCACGCGCTCGTTTCCCCAGACCGTCTCTAGTACTACACAAACCTTAGCAGTGTTGCTGTCACCCTTGCTGCTGCTGCTGCCTGCTGCTGCACACGTGGCAATGGCTACAGCTGGTGATTGGCCGAACGCACGCGTGGACGGATGGACGGCTATGATCGCACGCGACAGCAGCTCCTTGCCCATGCTGACGTCAGCGTATGGAAACAGTGCCACGTCAGCCTGCATAGGTTTAGAAAGGTAAGCATTTTTTTTTCCCACCAGCTGGGCTTGTGTCACGTCACGATACGTAGAAGAATACAGCAAAGCAGAAACTACTCAAGAGGTATGGAAGGGCAGAACATAGCCACGCAAAAAGAGAAGGGATGAGGATGAGAATAAAAAGGCGGATTGGTGTGAGAGGAAGTGGGAGGCGGGAGAGAGAAGGAAGAGAGGAGGATAAGGAGGAGACGGGGACAGGGCAAACGACGAAGGGAGATGGATGGACGGATGGAAGTACCTCAAGCAACCAATGAGAGAGGGCGAGGCAGTCGTTGCAGCGATGCACCACCATTCTCCCTTCCGATGTCACTGCCACCTGCCAGCAACAGCAGCAACAGCAGCAGACAACGATGGCAAAGTCATATTTGAGATTTCTCCAAACCGCGCACTAAAAAAACCTGAACCAAGTGGAGTGCAATCAGTCTCACCAGCAGCAGAGGGTCGGTGAAAGTGCTGCGTGCAAACGCCAGAGCCAACACAGCAGCAGCAGCACTGGGAGCAGCTGCAGCAGCACTACCATTAGTAGCAGCCCCATTCAGAGAATTCAGCAGCATGTTTCCCACATCCACCACTGCCACCTGCCTCCACCGGTTACCTCCACCTGCTCCTGATTGGTCAGCTTCGGCCCCTCCTCCCCTTCCGCCCCCTCCTCCTCCTCCCATTTCAGTGTCTTGCCCGCCTTCTCTATTCCTCTCCTCCCCATTCCGCTCTTCCCTGCCGCCCCCACTCCCTCCACTCCCCCCATCCCCCCCGTTTCCCCCCCTGGCCCTGTTCCGCCCATCCTCCCCGTCCCCCGCGCCCCCAACCTCCCCCCAGATGTGCACGCGGCTGCTCCCCCTGCACGCCACAGCCACCTTTCCCCCGAACTCCTGCGGCGCCCACACCACGTGCGCTGCTGCTGCTGCTGCTGCTGCTGCTGGGGCAAGTGGGGAAGGGTGAAAATGGAAAGGGCGGGAAGAGGGCATTGTTCCAAGCTGCTGCAGGGCCCACAGAAGGTGCATTCCCCCTGCACGCCACAGCCAGCTTTCCCCCGAACTCCTGTGGCGCCCACACCACGTGCGCTGCTGCTGCTGCTGGGGGCAAGCGGGGGAGAAGGGGGAAGGGAAAAGGAGGGCGACCCGCGGGTAGAGGGTTTTGATGCCCAAATGCTACAGGCCCACCCCACGTGCACCCCCCCTGCACGCGGCTACCCCCCCTGCACGCGGCTACCCCCCCTGCACGCGGCTACACCCCCTGCACGCCACAGCCAGCTTTCCCCCGAACTCCTGTGGCGCCCAAACCACGTGCGCTGCTGCTGCTGCTGGGGGGAAGTGGGGTATGGGGAAAGGCGGGAGGGAGAGGGGACGGGAGGGTCACTGGCACAGCTGCATGCACATCTCCTTCATGCATTTCCCTTCACTCCTCGCGTCCCCGTTCATTCGTTCCGCCTCCTCTCCCTCACTCCCTCCTTTCCACCCCCTCCCCCTTTCCCCCCCTCCACCTTCCCCCAGCCCCCTAAAATATTGATCTAAACGAATTGGATCGAGCTCCTTCGATCCGCGCACCTGTTTTTTCCCCTCCGCCGCTTCCCCCCAGCTGCCAGCTCGCGGAAAGGCTCAGCGGTCCGCGCTCCGCGCCGTCGTCGCAGCGCTCCCAGATCTGCAGCGCGCCGTCCGCCGTGCCGGCCGCCCATCGCGTTCGCGATCCGTTCCACGCGCTCGCGGTCGCCTCGCTGCCCGTACCCCGAACCAGCTGCCGAACCTGCATGTCAGGCACGGATCGATCGTTGAAGATATGAACGGTCACGAAACGACTCACTGTAAAGCCTGCGTGCGTTGTCAGACGAAATGCTCCACTATAATATTTCGTCATTACGTTCGGCAACATGTAGTCATAAGCTTGTTCAGATAAAGATCCATGTCTGTCCCGAACGATTCGCGAAAATCGTGCGAAATTCGTCCAGCTCGTTGATCTTACCTGAGGCATTATTTATGGACCAGTTAATTGACGCGACTCCAATGCCTGCAGGATGAGAATGGCTAGCCGACGATATGGTGGTCTTCCCGAGAAGAGGAAAGCACTTTTGACAGGTAATTAGGCGCGGCCCGGAATAGGCCAGTACCTTCGTCCTCAGAAAATACTGTGGGAAATAAGTGTCCATCTTTGTCCGGTGAAGAACGGTTCTGGAGTTACGAAACAAAAAACGAATCAAAACGGTTGGGTAGGTTTTTTGGGGATAATAAGATTCTAACACGCTCTGGTCGTGGGGTCTTCTGAATCCGTCGATTCATTTCTGAGGGTTGGGTTGTTGCCTTGTTTCAATTTGGAATTCTTTTTGGATGGCGTTCTGAGGACGCGTCACCTCTTTCGTTTTTGAACGACGATCCTGCGCAGGATCGAATGCTTACGGAGTTGAAAACGTTTGAAACACTTGTAAATGTAAAAACCAGGTTTTGAGTGCGGTGGGAGATCGGTTTTTGACGATCGATCGTGCAAAATCGAGAGAGGTGACGCGTAAGGGCGTGTGTCTTTTGGCGCGTATGTAAAGTTCATGCATTTTTTCGACTTTATGCATTTGAGCCTTGGTCGACCTGTAGTCGACTATCCCTTTTCCCTTGGGAAGCTATGTCCCAGATCCTTAGTTTCAGGTTTCTCTCACATTTAGCCCCAGGTTTACTAAAAAGGTACTACTTTCTGGAATTTCGCTCACGCTTCCCCAAAGTATGTTCAAAACTGGTCCTGCTGGGCGAAGTTTTCGACACGTGTCCTCTTGTTATACCATCTGACACACTTCCCCTCTGAACAAACCGTTTCTGGCCTTTTCTGCCCACCCACTGCTTCTTCCGGTGGGCTCGAGATTGAGGGCTGGCACTGCTGTAGATTCGCCTTGCTGGCAATAAAACTGTGCTGGAACTGTTGTGGAGCTCTCCCCACCCTGAATGCGAATGTAAACGCGCCCCACATAATCCAGTCCAACCCAACCTGCCTCACCCTTCCCACTCACTCACGATCGTCAATCCCTTAGCTTACTGAGTGAGATCCAAAGTTTTGGGTTTCCACCCGTGCCGATTAGTAGCATCTATTTTTAGTTGATATCCAATGTTGCGATGGATACCAATCTAAGCAAGGCAGCGGTGCAGACGAAGATCGACATTGGGGCCGCAATCCTCCACATGCTCAACGTTTTCATAAACTCCGCAAAACTCGTGAGTTGCATGCATGCATTCATTTACAGCCATTAGCGCCGTAGGCCCAGCGCACATGCTGCCAGGGTCCGTGGCGCTAACGGCCGTGACGCCATAGGAGCGAGAGACTCAGGGCCAGCGCCTGTAGCGCCAATGCCCGTCGCGCCAGCGACCTTGGCGCTAGTGCGCCTGGCGCCGACGTCACAAAAAATGGGACGACCAAATGCTTTCAATATTTGGCGTATCTAGCAGCCATGCGGAGCCAGTCATGGCCCAGAAAGCCCTGTGCAATCCCCTAGCATTCTTTCCAGGCCTAGCAATGCGTATGCACTGCCATGGTTGCTACTACCAATGTACCCCCTTTCACATTGTGTGTTCGATAGGGTTGTGTGTTGGGCGCAGCCGGTATGGTTCACTTCATTGTAATGAGTCCTCCCATATAAGTATAAGAATGGTGTTTAGCCTGTGATATAACACTGAAATTGAGGACAAACAGCATTTATTTAACACACCAACAAACCCACACATCAAAAGCCTCCAGGCTACAAAGTCTCCTGGATACAAAGCCTCCCAACTGCTACATCACCCCCCACCTTCCTACAAAAGGGAAAGATATAAAATACAGATGCAATCTAGTGCTTGCATGTCGTGCGTCTGCGCCGCACCCAAAACACCAGGAACACGCTGTGGCAACAACTCCAGGCACGGGGTGCCGGCAACAAGAAACCTCTGCAGCTTCCAGGGCGGCCTTAGGTCAACTCCTCGCGGCAGCGGCCCGCCCACCTGTTCAGATACCAGAGACCAGGAGTCACAAACGACTCCACCATGTGCACGGTCCTCTGCACGGCTATGACCGGCACGAGATCGTAGCTCAGCTCGTCATCGGAGGGCCGCATCCTCATGCAGCCAGTGCCTTCGTCCACCTGGGAGGGGTACCACTGCCTCACAAATGCCACGGCCTCTCCCGCGGGGTGTGCATCCTCGCTGTTCAGCATCAGCGTCAGGAGAAGGTGCACGCGGCCGTGCACGGTCTCCCCGCTCCCGTTCTCATATTCGATGAACGAGAAGGCGGGAGCGCCATGGTGCGAGGGGCTGGCGCGGACATAGTGCAGCCTGATCAGGCCGTAGTCCGTCTCGCGGGCTGGCAGAGCCAGCGCCGTGTGGACCTGATACACCAGAGAGGGGTAAGGAGGGCAGGAGAGATCAGGGATGGCTTTGACAATGAAATGCAGAAACCATGGCGGGCAGAGGCATGGTCAGGGTAGGGCATGGGCTGAAAGAAGCAACGGCAGAGAGAATCAATGAAGATACGAAACCAGGGCGGACATAGGCATGGGCTGAATGGGCCATGGGCTGACAGAGGCAACGGCAGAGAGAAGCAATGAAGATACAAAACCAGGGTGGACAGAGGCATGGGCTGAATGAGGCAAGGGCGGACTGAACCAAGGAAGACACGAAACCAGGGCGGACAGAGGCATGGGCTGAATGGGCCATGGGCTGACAGAGGCAAGGGCAGAGAGAAGCAAGGAAGATACGAAACCAGGGCGGACAGAGGCATGGGCTGAATGAGGCAAGGGCGGACTGAACCAAGGAAGACACAAAACCAGGGCGGACAGAGGCATGGGCTGAATGGGCCATGGGCTGACAGAGGCAAGGGCAGAGAGAAGCAAGGAAGATACGAAACCAGGGCGGACAGAGGCATGTGCTGAATGAGGCAAGGGCGGACTGAACCAAGGAAGACACGAAACCAGGGCGGACAGAGGCATGGGCTGAATGAGGCAAGGGCGGACAGAGGCAAGGGCAGAGAGAAGCAAGGAAGATACAAAACCAGGGCGGACAGAGGCATGGGCTGAATGAGGCAAGGGCGGACTGAACCAAGGAAGACACGAAACCAGGGCGGACAGAGGCATGGGCTGAATGAGGCAAGGGCGGACTGAACCAAGGAAGACACGAAACCAGGGCGGACAGAGGCATGGGCTGAATGGGCCATGGGCTGACAGAGGCAAGGGCAGAGAGAAGCAAGGAAGATACGAAACCAGGGCGGACAGAGGCATGTGCTGAATGGGCCATGGGCTGACAGAGGCAACGGCAGAGAGAAGCAAGGAAGATACGAAACCAGGGCGGACAGAGGCATGTGCTGAATGAGGCAAGGGCGGACTGAACCAAGGAAGACACGAAACCAGGGCGGACAGAGGCATGGGCTGAATGGGCCATGGGCTGACAGAGGCAAGGGCAGAGAGAAGCAAGGAAGATACGAAACCAGGGCGGACAGAGGCATGGGCTGAATGAGGCAAGGGCGGACTGAACCAAGGAAGACACAAAACCAGGGCGGACAGAGGCATGGGCTGAATGGGCCATGGGCTGACAGAGGCAAGGGCAGAGAGAAGCAAGGAAGATACGAAACCAGGGCGGACAGAGGCATGTGCTGAATGAGGCAAGGGCGGACTGAACCAAGGAAGACACGAAACCAGGGCGGACAGAGGCATGGGCTGAATGAGGCAAGGGCGGACAGAGGCAAGGGCAGAGAGAAGCAAGGAAGATACAAAACCAGGGCGGACAGAGGCATGGGCTGAATGAGGCAAGGGCGGACTGAACCAAGGAAGACACGAAACCAGGGCGGACAGAGGCATGGGCTGAATGAGGCAAGGGCGGACTGAACCAAGGAAGACACGAAACCAGGGCGGACAGAGGCATGGGCTGAATGGGCCATGGGCTGACAGAGGCAAGGGCAGAGAGAAGCAAGGAAGATACGAAACCAGGGCGGACAGAGGCATGTGCTGAATGGGCCATGGGCTGACAGAGGCAACGGCAGAGAGAAGCAAGGAAGATACGAAACCAGGGCGGACAGAGGCATGTGCTGAATGAGGCAAGGGCGGACTGAACCAAGGAAGACACGAAACCAGGGCGGACAGAGGCATGGGCTGAATGAGGCAAGGGCGGACAGAGGCAAGGGCAGAGAGAAGCAAGGAAGATACAAAACCAGGGCGGACAGAGGCATGGGCTGAATGAGGCAAGGGCGGACTGAACCAAGGAAGACACGAAACCAGGGCGGACAGAGGCATGGGCTGAATGAGGCAAGGGCGGACTGAACCAAGGAAGACACGAAACCAGGGCGGACAGAGGCATGGGCTGAATGGGCCATGGGCTGACAGAGGCAAGGGCAGAGAGAAGCAAGGAAGATACGAAACCAGGGCGGACAGAGGCATGTGCTGAATGGGCCATGGGCTGACAGAGGCAACGGCAGAGAGAAGCAAGGAAGATACGAAACCAGGGCGGATAGAGGCATGGGCTGAATGAGGCAAGGGCGGACTGAACCAAGGAAGACACGAAACCAGGGCGGACAGAGGCATGGGCTGAATGGGCCATGGGCTGACAGAGGCAAGGGCAGAGAGAAGCAAGGAAGATACGAAACCAGGGCGGACAGAGGCATGTGCTGAATGGGCCATGGGCTGACAGAGGCAACGGCAGAGAGAAGCAAGGAAGATACGAAACCAGGGCGGATAGAGGCATGGGCTGAATGAGGCAAGGGCGGACTGAACCAAGGAAGACACGAAACCAGGGCGGACAGAGGCATGGGCTGAATGGGCCATGGGCTGACAGAGGCAAGGGTTATAAGAAACCAGCTCTTGAAACGAAACAAGGAAATGCAGCAACCATGGCGGACAGAGGCATGGGCGTAACGTTTAGCATAAAAACATCCCCATTGCCATGTGGACTTGCGATCCGATAGGAAATGCAGTGGGACAGTGGCAGAGGTGAAATGTGACGGGGCGGGAAAAGTAATACTGGTTACCAAGCGACGGGTTGAGTGAGATAATGGGTGTTGTTATGGTACCAGCAGACACACGCACTTACCCATGCTGGAAAAGAGACGTAGCCGTAGAGGCGCGTCAGGTAGGCGTAGGGCCCGATGCCTCCGGGGATCGCGGCATCGTACGTCGCGTACAGGTCCAGGGGCGCCTGCTCCCTGTCGCTGATCGCACTGTGCATCCGGGATCGCTGGCGGCACAGCTGGGGCAGACCAGCGGCGATCGCCTGCCACATGCCATGCCGGGGGGCAAATGCAATGGAGGAGAGTAAGTCGTTAGAGGCCTGGCGATCCACAGGGTTCAACCACCCGCGTTCAACACTCACCTCACTAGCCTATCACTGCATGGACAACATTCCAAGACATCCAAAAGGCAAACATGCACACTTACCCGGCGCATCGCCGTGTTGTACTGGCGATCTTCCTCGAGGTTGGTTGGGAGGCGGGTCAGAAGAGCCGTGTTGGTGTTGTGCTGCGCAATCGCCCGCATCAGGTCTCGGTGATTGGACCTGCGGTACAGCCTCTTGCAGGTACGGATGTGTGCGTTCTCGTACACCGCTGCTGAGTACTCTCGAGGCAGCCCACCCCTTCGAATCGCCTCCGTGAGGTGAAGCAGCAGGTGCACCTTCACAAGGTTCCATCCGGCGTGTTCGCGAGGGAAGGTGCTCTCCACCAACTGCACCATCCTGAAAGCATGGATACAAGTGGGATTTGTGGTTGTCATTAGACTACATTCCGCCATACCGTTTGAGTTACATCTCTCGGAGGTTAATCATTGAGATAAGGAGCCAGGGCGGACAGCGGCAATGGAGATAAGAAAACAGGGCTTAAAGAAACAAGGAAGTCTATGAACGCGTGCCGGACAGAGGCATGGGCTGAATGGGGCAAGGGCGGAAAGAGGCTGGGCTGGTAAGATAAGACACCAGGGCGGGCAGAGGCATGGGCTGAATGGCCCATGGGCTTACCGATATTAGTGTTATCATAAACCAGGGCGGAATGAAACAAGGAAATGCAGAAAGCATGGCAGACAGAGGCATGGGCTGAGTGGCCCATGTGCTTACCGAGACAAGTGTTATCAGAAACTAAGGCGGAATGAAACAAGGAAATGCAGAAAGCATGGCAGACAGAGGCATGTCAATAGCCCATGGGCTTACCGAGACAAGTTTTATCAGAAACCAGGGCAGAAAGAAATAAGGTAATGCAGAAAGCTTTACAGACAGAGGCATGGTTCAATTAGGCATGGGCTGAATGAGGCCAGCACTAGTCTAAGGACACCCATGACAGTGTCTACACCGCGTACCTGTGGGTGGCAGTGTCGAAGGCGCTCAGGCTCTCATCTGTGTGCACCGCTGCCCTCACGAATGTCTCGTGCCAGTCCAGGAAGGCGACAATCGTGCGGCTGTTGATCACCGCTACTTCGCCCTCCAGCACGAAAGGTACAATCTGTCACAGCGTTGTACACACAGTTCACAATATCAATCTGACCATCGAATGGGGAGTCTAATACGAAAACATACGCAGTAGAAAGACAAGCCACTTGACTGGAACGCGCACCATCATGACGCCGGCGTGCTCCGACGCCGTGAAGTTGGCACCGGAGACCCAATACGCTGCATCACCAGGAGTTAGCAGACCCGCCAGCCTTGCACCAGGGTGTAGTGCATTTTGTCGCCTACACCAGATTAGGGACAGAAACAACAAACAAAACATGGTGAATGTGAAACGGCGCGTAAGAAGGCCAAGGGCTTTTTACACAGTCCAACCACGCGCTTGTGGTTGCGCCACCATGTGCACAATCCATAGGGCAGCCTTACGCGTCTAAGGTGGCGGCGCGTCCCTCGGGTCCACGCAGTGCGGCGCGAACGTACAGCCAGAACCCAAGGTAGATGATGTGCAGAATATCCGGCATCTGCGATAGGTAGGTGTTCCCCCAGAGCGTACGGGAGAAGTTCCACTCCCAGAGGAACGACTGCATCCACAGAATACCAAGGAAGCACACACAAGCCACGTGTGTTAAACGAGGTGGCCGCACCAGCGCCCAAGTGGCACGACACTCACTCACGGGCTACAGTGCGTGCAATGGGAGGCACCTACCGCGACACAGAGAGTGGAGTACTGCCTCGCGAGCGCAGGGTTGGCAATCAGTGATGACTGCTGCTCCACCGACCGCGACTCCGAAGCCTCCGCCGTCATGTTCCTGAGCTGCCCTCGCTCCACATAGCACAAGGAGCACGGCATCTGACTGCCATGCTGCTGTGTGCACGAAACCTTGCAGGTTTCGGGGAAGTCCGCCACGTAGGAGAAGAGTATGGGCCAGATGACCCTGTCGACCCCCCATGGATCCCGGGCCGCTATCCCCCTGTGTGGATTGCAGCACAGAATCACAGAGTTGTGAATTAGTCAAAACAAGTAGAATCCCATCACCAGAGGCACGTGCGGAGAGAGAGGCAGCCAGGACAGACCAGGGATCAAACAATGATGGATAATGGGGGCAAGGGCGACTATATTCAAGTGCGGACAGAGACAAGGGCTCCAAGAATGAAGGAAACTAGAGGCACGGGCGGGTATAGGCAAGTGCGGACAAAGGCTGAGGATCACAGAATGAAGTAAAAAAAAGGCAAGGGCGGGTATAGGCAAGTGCGGACAGAGGCAAGGGATCAAAGGATGAAAGAAAATAGAGGCATGGGCGGGTATAGGCAAGTGCGGACAGAGGCAGAGGACAACAGAATGAAGTAAAATAGAGGCATGGGCGGGCATATGCAAGTGCGGACAGAGGTAGATTATCCAAGAATGATGGAAATCAGAGGCAAAAACAAGTGCGGACAGAGGTTAGGAATCAAAGGATGAAGAAAGAAAAAGGCAAGGCCGGGTATAGGCAAGTGCGGACAGAGGCAAGGGATCAAAGGATGAAAGAAAATAGAGGCAAGGGCGGTTAAGAGCGAGGGTGGACAGAGGGGAATTGCGGACGCAGGCATTGGCTGATCCATGGGTGTAGAGCACTCACGTGTGTGATGCGAGAATCAGGTCAGCGAGGACCACCTCCATCGCAGCTTGGAAGAGTTGCACCTTCTGCTCGGCCGTCATCCCATGTATAGGCATCGGGAGTAGTGCTAGCAGAATCTTCCCGGAATCCCCCCATCGGAGTCGGAGGTGGATGTTGGCGATGCTAAGGTAAACCGCCCAGACCTTCACACGCTCATTTCCACTGAGAATCGTTGCGTCACTTGAAATGATGATGGGTGCCACCACCTGGCCCGGCCCATAGATAGCGTCCAGGGCGTCCTGCCAATAACAAAGCATGGCGAAGTTGAATTAGCAACACAACCTTGGCAGCTGTAACCCGATGAACACAAAAGCGGATCAAGCAACAGGGCGGACCGGACTGTGAGAAGTTCCAAACGCCGGTTGGAGTTAGTCACAACATTAGCGCCTATCACTACTTACATCCCCGGTACAACACAGCCACACCATCCGTACCTGTGCGGCTTCCCACAGAATACCAGACTCTGGCCTTGTATAGTCGCGTCCCGCCACCGAGTGAACCGGACGGGCAAACAGCTGAAAGCCGTCTGCATTGTCACGGTGGCCAAAAATCTCCACAACACCCTGGGCCAGAGCAAGGGCGGATGATGCAAGGGGCGGACAGATGGAAGGGCGGAATGAGGCAAGGGCGACATAGACAAGGGCGGAATGGGGCAAAGGGCGGACAGATGCAAAGGCGGACATATGGAAATGCGGAACGATGAGGGGCGGACAGAGGCAAAAAACTCAATGCAGCAAGGCGGACAGATGCAAGGGCGGAATGCTGCAAGGCAGAGAGAGGCAAAGTGCGTAATGAGGCAAGGGCGGGTATATTCAAGTGCGTGTGAGAACTTTAGAACGAGAATGAATGAACTAGGAAATGAGTTGGGTACAAATATGAAACCCTAGAAAGCTGTACCCCATACTGTCTACCCCACTACAGCCTAGAAAGACTATAGCATATAAGTTTGACACACCCCCATAGGCAAAGTGGGGGAGAACAAGGGGTCACAAGACCAGTCAAGCAAAGCACAGCAAGCTCAGGGTGGATCACAACGTCACCACACATTCTGAGCACAAGTTCAAGGGCCACAAGGCCAGTTCACATGCAGAGATATATATATAAAGTTAAACATGCAAGTGCAAGTATATATAGGTCAAAGTACAAGCAAGGTCAAGAAGTGAGCAAGTGAGGCAAAGTAGGTACAAGACCTAAGAGAGTACAGAAGCGCTGATGATCACAAGGCGCGAGTGCCTTGGTAAAGATATCAGCAGTGTTGGCCTGAGAGGCCACGTAAGCAAGTCGCAGCTGACCACGCTGCTGCAGCTCACGAGCAAGGAAGTAGCGAAGAGCAATGTGCTTCGTTCTGTGCTCCAGTCTGTGCTCACGACACAAGGCCAGCATGGCCTTGTTGTCTACGTACAGAACTGGAGGAGAACGAGGCTGCTCTCCGAGGTCAGTCAGCAGGTAGCGTAACTCCTGTGCAGCCATGGCCCCTGCGTAGATCTCAGCCTCACAGCTGGAGCTGAGAACAGAAGAAGAGCGGGTAGACCGCCACGAAACAGAACCGGAACCAAGGCTGAAGGTGTAACCCTGTGACGACCGCTGCGTAGCCAAGTCGTCAACCCAAGACGCGTCTGCGTGACCAGTGAGGACCACTGGACTCCGCCCTCCAAGCACTAGCCCCATGCCCGACGTACTGCACAAGTAGCGCAACACCCTCTTCGCTGCAGCCATGTGCTCAGGGAGGTGTCTCCCAGGAGCAACATAGCGTGCCAGAATGCTAAGAGGGTATGCAAGGTCAGGTCGTGTGCAGGTCATCAGGGCTGCCAACAAGCTCTGGGTACGGGCCACTCGGCTCTACGGACTCATCCGAAGGCAGAGCTGAGAGCGAGTGGCGAGTAGACAGAGGAGTGGCCTGTGGCGAGGAGTACGTGAAGCCGAAGCGCTGAAGGACCTGCTGCACCATGTGTGACTGAGTCAGGGTAATGGTGCGCTGTGCTCTGTCCCGGGTGATCTGCAAGCCAAGGTAGCTGCGCAGTTCACCCAGGTCTGTGCACGTGTGCCTCTTCTGCAGCTCGGACTTCACGTGGGCGAGTCCAGCAGTGTCAGCTGTGGCAAAGACCAAGTCGTCGACGTACACGAGGATGTAGAACGGCGGCAGAGAGGTGTCGGTGCGCAGAAACAGCGACGGGTCGGCAGTAGAAGGAGCAAACCCAAGAGCCGCAAGTGTAGTCCTCAGTGTGTCGTGCCACTCACGAGGTGCCTGGCGGAGACCGTAGACTGGCCGCCGGAGGCTCCACTGGGTGCCAGGAGGAAAAGACCCAGTGAAGCCAGGTGGGCGGCGCAGCCAGATCTCCTCGTGCAGGCTACCCTGTAGGAAAGCAGTGCTGAAGTCAAGAGAGTGAAGCTCGTAGTCGCGCTGAGCGGCTATGTGCAGTAGTACCCGAAGAGTGGTCATCTTCGGGGTGGGAGAGAAGGGCGGAAAGTAGTCAACTCCCTGCCGCTGATTGAAGCCTCGAGCCACGTAACGCGCCTTGAAGACAGGCGGAGAACCCGGGGGCCGATTCACCCTGAAAATCCACATGCCACTGACGATGTTTGCCCCAGGTGGGGGAGCCTCGTCGACGTAGGTGCCTGTGGACTTCCAGGAAGCCATCTCTGCGTCCATGGCTGCCTGCCACTGAGAGGAGTAGGGACCCTCTATCGCCTCCGCGTAAGAGCGCGGAGTCGGGATGTCTGGTGCATCCGGGTCTCCCTCAGGGGCCAGCAGCATGGACACGAGATGAGGTGAAGCAGCAGCAAAGCACTGGAACTCCTCCTGCCTGTCCTCAAGGACGTCCGTGCCAAGGGCACACTCACCCCCGACGGACGGAGGACAGACAGACCCAGACTCAGCGACAAGACTAGCAGCGTAGTCTAGACGACAGCGAGCAGCAAAGTCGACAAGCTCAGCAACTAAGGCAGACGCAGCAGTGGACTCGAAGGAAGGGTTAGTGACGACAGTAGCAAGGAGACGCGTGACAGTAGGACTGGCAGCACGAAGGGAGTCCGACTCTGGGTCAGCAAGAGCAGGATGATAGGACTCAGGAGGAGAAGGCAAAGGGGCACGCAGCGGAGCAGTGGAAGGACGCAGAGACATCCGGTGCGTGCCGGGGACAGTGGGAGGACGCTGACGCGAACCACGACCACTAGTGCGAGCAGCACGGACAGGTGACGCAGGACGAGACGCAGGCTCACGACGCTCAGCAAGACCTCCAGTAGGACCAGTGTAGGGAGAAGGAGCAGGCAGTGGGGAGGCTGGCTGGAACTGTGACTCGGACTGGACAGGCGGCGGACACTCTAAGAGAGGAGCAGGACTAGTAGAGGGCGGAAGACCAAGAACCTGCTCAAGGAGCGGAACGAAGTACGGTCGCGGCCGTGCAGCACCCCAAGAACCAGCAGGAACAGCACCAGCACCCCTAACGGCAGCACCAGCTCCAGTAGCACCCCCAGCTCTAGCAGCGCCAGCAGCTCCAGCACCAGCACCCCCAATAGCAGCAGCAGCACCAGCTCCAGCACCCTCAGAAGCACCAGCATTAGCAGCACCTCCAGCGCCAACACCCCTAGCAGCTCCAGCGCCAGCTCCAGCACCTCCAGCAGCTCCAGCACAATGAGTACCCACAGGCCCAGCAGCTCTAGTACCTCCAGTACGAGCACCTCCGGGACCCGTGGCACCAGCACCCTCAGAAGTAGGAGAACCTCCAGCACCAGCAGCACCTCCAGCTCCAGCAGCACGGCTCCAGCGCCGAGCAAACCACTCGCGCAGCTCCTGTGGAGAGAGTAGCTCTCGCCGGGACGAAGAACCCGAAGGACCTCCAGGCCCAGTCCCTCCAGACGCCACACGAGCAGTCTCAGCACCCCCAGGCTCCGCACCCCCAGGCTCAGCACCCCCAGGCTCAGCAACCCCAGGCTCAGCACCCCCAGACTCAGCACCCCCAGTCTCAGCACCCCCAGAGTCAGCACCCCCAGGCTCAGCACCCCCAGACCCCGCACCCGCAGGCTCAGCACCCCTAGCAGCACCAGAGTCAACAGCTACCTCGACAGGATCGACTGCGTCTACCTGGGACACACCTGAGGGGGCAGGACCCTGAGGGGGGAGGGGGTCTACCGGGGGGGGACCTGGCGCGAGGAAGAGCGGCGACGGGGGGAGGGACGCAGTGCGGTAGGGGAAGAGACGGTAGTAGGGAACCGACTCGTCAAACGTGACGTCCTAAGAGGACAGAACACGGCGCGAGGTGGGGTGGTAAAACTGCCAACCTGGCGCGTCAGGGGGGAAACCAAGGAAGACGCAGGGAACAGCACGGGGGGACAGCTTGTCCGCAGACAAGTCGCGGACAAACGCCCGAGATCCCCAGACACGGAACGCAGGCGCATCGCCAACCTTCCCCGTCCACCGCAGAGCAGGGGAGGTCTCCGGCATGGAGACCCGGGGCTGAAGGTTGATCTGATGCGCCGCGTACTGAACCGCGAACGGCCACAGAAAATGGGGGGCAGCCGCATGGATCATGGACGTACGGGCGACGTCCATGACCATGCCAATGCGGCGCTCAGCAATCCCATTTTGCTGTGGAGAGGCCGGAAGCGTGAACGTCTGGCGGATGCCTCGTGCACGACAGAAGGCTCGCAGAAGGTCAGAGGAGAACTCTCCGCCTCTGTCGGAGTGCAGACGCAGAACAGGAAAGTCCGAGCCGAAACTCTCTCTGAGCTGGAGACGAGCAGCGCGGATCCAGTCAATCAACACCCCAGTGACCTCACCCTTGCTGCGCAAGGGGAAGACTGTGGTGTAACGCGAGTAGTCGTCAACCACCAGCAGGAAGTAACGCTCGCGACCCTGTCCACGGACGCGGGCTGGGCCCCACACGTCCATGTGAAGCGTCTGCAGCGGAGCCTCTGTCGGAGGAAACTCGGAGGAGTGAGGAGCAGCGCGCTGCCGCCCCTCGACGCAGGGAACGCAGGTAGGGGCAGGCCCTGGAGGAAGAGGAGGGAGGGACCGGGGAAGACCAGAGACAAGGACACGGGAGGCCATGCCTCGGAGACGAGGCAGGGAGGGGTGACCAAGGCGGTGGTGCCAGAGGAGAGTCTGGTGAGACAGGAGACGACACGAGCAGGGGGCAGACTCAGGACCAGACCTGGACGCCGCAGCAGACACCTGACCCGACGCAGCTACCTGACCAGACGCAGGAACCGGAGGAGACCCAGTAGTCAGTGTGTACAGGCTCGACCCCGGCCGACGGGTAAACGTGGCCAAGTGTCGGCCCGTCCGAGCACACGTGCAGTGGGTCACTCGCTGACTCGCAGGAGTGAACTGGTGAACCCCCCCATCCTGTAGATCAGCACCACTCACCAAGTTCGTAGAGAACGAGGGGAGGTAAAGACCTGACAGGGTGCCAGAAGGGGCCGCCGGACACGGAAAGACAGTGGAGAAGTGGGCAAGGACAGGACCCCCAGAGGGGTCTGCCAGGGAGACCGCAACTGGCCGACTAAGCGGCGTGAGTGTGGTGCGGTCTCGAAAGAAGGAGCGGGAAGCACCCGAGTCAAGGGTGAAGGTGTGGGAGGCCTGAGCCGACGTGGTACCTGAGAGAGCAGAGTCACTAGCACCTGGGGCAGCAGACCCACGAGCACCTAGAGCAGCAGCCTCACCAGCACCTAGAGCAGCAGCCTCACCAATGCCCGGGTCAGGCGGAACACACAGGTAACAGTCACCCTCATCACTAGTAGACACAGCATACATGGCAGCAAGAATAGCATCATAGTCAAGATCAAAGATAGCAACCCCCGCCCTAGACAGGTCGCCCCAGCGAGGGATCTCCGTGGCGTCAGGGAACTGGTGACGCCAAGCGTCCGTCAGGCGGCCGAAGCAGCGCTGGGTGGAGTGCGGGCCCCCGCACTGCTCACCAGCGCGGTCACCAGTACGAAGGACGTAGGTACAGGGACCAGCACCCCCACCCCGCTGACGCCCAGCGTACCACTCACGAAGCTGCTGGGGGGACGGGGTCTCACGAGTGCGCTGCTGCTGCTGGCGCTGACCACCACCGGAGCCACCCCTCTGCGAAGAGCCGCGACCAGCTCCACCGCTGCCGCCACCACCTCTGCCGCTTCCGCCACCTCCGCTCCAACTGCCACCGCCGCCGCCTCCTCCGCCCCCACTGCTGCCACCGACGACTCCACCCCCGCCACCACTCCCACCACCGCCCCCACCCCCTCCACCGCCTCCACCGCCACCTCCACCGCCCCCGCCAGCTCCTCCAGCACCCTTGCCCCCCTTGCCCTTGCCGGTGCGGCGTCTCCCGCTAGGGGCAGACGCAGCTCCTACCGACTCGAGGCCAACGAAGTCGGCCGCAGCAGCAGAGGCAACAGAGGGCAAGAGGGGGGAGGGGGAGCACCCCTCAAAGAATTGGGTACGAGGGTCACCACGAGAGGCTCCTACAGCGACTATACTCTTCTCTGCTGCTAGGAGGCGCTCCTCGAGGAGGTCAACGGTGAGTGTGGTGGGGCAAACAGAGAGGAAGTGGTCCCTGACCGAGCGAAGGGAGTCAGGGAGCCGGGTGACTATGTAGTAGAGGGTGATGTACATGGGGGGGGGGTTCTTGGCGCAGAACTCAGCAGGAATCGCAGCGCGGTAGCGGGTGTCACTAGTGCGAAGGTGCATAATGAGGTCAGCGACTGTGGGAAAGGCGGCGAGGTCAGGGAACAGGTACGGCAGCATGAGGCGGCTAAGGGCAGCAGTGGCAGGGGAAGAGTAGCGGGCAATGACAGCGTCGTACAAGGTCTTAGCACTCTTGTACTGACTAAAGTGCGCGCGCTCAGTGGACGGCAAGTGACTACGCACAGCAAGACGGGCAGCAGCATCGCGTGTGGCCCACTGTGAGCGAACAGTGCTGTCAGCATCGGCAGCAGGGGCAGGGGAGGCGCCAGACGTGAGATCGAACAGTGAGAGACCGTCTTTCCTATCGCACTGTAGGAAAAGCTGCAGATCATCGACCCAGACCTCGAAGTCGACAGCCCGACCCTCAGCATCAAAGGTAAGAACACTAGGGGTAGCCATGACAGCAGTAGGCTAGCATTGAGAGCAGTAGGGTAGATGCAGTGCAGTGGCAGAGGCTCTGCTCAGGAGTGCGCTTACCAGGCGGTGGGTAGGGCCGAGGCGCGTCGGCAGGGACAAGGCCGCGACAGCAGTGACGACGGCGGCGGCAGCTGCGGCGGCGGCTCAACGGCGGCGGCTCGACAGCAGCGGCGGCCCGACGGCGGCGGCGGCTCGAAGGCGGCGGCGGCTGCGGCTCGGCGGCGGCGGCTGCGTCTCGGCAGTAGGTAGCGGCGGCGGCTGCACGGCAAAAGTGGCCGCTGCTGCTGCTGGGGCCGGGGAGGGACCGTGAAGGGCGGCGACGGGGCCGCAAAGGTCGGCGACGGGGCCGGTGAGGGCGGCGACGGGGCCGCTAGGGGCGGCGATGGGGCCGCTAGGGGTGGCGACGGGGCCGCGAAGGGCGGTGACAGGGCCGCAAGGGCGGCGACGAGGCCACGAGGTGCGGCGGCGGGGCCGCGAAGGGCGACGACGGGGCCGCTAAGGACGGCGACGGGGCCGTGAGGGGTGGCGACGGGGCCGTTGCGGGCGGCGACGGGGCCGCTGAGGGCGGCGACGGGGCCGCTGCGGGCGGCGACGGGGCCGCTGCGGGCGGCTACGGGGCCGCTGAGGGCGACGACGGGGCCGCTAGGGCGGCGACGGGGCCGCGAAGAACGGCGACGGGGCCGTAAGAGGCGGCGACGGGGCCGCTGCGGGCGGCGACTGGGCCGCTGTGGACGGCGACGGGGCCGTGAGGGGCGGCGACGGGGCCGCTGCGGGCGGCGACTGAGCCGCTGCGGGCGGCTACAGGGCCGCCGAGGGCGGCGATGGGGCCGCAAGGGCGGCGACAGGGCCGCAATGGGCGGCGACGGGGCCGCGAGGGGCGGCGACGGGGCCGCAAAGGGCGGCGACGAAGCCGTTAAGGGCGGCGACGGGGCCGCTAAGGGGACGCGAGGGGCCGTGAGAGGGGCCTCTAAGAGGGCACGACGCGACGGCAGGGCGGCCCACGGGGCGCGCCTCGGGCAGGGGCGACTCGCGCTCCAGGCAGAAAAATAAATAATTGAATTTCAGTGGTGGGCCCTAGGAAGCGTTCCCACTAGGGAACCTGCTCTGATATCATGTGAGAACTTTAGAACGAGAATGAATGAACTAGGAAATGAGTTGGGTACAAATATGAAACCCTAGAAAGATGTACCCCATACTGTCTACCCCACTACAGCCTAGAAAGACTATAGCATATAAGTTTGACAGTGCGCACACAGGGCGGACAGTGGGAAATGCGGAAAGATGAAAGGGCGGACAGAGGGCGGAAGGGCGGAATGCCAGAGGCAAGGGCGGAATGCTGCAAGGCGGAGAGAGGCAAAGTGCGACATGCGGCAAGGCGGACAGAGACAAGGGCGGAATGAGGCAAGGGCGACAGAGACAAGGGCGGAATGAGGCAAGGGCGACAGAGACAAGGAGCGGACAGATGCAAGTGCGCACAGAGGGAAAGGCGGAACGATGCAAGGGAGGACAGAGACAACAAGGGCGGAATGAGGCAAGGGCGGACATAGATTGCTTGTTGTACCTCGATAGGGCTCGTACACATTAGCTCGAAGGTATGGTCGACACCTGGAATACGCACTTCCACCTTTCTGTACACCCGCCTCGCCATCATGAGGCGAAGTCCGTACTGAAGCATGGCGTATTTGGTACGCATGTGTCGAATAGCCTCCAGATCCAGACGTGGGTCGCACAGTAGCTTGAAAAGCCAGGTAGTGGACTCGTCACTGAGGCCTTGGCCGCCATTGCACCCGATGACGAAGCGGAAGAACTCCAAGGCCGTGTTGAACTCGTTCTCGTCGACGGCGCTCGCGTCATCATCGGCATCGGTAGAATCACCATCGTCGAAGTCGCTCTCGTAGTCGGACTCATCCTCCGACTGCACTTCGTCGTTGGTGTCTGTACCGCCAGGGTGTTGAGCTTCAGTGCCCTGCACGGAAACGGAATAACATGTGACCATATTGAGTCTGCTATTCACAAGCGGGCAGTGCGAGCCCGAAACCTGTTAAACGTCCGGCATGCAACATTTAAAATTAATGGGCTCAACTCCTCCATGTCGCCCTCATCTTCAGCATCCGAGGTCGGCTCGTCTTCGGCATTTGGAGATGCCGAGCCAAAAATCCGAGGTCGGCTCGTCTTCGGCATTTGGAGATGCTGAGCCAAAAAAGTCATTGATGTCAGCGAAGGGGTGGCTTCGGAGGAAACAAAGGTACCGCCTGCGTTGTGCTCGGCATTCTTGACTGTGCAGCTTGTGCGCTACCAGCGCTGTGCGTTGCGTGAAGTGCTCGAGGCACCATTCACATGCGAAAAGGTAAGACACAGGCGGCATCACAGCAGAACGCCTCGCATGCTCCGTTTGATGAAATGCACATCATCAGAGGCATTTTTATACCGTTTGCCTCAGTCGTTTCGGCAGGCAGGTTACGAGCCAATCGCCTGAAGATGCCTGCCATCTCCTAAGCCGCGCTAAGCTCCGCGCCCCGTGCCTGATCTTGCAGTCTTACTAGCAACGTCGCGCTGTATATTAGTGACGAATCACGGTGAATGTCAATCTGTCGCCACGTCGGCTTAACCAATGTCAAGTCGACGATGAGACGCATCGGGCTTCTAAGGCGTATAGCAGATATCGTTGTTTGTGCCAGATGACTGGACTGGCCCGTACTCCAGCCCGCCGCCTCCTAAAAATCTAGATACTATGTCCTGCATTGAAGGACACGACTTCGTGCGTGACGAATTGCGTGCCATGACTTGGTCAGGGTTTCAGATGACTGTCACAATCATTTCGGGAAGTGCTGTGACATCTCACCACGCGTGTAACCGATATTTGGAAAAAATACCAATCTTCATGTGTGCTTATTGTTTCTACACCAGACGTGTACCCCTCTGGTGTACTCCTCAGCGTGTCGTGCAATAACGAGTCACGCGAGAGACACGCTGTGACTTCCCATGCTTGTAGCTTCCAGCACAAGACCGCATTTTGTGCTTGTGACTTCCCGTAGTACTACACCTTTGTCTTCGCCAAATTCTCATACTCCTACCCACTTTTAGCTATGGCATCCTCTGCGTCCAAGTTCGTTTCGGGAACCGTGAACAACCACAAGCGACGCTGGCGGTGCGCACGCGACCTGGACAACACCGAGCCGTACAGCCAGTACCAGGGCCCAGAGTGGCCGCACACAAGGACTGCCAAAACCAGGCCTGGAAACATTCACGTGTTCGTGCGCGACTACCCCGACATTGCAGCTGTTATGCAAGCCGAATATTCACGACTGCTGGCGAGTGACGAGCAACTGACTCCCAAAAAACTAGCAGACAGCATTCTGCACCTGGTCACTCCAAGCCGCGCCGCTGCTTGGAAGCTGCGACGCATCTCTGAGGACAATCTCCGAGGCTTCCGTGGGCTTGAGCACGATGCTGAACTGCCATACCTTGACCTCCGCATCATTGAGGCCGTTTTCAACGACGACAGGGACCCTGCACCCGTTCGCGAACGTGCTAAGGCGTTTGTGGAGCTTGCCGCATCGGGGTACCGTGGCGTTAATGTCAAGGCCAAGAATGGCAACGAAATGGTGGCCACTGAGCCGCCAAGCATGGATTTTCGTCAATACCTCATGGACTTCGCGCATTCGGAAGGATGGGTGGTAAGGTTTCTGTTAGGCCTTGTGTTTAACGACTTTTTAACCCTTTGTGAGCCACTTGTGTAATGCTTGATGCGTGTCGTTTGGATTTTGGTACGTCCTGACCTGTGCTTTATCGTTGAACCCGCGCCACGCTCGGCTTTCCTAAACATGCAGCTCGACAGAGGGTTTTACAACTATGTTGGGGCTCCAGACGCGCGTGAGGACTTCAAACACGCAAAACTTCTGGGCCGTATACCAGACAAGTTTCAGCAGGGGTCTCACATTGGCGGTGATAATGGTATGGGAGCGGGGGTGCTTGCGCACGCGCTTGGCATGATGGCGTGGTGGGAAATACCTCCGCGTGAGGCGCGAGGATCGTTGCTCTGCACCAGGGACTGGCATTACTGCAAATTTCCTTGGGAGGTGCCTACTATTTGCGAGGGGCCGGTGGTGTTCAGGCTAGTCTCACAGGAATACGACCACTTCAAAATAGATCGTGACTGGTGCCTGAACAGGGACTGCACCGACGAGCACTGTCCATATGTACACCCTTAGGGTCGTACTCAATGCGTACTTCGCGGGATGCTATGGTCCTCACCTGCCAGGTGAAATGAGAGTGCTTTTTGGTGAGGGGAAATGAATATATGAAAAGGATGTACAGCCAATCTGTGTATTAAACAAACCATACATGATATAAACAGAGTATGTCCTATTCCGACTACTGGAAGTTAGTAACTACTTACACGCTCGTTGGGATAGTACGTCCAGCACGGCAACACAACTCGTGCGTTCCAGACCGCCATCACCGTCACGCACGCACGTGCCATGAGTCGTCGCACATTGGCCAATCTTATCACAAATATCCTGACAGCGCGAGAATCGAGCGTGTGGGATGGCATGGCATGGTTCCAGAGGATGCCGAAAAATGGGCGTGACGCAACGCTAGCGCCAACTCGTCAGCGCACGAAGCGCTTACGTAAGTGGGGGTAAGTGGTGACGCGTATACACGCATGCAGGGGGGGATAGAATTATCGTTGGTGGATGTGCCTGGATTAGACGCAAGGGTTTCTGAGGGTGGTAGCGTTACGTGTCCCCGGGACCACAGCTCAGAACTAACGGTACCGTCTGTCTCGTAAGCTCTCTATATAAAGGCCCCCCAAACGAAACATTCATCACACTCACCCCGAACAACGTTGGCATTGTTGATGCTTTCTAAGCATGGAGTCGGCAAGGTCACCTTACGAACCGATGCGCCGAACGGGTAGGTTGAACGCGGGACGAAGAGCAGCTGACCGGGACATGGTTTACTACGGCACCGCCTCGCGTGTCAACTCTGGACGCACCGGACGCGCAACATCACCTGGCGATGATTCAGACGATGAAATGAACAACACAGAGAATGACACGGGTTACGCTACGTGGGCGGCCAATCAGGAAGAAGATGAGGACGTGGGCGAGCCGTCGGAAGTTGCCCCAACCGAACTCGTCGATGAGGACGCAGAAGGTTAGTATGGGGTTGCTGTTTCAGGGTCAGTTATATGCACGCTTGAGTTTCGGTGGCTGTTACGCAAGATTGTTGACCATGCTGCCTTCGATGTTTCATGTGGACAGCGGCGCGATCGAGGCAGCGCTCAGTCACCACCCTGAGCCATGCGGCACCAGTGACTCCCGTCGTCATCGCGTCAGGCGGACGTGGCCCCACCGTGGCCGCCACTGGGGGCGTCAACGTTCCTGCTGCAGCGCCTGCACCAGCCCCGGCCATGAACGCGGCAATGGCTGCACGCCTTCGCGCCCGCGAGCGCGAGATAGTATACCTCAACTCCCGGCTCCGCGAGGCACGGCGTACGGGGAACAGAAACGGGACGGAAGGGGATGCTGACACCCAAGGACAGCGCAACGTGGCGCCAGCAACGACTCGCCAGCGCACACGGGAGAGCAACCCGACTGTCGAGCAACGCGGCCCTGGTCCGCAGCATGATCGCGTGTACACCCAGTTCGTGGCACAGGCCCTCGCTAGGGAGACGGCGATTGTGCGCGGCAGGCATGGCCCTCCTACCGAACAGCTGGTGATATGGGCGGACAATCTTGAACTCACGGACAAGTTTATCCCTGGCCTGTTGAATGGCCTGAAGGTATTACTAGTATGGGATGCAAAGTGTTATTCCTTTGCATCGATATATAGCCGTGCGGATGCGTTGACTCATGCGTGAATCTTACCACCTGTTTCTCTTACCAACGCAATTTCAGGACGCAGTTGGGGAGGGGATAAAGCTGCTCGTGTACGCCACGCGTTCTCGGCGCATGTCATTCTGGCCGTCCCCGGTACTCATCGAGGCGACGATGGCTCGTGCCCTTCGTCTGCGCACAAGGGCACAGCGTCAACAGCTTCACCTCGTGTGGACCAACGACGCTGCTCGGTCGGGGTGGTTCATCCGCAAAATGCAAGTGTTCCGTAACACTCGCTGGGAGCAGGGAAGGGCGTATGTGTACGTCCTCAACGGGCTGCCATATGAGCCCCCGACCTTCTCTCGTGTTGCGGTGCCAGCGGACATGACTGCTAACGGGGTCCCACAAGTCTCCCGCGAGGACTTCATCGCCCGTCATCGCGCAGGTACTACCTACGGACACACTACCATAAAGGCTGGGCGGCTCTCGGAGGCCTTTATTTCAGAAACATGACCTAGTCGGGCTCTTTCATACGTTCGATCTATCCCTAACCTCTGTATGCTTCATCGCTTATCAACACCGCATTCGCAGGGCCTGGCACGTTCCAGCTGCTCGCGTGGCATGTTCTCAACGGCCTGCCCTTCGCCGCCGACTCATTTGAGAGGGGTATCTACAAGTCATTCCGCCGAGCAAGCCCACCCCCTCTCGTCCTGAGGACCTATGTCATCGCCTTCTAGCTCTACGGGGTGAGTGGTAGATCGGTGCGCGTGCACTATCCACTCTAGTTCGATGGTAGTAAAACACTTCTGTCACGCCTACGGGGCGTCTAGTAAACATGTATGCCGCGTTTCCTTGCAGGTGGAGTTTCCGCTGATCAACGGCGGACAGATGCCACGGTCTGCGCCTCAGAACGACGAGGCGGTGCGCTGGTACCACGACCGCGTGGTCGAGTGGGCCCGTCGGAGCATCATGGCGAGCACCCCAGCTAGTGGACCGTGGTGGGACCCTAATGCCCGTGCATGGGCATTTCGCCAGGGCAGTTCCGTGATTATTTCAGAGGACGGCCTCGAGGACATTTCTCCACTGGCTCCACCCCTGCACCCGTTTCCGGTCGCCGCGGCCGCAGATGATGGCGACAACGACGATGCCGATGCCAATGCCTAGGAGGATGCGTAGCAATTATGGGAAGGAACATCGGCTCATCTCGTGGCGCTGGTGGTGTGATGCCTTGCTATGAACGAAGGCGCGCGACGTATTGCACGTAATGTTTTTGTCATACTTGCGCAACGGCTATGCTGCTGCTATCTGAATTCCTGCTGTGCTTGTTTCGTGTTGTTTCCGCTGCTGATGAGTACGGGGTGGGCTGGTAGCTTGTGTGTGTGCTGTGTTATGCCTTTGTTGAGTTCAATCCAATTAGTTCGTGGGGCCACATCGTGCATCAAACTCAGGACACGAACAACACAGGGGAATGAAATGTCTGACCTGGATGGTGACACACGGGGTCCCACCCTGGCAACGCGGCTCGAGAGGTGGCAGTGCAAAACACAGCGCGGCGCGCTACAGCGACCCTAAACCTGAGACAATTTTATAATCGTTTCATGCCGCGCCAACAAGACTTTGTAACGATGTAACTTTGTCGTTATTGTTTTAGTGGGAAACCTGGTAAAGTATGGTGCCTTAACGGAGTGTGCTGTTAAAAGATGTTCTTTTGTGTGACGTCACTTTCGTTTGGCGCATTGCGTTAGCGTCACAATTTGTTTGTATCATAGGCGTGCCAGATTCTTCACCACGCGCTGTATCGAATTGGTTAGTGATTGATACACCATTCGACACACGTGTGGGCTTTTGCTCTATCGGGTATGAAGAATGCTTTGTGTGTGCTTAGGCAATCCTTGCCGAACGTGCGGGGGTATCCTTGTCCAATCATCATCGACACTCATAAAACACTGCTCGCGCCCTTAGGATTGTTGATGATAAATCTCCAGCAGTGCTCCCTGGGACATTGAATGGACAATGTTTACACAGTGACTGAGCATAGTTTCCCCGGAAATTTTTTTGTGAAGGATGCGCCTGGCGCCAATGCGCTCGGCGCCTTTTCCCCCTTTTCCCCCCATGCGTGCAGTGGCAGCAGCGCCCACGAGACCCTGCATGACCTACACGAGGATCACCCAGCAGAGCAACGGCTCTCACGTCACCCAGTAGCAGCGGTGCCTGTCATGCCCAGCATGACCTCAACCCTTCTCCCACTGCTCCCCCCCTTCCTCCCTCACATGTGTGCAGTGGCTGTGGCGCCCATGATTCCCACTATGACCTACACGAGAATCACCCAGCAGAGCAACCACTCTCACGTCACCATCCTCTTCAACCGCCCCTGCCCCGCCTTCCGCTGCAACGCACGCTACTGCTCGGTATAATATAGCCACACTCTCACATCCACACCCACCCACTACTGCTGGGTATAGTCACACACACTCACATCCACCATTCGGTATAGTCACGCGCAATCACACCCACCACTGCTCGGTATAGTCTCACGCACTCATACCCACCACTCCTTGGTAAAGTCACATTGCCGTGCCTCCCGTTACAGTGTGGCTCGTGTAGCTCCCCTCTGCCTCTCCCTGGGCCTGTGCCTCCTTATGGCTTTTTTGAGAATTCTCAAGAAAACCCTTATGGCGGTTTCAATTCCTCCCACCCCTCCATCCCTCCCCCACCCTATCCTGCGAGCCCCCATACCCCCCCTCCCTGCACTCCCCACATCCCTCCCTCGTGCCTCTTCCCCCTCTCTGCACCTCCCTCGTCGATGGCCACTCCAGCTGAGAGTGCGGGAGAGCAGCATTATCGACTCTGCGCCATGGCGGCAGGTGCGGTGTGGGCGAGAGTACACAGTGGACGTGCTCCCCACGGCGGTGGAGTGCATGTCCTCCTCACCTGCTGTCCACGGCACTGTTTGGGTCGACTCTCAAATCGATCACACAGATTCAGTGGACCTCAAATAGGACGACGGGCCACTGCGCTCACCCCTCCTCACCGCTGCTTCTCCTCCTGCCTCTCTTCCTCCCTCTCCACCTCCCTAATGAAATCACTCCAGCTGAGAGTGCGGGAGAGCGGGGTTTTCGATTATGCATCGTGGCGGCAGGTGCGGTGGGGGCGAGTGTACATAGTGGACGTGCTCCCCACGGCGCTCACGGGGCGGGTGGTGGTGCGCGTGCAGGAGGACGCGTGTGGTAACCGCACGTTCGTGCAGCAGGGCAACAACACCGTCATTCGCATCTGATATGGTAAGCCTTGCACCTCTCTCACGACACACCTCTCAACTGTCACCATCCGCTGGCAACTATCATCTTTCTAGGTTAACCTCCCTCCCCTCCCATTCCCCTGCCATTCCCCCTTACCCCTACCCCCATTCCCCTGCCATTCCCCCTTTCCCCACCCCCCATTCCCCTGCCACATCCCCCTCCCCTCGCCACCCTCCTCTAGGACCCCTCCCCGCGCCCCGCTCGTACTGTTCCCCTCACCCTCCACCCGTTCCTCCCCCATACCTACGCAACTTCACAGTGGCCCTCGTCGCCACTGCCATCACCCCGGTCAGCCTCACCGCCACCTATGGAGGCCAGCTCGCCTCCTGCCATTCAACCTTTCCTTTTTCCCACCCTTTTTCCTCTGCCACGCCCCCCGCCCCGCCCCACTCCGCTTGACCCCCCCTCTCTCGCCCCTTCCTCTTGTGCCCCTTCCCTCTCCACCCCTCTTCTCCTCCTCTCCAGACCTGCGCAATTTCACAGTGGCGCTGCTCGCAGCCTCCATGCAGCCAGTCAGCCTCACAACTCTCAGCATCACATACGGAGACCAGCCCGCCTCCTGGCTGCATGGCGCTGCTGCCAGTATTTCTGCCAACGGCAATAGCAGTGGCAGTGGTGGGGATGGTGGCGGTTCAGCCGACGGCAGAGGCTGCTCGCCTGTGGTTGTTGACGTGGGGAGCAGTGACGGCAGCAGAGGCAGTGGCAGCAGCAGTGGACCAAGTGCCATGGGTATCACAAGTGGGATCAGCGCGGGCAGCATCAGGCTGAGTGCGGTCGGCAGTGGGATGCCACGCCTTCCTAAAGGCGGAAGCAGCAGCGTGAGTGGCTGTGGTGTGGGGAACATACTAGGTGGCGCCAGCAGTAGCATCAGCGCCAGCAGCAGCATCAGTGCCGGCAGTAGCAGCACGCGTGCAGTGGTGGTGGGGTCAGTGGAAGCTCTGGCAAACAGCACAGTCCTGGTCCCTGTGCCCTCGTGCCACCAGCTCTTCTCCTCCCACTGCCCCGTCGGCCTCGTCTTCTACCCCGTGCTCTCCACCCGCATTCCCTCCATTGCTCCGCTCACCCCCACTGTGACGAATATCTCTGAGACTGCTGCTGGGGGTGAAGAGAGTGATTAGGAGTCGGATGCGGAATCAGATGCTCTGTTGAGCTTTGAGGAAGCGGCAGGTGGAGGGGAGGGAGTGGGAGGAGTGGGAGGAAGGACAGGAGGTGCAGCAGCAGGAGTAGCAGGAGGAGCAGGAGTGGGAGTGGCTGGAAGGGTTGGAGGGGTGTCAAGAGCGGTAGTGAGTGCGGACGGCTCTGGGGAGACGAGGAGCACAGGCGGTGCAGCAACAGGCAGTACAGGTGGCGGTGAAGGTACAGCAGCAGGCCCAGCGCACATGCTGCCAGGGTCCGTGGCGCTAACGGCCATGACGCCATAGGAGCGAGAGACTCGTGTAAGTAGACGACTTTTGAGACGTCTCAAAAGTCGTCTACTTACACGCCGTGACGCCATAGGAGCGAGAGACTCAGGGCCAGCGCCTGTAGCGCCAATGCCCGTCGCGCCAGCGACAGTGGCACAAATGCCCTTGGCGCCAATGCACCTGGCGCCAATGCGCTTGGCGCTAATGCCCATTGCGCCGATGCGCCTGGCGCTAATGCGCTTGCCACTGTTTCGCCTCCCTCCCCGCCCTTTGTTCTTCCCCCCCCCCCTCCTCCCAACACAATCGCTGTGTGTGCCTGCAGCAGGCCTGCTGGACGTGGAGGGATGGCAGCAGGGTGCCATCCCCCTGTCGGTGTTTTGGGGCTACTCCAGAAAGATAGGCTGCCTCTGCTGCTCGTCGCTGCCCTGTTCCTCGCCGCACACGTCTCAAACGCCCTCGTCAGCTGGTGAGGAAAGTCTTCCCTCACGAGCCCGACACTGCTATTGCCCTCTCCTGCGTGGCCCTCTCCACTAATCTCTCTCCCCTCTCCCCCAATCCAACGTTACTGGGCTGGAAACCACACCCCACCCGCTTGCCACCCTGGCAGCCATCGCCCTCTCCTGCGTGGTCCTCTCCCTCCTTGCCTCTCTGCTCGTCCACTTCGGCGGCGCTGCATGCCTCCTCATTTTGGGATCCGTCTTCGCCTCGCCGCTCGCCTTCTTCCACCGCAACCCCACTGGCCGCGTGCTGAACAGCTTCAGTGAGGACCTTAGGTTGGGGGGGTGTGATGGAGGGAGGAGATTTTGATGAGGTTTTAGGGCGAGTTTTGTGTTTCATGGTAGCTGGATATCGTGTGAATGCACATAGTTGGTCCGACCATACTCCCAGTCACCCACTCTACCATCTCCATCCACCATCATCCCACTCCCGCTATACCCGTGCTATCCTTCCCGTCATGGACTTGCCGGCAGCCCTTCTGCCTGTACGTGGCGGCGAAGTGGCATCGGGCGTGCATTGCTGTGCCGTGGACGCTCATCTCCATGCTGCTGCTGCGGACCCTGCGGCATTTGTATGTGTGCACCGCGATGGAGGTCCGACGGATGGAATGCACCACACGCTCCGTGCTGCTCGCTCGCTTCCTCTCCACCATGGATGTGTGTGCATGCAAGACGTGCTGCAGGCCTCCAGCATGACACGCACGCACGCACACACACCTAAATCCACTCTCTCACAGCAGTAATGCTAGTTACTCCTCTTAAAATAGGATCTTACATTAAAATGAATAGCTGTAGTGATTATATGTGGTAGGACTATTTTAACATTTTCGTCTGAACGCCTAGACAAGTACTTCAAATTTGTCTGAAAGCCTAGACATCGTTACAGCTGTCGTCTGACGATCAGACAAGCAACCAGGACCCGGTCTTAATGTCAGACGGGTTCCCTGACTAGAGTTAGCCCTGGTTCACATGCAATGCTGTTGCATTTGTTACTCGATGCAGCCAAAAAAGGACACAATATAAGTTCTGGGACCAACATTAAGTTTTTGGCCACAAACATATGGACTGGTACCGTATCTCGGTATTTGGTCGTAAGATATGGACGGAAAGACGGTGAGACAACGCGAAGGGTACCGTATGTTAAGGGGGGGAATATATATAAGCAATAAACTATCCTGAATACAGAATTATTGTATTTTTTTGTAGCCTGAAGATGCAGGCCACGCAAATATACCGTAGGTTACTGAACAAAGGCTACCATAGTGTTATAGATCCAAACGAAGTCTACCTCTGCAACCAATAAATGTGTCATGCAAGTTGCAACTACTGATGTGTGTCATTACTCTTCCCACCACACACATTCGGAATAATGTCTCTGTTATCCATCTGAGCATATGCTGGAAACGACGGAGAGACAACGAGAAGGGTACCGTACCATATGTTTTAAGAGGTCGTATAGTACAGCAATCACTCATCTGGAATACGGCATTATTGGCTGTACAATCGCATGATATAGTGAACTGAAGATGCAGGCCAAACATTGCCTTCTTATGGAGATTTCTTCTTGGTATTTCTAAAATGTGCGGTACTGCTAAACAAACGCTTGTGCTATAAACCCCACACATCCGTACACCGCTGCCCCCACCACTAAATTTGTGTCATGCGACAACTAGTTTGTGCTGTAGCGGTGAATTGGCTTGTGTATACACTATATTCCGTTTTGAAAAAATACCCTATCTTCTCTCTGTTGTTTGAGAAGCATACGTTATTCCATAAATATGTTCGGATGCTGTGGTTTTGCTGACAATTTTCCTATACAATGCCGGAATGTTACGGTACCGTAGATGAATTTGTCAAAGATTGACACCTGCAATGGCCTTAAATAAAGGTACAATGCTGCTTGCATGTTGCACTTACTCTACTTAAAACGGTGTATTGGCAAAGGACAAGGAGTGCTACTCAGGAAGCATGTCAATAGATGATGGGATAAGGCGCGTCGAAGCATGAAAACTCTTCAGGGTATACACCTAAGTAGCAAGGGAGAGGGAGAAAATGCAAGGGAGGGCGAACGGGGCATATGAGAAAGGTGATGGTGCAAGCGCAAGCTGTAATGACCCAACGCGAAGGAGGACTAATTTGTGAAGCGGTGGGTGAAATGAATGGAAGCAGGGGGGGAAGCGAGGGGAACCAGGAGGGGTACTGAGTGTTTTAGAGAGGGAAAGGTGGAGCACCCGCCTCATTCTTACCTGCTGGCCCCCATTCCCATTCTCCCAAAGGGGTTAAGCTTGTCTAGCACGACGTCGTTGTTGAGTCTCTTCTACTTGTGGGCGCCTTTCCATCTGCTCATGTGTCCGTTTCAAGCGCTGCAGCTTCCTCTTATAAAGGCGCCGCTGTCGACTTAACCTCTGCTGCTCTTTCTGCTGCAAAAACTCCTCCTGGTGTACCCCACCATCTGCGCTGCTCCTGTGTCCGCCCACCCCTGTAACAGGCTGATGCTCTGGCTGCCCTTCCCCTGATGACACATCCTGCCTGTAGGTTTGTTGCTCCTCTACTGCACCATCCACCTCTGCCTGCTGCGCCACTTGGCATTGCTGTCGCATCCGTGACAGCCACCGCCGTCGTTCCCCAATCACTCTCTCCACACTCCGCAGCTGTACTCCAGAGATTGTTGGTGTACTACCAGCACTCTGCCTTGGTGCATTCATCCCTACCCTTCCTCCCCCTCCTCCCCTGACACGCCTCCCTCCGCTTTGCCACACTCGCGGCGCCTCTGGCCTATGCGAACCAGCCCCCATCCCTCCCTGAGCAGGACCAGCCCCCATCCATCCCTGAGCAGGACCAGCCCCCATCCCTCCCTCTGCAGGACCAGCCCCCATCCCTCCCTGAGCAGGACCAGCCCCCATCCCTCCCTGAGCAGGACCAGCCCCCATCCCCCCCTGAGCAGGACCAGCCCCCATCCCTCCCTCTGCAGGAACAGCACCTTGCTCCTCCGAACCACCTACAACCCCACCTTGTCCAGTGAAGCCATTTGTGTCGCATGTAGCGGTAACCCCTCTTCCTCTGCCTCCCCTTCCTCCCCTTCCTCCCCTTCCTCCCCTTCCTCCTCTTCCTCCTCTTCCTCCCCTTCCTCCCGTTTCACCCCTTTCGCCTGTCTCACCCCTTCCTCCTCTTCCCCCCCTTCCTCCCCTTCCTCTTCGCCCTCCTCTTTCCCTTGCATCCGCTGCTGCAGGCATGGGCTTATCATTCGTTCGAGCTCCCTCTGCAAGAACAGAATGTTCCTCCTCAACTCCATTCTCCACCCTCCTTTCACTAGAAGTCCCTGCTCTCGCCTCATTGACATCAACACCACTATGAGGGATGTGAGGATATGTTATATCAAATACCTCCACCATGGGCTGATTCAAGTTGTTGTCGACATCATTCTCCAATGAAGCACTCTGCTCGTCACCCTCTGTGTTCTCCCCCTCCAGCCCATCCTCATCCTCATTATCCTCCTCACCATTTGAAAATGTGTCGCTCTCTCCCCCGGTCTCTCTCTGGTCTTGTCCATCTTGCTCTCGCTGTTGCCGCAGGGGTGCGCAGAAAACTCCTCTACGATGCATATTACCGCATGCGCTGCACGCGGAAAGACTCACAGATGCTTCAGCTTGGGTGGCTGTTTGCACGTTCAGATGGCTTTGCGGCGATCGCATTGCCTCCCATATGGCGTTGCGTTGTGCCCGCAAGTCACAAGTCAGCCGATTATGTCCTTTCTCACCACACTTTCCACACTTCCGAAGTTTTCTCCCATCTACTTCACCGTGGGACCTCAGCCTTCTATCACGTGGCCTCCCAGGCTTCTTTGGGTAAGATGGCGCCAGTGTTTCGCCATCCGGCAAGAAACCTGTTGGGTCCAAACTAGCAAAGGCCTTGCTGTAGACTTCCCGTAGAGCAGAAGGGGTGTAAATCCGATCCACCACCTCCATGGCACCAGAACCGGTACCATGTTCACTAAATGCCGCAAAAAGGTGGACACAAGGCAAGCCATACTCCCTGTAAGATGGGGAACGGGGTGAAGAGAAAACGACAATGATTTGGGTCAATGTGGTTGAGTAGAAGCCAACAATTACAAGCGGCGCAGATATGCACCAGTTTAGGGTATTGATGCACTTACCTTGTGTAGTTGCAAGAGCAAGCCGATTTCTTTGGTTCTTGAAGATCGATGAGCACCCGCCTTTGCTCGTTTCCGCTTCGTCTCGTCACCTTGTACGAGATGCGGTGACCGTTCAACGGGTCAAAGGGCCCTGTCTGCTCCGAACTGTACGACATCCCCTTTTCTCGGTTTTCAGTAATAATGGCAGCGGTTTTTGCAGGAAAATCGGCATCATTCAACCGTCCATACGTCTTCCCCATCTCACACAATGCAGAGGCTTCCTTTTGGATAAATGATAGGAGAACCTGAGCAGGATTTTGCCTCCTTACACTACGCATTGTCGCATGGTGAGAATCTACAGGATTAGAGGAGTAACATCCATAGCGTGGTGCCCCGTAGGATAATGCAGCCCACTTTTGAGATAAAACATCCTTTTCTAAATACTCCTTCCCCCCCGGACACTCTATCTGTACCTTGTCCATCATCCCCCTGTAAACGTCCGGTGTTAAGGCAAGCGCAGCCAGCTCAATCTTGCCATCCACGGTTGAGCCAAACTTCGAGTTAAAATTCCGGGTGATATGAGTGATGCAGAAAGATTCACGAATGAGAGGCATCATGAGTAGCCTGGCTGCCTTCCATGCCTTCCCACGGTCATGCATGAGTGTAAAATTTGGAGAATTCAGTTCTGGGACAGCTTTGAGCAGTAGCTGCAAAAAGTAGCCACATGCATCCCCATTCTCACCCTCAACCCATGCGCTCCCCATCCGCACCAGCTTGTGTTCACAATCTACAAGAACAGCATTGAGTGTGCACCCCCCCCATCTTCCCTTGTTGTGACATCCATCGACAAAAACAACGGGGAAACAGTTTAGGCAGCTGCTCTTGCTCCCGGAAATGTCATTCCCGCCCTCCAAAACATCTTGCCTTTCCTCACCATGGACACTACACTCGTCGGATTCTCTTTATTGAAAACTCATAGTATGCTTTGAATGTACTGGAAACCATCGTCGCCGGCTAGGCGATCCTCTCCATTGACCTCATGAATAGATGTGCTGGATGTATTGTATGAGCAACTTGTTCCAAGGTGCTCTTGCACAAGGTTACGAAGCCCATGTGGCCTTAGATCCCCGAATGGCATGTAGGCTCGAGCAATCTCTTTTACCTCTGTTCTTCGCACCCTTCCGGTGTTAACGGTGCACCTTGTGAGATGCTGCAGGCAGGCCTCTCTGACTTGGAATTGGCAACCACGGGGACCCCTTGCAAATATGCGAAACGGACATCCGTCAGGGGGATGCTCGGCTCCTTTCTCTGGCCATGGTCGTCCTTCCATGGACGGACAGCGCGCATCAAGCCGCTCAGCGTCATTGTGCGCCCAATATATGCCCCGTTTCTTCTGGCGCGCATACCTTTTGATTGCTTCACGAGCTCCTTCAACAGATTGGAAGACCGTCCCCACTGCAAAATCAGTTTCTGTAAGCCCCTGCGCAAATAAACCATTGCTGAGATTCACTCAACAGGGGCAAACGTGAGGGATAGTGGGACGCAATATGAGAGGGAAGCGAGCGTTAGCGAGTGGAATGGAGGTACCAAGGATACTGGTGGGTGGTGGGCCATAAAAGCAACCAAGCGAGAGCAGCATGAGACGGGAGCGTGATACTATAAGTCCAGTGCTGGAAAACAGGGTGCCGCTTGAGATTAAATCACGTAAGGTAAGGATGATGAGTGGCAGTCATATCGCAAGAGAGTGCTAGCCGTAGAATAAAATCTCAAACGAATAGTTATATAGCTACTAAACTTCACGTAGTCCAAAGGTGTCATTACTTTAAACCAACCCCTTGAAACATTTCGGTTTCGAGGTTTAGAGCCACAACCGAATAGCGACATGACAGCACGGTTTGGAGAGACTGGCATTGATGTGCAGGACCTGTTTAATAACCAGCTAAGGGAATGGCAGGGAGAGATTGCAGGCAGGGCAGGGTAAGTTGTGAAATGAGTGGAGAGGGATGCAGGCCAGAGTCGAGTCGTATAGATGGTCATGCTGGCCAATAGCAAGCTGTGATGGACGGGGAGACTAAAACCTAGGTCGATTGGGAGGGCAAGGTTCTGGGATATGACGCATCGGCGCCAGGCGCATCGGCGCCAAGCGCATTAGCGCCAAGGGCATTTGCGCCACGCGCATTGGCGCCGAGCGCATTGGCGCCAGGCGCATTGGCGCTAGGCGCATTGGCGCCAGGCGCATTAGCGCCAAGGGCATTTGCGCCAGGCACATTGGCACCGAGCGCATCGGCGCCAGGCGCATTGGCGCCAAGGGCATTTGCGCCAGGCGCATTAGCGCCAGGCGCATTGGCGCACGGCCGTTAGCGCCACGGACCCTGGCAGCATGTGCGCTGGGCCTACGGGGCTAATGGCTGTAAATGAATGTATGCATGCAACTCACAAGTTTTGCGGAGTTTATGGTATGAAAACGTTGAGCATGTGGAGGATTGCGGCCCCAATGTCGATCTTCGTCTGCACCGCTTCCGTGCGTAGATTCCTATCCATCGCAACATTGGAGATCAACTACATATAGGTGCTATTAATCGGCTTGGGTAGATGTCGCTATTGGAAACCCTAACTTGGGATCTCACTGAGTAAGCTAAGGGATTGACGATCGTGAGTGATTGGGAAGGGTGAGGCAGGTTGGGTTGATGGCCTGGGTTGGACTGGGGCGCGTTTACATTCGCATTCAGGGTGGGGAGAGCTCCACAACAGTTCCAGCACAGTATTATTGCCAGCAAGGCGAATCTACAGCAGTGCCAGCCCTCAATCTCGAGCCCACTGGAAGAAGCAGTGGGTGGGCAGAAAAGGCCAGAAACGGTTTGTTCAGAAGGGGAAGTGTGTCAGATGGTATAACAAGAGGACACTTGTCGAAAACTTCGCCCAACAGGACCAGTTTTGAACATACTTTGGGCTCCCGTGAGCGAAATTCCAGAAAGTAGTACTTTTTGAGTAAACCTGGGGCTAAATATGAGAGAAACCTGAAACTAAGGATCTGGGATACAGTTTCCCTTTTCCCTTCTTATATTTTCCTTCTTTTTTCACATCAAGCACATGGACCAACAAAGTTTGACTGTCGAAGGTCGAATTTATACAGTAAATCCCGAGTCGCGCCTACGTTTCGTAGGTTACTTGGTCTATATAAAGAAGTTCGTGACCGAATCCGACTTCGGTAACTCGTTACGAGGCAGTTCGTGTATGTCGCAAGTCTCGCTGCTGCTTCTTGGGTGAGCAGAGGAACACACGATTGAAAAAACGTGGACGGAAAAATCGAAAGCGAGGTCGACCCCAGTTCAGTGTCCTGTTTTCTCAAACTTTTTACATGGACACACGAACATTGGTAAACGAAATAAACGAAAAATGTTACCAGCGAAAAGAGACCTTTTTTTCCTGACGTCTACACCAAAAGACACACCCCCTAAAGGGAGCTCTCCACACACCACAGATGCTGGACATATTCGTGGACATGCGTTATGCGTGATGCGGGTGGGTGCTTTTACTCAACTTTTTTTTTTTTTTTTTTTTTTTTGCTTATATGAATTATACACCAGAACACAAGTGTACAACGCATAAACAGTCGTAACTGTGCATGAGAGACAGGGGAGACCGCCTCAGAATATTTGATCCTCAAGCATGGATCCGGGGCCTGCGAGGTTTACCCCAAACTGCTGCGAAGCTGTTGGACCACTTCCAACCTTTGCCATCCACCACTCTGATACGGTTCAGAAGATCACGCTCTTGCACTGTCATTTTCCGCCACCTGTCTTGCTGTTCCTTCCCACGCTGCTGCATCCTTGTCGCAGAAGCACGCAGGTAAACGTTCACTTGCATGCGGAGGGCCGACTCAATTCTCCGCAATACCCTTCGCGTGCGGAATTTACAGCCTCGAAAGGCCCTTTCGCACCTTTCCGCCCATAGCTGATGGAGGGCAATTGTCAGAATGTTATTGTTCTCTAGCCTGCAGTGGGGTACTCTATAGCGAGTACAACCCCCTAGGGTTTCCTATATGTATCCTGCTGCTTTCTAGTGAACATCCTCCTTTGCTTATTCTCTCTTGCCTAGCTAGGGCTTACCTAGCTATGGCTCGTACTCATTCCTCGTTTCATTTTCACATGGTATCAGAGCACTCACGCTTCTGTGCCCGTGCTTCTGCAGCTTCAGTCGTTGCCTCCCATCTTCTCTCCTTCCACAGTTCCTCCTCCTCCTCACTTGCCCTCTGCGACTGCCCCTAGCTTTACTTGTGCATGTGAACCTGCTCTAGGACTACTTGCTCTGCTGATTATACCCCACTTTGACTATGGGGGTGTGTCAGAATGTTATTGTTCTCTAGCCTGCAGTGGGGTACTCTATAGCGAGTACAACCCCCTAGGGTTTCCTATATGTATCCTGCTGCTTTCTAGTGAACATCCTCCTTTGCTTATTCTCTCTTGCCTAGCTAGGGCTGAGAAGAAACAAGGAATGAATGAACTATGAATGAATTGGGTACAAGTAATAACCCTAATTGGGTTGTACCCCTTATGGGCTACCCCACTATAGCCTACACAATATGCATGAGCTATAATGTTCTGACACACCCCCATAGGCAAAGTGGGGGAGAACAAGGGGTCACAAGACCAGTCAAGTAAAGCAAAGCAAAGCAAGCTCAGGGTGGATCACAAAGTCACCACACATTCCGAGCACAAGTTCAAGGCCACAAGGCCAGTTCACATGCAGGAGTACATATATATAAAAAGGCTAGACAAGCAAGAGCAGGTATATATATATGTAACAGTACAAGCACGGTCAAGAGGTGAGCAAGTGAGGCAAGGTAGGCACAAGGCCCAGCTGAGTACAGAAGCGCTGATGGTCACAAGGCGCAAGCGCCTTGGTGAAGATATCAGCAGTGTTGGCCTCAGAGGCCACGTACGCAAGACGCAGCTGACCACGCTGCTGCAGCTCACGAGCAAGAAAGTAGCGGAGAGCAATGTGCTTCGTTCTGTGCTCCAGTCGCTGCTCCCGACACAAGGCCAGCATGGCCTTGTTGTCTACGTACAGTACTGGAGGAGAACGAGGCGGCTCTCCGAGGTCAGTCAGCAGGTAGGTGAGCCAGCGAAGCTCCTGTGCAGCCATGGCTCCTGCGTAGATCTCAGCCTCACAACTGGAGCCGAGAACAGAAGACGAGCGAGTAGCCCGCCACGAAACAGAGCCGGAACCAAGGCTGAAGGTGTAACCCTGTGACGACCGCTGCGTAGCCTGGTCGTCAGCCCAAGAAGCGTCTGCGTGCCCAGTAAGGACCACTGGACTCTGCCCTCCAAGCACAAGCCCCATGCCCGACGTACTGCACAAGTAGCGCAACACCCTCTTCGCTGCAGCCATGTGCTCCGGTCTGTGTCTCCCAGGAGCAACATAGCGTGCGAGAATGCTAAGAGGGTATGCAAGGTCAGGTCGTGTGCAGGTCATCAGGTACATGAGGCAGCCAACAAGCTCTGGGTACGGGCCACTCGACTCTACGGACTCATCCGAAGGCAGAGCTGAGAGCGAGTGGCGAGTAGGCAGAGGAGTGGCCTGAGGCGAGGAGTACGTGAAGCCGAAGCGCTGAAGGACCTGCTGCACCATGTGTGACTGAGTCAGGGTAATGGTGCGGCGTGCTCTGTCCCGAGTGATCTGCAAGCCAAGGTAGCTGCGCAGTTCACCCAGGTCAGTGCACGTGTGTCTCTTCTGCAGCTCGGACTTCACGTGGGCGAGTCCAGCAGTGTCAGCTGTGGCAAAGACCAAGTCGTCGACGTACACGAGGATGTAGAACGGCGGCAAAGAAGTGTCGGTGCGCAGAAACAGCGACGGGTCGGCAGTAGAGGGAGCAAACCCAAGAGCCGCAAGTGTAGTCCTCAGTGTGTCGTGCCACTCACGCGGTGCCTGGCGGAGACCGTAGACTGGCCGCCGTAGGCTCCACTGGGTGCCAGGAGGAAAAGACCCAGTGAAACCAGGTGGGCGACGCAGCCAGATCTCCTCGTGCAGGCTGCCCTGCAAGAAAGCAGTGCTGAAGTCAAGAGAGTGTAGCTCGTAGTCACGGTGAGCAGCTACGTGCAGCAGTACCCGAAGAGTGGTCATCTTCGGGGTGGGAGAGAAGGTCTGAAAGTAGTCAACTCCCTGCCGCTGACTGAAGCCTCGAGCCACGTAACGCGCCTTGAAGACAGGCGGAGAACCCGGCGGCCGCTTCACCCTGAAAATCCACATGCCACTGACGATGTTCGCCCCAGGAGGGGGAACAGCGTCAACGTAGGTGCCTGTGGACTTCCAGGAAGCCATCTCTGCGTCCATAGCTGCCTGCCACTGAGAGGAGTAGGGACCCTCTATCGCCTCCGCGTAAGAGCGCGGAGTCGGGATGTCAAGTGCATCCGGGTCTCCCTCAGGGGTAAGCAGTACGGACACGAGATGAGGTGAAGCAGCGGCCAAGCACTGGAACTCCTCCTGCCTGTCCTCAAGGACGTCCGTGCCAAGGGCACACTCACCCCCGACGGACGGAGGACAGACAGACTCAGACTCAGCAACAAGACTGGCGACATAGTCGAGGCGACAGCGAGCAGCAAAGTCGACGAGCTCAGCAACTAGGGCAGACGCAGCAGTGGACTCTAAGGAAGGGTCAGTGACAACAGTAGCAAGGAGACGCGTGACAGTAGGACTGGCAGCACGAAGAGAGTCCGACTCCGGGTCGACAAGAGCAGGAAGAGAAGACTCAGGAGGAGAAGGCAAAGGGGCACGCAGAGGAGCAGTGGACGGACGCAGAGACATCCGGTGCGTGCCAGGGACAGGAGGAGGACGCTGACGCGAACCACGACCACTAGTGGGAGCAGCACGGACAGGCGACGCAGGGCGAGACGCAGGCTCACGACGCTCAGCAAGACCTCCAGTAGGACCAGTGTAGGGAGACGGAGCAGGCAGTGGGGAGGCCGGCTGTAACTGTAACTGCGACGGGACAGGCTGTGGACACTCTAAGGGAGGAGGAGGAGCAGTAGAAGACGGGAGACCAAGAACCTGCTGAAGGAGCGGAACGAAGTACGGCCGAGGCCGCGCGGCGACTCCAGACACAGTAGGGACAGCACCAGCACCCCCTGTGGCCGCACCAGCACCAGTAGCAGCTCCAGCTCCAGTACCCCCAGCAGCACCAGCAGTACCCCCAGCAGGACCGCCGCCAGGACCGACAGCAGTAGTCTCCGCGCCAACACCCGCAGCAGCTCCAGCTCCAGAAGTACCCGCAGGTCCAGCAGCTCCAGGACGCCCAGTACGAGCACCTCCAGGACCCGTGGCACCAGCTCCCTCAGCAGCAACAGAAACTCCAGTACCCGCAGCTCCTCCAGCTCCAGCAGCTCGCCTCCAGCGCCGGGCAAACCACTCACGCAGCTCCTGTGGAGAGAGTGGCTCCCGGCGAGAAGAAGCACCCGGAGAACCGCCAGGCACAGCACCAGCAGGCCCAGCTCCCTCAGGCTCCGCACCTCCAGGCTCAGCACCTCCAGGCTCAGCACCCCCAGGCTCAGCACCTCCAGGCGTAGCACCCCCAGGCTCAGCACCCCCAGACGCAGCACCCCCAGGCGTAGCACCCCTAGACGCAGCACCCCCAGGCTCAGCACCCCCAGTCGTAGTACCCTCAGGCTCAGCACCCCCAGGCGTAGCACCCACACGCTCAGCACCCCCAGAGTCAGCACTCCCAGGCTCAGCACCCTCAGCAGCACCAGAGTCACCAACGACCTCGACAGGCTCAACAGCGTCTACCTGGGACACACCTGAAGGGGCAGGACCCTGAGGGGGGAGGGGGTCTACCGGGGGGGGACCTGGTACCAGGAAGAGCGGTGGCGGGGGGAGGGACGGAGTGCGGTAGGGGAAGAGGCGGTAGTAGGGGACCGACTCGTCGAACGTGACGTCCTGGGAGGACAGAACACGGCGAGAGGTGGGGTGGTAGAACTGCCACCCTGGGGCGTCAGGGGGGAAACCCAGGAAGACGCAAGGAGCAGCACGAGGGGACAGCTTGTCCGCAGACAAGTCGCGGACAAACGCCCGAGATCCCCAGACACGGAACGCAGACGCATCGCCAACCTTCCCCGTCCACAGCAAGGCTGGGGAGGTCTCCGGCATGGAGACCCTGGGCTGAAGGTTGATCTGATGCGCCGCGTACCGAACCGCAAACGGCCACAGAAAATGGGGGGCAGCCGCATGCATCATGGACGTACGGGCGACGTCCATGACCATGCCAATGCGGCGCTCAGCAATCCCATTTTGCTGTGGAGAGTCCGGAAGCGTGAAGGTCTGGCGGATGCCTCGTGCACGACAGTAGGCTCGCAGAAGGCCAGAGGAGAACTCTCCGCCTCTGTCAGAGTGCAGACGCAGAACAGGAAAGTCCGAGCCGAAGCTCCGCCTGAGCTGGAGACGAGCTGCGCGGATCCAGTCGATCAACACCTCAGTGACATCACCCTTGCTGCGCAAGGGGAAGACTGTGGTGTAACGCGAGTAGTCGTCAACCACCAGCAGGAAGTAGCGCTCGTGACCCTGTCCACGGACGCGGGCCGGGCCCCACACGTCCATGTGAAGCGTCTGCAGCGGGGCCTCTGTCGGAGGAAACTGGGAGGAGTGAGGGGTAGCCCGCTGTCGTCCCTCGACACAGGGGACGCAGGTAGGGCCAGGCCCCGGAGGAAGTGGAGGGAGGGACCGGGGAAGACCAGAGACAAGGACACGGGAGGCCATGCTCCGGAGACGAAGCAAGGAGGGGTGACCAAGGCGGTGGTGCCAGAGGAGAGTCTCGTGAGACAGGAGGCGACACGAGCAGGGGGCAGACTCAGGACCAGACCTGGACGCTGCAGCAAACACCTGACCCGACGCAGCTACCTGACCAGACGCAGGGACCGGGGGAGACGCAGTGGTCAGTGTGTACAGGCTCGACCCCGGCCGACGTGTAAACGTGGCCAGGTGTCGGCCTGTCCGAGCGTCCGTGCAGTGGGTCACCCGCTGACTCGCAGGAGTGAACTGGTGAACCCCCGCATCCTGTAGGTCAGCACCACTCACCAAGTTCGTAGAGAACGAGGGGAGGTAAAGACCAGACAGGGTGCCAGAGGGGGCCGCCGGACACGGGAGGACAGTGGAGAAGTGAGCAAGGACAGGACCCCCAGAGGGGTCTGCCAGAGAGACCGCAACTGGCCGGCCAAGCGGCGTGAGTGTGGTGCGGTCTCGAAAGAAGGAGCGAGAAGCCCCCGAGTCAAGGGTAAAGGTGTGGGAGGCCGAAGCCGACGCAGAACCTGAGAGAGCAGACTCACCAGTACCTGAGGGAGCAGACGCACCTAGAGCAGCAGCCTCGCTAGCACCTAGAGCAGCAGCCTCACCAGTACCTAGAGCAGCAGTCTCAATGCCCGGGTCGGGCGGAAAACACCGGTAACAGTCACCCTCATCACTAATAGTCACAGTGTACATGGCAGCAAGAATAGCATCAAAGTCAAGGTCAAAGACAGCGACACCCGCCCTAGACAGCTCACCCCAGCGGGGGATCTCAGTGGCCTCAGGGAACTGGTGACGCCAAGCGTCCGTCAGGCGGCCAAAGCAGCGCTGGGTGGAGTGCGCACCCCCACACTGCTCACCCGCGCGGTCGCCGGTGCGCAGGACGTAGGTGCACGGACCAGTACCCCCACCCCTCTGGCGTGCAGTGTACCACTCATGGAGCTGCTGAGGGGAGGGGACGTCACGAGTGCGCTGCTGCTGCTGCTGCTGCTGCTGGCGCTGACCACCACCGGAGCTGACCCTCTGCGCAGCGCCACCCCGACCAGCTCCACCTCCTCCGCCGCCTCCTCCTCCACCACCGCCACCTCCGCTCCCTCCGCCACCGCCGCTGCCGCCTGCGCCTCCACTGCCGCCACCTACACCTCCACCCCCGCCACCACCCCCACCGCCACCCCCACCTCCTCCACCGCCTCCACCGCCGCCTCCACCGCCCCCGCTAGCTCCTCCAGTGCCCCTGCCCCCCTTGCCCCTGCCAGGGCGGCGTCTCCCGCTAGGGGCAGACGCTGCCCCAACCGACTCCAAACCAGCGAGGTCGGCCGCAGCAGCAGAGGCAACAGAGGGCAAAAGAGGGGAGGGGGAACACCCCTCAAAGATGGGGGTGCGAGGGTCACCACGAGAGGCTCCTACAGCGACTATGCTCTTTTCTGCTGCTAGGAGGGCCTTCTCGAGGAGGTCAACGGTGAGAGTGGTGGGACAAACCGAGAGGAAGTGGTCCCTGACTACGCGAAGGGAGTCAGGGAGACGGGTGACTATGTAGTAGAGGGTGATGTACATGGGGGGGGGGTTCTTGGCGCAGAACTCAGCAGGAAGCGCAGCGCGGTAGCGAGTGTCACTAGTGCGGAGGTGCGTAATGAGGTCAGCGACTGTGGGAAAGGCAGCAAGGTCAGGGAAGAGGTACGGTAGCATGAGGCGGCTCAGTGCAGCAGTGGCAGGGGAGGAGTAGCGTGCAACTACAGCGTCGTACAAGGTCTGAGCACTCTTGTACTGGCTAAAGTGCGCACGCTCAGAGGTAGGTAGGTGGCGACGCACAGCAAGACGTGCAGCAGCATCGCGCGTGGCCCACTGTGAGCGAACAGTGGCGTCAGCATCAGCAGCGGGGGCAGGAGAGGCACCAGAAGTGAGGTCAAAGAGGGAGAGGCCGTCTGCTCTGTCGCACTGTAAGAAAAGCTGCAGGTCATCTATCCAGACGTCAAAGTCAATGGCCCGACCCTCAGCGTCAAAAGCGAGGACACTAGGGGTAGCCATGACAGCAGTAGACTAGCAGTGCAAACAGTAGGGTGAGGGCAGTGCTGTGAGAGAGGCGCTGCTCTTACCGGACAGGGCGGCTCGGGCGGCTCGGCTGCAGGGCGGCTCGGCGACTCGACGGCTGGGCGGCTCGGCTGCTGGGCGGCTCGGCGGCTCGGCTGCTGGGCGGCTCGGCTGCTGGGCGGCTCGGCGGCTGGGCGGCTCGGCTGCTGGGCGGCTCGGCTGCTGGGCGTATCGGCGGCTGGGCGGCTCGGCTGCTGGGCGGCTCGGCTGCTGGGCGGCTCGGCTGCTGGGCTGCTCGGCGGCTGGGCGGCTCGGTTGCTGGGCGGCTCGGCGGCTCAGCGGCTGGGCTGCTCGGTTGCTGGGCGGCTCGGCGGGTGGGCTGCTCGTAGGAGTAGGCGCGGGGGCCGTAGGAGCAGGCGCCGGGGCCGTAGGAGCAGGGGCCGGGGCCGCTAGGGCGGCGGATCAGGGCCGCGAGGGCGGCGGATCGGGGCCGCGAGGGCGGCAGAGTAGGGGCCGCGAGGGCGGCGGAGTAGGGGCCGCGAGGGCGGCGGATCGGGGCCGCGAGGGCGGCGGATCGGGGCCGCGAGGGCGGCGGAGTAGGGGCCGCGAGGGCGGCGGATCGGGGCCGCGAAGGGCGGCGGATCGGGGCCGCGAGGGCGGCGGAGCGGGGCCGCAAGGGCGGCGGAACAGGGGCCGCGAGGGCGGCGGATCGGGGCCGCGAGGGCGGCGGAGTAGGGGCCGCGAAGGGCGACGGATAGAGCCGCGAGGGCGGCTCGAAGGGGGGCCGCGAGGGCGGCGCGAAGGGGCCGCTAGGGCGGCGCGAGAGAGGGGAGCGCGACTCGGGCAGGGGCTGAGTGCGCTCCGGGCAGGAAAAAAAAAAAACGGTGGGCCCTAGGAACAGTTCCCACGGGGGAACCTGCTCGATACCATGAGAAGAAACAAGGAATGAATGAACTATGAATGAATTGGGTACAAGTAATAACCCTAATTGGGTTGTACCCCTTATGGGCTACCCCACTATAGCCTACACAATATGCATGAGCTATAATGTTCTGACAAGGGCTTACCTAGCTATGGCTCGTACTCATTCCTCGTTTCATTTTCACAGCAATCGCAACCAGTGTAGCCTCCGGAAATGCTGACTGGGACTCGGCTTTGCCAAACAGCCAATCACCGAGCGAGTCACATTTCCTGCCTGGATTGATCATCCGTAGCGCCTTTTTAACCGCTGAAGTCACCCCTTGGGTTTTCGGGCACTCCAAAAGACAGTGTTCCAGTGTCTCAAAACTCCCACAGTGAGGACAGACTGGTTTGCTGCTGAGAAACTCCAGACGCTCCCCTACTTGTAGATTAAGGCAGTGGATCCGCAACAGAACATCTCTTAGCCGGTTCGGGGTAACAAGTGACTCCCGAATCTGAACTGCCCGCTTCCAGTCAATACTTCCACCCCAACGACTCGCCCATTTCTCCCGCCTGTTCTGTCCACTGTTGCCATGCTTCCAGTACTTTCTGAGCGACCTCAGCGGAATTGCTTTTCCTTCCGCCAACAGTTTTGCCCGGAGCTGTAGGGGTCACCCTCTGCCAACCTCGTATTCGTCCGCAAAGCTCATGTTCGGGAGTACAGCCGAAATGAGCTGATTCCTCCAGGCCTCCGGCGCAGCTGCAAAAGCCTTGAGCGCAAGACTTGCTGAGTCTCTCCCCCGCAACTCCCTCTCTAGGGTTTCAAGGCTTTTCAGCATCCCCCTCCCGTCCGCATCTCTTCCAACCAGATCGCCCAGCCTGACATCCCAAAGCCGCTTCGCCGCTTTCTGCCCTCCTACTGGCGTGGTACCTTTCAAGAGAATATGCCTGTTAAATGCGATTCTCTCCAGCAGCAGCTCCTTGGTCTCTCGTTCCTCCGTGGATACCGCTAACGGAGATCGCATGAAGTTTGCACAAGCCAATTTCCACCTCTGACTTTTCCCCTCCCAGGTTTTCAACAGCTTCTCGTGCGCCATAAACGTCTCCACCCCCCTTGGCAGGTCAGCTGCTCGGCGCATCAGCTCCCGCTTTAGCTGGTTCATCTCCGTGAGTACCAGCCCGATCCTTCTAGTTGTTAAGCAGGTAAGCATCGCCTCAGGATTTTTCGCCCCCACTCCTCCTTCCAGTACCGGTGTAAACAGAAGCTCTTTGCTCCAGAGGTTGAAGCACTTGTCCGATGTGACCTTGTTAGCTGACATGAAGTTTTGTGTCATCCTTGTGATGACATTCCAGGTTTGCGCAGGCGGCGGGTACACCTGAGCTTGGGACCACGCAATCGGCAGAATATATCCGTCCATCACCGCTGTCCGGGCCTTAATCGGGAGAAATTGCGGTTGCCATAGCGACATCTTTCCGGCGATTTTTTGAAGCGCCTTATCCCACGTCGGCTGGCAGCTTCCATTCGGCGTGACCCACACTCCCAACAGTCTTTCTGCTTCATTTTCCTCAGCCCATCGAAACCCGTCTGTGCGCCATGTCTTTTTCCCCAGGTTAACTCCCAGTGGCATCACCACCGACTTCCCCTTGTTGGTCTCCAAACCGGAAATGCATTTGAACTCCTCCAACACCTCCTCTGCTCTTCCGATTTGCTGCTTCCCCTGCAGCAGGAGGGTCGTGTCATCGGCGTAACCGATGTAAGCCAACCTTTGGCCAACACAGCTGGTGAGGGAAATCCCTATCTTCCGCTTCATCACCTTCTGCGCCAGCGGCTCCACCGCACAGAGGAAGAGGTAGGGTGCTGAGGGGCAACCCTGCCTCACCCCCGAGACCACATTCACCGCTTCGCCCATCCAGCCATTGATTAGCAAACTCGTCCTCGTGTTCGTGTGCAGACCTTTCACCCAGCCAACGAAACGAGCCGGAAAGCCCATTTTCTCCATCACTTCGAAGATAAAGTCTCGAGAAACCGAGTCAAACGCCTTTTTGAAGTCTACAAGCAGCATAAACCAGTCCTCCGACCCATTTTTGGCTGCGTCGATTATGTCAGCAACCAGCCCCACCGCATCAGACATCCGCCTTCCGGGGATAAAGCCAAATTGTTCTGGTGAGATCACCTTGTGCAGCACTTTCTTGATTCTGCTCGCCAAGACCCGCGCCAGTAGTTTGTAGCTGATGTTTAAAAGCGTGATAGGACGGTAGTTATCCAACTGCTCTTTCGCCCCTTTTTTATGCAGGAGGATTGTCACCGCATCTTTCACGTTGGTGGAGAGCGAGGACGTGAGGGTGAAGTCGCTGACCAACCCCATAACATGCTTTCCGAGTGTGTCCCAGTGTGCATCAAATAGCTCCTTCGGCAGGCCATCTTTCCCTGGTGATTTGTTGCACGCCATTTCCCGCAACGCCTGTCTGACCTCCTTCTCTGTCCATTCCTCTTGCAGACTTTCCGCATCTGAATACAACAGCCTCTTCCCGGCTTCCGGACGCCAATCCGAAGTCATCGTGCGCTTATCTTCTCCGAAGAGGTTACGGAAGTAATCTGCCGCTGCCTCCAAGATCCGTTTCGGCTCCGACACCACCCCTCCTGGTACCGCAATCTCCGCGATTTGAGTCCTGACTTTCCGCGTCTTTATCCTTGCCGACAGATGCGGTGAGGGGACTTCTCCCGTCAACGCCATTTCCACTCCAGCCATGGTGTGCATTCTGTCCCTTCGACACGCAAAATACTCCTTGAGCTGATGTTCCTTTTTACTCAGCCGTTCCTTCAGCAGCAGATCTTTCGGGTGCTGCATGAACTCCTGTCTCAATGCAGCCACCGATGTGGTGAGATGAACGATAGTTGCCCTGATCCTTTTGCTCTCTTCTCTTGCATACGTGAGCAGTGCTGTAAAACCTCCTCCATTTTGCTTTTACTCAACTGCTCCGTACTGTTCTTAATCAGTGTAGAAACCCTCGCTCAAAGTTAGCCACAAAATGGCCCTCTTCGTTCGATACAAGTACGTACTGTAACGAAGTGTTTACGTACAGTGACAGAACACGTGAAATCACGAAACGAAACATTTCCCTTGACCCAACCGGCCCGTGGAGTGGAGATACGCATCAAGTCGTTTCGCTTGTCAAGTTATCTCCGATCGACGATCACGATCTACGTCCCAAAAATCGACGATGCACACGAGTCTCCTTGCGACGGTTGCTGTTGATGATTTTGGCGGGCAGCCACAGTTTTGTTTATGCACGTAATTAAAGCGACGGTGCACATTTGCCACCCAAAACCCAGAACCCTGGCGAACTGTTACTGCGGATGGAAAGTGTCCGCACGAAATCCTGGTTTTCGCCAGCCAGCACTTTCGCGCTGGCAAGCCTGGTTCAAAAAAAAAACTTCTGAACCCAACACTGCCAAAAGTTGCCCGTCGCTTTAAGCAGCAGAAAGGCGACAAAATGAACCTCCGACCTGCCCGCTGTGAAACGACTTTTACAGGTGGTAACATCATTCTCGTTCTTCGCAAAACCTCCAGAGTATCAGAGTGCGATAGAATTCAGAGCACAAACCGTAGCATGCGACATTACCGAACTATCGCTCACCTTCCTCGCGACAACCAGCAAGTTTATGCCAGGTTGATTGCACATCCCCCAACGTTTTACTTTCCCGGGAACTCCATGCAGCATCATCTGAGACTCGAATTGAAACAAATCCCTGTGCCTATGGCTCCCCATTCTTTTATGGCTCCCTCCCTTCTCCAGCCATTCTTTTGTGTGGTTGAGACACTTATCGGTGATGCAGAAAGCGTGGTTTAGCACGGAATGCGGGGCGTAGATTAATGAATGAGAGGCGTGGATCACTCTACTCTGCCACGAGACTCTCATTATGAAGGTCTTATGGTTACCCTTCGCTGCACACACAGTAGTTAATAGCGTCCATATTTATGGTCCCTCTTCTGTTCCTCCCGCACCCACGTGCAAATTTCGTCCAAGCCTGTCAGTAGTTCCGAAATTTCTTAGAAGTGACTCCAATTCCGTCCAAGCCTATCAGTTGTAGTGCCGCGGCGTTGGTACTGAGGGTTTGCCAGCGTCGCCTAGGGTCGCATAGGGTCGCATAGAATCGCACAGAATTGCACGGCATCCCAAAGTTTCAGCATGAGTCGCAGGAGCAACGCGAAGGTGCAGCAGTCAGTGGTGCCGCAGAGAGCTACCGTGCTGTCGTTTGCTTCGACGTTTTCCGTCAACGGGTGCCGAGAATCTCGGTTTCCGTCAACCAGCCACTCTGTCTTAGACACGCCGAGTGCTGGAGAAACGGCGAAATTAGCGAAATTCGCGACTGCTGCGACAGCAGCAGCGGAGGCGACGGCAGCTGCGGCTGCGGCGAGGCTTCCCCCTCCGCGCCTCTCCGCGCTGTCGTGCGGACGATCGTCCGTTTCCGCTGCGACCGACGAAGCCGCGTTTCGCCGAGCAGGCACCGTCGCAGACGACGTTCGGGCCGAAAGAAGCAGCGTCGCCCGCGTGGACGGCGACGGCGGCGGCGACGGCCACGCTGGAGGTCGCGGCGACGGCGACGGGAGCGGCGTGAAAAGCGGCGGAGGGAAGAGGAGTGCCGGCGCGAAGGACGGGCAGGCGCAGCTGGTGTTCTACGTGGGGATTGGTCGGCGGTCGGACGGCGCGGTTCTTGTGGATCATGGGAAGCAGAGGAAGGTTCTCGGAACCTTGCTGTCTGCTGTGATTCTGGAGCTGCCATGCCACGTCAGCAGATACTCGCTGGTACGCACCAATGGCTGGTTAGAACCTGGTAGTTTGTCAGGCTTAGGTTGGTGCGATTACGGGATGGCTATAAGGAAGTGCACCAACCTAAGCCTCCCGTAATGGGGATGCTCATCACTTTACATGGGAGAGGGAGCAATCGGTCACTCTCTCTCTCTCTCTCTCTCTCTCTCTCTCTCTCTCTCTCTCTCTCCCTCTCTCTCTCTCTCTCTCTCTCTCTCTCTCTCTCTCTCTCTCACTCTCTCTCTCTCTCTCATATTCTTCTCCCCCATTTTTCCCACCCCATTTTTTCTCCCCAATTCCTCTCCGCTCCCATTCCTCTCCTCCATTCTTCTCTCTCTCGTTCTTCTCCCCATTTTCCACTCTCATTCTTCTCTCTCTCCCATTCTTTCCTCCCAGCCTTTTCTGCCGTGGTCCCTCCGATCCTTCTCTCCCATTCTCCTCCCCCCCCCTCTTCCATTCTCCTCCCCCCCCCTCTCCCATTCTCCTCCCCCCCTTCTCCCATTCTCCTCCCCCCCCTCTCCCATTCTCCTCCCCCCCCCTCTCCCATTCTCCTCCCCCCCCCTCTTCCATTCTCCTCCCCCCCCCTCTCTGCCATTCTCCTCCCCCCCCTCTTCCATTCTTCACACCCTCTCAGAACTTATGCACCATGACAATCCCGCCTAGAAGCCCTCCTGCTCTCCTCACCCCAGTTCCGCGCCACCCCTCGCCCTTTTGCTTCCTGCCTGCGCTACTTGCTCCGCTTCCACCCTCCGTCCCCCCCTTCTCCCTGGGGGCTACGGGCGCACCAACCGACCTGCTCATCTGGAGTGACTTTTGAGAATTCTCAAAAGTCACTCCGCTCCCACCCTCCGTCCCCCCCTTCTCCCTGGGGTCTACGGGCGCACCCACCGCCCATCTCGCCTGACCGCCTGACTGCCCCTGACCGCCTGGTCCCCTCCCCTTCGTTATGACAGATTGCTCCCTCTCCCACTTGCTTGCTCCTCTTCTTTTTACCTTCCACAATCCCTTCTTCTCCACCCCTCTTTCGCCCCCTCCCAGGGCTACGGGCGCACAAACCTGCTCTTCTCCCCCGCCCCTGACGGCCTGGTCCCCTTCGCCATGTCCCACTGCTCCCTCGCCCGATTGCTTGCCTCTCTCCACCCCTTCCCATCCACCCCCCCACCATCTCCCCTCCCCTCCATCAGGGTTACGGGCGCACAAACCTGCTCTTCTCACCCGCCCCTGACGGCCTGGTCCCCTTCGCCATGACCGATTGCTCCCTCTCCCGCCCCCACGCCTTCTCCCTCCTTGCCCGCGTGCACCACGCCTTCTCCCTCCTTGCCCGCGTGCGCCACGCCTTCCTCTCCTGCCTGCTGCCTGCTGCTTGCTGCCTGCTGCCTGCTGCTTGCTGCCTGCTGCCTGCTGCTTGCTGCCTCCTGCCTGCTGCTTGCTGCCTGCTGCCTGCTGCTTGCTGCCTCCTGCCTGCTGCTTGCTGCCTGCTGCCTGCTGCTTGCTGCCTCCTGCCTGCTGCTTGCTGCCTCCTGCCTGCTGCTTGCTGCCTCCTGCCTCCTGACTCCTGCCTCCATTCCACCCTCCCCTGTGCTCCCTTTGCTCCCCCCCTTTCCCCTCCTCCCTTCTCTCCCCCCAACCAACTCCCTCAGGGCTACGGGCGCACCAATCTGCTCTTTTCCCCCGCTTCGGACGGTCTGGTCCCCTTCGCCATGACTGATTGCTCCCTCGCCCGCCCCCACGCCTTCTCCCTTCTCGCCCACGTGCGCCAAGCCTTCCTCTCCTGCTTGCTGCCCCACCCCTCTCTGGACCTCCCTCTGCCCGTCTTTGATTGGCTGCCGAGCCTGGAGTACGACCAAGGTTCGGCACAGGCCCGGGTACAAGAGCAGCCGCCGGGCCAAGACCAGAGCTCAGGATTGGAACGAGAGGGCACCCACGAGCCGCTGCAAGGCGAGGGACGAATCTCCGGATTGGATGAAGCGTCTGCTACGGATGCTGCTCAAGAAGGCTCGGTCGAGGCGGATTTTGTGTCGACTCAAAACTCGGCTCAAGAGGGCTCGGCCGGCACACAAGAGCTGTTGCATGGCGAGGGACGAATCTCCGGATTGGATGGAGCGTCTGCTCCGGATGCTGCTCAAGAAGGCTCGGCCGAGGCACAAGAGGTGCTGCAGGATCGAGATGAGATTTCCACTTTTGAGATGTCTCAAAAGTCTTCTGAAGCAGCTCAAGAAGGCTCGGCTGAGACACAAGAGGCGCTGCAGGATGAAGGGCGAACCTCTGGGGTGGATGGAGACGCGTCTGGCTCGGATGCTGCTCAGGAAGGCTCGGCCGAGGCACAAGAGGTGATGCAGGACCGAGCTGAGATTTCGACTTTTGAGATGTCTCAAAAGTCTTCTGAAGCTGCTCAAGACGCGTCTGGCTCGGATGCTGCTCAAGAAGGCTCGGCCGAGGCACAAGAGGTGATGCAGGACCAAGCTGAGATTTCCACTGCAGGTGCGCCAGGCACTGGTGTGGATGTTACCAGTGCAGCAGTTACCAGTGCAGCAGTTACCAGTGCAGCAGTTACCAGTGCAGCAGTTACCAGTGCAGCAGTTACCAGTGCAGCAGTCAACAGTGCAGCAGTTGCGAGTGAAACAGTTAGCACTGTAGCCATTGCCAGTGCATCTGCCATGAGTGTAGACGTTACAGATGCAGCAGCGGTTACCAGCGTAGCTGGTACAAGTGTAGGAGTTGCAGATGCAGCAGTTAGTGCAGCCGCTACGACCGAACCAATCACGGAGGAGCAGCACGAGAGCCGAAAATTCAGTGACAGTCAGCAGGCAAGGGAACAGGCTGTGGAACCCAATTTTGCATCTCAGCCGTTCCTTAGGCCCATCCAACGGTCGAGATCATCCTGCCACTCCGCCGCCCTATACCAGGAGCTACTGGGGCCGCATTTAGAGTACCTAGTGTGGGTTGTTCGGGGTAAGCTCCTGCCTAAACCGCGTATGGACCTCTATCCGGACGCGCCGCATGCGTACCTTCTAACAAAGCGGCTTGTAACGAATCCTGCGCTGGCAGACACGCAGGCAGGCGAGGAGGCAGCAGGAGGGGGCGGGGATTCGGATAGGGACGCGGATGGGTCGGGGGCAGCAGTGGGAATGAGTATAAGTACCGGTAAAAAGGCGCTAAGTGCGAGAGAGAGTCTTATGAGTGAGGTTTCTGACGCGCTAAGAGATGTGGAGGATGGGGATTTGGGGGAAGCGCTGGTGGGAAGGAGGAGGGCGAGAGGACAACCGCCGCAGGTGAGGCGGCGGCGGAGCAGATCGGTCGGCGAGGATCTGCTGTTCCGGAGAGAGACGGACGGTGGAGATTCGTCCGTGGGGGAAAACAGGACTAGCGGTTCAGCATATTCCCTTGGGGGTGGCGGTGGCGGTGGTGGTGGTGGTGGTGGTGGCGCCTGTAACGGCAGCAGGGGAGGGGATGGGAGAGTTGGTAGGTGTAGCAGTGGGAGTGGGAGTGGGAGTGGGGAGGCGGATTCAGTTGGGAGTGAGGACGAGGACCTCTGGTACGACTTTCCTCCCTCCAATTCAGGCCTCATGTATGGCTTGGGAAGCCCTGTGGTCTCTACCAGGTCTCGGGCGTTTTCCCGAGCGGCAGGGGATGTGTTTTCTAAGAGTGTGGTGATGAGTGGAGCGATGGGGATGGGGATGGGCATGGGGATGGGCATGGGGATGGGCATGGGGATAGGCATGCATGCTGGGAGGCCGTCGGCACAGCGGCTGAAGCTGCTGCAGTTGTCGCCGCCATCTCTTGCTGTCTCTGCTGCGGCAGCTGGTGGTGGTGGGGGAGCAGGAGGGGCGGCCGCGGGGGCAGGGAACGCAGGGGGGGTTTGGGCAGGTGGGGGATTGCAACAGATGCAGCAGCATCAACACTACCAGCAGCATCAGCAACAGCAGCAGCAGCAGCAGCTTCAGCAGCAGCATCATCAGCAGCAACACCAGCAACACCAGCAGCAGCAGCAGCAGCACGGTTTTCCTCACTCACAGGGCCAGGGTCTAGCCCCCCTAGGCCGTCCTGGTGGTCCCATCTGCTCTCATTCCAATGCTGCTAGCTCTGTCACTCCTCTCTCCTCCTTCCTGTCGCCGTCCCCCTCTTCCTCTCTCCCGCGCTGCCACCCCTCGGCACTAACCGTGGCACCAGCTTGGGGTCAAGCGGCAGTGGCAGGACCTATGCTGTCAGCAGTAGCATCAGGAGACACGGTTTCAGCTGCGAATCCCACAGTAGGCTTGGCAGGAGGCTTGGCAGGAGGCTTAGCAGGTGGTGCTACAGGCTTCTCTACACGCCCTATCGTCTTTGAGAATGAGATCAGCATACCCGAGCTTTCTGCACATGCCAGCTCAGCGGGGACAGCTGCCAGCTCAGCAGGAGCTGAGGGACCAGCGAGAAAACCAGCCACAGATGCTGCAGCTGTTGCTGCCACTTCGGCTACTAATCTTGGTGATTCTGATCTTGGTGATTTTGGCGGCAGCAATTTTGGCGGCAGTGATTTATTAGGTGCATCTCCAGGTGGGGGGGTTGTGGGGGGTGTGGGGGGTGTGGGAGGTGTGGAAAGGAGTGCATCTGGCACTGAGGCAGGCAGTTCACAGGGATCCACCGCCAAGGACGCTTCCAAATTCCGCCGGACCTTCTCCAAGCCTCTCTCGCCGATGCTGCGCGGCGCATGGAACATCTTCCGAAGCAGCACTGCGACCGAACCTGTGGAGTTGCCTCGGACGATGTTCAAAAGCAGCACTGCAGTTGAAGGCATGACAACCAGTGAGGTGGCATATTTGGAGGTCGGCGGGGAGAACACTGCAGCTTCTGCTTCTCCTTCTCCTGCTGCTGCTCCTGCTCCTGCTCCTGCTGCTGCTGTTGCTGCCACTCCTGCTGCAGCCGCCAGTGCAGCTGTTACTGCTGGTGAAAGCACTCCTCACGTGGCATTCGAGCACAGGCTGTCTCTAGCAGCCGTAGGCCGGCGGCGCTCCTTCGCAACGCCAGACAAAAGGAATTCTGAAAATTCTCGCAACAGGAGACGGTCATACACTGGTGGTTTTGGTGCCTTTGGAGGTGGTGGTGGTGGTGGTGGTGACATTGGTGGGGGAGGTGGAAGTGTGGATTCGGGTAGTGGGAGCAAGCGGTGGGGTGGGCTTGCTAACATGAAGCCTATGTGGCCGAGTTTCCGCTCCAAGAAAGATGCACAAGCTGATGATTCATAGTGCTTTTTTTAGGCGCCTAAAAAAAAAAACGTGAAGCCTGTATGTGGCCGAGTATTAGCTCCAAGAAAAATGTCCAGTCTGATGAATCGTAGATTTGTAGTGCTGGTTAGGTAGCAAGTTTAGCAGCACTGTCACACTGCCACCTTATTACGGTATTCCTGTGATGCTCACATCACATTGTGGTTGGGTATGTGTAGCCATCTTCATATGTCTCATTTGCTGAGTAATACGGTAGTAGACATGTAGCAGTGCTTTCCATCCTCACAACTCAGCCTGGCTCCCTAATGTGATGGGTTTTCCTCATTACAAACAGAAGCTCCTAGAGCATCCATCTGCAACACCATTTTTCTCCATGTACAGCTCGTTTTGGATTGCTGCTGTGTTGCACTGCAATGCATGTGAAGATGCAGTGCACAAGCATTCAGTTGCTTATCAATATCATTCTTCTAGCATGCCCAGTCCTGTCCTGTGTAGATGATGAACAAAGAACAACCACTATTACTGTAGCTAAGCATCACCTACCGTTGTAGCTTATCAGATAGCACTTGGCAGTTCTCATTGGGAGATAAAGAATTTTATGCGATGGGTATTTAGATACCAGTACCCTTATGGCAAAAACCACCAGAAAACTATTGAAGTCAAAAGAGTACTAAAATCATAAAATTTACTAAGACGCGAACGGCATTAACTCGCCTCCTATGCTAATGTGGATTCACATCGCTTGAGGCGACTTGGAAAACCCCAGCTAAAATTCCCCTACAAGCGAGCGCACGTGTAAATAACGACCAACAGATAACCCTCAGTCGTCTAAGGCTCTAATCTCCAATTCTTTAGGAGGCATGAAATCTGCAGCCGAAATATGCGGTTCCCGACGATGCGAGATTTTCTTCGGCTCCTCACCTGGACCGTGGATCCAAAACTCAAACTCCTCTGGAGCCGTTCCTGGGAAAACGGCAAAGATCTCCGTCCGCACAGCAGATAGCGACCATTCTTTATCGATCACCACCGTTCCCAACACATTGCCGGCGCACCGTATCTCGATGTCGATCATATTCGTTAGGTCCGCCTCCATTGTGGCTTATCTGGAGGCAGCAGCACATTCAGTAACGGAAGACAGAAACCTTTCTGCTGGCACCAGCAACAACCGCTTCTAAAACGCAACCATCGAGCCTTTCAGTCGAAGCCAATGCAGGATTAAGAACACGCGCGATAAAGGAACACGCCGACAATGCAGGATCTAACGCAATGAATCAGCCTGGGTTACACAGCCCTGACCGCAAAGCAAGGCTGTGCTTGGACGAGCCGCAATACGGGTCTAGAATCCAAACCCTAGAGGCCAAAGGCTAGCAGTACAGGAAGAGGTTTGAAGAGGCAAAATCGGTGGCAGAGGAAGGCTGGAGTAATCAGGGGTGTGGGTGGATGGTGGGGGTGGAGGAGATGGAATTGGATCTTGTTGGTGGTGTTTGTGTGTGGCTCTGTGTCTGCGAACACCGTGTACAGTATTTTCATTACGTGAATTCTGTTCAGATTTGAACAAACGCGTTTTCTACCGGACTGAACGAACGCGGATTCTAACTGAACCGTGTAGAACCCGCTTCAAAGGTGGAACCTTCGGTTCGGAGGGGCACCTCCTGATCGAAAATGAACCACATTTTCAACAAGGTTGCGGGTCATGCCTGGTTCAAGGGCTTGACCAGGGAGAGAATTTCTGCGCCATAGACTGTAGAGGATGTGTGCATGTATCGAATACGTCGCTCCGCTCCAGTCCCATCAAATGTGGATGAGAAGAAACGAACTGTGGTAACCCGTAAATCGCAACAAGCGCGCGAAACGGACTAAGTGACATAACAGAGATATTGTACACGCGTGTGCTACCTCAAGTCAAATAGAATATCGATGCAATACAAGCCCACATCGAGGGTGACAACTTGATTTATCCAGAAGAAAAAAGAAGGGTGCCCCAAGTTGGTTATCTACTTATTTTCCATGAGGTTACGGGTATGCTATATCAAGGCTGTGGAAAACATGTGCTTCACTCCAATAAGGCCGTAGGAACACGCCCTAAGTGATACATAGCATTCTACAACATAGTCGTCAAAACCATAATGCATCTCATATCATTGTAGCTCCAATGGAGGATCTTCAGTGCCCCATCTGAGATCCCTCTCTTGTGTCACGTTCTTTATAAGAGCTCGATGCTGGAGAATGTCACTTTCAAAACCTCTTCTCCCCCCACAAACCACAGTGCCTCCAATGAAAAAATCCGCTTGTGCACAAACCAGCTTATCCAAGATTGCCAGCAGTCCTGCACGCACTCGAACCACACAGAGGTACACATCAGACCAAACTCGTGGAAATGCCAATAGAGATACAACAGCTTTCCCTCGGTGCACTATCGAGTGAAACAACATGCCTGTTGAGTGATTCTTGCAGCTGAAACCTGCTGATAGAATCACAGAAAGAAAGGAAGGCTCAGCTCACATGCAGCATGCAGCATGCAGTATGCAGTATGCAACATGCAGTATGCAGTATGCAACATGCAGCATGCAGTATGCAGTATGCAACATGCAGTATGCAGTCTGCAACATGCAGTATGCAACATGCAGTATGCAGTATGCAACATGCAGCATTTCAGTATGCAGTATGCAACATGCAGTATGCAGCATGCAGTATGCAACATGCAGTCTGCAGTATGCAACATGCAGTATGCAGTATGCAACATGCAGTATGCAGTATGCAACATGCAGTATGCAGTATGCAACATGCAGTATGCAGTATGCAACATGCAGTATGCAGTATGCAACATGCAGCATGCAGTATGCAGTATGCAACATGTAGTATGCAGCATGCAGTATGCAACATGCAGTATGCAGTATGCAACATGCAGTATGCAGTATGCAACATGCAGTATGCAGTATGCAACATGCAGCATGCAGTATGCAGTATGCAACATGCAGTATGCAGTATGCAACATGCAGTATGCAGTATGCAACATGCAGCAGCATGCCCAAGCAGAAGACAAAAGCAACAACCAGGACACATGGATTTTGAGTTTCAAGACGTCTCAAATCTTTGAGCTTCATTATTGAGTTGACTCAAGTGTGTTTTGAGTCGACTCACTCAAAATACACCTCGACTCAACAGCAAAGGCAGCATCTCAGCAAGCAAGCCCATGACACCCACCAGTGCCGTATGAACCGGCTTCTGGGAGCAGCTCATTTTGTTCGAGGTTGATTTTGAGAATTCTCAAAATCAACCTCAAACCGGCTTCTGGGAGCAGCTCGTCTAACATCACTGTCCCCTCAAGAAAGGTTGGTGTTGAGATGAGACGTCTCAGAACCAACCATATTTCAGGTGGCTTTGACTTTTGAGTCGACTCAAAAGTCACCTCGTCTCAGAACCAACCATATTTCAGGTGGCTTTTTGAGGTCTCAGCATGCACGCCACAGGCAAGGCACTCACCAGGGTGGTATGAACCGGCTTCTGGGAGCAGCTCCTCTAACATCATCACCGTCCCCTTTTGAGAAATAAAGAAACTCAGAGTTGTGAGACGTTTAAAATCTCATGCTCTCAGCATGCACGCCAAAGGCACTCACCAGGGTCATATGAACCGGCTTCTGGAAGCAGCTCCTCTATAACCACCGTCCCCTTTATAGACCGCCTCATCAACTGCAACCCCTGCACTGCCGCGTCCACAAGCCTCTCTCGCTCATTTCCCACGCCTCCATATGCACTTATGGTGCTGGCCCAGGAGGCAGAGTGTATGGTGCCATGAGACATGGCCAGGGTGGAAGCCCCATGGTCCAAAGGGCCACCTGGGGAAGGGGCTTTCACAGAAGAGCCTTCCAAGGAGGCGGTATCTGGGGAAGGGCTATCTGGAAGATGACTCGTTTTCAAATGACTATCCAGGGAGGGGTAGGTAGGAGAAGGGACGGGTGCAGTGGAAGGAACGTCGGCTGCGATGTAGACAGATGCGGTGATGCTGCTGGCGCTGCTGTTGGCACTGCTGTTGGCACTGCTGTTGGCACTGCTGTTGGCACTGCTGTTGGCACTGCTGTTGGCACTGCTGTTGGCACTGCTGTTGGCACTGCTGTTGGTGCTGCTGTTAGCACTGCAGTTGCGCTGAGCCTGCAGGATGGTGTGAACTGCCTGCTCCGCACACCACCGCATCAGCTGCACGCCCTTCCCCACGTCGCTCTGCCCATACGGCGCCTTTGCAATCGTCTTTGCCTGCGAGAGTGGGATGACACGGTTGGGTGTGGATCACGGCAGGGGGAAGGACAGATCAAGCCATGCCTTCACCTGCACGCCCTTCGCCACGCCGCTCTGCCCGTACGGCACCTTGCCAATCGTCCTTGCCTGCGAGAGTGGGATGACACGGTTGCACACCACCTCATCAGCTGCACGCCCTTCCCCACATCGCTCTGCCCGTACGGCGCCTTGCCAATCGTCCTTGCCTGTGGTGAGTCGGACGATACGGAAGGAATGAAAGCAGTGGCTTTCCATAAATACCGTTGCCTCTCCACTCCAGACAGCACAGCACACCTGTGATGAGACGACCATTTAGTTGACTCGAAAATCGTCTCATCACATACGGAAGGGATCAAGGCAGCGGCTTTCTATGAACAATCTTAGCTCTCCAGACTGCACAGCACACCACCACTCAATGTGCGAGTCAAGTGTTGAGGCGCCTCAAAAATGAACCATCTTAGCTCTCCAGACAGCACACCACCATTAAATGTGCGAGTCATTCAGACCAGAAAGGACGCCACTCACCACCACTCCTCACCATCACCCACCATTTCTCACCACCCACCACCCCTCTATGCAATCCACTAGGAGCGGTAATGCACAGTTTTGAGTCGATCACTCACCACTCACCACTCTGTGCACGATCCACTCGGAGAGGTAATGCACAGCAATGAGGGGCTTGGGCAGGCGGAGAACGATATGCTGTGCTGTGACCTGCTTCAACAGCATTTATCATCGCTCTAACAACTACTCACTCACCATTCACCACCCCCCATCACCACTCACCACCACTCACCACTCTGTAGGCGATCCACTCGGAGCGGTAATGCACGGCAATGAGGGGCTTGGGCAGGCTGGCAACAATGCGCCGTGCAGTGCGGTGCAGAGGGGTGCTGTAGGGCAGGTGGTGCAGCGCAATGCGGTCTGAGGGGATGGGGAACTCCACTCGCGACGGCCCATGCTTCACCCACACAATGACGTCCTTGTCCCTCCTGCATTAACGCAGGGGTCGGGCCAGGGAGGGAGTGTGAGGGGATGGGGAAGTCCACTCGCGACGGCCCATGCTTCACCCATATAATGACGTCCTTGTCCCTCCTGGATGAACCAGGGGATGGTTGGAATCACAGAGAAAGGGAGACACGTGGGAGTGGCGTGAGTGAGTGTATGGGAGCAGAGAGCAGGCCAGGGAGTGGAGGGGATGGGGAAGTCCACTCGCGACGGCCCATGCTTCACCCATATAATGACGTCCTTGTCCCTCCTGCATGCACGCAGGGGTTGGGTTTAAATCGCAGAGAAAGAGTCACAAGTGGGAGTGGCGTGAGAGAGTGTATGGGAGAAGAGAGCAAGCCAGGGAGTCTGAGCAAGCCAGGGAGTCTGAGCAAGCCAGGGAGTCTGAGGGGATGGGGAAGTCCACCCAAGAAAGGCGGTGCTTCACCCACACAATCACGTCCTTATCCCACCTGGATGATTCACAGGTTGCAAGTTGCACAAGACGCGTAAGAGAGAGTAGAGTAGAGGAAGGGCAATGCGGTCTGAGGGGATGGAGATGGGGATGGGGATGGGGATGGGGATGGGGATGGGGATGGGGATGGGGATGGGGATGGGGATTGGGATGGGGATGGGGATGGGGATGGGAATGGGGATGGGGATGGGGATGGGGATGGGGATGGGGATGGGGATGGGGATGGGAATGGGGATGGGGATGGGGATGGGGATTGGGATGGGGATGGGGATGGGGATGGGAATGGGGATGGGGATGGGGATGGGGATGGGGATGGGGATGGGGATGGGGATGGGGATGGGGATGGGGATGGAGATAGGGATGGGGATGGGGATGGGGATGGGGATGGGGATGGGGATGGGATGGGGATGGGAATGGGGATGGAGATGGGGCCAGTCCAACTGCGAGAGGCGGTGCTTCACCCACACAATTACATCCTTGTCCCTCCTGCATGGCTCACAGGTTGCAAAAACATCCCCACCGCTCACCACGCATGCAGCATGTTGATAACAGCGTCGCTGCGAGCAGGCATGGCGACATCGAGAGTGTTGCTGGCACACGGCACATGCCCCAGCGCATGCACCAGCAGCGGTGCCATCACTCCCCTGTCCCCCCCCACGCCCTCCTTCCCCCCCATCCCCGCGTTGCCCCCCAACCCCGCGTTCCTCCCCACCCCCACCACCATCCCCGCCTGAAACGGTCCTTTCACGATCATGTTGGGCGATTGCACCCACACGAACCCCACGGACGGGCGCGTGAGGGTGGCCCGCGCTGCGAGGAGGTAGAACTCCGGAGACACCCACTCGTACGGGGTAAAGCGGGAAATGTCCCAGTAGGAGCAGATGGGGAGGGGCCGGCCGAGGGAGATGCGGCTGTTGGCTCCCTGGGGTGGCAGAGGGTGGGAAGAAACAATGGGGGAGTGAGAGAGAAAATCAGAGAGAGGAAAACTCTAAATGGGAGGGGGAGGCCGAGGGAGATGCGGGTGTTGGCTCCCTGGGGGTGACAGTGGGTGGAAACAACGAGGAAAAGAGGAAGGGAGAGAGAGGAGAGAAATCAAGAAACACCGAGTAAGCTTGTTTGCACAACCATGAGAACTATCCCTTCGTCACCATGAAGGGTTTTACGGTTCTACTGATCGTTTTCCAGGAAGAATTTTTGTTGCTTTAAGCGCTACTCTTTAGAATTGCTGCTCTTCCATTATGAGCATAGATCCTTGGCACAACCATGAAGATCGATCTGCCCTGAATTTTGAGTCGAGGTGCCTTTTGAGTCGAATCAAAAGTCACCTTGTCATCACCTAAGTTGGAAAAAACGCGTTTTGCGTTTTGTACGATTTTGTATATACGCCAGAGTATATACGCAAAACGCAGGCCATGCGGGGTCTGGTACGCACAAGAATACGCTTGCCCGGGCAGGAAAAAAGTTTTTCCCGGGCAGCTTTTTGGGGTAAGAGGTGGGGATGGGGGGGTGTTGTAACCCCCATCCCCTTTTTATTAATATGAAAGTTACAGGAAAAAAAACCATTTCAACTAATCTGCCACTTCTACTTCCCCCACCTTAATCATGCTACTACCACCCCTCCCTCCCCCTACTCCACACAGGTCCACCATTGATCCCCTGCCCCCCACACATGTATGGTGCCTTCCATCCACTAGTACTCATCGGCCATCACATCATCCTCCCCCTCCTCAGGTTCCTCCACCTCCTCCTCGACGTTGTAGCCAGCCGGAGTGGGGGGCTCCTCGATGTTTCCCTTCACCACCCCCTGCCCTTCAGGGAGCTTGTGCCAATTGTGCGTCACGTACACGAGGTCCCGAAGCTTCTCCGCGCCGAGACGGTTCCGGCGTGCCGTATGCACGGCATCAAACTTCGCCCAGTTCCGCTCGCATGGTGACGCGGACACCGGCTGCGTGAGCATGCGGCAAGCAAGCGTGGTGAGCTCGGGATGTTCGGTCCCGTGCCACGACCACCAGGCCACCGCGGTCATCTTGCCCTCCTTCACTGCCGCACGGTCGGCAATAGCGTCGGGCATGCCGAAGCAGCCCGTCAGGTTTAGGAAGGCAGTGAGGCCTTCCTGGATGACGAGGGAGGCACGGCGCTCGACCCCGTCCTTCCTGGTGATGGTCTGGTCGTCGAAGTGCTTGGACACGAACTTCTTGAAGACCCTCGTGCACTCGAGGTCATGGCGGAAGATGCCCTCTTCCTGGTTGGTGGGGTTGAGGATGCGACCAACCACGTGCATGTCGCACGCTAGCCCGTTGTCCCAGCGGTCCTGCACGATCTTCCGAATATCTCCCACCTCTCCCCTTGTCAGGACCCCTTCTGCGTGCTCGTCGAGGAAGTCGCGGATGTCCTCGGTGAGCTGGAGCATGAGGTCGTAGAGACGACCCATCATGCCCTTTGCATCCGAGTCCGTCTTGCGCATGACAACGAACGGAAGCTTCATCAGCTTCGCGAAGAACTCCGCGCGCGTCCACCACGTGTCATCGAGGATGTTGCTCTTGAAAGTATCTGCCCCAACCCTCTTTGCAGCCGTCATCCACTCGAGCCACTCATCGCTGAGGACCATCTGCGTCAGGCCGGAGCGCACTTCACAGAGGCGGTTGATGGCGATGTAGTTGGTGCCGAAGCGGGTTCCCGCGGGCTTCAGAACCTGCTTCCCCTTGCCGCCGTTCACGAGCTTGCTCCGCATGTAGCCGCGGGTGAAGTGATGGTTGCGGACGAACGAGATGATGGTGTCCCCGCGCGTGACGATGTCCTTCGCCCATCCCATTTTCCCGATGTCCTCCATCAGGAGATCAAGGACATGGGTCGCGCAAGGGATGTGTTCGATGTGGGGATACTCCGTCATCAGCTCCCTGCAGGCCGCCGCGTAATTGGAGCCGCCGTCAAAACACAAGGCGACGACATTCTCCGCGCCAACCTTCTCGATGACGGGGCGCAAGATGCCCGCGATGTAGCCGCCGGTCTTCATCTCCATCTTCGTGTCGATCGACTCCACGAACACGGCTCCGCTATCGTTGATGAGGAGCACATTGGCTTGCGGGCGGCCGGCCTTGTCAGAGAACATGTCGCTTGCAACGGTGACGCCGTCACGACGCCAGCTTGCAGCGATCGGACCGAGTGCCGCCTCAATGCGCTGGCGACATTTTGCAAGACCAGCGCCACCGATGTAGCGTCTCTTCGGCGGCACGTAACCCGTCCCCGCGCGCGCGATGCTGGAGACTGCGTTCCGCCAGAGTGGGTGGTCCGCGTGATGCTCCGGGATATGAAGAGCGGCAAAGAGCAGGCAAAGCACCTCGTCCGCAGCTTGCTTCGCGCACGCGGCGTCGTCGCCGTAGAAGTCGGTCATCCGCGTCTTCTTCTTGTCGGAACCGCCATTGACTGCGCCGACCGCCGCAATTTCAGCCGCACGCTTTGCTTCACGGGCCTTGAACTTGTTCTCGTAAACCGCCTTCACGGCGTCCCGTGCAGTCTTCGGCGCTTCAGTGCAGAGATGCACTTCACGACGGCGCATGCCCGTCCAGCTGGTGATATGCTGCGCGCAGCGGTACGTCCCGCCAACAAACTTGAAGCTGCAGTAGGCACACACCTTGGTGCCGTTCTCCCCCACGTTATCAGCCGGCACCATGAAGTGGCGGTAGACTGGGTGCTTGCTGTCCATGCAGACCAGAGCAGTAACAGAAGAGGTCCCTCCAGCGGAACTACTAGGAGCCTCTGAGTGTGGCGAACGAGAAGTTGTTGCTATAGGAGTAGTAGAAGCCATGGTGGTTTGGGAGGGGAGGTAGCTAGAATAGGAAGCGAGAGAATGAATGACGAGTGAACAAATGCCTCCCTTTATGCCTGGGAGATTGGGTTGGGTTGAGCACCCAACCAGTAAAGTAGCAGTTGGAGGGGATGGTGGAATGCTGTGGTTAATAGGGGTGTGTAACGGTGGAGGGGAGGGGTTGCTGAGGTTTGGAGCTCGAAATTCAAAAATTGAGATCATTTCGCGACATCTGCGACTCGGAAATGAGATCGCCACGTTGCGAGCTTCAGATTGATTTTTTTTTTTTTTTTTTTTTCGGTCTGCCCAAAATTCAACTCGGCGAATTTTCAAACTATACGCAGCGTACGAATTCGATAAGAGTATAAACGCAAAACGCAAAATGAAAGTAGCGTATATTCCAACTTAGGTCATCACCACCATAGATCCGCCCTGTTCTCATCTCATCACCACCATAGATCCGCCCTGTTCTCATCTCATCACCACCATAGATCCGCCCTGTTCTCATCTCATCACCACCATAGATCCGCCCTGTTCTCATCTCATCACCACCATAGATCCGCCCTGTTCTCATCTCATCACCACCATAGATCCGCCCTGTTCTCATCTCATCACCACCATAGATCCGCCCTGTTCTCATCTCATCACCACCATAGATCCGCCCTGTTCTCATCTCATCACCACCATAGATCCGCCCTGTTCTCATCTCATCACCACCATAGATCCGCCCTGTTCTCATCTCATCACCACCATAGATCCGCCCTGTTCTCATCTCATCACCACCATAGATCCGCCCTGTTCTCATCTCATCACCACCATAGATCCGCCCTGTTCTCATCTCATCACCACCATAGATCCGCCCTGTTCTCATCTCATCACCAGCCTGGCCGCCTCCACCAGGTGGTCCCGCACAATGCTCAGCTGCTACAGGCCCTATTGGTCACAGCAACGTGAGACTCTCCCTCACGTTAGGCAGCACCAGGTGTATGAAGAAGTGTTTTGAGACGTCTCAAAACACTTCTTCATACACGTGCCTCCACCAGGTGGTCCCGCGCGTTGATCAGCTGCTACAGGCCCTATTGGTCACAACACAGCAACGTGAGACTCTCCCTCACCTTAGGCAGCACGAGGATCCGCCCTGTCCGCTGTGCCAGCCTGGCCGCCTCCACCAGGTGAACCCGCGCGTTGCTCAGCTGCTCTGTCACTGCCGCCAGCACCAGGTAGCGCCGCTTGGCGAAGGGCTGCAGTAATGGGCAGGCAAGAGGAGAGAAGGCGGGGGAGAGGGGAGTAATGGTTGCCTGCTCAGCTGCTCTGTCACTGCCGCCAGCACCAGGTAGCGCCGCTGGGAGAAGGCTGCAACAACGGGGAGAGTGGGCAGGAAGCAGGAGAGAGGGCAGGAAGCAGGAGAGAGGGCAGGAAGCAGGAGAGATGGCAGGAAAGAGGAGAGAGGGCAGGAAAGAGGAGAGAGGGCAGGAAAGAGGAGAGAGGGCAGGAAAGAGGAGAGAGGGCAGGAAAGAGGAGAGAGGGCAGGAAAGAGGAGAGAGGGCAGGAAAGAGGAGAGAGGGCAGGAAAGAGGAGAGAGGGCAGGAAAGAGGAGAGAGGGCAGGAAAGAGGAGAGAGGGCAGGAAAGAGGAGAGAAGGCGGGGGAAGCCCCTCTCCCAGCGCCGCTACCTGGTGCTGGCGGCAGTGACGGAGCAGCACCAGGTAACGACGCTGAGAGAAGGGCTGCAGCCGTGGGGATAATGAGTTGAGAAGGGGAGAGAGGTGTGGGGTGGAGTGGGGAGGGAGGGATCAGCTGTTCAAAGTAATTCTGGAAAAGAGAAAAGAGGAAAGAGGAAAAGAATGAGGATCATAGGAACAGAGAGGAGAAATTGTGCACCGTACTGTGGGAATGCGGAGTGTGGGATGTGGGGTGTGGGAATTAGGTCTAGGGATTTTGGTGTGGAAATGTGGGGTGTAGGAATGTGGGGTGTGGGAATGTGGGGTGTAGGAATGTGGGGTGTGGGGATGTGGGGTTTGGGAATGTGGGGTTTGAGAATGTGGGGCGTCGCAAAGTGGGGAGCAATTACCGAGTAATTGTTAAACGGCACGCCAGGGATGGGCCAGCATGCTTCGGGCCATTCTGCTCCCCCGTTATAGTCACCACTACCACCACTGCTGCTATTGCTGCTCCCGCCGACGCCGCTGCTCCTGCTGCTGCCGCTGCTGCTGCTCCTGCTGCTAAGACTAGAGATGTCTCCTATACCACGGTTGGTCTGACCAGTCCTGTTTGTTGACACGATGCCATTGATCAAACCACTCTCCACCGCTCTGATTTCATCACATGTAGATCTTATCCCCGCTAAGATGCTCTCCCGTGTAAGATTATTACGCTTCAGCGACGAGATCATGTACTTGCTTGTAGGTAAACGAGCCATGACGCCATTCAGCCAACCAGGAGAGCACACGTGGCCCAGGTCGCCACGTGCTTGAACTGCATCCAGTTGGATTTCTGCCGAACGTGATTGGTTAAACTCCCAGTGAGGATTGTCCTCGCTTTTGAGAGCCCCGCTACGGCCGCCGTGGTTACTGCTGCTCACGAAGTCTCGTTTCGCTGCTTCTTTCGCCCACTTCTGCAGCGCTGCGCGGAGCTTTCTTTGGCAAGACACAGTACCAGCTGGCAATGAGTTACTTGTAACATTGGCTGTTTCGTACGGTGAGCTGGTTCCCACAGAACCGTTACCACCGATTGTTACACTGCTCAGTACCCGTCTGCACCGCCAAGGTAAGTCGAGCTCCAGATCAGCCGATCTGTCCTGTGATCCCTGAATCAACGGCTGAGATGAACCTGGAAATCTCCACGTTCCCGACCCTTGCTTCCCTTCTAGCGAATTTAGATCGCCGCTGCATCGGGAACTCGACAGCGTGGCGACGTGCACGAATTGAGCCACCGCTATAATCACAATGGCCTGGGCGAACAATTGGCCGAGCCACCGTAACGGAATCCTCCATCGGCCTCCTGACGCGCTCGTTAGAACTGATTGTGAACCAAACCATGACCGTTTGGCTTGACGAAACGGCTGTGTCTGGTTACCTAGAGACTGCTTTCCCTTGGGAACACCGAAATCTCGGGTCACAATAGAGCTGGCGGATTGGGAAGCGGCATTTTCAAGGCGGTTGAAAAGTCGCCCGCTGGATCGTTGAATGCCAGCCATGAGATGCAAGCATCCCTAGGATAAGGACACGCCTAGCTACCGTCCGATTCTCGTTGGACTGCCGGCTCAGTCTAGCCGGAAGTTTTGTGTGACCGTTTGCAGGTCCCGCTTGTACAACGAAGTGAATTGGTTAACACTTTGTTTCAATATGTTTTCGGAATTCATTATAGCAGTATGACCCAGTTTAGGGTTCGGGTACCAGAAACCCAGGTTGGTGGTATTTTCACCCCCAATAGAGTGAAACTGCCAAAAAGGACCCAAATACAACACACATATGAATACAGTTTTGTAATTGTATGTACTGCTTATTCTGTTGAATCCCGAGGAAAACAGATGAAATAAGAAGTTGTCACACAATCAGGATGTAACACTCAATGCATAGAGTAAATCGAGGCACTCGATACTTAAATGTTTCCCATGGTACTGTGAACTGAAGGCCGTGAAACATTTGGCCTGAAGACGATGGTTCAAGATCGAGCCGAACTCTAAAAAGATGGGGTCCTCGAAGTTCTTAAAGCGACGGGCAACTTTTGGCAGTGTTGGGTTCAGAAGTTTTTTTTTTGAACCAGGCTTGCCAGCGCGAAAGTGCTGGCTGGCGAAAACCAGGATTTCGTGCGGACACTTTCCATCCGCAGTAACAGTTCGCCAGGGTTCTGGGTTTTGGGTGGCAAATGTGCACCGTCGCTTTAACGAAAATTTCAAGCCTAATTTGTGAATCTGGAAACCCAATTTTCCGCATCGAGCCTCACGCTCGACCGCAGGCTCGATGCGTTTTGTGTTGTGCAAAAATTCAGTTCAGTAACTTCACAAGGCGTTTCGTCATTCGTCCAAACATGTTCACAGGATGTGCGAAACTCCGCATGTGTACGAGAGGTTATCATGTAGATTTTCGCTGAGTGCAGGTCGTTTCCATTTATGTCTCGCGAATATCATTGCCACGCTATCTCCCCACCAGCAAAGCCAAGCTCGAAGCAGGTTCAATCCCGTTTGACGCTAAATCTCACTCCACATCGCCCAGGCTCGAAATGTCTGCAAATGTACCACGTCCTACGGTCACATGCATTTGGCACTGGGTTCTGTTCTAGTCTCGTTGTCAAGCCCGTAGTAGGCATTAGCACACCAAGAATCTCGTGGAAGCACGAGTTCCAAACACGTCAGAGCGATATTTTGTCAATACCAATGGACTCACGCATGAATCAGTAAAATCTCGTGCGAGCAGGCTTTTCAATCACGAGTTGGTCGAATTCAGTGCAAGAACGAAATCCACCTCTCGAAGTCTTTAGATTAGAACAATGGGGATGCCGGGTGCGTGCTATCACGACCATCCACCGTCGCAATCCCAGCAACCGCAGAGGCCGCTAGCGGGAGCCGCGGGAGAGGAGATGCAGCGACACGCGCTGTTCGGCGGTGCGATTCAAGCGGATTTCCCGCCGCGATTTGAGGTACGGAGGGCCGTTGGTCGAGTGAATCCGTGTCTAAATTTGGAAAGAACACGCCAATATGACTGAGCGAAGCTTTTGTAAGAGAGATTGGTTAATGCTCGTGTAGATTGGTTGGTGATTCTCGGTATATTTCTTGTCGGTTTTGACAACCGCGGTGTGCGCTCCAGCTCAATGTACTCGTTTCACGCACCCTTGTCCGGTTGTAATGCTTATAACGAATGCCTTGACGTTGCTGTGCCTCTCTCTCCTGGCAGGACATCAGCAACTTCCGAGAAGTACCCAACAACCAGGTGAGGTGACGTGACAACCAGGGCGAGGTATTGTAGTGCTTATAACGAATTTCTCGTTTCTTTTCGTCAAACGTCCACCAGAGCCGTTCGTGACTGAATTCCACACTCGTTCCGCAGCCTCTGGTCGATCTTTCTAGGTGAGAAGAATTCCGAGAGAACTTGCTGCAAGGCACACTTTGAGCTACGAGTACCTACCTTCCACAGCAACACTCGTCACATGGGCTCCCCTATTCTTCCCTTTTCCCCTATTCTTCCCTTTCCCGCTATTCTTCCTTCCCCCCACCTTCTTTCCTCCACGCATCCCTCCTCTCCCCCGTGGCCGCTGGGTATCGGAGTTCCGCCCCTCCTCCCCCTCCCCTCCTCACCCTCCCCTCCTCCCCCTCCCCTCCTCCCCCTCCCTCTCCTCCCCCTCCCCCTCCTTCCCCTCCCCCTCCTCCACCTCCTCCCCCCCCTCCTCCCCCTCCCCCTCCCCCTCCTCCCCCCACCCCACCCACCCGCCCCTGGGCTATCAAGAGGTGTTTGCTGATGCCAGTCGGGACGAGAGCATAGTGATCGAGCTGCTATTACCTCACCCTTCCCCCTCTCTCCCGTCTCACCTTCCCCACTCTCTTCTCCCTCTCCCTGTGCTATTAGGAGCATAGTGCTCAAACTGCTGGAGACATTACCTCACCCTTCCCCATCTCCCCCGCCTCACCTTCCCCCTCCTCCCCCCCTTCCCCCGATTCCCCGTGGCTATCAGGAGGTGTTTGCGGATGCCAGTCGGGACGAGAGCATAGTGATCGAGCTGCTAGAGATGAAGGCTGACGTGGCGGACGCTGATTCGTCCAGGTGGTTCCTGGAGGATCTGATGCGCGAGCAGGAGGCACAGCCTGGCAGTGTGAGTGGCTGATGGTGCTGAGGGGAGATTGGAGGGTGGGTGGATAGGATGGTAGGATGGTGGGATGGAGGGATGGTAGGATGGGATGGTAGGATGGTGGGATGGGTTTTTTAAGGTGTCTCAAATTGTAAAGGGTGGGTGCCCTGCACCACACATGCCCTGCACCACACATGCCCTGCACCACACATGCCCTGCACCACACATGCCTTGCACCACAAGCGCTCTGCACCACATGCGCCCTGCACCACGTGCGCCCTACTCCACATGTGCCCTGCCTGCAGCACACGTGCCCTCCTGGTGTGTCAACCCCTAAGCGCTCCTTTCCCATTCGCCGACGGCCCTCATGTGGGCGCATGTCTTTGGAGTCAAGAGAGCTATGCTGCCCCGTTTGAGGTGACTTTTGAGTCGACTCAAGTCACCTTGGCCCTAATGTGGGCGCATGTCTATGGAGTCAAGAGAGCTATGCTGCCCCGTTTGAGGTGACTTTTGAGTCGACTCAAGTCACCATGGCCCTCATGTGGGCGCATGTCTTTGGATTAAAAAGAGCTATGCTGCCCCGTTTCAGAATTCAAAAATTTCGGCGATCTATTTTAACACTTGTCAAATGTGACGGCCCTCATGTGGACGCATGTCTTAGGATTCAAGAGCTATTATTCCCACCCATGTATGACCCACCCATCCGTGTATGACCCACCCATCCGTGTATGACCCACCCATCCGTGTATGACCCACCCATCTGTGTATGACCCACCCATCCGTGTGTGACCCACCCATCCGTGTGTGACCCACCCATCCGTGTGCGACCCACCCATCCGTGTGTGACCCACCCATCCGTGTGTGACCCACCCATCCGTGTGTGACCCACCCATCCGTGTGTGACCCACCCATCCGTGTGTGACCCACCCATCCGTGTGTGACCCACCCATCCGTGTGTGACCCACCCATCCGTGTGTGACCCACCCATCCGTGTGTGACCCACCCACCCGTGTGTTACCCACCCACCCGTGTGTGACCCACCCACCCATGTGTGTCGCACCCATCCGTGTGAGACCAACCAATCTGCAACCAACACCCAGGCTTTGGAATCTGCTGCTCCTATCCCCTCAACAGACTGCCTGCGTTTAAACTGCCAATACGTTCATCCCTCTGTTTGGATTCATCACAGCATTCATATGCAAACCCATCCGCTCATCCCACCCACACCCATACAGGCTTTGGAATCTGCTGCTCCTATCCCCTCAACAGACTGCCCTCACGTGGACTCCTCTGTTTTCAAGAGCTATGCTGTGGGCAGAATGGTAATGTGCCACGTGTGCAGAGATGGTAATGTGCCACATTTACAGAGAATGGTAATGTGCCACGTGTGCAGAGAATGGAAATGTGCCATGTGTGCAGAGAATGGTAATGTGCCACGTGTGCAGAGAATGGTAATGTGCCACGTGTGCAGAGAATGGTAATGTGCCACGTGTGCAGAGAATGGTAATGTGCCACGTGTGGAGAGAATGGTAATGTGCCACGTGTGGAGAGAATGGTAATGTGCCACGTGTGCAGAGAATGGTAATGTGCCACGTGTGGAGAGAATGGTAATGTGCCACGTGTGGAGAGAATGGTAATGTGCCACGTGTGGAGAGAACGGTAATGTGCCACGTGTGGAGAGAATGGTAATGTGCCACGTGTGCAGAGAATGGTAATGTGCCACGTCTGGAGAGAATGGTGATGTGCCACGTGTGGAGAGAATGGTAATGTGCCACGTGTGGAGAGAATGGTAATGTGCCACGTGTGGAGAGAATTGTAATGTGCCACGTGTGGAGAGAATGGTAATGTGCCACGTGTGCAGAGAATGGTAATGTGCCACGTGTGGAGAGAATGGTAATGTGCCACGTGTGCAGAGAATGGTAATGTGCCACGTGTGGAGAGAATGGTAATGTGCCACGTGTGCAGAGAATGGTTATGTGCCACGTGTGCAGAGAATGGTTATGTGCCACGTGTGCCGTCGTCAGAATGGTAATACGCAGCACTTGATCTGATCGCAATAGCATTGAACCCGAAATTCTCAACCGTAACACCTAACCTCTGAGAGACAGGTACAAAGTACAATCACGTATTTGATTTACTGCGTTTTGTGTGGCTGTACTGTACCTTGCTCACGAGGCCTGCTGAAGGCGGATGGAGTTTGTCTCGCCGTCCTAGAACCAGCTAAGTTGATGGACATAAGACCTCCGCAGCCCACCTGTTTACTCATAACAGTGGCTGTACTGTACCTTGCTCACGAGGTCTGTCGAAGGCGGATGTCTCGCTGTAATGTCATTCTGAGATGTCTCAGCTCCCCCTGTCGTACTGCTTCCATGTGGCCCTGTTGTACTGTTGTGCCTGTCACGTTGAATGAACGGCCCTCTCTCTCCCCGTTTTCTTGTGTGTTCCTGCTGAATCGATACCAAACCAGACTGTATCCAAGGGTCGGCAAGGTGCCGAAGCTCTGAATGTGGTCCGGGTAAGTTTAACTTCTTTTTCTTGCGTCCCTTGCTTCCACCACTCACCTTCTGTCCTGTCCCGCTTGCTTTAATTATAGAACTTTCCCACCCCTGCCCCTCCTCCAATTTTTCCCTCTCGCCCCCCGTCCCCCAAACCTCCTCAACCCCTGACGTCCTCCACTCTCCCTCCCTTCCGCCACCAGGTCTGCCTGCCCAATCTTCACCTGTGCAACGTGCACGTTGCACAGCAAAGAGACATGCTTATCCCTCTCAACTCGAGTTCTGAGGCGCCTCAAAAACTGAAACTTCACATTCCCTGCATCTCCCTCACTCACCACCCCCAGGTCTACTTGGCCAATCTTCGCCTGCGCAATGTGCACACAGACGTGCTTATAACAGTCAACGAGCCGCTCTTTATCAGGTACGGATATTCTGTTGCCTGGTAACTGACCTGCGCTACTGAGGCACTCAAAAGCCTTGTATGGTCTCGTAAGTGGTTTTTGAGAGCTCCCAAAAGGCTTGTATGGTCTTGTAACTTGTAAGTGGTTTTTGAGAGCTTTCAAAAGCCCCGTATGGGTTTAGAAGTTCTTGGTGTGTTGTTCTGACTTTTGAGGTTTCTCAAAGGGACGTTATATTTCCATTCTCGCTCCTTCCATTCTGGCCCACTAATCACTACTGATACACTGTTGCTATCACCTCCCTTGTTGCCACAACAATTCATCCTCACCTTTATGGAAATCAGCTACCAGTGAGTAGACTGAGGGTGCGGCACGGCAGCAGCGGGGCCGGCAGGAGTCACGCAGGCTGCAGTGCAGGAGGCAAGCATTTGACCTATTCCTCCCCCTCCCAATTCTCCCCAAATTACCGTTTCTTTCCTATCCTTACATTCCCCTCGTTTCCTCTATCAGTGAGCAGAGTGAGAGTGCGGCAGCAGCGGGGACGGCAGGAGTCACGCAGGCAGCAGCACAGGAGGCATCGGCAGGGGTGCTGGGAGCCACAGCCGGCGGGCAGGTGTTTCAACGGCTGCTTGCCTCGTTCAAGGTCAATGATTGGGGGCTGTTTGGGCCGCAAGAGTAGGAGTTGGGAGGCAGTATAGAAACTGGAGGCAGCAGCAGCAGTGGAGCAACAGTCACGCAGGCAGCAACACAGGAGGCGTCAGCGTCAGCAGGGGTGGTAGGAGATACAGCGGACAGGGAGGTGTTTCAATGGCTGCTTGCGTTCTTCCAGATCAATGACTGGGGGTTGGGCCGCAAGAATAAAGAACCATTGTGTAGCAGAAGCAGCAGGGGAGCAGCAGATAACCAGGCGGCAGCATAGGAGGCGTCAGCAAGGGTGGTGGGAGCGACAGGTGGCGGGCAGGTGTTTCAACGGCTGCTTGCCTCCTTCCAGATCAACGACTGGGGGCTGTTTGGCCACACGAGTAGGAGTGTTGGGAGGAAGTATACGAACTGGGAGGCAGCAGCAGCAGCAGCAGCAGCAGCAGCAGCAGCAGCAGCAGCAGCAGCAGCAGCAGCAGCAGCAGGAGGGAGGAAGCAACACACACGCATGCAGCAGTGCAGGAGGTATCGACTTGACAGCATGGGTCTGTTTTTTTAGAATTCTCAAAAAACAGGCGAAGCCCATGGTTGCATGGTTATCCTCCTGCTGATTTGGGGATGTTTGAGCATGATGATTTGGAGTTTGAACCGAGCAGCAGCTGGAGGGAGCAGCAGGACCAGCTGAGTTAACAATGCAGGATGCATGGATGACAGGGTGAATTGCCATTCTGACACTTACTAACATGCAGGGTTGTCAACAGCATCCTTATTTTTCAGAGCTGTTTGGTTTTTAGTAGCACCCTTTTCAGAAAGAGCAAGTGAGCATATTGTGCCGTATTAGGCTGATATTCCAGAGTGGACTTTTGTACCCAGGTTGATGAGAAAAAAGTATTTCATACTGCCCAGTACGGCCCAACAGGATTCTAGGGGGGTCCAGCAGAGAGAGAGAGATTCTCTTGAGATAGTGTAGTCCTTTGAGGTACGGTCCTTTGAGATTCTCTTGAGATACTGTAGTCCTTTGAGGTACGGTCCTTTGAGATCCTCCTGAGATACTGTAGTCCTTTGAGGTATGGTCCTTTGAGATTCTCTTGAGATACTGTAGTCCTTTGAGGTATGGTCCTTTGAGATTCTCTTGAGATACTGTAGTCCTTACTCAACCGTGGGGCGCACACGAGCATCGCCTTGACTTCATGACATGAGCCACGGTGATAGGCCGCAAAAGGAGCTGTGGTGCCCAAGACTCTGAACCCCCTTCCTCCTCGTCCTCTTGCCCGTTCGCGACTGACTCCAGCCTCTGAGACACTTTCGACTGCCCCATTGAACCTCGCACCACAGTCTACTCCTCAGCCTCATTCATCTTCTTCTCCCTCCCAGCAACCTCAGCCAACGTCAGCGCCGAAACTTGTTTCAAAGAAACAGAAGGTGGTTCTCCAGCCTTCCCAATTCCCCGTCTTCATCTCAGCCTCAAACCTCTCACCCTGTGCCCTCGCCTTCACGTGACCATCCCTCCTCTACCTCAGCCCCTCCTCCAATTACCATAGCAGATGCTCCTGATCTTACGGCCCTTGCTGACGACTCGCACCCACTATCACACTATGAAATTGCTGCTTCACCCTCTCGAGATCCCCCCCCTCCTTCCCCTACCCCTCACTCTACGCAGCCATGCCCACACCCTTGTCCGCCCTCGTCAACCTCCGTTAACCCGTTACCTCCTAATACTTGCCCTACGTGTCGACGCCCCTTTGCCAACTCAGGTTCTACGGCCCGCCACCTTTCAGCCTGCTCTCGCAACACCGCCACACGACAGCAAGCTGCTCGACCCCCTCCTCCCCCCTCATCAGCCCCAACTTAAGCCCCCGCAGCCGCAGATCGACCTTCTATTCCCGAAGCCACATGGGAGGCCGTTCCTTCCTGGGATTGGCCTTCCTTCTTCAGCCCAGCAGTCTCATCTGGCCCTATTCTCCGCCGAATCCCCTCCCGCATCTGACTCCCAATTCTCGATGCACTTCTCATTCTACTGCGCCGCCTTGCACATCATCCTTCTGACGTCGCTGCACACCTCATACTCTTGGCATTTCCGCGTCTCCTACTGCGCCTACCATCTGGCGCGCTGCTCCCACACAGCCCCTTACCTCTTCATGTGCTTCTTTAACGCACCACTTCATCAATGGTGACTGGTATTCTCTTTTCAGCGAAGCCGTAGCTGCAGCCAGTCCAGCAGCCAGACCTATGCACATGGCATCAGCACGTTCTACAGCGCTGCAGGCTCGTCTCAACCGTGCGAAGCGGTTTGCGAAATGCGGGGATTGGTCGCGGTCACTAATAGCACTAGAAGCGGGTGAGCTAGCACCTCCATCATCAGAAACAGCTGCTGCCCTCAGCTCCAAGCACCCACCTGCTGTCGAGATTCCTTTCTGGGTACACAGCTAAACTTCTGCTCCCGCACCACAGCTTACTGTCCCCGTCCTCCACGCTGCTCTACAGTCCGCCCCCCGTAGCACAGGTGCTGGACCTTCTGGGTGGCTCATTGAGCACCTCAGAGACACGTTCTGTCCCACCAACAGCATCTCCCCTCTCTCCTCCACGTCTTCATGAAGTGGCTACAAGGCGACCTTCCACCTACAGTCAGGCCGTTCTTCACCGCTTCGAGCCTGGTCGCCCTACAGAAACCGCATGGTGGTGTACATCCCATCGACATTGGAGAAGTGCTACCATGCCTTCTTTCACGCCGCATCACTCTCCTCTTCAAGCAGCAGATGCAAAAGTCGTTTCTTCCTCACCTTCAGTTTGGCGTAGCAGTTCCAGCAGGCATCGAGGTCATGTCGCACGACGTTTGTTCCGCCTTCTCCCTTCATCCGGACTGAGTGGTGCTGCAATTGGACGTCGCAAACACATTCAATTCCTTCAACAGAGTTATCATGTTTGAGGCATTAAGGCGCTCCCCATTCTCCAGTCTCATTCCCTTCTTCCGCCTATTTTACTCCACCCCTTCACCTCTCCATTACCGCAGCGCCCCCCTTCTCCACACATTCCAGTCAGCTTACGGTGTTCGTCAAGGCGACCCTTGTGGTCCTTTTCTGTATGCCCTAGCGCAGCAACTAGCCATCCAACCAACCCAGCAGCTGCATCCCTCAATTTTCATTACGTCATACGCGGACGATACCTACTTGGTCGGCCCTCCCTCAGACGCCTTTGCCGCATACACTGACCTTACCGCCCGCCTTCTCTCTCTTGGCCTTACTGTCCAACCCTCTGGACTTGCCCGAACACCGCATTCCGCCCTCGGGTATTTCCATCGCTGCAAACGGTCTCACTGTTGCAGGTGTTCCTACTGGCTCAGATGGTTACATCACCTCTACAGTTCGTGACAAACTTGATTCTTTCACTTCCTCCCCCCCCAAACTGCATTGACTGCCGGACCTACAGATTGCCTCACATATCCTTTCCTTGTGCATCAATGCCCGACCTTTCTTCCTCCGAATTGTCGCACATTTTCCCGAAATCTAAGAGTTACTCTCCTCATGGGACTGCACCATTTTTAGCCACTTCTCTCAGCTCCTGGGCTCCGAGTACTGGAATCCCACCTCTGAACAGTACACATCAACCTGACTCCAAGCCTCGCTCCCTATCCGCTTGGTTGGCTTCGACATTCGCGGCTCTGCATCCATTGCCCCCCTCAGTTACCTCTGCAGCTGGGCGCAGACAATTTCGACCTTATCTACCCACTTCATCACCAATGGTGCTCCTCTTTTCCACCGTTACATTACCACAGAATCCATTAACCACCTCAACCCTTCAATCTCATCTACCATGACCATGTTTCCCCAAGACACTCGTGATCGCTTCACATCGTGGTTTGTGCTTCAACCAGGCTACTCTCTTGAACTCTTTACTCACCTCTCCCAACACCTCGAAGCCGATCTGTTGGAGAAGGTTTGAGCCACAGTAACGTCCCCGCTTCGCCTTGCTCGCCTAACCTCTTTGCAGGGCCCGCATGTAGGTGACTGGCTCACTGTGGCTCCATTCTCCCCGCACATGCAGCTTTCAGAGACCGAATGGCGCATTGCAGCAGCTATCCGCCTTGTCAAAACGTTATATGCTTTCTATATTTCTAAGCTATGTAGGGGTTATATTTAGAGGGTACAACAGTTTTCTTGACACTCTTGTACCTCCCCTTTAACCTAATCCACCATCACTTTCTCGCTACTTCTAGCATGGATTCAGAGTCTAGGTACCTTCCTACTCCCTTCCTAGTGTTCTTGGGCCCACCACGCTAGGCTATAACTGCCCGTAGCGCGCTGCCCTAAGAGCGCACTATTCGTTTTGCCCCGCATGTGCTGGTTTTCGGGCTGTCCCTCTAGCGTGATCGCGCTGTCCTGCCCCACCCGCCATCGCGCTGCCCTGCCCTGCCCTGCCCGCGATCGTGCTGCCCTGCCCTGCCCGCAATCGCGCTGCCTGCTGCCTAGCGCATTGCCCGCCCGCGAGCACTCTGCCTGCCCGCAAGCGCCACTACGCCCCTGCCCGCGAGCGCCACTGCGCCCCTGCCCACGAGCGCCACTGCGCCCCTGCCCGCTTGCGCTGCCCGCCAGCAGCCTGCGGCCGGCCTGCGCCCTGCCCGCGCGCACCCCACCCGCACTCACGCGCACCCTGCCTGCGCCCTGCCCGTCCGCGCTGATGCAAGCTGCTGCTGCTGTCACTAACGCAGCTGCTACTGCTGCATGCGCTGCTGCTGCTACTAAGCGCTGCTGCTGATGCTGCATGCGCTGCTGCTGCTGCTGCTGCTGCTGCTGCTAAGCACTACTGCTACACGCGCTACTGCAGCTGCGCTCTACCCTGCCGAGCCCCTGCTTCCACCTGTGCTACTGCTGCTGCACTGCTGCTGCTTTGCTGCGGCTGCTGCTAGGCTGCTGCTGCCGCCTGAGCCGCGCTGCCTTGCCCTGCAGCCAGCGAGCCGCGCTGCCCTGCCCTGCAGCCCGCGCGCTGCGCTGCCCTGCCCTTAGGCCCGCACGCCGCCCTGCCCTTAGAGCCGTGCTGCTCTGCCCTGAAGCACACGAGCTGCGCTGCCCTGCCCTTAGGCCCGCGCGCCGCCCTGCCCTGCAGCTGCTGGCGCTACTGCTGCTACTGCTGCCACTGCTGCTATTACTACGCTAGCTCGTGCCGTGCTGCCCACGCACCCTACTAGCCTCCACAGCCACTCCAACAGTCGCTACTGCTGTTACAGCCACAGCGACCACCAATACTGCTACAGCTGCAGCTACAGCAGTCGCTACTACCGCCTTTGCGCCGCTGCTACTGACTGCCACTACATGTCATGGCCACTATCATGGTCGTAATAGCGTCTAGGGGTGGACAACAGCAGCGTCTGCCTCACCCGGACAATCTATCACCGCAGCAGCTTCGCGAGTGGGTTATCCAGCGAGGCCGTCCTGTTGGTGGAGGTTATCGTGCTGGAGGTGCTGGACAGCAGTGGCAGCCCGTGCATCCAGACACTCTCTCGCCGCAGTAGATCCGTGAGTGGGTAGTTCTGCGCGGCTGTCCAGATGGTGGAGGATATGGTTTTATGGATACTGGACAGCGGCGGCAGCAGAAGACCTTCTCCCCGCAGCGGCTTTGGGACTGTGTTTCTCAGTGAGGCGTCCCAGGTTGTGTAGAGGCTGCTGCTCTAGGTGCTAATGAGTCTGCTGCCGCTCTAGGTGCTAGTGAGTCTGCTGCAGCTCTAGGTGCTAGTGCGTTTACCGCCACTGGTCCTGCCTCAGCTGAGGCCTTGCACACTTTCACACTTGACTCAGGAGCGTCACGTTGCTTCTTTCGTGATGGCACCACAGTCACACCCCTCGCAGCACATGTCCCAGTCTCACTGGCTGACCCCACATGGGGCCCAGTAGTAGCGCGAGCCTCCTCTGTCCTCCCGTGTCCACCAGCCCCCTCCAGCTCAGGCCTCCACCTCCCTTCGTTCTCGACGAACTTGGTGAGCAACGCAGTCCTTCAGGATGTTTGGGTTTATACCTTTATCCCTGGAGGGCAGCGCGTGGCGATTTGTACGTGCTCCCGGACTGGAAGTCACCTTGCTACATTCACTCGGCAGCCTGGATCTAGTCCGTACACCCTGACCACTGCGTCTGCACAGGTGGCTGCGTCAGGTCAGGTGGCTGCGTCGAATCAGGTGTCTGCGTTTGGTCAGCTTGCAGCATCTTGCTCGTGTCGGGTACTTTCCCACCAGACTCTCCTCTGGCACCACCGACTTGGTCACCCCTCTCTGCCACGTCTGCGCAGCATGAACTCCCGTCTCCTTGTCTCTGGCCTTCCCAGGTCTCTGCCCCCCCTCCCGCGCTCGCCTGCTCCGCCGTGCCTTCCCTGTGTCGAGGGGCGGCAGCGCGCCGCTCCTCACTCCTCTGAGTTTCCTCCGACCACTGCTCCTTTGTAGACTCTCCACATGGACGTGTGGGGCCCAGCCCGCGTCAGTGGGACGACTACTCGCACTACACCACGGTCTTCCCCTTGCGCAGCAAGGCGGACATCACTGGTGTTTTGATCCCCTGGATCTGCGCTGCTCGTCTCCAGTTGCGCGAGCGGTTTCGGCGGGACCTTCTAGTCCTACGTCTGCACTCTGACAGGGGTGGTGAGTTCTATTCTGGCCTCCTTGCGGAATTCTGTCGAGAAGAGGGCATATGCTAGACATTCACGCATCCGGCCTCTCCACAGCAGAATGGGATTGCAGAGCGCCGCATTGGCTTGGTGATGGAGGTTGCTCGCACCTCCATCATCCATGCGGCTGCTCCCCATTTTCTGTGGCCGTTTGCGGTCCGATACGCCGTGCATCAGCTCAACCTCTGGCCCCGTGTCTCTGAGCCAGAGACCTTGCCCACACTCCATTGGATGGGAAAGGTTGGCGTGTGTCAGCGTTTCGGGTCTGGGGCGCACTCTCCCTTATTCGCGATACCACCGCGAGCAAGCTCTCTTCTCGCACTCTCCGTTGCGCCTTCCTTGGTTTCCCCACCAACACCCCGCCGTGGCAGTTTTACTACCCTCGCGATCGTCGCGTGTTCTCCTCCCAGGACGTCACCTTTGACGAGTCGGTCTGTTTCTACAGGCTCCACCCGTACGCGTCCCACCCGGTCCCCCTGGCGCCTCCTTTCCTGGTACCAGTTCCTCCCCGGGTAGACCCCCTCCTCCCACAGGGTCCTGCTCCCTCAGGTGTGTCTCAGGTAGACCCAACCCCCTTGGTTGAGCCTTTGGAGATTTCTTCTGACTCCTCTGGCCCGGCTAATGGAGCTAACCCCGCCGCTGTCAACACGGCGGGCACTTGCCACTCTCCTCGCTTGGAGACCCCCACTGGTTTTCCGCCTCGGCTGTCTTTGCCGCCTCCACAGACTGCTGCTGTGGACTCTGGTGCTGCTGCAGGTGGTGACACTGGTGGTGCGGGTTCTGGGGGTGCTGAGACAGGGGTTGCGGATTCAAGAGTTGCTGAGACTGGGGGTGCTGACTCGGGGGGTGCTGCGAGTCCTAGTGGCAGTGGAGCCGTGGGTGACCCTACTAGAGGTCCTGGAGTTGGACAGCCTAGTCAACTTGAGACGCTCTCGCCGCAGCAGATTCGTGTGTGGATCGTTAAGCGAGGCCGTCAAGGTGGTGGAGGTTACAGTGTTACCGCTTCTTGAGCTGCTAGTGCTGGAGGTACTAGTGGTGCTGCTGGTGCTGGAGGTGCTGGAGGTGCTGCTGGAAGTGCTGGAGGTAGTGGAGTTGCTAGCACTGGAGGTGCTGGTGCTACTGGTGCTTGAGCTGCTGGTCCTGGAGGTGCTCGTACTAGAGGTGCTAGAGCTGCCGGAGGTAGTGGTGCTACTGGTGCTGGAGGTGCTACTAGAGCTACTAGCACTGGAGGCGCTGGTGCTGCAGGTGCTGGAGGCGCTGGAGCTGGAGGTACTGGAGGTGCTGGAGTTGCTCATCCTGGAGGTGCTCGTACTGGAGGTGCTGGAGCTACCGGAGCTAGTGGTGCTGCTGGTGCTAGAGGTGCTGGAGCTACCGGAGCTAGTGGTGCTGCTGGTGCTAGAGGTGCTGGAGGTGCTGCTGGAGGTGCTGGGGGTACTGGAGCTGCTGGCACTGGAGGTGCTGGTGCTACTAGTGCTGGAGTTGCTGGAGCTGGTGGTGCTGCTGGTGCTGGAGGTGCTACTGGAGCTGCTGGCACTGGAGGTGCTGGTGCTGCTGGTGCTGGAGGTGCTGGAGGTGCTGCTGGTACTGGAGGCGCTGGAGCCGGAGCTACTGGAGCTGCTGATGGTACGGGTACTGCGCCGCGCCGACCGTTTTTCTACCCGCAGCCGCAGTCGTCCCTTCCACCGCCTGACTCAGCCCTTCACCAGGTTCTTAGTCTCCTGTCTTCCACTGGCCTCACTCAACCTCTCCTGTGTCCACCGACAGACCAGTCTCAGCTACAGCTACTGCCTGGCTCCCCGTTGCCTGCTCCTACTCCTTACACTTAGGTGTCTGAGTCCCTTACTGAGCATCGTGAGCCTGAGACTCGTGCTTCACACCTGTTCGTGCTCGTCGTGTCGCCCGTCCTCGTCCTCCTGCTGACCCAGGCACTCACGGTATGGCACTTCGTCCTTCCTCTGTTCCACAGCATGTTGTTCTGCCTGAGCCTCCCGCATCCTCTTTTCCGCACGTTCCTGACCCTGAATTTGAGGTTGCTCGTGCTGCCAGTCGTACTGTCACTCGTCTCCTCGCTACTGTAGTGACTGACCCTGACTTTCAGTCTACTACTGCGTTTGCCCTAGTCACTGAGCTAGTAAACTTTGCAGCTAGGAGTCGTCTCGACTACGTCGCGAGTGTTGCTACTGAGTCTGAGTCTGTCGATCCTCCGTCCGTCGGGGGTGAGCCTGCCCTTGGCAGTGACGTCATTGAGGACAGGCAGTTTGAGATTGAATGTCTTGCAGTCATTTTCCCTCGTTTCGCATCCATGCTACTTTGCCCTGAGAGAGACCCGGACGCACTGAACATCCTGACCCCGCGCTCTTACGCTGAGGCGATTGCGGGTGAGTACTCCTCTCAGTGGCAGACAACCATGGACGCAGAGATGGCTTCCTGGAAGTCCACAGGCACCAACGTCGACAAGGTTCCTCCTCCTGGGGTGGACATAGTCGATGGCATGTGGATCTTCAGAGTGAGGCGGCCGCCGGGTTCTCCGCCTGCCTTCAAGGAGCGTTACGTTGCTCGAGGCTTCAGTCAGCAACAGGGGGTCGACTGCTTTCAGACCTTCTCCCCCACCCCGAAGATGACTACTTTCGGGTGTTGCTGCATGTTGCAGCACAGCGCGACTACGAGCTGCACTCCCTCGACTTCTCCACAGCTTTCTTGCAGGGCAGCCTTCACGAGGAGATCTGGCTGCGCCACCCACCTGGCTTCACTGGGGTACTCAGTGGAGCCTCCTCCGCCATGCGCCCCGTGAGTGGCACGACACAATGAGGACTACACTTGCGGCTCTTGGGTTTGCTCCTTTCTCTGCTGACACGTCGCTATTTCTACGCACCGACACTACCCTGCTGCCGTTCTACGTTCTCGTGAACGTCGACAACTTGGTTTTTGCTACTGCTGACACAGAGGGGCTGGCCCTAATGAAGGCAGAGCTGCAGGAGAGACACACCTGCACTGACCTGGGTGAGCTGCGTTGCTATCTTGGCTTGCAGATTACCCGGGACAGAGCACGGCGCACCATCACCCTGACTCAGTCACACATGGTGCACCAGGTCCTTCAGCACTTCGGCTTCCGGTACTCCTCGCCACAGCCCACTCCTCTGCCTACTGGCCACTCGCTCTCAGCTCCACCTTCGGATGAGTCTGTAGAGCCGAGTGGTCCGTATCCGGAGCTTATGGGTTGCCTCATGTACCTGATGACGTACACACAACCTGACCTCGCGTACCCTCTCAGCCTCCTGGCTCGCTACGTGGCTCCCGGTCGACACCGAAAGGTGCACTGGGATGCTGCGAAGAGGGTACTGCATTACTTGTGCAGCACATCGGGCATGGGTCTCGTGCTTGGAGGACAGGGTTCAGTGGTACGCACAGGACACTCCGACGCTTCTTGGGCCGACGACCAGGCGACTCAGCGTTCGTCACAGGGTCACACCTTCAGTCTTGGCTCTGGTTCTGTCTCGTGGAGGTCCACTCGTTCTTCTTCTGTGCTTGGTTCCAGCTGTAAGGCTGAGATCTACACTGGGGCTATGGCTGCACAGGAGTTACGCTAGCTGACCTACCTGCTGACCGACTTGGGGGAGCGGCCTCGTTCTCCTCCGGTTCTGTACGTCGACAGCAAGGCCATGCTTGCCTTGTGTCAGGAGCAGAGAATGGAGCACAAAATGAAGCGCATTGCTCTTCACTACTTCCTTGCTCGAGAGCAGCAGCAGCGTGGTAAGCTCCGCCTTTCCTACGTGGCCTCTCGGGCCAACACTACTGATGTGTTCACCAAGGTCCTTGGGTCTGATTCTGCACTGCTCTTGGGCTTCTGCCCACTGTGCCTCACTTGCTGGTTGCTTGACTTGCCTTGTACTGTGGTCTCTATATATATTCCTTCATGCTTGCTCTTGCTAGGTTGTGATCACTACACTGCTTCTGGTTTTATAACTCTGCATGTGATTTGGCCTTGTGGCCGCTTGCTTGTGGTCAGACTGCGTGGTGATCTTGAGATCCACCCTGGGCTTTGCTTTGTTTGCTTCTCCTGATTGGTCTTGTGACCACTGTTTGGTTTGGCTATCACCTACTTCACCTATGGAGGTGTGTCAAACCATTATATGCTTTCTATATTTCTAGGCTATGTAGGGGTTACCCTTAGAGGGTACAACACTTTTCTCAACACTCTTGTACCCCCCCCCCCCCCCCCCCCTTACCTAATCCACCATCACTTTCTCGCTACTTCTAACACGCCTAGGCCTTCCTCCCCCTCACCTTTCATCTTCACACACATGCACCTGCAACTCCCCGTTCATGGATCCTTCCATCCATTCTCATGTCCTTCGTTGCCCTAGTAACAATGGGCCTACTACGGTGCACGACGCAATCAAGCGAGAAGTTTATTGCATTGCCTTGGAGCTTGGATTTTTTGCGCAAATGGAAGACCAACATCTCCTTCTTGGTCGCCGCACAGACATCACGTGCCGCGATGTCAGCTCTGGTACCACCTGGGCCTTAGATGTTTCTGTTGCCGATCCTCAAAAGAGATTTCGGCACTCCAACACAGCTGCGGTGATCAGTTCAGCAGTAGCCGCTCGTGAAAGTGAGAAGACCATCCACTATGCTGCAACACTTTGTGACCGTCCAAATGTCAAACTGTTTCCCCTTGTCATCGAAACCTTCAGTTGCTTCGGCTCTTCCTTCGTCAATGCAGCCGCAAAGCGGCTTCACAACTTCTACAAGCGGATTTCCCTTCACAACTTCTACAAGCGACTTGAGTGGTCCCATGGATTCCCTTCCCCAGCTGTTTGTGACCAACTTCTACAAGCGGATTTCTCTGGTCCACCAGCGTGAGCAGGCTCGCATCGTTTGTCGACGTGCACAAATTCGTTTTACCGAGGGCGTCAACCACACACAACCCGAGGTGACATCTCTATCCGCAGCTGATTTTGCTTACTTGGGAGAGGACCATCGAGATATCACAGAGGCCTATTTGTAAGCTTCACAATAGGACTAACTTGCATGTCTTTCCTTACACTAGGTCTCTGGATTTGCCTTGTATCTATTTTACATTTATTATTGCGGAGATAACTACTACAACGGGAGCTAGACTACGGGCTAGGCACGGGTGCTCGTGTGATCTCTGCGTTCGTTGGTCCTTAGTCGTTTTCCTAGTGCACACACTGCTTGCTAGTTCACGGGGCAATTTTGGCAAGAGTTTCACTAGAGAAAGTTGACAACAAATGGTACAATCGGGTTGGCAAGACAAGACTACATCAGAGCTAGCGTTCAGGTCGGACGACTGCCAGCGCAGCACGGTCGACCACATTCTAGCACGACTTGGTCGACCGCGCTCCAGCAGTGCAAAGTTGACGGCGTGCCAACGCTGCAGGTTGACGGCGTGCCAGCGTTGCTCCCGTAGTACAGCATCGCACCAGCTTCGCAGGTGCTCGCAGATGATTGGCGTGCTGAGCCTTGTCATCTGCACAACGCACACACCAAGTCGTCCTCGTGCTGACGACTGCACCTGATCTGCCACGTCGACCTCGGGATACCACCACCGAGGTCGGTCTCCCCAACATCGCCTGGGCGACCGTCGCACTCCTCCGCAGAACCTCGTCACCCAGGTAACATGGTCGACCGGGCAACCACGTCGACCAGCTGCTCTTGTATGTGCCCGTCGACCTCCGAAGTCGACAGCCACCTCTAGTCAACCTCACCAGGTCGACCACACCCCTGGCCGGCCAGCTCCAGGTCGACGTCACTCCTGGTCGACCAGCTCCATGTCGACCAGCACCGTTGTCAGCCGGCTACCCGAAGTCGGCGTCACCAAGTTGAAGCCCTGCTACTCAACGCCTAGCTGCTCGGCGTCCTGAGTCTCCCCTGTCGAGGTCGACGTCGGCCCCTCCTTCGTCGACCATCATGCTCGGTCGACCACCAGGTCGACATCACGCCTGGTCAACCAACCACCAAGTCGACCAGCAGGCCTGGTCGACCAACCACCAGGTCGTCCAGCAATCCTGTCAGCCGACCACCCAAGTCGGCTGCCCCAAGTTGGCGTCACCAAGTCGACGCTCTCCGCAGGTCGACTTCCCAGGTCGACCTCCCTGAAGTCGGCGCCCATGCAGTGGCACCCGTGCAGGTCGACCTCCTCGTCAACCAGCTCGCCCACTGCAGCAGGTCGGCTGCTCCCCTCACACCCGACCACGAAGTCGACTCCGCCCAAGCGAGGACGGGGCCAACACACAACTCCCGTTGACAATTATACCGTATTCTCCCAGACATAACACCCGCCGAAATTGTACACCCCCCGGGTAGCTTGTGCGGGGTGGGTGTTATGATAGACCTCGTTTCTACTATACCCCCCTTTTTGGCTGATTTTCTATAACACCCCCCTTTTCTTACAGATTCATTATTATAGCCGTCAACGAGTAGCTGCAATACGGAAGAATATCGCAAAAATTTCTCCCTCGGTGAACTTTCGCGGTACTTTCACTTACAATCTGCCGAGATTTCCCCCCTCCCACTATTTCGCTCTCGCCACGTGCTGGTGAATCTTCCGCTGCAAGTGGCCGGAGAGGTGCCACATGGCATTTTCGTGGGGGTGGTTAAGTTCGCGGCCGAAACTCACATTCACGCCTCAGACAGTGATGTTAAAACGAAATCAAAACACCCACGTTGTCTAATTTAAAAAACACTAACACTAAAATATGCCATATGTAAAGACCCGGGTATTATGTATTTATTTCCTATGAGGAGACCCCCCCCATTTTTTCCCTGTATTTTTAGCTATACCCTAGGGTGTTATGTCCGAGAGAATACGGTATTGTCAATAAAGAGATAGATACATACCGTACGGCACAGCGTGGAAGCAAGGATTAGGCCCGAGCCAAGACTACACAGTGCGCACCACACCAGATGAGTCCACCCACCTACCCACCAACCAAGCCCACACACCCAACGTTTCTAAGAAAGCAAATATTCGACCATTGACTAACACAAAGACATTGTTCTGGAAAAGTCGAAGTTCCCTATAAAAAACGGTGGGTGCTGTAGTGTACCCCGATAGAAAGTGACGTTGTCCAACATCGGACCGATTCACAGGTACTCTGAAAGCCGTGTAGGGTTATTCCTTTAAAAACGGTGTAGCTGAATCAGAGGTGACTTGGTGTGACTAGAGAAACCCTAAATGTAAAAGAGAAACAAAAGGAACAGGCGAGTATTGAGCTCGCAAAGTCAGATAGTTGATCGTCCGGGATGATGGTTATCCTACTAGCCCTGTCCGGACATTTTGTATGTTTTGTTTTGTTTGTTTAGCCTGGACGCGAATGTTGAGGCTCTAAAGCTGTCTATCCCAGCACGATATTGTCAAAATGTTACACTGTCGCAATCAGAGGCATGTACTTCAATGTGAGAGGATAGGAAGGAACCATTTGAGAATCAGTAGAGCACTTCGCTATGTCAAACAGCACTGGTATCAATAAAGACAAGGAAGGAAAAAATACGCAAGACAGTGTCAGAATCCCAACCACTAGATCATTGGGATAAAATGGGTTGTTTGTGTAGCGGGTTCGTGCGCCCATAACCCCCCAGACGAACGCGCATGTAAACCCCCTAAGGATCAATCGGGCATCCACGGTGCAGATCTACTGACACCCCCCCACGCTGGTGTCAAACTATATCTGTGCTAGTTCTATGTAGGCTATAGTGGGGTAGCCCATATAGGGTACAACAAAATGTTAGGGTTAGTACTTGTACCCACAACTCATTCAATGCAACCATTCCTGCTCATTAGTTTCTAGCATGGTTTCAAAGCAGTAGGTCCATAGGACCGTTTTTTTTTTTTTTTTTTTTTTTTCGGGCCCACCATTACCTACTGACCGACTGCGGTTACCGCGTTACCCCACGCCCTGCCTTGCGCTGCGCCAACAGCACGCGCCCTGCCCTGCCCTGCCTTGCGTCGCGCTGCCCCGCGCACGCCCTACCCTGCCTTGGGTAACGCTGCCCCGCGCACGCCCTGCCCTGCCTTGCGTCGCGCTGCCCCGCGCACACCTTGCCCTGCCTTGCGTCGCGCTGCCCCGCGCACGCCCTGCCCTGCCCCGCGTCGCGCTGCCCCGCGCGTCCTGCTGCAGCTCGCGCCCTGCTGCCCTGCGCGTTGCGCCCTGCTGCAGCCCGCATGTCGCGCCTTGCTGCCTTGCGCGTCGCGCCCTGCTGCCTTGCGCGTCGCGCCCTACGTCTGCCCCGCGCATCGCGATCTGCTGCAGCCAGCGCGTCGCGCCCTGCTGCACCGCACGTCGTGCCCTGCTACACCGCACGTCGCGCCCTGCTGCAGCCCGCCGTCGCGCCCTGCTGCAGCTTGTGCGTCGTGCTCTCTTGCAGCCCGCGCGTCGCGCCCTGCTGCAGCCCGCGCGTCGCGCCCTGCTGCCCTGCACAGCGCGCGCCCTGCTGCCCGCGCCGCCCAGGCCGAGTCGCGCCGCCCAGCACGAGCCGCCCTGCCCAACCCGATCCACCCTGCTGTTGCTGGTGGAGGTACTGCTAGGAGTACTGGAGGTGCTACAGCCTAGCCTCGCCGAGCCGCTCTGCTGCTATTACTGCTGCTACTGCTACTCGTGCTACTGCCTTCACTCCGTCCTTCCCTAGATGTCACGCTCCTCCTAGCTTGCCCGCCATAACTTCACTTTGCAGCAGCAGTGGGAGTGGTGGCGACCGTAGTAGCGGTCACTGTGGCGCTGTGACCGTAGTAGACCCCCTCCCCCCTCAGGGTCCTGCCCCTTCAGGTGTGTCTTAGGTAGACCCACTCCCCTTGGCTGAGCCTGTAGGTGTCACTAGCGACTCAGGTGCTGCTGTGGGTGGTACTGCTCGGGGTGCTGCTGTCAGAGTTATATTTAAGATTTATCCTGCTTGCTGTAGTTACTGTAGTTATTATTCTTTGCTGTTGGTGGTGCACCCCTTGTTTGTGTTTCTCGACTATATCTTGTATGCTTTGCTTTAGTGAAGCTAACTTGTTTGGTCAATCATTCTCGATTCTCTCTTGGCACAACTCCCTCGATACCCGCTTGGCCTAGGCTTCTAAGCCTAGGCCCCTTAGTTAAACCCGTACTCTAGTTAACTTGTATTGTAACATGGTATAGAGCTAGGTCCGATTAGGACCGTTTTCAAATGGGCCTGCCATTAGCGCTCGCAATGGCGCGCCCCTTAGTGCGCCTCGTGAGCGCTTTCCCGTTTTCAGCCCGTCGCCCGTGCACTACCAGCAACGCACGCCACCGCGCACGCCAGGAACGCACCAGGAACGCCAGGATCGGACCCGCCAGCAAGCACGCCGACGGACCCACCAGCAAACCCGCCGACGGACCCGCCGTCAGTTCCGCCAACGAGAGCACCAATAAGCCCGCCGACGGACCCGCCAGGAAACCCGCCGACGGACCCGCCGTCGGACCCGCCAACGAGAGCGCCAGCAAGCCCACCGACGGTCCCGCCAGCGCGCGTGTGAGCACGCCCGCCGACGAACCCGCCAACGGGCCCGCGAGCGAGCCCGCCAATGGACCCGCCGCCGTCACGCTGCCTCGTCGCGGCTCTGTGGCGCAGAAACAGCGACGGGCACAGTGGGGGCGAAGAGGAAAGGGGGAACGGAGTGGCGGCCGCCAGCGCCAGTATCCGCCAGTCACACCTCTTCCCCGCCCGCCCTCCCGTCGACTTCGCAGCTGCTGTGAAGGGAGTGGCGGAAGTGGCGGGGGCGTTGGGAGTGGCGGGAATGGCGGGCGTGGCAGGAGTGGCGGGCATGGCGGGCGTGGCGGGAGTGGCGGGAGAAGCTGCAGCTCCACCACTGCATGCCACCGATCGTCCACGACCCGCAAGCCCGCCAGTAAACGAACCAGCAGACCCGCGCCAGCACAAGGAACCAACACCAGGCACCAGCACCAGCGCCAGGAACCAGTACCAGCACCAGCACCAGGAACTAGCACCAGCACCAGCTGCCAGCACCAGGAACCAGCACCAGCGCTAGCCGCCAGCACCAGGAACCAGCACCAGCGCCAGCCGCCAGCACCAGGAACCAGCACCAGCACCAGCGCCAGCACCAGGAACCAGCACCAGCGCCAGCCGCCAGCACCAAGAACCAGCACCAGCGCCAGCCGCCAGCACCAGGAACCAGAACCAGCGCCAGCCGCCAGCACCAGGAACCAGCACCAGCACCAGCGCCAGCACCAGGAACCAGCACCAGCAGAGAACCCCGCCAGCAGAGAACCCCGCCAGCAGAGCACTCCGCCAGCAGAGAACCCCGCCAACAGAGAACCCCGCCAGCAAAGAACCCCGCCAGCAGAGAACCCCGCCAGCAGAGCACCACCCACTGCCCTGCCTCTCCCCTCCCGTGGCTGCTACTGTGGGGGGTAGGTGGCGGGGACGGGGGGGCGGGAGGGCTGGCTGCCGTGTGAAGGACAGGGCAGAGACAACTGTGGGTGGGGCAGGGGTGTGGAGGAAGGAAGGGAGGGAGGGGGTGCGGTTCAAGGGGGCGGCTGAAATGGGGGGTGAGGTTGAAGGAGGGTGGTTGATTGGGGGTGGGGATGTGGGGGTTAGTAAGAGGGGACGCTGCGGCCACCCCCCCACCTCCTCTCCTCATCCCCCACTCAACCCCCCTTTCGTAAAAGGGGGTTAGTAAGAGGGGACGCCGTGGCCACCCCCCCACCTCCTCCCCTCATCCCTCACTCACCTCCTCCTGTGTTCTCATTTCCTCTACTCTCCTCTCTCCCTCTCGCCGCCTCCCCTCACGTACCCCTCTGCCATCTCCCACTGCGCCAGCTATACCCCTTCAGGGGGTGTTGACTACTCTAGTTCCTACTGCAAGCAGGCTAAGGGGGTGTGTCAAAGTTATATTTAAGATTTATCCTGCTTGCTGTAGTTACTGTAGTTATTATTCTTTGCTGTTGGTGGTGCACCCCTTGTTTGTGTTTCTCGACTATATCTTGTATGCTTTGCTTTAGTGAAGCTAACTTGTTTGGTCAATTTCTCTCGACACTCCCTTGGCCTTGACCTCGACACTTGCTTGGCCTAGGCTACTAAGCCTAGGCCCTCCCTAAACCCGGTTCCTAAGTTAAGACCGTATTATAACAGCTGCGTCTAGGGGTGCTGAGCCTGTGCGTGAGGTGCTGGGGGGTGCGGAGCCTGGGGATGCTGAGCCGGAGGGTGCTGAGTCTGGGGGGTCTCTCTTCACGACGGGGGCCTCTCTCACCACACCAGCTACGAGAGTGACTGGCGTGGCGTACCTGCCTGAGGAGTCGTGCTGCTGGTGCTGGAGGTACTGCTGCTCGAGGTGCTGCGGTTGGAGCTGCTGGAGCTGCTCGTCGTGGAGGCGCTGGGGGTGCTGGCGCTGAGGGTCCTGGAGGTGCTCGTACCGGAGGTACTCGAGCTACCGGGGTCCGTGGTGCTGGAGGCACTGGAGCTGGAGAGCCTCACGTTGGAGTTCAAGACCTTGGAGCTAGAGGTGCTGGCCCTCTAGGTGCTGGCCCAGGGGGTACTGAGTCTGTTGGTGCTAAGCCTAGGGTGCTGAGTCTGCTAGAGGTCCTCCTTGTGCCGCATTGCAGCGGTCAACTCTTTCGCCGCGACAGTTGCGCGAGTGGCTTGCTTCGCGCACCCGCCTTCGGAGTCGCACGGCCGGAGCTGGAGGCACTGGAGCTGGAGGCGCTAGAGCTGGAGCCCCTAGGGCTGGAGGTGCTGGTTCTGGGGGTGCTGCTGCTGGAGGCCCTGGAGCTGGTGGCTCTAGAGCTGGTGTTGTCGACCCTGGAGTTGGAGACCCTGGAGCTGGAGGTGCCAGTTCTGGGGGTGCTGCTGCTAGAGGTCCTGGGGCGGGAGAGTCTGGAGCTGCTGGAGGAGCTGGTGCTACTGGTGCTCGTCCTGGAGGTGCTGGAGCTGCCGGAGCTGGTGGTGCTGCGGGCTTTGGAGCTGGAGGCGCTGGCGCTGGAGGCGCTGGAGTTGGAGACCCTGGAGCTCGAGGTGCTGGAGCTAAAGGCGCTGGAGTTGGAGGATCTGCTGCTGCTGGAGGTACTGGTGCTGGTGGTACTGGTGCTGGTGGTACTGGTGCTGGTGGTACTGCACAGCCGCGACTGTTCTTCGCTCCGCCGTCACCGTCGTCTCTCCCACCGCCTGACTCCGTGCTTCGCCAGGTTCTTAGCCTCCCGTCTTCTACTGGCCTCCCGTTACAACCAGGCTCTCCACTGCCTGCTTCTTCTCCTTACACTGACCAGACAGACTCGCTTACAGAACGTCGTGAGCATGCGTCTCGTCCTGCCTCGCCTGTTCGCGCTGGTCGCACTGGTTGTCGTGTTCCTCGTGAGCATCCTCCTGTCCCTGGCACGCACACTATGGCACTTCGTCCTTCCTCCGTTCCACAGCATGTTCCCCTGCCTTCTCCTCCTTCGTCTTCTCTGTCTGACGTTCCGGACCCTGAGTTTGACCTAGTTCATGCTGCTCACCCTACTGTCACGCGTCTACTAGTCACTGTTGTCACTGACCCGTCGTTTGAGTCTGCTGCTGCGTCTGCCTTAGTCTCTGAGCTTGTTGACTTTGCTGCTGCCTGTCGTCTAGACTTCGCTGCTAGTCTTGTTGCTGAGTCTGAGTCTGTCTGTCCTTCGTCCGTCGGGGGTGAGTGTGCTCTTGGCACGGACGTCCTTGAGTGTCAGAATGTCGATGTTTGTCTAACATGCAGTGGGGTACTCTATAGCAAGTACAACCCAATTAGGGTTTCCTATATGTATCTCAACTGCTGCTAGTGAAAAGCCCTCTTTCCTGTTTCTAACTTTTGCCTGCTGGTTCGACATTGAGGACAGGCAGGAGGACTTTGAGTGTCTTGCAGCCGCTGCGCCTCATCTCGTGGCCATGCTGCTTGCCCCTGAGGGAGACCCAGAAGCTCCAGACATCCCGACCCCGCGCTCTTACGCTGAGGCGATCGCGGGTGAGTACTCTTCTCAGTCGCAGACAGCCATGGACGCAGAGATGGCATCCTGGATGTCCACACACACTTACGTCGACACAGTTCCCCTTCCTGGGGTGAACGTAGTCGATGGCATGTGAATTTTCAGGGTGAAGCGGTCGCCGGGTTCTCCGCCTGTCTTCAAGGCTCGCTACGTTGCACGAGGCTTCAGTCAGCGACAGGGAGTTGACTTCTTCCATACCTTCTCCCCCACCCCGAAGATGACCACTCTTCGGGTGCTGCTGCACGTTGCCGCTCAACGTGACTACGAGCTTCACTCTCTGGACTTTCGCACAGCGTTCTTACAGGGCAGTCTGCATGAGGAGATCTGGCTGCGCCGCCCACCTGGCTTCACTGGGTCGTTCCCTCCTGGTACCCAGTGGAGCCTCCGCCGGCCGGTCTACGGTCTCCGTCAGGCGCCTCGCGAGTGGCACGACACACTGAGGACTACACTTGCGGCTCTTGGGTTGGCACCTTCCACTGCTGACCCGTCGCTGCTTCTGCGCACCGACACTTTGTTGCAGCCGTTCTACATCCTCGTGTACGTCGACGACTTGATCTTTGCCACTGCTGACACTGAGGCTTTCGCCCTTGTGAAGTCGGAGCTGCAGAAGAGACACACGTGCACAGACCTAGGTGAGCTGCGCAGCTACCTTGGCTTGCAGATTAGCCGGGACAGAGCACGGCGCACCATCACACTGACCCAGTCACACATGGTGCAGCAGGTCCTTCAGCGCTTCGGCTTCACTTGGTCCTCGCCACAGTCCACTCCCCTGGCTACAGGTCACTCGCTCTCAGCTCCACCTTCGGACGAGTCCGTAGAGCCGAGTGGTCCATACCCAGAGCTAGTGGGCTGCCTCATGTACCTGGTGACCTGCACTCGTCCTGACCTTGCGTACCCTCTTGGCCTTCTAGCACGCTACGTGGCTCCTGGCAGGCACCGAAAGGTGCACTTCGATGCTGCGAAGAGGGTACTGCGCTACTTGTGCAGTACATCGGGCATGTGGCTCGTGCTTGGAGGGCGGAGTCCAGTTGTCTTCACTGAGCACTTTGACGCTTCTTGGGTTGACGACCTGGCTACGCAGCGGTCGTCACAGGGTTACACGTTGAGCCTTGGCTCTGGCTCTGTTTCTTGGCGGTCTACACGCTCGTCTTCTGTTCTCAGCTCCAGTTGTGAGGCTGAGATCTACGCCACAGCCATGGCTGCACAGGAGTTACGCTGGCTCACCTACCTGCTGACTGACTTGGGAGAGAGGCCTCGTTCTCCTCCAGTTCTGTACGTCGACAACAAGGCTGACGTTGCCTTGTGTCAGGAGCACAGACTTGAGCACAGAACGAAGCACATCGCTCTGCGTTACTTCCTTGCTCGAGAGTTGCAGCAGCGTGGTCAGCTTCGTGTCGCTCACTCGTCCTCCGGAGCGAACACGGCTGATGTGTTCACCAAGGCCCTTCCGGCTGGTGATCATCAGCGCTTCTGCACTGCACTGCTCTAGGCGTGGTGCCTACGTTTCCTCCCTTGTTATAGATTTTGGTTGTACTGTGATATATATATGTGTATATATATGTATATACCTGCATGTTTACTCTTGCTAGGTAGTGATCACTGTACTGTTGTTGTTGTTGCATATATACCTCTGCATGTGAACTGGCCTTGTGGCCCTTTGCTTCTGCTCGGAGTGTGTGGTGACGTTATGATCCACCCTGAGCTTGCTTTGCTTTTCTTGACTGGAGTTGTGACCCCTTGTTCTCCCACACTTTGCCTATGGGGGTGTGCCAAACTATATCTGTGCTAGTTCAATGTAAGCTATAATGGGGTAGCCCATATAGGGTACAACCCAATGTTAGGGTTAGTGCTTGTACCCACAACTCAATCAATGCAACCATTCCTGCTCATTAGGGTCTAACAGCTGGGAGGCCCAGGACTGAGTACAGCGGCGAAGGCCTACATGCCCATACACCGGGATTCGAACCCGAGACCGCTCTCAACCACTAGACCACTGGGATAAAAAGGCTTGTTTGTGTAGCGGGTTCGTGCGCCCATAACCCCCCCAGGCGAACGTGCCTGTAACCCCCTTAAGGATCAATCGGGCATCCACTGTGCAGATTTACTGACAGACAGGAGCAATACTAGAGCAAAGGAACAGCAGAGGAGCATGCAAAGAGTGATTGGGGGTCAGCAGGCGAGCAGCATGCTCCGTGAGTTGCACTCTGCTGCTGCCTTCCCGCCATCTGTGCTGTTGCTGCTGTCCCTGCCACTTCCTTCCCCACCATCCCTGCTGCTCCCATCGGGCAGGCGTGACCCTAGCCAAATGAGTAGCACTCCTAGCAAGAGCAGCAACAGAGCAGAGGTGCAGCAGGTGAGCAACATGCTATGTCACACGAGGGTTCTTGCCACTCCCCTCCCCGCTATCCCTGCTGCTGGCATCAGGCAGGCGGGACACCATCCAGATGAGCAGCACTCCCACCAGCGCCCCTGCCAGGTGGGCGATGTGGTTCACTCCCGACCCTGCCGCCATGCCCACCCCCATGATTGCCGAGTTCCGCGCCTCTGACAGGACCTGCGTGGGGATAAGAGGGAGAGTTCGAGAGGTGGGAGGGATCGGTGGAAGAGGATGGTATATTTCAACGACCCTCTTCGGGTTTGTTTCACGATAACCACCTCAACGACCCTCCTCGAGTTTGTTTCACGATAACCACCTCAGCGACCCTCCTCGAGTTTGTTTTCTTTCCTCCCGAACGGTCCTCTATCCCGCCCCCCCTTCCCCCTCCTCTCTCCCCCCTCCTCCCCTCCCCTCCTCTCACCTTCTCTACCACGAACTGCCCCAGAATGACCACCTCCACGATCCTCCTCCAGTTCCACTGCAGCTGCAACAGTTAACGGAAGAAACAAGGGGAGGAACCAGCCACAATGATTAATCATCTCAAGAACAGTCGGTCACCTCCGCGATCCTCCTCCAGTTCCACTGCAGCTGCAACAGTTAACGGAAGAAACGAGGGGAGGAACCAGCCACAATGATTAAACATCTCAAGAACAGTCGGTCACCTCCGCGATCCTCCTCCAGTTCCACTGCAGCTGCAACAGTTAACGGAAGAAACAAGGGGAGGAACCAGCCACAATGATTAAACATCTCAAGAACAGTCGGTCACCTCCGCGATCCTCCTCCAGTTCCACTGCAGCTGCAACAGTTAACGGAAGAAACAAGGGGAGGAACCAGCCACAATGATTAAACATCTCAAGAACAGTCGGTCACCTCCGCGATCCTCCTCCAGTTCCACTGCAGCTGCAACAGTTAACGGAAGAAACGAGGGGAGGAACCAGCCACAATGATTAAACATCTCAAGAACAGTCGGTCACCTCCGCGATCCTCCTCCAGTTCCACTGCAGCTGCAACAGTTAACGGAAGAAACAAGGGGAGGAACCAGCCACAATGATTAAACATCTCAAGAACAGTCGGTCACCTCCGCGATCCTCCTCCAGTTCCACTGCAGCTGCAACAGGCAATGGAATGAACACACAGGAACAAGAGAGCAAGAGTTATCACGAGGAGCATTCAGTGGCGGAAGCACGCACAAGTGTGCAAACATCTCAAAAATGGTCAGTCACCTCCGCGATCCTCCTCAAATTCCACTGCAGCTGCAGCAACCATGGAATTATACGTACGTACCCGGGTAAGCACGCTGACAACGAACGAAGAGGCCGAAGTCAGCACCAGAGGCACCGACAGAGGCGGTTTACGATGGGAGGAGCAGCCAGGACAAGTTGTGAATACCCCAGCACCGCACTGCACCATTTCGCAAGCCATATTCATCGCAGTGAGAATCAGTACTTACCCGGGTAAGCACGCTGACGACAAAGAGGCCAAAGACGGCACCAGAGGCACCGACAGAGACGGTGTACGACGGGAGGAGCAGCCAGGACACGAGGTTGGAACCTGCGCCTGTCACGAGGTAGGTTACCCACAGGCCCAGGGTTCCCTCCTCCTCCTCCACTAGCCGACCTGAGAGAAAGAGTGAGTGAATGTGTGAACGAGGTAGTGAGAAGGAACAAAAATAGGGTCGTTTTTTTGAAATTGCTCTACGATTTCTCACAGGAGCCTATTATGAGAAACCGTTTAAAACGGTAACATTTCAAAAATACGACCGTATTTTTGTTCCTTGAGTGAGAGGGAGGAAGAGGGGAGTGGCAGCCATGAGACGAGGTTAGAGCATGGGATCGGATGGAGGTGGGGCGATCGGATAGGGGTGGGACAATCGGATGGAGTTGAGGCAATGGGATGGAGGTGAGGCAATGGGATGGAGGTGAGGCAATGGGATGGAGGTGAGGCAATGGGATGGAGGCAATGGGATGGAGGTGAGGCAATGGGATGGAGGTGAGGCAATGGGATGGAGGTGAGGCAATGGGATGGAGGTGAGTCAATGAGATTAAAAGTCCGCTGCAGGGAGGTAAACAAGCATGCGGAGAAGGAAACGGGGCAATATGGAGGGAGAAGAAGAAAAGAGAGAGCGTACCGAATATGTAGAGGAAGAAGAGGTTGCTTGAGAGATGGCTCCTGGGTTGAGCTAGAGAGAGATGGTGAATGGGCGAGAGGTGGGGGAGGTATGCGTTGTAAGAAGGAGGGAGCGGGGGAGAAAGAGAGAGAGAGCGTACCGAATATGTAGAGGAAGAAGAGGTTGCTTGAGAGATGGCTCCTGTTGGAGAAAGGGAGGGAGGGGAGAGGGAGGGGGAAAAAGGGAGGATTTGGTAAGAGGATACAGTGAAAGGTATGTAAGAATAACAATGGTGCACGGCGGATATGCTTGCCACGTGGCATATAAGCATGCCTAAAAAATAAATGCTTAAAAGGCAGAGAACATCCGCTTGAACTCAAGAACTGTCAATGACGACTCAAGAACTTTCAAGCAACTCACCAGCCAGCGTGGCAGAATGTTGAGGTGACGAACTGGTACCAGCGCGGAGAGGCGTGGTGCAGATAGAGAGACGACCACACTGGGAGCTGGTGGGAGCAGAGGCGAGGGGAGAGAGGTAAGGGGAGAAGAGATAGATGCTAACGGATAGGTGTAAGAGGAAAGGAGAAGTTCGGTTGCTTGCTGTCTAGCTGCTACGGAAAATGGAAGGATTTTTAGTCGATCAGGAAATCGAGAAGTTCGGCTACTTGCTGTTTGGCTGCTACAGAGAATGGAAGGAGTTGCATATGTGATATCCAAGGGAGAAAGAAAGGAACGAGTCGAACTAGTAAGCTTTGGTGTAGGGTGGTGAAGGGTGGCAGTCAGACTGTTCGTCTGTACCCGTAGCAACTGATCCAAGAAGAATGCTATAATAATTCCATCTGTATTTCTTAACGGCAAGAAACGAAGTCTTTGAGCAAGACGCTGCAGCAAGTTTCGAGGCGGCCCAAAAGTCGTACCCGTCGCAAAGTCATACCCGTAGAAAGTGATCGGCTAGAAACGCCAGAAGGTTCAGCAGAAGCAGCAGGAACACGCCGTTGAAACTGTTGTCGCCGTTCCGGCCAGCTGCAGAAAACGACACGCCCGGCCGGCCACCGGCCTGCCGCCCAGCTGCCGTCCGCCGCCTTTCCTCCGCTTCATTGCCCTCCTGCTCGCGCTCGAAGCTCGTGAAGCGCGCCGAGTCATCCGTGCCAGCCTGGCATCGCTGAAAATATCCTCGCGAGCTTCGCGATCTTCGCGATCGTGGATTCGCACTGTTCACACTGCCAGCCTGCGCGAAGGATGACCGTTGATCAGCTCCCGTGTCGGCTGTCCCTTCGAAGCGAGCAGAGCTCCGTGAGAAACTTAACGGATGGCACTCTCGAACTGTTTCTAGACTATTTAGACGAGATGGACTATATCGAGGATGAGACGGAAGAACTCTTGCTCGGGTTGATCGTGCGGTGCTGCTCCTATCGGGAAGATCGCCAGTGGTTCGTCGACTCGGTATTTGGTAACTGCCTTTCGTGAAACTCGCCGTTCTTCCTCCGCAATGCTCGCAAGACGACCTAACGCTAGACGATCGCGAAGGCTCTAACACCGCATTCGCCGGATAGAATCGCGTTAATGACTCCGCCATGCCAGCCCTGTAACTAATCCTAGAACCAACGCATTCAGAAGGACGAAATAAGTTGAGAAGAGACGATGTGACTGGAGAGAGCTGGGTTTTTCGGAAAAGTCGCGAAGGAAATGTTGACTCGAGCCTTGAGGGAAAAGATGGAATGCAACCGATGCATCACCGCGATATTGCCGCATGCAGATAATGTACTGTACTGTATTGTTCTTCAGGGTGTACGCTGACCTACTTAGCACGTGCTTGTTTCAAATGATTGATTAAGTAGGATGTTTGCACATATTTTTTCAGTGCATCGCATATGAATCTCCTTCAATAGTGATTTTCACCAGACGCATAATACATTTGTCAAAACAATCGAGGCACCCAACAGAACCTGGACAATCAGTCGCAGTCATTCTTTGCTCTCACATTTAGCCCTCTTAGCTTCTCTTTCACTAGTATCACTCTCATTATTGTCACCCTCAGGTCTGTCCGTCTTCTTCCTATCAGGCACAACAGCCGCCACTGCTTTCTCCCAATCCCTGTGCTGCAGGTACTGCAGAATAATGTCCACCACATGGTTCACTGCCAGTACCTGCACGGGGAAAACAAATGGGGTGGTATTAGTGGTTGGGGCAAACAGTAAGCTGTCACCACAGCCGCCACTGCTTTCTCCCAGTCCCTGTGCTGCAGGTACTGCAGAATAATGTCCACCACATGGTTCACAGCCAGCACCTGCACGGGGCGAACAAAGGGGATGGTTATAAGGTGAAATGGGTCAACAGCACAGAATGGCAGGTTGGCACAACAACCGCCACTGCTTTCTCCCAGTCCCTGTGCTGCAGGTACTGCAGGGTTATGTCCACCACGTGGTTCACAGCCAATACCTGGGAGGCAGGCAGGGTGGGGTGGAGAGGGGTGTAGTGTAGTGTAGCGGGGTGGAGTGAGGTGAGAGAAGCAACGGAGGTAGTAGTTCCTGCACAAATCACCATCAGTCCCTGTGGTGCAGGTGCTGCAGAATGATGTCCACCACGTGGTTCACTGCTAGCACTTGCACCTGTTAAAACAAACAGGGAACGAGGGAAACTCTGTGGGAAACAAGCAACAAGTTACGAGTCCCTGTGCTGCAGGTAGTGCAAGGGGTGAAAATGATGGCTGAGGCAACATGGTCAATTGTCATACAGCTTGCCGTTCTCTCGGTCCATGCAATGTCCAAAAAGTCTACCATTCTACACAATACATCTCACCGCACTGCACTGCACTGCAGTGCACTGCACAGCACCGCACAACACTGTGCTGCATCACTCTGCTTACCCACCTTGGAAGTCTTCAAGTTCAGGCATTTCCCAATTGGCAACCTCTCTTGATTCCCTGCTTCTCCGCCTTCCCCCTCGTCAGCCCCTTGGACTGATTGTGATCAACTATCTCCCCCACCACACGTTACATCTCACTGCACCACACTAAATCGTACTGCACTCATCTCCATCGCACAGCACCGCACTGCACCATTCTGAACACCCACCTTGGAAGTTTTCAGGTTGAGGTATTTCCCGATTGGCAGCCTTGCCGTCTTAATCCCCTGCTTCTCCGCCTTCCCCTTAGTCAGCCCCTTGTACCGATTGTGATCCACTATCCCCCCCACCACATACACCTTCCCCGCTTCCACCTCCCCCACCTCCTCCTCCGCATCTGCAGTCAAATACACCAGTTCCCCCTCCCTGCCCGCCCAGGCTTCGATATAGGAACGGGGTTCCACAGTCACGCCGTGCCAGCTGTCGAAGCCGGCGATTCGCTGCAGGCGGTGCAGGAAGGGGCTGGCTGGGGGGAGGCCGGAGAGGGTGAGGCGGCAGGGGGAGGGGGCGCGGTGGTTCAGTGCGTAGGAGAACATGACCTGGGGGGAAGAAGAGATGGGGTGAAGGGGTAGAATGGGATGGGGGAGTCGGGGGGAAGCAGTTGAGTACACGACCTGCGGTACGGGGGGGAAGTGGCTTATGAGGCACCTCAAAAGTCGTAGGAAAACCAACTAGGCGCTGACTGGGAGTGGAACCACACGAGGGGCTCCACAGCCCTCCATCACTCCTCAACACTGAAGTCGATATTTGAAACCCTAAACCCGCCATCCTCACCTGCTGCGGCAGGCTCGACAGCTCTCTCCCCCATCAACTCTTCAGACTCCAAGTCAATAATGAGCCCCGGACCCTCAATCCCCTTGCACCATGCTGCCATACGGCCAAATCCTTAAACCTCGAACCCTCATTCCCCTTGCAGTAACCTCCTATGCCCATCTCCTGCCCCTCACCTGCTGCTGCAGGCTCGACAGCTCCCTCTCCCCCATCAGCTCTTCAAACTCCAAGTCGATTATCAGCCCCGGACCCTTCTCCGCCTTTTCCGCCCACGCCTTCCGCCTCTCCGCCTCCGCCACCCGCCGCGCCTCCGCCTTCTCCCGCTGCCGAGCGGCGGCCTCCGCGCGCTCCTCCGCCGTCATGCTCGCCTCCTTGGCCGCCGCCTCCTGCTCCGCGCGCTTCTGCTGCTCCGCACGCTTCTGCTGCGCCTCCGCGCGCTCGCGCTCTTTCCGCTCCTGCATCGCCTGCCGCTTCGCCAGTTTCTTCTGCGCGTTCTTCGACAGCGGCTTGTCGTCCTGCGCACTCGCGTCCCCGTTAGTAGCGTTTTTAGTTACTGGTTTGGCCTCCTGCGCGCTCGTGTCCCCGTTAGTAGCGTCATTCGATACCTTGCCGCTGCTTAATCCCTCTCTCTCTTCCCCTCCTGCTCCGCCCTCCGTCCTTTCTCCGCCATCCCGCTTTTCTCCTTTTCCATCCCCTTTGTCGCTCCCTACCTCTCCGCTTTTCTTCTCTATTCTGCCTTCCCCACTCACTCCACCTCTCCCCTCATCTTCATTCCCGCGCGCGCCGTTATCCGCGCACAAAGCTCCGCCATCGGTGCGCGTATCTCCGCCAGTCGCGTCCCCTGCGGCGAGCTCAGCCGAAGCAGCAAGTGCCACATGGGGAACTGCTGCTGCTAGTTGATCAGCTTCCATCCCAGAGGCACGGCAGCTGCTTTCCGCGTGATCCGTCCGATCCGACGCCACGGGGAAATTCTATTTTAAAGGTGGAGCCAAAAGGTACTCAACCCCTCCTTTGGCAAAATCCAAACGTCCCAATCGGAGAGAAATGCAATACCGTGACAGGAAAATTGCTGAGGACTCTAAAAATGTGACAATGCTTACGACCCTCTGACGCTACATGGACAGAGAGTGAGCCAGCAGTGGCACCAGCGACATGTGAATTGGAATGAAAGCGACGATCGGGTCGTGTGAGCGATCGGGTCGTGGGGGATCAGCAGCGCAAAACTTGCGACGGCAAGGAAGGAGGAGGATGTGTCAGAGTTACCAGTTCGTGAGGAACTAGTTCGAACTTTCAGATCGAAACCACGCACCACAAAATGATGTGGGTCGTACTTTTCTTGGGGAGCTCGAGCGAGGTGTTCCACCAAGCCTGTAACGGGCTCGGTAGCTGCTTCAGGCGTGGTCCCGATGCATCAATGACTAAGGAGAGGGTTGATTTGACTTCCGAAGTTGTTTGTGGTGCTTCAATGATTGACACTCTAAACACTGGGTTGCGATGATCACGCGCTCGCCAATGTTCGCGACGTTCTGTTCCAGTTACGTTGGCCCCTCTGCAAGGTTTAGCGACAACACTAAACGAGACTAACGAGATTCTGGTTACATATTTCTTGAGAAAGAAGCATGTATTTCTGCATGGAGAATACGTCCTTCAAAATTCTGCTTTTCCAGAGCGAGTCCGAACTTGGAACGTCTGGGATGAAGCTGGGACACGAAACTCGCAAGCACTCACGAAATTCCAGACAGCGCGCAAACTTGTCGTGCATCTCGCACAATCCAGAGCCAGTTGCAGCTCCTCTTCTCGATTTATGTTTCTCACTTCGGCAAAACATCCGGCATATGTGTTCTGCGTGCTCTTCGAAATCGTTCGCTTCGCTCCTTCGCGTTCGCTTTCCGCCAGCTGCTCCCATTGACAGCACAGCAGTCGCGGTTCGCCACGTTTTAATCCAAAACCAGTTGCTGTTGGCGAACCTTGGATTCTTTTAAACGCAGTCGCAGACGCAGAGAGGGAGAGCAGAACTAGGGAGAAGCTTTCACGAAAGCCTAAAGCGCTGTGGTGCGGCCTGAAAGCTGTCAACTGGTCCGTTCAAACTGTCAGCTGTCGATTCGCTTTCCTTCGTCACGAAGGAGCCAGGGAGGACGAAAGTTTTTAGGATCCCGAGTTACAGTTGTAACTCGCACTCTGAAGAGACGCGCGATGGCGGATTCGGCGCCGGGTTCAACGGAGCAGTCGGCCATCGCTGCACGCGAGGCAGAGGCGGCGCGTCGGACGGGTCGCATGTCCGATCACATGTGCGCCGCGCACTACGCGGACTCCTTAAAATGTACGACCTCCGCCGCTCGATGCGCGACGCTAGATACTTTAGTGACCACTCCTTCTGTCACCACTCTCCTCACTTCACACCGTAGCGAAAAGCTATCTCGTACTAACTCAAACATGCACGCGTAACACCTCGGTAACACTTTACTGCAAATCACCTTCAATCGCGATCACGGGATAGGTGCATTTAGCATGTAACTAGTGCACCAAACGCCAGTTGTTGATTGTGTCCAAGCTCGTTCACTTCATCCCCACTATTATTGTGTCCAGGTTTGGATAAGAACGGCTACGACAAGAGCAAGTGCGAGGACAAATTCGACGCATACAAGGAGTGCCGGAAACAAGATGTGAGCATGGTGCACGACTTGCATACACAGACATTATACATGAGACATGGTGCATGAGACATGGTGCATGAGACATGGTGCATGAGACATGGTGCATGAGACATGGTGCATGAGAGATGGTGCATGAGAGATGGTGCATGAGAGATGGTGCATGAGAGATGGTGCATGAGAGATGGTGCATGAGAGATGGTGCATGAGAGATGGTGCATGAGAGATGGTGCATGAGAGATGGTGCATGAGAGATGGTGCATGAGAGATGGTGCATGAGAGATGGTGCATGAGAGATGGTGCATGAGAGATGGTGCATGAGAGATGGTGCATGAGAGATGGTGCATGAGAGATGGTGCATGAGAGATGGTGCATGAGAGATGGTGCATGAGAGATGGTGCATGAGAGATGGTGCATGAGAGATGGTGCATGAGAGATGGTGCATGAGAGATGGTGCATGAGAGATGGTGCATGAGGGATGGGCATGGGGCTTCTACTGTTGAGCTAGTCCTCATTCTGTCATGCTTTTATTCCCTTATCCCACTCCCCCTTTCCCCACCTCCCCGTCTCCCCCCCTTTTTCCTCCCCCGTTTTCTCTCTGTGCTGTGACAGAGGGAGAAGAGATTGGAAGAAAACAGCAAGAAATCGTTTTTTGGATGACAATATAAACCACAGCTGAGAAAAGGTGTAACGTCCTCCCTTGTATTTGTGTTGTGGACAAGCATCCTCCTAGTGCTTGTTCTGATTTGTTCCTCAAACACCCCACAAGAGCTGGTGGGGTGGGATCTCAGTAACTGCACACAGAGGATCGCGCAAGAGCAATCGCACCACAACACAAAACAGTATTCCAGGGCAACCACATGGCTATCTGCACAACTGAGCACTAGCAGCAGCCCTCCCTGAGGGCATTTAGCAACAACCCTTCTCAGCACAGCTGTATTCAACCAGTAACTGGGGCGAGCACTTCGCCTTGAGAGGCGCCTGAAGGATTTGGTGCTAGGTGGTAACCGGAGCGAGTTCAATGGTGCTGGAGGGAGATGGTGGGGAAGGCAGGAGGAGAAAAAACGGAGGTGATGAGACGACACACGCTCCTGACTTGTCAAAAGAGCGATGGCAGTAAGCATGGGATTTATGCGTGCACGTGAGCATGGGGTATGGCACAGAGACATGCATACAGATTGTGTGAGGCTCATGTTATGCGATAAGCGCAGAGTGAGCACTATGCACCCATACGTGACCCGTTCGTGTTTGAGTCATCCGTTTTTGAATTGTGTGTGTGTGTAGCATGCATGTGTGGTGCATGCATGTGTGGTGTGGTGCGTGCATGTGCAGTGTGGTGCGTGCATATGTGGTGTGGTGCGTGCATGCAACCAGCAAAGAGAACATACGTAGGTGCGGGGGTGGGAGTGGGAGCCGAAGCCACAGGGGCTGCTTTGTCCCGTTTGAAGGTGACTCGTTTGGAGTAGAAGCACTTGACGCCACTCCACCAGTCCAGCCCCCCCGCCTCCTCACTTGCCGCCACCCGCACTGCCATCAGCAGCTGCCTCAGCAGCATCTGATCCTCCCGTGTGCTGCAGGAGAGGGAGGGAAGGGGGCAGGCATATGAGAGGGGTAGGGAGATGGAGGGGACGGGGGATGGGATGGGTTAGGGAGACGGAGGGAGCCACAGCGAGCCATGCTCTCTCAGCACTGGTGTTTCGAATGCCAAGCCTGGTGAGCCTCAGCTGGCCACATGTGATAACACAGAGTTTTTGGGACGTCTCAAAAACCCTCTATTATCACGAGGGAGCCACAGCAAGCCATGCTCTCACTCAGCAATGGATTTCCGAACACTGAGCCAGGTGAGCCTCAGCTGGCTCACCCTCACCTCTCAGCGCCCGTGAGCCAGCTGAGGATGGAGGGAACGGCCTGTTTGTGAGTCTGTTTTTGAGTCGAATCAGCAACAGATTCTGAATGGACTCAAAAGAGGCTTGGAATGCACACCTCACCTCTCAGCGCTGGTGAGCCAGCTAAGGATGGAGGGCACGGCCTCGGAGCACACGAGCAGGCGCAGGGCCTCGCTGCTGCGGGTCCTCTCAGCGCGCACCAGCAGCGCCAGGTGCTTCTGAAACGCCAGGCTCAGCGCGCCCATGTTCATCCTCGCTTCCACACACTCCTCCCCACCGCCACCCGCTCGCTCCCTCTGCTCCGGCTGCTGCTGGTATTGCTGCTGTTGTGGGGGCTGCTGCTGCTGCTGCTGCTGCTGCTGCCCGGCTTCCCCCATTCCAGTTCCTGCCTCCCCCGCACCTGCACCAGCACCCGTACCTCCTCCCCTCTCACTCACTCGCGCTCCCCTTCCCCACCACCCTCCCATCCGCTGCCTCCTTCCAGCAGCCTCTGGGTTCACCCCACCCCCTCCCCCTCCGCCTCCTCCTCCGTTCTCTCCTCCTCCACCTGCTCCTGCCTCCGTCCCTGCCCCTCCCCCCACAGCTGCTGCTGCCCCAGCTCCTTCCACCGCCTCTTCCCCTGCCCCACCCGCTGCCGCTGCTCCATCTCCCATCCCTGCAGCACCCCCAGCCCCGTGCTCCGGCAGGCCTTCATGGGGGGTCTCTTCCCACGACACCAGGTTCTGCACTCGAATCGACGGTGTCCTTCGCATCACCGGCCCTCCTGCTGCTACTCCACCTCCTCCTAACCCCCCTGCTCCGCCTAACCCCCCTGCTCCTGCTGCTGCTACTAGCCCAACACGGAGCCCCAGTCCTGCCCTACTAGCAGCAGCAGCAAAGGCATCAGCACCCCCAACGCCACTTCCCAAGGCCCCTCCTCCCCCACCCATGCTTCTGAGGGTCACCCCTCCGCCGCTGCCGTGCGTGCTGCCACTCTCAATGCTGCTGTCACTCCCAACACTCGCCGTGTCAAAGTCTCCTAATCCGTCTCCCCCTCCTCCTCTCACTCCCCACACCCCTCCCCCGCCCACTCCCCCTCCCATTCCTCCCATTCCCTCCCGTCCTGCTCCGCCCAGGCCTCTCCCTCTTCCCCCCCTTCCTGCTGACGGAGCAGCAGCCACGCTGGCAGATGCCCAGCTGACGTGGCTCTCCAGCTGAGGTGGCCACACGTCAGCCTCATCCAGCTCATGCCACGTGTTCCTTCCTGTCTGCTGCAGCAGCGGCTGCTGCGTGTCCACCTGACCATTCACCTGAGTTTCACCTGAAGAATCTTCTCTCTGTTGCCCGCTTAACCCGGAGAGCTGACCGTTTCTCCTCTCCTCCCCACCTCTCTCAACCCCACTGCCACCGTTCTCCACCCCTTCTCCCGCCTGAGGACCCAACCCACCCCTCCCAACACTTCCCTCTCCCCCCTCCCTCTCCACACCTCCCAACCCCTCACCACCCCCCGAACCACCCCCTCCACCACCCGAAACACCTCCAAACCCCTCCCTTCCCTCACAATCCTCCCCAGCCGCATGCCACACACCATGCTCCCTACAGAACCACCCGTCTTTAGGCACCCTCGCTACAGTCACATGCCCCGTGCTCGCTCCCAGCAGCGCCTGCGCCAGCACCGCATAAAGCTGCGGCTTCTTCAAATGATTCAGCCAATCCATGGGCGCCAAACCGACCAATCGGCACGTCTCGAACCGGTCCCGAACTCGGAGCAGCAACGTGCGTTCCTCGGTGCGTTTGGAAAGGAGGGTCGCGAAGATGATGTGTGGTCGGAACCAGGAGCAGATCTCCTGCGCTGGGACTAAATCATATGGGTCCATTTTATCGAATCGGGCTTTTTGTCGCTTGCGTTCCGCGCGCCACACGCGCTGTAGCATGCGCGCGTTCGCGAGCTCCAAATGGTTGTTTATCGCGTCGTAAACGAGGAGCGTTGTAGCGGGGATAAGGATGAAGGCGGCAGAAAAGCCGAAGAGGATTTGGGAGAAGAGGGAGAGGGAGAGGTAGTTGTAGGAGAGGAGGGAGAGCGTGAAGAAGAACTGGCCGAGCGTGAGGAAGGCCTGCAGGTACTCGAGGGAGAGCGAGGCGAGCGGGGCGGTCTTGTAGTGCGTGGCTATGCGGAGGGCCTGAACTAACAAGATTATGATCACCTGTGGGAGAGGCAGGGGGAGTGGGGGAGGAAGGAGGGGAGAAGGGGAAGAAAAGAGGGGGAGTGGAGAGGAAGGAGAAAGAACGTGTTTGGAGGGGCCTTAAGACATGAGTTGAGGGGAAGAGAGAGAGGGAGAGGTAGTTGTATGAGAGGAGGGAGAGGGTGAAGAAAAACTGGCCGAGCGTGAGTAAGGCTTGGAGATACTCGAGGGAGAGCGAGGCGAGCAGGGCGGTCTTGTAATGCGTGTCTATGCGGAGGGCCTGAACTAACAAAATTATTATGACCTATGGAGGAGGAGGAGGGGGTAAAGAAGGGGAGGGAGAATGTGTTGTGTGATGCTACCATAGGCATTTACGTCTGTCTGCCTCCCGTCGTATGTTCGTGCGTTGCATGTGTGGTGTGAGCTTGTGCAAGAATTATGTTTTGCATGGTTTGGAAGTTGTGAATGTATGTGATTTTTTTTTTTCTTTTTTAGCAGATATTGGAAATGATTTCTCTGCTCAAGAGCTTTCCGACGAGCCAATAATCGCCGCGATCGGAGAATGGATGAGAAAGTTACGAACGGTTGAAGTTCGTATACTTTTGATATTTCGATGCGACAACTTTGGGAATTGGTGTGGAGTGACTCTATATGTGGAATAGACTTTTGGGGGGCTGAGAATTTTCGTCACTCGACTGTAGTGGTTGGAAGAAACCAAACTAGGTTGGCAAGTGTGGCAAAGTTGGATGAGGTGGATTTGAGATGCTGGGCAAAAAACAAGGGTGAAAGTTGGGTTCTTATAGGGAATGAATCTCCCTTGGGACCCCCTTATGGGGTTTCCTTGGTTGGGGACTCCCTTGGGACCTTCCCTCTCATCCTCTCCTACCTGGTTCCTACTACTCTAATTCATTGTGTGCCACTGGGTTGAACAATTGAGTTTGAGTTAAGTTTCAGTTTTAGCATACCCTTCAATGCGTCGATATTAATAAGTCAAAATTTACTTCAGTTTTTTTTGCGATTCAAACTGAGAATTGTAGCCACGGTCTAGAGCTACAATATATCTGAAATTGGTGAAGTTCTAACGGTCAACTTTTTGTAGACGACATTTCTTGTGAAGTCGACATTCCTGTTCAGTAACTTAGTCCAACGATTTTGAGTTATTTTGACCCCCATTTTTCTTAGCATCATCAATCTGCCTTGGGAAAGGAACCTGAAACAATGGGTGATTATAAGGTACGGGTGCGTATGCATCGAAGCAATTACCTGTGATCAAGTTTCTTGCTGCAGGAACACGAGGATGCACCCATGCAGCATGGGATAGAAGAAAGCAGCATGATTCCAAGCAATGGGGGAGGCTATGGGAGTGCTATCATGCGCTAAGGGTCTTTTTCCATTCACTTACTTGTGACTCGGTTTCTTGTTGCAGGAACACGAGGATACATCCGTGCAGCACCCTCATGCCTATGTTTGTCAGGTGCCACCTGTGAGTTGCAGCCGTGGAGGGAGAGCAAGGGAATGGGAGATCCGATGATGGAGAATAGGGCTTGTGGAACAAGCCCAATGCAGCACCCAGTTCCGGGGGTATGGGAATAAGCCCGACCCACTACTCGCACATTCGCACACCAACCAGCACTACTCGCAATAGTGGCCTACCGCATAAGCACCATTCCTCATAATCACTGCACCACTCACCACCAGAATTTGGGTCGGAAGCGCTCGGTGAGCCAGCCAAAGCGCTGCTTGAAGAGCGTAGAGGAGAGCACATCGCACGTATGAGCATCCACCAACACCCCAGCGAACAGCAGAGGCAGCCCCACCAGGTACACCACCGTAACCAGCACTGCGGTAACCAGCATACCCACGTGGGCTGATGACAGCCACTCAATCTGCGGTGCTGCTGCCATCACTGTAGCTGTGCCGATGTCCTGGGACTGCACGGGGGAAGGGGAAGAGGGATGCGAGGGGTGGTGGTGGGGGGAGGGAGTATGTGGTGAGAATCAACAGTGCAGCTGCCATCACTGTTGCTATGCCTATCTGCTGGGACTGCATGAGGAAAGGGGAAGAAAGGGCAACGGGGATGGGTGAGTGAGGGAGGCTTTGATTTCTGAGAGCAGCACGGCGGTTACCAGCGTGACCAGGTAAACAGGTGTAACACCATCACATGCTCAAGGCAAGCCCTCTCGCCCTTGCCTTACCTTAAGGCCCTCCTCATTGTGAAGACTTCAAGCACTTTGACCATCACAGACGTGTAGCAAATGTCCAACCACAGGAGTTTCCTTAGGCGTTAAAAAAGAAGACGTAACACCATCACATGCGCATGTCGAACCCGTCACCCTTGCCTCGCCTTAAAGCCCCCCTCCCCTTGAAGACTTCAAGCACTTTGACCATCACAGACGTGTAGCAAATGTCCAGCTACTTGAGCTTTTTTAGGCACCTCAAAAAACGATGCAACACCATCACATGGTCACCCTTATCACCTCAAAGCCCTCCTCACCTTGAAGACTTCCAGCACTTTGACCATCACAGACGTGTAGCAAATGTCCAGCTACTTGAGCTTTTTTAGGCACCTCAAAAAACGATGCAACACCATCACATGGTCACCCTTATCACCTCAAAGCCCTCCTCACCTTGAAGACTTCCAGCACTTTGACCATCACAGACGTGTAGCAAATGTCGAGCCACTTGAGCGACGCGTGCACGATCGAGTTCTCATACTCGTTATAAGCCCGCCGCTTCGTTACAGAGCGCTGCAGCGCCAGGCGCTGCCGCTGGCGCTCCTTGCGCTGCCACGAGTGCACGCGCACGAAGAATGAGCCGCCCAGCCAGCGGTGGTGCGCAAACACGAGCGCGTAAATGAGGAGGCCTATAACGGGGATGAGAAGGGTGGCGTAGAATTTGCCCGTGAACTGCAGGGAGAACACGCACTCTGGCCCGATGATGTCCTGTCGGGAGGGGGGGGGAGAGGGGGGGGGGGGGGGGAGGGGAGGAAGGAAAAAGTTGTGAGGAGAGATGTAATGCGGAGAGGAGAGCTGGAAAGAACTCGACCCGTGAACTGCAAGGAGAAGTGGACATGCATTCTGGCCCGATGATGTCCTGCTAAGGGGAAGATGAGAGGAGGCGGGGAGGGATGAGGTTGCAGGAGAAAGAAGGGGAGGGGGGAGAGAAATGAAGAGATAAGAAGTGGGGAGGTCAGGTGATTTGTGACTGTTGATGCTCCAATCACGGCAGGAAGTGCCAGGGGGTAAAAGGCAGGGAGGGAAAAGGATTCACGGAAGGAGGTGCGTGCATGTAACACAGTACGGTGCAGACTCGTATCATGTTGGAGCAAGGCAGCAATGCACCTGATTATTAGTAGGGTTTTGACCCCACTTGATTCCATCAACCAAGTAAAAACTCTAATTTCCTCGAAGTACTGTATACCTTCGAACATCCTAATGGCCACCCACTTGCGGGCTTTTATTTCTACTAACAAGTTTGGAACGACATTTTTTTCTGTCACGCTTGTTGGTGCAACCGCATGTTGTGAACTCGTATTCTTGTCCTTGTGTACGTGCATAGATTTGTATGGAATGTTATTATATGCGAGCTCAAAAAGTTTTGTTATCAGTGTTTGTGTGGCGAAGCATAGTGTTGTGTGTGCCTGTCGAGAGCCTTCTCATTTTGTCAACTCAGAACACGGCTCATTTCACGCAGATTGTGTGGCGAACCATAGTGTTGCATGTGCGTGTCGAGACCCCTTTTTCTAGTCGCATGTTGACACACCGTGTGAGCGCTATGTGCGCTTTCTTTTTTGGTTTGTCGAACGTTCAGCAGGCAAGAGGGGAGTAATGCAAGCCCTAAACTTCGTTATGGAGACTTAAATTAGAATTCTAAGAAAGAATAAACTATACTTGGAGCATACCATGACGGCAATAATCAAGATGGCGAAAACGGTAGATAATATGTAGTTGAAAAGAACATGCAATCTTTTCACAATCCTGAACCTCGTATTTGGGGGTTTGTAGAGGCTGGAAGACATTTCAATTTCAAATTAATTTCAGAACTCTGTACCATACCTTCATCCCTTGATTCCAACAGCGCGGCCAATTGAAATTCAACTTGCCAATTGAAGGCCATAATGAAACACTGTGTGCAATTAAAACCCGCGGGCCAAGAAAGCCCAAATTGGTTCAACCTTCCTAGCTTCGGTTGAGTGTGACCCTGGCATCCAAAATCTTGACCAATTGTATTGCACGCCCCGACCAACCTTCCTACTGTTGAACTTCTTGGCTTGCGGGTTCAAAACACACGATTTGTTGCTGCATCTGTACGTGCACTCTAGCCTTCGTATTAGGCACATCCAAACATATTGCGACTAGACTACAACAAGGGTCGCTCATTGTGATGAAAGCAGAGACACTGACATGTAGCACGGCGGTCTTGCCCCGCTCTTTGAGTTGAGCTTGTAAAGCAGCATGACTGTCAACCATCATCACCGAGTTGACTTTTGAGTCGACTCAAAAGTCACGACCATCGCGGCGTCGTCAGCCATCATTCATGACCGACTTTTGAGTCCACGAAATGCTGAAATCTTTAAAATCCTCATCAAAGATTGCACGCCAAAAGTTGTAGAGTAGCAAGCATGACTCGAATCTTGACTCAAGATGTTGAAGTCCACCAAAAAAGTCAGCGCTTCTCACGACAGTCTTGACCCATCTTTGAGAGCCACTCACAGTGACAACGGCAGGAAAACTCACGGGATCAAACGCAGCGATGTTGTATAGCAGCACGACGGTCTTGACCCAGGAGGCGGGGAAGTTGAGGTTGAAGTTGGCGACCATGGCGAGCAGCTGCACCTCAATAAGGAAAATGTCCATGGCTGCAAAGGTGTCTGCCAGCATGTTCATCGTCACCCACACGATGAGAATTATGATGAACAGAAGGGGGAACACCTGGGGGGGAAGAGGGAGAGGAGAGTGGGGGAAGAGGGAGAGGGAGGTGGGAGAGAGAGGGAAATGGGAGGGCAGAAGGGGAGAGGGGTTGAGAGAAGGAGCAGCTGCACCTCGGTGGGAAAGATGTCCATGGCTGCAAAGGTGTCTACCTGCATGTTCATTGCCTCCCACACGATGAGAATTATGATGAACAGTAGGGGGAACACCTGGGGTTGGGAGGGAGAGGGAGAAGGGTGGGAGGGTTGAGAAACAGCTGGTGCAAGGAGAGAGATGTCCGTGGCTGCAAAGGGGGATGAGGGTGCAAGGGGGATGAGGGTGCAAGGGGGATGAGGGTGCAAGGGGGATGAGAGGGCAGAAGGGGAGAGGAGTTGAGAGAAGGAGCAGCTGCACCTCGCTGGGAAAGATGTCCATGGCTGCAAAGGTGTCTGCCAGCATGTTCATTGCCACCCACACCACTAGCACTATGATAAATAGTCACGGAAAAACCTGGTGGGGAGGGTGGGTCGTATCAGGTTACTACTCCTCTTGTATGCTGCATGTATCCTAAATTAGCTTGGGAAGAGATAGCCACCCATACTTTATTTGGGTGCACAACTAGGGTTTACCCAAGCTGGGGGTTGGGAACTGAACCATGGCCATATTATCTAGCCTAGAAGGTTAGGTGGGAGATTATTGAAACCCCAAAAATCTTGGCTGAATTTTAACCAAGATTATTGAGGCCCTCCATTAATTCTTCAACCCATCTCATTGGTGAGGGCCAAAATTCCAGGCCAAGAACCCAACTACCACCACCTCTTCCGTTTCTTTTGAGAATTCTCAAAATTCACTCAAGAACCCAACCACCACCCCTTCCGTTTCTCCCTTCCTTTTTTCCTCTTCTATATTTACCTCTCGACTCTCTAATCCCACTATTCTTTGACATTGCAGGGATTTTTTTAGGAAAAAAAAAAAAAAAAAAAAAAAAAAAACGCTGCAACGTCAAGAACTTCGTTACTACTCCCACTGCTACATATATACCTCTGGACTTCCTAAACCAACTTTTCCTTTCTCTTCAAACTTCACAGGTCAGGGAGAGGAGTTTCAGAGGTCGTTTTGCTGTTGACAAATGGCGTAAGCTGCAAGACCCGAAAAATTGGTGCGTGTTCGTGAGTGATCATTTCACGTTTGCGTTGCATGGTGTGTTGAGTTGCCGAGTTGAGACTCACTGATTTGAGTGCAGCCGTGCATTGCTCGCAGTACTGCAGCACGAGGTAGTAGCCATCCGCACATGAGGAGCACATGCTGCATGCACGCAGCACAGCAGACAGCACGGCAAACAAGAGAGGGAGGCCAGGGTTGACTCAGTAGGTGCCTTTCCTACTGCAACTGCAGCATGAGGTAGTAGCCGTCTGCACATGAGGAGCACATGCTGCATGCACGCAGCACAGAGCGCAGCAAGGCACCACACAGCACAGCACAGCACAGCACAGCACAGCACAGCACAGCACAGCACAGCACAGCACACGCACAGCACAGCACAGCACGGCACAGCACACGCACAGCTCAGCACAGCACAGCACAGCACACGCACATAAGAAAAAGAGGTAGCGCAGAGAGAAGTGGGGAGAAGCGGGGGGCAGGAGGCAGCAAGCACGTGAGGCAGCAAGCACGTGCTGTGCTAGTCGAAATGCACAACTGCAGCAGCAGGTATGCGTTGTCCACGTGTGAGGAGCAGCAGGTGGGGAGCAGCGGGTGAGGAGCAGCGGGTGAGTAGCAGCGGGCGAGGAGCAGCAGGTGAGGAGCAGCAGGTGAGGAGCAGCGGGTGAAGAGCAGTGGGTGAGGAGCAGCGGGTGAGGAGCAGCGGGTGAGGAGCAGCGGGTGAGGAGCAGCGGGTGAGGAGCAGCGGGTGAGGAGCAGCGGGTGAGGAGCAGCGGGTGAGGAGCAGCGGGTGAGGAGCAGCGGGTGAGGAGCAGCGGGTGAGGAGCAGCGGGTGAGGAGCAGAGGGGGATGAGCGAGATCAAGTGGGTGTGCACTTGCAGCAGGTTTTGCTATGAGGGGTATGCCGGGAGGGGAGTGGAATTGTGGGTCAAGGATATCAATATCTCTTTAGAATTTGCAGCACTACTTCACAATCTCGCACACCCACCCCCTTAGCACTATGCACTCACAGTGTGCTGTTGTTTGCAATTCACAGCACACTGCGTGGAGTTGGGGCCTGCGTAGGTGCTGGCATGTGGGTAGGGTAGGGGCCTGGCCTGGTAGGCGCGGCTGCAGCAGCACTACTTAACAATGATACACACTCAGCGTGCACTCACTGACACACACTCAGCATGCACTCAGTGACACAAAGTTGTTGCATCATGCATCATGCATCATACATCATACACTGCGTGGTGTCGGGGCCAGCTTACCTTGACTGCAATCACCACCTTGTCACTCCTCCAAAAACTATGGTCAAGCAAACCCCTCCCCTACCCCATGCACTCACGGCACAGTGTTGCTGCATCCCACCGCACAATCGGTGGTGTTGGTGTTAGATTATACTACTCTTCTGTATCCTGCATTGATCCTATAAACCCTAGGATAGAGATAGGCACCCAAACTATGTTTGGGTGCACAACTAGGGTTAACCCTAGTTGGGGGTTGGAACCCAACCTTGGTCCAATTATTGGCCCCCAAGGTTGGGTTAGGAGATTATTGCCCCCCCCAATAATGTTGACTCACCTTGACCAACATTACTGGGACCCCCCAATAATTCTCCAACCCAACTTATTGGTGGGGGGCCAATAATGTTGACTAGGTACCCAACCAACCCCCCCTTCCCTAGATCCAACTATGTAAACCCGCAGCATTCCTAATCAAGCTATCGGTTCAATTCTAACACTTGGGGCCTGTGTAGGTGGTGCCTTCAGTATATTCATGTATGTACCTTCGTACCACCTCCAGTACCCACACACTCACGGCATAGTGTTGCTGCATCCCACAGCACACTGCGTGGTGTTGGGGCCGTAGGTGGTGCCAGAGCAGCCTACCCTTCATGTCAATTGCTAATTGCCCAACTACCCACACACTCACGGCATGGTGTCGTTATATCCCACGGCACACTGCGTGGTGTTGGGGCCTGTATAGGTGGTGCCAGGGCATCCCTCGGCGAGAAGACATGTATATAGATGGTGCCAGAGCAGATTTCCTTTCATTGCAGCAATCATTACAACGCATCTGCCCACACACTCACGGCATGGAGTTGTTATATCCCACGGCACACTGCATCGTGTTGGGCCATGTATACGTGGCACCACAACAGCTGATCCGTCATTGCAATAATTCCCCCCCCACTGCCCACACACTCACGGCACACTGTGTGGTGTTGGTGCCGTGTGTGTTGGTAGGACCATGTAGGCACGGTTTCAGCACAGCCTAACAACACCACACACTCACCGCATGATGTTCTTAAATCCCACGGCACACTGCGTGGTGTTGTGGCCGTAGGTGGTGCCAAAGCAGGCCCTCCATGTCAATTACTAACTGCCCATCTGCCCACACACTCACGGCACGATGTTGTTATATCCCACGGCACACTGCGTGGTGTTGGGGCCGTAGGTGGTGCCAAAGCAGGCCCTCCTTCATGTCAATTACTAACTGCCCATCTGCCCACACACTCACGGCACGATGTTGTTATATCCCACGGCACACTGCGTGGTGTTGGGGCCGTAGGTGGTGCCAGAGCAGCCTACCCTTCATGTCAATTGCTAACTGCCCATCTGCCCACACACTCACGGCACGATGTTGTTATATCCCACGGCACACTGCGTGGTGTTGGGGCCGTAGGTGGTGCCAAAGCAGGCCCTCCTTCATGTCAATTACTAACTGCCCATCTGCCCACACACTCACGGCACGATGTTGTTATATCCCACGGCACACTGCGTGGTGTTGGGGCCGTAGGTGGTGCCAAAGCAGGCCCTCCTTCATGTCAATTACTAACTGCCCATCTGCCCACACACTCACGGCACGATGTTGTTATATCCCACGGCACACTGCGTGGTGTTGGGGCCGTAGGTGGTGCCAGAGCAGCCTACCCTTCATGTCGATTGCTAACTGCCCATCTGCCCACACACTCACGGCACGATGTTGTTATATCCCACGGCACACTGCGTGGTGTTGGGGCCGTAGGTGGTGCCAAAGCAGGCCCTCCTTCATGTCAATTACTAACTGCCCATCTGCCCACACACTCACGGCACGATGTTGTTATATCCCACGGCACACTGCGTGGTGTTGGGGCCGTAGGTGGTGCCAAAGCAGGCCCTCCTTCATGTCAATTACTAACTGCCCATCTGCCCACACACTCACGGCACGATGTTGTTATATCCCACGGCACACTGCGTGGTGTTGGGGCCGTAGGTGGTGCCAAAGCAGGCCCTCCTTCATGTCAATTACTAACTGCCCATCTGCCCACACACTCACGGCACGATGTTGTTATATCCCACGGCACACTGCGTGGTGTTGGGGCCTGTATAGGTGGTGCCAGGGCCTTGATTGCAACCACTACCCCAAAACCCCAATACCCCACTGAACACACTCACGGCACGGTGTTGTTGTATCCCACGGCACACTGCGTGGTGTTGGGGCCCGTGTAGGTGGTGCCAGAGCATCCCTCAGTGAGCAGGCACGCATAGGTGGTGGGCGTGGAGTTGAGAGACGCTGGGTCCAGCCAGTTCTGGTATGAGATCTGAAGGGAGGGGAGCGGGGGGGATGATGGAAGGGCGTGAAAGGTAGGAGGTTAATGAGAGCAGACAGTTGGAGGTTACACCAGCGACATGTATAGGTGGTGCCAGAGCATCCCTCGGACAGTGAGGAGACATGCATAGGTGGCGGGCGTGCGGTTGAGAGACGCTGGGTCCAGCCAGTTCTGGTATGAGATCTGAAGGGAGGGGAGCGGGGGAGATGATGGAAGGGCGTGGGAGGTAGGAGGTTAACGAGGGCAGGCAGTTAGAGGGTACATCTCGTCCACAGCCGTCTTCACCTGAAATATTGAAATCACTTTTGACGGTGACGCCAAAAGTGATTTCAATAGGCCAGGCAGTTGGGTTGGAGGGTACATCTCTTCCCCGGCCGTCTTCACCTGCAGCGTGCCATAGCGGCAGTTAAGGCTGTCACCGTCACACGCGTAGTGAGTCTATTTTTGAGTCGACTCAGAAATAGTCTTCACCTGCAGCGGGTGCCGTAGCGGCAGTTACGGCTGTCATCGTCACATGCCGTGCACTGCACTGCTCCTGCTTCTTGTCATAGAAGGCCTCTCAACCACACAATACGCCACTGACTCACTCGCACACACCTGCAGCGTGCCGGAGCGGCAGTCCAGGTCCAAGCTGCCATCGTCACACGCCGTGCACTGCTCCTGTATGCCGTTGCATATCTCACCTCACACAGCACACACTCTCACCCACTGCAACCCACCCACCTCCAGCGTGCCATAGCGGCAGTCCAAGCTGTCGTCGTCACACGCCGTGCACTGCTCCTGTGACACTGCGTTGGGGAAGAAAGTGAAGGTGCCGTCTGGACACGTTTCCATGCCCTGGCCTGGTGCACACCTGAGGGGAGGTGAGGGAAGGGGGGGAGTAAGGGAAGGGGGGCGAGCCACAAAAATAGAGACCTGATTGCATTGAAGGGGCATTGGGGAAGAAGGCGAAGGCACGGTCTGGACACGTCTCCATGCCCTGGCCTGGCGCACACCTGAGGGGAGAGGGAGGGGAAAGGGATGGGGTAATGCGAGGGGGGCAGGAAGGGGGACGGGAAGAGGGACTTAGAGTGAGCGGGGGGGAACCGATCAGGTGGTGGTGCTTTTGAGAAGCAGCGTTGGGGAAGAAGGTGAAGGTGCTGTCTGGACACGTCTCCATGCCCTGGCCTGGCGCACAGCACAGCTGTGGTGGTGAGGCAGGGGTTGAAATGGGAGGGCGGGGAGTATGGGCCACGGAAAGAGGGAACTCATTGCATTGAAGCGGCATTTGGGAAGAAGGTGAAGGTGCCGTCTGGACACGTCTCCATGCCCTAGCCTGGCGCACAGCACAGCTGTGGTGGTGAGGCAGGGGTTGAAATGGGAGGGCGGGGAGTATGGGCCACGGAAAGAGGGAACTCATTGCATTGAAGCGGCATTTGGGAAGAAGGTGAAGGTGCCGTCTGGACACGTCTCCATGCCCTAGCCTGGCGCACAGCACAGCTGTGGTGGTGAGGCAGGGGTTGAAATGGGAGGGCGGGGAGTATGGGCCACGGAAAGAGGGAACTCATTGCATTGAAGCGGCATTTGGGAAGAAGGTGAAGGTGCCGTCTGGACACGTCTCCATGCCCTGCCCTGGTGCGCACCTGAGGTGAGAGGGAGGGAGAAGAGGGGAATCGAGGAGGCAACGGGGGACTTGAGTTGATGGAGAATCAAGAGCTGGAGGAGAACACTCAAGCACATGAACCACACAAACTCTTCTTTTGGAGCCCCAACACACATCCCAAGAGCAGCAGACACACACGCACACACCACCCCTCCCCCTTTTCTCTCCCCCACCGCCCCCCCCCCCCCCCCTCCCCTCCCCACCCCCCACACACACGCACTCTACACCGACTCTAGTGTTGCAGGGAAAAGGCCGAAGGCAAAACCCACCAGTGGCCCACGGGGCAGTCCTGGCAGCTGAAGCTTTCGCCGTCAAAATACTGCCCGGCCGGGCAGAAGGAAATGTTGAAGGGGTGGGAGAAGTCCGGGAAGGCGTTGGTGGTGGAGGAGACTGTGACGGTGAGAGCTATCGGCTGTAGCGCGCCGCCCGGGGGCACGCGGACGGCAATGGGCGGCACTGTGATGATGCCGCCCTGAGAGGTGCCCCGTAGGGAACCACTGATGCGGCTGTCAGGGGAGACTCGGGCCAAAGCGGAGTTGTCCTGGTGGGGTGGGGGCAGTAGGAGAGCGAGGGAGGGAGGAGGGGGTTTGGAGAGGGTACGGTGAACCACTGTGATAACGCCGCCCTGGAATGCTGCCGCGTAGCGACCCGCTCGCTGATGAAACTGTCCGGGGAGACACGGGCCAGGGCGGAGTTGTCCTGGTGGCATGGTGTGGGATGGTGGGGGCAGGAGGAGGGGAGAGGGAGAGGGAGTGATGATGCCTCTAGGATCGTCCCAATGGGATGTGTCCCATAGGGACCCACTGATGCGGCTGTCAGTAAAAACACAGGCGAAAGCGGAGTCGCCGTGGTGGTGGTGGGTGGAGGAGGGGGAGCGAAGGGAGTAGAAGGAGCGGACTCAGGAGAGGGGTTGGTTGCGGTGAGTGTTGAGAATGCCCCCTAGCACCCCGCTGATGCGACCATCCCGTACATTTAATGATTTGAGTGAAATTGTGCCCATTACTTACCTTACCTTGGCAGGGATGCTTCGGAACCCGTCCACCACCCACCGCCTGCAACAACACCACCTGCTTTGACATCTCTATGCATATATATATATATACATCATATACTATATATAACATAATAAATAGTATGTAGTATATAATATGTATTGTCTCGTATGTTACATATTCATTACACATACTGTATATATGTGGCAACATCCCTGTATGCTGCTCACACCAATAAATCAAATCTAAGTGTAGGCCTTTCCTTCCTCACCTTGGACACGATGTTCCCAAACTCGTCCACCACCACCACCTGCAGCCCCGTCAGCATGGAGCCCACCGAGCCCACCACTGAGAAGCTGCCACCTGTCTCCTGCGACGACATTGCCGCCCCAGGCCATCTGGAAGAGGGTTGAGAGGGCGGCACGGCGAGAAGCATTGCACGTATCAAAAGGTGAAATGGGAGGGGGGAGGAGGTAGGAGGGTTACAGGCTGGCCTGGCAGGCGGAGTGCAGATGGGGGGGGCTTTAGGAAGCTGTTTTGAAGGTGCCTCAAAAAGTGTGTATTCTTTACTGTTTTCTTTAGAAGCGCACTGAAATAAGGTAGAAGTCAGCTGGCATGCTGCCCTGAGTCCTCCAGGCCAGATGCAGCATCTGACAGGCCTGGCATGGCAGGCAGCCTGCAGCAGCGGACTGTAGGGAAAGATTCTATGAGGTGCCTCAAAATGTACTCTTCACAAGCGCACTCACTTGAGATAAAAGTCCGCCGGCATGCTGCCTTCCGTGTCCCCCTGCTGCACCATCTGGCAGGCCTGGCAGGCGGAGCGCAGGTGGGGGCTGTAGGAAGCATCGAAGAAGGCCACTCCATGGGCGTCCATGGCACTGTTGCCGTCAAACAGCAGGCCTTGCAGTCGCACCTGATTGGTGGAGAACGAGGAAGAGGAGGAGGTGCTACTGGTGGAGGTGCCATTTGGGGTAAAAGCAGCAGCAGATGTTGCTGCCCCTACACCACTGCCTCTGCTGCTGCTACTGCTGCTGCCGCCGGTGCTGCTGTCTCTGCTACTACTGGCCAGCGCGATCCGCCCTCTGGCACTCTTAGCTCGACCAGGAGCAGATGCAGAAGCACCAACCCTAGGAGGCCTATTACCACCTGCTGCTGCAGCAGTAGCAGCAGCAGATCGCATCAAGTACACCCCTGCACCGCCCACCACCGCATAGTTCCCCTCAAATCTCGACCCTGAGATCTCCCCCTCCACCTGCTCCAGTACAGCCACTCCCCCTCCCGCCTTAGTCGCATTATTCTTAGTAAACACAGACTCTCCCATGGTGAAAGCGGTGGCGCCTGCTAGGGCAACCCCTGCGCCGATCTGCGCGATGTTCCTCGTGAAATCTGAGCCGTTGATTGTGAGGTACGGGCTGCCTTCGGTGCTCACCGCGCCGCCCAGCGCCGCCCAGTTCCCGGAAAAGCTGCAAGAGTGGACGGCGACGGTCGTCTTGTCTCCAACCAGCACCGCGCCACCCCGCCCAGCCGCGTTGGAATTCCGCATGAAGCTACAGTTCCGCAGAACCCCCTGGGAAAACCCTTGGAATAAAATCCCTGAAAAGGTGTTGTTTTCAAACGTAGAATCGGCTGCTGTGACTCTCGCCTCTGCCTCTACAACCATAGCACCTCCATGCAGGGCCGAGTTTCCCCGAAACACACTCCCGCCTTGCACTTCCACCCGGGACACGTGCGTCGCATACACCGTCCCGCCCAAATACCTCGCCTCGTTCCCTTCCAGCTTTGAGTTGTTTGAGATGAGCAAAGAAGCGCCCATTTCCACCCAGACGGCGCCGCCCCAGGCTGCGGTGTTTTGGAGGATGGAGGAGGAGAGGAGGGAGAGGTGCGCGCTGCCGCTGACACGCGCTGCTCCCCCCTCGCTGGTGCCCTGGTTGGCTGAAAGGATTGAGTTGGTGACCGTGGCGTGTGCGTTGGCGAGGAGGGAGAGGCAGGCGCCACCTGTCAAAGCTCTAGAGGGAGATGGGAGGGTGAGCAGTAGAAGTATAGAATAAAGTTGCCGATTGTTCGGCAAAGACAGCGGTGCCCCCCCCCTTCACAGGTGAGTGGTGGTTGGCTTGAAGGACCGAGTCGGTGACTGTGGCATGGGCGTTGGCGAGGAGGGAGAGGCAGGCACAGCCAGTCAGGGCTGTGAGGGAAAATGGGGGGATGAGAGAGAGGAAAGACAGAGGCGCTCTCAGAATGAAAAGAAACACTCTGTTTCATGCATCCTCACATGCCACGATCCCATCTCAGACTCTCATGTCCTGTCATCTCACTCTCATCTCATGCCCCTGTGTCATCTCCATTACATGACATGTCAGCTCACTCACATGTTCCCTTGGCACCATGTGCGAGTCATCTCAACCCGGGAGAACTCCTGCACGAGCACAGCGCCGCCCAGCCCAGCCCCGTGCTGTTGTCACCTCCCCCAAGTACTGCCTCGTTGCATTGCACATGCCCAACCCCATGCTTCTGTATATCAGATCAGATCATCAGACTCGCATCACATGCTAACCGAATCGCCTCATCCCACTCACATGTTCCCATGACAGCGCGTGCGAGTCATCTCAACCCGGGAAAACTCCTGCACGAGCACAGCACCGCCCAGCCCCGTGCTGTTGTTTTCCTCCACCTCACACGTGTGCACGCGCGTGTGCATGCCCAGCCCCGTGTAGATAGCACCTCCCCCAAGCACCGCCTCGTTGCGCACGAAGCGGCATGACTTGAAGAGTGCTTCGGTTGGCAAGCCGTCACTGCTGGATGCATAGACTGGAACGGGGGAGGAGGGGAGAGGGGGAATGTGTGGGAAAGTTTTGAGACGTCTCAAAAAACTCGAAGCGGCATGCTTTGAAGAGCGCTTCTGCATGCAGGCTGTCGCTGCTGGATGCATAGACTGCATGGGGGAGGAGGGGAGAGAGGCATAGACTGCATGGGGGAGGAGGGGAGAGAAGCATAGACTGGAACTCGAAGCGGCATAGACTGCATGGGGGAGGAGGGGAGAGAAGCATAGACAGGAACTCGAAGCGGCTTAGACTGCATGGGGGAGGAGGTGAAGGGAAGGGAGAGAGGCAGAGAACGAACCATGTGTAGATAGCACCTCCCCCAAGCACCGCCTCGTTGCACACGAAGCGGCAGGATGCATAAACCGGAAGGTGGGAAAAGGGGCTGTCTGTGAAATGTGGAGAAGACTTTTGAGTCGACTCAAAAGGGGCTGTCTGTGCAATGTGGAGAAGACTTTTGAGTCGACTCAAAAGGGGCTGTCTGTGAAATGTGGAGAAGGAAAGGGCACGGGCTGAAACGAGATCAGACTCTCGAGTCGCCTGTCTATCATCAATCTTGCTCACTCACTGACCATACATCCTTGGCATGTATGCATTCACTCAAGTGTCATCACGTGGCGCCGTGCATTCACTCACCTGCCACCGCGCCGCTCCTCCCTGCAGCGCCGTGGGCGCCATGTTGGCATCCAAAATAAGACGAGGTGAATTTTGAGTCGACTCAAAAGTCAGCGCCGTGGGCGCCATGTTGGCATCCAAAATAAGACGAGGTGAATTTTGAGTCAACTCAAAAGTCAGCGCCGTGGGCGCCATGTTGGCATCCAAAATAAGACCAGACGCTTGAGCTACTTGCCATAAAGCACTACCGTGCATCCACTCACCAGCCACCGCGCCTCCCTGCAGTGCCGCCGTGTTCCCGTCCAGAGTGACATTATCGAAGGTGACAGACACCGACTCGCTGTACAGGGCGCCTCCCTTGGACCGCTCTGCCCTGTTGCCCACGAATGTGCTGCTCTCTACCCGCACCGCCCCCGTGCCCTGCAGGAGTGAGGGAGTAAGAAGGAGCGAAGGGATGAGCATTGAGGCATCGTTTGGGCAAGACTTGCTCGCTGTACAGGGCGCCTCCCTTGGACCTCTCCGCCCTGTTGCCCACGAATGTGCTGCTCTCCACCCTCACCGCCCCCGTGCCCTGTAGGTGAGTGCGAGTGCGCACGAGTGTGTGAAAGTGAGTGCAAATGTGTGGGAGTGCAGAAATGACCATCGAGACATCTTGAGATTCGCTGTACAAAGTGCCTCCCTTGGACCACTCTGCCCTGTTGCTCACGAATGTGCTGCTCTCTACCCGCACCGCCCCCGTGTCCTGCAGGGGTGAGGGAGTGGGTGAAAGTGAGTGCAAATGCGTGGGAGTGCAGAAATGAACATTGAGACATCTTGAGACTCGCTATACAGGGCGCTTCACTTGGACCGCTCTGCCCTGCTTCTCACGAATGTGCTGCTCTCCACTGTCACCGCCCCTGTGCCCCGTAGGTATGAGGGGGTGGGTGGGAGTGAAGGGTTAAGCTTGAGGCATCTCAAGTCTCGCTCACTGTACAGGGCGCTTCACTTGGACCACTCTGCCCTGCTTCTCACAAATGTGCTGCTCTCCACTCTCACCGCCCCCATGCCCTGCAGGGGTGAGGGAGTGGGTGAAAGTGAGTGCAAATGCGTGCAAGTGAACACTGATGCATCTCAGGTGTGCAAGAGAGCGTGCAGGTGTGCAAGAGAGCGTGCAGGTGTGCAAGAGAGCGTGCAGGTGTGCAAGAGAGCGTGCAGGTGTGCAAGAGAGCGTGCAGGTGTGCAAGAGAGCGTGCAGGTGTGCAAGAAGCCACCGAGATCGCTATTACAGTAGGCTGAGTACTATAGATCGCTACTTTTAGTAGGCTTGCTGCGATTCGAAACCAACTAATCTCAACCGCAAGGGAGCATGCAGGTATGCAAGAAGCCACCGAGTCTCCTTGGGAGCGAGACGGAGAGGAGAGGATCTCGTACGGCATGAAGTGCTGATAGCCCGAGCATGGCACGTGAATTAGCCTGATGGCCTCTCCTACGTACAGCCCTCAACTCACCTCACACACGTTAACAACAATCACAACAACTCACCCCGAGCACGTGAATAGCCCCGCCCGTTGACCACGGAGCTCCCTTGGAAGCGCGAGTGGGAGGGCTTATGAGACGTCTCGCAAGAGGGAGAGGTAGACACTGTTTAACTGCACTCTTAACTCACGAATTGCCTCTTGCTTCATATCTACCAACTCCCAACTCACCCCGAGCACGTGAATAGCCCCGCCGTTCTGCTTGAGCACGGAGTTTCCTTGGAAGCGCGAGCGAGAGACATTGAGGGTTTCGTATGGCAGGAAGTGCAGCGCTCCGCCCTGGTCTTGTGCTTTATTGTCCAAAAACGTGCAGTTGTCTACGACTGTTCGAGCTCGTGATGTCACTGCATGTAGGGGCGCGAGGGGGAGGGGCGTGGACAAGGAAGGGGTGTGCAACGCAGCTATGTCTTCAGTCGACTCAAAACGAACGTGCAGTAGTCTACGACCGTTCATGCTCGCGACGTGTAGGGGCAAGAGGGGAAGGGGCGTGGACAAGGAAGGGGTGTGCAGTGTAGTAATTTCATATTTTATACAACATACGTAGGCTAGAAGTGTAGCACATTTATAAATTGGGGGGTTGCTTAGTGTACCCTCCAACCACATTTTGTGGTTGGTTGGGATTGGTCCTTAGCTCAACCAATCCCAACCAACACACATTTGTGGTTGCTTGGGCCACAAGCAAGCTCACCCATTGGCCAACTTATTGGCCAATAGGGTAAGCTTCCCTCTCATCTCTCTCTTGCTCATTGTTTGTACTAAAGGGCCGCTTGGCTCATTGTGTAATGTATCAATTCTCTCTCTTCTAACATGGTATCATGAGCTAATGGCTCACGCCTTCCTCCCTCGGTCCTTAGGCCACCCTCTCCTCCCCGTTCCTCAGATCTAGCCCCACCCACGGAGCTGCCCTCCCTTCACGCACCCTTTAGGCGCTGTCCTCCCTCCCCGTGCGCCCCCTAAGGCACTGCCCTCCAAGGCACGTCCAGATCTGCAACTCCAGCGCCCAGATCTGCACTCCCTGCGACCAGATCTACTCCTCCCGCGCCTAGATCTGATCATTCCGCGCCCAGATCTGGATTCCGCCCGCCCAGATCTGCACTCCCTGCGACCAGATCTCCTCCCGTGCCCAGATCTGAACATTCCGCACCCAGATCTGTACTCCGCCCGCCCAGATCTGCACTCCGTGCGACCAGATCTGCACCCCGGACGACCACATCTGCACTCCGCGCGACCAGATCTGCACTCCGCGCGACCAGATCTGCATCTCCCGCGCTGATATCTGACCATTTCGCGCCCATCTCTGCACGTCCCGCTCGTTTGCCGCGGGCTGTCCTGCGTGCGTTCGCCACGGGCTTCCCAGTCGCCCTCCTCGTCCCCCCCCCCCCCCGCAGCATCGCCTTCCTCCCCCCCTCTCTCCCTTCCTCCTCCCATTGTACCCGCAGCAGCATCTTCAGCGGCATCTCAACGGCACCACCAGCAGCACCCTCCCCCTTTTCCTCCCCCATAGCATCGCCCTCCTCCTCCTCCACCCAACCCACCCTCTGCTCCTCCCTTCCTCCTCCCATCCTACCAGCAGCAGCACCAGCAGCGGCACCACCAGCAGCACCCTTCCCCCTTGCCTCCCCCATAGCATCGCCCTCCTCCTCCACCGTCCTCCTCCTCCCATCCTACCTGCAGCAGCACCAGCAGCAGCACCTGCAGCGGCACCACCAGCAGCACCCTCCCCCCTTGCATCCCCCATAGCATCGCCCTCCTCCTCCTCCACCTTCCCCACCCCGCTCCTCCCTTCCTCCTCCTCCCATCTTACCCGCAGCAGCATCCGCAGCGGCACCAGCTGCAGAACCAGCAGCGGCACGGGCAGCAGGGCCAGCAGCAGCACTGGCAACGGTACCCTCGCACCTGCCCTAGCCTCTACCCACCCTCATCTCTATGGCATCGTCGTCCGATTCTTCCGTCGACCTTGCCACGGTTGACGCACTCGAGTTGCTGCCTGACAAATCTGCTGCTAATTGGCACTCTTATGCTCATTTCGTCGAGGTGCTCCTCTCCTCTGTTGTGGTCAGCAGCTACAACCTTCGCTCGGTTGTCTTTCAGGAAGGCGGTGGACTTCAGCCCGTGGCCCCCACCGCTCCTACTGGACCTGCCCCCGCCCACCCTGGCGCCGAGCCCTCTCCCCCCGGTGATCCTCCCACCTTTGCGCCGAATGTCAACGACCCGCAGAGCTCGGAAACCACCATTCGCACCTACTGCACCAATCTCCAAGAGCACCTGCGCCTGCAATTGCGTTACGAGGACGACAGGCGCATCTATGACGACGCCGCTGCCCGCTACAACAAGTACCAGGAGGACCTGGACACCTACACTGCAGAACTTGCAGACTACACCACGGAAATTACTGCCTCGCGGGTTGCTGATCGGCGCGCGCTTGCCATTCTTCTCGCCACCATCCCCTCCTCCCTCAAACGCGAGCTCTCACCTACCTCCTCCTCCCACCTGTGGCGACTGCTGGTCGACCTTTTCGATCGGCAGGACGTTGCCACTCTTTACGCCCTTATCAAGGAGTTTGGAACTCTCTGCATGGATTCCACTTCTAGCGCAGCTGCTTTCACTCGCCGTGTCTTAGACCTTGCGCGGCGCCTTGCAGCACTCGATGTGGTGTACCCGGACACCGTCATCTGCTGCCACCTCCTCGAGGGCCTCACACCTGCCTTCGACGCTCACAAGCTTGCTTACATGCAGCTTATCTCCAAGCACCACACCCCTGCCGAAGTCGCTCAGTGGATTATCACCACCGAAGCTGAGATCCTTCGCCACTCTTCCTCCACAGTTGCAGCAGCCCAGTCGCGCAGCAGCCGGGGTGGACGTGGCGGTGGGCGTGGGGTGGGCGTGGTGGTGGGCGTGGGGGTGGACGAGGCGGATCCGCGGGTCGCGGTGGCACGAGTAGCGGTGGTGCGGGTCGTGGTGCAGCAGCTGCCTTTCCTCCCTGTCAGTACCTGCCTCGCTACGGTCCCACTCAGGGACAGCGCTGCGGCCAAACCACTCATGCCACTGAGACGTGCTTCAAGGCACTCAATGATGAGTGGTTTGCCCGTGGCAACACCGGCACCCCTCCTCGCTGGTCCGCCCTCAACCCTCGCCCCACTCCCCTTGAGGTCCGTTCCTCTCCACCTTCCTCCTCCACCCAGGCCCATCACGCTCTCGCCCCTCCCCAGCAGCAGCAGCAGCAGCAGCAGCCCGGGAGTCAGCAGCAGGGATCACAGCAGTTTGGGCAGCAGCTTCTCCTTTCTCAGCTCCAGCAGCAGCTCCAGCATCTCCAGCAGCAGCTCGACCTACAGCCGCAGCTGCCCCTCCTCCCTCCTCCCGTTTCCCAACAGCAGCCCTTCCCCACCTGGAAAGCCGGGAATGCTGCCTCCGCAGCCCATCTCTCGGGTGCATCTCCGGCACCGTCTGCAGGTGGCAGTGTGACCGCTTTCCCCTCTTCTGGTTTTGTCGGTTTGCTAGGTCAACCTCAATCTGTTGCATCTCCCATGTACCCTTCTTCTGTTAATGAAACTTCGTTCCAGTACTCTGCCTCACCCTCCTCCACCCTTGACTTCGTTCTGGATAGTGGAGCCACTGACACTGTCCTTCGTGATGCTGGTACACTGCGTCCTCTCCCCGCACCCACCTCCCTCCTTGGTGCCGATAGCAATTTTTCCATCCCCTGTCACAACACCTCCACCTTTCCCTGTCCTCTCTTCTTCTCAGATTCTGTCACCGGTCTCCACATTCCCTCCCTTCGTACTAACCTCCTCTCCCAAAGGTCCCTCCAACAAGCCAATATCACGACAGTCTTCCCAGGAGGTGCTAACCACTGTGCCCTTTACCATACTGCTACAGGTCGCCTTCTCTCCCGTATTCACTTCTGTCCTCGTTCCCGTCTGTACACCCTTCGGGTTCCCCCCCCCCCCCACCTGCCAAGTTGCTTCTCCCTCTCTCCTCCCCCCCCCTCCCCTCCCTCCCGCTAACCCACCCCTTCCCCCCCGCCCCCCTGACTCTGACTGTTCCTGTCGCTCCCTCTCCCACCCTACCATCCTCCTCCATCACAGGCTAGGTCACCCTAACTTCGCTACTCTGCGCTCCTATGTCTCCTCTGGTCTCCTCCATGGCCTCCCCTCCTCCCTCCCTCCCCTCCCCAAATCTCCTGCCCCCCCCTGCACCGTCTGCGTTCAGAGCAAGCTCAAGCAGCAGCCGAACCGGAGCTCCCCCTCCGTTGCTGCCCAGCCACTTGATCTTGTTCACATGGACCTTTGGGGCCCTAATCCCTCTCCCACTCGCCAGGGCCATCGCTACCTTCTCGTGCTCGTCGATGATCACAGTCGGTACTCGTCCGTCTCTCTCCTTCGAACGAAGGCGGACGCCCCGGCTGCGATCATCGCCTGGCTCGAGCGGGCAAACACCCATTTTGGGCGCCCTGTTCGCCGCCTTCACTCTGATGGTGGTGGTGAGTTCATTAACAACCAAGTCTCCTCCTATTGTCAGTCTCGTGGCATTCTTCAAATTTACACCCTCCCTCACTCCCCACAGCAGAATGGCGTGGCTGAGAGTCGTGTTCGGGAGATCACCAAAACAGCACGATGTCTTCTTGTCCACGCCTCCTGCCCCCCTTCTCTGTGGGGCTACGCCCTCCTTCATGCCGCCCTCCTTACTAACCTTTACCCTCACCCCCTTCTCCCCTCCACCACTCCCACTGAGTTGTGGACAAAGAACAAGCCTGATGTCTCATCTCTTCGTGTCTGGGGCTCAAAGGCATATGTCCTTATTCACCCCTCTGACCGCTCCCGTTCCATGGGAAAGCTCGCCCCTCGTACCCTTCCCTGCATCTTCCTTGGTCATAACCCCACCTCACCTGACTACCTTTTCCTCCATCCCCCCTCAGGTCGTCTAGTCCGCAGTAGGGATGTGGTTTTTGATGAGTCCACTCCCTACTACACCTCTCCCCCATCCACTGACCCACTCCCCCCTCTCACCCGTCCCCTTGTCTGGTCTGACACCACCCCTCCCCCATTACTCCCTCCTCCCCCCATCCTCCCGCCTCCGCCCCCTCCGTTGTCCCAGTCCCACGGTGCCCCTCCCTCGTTTGGTGATATCTTTGACCCGGAACCTCTGTCCTCTCCTTTCTCTCCCACACATTCCTCTCCCAGTGCCCCTTCCCCCCTCCCCTCCCCTCCCTCGCCACCGACCCGTCCTTCCCCTCCTCCGCCCCCTATTACCCTCTCTACCTCTACCCTCCCCCCTCTCTCCCCTCTCCTTCACCACTTCTTCCAGGCTGTCTTGCATCAACCTCCTCCTGCAGCAGCCCCCTCTGCCACCTCTCCCTCACCAGCAGCGGCGCCAGCAGCAGCGTCCGCAACGGCACCAGCAGCAGGACCAGCAGCGGCACCAGCAGCAGGACCAGCAGCGGCACCAGCAGCAGGACCAGCAGCGGCACCAGCAGCAGGACCAGCAGCGGCACCAGCAGCAGGACCAGCAGCGGCACCAGCAGCAGGACCAGCAGCGGCACCAGCAGCAGGACCAGCAGCGGCACCAGCAGCAGGACCAGCAGCGGCACCAGCAGCAGGACCAGCAGCGGCACCAGCAGCAGGACCAGCAGCGGCACCAGCAGCAGGACCAGCAGCGGCACCAGCAGCAGGACCAGCAGCGGCACCAGCAGCAGGACCAGCAGCGGCACCAGCAGCAGGACCAGCAGCGGCACCAGCAGCAGGACCAGCAGCGGCACCAGCAGCAGGATCAGCATCGGCACCAGCAGCGGCACCAGCAGCGGCACCAGCAGCGGCACCAGCAGCGGCACCAGCAGCGGCACCAGCAGCAGCACCAGCAGCAGCACCAGCAGCAGCATCAGCAGCCATCCCCGCCTTCCACACCTCCCTCTCCGAAGACTCCCATGAGGAGTTCCTTAACATCCACCTCTGTAACCCCTCGCTTCTACCCATCACATTCGACCTCTCCGGCACACCCGTCTTCGCCTTCTCCTCTGCTCCCTCCATTTTCATCCCTACCACGTATGAGGAGGCAATGGTTTGCCCCGACGCCCCTCTCTGACTCGCCGCCATCATCAAGGAGTTGGAGGCCTTTATCGCGAACTCCTCCTTCGTTGATGTGCCTCGCCCTCCCGCCTCTACGAACGTGGTGAAGGGGAAGTGGATGTTTCGCGTCAAGCAGCTGCCAGGAGAGCCGCCCGTCTACAAGGCTCGCTACTGTGCCAAGGGCTTCACACAGCGGTATGCTGTTGACTTCTTCGATACCTTCTCCCCTACCGCCAAGCCTGCTACCGTTCGCGCCGTGCTCGACCTCGCCGCTCGCCTCAATATGGAGATCCACTCGATGGACGTTTCTAACGCCTTTCTGCAAGGCGCCCTCCGCGAGCTTATCTACATGGAGCGTCCAGCCGGCTTTCACCTTCCCATCTCTGTCTGGCAGTTGCGTCAACCTGTGTATGGGCTCCGACAGGCCCCTAGGGAGTGGCATGCTAAGCTTGACGCCACCCTTGCTGAACTTGGGTTTCGCACCTCCCGCTCCGACGCCAGCCTCTTCCTCCGCACCTCCCCCTCCCCCTTCTGCATCCTTGTGTATGTCGATGACATAATTCTGCTCACCGCCGACTTTGCTGCGTTGGAGCGTGTTAAGGCTGAGTTGGGTAGCCGACTCAAGTGCAAGGACTTGGGAGAGCTGCAGCATTACCTGGGCATGACCATCACCCGCGACCGCTCCGCCCGCACCATCTCTCTCTCCCAGGGTCATTACTTGCAGCAGGTCTTGGAGCGGTTGACATGGCCCGGGGCGGTGCCCAACATACTCCTCTTTCTGTCGGGCACCATCTCTCTCCACCCACCTCCCCCTCAACCTCCTCTCATCCTTATCCAGAGCTCATCGGCTCCCTCATGTACGCCATGGTCTCCACTCGCCCTGACCTTGCCTACCCCATCAGCGTCCTTGCCCGTTTTGTTGACGCAGGCAAGCATACGGAAGAGCACTGGCAGGCCGCCAAGCCTGTGATCCGGTACCTTCGTGGCACCAAGGACTATGTCCTTACCCTTGGCGGCCCCTCCCCACCCTCCTCAGCGGCTACAGTGACTCCTCCTGGGCTGATTCCCCGCCGGATCGTCGCTCCTCCCAGGGCTATGGCTTCTCTCTTGGCAGCGGCCTTATCAGCTGGCGCTCCACTCGCTCCTCGGCTATCGCCCTCTCCTCCTGCGAGGCGGAGTTGTATGCCGCCACCATGGCTGCGCAAGAGGCCCGCTAGCTCACCTTCCTTCTTGAGGAAATTGGTGCCCCCCAGCGCTGTCCCACCATCTGGTGTGACAATGCCAGTACCATTCACCTCACTAAGGATGTTGTGTTTCACGGGCGCTCCAAGCACATTGAGCTTCGTCATTTCTTCATTCGCGATCTTGTTCAGGCGGGGCACCTTCGGCTCGACAAGGTTGACTTGGCGGCCAACCTTGCCGACATTTTCACAAAAGCTCTTCCTCATGCGCCTCACTCTTCACTCCTTCGTCTCCTTGGCCTCACTCCTCCAAAGTCGCCGCCCGCCTCTTGATTCTGGCCTTCTAGCCTTATGCATGTTGGGGGGTTGTGTAGTAATTTCATATTTTATACAACATACATAGGCTAGAAGTGTAGCACATTTATAAATTGGGGGGTTGCTTAGTGTACCCTCCAACCACATTTTGTGGTTGGTTGGGATTGGTCCTTAGCTCAACCAATCCCAACCAACACACATTTGTGGTTGCTTGGGCCACAAGCAAGCTCACCCATTGGCCAACTTATTGGCCAATAGGGTAAGCTTCCCTCTCATCTCTCTCTTGTTCATTGTTTGTACTAAAGTGCCTCTTGGCTCATTATGCAATGTATCAATTCTCTCTCTTCTAACATGCAGCGCAGGTATGTCTTGAGCTAAGTTGGAATATACGCTTAACACCTTAAGCGTACAGCGTATGTACGCTAGCGTACATACGCTATCCGCTATACGCTAGCAAATACGCTATACGCTCTTAGATTTTTTTTAGGGCTGCCCGAAAAAAGAATCGCAAAAAAGATGTGGATTTCCTAGGTGAGCATTTCGCCGTAGTCGAAATTCAAGTCCGCAGTCTAGGCAAACGGGGATCTGACTTCGAAGTCGTCAGGCAAATGTTGGATTTCAGATCCCATCTAGGCATTGAAATCCATCCCTTCTACCGCATTGAACCCCACTCTATCTACAGACTCCAACCTGTCAAAATTTCCCAAACAACAAATCTCACGATACTTACCAGCCAGCCCTGTTGGCTAACCCTAACTCGTCATTTCGTTCCCGCTTTCACCAGAGTTCACGCTTCTTCGCTTTCTTGCTATTATGGTTACTCCACCTCCAATTGCACTCGTCATTCGGATTCAGGATTATGCAAGGGCAAGCCTTAGTGAGAATAGGGAGTACTTTTATTTCACCCTGCCCGGAACGTTTTTTCTCTGCCCGAAAAAGCGTTTCTCCAAACCGAACCCCTAAGCGGATAGCGTGTATACGCTAGCGTATATACGATACTCGAATATACGCTGTACGCGTATATTCCAACTTAGGTCTTGAGTCGACTCAATGTGCAGCAGGATTGTAGCTCAATGGCACCACCCAAAGAGCATTCGGAGTGGTCTTCGCTGCGGAGGAAGAGACAGTTGAGCACTCACTCGATACCAACACTAGCACGGAGATGACTCACTAGTACCAGCGGGGAGGGAGAGAGGAGTTGTGTGGTGAGTCACCAGAGCCTCACTCACTACAAGGAGGCCAGAAGGGCTGTAACTTACCAGCACCACCCCAGCAGGGCTGCAACCCACTACCCAGGACCCCTCACGAGCAACACACTGGCTGGTAGGGGAGTGGGTGGGACTCACTAGCGCCACCCAGGGAGCATTCGGAGTGGTCTCCGTTGCGGAGGAAGAGGCAGTTGAGCACTTGCAGATGCCCCGTGTCCACGTACAATGCCCCGCCTTGCCCGCCCTGCGTGGCAGCAGGAACAGGGAAGCAAAGGGGAGGAGAGGGGATAGAAAGAGGCAGTTGAGCACTTGCAGATGCCCCGTGTCCGCACACAATGCCCCGCCTTGCCCGCCCTGCGTGGCAGCAGGAACAGGGAAGCAAAGGGGAGGAGAGGGGATAGAAAGAGGCAGTTGACCACTTGCAGATGCCCCGTGTCCGCACACAATGCCCCGCCTTGCCCGCCCTGCGTGGAGTGGGAAACAGTATAGAGGGAGCAGTGTGAATACACAGGCAAGGCAAAGAGGCGGAAGAGGCAGTTGAGCACTTGCAGATGCCCCATGTCCGCATACAGAGCCTGTTGAGCCCCGCCTGCCCCATGTCCGCATACAGAGCCTGTTGAGCCCCGCCTGCCCCATGTCCGCAGCCCCGCCTGCCCCATGTCCGCATACAGAGCCTGTTGAGCCCCGCCTGCCCCATGTCCGCATACAGAGCCTGTTGAGCCCCGCCTGCCCCATGTCCGCATACAGAGCCTGTTGAGCCCCGCCTGCCCCATGTCCGCATACAGAGCCTGTTGAGCCCCGCCTGCCCCATGTCCGCAGCCCCGCCTGCCCCATGTCCGCATACAGAGCCTGTTGAGCCCCGCCTGCCCCATGTCCGCATACGGAGCCTGTTGAGCCCCGCCTGCCCCATGTCCGCATACAGAGCCTGTTGAGCCCCGCCTGCCCCATGTCCGCATACAGAGCCTGTTGAGCCCCGCCTGCCCCATGTCCGCAGCCCCGCCTGCCCCATGTCCGCATACAGAGCCTGTTGAGCCCCGCCTGCCCCATGTCCGCATACGGAGCCTGTTGAGCCCCGCCTGCCCCATGTCCGCATACAGAGCCTGTTGAGCCCCGCCTGCCCCATGTCCGCATACAGAGCCTGTTGAGCCCCGCCTGCCCCATGTCCGCAGCCCCGCCTGCCCCATGTCCGCATACAGAGCCTGTTGAGCCCCGCCTGCCCCATGTCCGCATACGGAGCCTGTTGAGCCCCGCCTGCCCCATGTCCGCATACAGAGCCTGTTGAGCCCCGCCTGCCCCATGTCCGCATACAGAGCCTGTTGAGCCCCGCCTGTTGAGCAGATGCCTCGTATCCCTAAACAAGGCGCCGCCTCGCCCATCCTGAGTGGAGAGGTGTGGCAAATCTGTTTTTGAGTCGACTCACAAACAAAGAGCCACAGGGAAGGCAGTCGCACATGCCTCGTATCCACAAACAAGGCGCCGCCTTGCCCATCTTGAGTAGAGCGGTGGAGATCCGAACAGTGCGCTGATAAAGGCCTTCATTGGCCGAAACCAACAAATCTCAGATGCCTCGAATGCACAAGCAGGGCGCCGCCTTGCCCATGTTGATAAGAGTGGTGTGGCAAATGAGGGAAGGAGCGGGAGCAGTGGAAAATGCATGCTCACAGGCCCACAAGCCTACACGCCCGCATGCCCGCACGCCCACATGTTATATGCTCTCTCTCACCACCCACCTGGTTCTCTATGAAGGTGCTGTCATTGATGTCATAAGCCACCATACCGTCCATGAACATACTCGCAGCGATCGCTCCCCCCTGAGTGAGGTATGTGGCTGCCTCACACGCACACACACACCCCCCACACACTCACACGCACACACACACCCCCCACACACTCACACGCACACACACACCCCCCACACACTCACACGCACACACACACCCCCCACACACTCACACGCACACACACACCCCCCACACACTCACACGCACACACACACCCCCCACACACTCACACGCACACACACACCCCCCACACACTCACACGCACACACACACCCCCCACACACTCACACGCACACACACACCCCCCACACACTCACACGCACACACACACACCCCACACACTCACACGCACACACACACCCCCCACACACTCACACGCACACACACACCCCCCATGCCCACACGCTGGTCTCTTTCTTTCACGCACCTGGTTCTCAACACACGTGCAGTCGATGATGTCATAAGGCACAGTAGCGTCCATGAACATGTTCGCTGCAATGGCCCCCCCCTGAGTGAGTGAGGTCAGGAACGTGTTGGCCTGCACCGCCACACCTACATGGTAGACTCACTCTCACACCCACCTGGTTCTCAATAAAGGTGCAGTCGATTATGTCATGAGGCACAGTAGCGTCGATGAACATGTTCGCTGCAATGGCCCCCCCCTGAGTGAGTGAGGTCAGGTACGTGTTGGCCTGCACCGCCACATCTACATGGTAGTCTCACTCTCACACCCACCTGGTTCTCAATAAAGGTGCAGTCGATGATGTCATAAGGCACTGTAGCGTCCATGAACATGTTCGCTGCAATGGCCCCCCCCTGAGTGAGGTACGTGGCTGCCTGCGACCCCGGAGGCAGCGTGTTGACAGCCACGTTGCGCCACAAGTAGCTCCTCTCCACGCGCATCGGCACGCCGAAGGAGAGGATTGCGGCGCCGAAGCTGGGCCCGTTGGTGACCCGGTTGCTGCGGAACGTGCAGTCTGTGACGTTCGCCGGGCCGCTCATCATCACTAGCTCTATGCCCCCTCCCTGTTGGCACGGGGGGAGGAAGCACAGGAGAATAGAGGAGCAGAGACGAGAAGAGAGGAGGCATGTGCGGGGGGGGGAGAGAGCAAAGGAGGCCTCATCCAGCCAGCCCACCGTATTAAACACCTCACAACCCATCCAACCGACCTGAATGAGAGCCTCGTTGAACTCGAACGTGGTGTTGTGAAACTGCGGCTTGACTTCCCCTTGAAAGAATGACACCCCGCCACCGGTGATAGAAGAGGAGCAGTGCGCGAAGCGGCAGTGAGCAAAGGACGCGGCAGCAGTGGTGTTGAGGTGCACGCATCCCCCCGCGCCCGACATGAAGTCGGCGGGCTGGTAGACCACGGACGAGTTGAGGAAGGCCGTGTGAGATACGTTGAATGTGGACATGTAGTCGGATATTGCCCCGCCGCCTGATGACTGGCGGAGGGGAGGTAACGGGAGGGGTGAGGTGGGCGGGAAGGGGAGGGAAGGCCATGTAAGATACGTCGAACGTGGACATGTAGTTGGATATTGCATCGCCACTTGACGACTGGAGGGGAGGGGAGGGGAGAGGGGAGGGGAGGGAGAGGGAGGGAGAGGGAGGAAAGGGCGGAGGGGAGAGTGGGGGAGTGAGTGATTGAGCTGCACACAACCCCCAATGCAACCATTGAGTGTGAGGGGGGTAAGGAGGGCGGCGGAGACATGGTGCTACTACTGAGTCAACCTTTTCCACTAGAACTACAAGAGGTGACTCTCGTTGCCGCACGTCTCAAAAGTCATTTTCCACAAGGACTACAACCCCCTCATTCCACAAGGACTACAACCCCCTCATTCCACAAGGACTACAACCCCCTCATTCCACAAGGACTACAACCCCCTCATTCCACAAGGACTACAACCCCCTCATTCCACAAGGACTACAACAACCCCCTCATTCCACAAGGACTACAACCCCCTCATTCCACAAGGACTACAACCCCCTCATTCCACAAGGACTACAACCCCCTCATTCCACAAGGACTACAACCCCCTCATTCCACAAGGACTACAACCCCCTCATTCCACAAGGACTACAACCCCCTCATTCCACAAGGACTACAACCCCCTCATTCCACAAGGACTACAACCCCCTCATTCCACAAGGACTACAACCCCCTCATTCCACAAGGACTACAACCCCCTCATTCCACAAGGACTACAACCCCCTCATTCCACAAGGACTACAACCCCCTCATTCCACAAGGACTACAACCCCCTTGGTTGGAAAATGAACCCCCTTGGTTGGAAAATGAACCCCCTTGCCCCCTTGGTTGGCAGATGGTAGAATTCGAATTCAAGCACCCTCATCCGCACACCAAGCACCCTCATCCGCACACCAAGCACCCTCATCCGCACACCAAGCACCCTCATCCGCACACCAAGCACCCTCATCCGCACACCAAGCACCCTCATCCGCACACCAAGCACCCTCATCCGCACACCAAGCACCCTCATCCGCACACCAAGCACCCTCATCCGCACACCAAGCACCCTCATCCGCACACCAAGCACCCTCATCCGCACACCAAGCACCCTCATCCGCACACCAAGCACCCTCATCCGCACACCAAGCACCCTCATCCGCACACCAAGCACCCTCATCCGCACACCAAGCACCCTTATCCCACACCACACATCTTACCCACGCACACACCAAGCCCCCTCGAAACAAGGAGAAGTTGATGGTAACATTCAACCTCTCACTCGCCATGCACCCTCATGCATGATCCAAGCCCCTTTATCCCCCACCACGCATCCTACCCACACACGCACCAAGCCACCGTGGAACAAGGAGAACCGGATGGTAACATTCGATGCCTCACTCACTTGCCATGCACCCTCATGCATATCCAAGCCCCTTTATCCCCCACACTCACTTGCCATGCACCCTCCCTTCCCCAACAAGCATCCCCTTATCCCCCGCACCATCCTAGTAACCTACGTACCAAGCCCCCTTGGAACACGGAGAATTCGATCGTGAGATTCGAACTCTCACTCGCCATACACCCTCCCTTCCCCGCCACGTCCCCTCCCCCTTCCATCCCCGGCACCCATCCATCCGTCGATCCACCACCACTACCCCCCGCAGCAGCCGCCGGATCCAAACGAGTGTAACAGTCCTCTATTCTCGCATCGCTTATAAGCACACTCGATTCAAGCACAAAGAGGCCGCCGCCTCTTGTTGTGATTCCTCCGAGGGCGCTACAGCCGGAGATGATAAGGCCGGTGGCAGCAGCTGTAGAGTGGTACAGGGCCAACCCTCCCCCGGTTTGTCGGATAGGGGCATTAGCTGCCGCATCTGTTGCTGCTGCTGCATCAGCGCCTGGTGCTGCTGATGTTGCCGTTGCTGTTGCTGCGGCTGCGGTTGCAGCGGCGGCTGCAGTTTTCGCTGCTGATTTCACCGCTGCGACTCTTGCTGCGACCACAGCCATTGCTGCTGCTGATCTTGCTGCTGCTGCCGCTGCTGCTGACCTGGCTGCATTTCCTTCTGCTGATCCCTTCGCGGCTGCAGTGGCTGGGGTTGCTTCTAATGAAGATGCAGAGAACCGGTCGGTAGAAGGTTCAGATGATGCTCGAAATCCGGCAGATGAACGAAATGAAGAGACGGTCTTGTTGGAGGAAGGTGCATGCAAGGAGACCGAGCAGTTTTGGATGGTGACGTGGCGCATTGTGACTGGCTGTGGTGCGCTGCTGATGTGGATCCCGCCTCCTGACTCGGAGGCATGGCAGTTGGAGAGGGTGATGTCGCTGGTGGGATAACGAGGGGAGAGAATTAGGGAGAAGAAGGGGGGGAAGAGAGGGGGGGGAGGGGAAGGGAAAAGGGAGGGGAAAGGGAAGCGGACGAGAAAGAGGAAGGGGGGAAAGGAGGGGGAAAGGGAGGGAGGGCAGGGGATGAGACGCCTCGACAGGGATGCAGATGAAAAGGGTGAGACTACTGGTGGGTTGGAGGGGGAAGAGAGGAGAACGCGAGACGTGGAAGGAGAGAGTGGGGGAAGAGGGATGTCGGAGTTGCTCCCCTCTCCTTCCTCACTCATCTCTTGCCCTTGCCTCTTCCCTGTATTCTGTCCTCACCTTCATCCCTTCCTTCTTATTCCGGTCTTTCCTCACTTTGTGCTGTCCTTCTTGCTGCCCTGTTCCCTTCTCTCGTCTTGTGAGAGATTCAGGCTCCCACACGCAGGCCGCCCACAGTGGCGCAGTCACCTAGCTTAAGTAAGCTTAAAAACGGCAACTCTTAACCACTATATGAGGCGAACAAGACGAGAGAACGGGTCTGCTATGCTAGGCTAGGCTATTTATGCTTGGCTGCCCAGTCGCGAGTAACTCAGCGTGATGGGTTGAGTCTGAGCCGTCTGGGCCTTGGATTGGCCCTCGCCAGATTGCCTGTCTCCCGAGGTCCCTGAAATTGTCCCCCAAGCGCCCTGTAACCCCCAATGCTACCAACTTCTTGCTACTCTCTATAACCCAACTACCCCACATGCAAATTGAATAACACTCGCTACACAACTTCTACACCCAATTAGCACATGTCTCCAATATAATGCACTTGCCATAATATTTGGTGACAGGGACGGGGACAAGGAAGAGGGGAAAGGGAGAAAGCGGGAGGGGGAGAAGGGAGGGGAAGTGTAGCAAGAGGAGAGGGGTTGCAAGTCGCTACAAGGAAGAATGGATTGAGGTGACTTGACAGCATCTCCTATTACAAGTGCACTGCACTACACTGCACTGCACTGCACAGCACTGCAGTCCACTCCTCACATACCACAGAGTACCCCTCTCATCTCACCTCAGAGCCACTGTCACGCCTTGGAAGAGCATACAGCCACCCTTGCCGTTGCTCCGCCCATTCGCCACCTGCAGCCGCGAAATGGTAACCAAAGAGCTGCTGCACGCTGCCCCCCCGCGCACAGGCACTGCTGCAGCCGCCGCTCCTGCTACTGCTTCTGCCGCTGGTTCTGCTGCTGTGGCCGTCGCTACAGCCGTCGCTACAGCCGTTTCTGCAGCTGCCGCTACAGCATCACCAGTGCCCGCAGCAACAGACGGGTCAGCTGCAGTCAAGCGGGAGGGCGGGGACGAAGCGGAGGAGGGAGGAGAAGCACCGCGGCAGAGCGCTTGCAAGCAGGGGCCGTGGGAGCAGTCAACAGTGGCAGGGGGGAGGTGGATGGGGGGGCCGCGGATGGAGAGACGGAGGTGGGGCAGGAGGAGAGGCGCGGGGGAGGAGTGCGTGTAGGTGCCTGATGCAACGTGGATGGTGGCTCCTTCTGACGCGCTGTGGGGGGGGCGAAGAGGGGAGTGGGGAGAAAGGGGGAGAGTAGGATTTGGGCATGCGCAGGAAAGGAGTGAGAGGGGCGAGAGGGACGAGTGCGTGTAGGTGCCTGATGCAATATGGATGGTGGCCTAGAAGGGGGGACGGGGGACGAGGGGGAGAGGATGGTTTGGGGGGCAGGCGAGTGAGTGTAGCTGCCTGGTGCGACATGGATGGTGGCTCCTTCTGACGCACTGTGTTGGGTGGATGGGGAGTGGGGGGTGCGGGGGATTGGGGCATGCGGTGCAAAAGAGTGAAAGGGGCGAGAGGGAGGAGTGTGTGTAGGTGCCTGGTGCGACATGGATGGTGGCATGGCTCCTTCTGAAGCATTGTGTGGGTGGGGAGTATGGGGGGAGGATGGTTGGGGCATGCGTTGGGAAGGAATGGGAGAGGCGAGAGAGACGAGTGTGTGTAGGTGCCTGGTGCGGCGTGGATAGTGGTCCCATCTGACGCATTGTGGGGGTGGGCAGATGGGGGGCGGGAAGGGGGAGAGGATGGTTAAGGGGGGAAGGGAGGAAAGAGGGAAGCAGCAGCAGCCGGGGGAGGGCAGGCGAGGGGATTGGGGCAATCAGCAATGAAATGAAACCTCCTCGCAACACACTTCAGGGGGTAGTAAGGAAGGAAGGAGAGCAGCGAGGGGCTTGGGGTGGATGGAAATGAAACACCGTTGCGACATGCTTTCACCTGGTGAGTGGATTACACAGGCACTAGTTTGAGCCATTGGCCATTGGACAATAGCAAGTGGCATGGCAATGGCAAATCGGTGGAAGAGGGGCAGACCGGGTCTTTTGCATTCAAAGGGATGCAGCAGGAGACGGGCACTGAACATGATGCGCTGAACATGATGCGCTGAACATGATGCGCTGAACATGATGTGCTGAACATGACGCGCTGAACATGATCCGCTGAACATGATGCGCTGAACATGATGTGCTGAACATGATGCGATGAACATGATGCGCTGAACATGATGCGCTGAACATGATGCGCTGAACATGATGCGCTGAACATGATGCGCTGAACATGATGTGCTGAACATGACGCGCTGAACATGACGCGCTGAACATGATGCGCTGAACATGATGCGCTGAACATGATGCGCTGAACATGATGCGCTGAACATGATGCGCTGAACATGATGCGCTGAAAATGATGCGCTGAACATGATGCGCTGAACATGATGCGCTGAACATGATGCGCTGAACATGATGCGCTGAACATGATGCGCTGAACATGATGCGCTGAACATGATGCGCTGAACATGATGCGCTGAACATGATGCGCTGAATTTGAGTGGGGTTGGGAATGAGTGGTGTTGGGAGTGAGCGGTGCTGGGAATAAGCAGTGCTGGGAGGGAGCAGAGAACGCACCTGTTAAGAGCAGCTTGCAGAGAACCTGTGTGGCAGACATGAGAGTGCAAAGGGTGGGAAGCGAAAGCGAGAGAAGGGAGAGGTTTGATATGAGTGGCAGAAAGAGGAGTGGTAAGGGGGTGACATGACATGGCAAGCGCAAAGCAAGCAAGGGTGCAGGACGGAGAAAGAGGGAAAGGAAGGAAGCTGTATGTGAAGTGAAGGTGAGAAAAAAGGCACTGATTGAGAAAGAATAGAATAAATAGAAAGATTTTAATGAGCTCTGCTGCACTCACCGCACGGCTGCTGGGGGCTCTGGCCGCAGCAGGGTGTGAGAAGGCCCCCCTCGGCCACATAGACAGTGGCGGTGGGCTTGGTACAGGTGGTACCTGGGGCAAGGGAAGGTGGAGTGTGGGAAAGATGGGGGCTCTGGCTGCAGCAGAGTGTGAGAAGGCCCCCCTCGGCCACATAGACAGTGGCGGTGGGCTTGGCGCAGGTGGTACCTGGGACGAGGGGTGTTTTGGTGAAAAATATGAGGAAGAGGAGGTGGGTGGGGAAAGGTGGGGAAAGGTGGGGAAGAAGGAGGGTGTAACTGCCGCAGCGGGCTTTAATGTGCCTTCCTCTGCTCGGCCACGTAGGCAGTGGGGGAGTAGGTGTGGGGCAGGGGGTAGTGGTACCTGGGGCAGGGGTCAGGTGGGGAACGGTGGGAATGAAGGAAGCTTTAACTGCCGCAGCAGGCTTTGATGGGCCTTCCTTTGCTTGGCCATGTAAGCAGTGGCAGTTCGCGTGGGGCACGCGACAAATAGGTAAGGTGGGGAGGGGGGCGCACGCGCAGGGCAGGGGGTGAATGCTGTACGCAGACGCACTCGTGTACCGTTAGTTAACAGGAGCGGTCACCACACGTCTGTCTGTCGTTCCTTTGCGCGGCGTTACGCGCTTTTGAGAATTGTCAGAAGTAAGAGCGCACACTGAGTTGGCAAAACACATTGGAGAGTCTGACTCAGAACACGGTTGCTATTACCATTGCTAGGAAAACCAATCTCAGGGTTACAGGTGGTTACCACCACCGCTACCAGTGGTACCATTTGGAGTATACAACCGACCTGTTGCTCCTTGGCACGACGCGAGGCGGCATTGCTTCTGAGTCAGCAACAGCAGCAGCAAGAGGCCAATCAGCGCGCGGCATGATGGGGTGCATGCGCGCCGAGCCGCCATTGGGAAACGAACCTGCAAGGACAATCCCTAGGGTCCTTGCAAGGACAATTCGATTCTTGAGTCGACTCAAAAATGAACCTGCAAGGGCCAGTTCCTAGGGTCACTGTCCGCACCGCGCGCACTGAAACAGCGTGCGCGCCAATGGTAGATAGCCACGTGCCGTCGACTCAGAAGATTGCGACAGGCTGGTTGGCAGATTGCTTAGAACAATTTGGCAAACCGCGCGCGAACAATCCCCAAGGTCCTTAGTAAGGCTTCAGAGAATCTGCCAGTGGCGCAAGCAGGAAACTCTTGTGAGCTTTCCTTGATCAGACTGCTATGATTTGCCGCTTCGAGCTTCGAAATGCGACAATGCCGCCGCGTGGCATGTTTGCTGCCAGCTTGTCACATGTCAGTGGGCAATGTCGTCAGCACACAGCAGCACGACGCATCCTCGCTACTACCTCATTAGGCGTTCAGCCCCTAGGCGCCGAAACGAAGCACATTATTCCGAGTCTCTAATGCGTTCCCTGAACGCCTAAGTAAGATTCTTATTCTACCCCTGCCAGGCAAACGGCAGAGTAGGGAACGCAGCAGGTAAAGTGACGCACCGACAAGGCTAGGAGGCGTTGGTTTGGAAGGCTGAATGACGAACAAACCGACTGTGCGCTGGCGACGGTAACGTCGCTTTGGAGTTTCGTGAACTCCGATACCCCGCTTTGGCGACAGCATGGATCAGAGTGAGGTTTTCGCCGAGAGCTAGTCGTTTCGCTAAGCAACAGCACGTTGCGAAACGTGCGCAGGTGCGATGTGACAGCCTGTCGATCGGCTTATTGCCGAAACTAGGTACCGTAAATATAATCAAGGCGGATGTGCAAATAAGTTGAAATCTGTTAAAACCAGCAGCTAAAATAGTGACCCCCCCCTTCTAGTTGGGTCCAACTTGAAAACGGAAGTTTTGGGAAAGTTGGAAGTTACGTGTGAGATTTTCTTTCAACACCAGAGTTTGCCTCAAAGTGAAGGGGGAACGATTGGATCATATTTATGAACTCTGATTGGTGACAACCTTTCTCGCACATACATGTGCGATTTTGGCGCAAGGCTGCACGACGTGCAAAGCTTCCAATCGTTCCAGTGAATGTACCAGTGAATGTACCAGAAGCTTTGCGTGACGCAACGACACAAGCAGTTCCGACAACCCACACACATGCAACGAGAATGTTTAGGTGATCCAGAGCTAGTCGACCTGTGAGACCAATGCAGCGAAGAACCTGCGGCCTGCTCTTTTAGAATAATATTAACAAGGGGAGGGGAGGGGACGGTAGTGAGGAATAACGACGGGAAAGATCAAGGGCGAGAGGAACAAGGACGGGAATGGAAGCGGAGATGGGAAGAGCGACGTTAGGGGAGCGGAGAGAGGAAGAAAGACGGGAGGGGAGCGGAGACACCGAGGGCGAAGAAAGGGGATGGGAGAACAACAAGAAGACGCGAAGGTAGGGGAGTTCTTGAGGGCGACGAGACGGGATGGAATAAAGGTACGCTGATCGAAAGGAAAGGGTGATGGCAATATCGTGGGGAAGGGAAGGGAGGGGCGATGGCGCGGGTAGAGAGGAGCGCGATGGCGACTACTCGAGAGCGTTTCGTGGTGCCGACAGTGACAGGAACCGTAACGATCGCGCGAGAGGCGAAAGAGCACTTCGCCGGAAGGCAAGCATATATATAACGCCGGGACAGAGCGAAGAAGAGAGCGAGGGCGATGGGAGAGAGGGCGACGGGAGAGAGGGCGACGGGAAGGGCGCGGAGAGAGAGAGCACGACGGGAAGGGAGGGGCGAGAGAGAGGGCGACGGGAAGGGAGCGGAGAGAGAGAGCGCGATGGGAAGGGAGGGGGGAGAGAGAGGGCGACGGGAAGGGAGGGGAGAGAGAGAGGGCGGCGGGAAGGGAGGCGACGGGAAGGGCGCGGATAGAGAGAGCGCGACGAGATGAGAGGGGCGAGAGAGAGGGCGACGAGAAGGGCGCGGAGAGAGAGAGCGCGATGGGAAGGGAGGGGCGAGAGAGAGGGCAACGGGAAGGGAGGGGAGAGAGAGAGCGCGATGGGAAGGGAGGCGACGGGAAGGGTGCGGATAGAGAGAGCGCGACGAGATGAGAGGGGCGAGAGAGAGGGCGACGAGAAGGGCGCGGAGAGAGAGAGCGCGACGGGAATGGAGGGGCGAGAGAGAGGGCGACAGGACAGGAGGGGAGAGCTCGTAAGCGATGGGACGAAATGGGAAAAACGGGGTGGGAGACGAGAGAATGTTTCGAGGCAAGCGCGAATGCGAAGAGGTGAGTGATGGGCGGGGGGGGACGGAATAAGGCCGCCGCGAGGGCAATTCCACGCGAATGTGAAGGTGATGAGCTGAGCGACGAAAGGGCGTTTCGGCGGCGAGCGCGTTCAACCGAAAAATCTCGAGGCAAGTATCGCTACGAGACGCGTAAGATCCCTCGTCACTAGGCCACGAATAGAAGGATGTGGATTAAATCTATAAAAATGGTAGTTGCCTAGGCAAAAATGCCTACGTTTTCAGCTATTCTAAGCTTGGCTAAACTAGAGACTAGAGTGGAAAGAAGTAGTGGAACCCAGGTCCAGCTTGAAGTTGGAGTTGGGCCCAACGATCGCAATGATCGCCGTACAGCCGTCGTGCGGGTGCATCATGTTGAATGCGACTCCTTGTGTAAGGCCTAGAAATTTCGTTTTTGGCGGGAGCCAATCAAATGGGTTCGATCTGCACACACGAAATGTTTGAAACAGTGCTTTGCAAACCCACCCGGGAAGATCCTTTCAACCTGGGACGGGGTTCACTATTCTATATTTCGGTTTTAAACGAATATTCATTCTCCCACATTTCTAGGCTATCACAAAGCTGGTCCGGCCAAACTACGGTCACGAACAAGCTCGAGCCCACTGGACCAATCTCATTGAATTCTTTAAAATGAAAAAAAAAAAGGGAGGACACTCCTTTTCGGAATCCGAATTTGTTGCAAGCACATCTGCAAGTCACAACTGTCTCTTCCTTCAATAATTACATTTTGATAAGGTCTGAAAATCTCGAGCGCAACGGAGTTCTCTAGGAGAATAACAACGTCCCTGCGGCGGGGCAATGGTTACTCAGAAGTAACACTTCTGACCTGGCACGTGGTGCCACTGCGGTGGCCGAGGGTTAGCCGGACACAAGGTGGATAATTGTGTTATAAGATATATGCATTACATTGAGTTATATAGCAAACCCAAAGGACAGGCAGTTACCATGGCGCAACTGTAGAACAGTTGCGCCACGTCGCTTGGGTTGCCCTGTTACAGTTGTGCTGGCGCAACTGCTCAATTTCGGCAAGGGTGCGGTATTCTGCCGCTGTTTGCGCGGCAGTTTTGTGCACAATGCGTGCTGCCTCCTGTCGATTCTGATTCGTGCTGCCTCCTATCGATTCTGACCCTTCAACTGCCATGCGGGAAGCAACCACTATGCACGGTTGAGCCCCTGTAGCTCGATACTCGGGTCAACTGCCTCGATATTGGGAGCTTCGCAGCTAAACTTTGAATAGTATAGTTCATAGCAAGAATGCGCCGTAAGCTTCGTCAACCGCACAAAGCAAATCGTGTTCTATTTTTTTTTCGTCAAAGATGAGAGATTGGCAAATGCAAGGTTTATTGATGAGAAAAGTGTCAGAACATATATATAGCTTATGCAGTTGTGTAGGCTATAGTGGGGTATCCCATAGGGGGTACAACCCAATTATGGTTTCCTATATGTACTCACTTCATTCATAGTTCATTCATTCTTGTTCAAACTTTCTCATGGTATCGAGCAGGTTCCCCCTTGGGAACTGTGCTTAGGGCCCACCACATCGTTTTTTTTTTCCTGCCCGAAGCGCGCTCAGCCCGAGTCGCGCTCCGGGCCCTCACTTCGTCGAGCCGCCCTAGCGGCCCTTCATCGCGGCCCCGCCGCCTCTCTCCTAGCGGCCCCGCCGCCCTACCTAGCGGCCCCGCCGCCCTACCTCGCGGCCTCGCCGCCCTATTGCGCGGCCCCGCCGCCCTACCTAGCGGCCCCGCCGCCCTTACTCGCGGCCTCGCCGCCCCATTGCGCGGCCCCGCCGCCCTACCTCGCGGCCTCGCCGCCCCATCGTGAGGCCCCGCCGCCCTACCGAGCGGCCCCGCCGCCCTTCCTCGCGGCCCCGCCGCCCCATCGCGCGGCCCCGCCGCCCTACCTAGCGGCCCCGCCGCCCTTCCTCTCGGCCCCGCCGCCCCATCGCGCGGCCCCGCCGCCCTTCCTCGCGGCCCCGCCGCCCCATCACGCGGCCCCCGCCACTCTACCACGCGGCCCCGCTGCCCTATCTCGCGGCCCCGCCGCCCTACCCAGCGGCCCCGCCGCCCTTCTGCAGCGGCCCCGCCGCTCCTCTACAGCGGCCAAGCCGCCCAGCAGCCGCGCAGCCGAGCCGCCCAGCAGCTGCAGCCGAGCCGCCCGGCCGCCCACCAGCCGAGCCGCCGTGCAGCCGACCGCCCAGCCGCCGAGCCGCCCAGCCGTCGAGCCGCCCTGCAGCCGAGCCGCCCGGGAGCCGAGCCGCCCTGCCGCCGAGCCGCCCTGCCGCCGAGCTGCCCGGGAGCCGAGCCGCCGAGCCGCCCTGCCGCCGAGCCGCCCTGCCGCCGAGCCGCCCGGGAGCCGAGCCGCCCAGCAGCCGAGCCGCCGAGCCGCCCAGCTGCCGGGCCGCCCTACTACCGAGCCGCCCGACCTGCCCTGCCTGGTGAGCACAGCACCACTGTTACTGCGTGCCCTTCCCCTACTGCTTGCACTACTATACTGTCGTCGTCATGGCTACCCCTAGTGTCCTCGCTTTTGACGCTGAGGGTCGAGCCATTGACTTTGAGGTCTGGGTCGACGACCTGCAGCTGTTCTTACAGTGCGATAGGACGGACGGTCTTTCCCTCTTTGACCTCACCTCTGGCGCCTCTCCTGCCCCTGCTGCTGATGCTGACCCCACTGTTCGCTCTCAGTGGGCCACCCGCGATGCTGCTGCTCGTCTTGCTGTGCGTCGTCACCTGCCTACCACTGAGCGCGCGCACTTTAGTCAGTACAAGAGTGCTCAGACCTTGTACGACGCTGTAGTTGCGCGCTACTCTTCCCCTGCCACTGCTGCCCTGAGCCGCCTCATGCTACCGTACCTCTTTCCTGACCTTGCTGCCTTTCCCACTGTCGCTGACCTCGTTACGCACCTCCGCACTAGTGACACTCGCTACCGCGCCGCCCTTCCTGCTGAGTTCTGCGCCAAGAACCCCCCCCCATGTACATCACTCTCTATTACATAGTCACACGCCTCCCTGACTCCCTTCGCGTAGTCAGGGACCACTTCCTCTTAGTCTGTCCCACCACTCTCACTGTCGACCTCCTCGAGAAGTCCCTCCTGGCGGCGGAGAAGAGCATCGTCGCTGTAGGAGCCTCTCGTGGTGACCCTCGCACCCCCATCTTTGAGGGGTGTTCTCCTTCCCCCCTGCTGCCCTCTGTTGCCTCTGCTGCTGCTGCCGACCTGCTTGGTCTTGAGTCGGTCTGCGCGGCGTCTGCCCCTAGCGGGAGACGCCGCCCTGGCAGGGGCAAGGGGGGCAAGGGCGCGGGTGGAACTGGCGGGGGCGGTGGAGGTGGCGGTGGAGGCGGCGGAGGGAGTGGGGGTGGCGGTGGGGGTGGTGGCGGGGGCGGTGGTGGCGGTGGCAGCAGCGGAGGAGGAGGCGGTGGTGGCGGCAGCGGTGGGAGCGGAGGCAGCGGTGGTGGTGGAGGTGGAGGCGGCGGTGGCGGAGGGGGTGGCGCTGGTCGGGGTGGTGCCCCGCAGCGTAGCGGCTCTGGTGGTGGCCAGCGTCAGCAGCAGCAGCAGCAGCAGCAGCAGCAGCAGCGTTCGCGGGACATCCCCCCGCCCCAGCAGCTCCGTGAGTGGTACACGCAGCGTCAGCGGGGTGGGGGTTTTGGTCCGTGCACCTACGTCCTTCGTTTCGGCGACCGCGCGGGTGAGCAGTGTGGGGGTGCCCACCCCACCCAGCGCTGCTTTGGCCGCCTGACGGACGCTTGGCGTCAGCAGTTCCCCGAGGCTAGTGAGATTCCCCGTTGGGGAGAGCTGTCTAGGGCTGGCGTAGCTATCTTTGATCTTGACTTTGATGCTATCCTTGCTGCCATGTATGCTGTGACTATTAGTGAGGAGGGTGACTGTTACCGGTGTTTCCCGCCCGACCCGGGCATTGGTACTGCTGCGCCAGGTACTTCTGCGGCTGCTGCTCTAGGTGCCAGTGCGTCTGCACTCTCAGGTACTGGTGAGGCTGCGCTCTCAGGTACTGCGTCGGCTTCGGCCTCCCTCACCTTCACGCTTGACTCAGGAGCTTCTCGCTCCTTCTTTCGAGACCGCACCACTCTCACGCCGCTTGGCCGGCCGGTTGCAGTCTCCCTGGCTGACCCCTCTGGGGGTCCTGTCCTCTCTCACTTCTCCACTGTCCTCCCGTGTCCGGCTGCCCCCTCGGGCACCCTGTCTGGTCTGTACCTCCCCTCGTTCTCGACGAACTTGGTGAGTGGTGCTGACCTGCAGGATGCGGGGGTTCACCAGTTTACTCCTGCGAGTCAGCGGGTGACCCACTGCTCGGACGCCCGCACAGGCCGACACCTGGCCACGTTTTCGCGTCGGCCGGGGTCGAGTCTCTACACCCTGACCACTGAGTCTCCTCCTGTCCCTGCTTCTGGCCAGGTAGCTGCGTCGGGTCAGGTGTTTGCTGCAGCGTCCAGGTCTGGTCCTGAGTCTGCCCCCTGCTCGTGTCGCCGCCTGTCTCATGAGACTCTCCTGTGGCACCACCGTCTTGGCCACCCCTCCTTGCCTCGTCTTCGGGGCATGGCTTCCCGTGTCCTTGTCTCTGGTCTTCCCCGGTCTCTCCCTCCCCTTCCTTCGGGACCCGGACCTTCCTGTGTCCCCTGTGTCGAGGGGCGGCTCCGGGCTGCCCCTCACTCCTCCCAGTTTCCCCCGACAGAGGCTCCTCTGCAGACGCTTCACATGGACGTGTGGGGCCCGGCCCGCGTCCGTGGGCAGGGTCACGAGCGCTACTTCCTGCTGGTGGTTGACGACTACTCGCGTTACACCACAGTCTTCCCCTTGCGCAGCAAGGGTGATGTCACTGAGGTGTTGATCGACTGGATCCGCGCAGCTCGTCTCCAGCTCAGGAGGAGCTTCGGCTCGGACTTTCCTGTTCTGCGTCTGCACTCTGACCGAGGTGGAGAGTTCTCCTCTGGCCTTCTGCGAGCCTACTGTCGTGCACGAGGCATCCGCCAGACCTTTACGCTTCCGGACTCTCCACAGCAAAATGGGATTGCTGAGCGCCGCATTGGCATGGTCATGGACGTCGCTCGTACGTCCATGATGCATGCGGCTGCCCCCCATTTTCTGTGGCCGTTTGCGGTTCGGTACACGGCGCATCAGATCAACCTTCACCCCAGGGTCTCCCGGCCGGAGACCTCCCCAGCTCTGCTGTGGACGGGGAAGGTCGGCGATGCGTCTGCGTTCCGTGTCTGGGGATCTCGGGCGTTTGTCCGCGACTTGTCTGCGGACAAGCTGTCCCCTCGTGCTGCTCCCTGTGTCTTCCTCGGCTTCCCCCCTGACGCCCCAGGGTGGCAGTTCTACCACCCCTCCTCTCGTCGTGTTCTGTCCTCCCAGGACGTCACGTTCGACGAGTCAGTCCCCTTCTACCGCCTCTTCCCCTACCGCACTCCTTCCCTCCCCCCGCCACCGCACTTCCTTGTGCCAGGTCCCCCCCCGGTAGACCCCCTTCCCCCTCAGGGTCCTGCCCCTTCAGGTGTGTCCCAGGTAGACGCAGTCGAGCCGGTCGAGGTTGCTGGTGACTCTGGTCCTGCTGCGGGTGCTGAGCCTGGGGGTGCTGACTCTGGGGGTGCTACGCGCGTGGGTGCTGAGCCTGGGGGTGCTGAGTCTGGGGGTGCTGAGCCTGGGGGTACTGCGACTGGGGGTGCTGAGCCTGGGGGTGCGGAGTCTTGGGGTGCTGAGCCTGGGGGTGCTGTGACTGGGGGTGCTGAGCCAGGGGGTGCTGCGTCTGGAGCTACTGAGCCTGGAGCTACGGAGCCTGCGGCCACTGGACCTCCCCTTGTGGCGTCTGGCGGTGCGGGACCTGGCGGTTCTCCGGGTGGTTCGCCTCGGCGGGAGCCCCTCTCTCCACAGGAGCTGCGCGAGTGGTTTGCTCGCCGCTGGAGACGTACTGCTGGAGCTGGAGCTCCTTCGGCTGCTGAGGGTACTTGTGCCGCTGGTCCCGGAGCTGCTGGGCCCTCGGGTCCGCCTGGAGCTGGATCTGCCGCGGGTGTTGGTGCTGAGACTGCTCCTGTCCTTCCTGGCGGTGGTCCTGCTGCGGGTGCTGCTGGTGCTGCTGGAGGTACTGGAGCTGGAGGTGCTGTTGGCGCTGGTGCTGCTGCTGAGGGTGCTGTCCCTGCTGTGTCTGGAGTCGCCGCGCGGCCTCGGCCGTACTTCGTTCCACTCCTACAGCAGGTTCTTGGTCTTTCTCCTCCTGCAGCGTGTCCACAGCCTGTTCAGTCACAGTCCCAGTTAGAGCCCGCCTCCCCACTTCCTGCTCCCTCTCCTTACACTGGTCCCACTGGAGGTCTTGCTGAGCGTCGTGAGCCTGCGTCTCGTCCTGCGTCGCCTGTTCGTGCTGCTCGCGCTAGTGGTCGCGGTTCGCGTCAGCGTCCTCCTCCTGTCCCTGGCACGCACCGGATGTCTTTGCGTCCGTCCACTGCTCCTCTGCGTGCCCCTTTGCATTCTCCTCCTGAGTCCTCCCTTCCTGCACTTTCCGACCCAGAGTCCGACTCTCTTCGTGCTGCTAGTCCTACTGTCACACGTCTCCTTGCTACTGTCGTCACTGACCCCTCTTTTGAGTCCACTGCTGCGTCTGCGCTTGTTGCTGAGCTCGTCGACTTTGCTGCTCGCTGTCGTCTAGACTACGCTGCCGGTCTTGTTGCTGAGTCTGCGTCTGTCTGTCCTCCGTCCGTCGGGGGTGAGTGTGCTCTTGGCACGGACGTCCTTGAGGACAGGCAGGAGGAGTTCCAGTGTCTGGCTGCTGCTTCACCTCATCTCGCGTCCGTACTACTTGCCCCTGAGGGAGACCCGGATGCACTAGACATCCCGACTCCGCGCTCTTACGCGGAGGCCGTAGAGGGTCCCTACTCCTCTCAGTGGCAGGCAGCTATGGATGCAGAGATGGCGTCCTGGAAGTCCACAGGCACCTACGTTGACGCGGTTCCCCCTCCTGGGGCGAACATCGTCAGTGGCATGTGGATCTTCAGGGTGAAGCGGCCGCCGGGCTCTCCACCTGTCTTCAAGGCGCGGTACGTCGCTCGTGGCTTCAGTCAGCGGCAGGGAGTTGACTACTTTCAGACTTTCTCTCCCACCCCGAAGATGACCACTCTTCGGGTGCTGCTGCACATAGCCGCTCAGCGCGACTACGAGCTCCACTCTCTTGACTTCAGCACTGCTTTCTTGCAGGGTAGCCTGCACGAGGAGATCTGGCTGCGCCGTCCACCTGGCTTCACTGGGACTTTCCCTACTGGCACCCAGTGGAGCCTCCGACGGCCAGTCTACGGTCTCCGCCAGGCACCGCGTGAGTGGCACGACACACTGAGGACTACGCTTGCGGCTCTTGGGTTTGCTCCCTCTACGGCTGACCCGTCGTTGTTTCTGCGCACCGACACTTCTTTGCCGCCGTTCTACATCCTCGTGTACGTCGACGACTTGGTCTTTGCCACAGCTGACACTGCTGGACTAGCCTACGTGAAGTCCGAGCTACAGAAGAGACACACGTGCACAGACCTGGGTGAACTGCGCAGCTACCTTGGCTTGCAGATCACTCGGGACAGAGCACGCCGCACCATTACCTTGACTCAGTCACACATGGTGCAGCAGGTCCTTCAGCGCTTCGGCTTCACGTACTCCTCGCCTCAGGCCACTCCTCTGTCTACTCGCCACTCGCTCTCAGCTCTGCCTTCGGATGAGTCCGTTGAGTCGAGTGGCCCGTACCCAGAGCTTGTTGGCTGCCTCATGTACCTGATGACCTGCACACGACCTGACCTTGCATACCCTCTTAGCATTCTTGCACGCTATGTTGCTCCTGGGAGACACCGACCAGAGCACATGGCTGCAGCGAAGAGGGTGTTGCGCTAATTGTGCAGTACGTCGGGCATGGGGCTAGTGCTTGGAGGGCGGAGTCCAGTGGTCCTCACTGGGCACGCGGACGCTTCTTGGGCTGACGACCAGGCTACGCAGCGGTCGTCGCAGGGTTACACCTTCAGTCTTGGTTCCGGCTCTGTCTCGTGGCGGGCTACTCGCTCGTCCTCTGTGCTCGGCTCCAGTTGTGAGGCTGAGATCTACGCCGGGGCCATGGCTGCACAGGAGCTTCGCTGGCTCACCTACCTGCTGACTGACCTAGGAGAGCCGCCTCGTTCTCCTCCAGTGCTGTACGTAGATAACAAGGCCATGCTGGCCTTGTGTCGAGAGCAGCGCTTGGAGCACAGAACGAAGCACATTGCTCTTCGTTACTTTCTTGCTCGTGAGCTGCAGCAGCGTGGTCAGTTGCGACTTGCGTACGTGGCCTCTGAGGCCAACACTGCTGATGTGTTCACCAAGGCACTTGCGCCTTGTGACCATCAGCGCTTCTGCACTCAGCTGGGTCTTGTACCTGTCTTGCCTCACTTGCTCTCCTCTTGACCTTGCTTGTACTGTCACATATATATACCTGCTCTTGCTTGTCTAGCTCTATATATATATGTGCACTCCTGCATGTGAACTGGCCTTGTGGCCTTGTCGTTGTGCTCGGACTGTGTGGTGACTTTGTGATCCACCCTGAGCTTGCTGTGCTTTGCGTGACTGGTCTTGTGACCCCTTGTTCTCCCCCACTTTGCCTATGGGGGTGTGTCAGAACATATATATAGCTTATGCAGTTGTGTAGGCTATAGTGGGGTATCCCATAGGGGGTACAACCCAATTATGGTTTCCTATATGTACTCACTTCATTCATAGTTCATTCATTCTTGTTCAAACTTTCTCAAAAAGGCCCCAGGCAAAGCAAACTTCACTAACCAGTGCTCGACAAGACCAGTGCAAGGTGTACAGGTTTCATGCTCGACGCAGATTTGGAAGAGGAAGTCCGCATGACTGGTTCGTCAACTTCAACGAAGCCAACGAGATGCACAGGCCAACGAAAGTTATCGTCGGTATCAGTTGAGCAACTTCTTCTAGTCGACCAAGTAGAGACTGACCGGCGAAGTTATGCGGGGGCACGAACTTCGCCCTCTCCGGTTTTGACAAAATGCGACTCGCGAGACCAGCATCAAATGCTCTACAACATGGCATATCTGCAACATGCGTGATGTGCACGTAACCATCCGTTGTACAGACCTTCACCTACTTGGTAGGTGGCGCACATGTGCGCAGTTGCTCATATGCGACTGAAGTGCTGGCAAACCGATGTGGTGCAATGTTAGTAAGTGTGTCACGCAGCTGTCAAAACTGCGGAGATAACTACTACAACGGGAGCTAGACTACGGGCTAGACACGGGTGCTCGTGTGATCTCTGCGTTCTCTGTTCCTTAGTCGTTTTCCTAGTGCACACACTGCTTGCTAGTTCACGGGGCAATTTGGCAAGAGTTTCACTAGAGAAAGTTGACAACAATGGTACAATGAAGTTGGCAGGACAAGACTACATCAGAGCTCGCATTCAGATCGGTCGACTGCCAGCGAAGCATGGTCGACCGCGTTCCAGCACGACTTGGTCGACCGCACTCCAGCAGTGCAAAGTCGACGGCGTGCCAACGCTGTAGGTTGACGACGTGCCAGCGTTGCTCCCGCAGTACAGCATCGCACCAGCTTCGCAGATGCTCGCAGATGATTGGCGGGCTAAGCCTCGTCACCTGCACAGCGCACACACCAAGTCAACCTGGCGCTGACGACTGCATCTGATCAGCCACGTCGCCCTCGGGATACCACCACCGAGGTCGGACTCGCCAACTTCGCCTGGGCGACCGTCGCACTCCTCAGCAGAACCTCGTCACCCAGGTAACCTGGTCGACCGGGCAACCACGTCGACCAGCTGCTACCGTATGTGCACGTCGACCTCCCAAGTCGTCGACCACCTCCAAATCGGCCCCACCAGGTCGACCACACCCCTAGTCGACTAGCTCCAGGTCGACGTCACTCCTGGTCGACCAGCTCCATGTCGACCAGCGCAGTTGTCAGCCGACCAGCTCCAGGTCGGCTACCCAAAGTCGGCGTCATCAAGTCGACGCCCAGCTACTCGACGCCCAACTGCTCGGCGTCCTGAGTCGAGGTCGACGTCGGCTCCTCCTCCGTCGACCACCAGGACAGGTCGACCACTAGGTCGACATCACGCTTGGTCGACCAACCACCGAGTCGACCAGCAGGTCTGTCAGCCGACCACCAAGTCGGCTTCCCCCAAGTTGGCGTCACCAAGTCGACGCCCTTTGCAGGTCGACTTCCCAAGTCGACCTCCCTGAAGTTGGCGCCACCCTGAAGTCGGCGCCCGTGCAGTGTCCCCCGTGCAGGTCGACCTCCTCATCAACCAGCTCGCCCACTGCTGCAGTTCGGCTGCTCCCCTTACACCCGACCACAAAGTCGGCTCCGCCCAAGCGAGGACGGGGCCAACACACAACTCCCGTTGACAGAAAAATTATTTATAAATTCTTAGATCTGCTAGGCTACAGCGAGGTGCTCAATATAGAGTACAGTCCCAGCTAGGGTTCACTACTTCTATCTCACTCTTGCATAGTTCATTCATCCCTGCACAGTTCTCTTAACATGGTTTTAGAGCAGGTCCCTCCGTAGGACCGCGCTGTTAGAGCCCACCAACCGTACGTACTGCCCAAGGAGCTGGTGCCGTCGTGCGCTGCCCTACTCGCCGCGCGCTGCCCTACTCGCCGCGCGCTGCCCTGCTCGCCGTGCGCTGCCCTGCTCGCCGCGCGCTGCCCTGCTCGCCACGAGCTGCCCTGCTCGCCGTGCACTGCACTGCTTGCCGTGCGCTGCCCTGCTTGCCACGCGCTGCCCTGATTGCTGCGCGCTGTCCTAGCATGCGCTCTACCCGCTTGCTCCCCTGCCCTGCAGCCCGCGCGCCGCCCTGCCCTGCAGCCCGCGCGCCGCCCTGCCCTACAGCACGCGCGTCGCCCTGCTTTGCAGCTCGCGCGTTGCCCTGCCCTGTAACCCGCGCGTCGCCCTGCCCTGCAGCCCGCGCGTCGCCCTGCCGTGCAGCCCCCGCGTGTCCTGCGCCACTGCCCGCGTGTCGCCCTGCCCCGCGACCCGCGCGCCGCCCTGCTCTGCAGCCCACGCGCCGTCCTGCCCTGCAGCGCGCGCGTTGCCCTGCCCTGCAGCTCGCGCGCCGGCCTGCCCTGCAGCCCGTGCGTCGCCCTGCCCTGCAGCCCGCGCATTGCCCTACTTTGTAGCCCGCGCGTCGCCCTGCCCTGCAGCCCGCGCGTTGCCCTACCGTGCAGCCCGCGCGTCGCCCTGCGCTACTGCCCGTGCGTCGCCCTGCCCGCAGCCTGCGTGCCGCCCTGCCCTGCAGCCCGCGCGCCGTCCTGCCATGCAGCGCGCGCGCCGCCCTGCCCTGCAGCTCGCGCGCCGCCCTGCCCTGCAGCCTGCGCGCTGCCCTGCCCTGCAGCCCGTGCACTACCCTGCCCTGCAGCCCGCACGCTACCCTGCCTGCGCAGCCCTGCAGCCTGCACGCTGTCCTACGCTGCAGCCACTACAGCGACTTCCGCTACTACTACAGCTGCAGCTACACCAAGTGCTTCTGACGCCGTTGCTACTCACTGCCACTACCTGTTATGGCCACTATCACGGCCGTAGCAGCATCTGTCGGTAGACAACAGCAGCTGTCTCACCCGGATACTCTATCGCCGCAGCAGCTTCATGAGTGGGTTATTCAGTGAGGTAGTCCTGGCGGTGGAGGATATGTTCCTGGAGGTACTCGACAGCAGCGACAGTCTCGTAGCCAGGAGACTCTCTCGCCACAGCAGCCTCGTGAGTGGTTTTCTCATCGACGTCTCTGGTAGTGTCGGTGCTGCTGCTCTAGGTACTCGTGAGTCTGCTGCCGCTCTAGGTGCCAGTAAGACTGCTGCCACAGGTGCTAGTAAGCCTGCCACTGGTGAGTCTGCTGCACCAGCTGAGGCCCTGCACACTTTCACACTTGACTCTAGCGCGTCTCGTTGCTTCTTTCGTGATTGCACCACAGTCACACCACTCGCTGCACCGGTCCCCGTCTTACTGCTGACCTCTATGGGGGCCCCGTCGTCGCACGAGCCTCCATTGTCCTCCCGTGTCCGGCAGTCCCGTCCGCCTCTCTTTCAGGTCTCCACCTCCCCTCGTTTTCGATGAACATGGTGAGCAACACAGTCCTTTGGGTTGATACCTTTATGTCTGGAGGGCAGCGTGTTGCGATCTGTACGTGCTCCTGGACTGGACGTCACCTTGCTATGTTCACTCGGCAGCCTGGGTCCAGTCTATACACCCTGACCACTGTGTCTGCACAGGTGGCTACGTTAGGTCAGGTGGCTGCGTCGAGATAGGTGTCTGCATTTGGTTAGTTCTCTGCGTCGTGCTCGTGTCGGGTACTCTCCCACCAGACTCTTCTCTGGCACCACTGACTCAGTCACCCCTCTCTGCCGCGTCTCCGCAGCATGCACTCCCGTCTCCTGGTCTTTGACCTTCCTAGGTCTATGCCCCCCCTCCTGCGCTCGCCTTCCTCGCCGTGCCTTCACTGCGTCGAGGGGTGGTAGCGCGCCGCTCCTCACTCCTCGTTTCCTCTGACCACTGCTCCTCTGCAGACTCTCCACATGGACGTGTGGGGCCCAGCCCCCGTCTGTGGGACGGACCAGGAGCGCTACTTTCTGCTGGTCGCTGACGACTACACGCGCTACACCGCAGTCTTCCCCTTGGGCAGCAAGGCAGACGTCCACGGTGTTTTGACCCCCTGGATCAGCGCTACTCGTCGCCAGCTGCACGAGCGGTTTCGGCGAGACCTTCTGGTCCTGTGTCTGCACTCTGACAAGGGCGATGAGTTCTCTTCCGGCCTTCTTGCAGAGTTCTGTGCAAGCAAGGGTATCGCCCAGTCGTTCACGCTTCCGGCCTCTTCGCAGCGGAATGGTATTGCTGAGCGTCGCATTAGCTTGATCATGGAGGTTGCTCGTACCTCCATGATCCATGCGGCTGCTCCCTATTTTCTGTGGTCGTTTGCGGTCCGATACGTCGCACATCAGCTCAACCTCTGGCCCCATGCCTCTTTGCCAGAGACCTCGCCCACACTCCGTTGGACGGGAGAGGTTGGGGATGCGTCGGTGTTTCGGGGCGCTCTCCCTTGTTCGCGATACCACCGCGAGCAAGCCCTCTCCTCACACTCTCCGCTGCGCCTTTCTGGGCTTTCCCGCCATGACACTTTTGCCACCCTCGCTCTCGTCGAGTCCTGTCCTCTTAGGACATCACCTTTGACGAGTCCGTCTGTTTCTACAGGCTCCACCCACATGCGTCCCATCCGGTCCCCCTGGCGCCTCTCTTCCTGGTACCAGTTCCCCCCCAGGCCCTCAGATTCACTTTTAGGGACGTTGATGCATCAGGGTCCCTGTGAAAAATTGCCTGATTTTTCAGGGTTCCAAAAAAAAAAACCCTGAATTTTCAGGGTTCCTAAAAACAAAAGCCTGAATAATCAAATTCAACATGCCTTTAGGAAATATGCTAACCGATGGATTCAAACCGCAGACCTTTTCATTGCGTGTAAATTTCGCAAACCACTGAGACATTTCACCCTGCCAACTGTCAGTATGTTGTTTATCTATATATTAAAAGTAGAAATGTTGGTCTCTTAGGTGTTTTACGGGAAGGATTCGGAATGTGCATTCAGTGTACACTTCGATAAAAGTCTGAAACATCAGTGTTAGCTATGACGTAAAGGCTGAAAAAATCAGTGTCCCAAAAATCTCAACACTGAAAAATCAGGGGAGGTACACAAAACTAGGCTGAAAATCAGGAATTTCAGGGGAAAATTCCTGATATCGTAGGGCCTGTTCCCCCCCCAGTAGACCCCCTCCCCCCCACAGGGTCCTGCTCCCTCAGGCATGTCTCAGGTAGACCCACCCCCCTTGGTTGAGCCTCTGGAGATCTCTTCTTACTCCTCTGGCCCCGCTGAGGGGGGTGACCCCGCCGCTGACGACACGGCAGCCAATCGCCGCTCTCCACGCTTGGAGACCCCTCCTGGTTTTCTGCCTCGACTGTCTTCGCCGCCTCTGCGACCTGTAGCTGTGGACACTGGTGCTGCTCGGGGTGGTGATTGAGGGTTCTGGGGGTGCTGAGACTGGGGGTGCTGCGAGTCCTAGTGGTGGAGGGGCCGTGGGTGCTCCTGCTGCAGGTCCTGGGGTTGGACAATAGCAGCCGCCTAGTCGACCCGAGACACCCTCACCGCAGCAGCTTCGTGAGTGGGTCGTTCAGCGAGGCCGCTCTGGTGCTGGAGCTTGGAGTTTCCTATACACAGGAGGTGCTACTGGTGCTGGAGGTACTACTGGAGCTGCTGGTGCTAGAGGTGCTGCTGCTGCTGCTGGAGGTGCTGGAGCTATTGGTGCTGGAGATGCTGGTGCTGGAGGAGTTGGAGCTGCTGGTGTTGGAGGTGCTGCTGGTTCTGGAGGTGCTAGTGCCATTGGTGCTGGAGGTGCTAGAGTTGCTGGTGCTGGAGGTACTACTGGAGGTGCTGGTGCTGGAGGTGCTGGTGCTGCTGGTGCTGAAGGTTCTACTGGAGCTGCTGGTGCTGGAGGTGATGGAGCTGCTGGTGCTGGAGGTTCTACTGGAGCTGCTGGTGTTGGAGGTGCTGGTGCTGCTGGTGCTGGAGGTGCTGGTGCTGGAGGTGCTGCTGGAACTACAGGTGCTGGAGCTGTTGGTGCTGGAGGTACTACTAGAGCTGCTGGTGCTGGAGGTGCTGCTGGTGCTGGAGGTGCTGGTGCTACTAGTGCTGGAGGTGCTGGAGTTGCTGGTGCTGGAGGTGCTGGAAGTGCTGGTGCAGGAGGTGCTGCTGGTGCCGCAGTTGCTGGAGCTGCTAGTGCTGGAGTTACTACTGGAGCTGCTGGTGCTGGAGGTGCTGCTGGTACTGGAGGTGCTGGAGGTGCTGGTGCTGGAGGTGCTGGAGCTGCTTGTGTGGGGGTGCTACTGCTGGTGGATGTGCTGGAGGTGCTGCTGGTAATGGAGGTACTGCTGGAGGTATTGCTGGTGCTGGAGGTGCTAGAGGAGCTTCTGACGGTGCAGGTACTGTGCCGTGCCGACCGTTTTTCTACCCGCAGCCGCAGTCGTCCCTGCCACCGCCTGACTCGGCCCTTCGTCATATTCTTAGTCTCCCGTCTTCCACTGGCCTCACTCCACCTCTTCTGTATCCACTGTCTGCCCCGCCCCAGCCACAGTTGCTGCCTAGCTCCCTACTGCCTGCTCCTTCTCCCTACTCTGAGCGGTCAGACTCCTTGACTGAGCGTCGTGAGCATGAGTCTCGTGCATCCACACCCTTCGTGCTCGTCGTGTCGCCCGTCCTCGTCCTCCTACTGTCCCAGGCACTCACGCTATGGTACTTCGTCCATCCTCCATTCCACACTGTGTTCTCCTGCCGTCTCCTCCGGCATCCTCTCTTCCTAATGTTCCTGACCCTGAGTCCGACCTTGCTCGTGCTGCCAGTCCTACTGTCACTCGTCTCCTTGCTACTGTCGTCACTGACCATGACTTTGATTCTACTGCTACGTTTGCCCTAGAGGCGAGGAATTCACAGCAGCTAGCTCCTGGTGGAATATGCAGGGCGAACCGGCCTGGAGCTGTGAGGGGAGAGGAAGGAGGGCGGGGGAAGGCAACGGTGGGGGGAGAGGGGAATGTACAGGTTAGGGCGCATGCTAGGCGAGGAATTCACAGCAGCTAGCTCCTGGTGGAATATGCAGGGCGAACCGGCCTGGAGCTGTGAGGGGAGAGGAAGGAGGGCGGGGGAAGGCAACGGTGGGGGGAGAGGGGAATGTACAGGTTAGGGCGCATGCTAGGCGAGGAATTCACAGCAGCTAGCTCCTGCTCGGACTCGTCTCGACTACGTCGCGAGTCTTGTTACTGAGTCAAAGTTTGTCTGTCCTCCGTCCGTCGGGGGTGAGCCTGCGCTTGGCAGTGATGTCCTTGAGGACAGGCACTTTGAGCTTGAGTGTCTTGTGACCACTTTCCCTCGTTTCGCATCCATGCTGCTTCACATCCCTACCCCGCGCTCTTACGCTGAGGCGGTCGCGGGTGAGTACTTATCTCAGTGGCAGACAGCCATGGACGCAGAGATAGCTTCCTGGAAGTCCACAGGCACCTACGTCAACGAGGTTCCTCCTCCTGGGGCGAACATAGTCGATGGCATGTGGATTTTCAGAGTGAAGCGGCCGCCGAGTTCTCGGCCTGCCTTCAAGTTACGTTACGTTGCTCGAGGCTTCAGTCAGCGACAGGGTGTCGACTTCTTCCAGACCTTCTCCCACACCCCGAAGATAACTACTCTTTGGGTGTTGCTGCACGTTGCAGCACAGCGTGTCTACAACCTGCACTCCCTTGACTTCTCCACAGCTTTTTTGCAGGGAAGCCTTTATGAAGAGATCTGGCTGCGCCGCCCACCTGGCTTCACTGGGTCGTTTCTTGCGGGTACCCAGTGGAGCCTCCGGCGGCCAGTCTATGGTCTACGCCAGGCTCCCCGCGAGTGGCACGACACACTGAGTCCACTTGCGGCCCTTGGGTTTGCTCCTTCCTCTACTGACCTAACGTTGTTTCTACGCACCGGCACTTCTCTGCCGGTGTTCTACGTTCTTGTGTACATCGACGACTTGGTTTTTGTTACTGGTGACACTTATGTGCTGGCCCTAGTGAAGGCGGAGCTGTAGGAGAGACACACCTGCACTGACCTGGGTGAGTTGCGTAGCTATCTTGGCTTGCAGATCACCTGAGACAGAGCACGGTGCACCATCACCCTGACTCAGTCACATATGGTGCACCAGGTCCTTCAGCGCTTCGGCTTCTAGTTCTCCTCGCCACAGCCCACTCCTCTGCCTATAGGCCACTCGCTCCCAGCTCCACTTTTGGACGAGCCGGTAGAGCCCAGTGGTCCGTATCCAGAGCTTGTGGGTTGCCTCATTTACTTGATGACGTGCACTCGACCTAGCCTCGCGTACCCTCTCAGCCTCCTGGCTCACTACGTGGCTCCCGGTAGACACTGAAAAGTGCACTTAGATGCTACGAAGAGGGTACTGCGTTACTTATGCAGTACATCAGGCATGGTGCCCGTGCTTGGAGGATGGGGTTCAGTGGTACTCACAGGACACTCCGACACTTCTTTGGCCGACGACCAGGCGACTCAGCACGTCATATGGTTACAATTTCAGTCTTGGCTCTGGTTCTGTCTCGTGGAGGTCCACTCGTTCATCTTCTGTGCTTATTTCTAGCTGTAGGGCTGAGATCTACGCCGGGGCTATGGCTGCACAGAAGCTACGCTGGCTGACCTACTTGCTGACAGACTGAGCGGCCTCGTTCACCTCTAGTTCTGTACGTCGACAACAAGGCCATGCTTGCCTTGTGTCACAAGCAGAGACTGGTGCACAAAACGAAGCACATTGCTCTTCGCTACTTTCTTGCTCGAGAGCTGCAGTAGCGTGTTCAACTTCGCCTTTCCCACGTGGCCTTTCGGGCCAACACTGCTGATGTCTTCACCAATGTTATGTGATGCTATCATTTGCATTCATGTTTGTCTGCCTCCCATCATATGTTCGTGCGTTGCATGCGTGGTGTGAGCATGCGCAAGAATTATGTTCGGTGTGGTTTGGATTTCTTGAGTGTATGTGAATGTTATTTGGTTGAGCAGATATCTAAAGTGACTCCTCTGCTCAAGAGATTTCCGATGAACCAAGGATCGTCACGATCGGAGCAAGAACAAGAAAGTTATGATCGTTCGAAGTTTTGTTTGTGATACGACGACTTTGGAAAGTTGTGAAGTGACTCAATATGGGGTACAGACTTTTGGGGGTTGGAAAATTCGTCCCCATTACTGTAGATGCTGCCAAGTGGTTGGGAGAAACCAAATTGGGGTTGGCAAGTGTGGCCAACTTGGGTGAGGTGGATTGTGTAGGTTGAGAAAGTGACAAATGTCAAAGTTGGGGTGCCTATAGAGAAGGGAATTGTGTGGCATGGGGTTTCCTTGGTTGGGGACTCTCTTCAGACCTTCCTTCTCGTCCTCCTCTTCCCTCCCACCTCGTTTCTAGCTACTTTAACTTTCTTGTGTGGTAATTGTGAAAAATTGTGATTGTGTTAAGTTTCTATGGCAGCATAGCCCATAGTGCGCCGAAATTCATAACTCACGAAATACTTACTCTTTGTGTGCGATTCAAATTGGGAATTGTAGCCTTGGTTTAGGGCTACAACATACTTGATTTTAGTGGAATTCTAACAATGCGTTTTTTGTGGACGGCATTTCTTGTGACGGTGACTTTTCTGTCCAGAAATTCTAAGCCAACGATTTTGAGAAATTTAGGCTCCTAATCTTCGTAGACTCCGTCCTTAGTTTCTAACAAGTGGTATCAGAGCGATTGAGGACTTTGTGGGGAGTCTTCTGAAGTGTGAAGACCCTCCTAGACCCACCATGGCCTGTGGGTGTTCCTTAATGGAGTTCTGGAGGTTGCAAGGAAACTCTGCCGAAATTTCGTTGGCGCCGAGACTTGTAGAAATTGTGTGGGACTTTGGTGTGGATAGCAAGGGGGAGCTGAAATTTGTGATTGGGAGAAGAGGAGATGAGTCAAAGGAGTGGAGACGTAGCTGAGAAGAGGAATAAGCCGCAACCATCCAAGGTCGAGGCATTGGATGGCTCCAACTATGAGGAATGGAGCGGGCGGATGCGGAGTGCGTTTAAGCGCTACAAGCTGCTGAAACTTGCGATGGGTGAAGAGAAGATGCCGGAAGAAGGCGATGCACGCGATCGGTGGATTGAGAAGAGCGCGGTGCTGTACGACCTCATCCTACAATCGGTCAACAACGACATGTTCCAGCACATCAAGGATTTGGTGGAGTTGGATGATTCCGGACCGAAGGCGTGGAAGCTGCTATGTGACGTGATTCAGCCCAACCCGCTGGTGATTGCGTTGGAGAAGGAGCTGGCTACGGTAGCAGATTCAACAAGAGGACTTCCCTAGGCGCCACACGGGAGGTGGTGCTGCCAACAAGACTGCTGAGGGGTATGGAGCTGCATGAGACAGAAGAGGACGAGGCGGAGGGAGAGGCCGAGGTTGTGGGAGAGGCTTTGGCAGAGGGAGAGGCCGAGGTGACTAAAATGAGGGGCATGGGAGCTCTAGAGGCAGGGGGAGTATCCGAATGGAGGGAGCTTGCTGGTACTGCAAGAAGGCTGGACACCCGTGGTTCAAATGTTTCAGCTGGTCTGAGGGATGGGCACCTCCAGTCATGAAGCCGCCAAGTGGTGAACGTGCAAGAGGTGGCGCTATGCAAGGTTCAGGTGCACAAGGTTATGGAGCACAAGATAAAGCCGACCATGGGATGTTCCTCATGGTTGAGGATGTGAAAGGGAATGAGGGTGATGTGGGCTCGGTTGGGAAGGTTGTGATGCACCTCCTCACTCACTGGATGATCAATTCATGTTGCACAAGTCATATAACCCCACGAGCAGATTTGTTTGATGAGGTCCTGGGAAGATGCCGCTTCAGGTGCTTTGCTCCCTGTGATTGGTGTTGGGAATGCCAAGGTAATGGGAGCCAATGGGGGGCTTGTGGGGCTGGGGAATGTGCTGTTGGTTGAAGGTTTGTCCGCTAACCTCCTCTCTGTGCACCGGCTGCAGAAAAGCAAGGCCAAAGTGACCTTCGGCCCAACCAGCTGCTGTGCAAAACTTGGGAAGTTGCTGCTGTGGGATTTGGAGGAGAAGAGCAGCTGCATCAAGGACCTCTGGCACCTGCCCATAATTCCTTGGAATGGGAAACCACCAGCAACGGCAGCGGCAACAGCAACGGCTAAAGCAACTGCTGGAGAAGAGGAGACTGCATCAAATGATAGGGCCCTAGATGCAGTCAAGAAGGCGCAGCAGCCACAGCAGCCACATGGTGACGTGCTTGCTGGTGTGCTTGCTGCATGGGCAAAGGCTTTATATGGGAGTGGTGAGGCCGATTGGGAGACGTGGCAGGAGAGGCTGTATCATGTGAATTTTCCTATGCTGCAGAAGCTAGTGAAGGATGGGAGCTTGAAGGGGTTGGAGGTGAAGGGGGCAGCGAAGGAGATTGGGAGCTGCCCTACATGCCTTGAGACTAAATTCACCAAGTTCCCCTTCAGCAGCGGCACGGGACCAGCCAAGGCGCCGCTCGCGCATGTGCACATGGATGTGGTGGGTCCAATGAGGGCCCTTTCTCTCTCGGGCAGCCGCTACTTCTTGACCATCGTGGACGATCACACATGTGCAGTGTCGGTGTACCCTCTCAAAACTAAGGGGGAGGTGGCAGCGACTGTTCTTAAGGAGTGGATGCCGAGAGCTCAAAGGGAGAGCAGACACAAGGTGAAGGTGATCTCCACCGACAACGGAGGAAAATTTATTGGCGCTGATTTTAAGAAGGAGCTGAAGCGGAAGGGGATCCAGCATCAGCTCACAGTGCCCTACAACCCTCAGCAGAACGGCGTGGTTGAGCAGTTCAACTGGACCCTGCAGGAAGGTGCTCATACTCTCCTTGGGCGTGCAGGGCTACCGGATCCGTTTCGGGTGACTGCACTGCGGCAGGTCGCCCTTGTGAAAAACAGGGTGCTCGCGACTGTGGGGGACAAGCAGTGGGTCCCCTACACCAAGTGGTATGGGAGTGCACCAGTAGTCAACATGTTGAGAGCCTACAGCTGCATGGTGGTGTTTCATGTGCCTAAAGAGAAGAGGGGAAATCTGGAGGCTTCTGGGAGATGGGGCGTGCACTTGGGGCTTGCTAAGGATCACAAGGGCTGGTTGATATGGGACTTGACCAGCCAGCAGCTGACTGTGTCAAGGGATGTGAAGTTCCTTGAGTCTTTGTACTACAAGGAGTGAAAGCAGCAGTAGCAGAAGCTTCCCACTACACCGCTGATCATTGAGGCTGATGAGGTGCAGCGGCCTTCGAGGCGAGAGCAGGTTACTGTCTGAGAGGAGGAGAACAAGGAGTGACTGAGGATTGGGGAGAACCCTAGGTAGAGGAGCAGCAGCAGCAGCAGCAGCAGCATCAGCAAGATGCTCCACCTCGTACCCAATGTCCGCCTGACCGTCCTAGGAGGGATGTCCGCCCTCCTAACACGCTGAACTATGATAGCTTTGGCAAGCCAAGTGAGGTATAGGGTAGGAGTGTGACTGAGCAGTGTGATGAGGATGAGATAGCATACTGCTATTGGGCTGGATTGCGAGGTTTTGGAGCATAGTGTTATGAGAGAGAGATGTTGCAGAGGGGTGCTACAGATCCGAGCAAAGAGGAGATGTTGGAAGTGGGATGTTGGAAGGAGATAATTGTACATTATAATGAGGGTTGGAGGAACATTGGAAAGGAATTAAGCTTGCCGAATGAGAGTGCATTGAGGATGCATGCTTGAGCTATGGCATGTGGCATGATGGTAGGCAGCCTAAGGGGGAGTTTGTTATGTGATGCTATCATTTGCATTCAGGTCTGTTTGCCTCCCATCATATGTTCGTGTGATCCATGCGTAGTGTGAGCGTGCGCAAGAATTGTGTTCGGTGTGGTTTGGATTTTCTGAGTATGTGTAAATGTTATTTGGCTTGAGCAGATATCTAAAGTGACTCCTCTGCTCAAGAGCTTTCCGATGAACCAAGGATTGTCTCGATCGGAGCAAGAACAAGAAAGTTATGATCGTTCGAAGTTTTGTTTGTGATGCGACGACTTTGGAAAGTTGTGAAGTGACTCAACATGGGGTACAAAATTTTGGGGGTTGGAAAATTGTCCCCATTACTGTAGAAGCTGCCAAGTGGTTGAGAGAAACCAGATTGGGGTTGGCAAGTGTGGCCAACTTGGGTGAGGTGGATTGTGTAGGTTGACAAATGTCAAAGTTGGGGTGCCTAAAGAGAGGAGAATTTTGTGGCATGGGTTTTCCTTGGTTGGGGACTCTCTTCAGACCTTCCCTCTTGTCCTCCTCTTCCCTCCTACCTCGTTTATAGCTACTCTAACTTTCTTGTGTGGTAATTGTGACAAATTGTGATTGAGTTAAGTTTATATGGCAGCATACCCCCTAGTGCGCCGAAATTTATAACTCACAAAATAATTGCTCTTTGTGTGCGATTCAAATTGGGAATTGTAGCCTTGGTCTAGGGCTACAACATACTTGAATTTGACGGAATTCTAACAGTGCGTTTGTTTTGGACGGGGTTTGTGACGGCGACTTTTCTGTCCAAAATTCTAAGCCAATGATTTTGAGAAATTTAGACTCCTTATCTTCGTAGACTCGGTCCTTAGTTTTTAACAACCAAGGCCCTTGGGTCTGGTGAATATCAGCGTTTTTTCATTATTCGTGGGCTTTTGCCCACTTTGCCTCACCTGCTTGTCTCTTGATCTTGCCCTTGTTGTACACTGATATCTATATTTATACCTGCATGTTTACTCTTGCTAGGTTGTGATCAGTGTACTGCCTTGCTATTATAACACTGCATGTGAACTGGCCTTGTGGTTGCATGCTTGTGCTCATAATGCGTGATGATCTTGAGATCCAACCTGGGCTTTGCATTGCTTTGTTCTCTTGCCTGACTGGTCTTGTGGCCGTTTGTTGTGTTGTATATCCCTCACTTTGCCTAGGGGGGTGTGTCAAAACATATTTATATGTTCTTAGTTTTGCTAGGCTACATTGAGGTGCTCAGTATAGAGTACAACCCCAATTAGGGTTTTACTGCATGTATCTCACTCTTGCATAGTTCATTCATCCCTGCACAATTCTCTTAACAGCAACCTCCGAGTTGCGTTGGCACGCCGCCTTCGTATGGCGTTGGCAAGCTGCATTTGTGTTGCGCTGGAAGTCGATTTGCCAAGATGTGTGTATTGTGTTGCTTTCTGATATATTGACTTTGTCATGGTGTTGTAACCGTGTTCTTCCAACTTTTGCTTGTGAAACTTTTGTCAAATTACCTACTAGCAGAATGAACATGCACAATTATTATACAAATATCTTATTCCCCTGACAACTCGTGACCACCCATGCAGTTTACCTCCAATATAGAGTGACTTTCCGCAAGGTTGATTCGACCTACTGCCCCACCGACAACATGACAGCTGTATTCCTCACCAAGAATGTGTCACGTCACCAGTACTATCAATATGCGAGCATCTGCGACGTAACTAAATGCACGAAGTCCTACCTTCCGCAGGATGGATGGGAGTATTATGATATGGAACTTTAGCATAAATATCCATGAAGTAAGAAAGCCTTAATAAGGAATATGTTGGCACGATGAGGAAGACCGAGCGAAAAAAAAAAAAAAAAAAATCTTTAAAAAAATCTTACAGCGTGAATTATTCGAACCGTGGTGCGCTCAGGAAATGATTCAAACGCTTGTTGAGTTGCACAAATTTTCCAGTTTAGATTAGCCATAAGGGGAATGTACGCTCTTTTATTACATGACTAGCTATGAAATTTTGCATAAGGCTACACCCCACTGATCTACGTGCTATAGCTTGTAGGGAAAATATGCCATAAGTGACCAACATGGGATCCGATAACGTGAATAGTAAAAAATAGCACGCGCGATCACTGTATCGGGTTTCTAATGGGTTTGTTAAGTGGGGTCACGGATTCAGTTACTAACAACAGGTAAAAAATCATACGAATGGTCATACATGTAACTCCCGCAGAAAAAAATGAAACTCTACAATATTCCTGCTTGCGCCCAACAATTTGTTAATAATAATAATGATAATAATAATAATAATAAAAAAACGAACGCCCAATCGAAAAAGGATGCGGTTTGGGAACGGATCAACCCTAAACACCTGTTGGAATAACCGAAAGGTTATAGCAACATTCCCGAAGGCTCTCCACTCGTGCGTTACTCCATAACGAAGCAATGCGCATGTATCAGTATTGCAATAGCTCATATAGAGCATGCGGAAGGTCGAGGGTCACCCGAAGGTCAACAGTCGAAGACAGTCAACGGTCGTGACCCTTGACTGCCTAGTAACCGCACTTGGTAGTTACGCAATGCAACATGGTAACTGTCAAGAATAGCAATAGTCGTGGTTACAGTAGCAATGTAATTCAGTTAATAAGGAAATGTACCCCTTAGAGTACACGGCTAGCTAGGATTGCTATTTATATCCTAAGGGGGAGGTTGTTTGCGACTTGCTCCATCGTGTCAACCCACTAAACAGCACCTAATATGTGGTTCGTAATGAGATCAAATGAAGGCTGAAATTGTACGCGAGAAGGAAAGTAAAACTGCAAAAAAGTCCCAAATGCAACACACATAACAACCCCCCTCAAGATACCCAATCAAAACGCCCAGTCAAGACACCCCATCAAGACACCCTATTTATATCCTTGTACTCCTATCTTAAAACTATCTTGTTCTCTTTCAACTTATTAACAAGGTCACTTCTGAGATTTAGTTGTCTTCCTCAAACTTGATAGACTTATCCTATCCACTACGATGCTTCAGTTAATGTCAGAAACTAACAAGCAGGAATGAGTGCATTGAGTAGAAAGTTGGTACAAGTATAACCCTAATTGTGTTGTACCCTATATAGGCTACCCCACTACAGCCTACACAACATAATAGTTTTTGACACACCCCCATAGGCAAAGTGGGGGAGAACAAGGGGTCACAAGATCAGTCAAGAAAAGCAAAGCAAGCTCAAGGTGGATCACGAATTCACCACACACTCTGAGCACAAGCACATGGCCACAAGGCCAGTTCACATGCAGTTATATAAATGGGAACAAACAATACAGTGATCACAACCTAGCAAGTGTAAGCATGCAGGTACAAGTATATAGATCACAGTACAAGCAAAGTCACAAAGCGAGCAAGTGAGGCAAAGTAGGCACAAGGCCTAAAACAGTACAGAAACGCTGATGATCACGAGGCTGATGTGCCTTGGTGAATATATCAGCAGTGTTGGCCCGAGGCGCCACGTAAGCAAGACGAAGGTGACCACACTGCTGCAACTCTCGAGCAAGGAAGTAACACAGAGCGATGTGCTTCGTCCTGTGCTCCAGTCTGTGCTCATGACACAAGGCAATCATGGCATTGTTGTCTACGTACAGAACTGGAGGAGCACGAGGCCGCTTTCCCAGGTCGATCAGCAGGTAGGTGAGCCAGCGTAACTCCTATGCAGCCATGGCCCCTACGTAGATCTCAGCCTCACAACTAGAACTGAGAACAGAAGACGAGCGGGTAGACCGCCAAGAAACAGAGCCGGAGCCAAGGCTGAAGGTGTAACCCTGTGACGACCGCTGCGTAGCCAAGTCGTCAACCCAAGAAGCGTCTGCGTGTCCAGTGAGGAAAAATGGACCTTGTCCTCAAAGCACGAGCCCCATGCGCGATGTACTGCACAAGTAGCGCAACACCCTCTTAGCGGCCTCCCAGTGCTCTGGTCGATATCTCCCGGGCGCAACGTAGCGTGCCAGGATGCTAAGAAGGTAGGCAAGGTCAGGTCGAGTGCAGGTCATCAAGTACATGAGGCAGCCCACAAGCTCTGGATATAGGCCACTCGGCTCTACGGACTCGTCCGAAGGTGGAGCTGAGAGCGAGTGACCGGTAGGTAGAGGAGTGGACTGTGGCGAGGAGAACATGAAGCCGAAGCGCTGAAGGACCTGCTGCACCATGTGTGACTGAGTCAAGGTGATGGTGCGCCGTGCTCTATCCGGGGTGATCTGTAAGCCAAAGTAGCTGCGCAGCTCACCCAGGTCTGTGCACGTGCGTCTCTTCTGCAGCTCCGACTTCACTAGGGCCAGTGCCTTAGTGTCAGCAGTGGCAAAAACAAAGTCGTCGACGTAGACGAGGATGTAGAGCGGTGGCAGCGAAGTGTCAGTGCACAGAAACAGCGACGGGTCAGTAGTGGAAGTGTCGTCCTTAGTGTGTCGTGCCACTTACAAGGCGCCTGGCGGAGACCGTAGACTAGTTGCCGGAGCCTCCACTGGGTACCTGCAGGAAACGACCCAGTGAAGCCAGGTGGGCGGCGCAGCCAGATCTCCTCGTGCAGACTGCCCTGTAAGAACGCTGTGCTGAAGTCAAGAGTAAACCTCGTAGTCACGCTGAGTGACGACGTACAGTAGCACCTGAAGAGTGGTCATTTTCGGGGTAGGGGAGAAGGTCTAGAAGAAGTCAACTCCCTGTCACTGACTAAAGCCTCATGCAACGTAACGAGCCTTGAAGACAGGCGGAGAAGCCGGCGGCCGCTTCACCCTGAAAATCCACATGCCATCGACTATGTTCGCCCCAAGAGGGGGAACTGCGTCGACGTAAGTGCCTGTGGACTTCTCGGATGCCATCTCTGAGTCCATGGCTGTCTGCCAATGAGAGGAGTAGGGACCTGTAATCGCCCCTGCGTAAGAGCACGGGGTCGGGACGTCCGGAGCATCCGGGTCTCCCTCAGGTGCAAACAACATGGACACGAGATGAGGTACAGCAGCTGCAAGACACTCTAAGTCCTCTTGCCTGTCCTCCAGGACGTCCGTGCCAAGAGCACACTCACCCCCGACGGACAGAGGAGAGACAGGCTCAGACTCGCACGGGTCCTAGGGCGACGCGACAGGCCGGGCGGGGTGTCGCGCGGGTCCTAGGGCGGGCAGGGCAGGGCATCGCGCGGGTCCTAGGGCGACGCGACGGGCAAGGCAGGGCGTCACGCGGGTCCTAGGGCGACGCGACGGGCAGAGTAGGGCATCGCGCGGGTCCTAGGGCGACGCGACGGGCAGGGCAGGGCGTCGCGCGGCTAGCAGGGCGGCGCGACGGGCAGGGCAGGGCAGCACGCGACCAGCAGGACGGCGCGACGGGCAGAGCACGCAGGTGCGCGGCCAGCAGGGCGGCGCGACGGGCAGGCAGGGTGGCGCGGCAGCCAGCAGGGTGGCGCGCGGGCAGGCAGGGCGGCCCGGCAGCCAGCAGGGTGGCGCGCGGGCAGGGCAGGACGGCGCGGCAGCCAGCAGGGCGGCGCGCGGGCAGGGCAGGATGGCGCGGCAGCCAGCAGGGCGGCGCGCGGGTAGGGCGAGGCAGCGCGACTGGTGGGGTAGCTCGACAGGCAGGGTAGGACGCTACGAACAGGGTAGCGCACTTCAGGCAGGGAACTATTTGGTGGGCCCTAAAAAACTGTCCTGGAACTGGACCTGCTCTGAAACCATGTCAGAAACTAACAAGCAGGAATGAGTGCATTGAGTAGAAAGTTGGTACAAGTAGAACCCTAATAGGGTTGTACCCCATATAGGCTACCCCACTACAGCCTACACAACATAGTAGTTTGACAGCTGATTTCGAATTGCCTCCACCAACGCCAGAGTCCCCTCCAAGCATTTATGCGGGACGATACATCGACCTCTCGCCGTACACCACGAAGACATCAATACCTGGTATCTTGACAGCTGTTGCGGGCAACATTTGGTGGGATCACCGACATTCATTAAAAATTCAAAGCGCATGAGGCGACCGTGTGAGATTACCATCGCCAACAACGGACGTCTCAAGGCCTACAACAACGGAGAAGTCTGCCTTGAGGCTGAAGATACTCACTTCACAATTCACATCAGCGACGTGCTGGTTGCTCCTGACCTTCAATACAACCTGCTCTTTTCGGCTCAACTCATGCAGTGCGGAGTTGACATTCGCTGCAACTGCGAAGACAAGACCTTCGAACTTTATTATAAAAATACTTGCATCGGCAAGGCTGGCGATGATGACGGGGTCTTCGTGCTAATTTTTTCAGCTCAAGGCACCACTGGCGAATCAGATCGGACTCTTCTTATGAAGACCACTCCTACGGAGCTGTTGCCTTGGTCACACTCTATGGAGATGGATCTTGAGTGGCCCGCTTCCGATGGTATTCTGCGACTGCGCAGTGTCCCAACAGCATCAACTTCCGATCCAGGAGATACCGGGCGTGCAACAATGGAAGAAGAAGAGGACAGCGGCAAATCAGCAAGTGCAGAACCAATCGCCGAAGAAAACAACAGACGCTCCAGCAGCTGGCTGGGGTAGTCCCGGTCCCGCAGTCGGCCCATGGGGAGAAGTTCTAACGCCAGAAGAAGCAGCCGCAGGCGGATGGGGCCACGTCTCGGCATCGGAAGAAGGCGGCGTCACTGCTACAACAGAGGCTGGCGCTGCCACTGAAGATGGCTGGGGAACCGGAGGCGGCTGGGGAACTTCAACCGAAGGCGGCTGGGGAACTTCAGCCAAAGGTGGATGGGGACAATCAGCTCCCGCTTATCCCGAAGCTCCGGGACTCCCTCCTGCGGATGTCACGGCGGTCGATCCGTACTGGGCAACGCGTGGCACCAGCTGGGGCGGACCTTCTCTTCCATATCAGTACGCTCCTGACACACCAGAACCAGTGCAAGAGGAGTCAGAGGAAGAGGTAACTTATGATTTTTTTTAGGGAGCAGTGGAATTACCGGAACCTACCGAGGAGTCGACGCCACCAAACAATGACCACAACAGATTGAGGTTATCGGCGCCGAGTACAGTTACTTTCGAATCCTCTTTGAAGGACTCCCTGTCGCCGACTTGCCCAAGGCGCCACCATCTCAGTATCTGCTTATCACCGGTAACCAAGTTCACGCCGGCGATACCGACGACATCATCGGAATTCCCCGTGCGTTTTTGGAACGGGACTCCATTCGGGCCTTCGCAGCTGACACCAACGCCACCACCAACACAGGACCTGGAAAGGAGCAGAACGACGCAACAGAGAAGCACAAATATTATCAGAAGACTGTTGAATGCCGTGCAAAACCGGAAACTTGGTATCAGCGGCTCAGCCACCCCTCACACGCCATGCTAAAAAACTCTCTCAAGGCTGGCGTCTTCGACGATGGAGCATTGCTTCTCCCTTGCGGAGGGTCCCTTACAGCAGAATCAGAAGACCCCCCTTGCACCGTGTGCCCACCTGCGTTGCTCGCCCACAAACCCTTTCCCGTCTTACCTCCCGGCTACGAACGTTACAAGCCGCTCGACAAAGTCTACAGATACTTTATGAACCTCAGTCAGGAAGGGCTCGACAACGAAATCTACACGCTTACCTTTATAGACGCATGCACCCGTCACGTCTGGGCTGTCAACACAGACAGTTGCGCTCTTGCCTTCAAGTGCTTCATTGCATGGATGAAGCGGGCTGAGCGACAATCAGGACAGAAGCTGAAAAGCTACCAGACAGACGGAGCCCTGGAGTTCTACTCAGCCGAGTTGATGGAGCTCTTCAAGCAGAAAGGGATTGAACACCTGGTGTCTCTGCCCTACGCTCACGAATGGCAAGGAGTAGCAAAACGGATAAACAGGAGCCTCGCTACAAGGATGAGGGCTCTGATGAAGCAGTCGGCCATCCCAACCAAGTATTGGCCGTTTGCGATGAACCACGCTGTCCGGCTGCACAACTTGCTGTCCTCCCAAAGCCTCAAGAACAACAACTCTCCTTACAGGGCCTGGACGGGAAGAAAGGCGGACACGCGTCTGCTTCGGGTGTTTGGCTGCATGGTACAGTACTGGCCACACACAGCAAGGACCAGAAATTTTACTGACTGGGCACGCTAGGGCATCCTCCTCAGAATTGAAAAAGAATACAAGGCATGGATCGTGCTGGACTACGCGACACACGAAGTGAGGAAATCACGTGACTGCATCTTCTACAAGAAGCTAACTCTGCCACTGTTCAATGAACACCGCGAAGCTGACAGGGCGCCGGAAAGGGTTTTCGAGGGACACCGTAGCTTCGCAACTCCACATGAAGCTGACCTAGCAGAGGATGCGGATGCAGCAAATGTCACCCAATTTGACAGTGCACCTAGCATCCCCCTTACAAGACCATTCCACACTCCAACCTTCATAACTGTACACCAATTCGATCCCGATGATACAACTCGCGAAGCCCACAACTTCAACAGTGAAGCACGCTGATCCCTGGATGCAGAGTTACCACCAGCAAACACCTCGCAAGACACCCTCCGCCTCGGCAACGACAGCGACGACGATGTAGTCGAAGTAACCAGCTTCCATGACTATGATCGCCTGCACTACGAAAAGACCAACAAAACTTGTCTTCGCATCCTTGGGCTCACCGTAGCTGTTCGTCACACCTCCCCCAAGGAACCCACCACTATTCGCCAGGCCCTGTTTGGCCCCGACAATGAGAAATGGAAGGTAGCCATGGCCGCAGAAGTCGCAGCCCTAAAGAGCCACGGAACGTGGAAGCTGGTTCCACGATCATCAGCAATGGGGAGGAAAATTCTCAGTGGAAAATGGGTTTTCCGCATCAAAACACTCGCGGATGGCTCCCATGACAAATACAAGGTGAGATGGGTGGTGCGTGGGTTCGAGCAAACTCACATGGTGGACTTCGACCTTACCTACGCACCCATTGGGCGACACACGTCAGTGCGCATTCTCATCTACATCGCGGCCGTCAAACAGCGGCCACTCCGACAAATCGACGTCGGCAACGCATTCCTATACGCTCCCGTTGACGCCATCATCTTCGTTAAGCAGCCGCATGCCTTCGAGGAGAGCGACGGCGCAGTCTGCCTTCTTCAAAATACCCTCTATGGGATCAAGCAGGCACCTCGACTGTGCCAGCAGTACCTGCACAATAGCTACCGCATGACCTTGGGATGTACCGGAATGAGTTGCGCAGCAAGTTCATCCTCCTTGTTGCCTACGTCGACGATCTTCTCTACACCAGCGACGACACGGAGCTGCCGGACCAGTTTGAGGCAGATATCAAAGAAAAGCTGGAGGTGACAATCAATTACTCCGTCACACAGTTCCTGGGCCTCAACATCACTCAGCCCGCCAACTCTATTCACCTCTCTGCCACCAATTATGCGGAAATACTCGCGAAGAAATTCGCTGTCGCACCGATCAATCTTGCCACTCCCTACCGCACTCCTCCTCCTAATCACGAACCGGATACCACGCCACTCTCCATCGACGATCATCGGCTCTATCAGTAGCAGCTGGGGTGTCTCCTGTTTGCCGACGTCACGTGCCGGCCCGATCTCTCCTACGTCGCAAGCCAGGTCGCACAGTACCTGAAGCGACCTGAAGGGGAGAATCTACTGGATCTACGCCGAGCACTTCAATACTTTGTCTCTACTCCCAACGTTGGTCTCACCTACGAAGCTAACTTAACTGCTACCCTACAGCTCCGTGGCTACGTAAACGCAGACCACGCAGGAGACATTGACAACAGATGCTTTCGCACATGATTCATTTTCCAACTCCAACCTGCTGGACTCATCTCTTGGAACTCTCGGAAGCAGGAACTCATCGCTCTTTCGTCACCCGAAGCAGAGTTCATCGCCACCAGCGCAGCTGTTCGCGAAGGACTGTACCTGATGGAGCTCCTGCAGGAAGCGATAGTGACGATAAATAGGCACTTCACGTTACTCTGCGACAACCAGAGCGTGATGAAGATCGCGAACAGGCCCGGCTTCATGAACCGCACGAAACACATCGCACCCCGTTACCTCTTCGTCGAGGACGAAATCGACAAAGGGAAGGTCAAACTCCCATACTGCCCAGCTGGTGATATGGCAACCGATTTTCTGACGAAGAAATTGTCACGTCAACAGTTCCAGCACTACGCCGACCTCTGCCCGATCACCAAGAAGTCCCACGTGGCTCACCATCATGAATGAAGGGGAGTGTTGGAATAACCGAAAGGTTATCGTAACATTCCCAAAGGCTCTCCACTCGTGCGTCACTCCGTAACGAAACAATGCGCCTGTATCAGTATCGCAATAGCTCATATAGAGCATGCGGAAGGTCGAGGGTCACCCGAAGGTCAACATTTGAAGACAGTCAACAGTCGTGACCCTTGACTGCCCAGTAACCGCACTTGGTAGTTACATGATGCAGCATGGTAACTGTCAATGGTTACTGTAGCAATGTAATTCAGTTAATAAGAGAATGTACCCCTCAGATTACATGGCTAGCTAGGATTGCTATTTATATCCTTGTACCCCTATCTTATAACTCTCAGAAACTGAAAACAGCGGAATGGGTTGGATTGATTGGGTTGTGGTAGAAATGCCTAACCTTAACTGTTTGTACCCCATATAGCATGACCCACTAGAGGCTATAACATTTGACACACCCCCATAGCCTAAGTGGGGAATGCCAAGCAACAAGAAACGCAACCAAAGGTCACAAGACCAGTCACAAGTAAGAGAGAAAACAAAGCTCAGGATGGATCACAACGTCACCACACAGTCTGAGCACAAACAAGGGGCCACAAGGCCAGTTCAAGAGTGTACAAGCTAATATATATAGTACACACAAATCAGAGGCAAGAACTCACTACTGCAATCTACTAGACCCAATCTCAACGAGGCCTAACTGCAGACAAAACCGGTGGTGGTCACAAGGCTGAAGAGCCTTGGTGAAGATGTCTGCAGTGTTGGCCTCGGAGGCCACGAAGTCCAGATGAGCCTGTTCGCGTCTCTGCAACTCTCGAAGGAGGAAGTACCTGACGTTGATGTGCTTCACTCTTCTCTCCAGTCGAGGCTCACGACACAGGAGAATCATCGCCTTGTTGTCAGCAAACAAGGTCGGTGCAGAGCTCGGCCACTCACCAAGGTCAGTGAGCAAGAAGGTCAACCAGCGTAGCTCCTGTGCAGCAAGGGCTCCAGCGTAGATTTCGGCCTCTGCGGTAGAAGTCGCAACAGAGGAAGACCGAGTGGACCTCCACGAAACAGCTCCAGAGCCTAGGCTGAAACAGTATCCCTGCGTAGACCTCTGAGTCTCAACGTCGTCGGCGTACGAGGAGTCGTAGTGACCGGTGAGTACAACTGGCTGTGTCCCTCCAAGTACAAGCTCGATATCTGATGCCGCGCCGAGGTACTTCGCCACCCTCTTAGCCGCCGTCCAGTGAACAGGACGGTGTCTCCCAGTCGTAACAAAGCGAGAAAGGATGCTAAGAGGGAAGGCGAGGTCCGGGCGAGTGCATGTCATCAGGTACATGAGGCAGCCCACCAGCTCTGCGTAGGGACCACTGGGCTCGAACGGCTCATCAGGAAAAGGCCCAGTGAGTCTGTGGTCTACAGCAAGAGGGGTGGGTGTAGGAGAAGAGTGCTGAAGCCCGAATCGCTGAAGGACCTGCTGCACCATGTGTGACTGAGTCAGAGTGATGGTGTGAGCGGCTCTGTCCCTGGAGATCTGCAGGCCAAGGTAGCGGCGCAGTTCCCCAAGGTCAGTGCAGGTGTGTCTCTTCTGCAGTTTGGACTTCACCTCCGCCAGTGTAACTGTGTTGGCTGTGGCAAAAACCAAGTCGTCAACGTAGACCAGCACGAAGAAAGGTGTGCGCCCACGACGAACAAACAGCGACGGGTCGGCGGAAGACGGCTCAAACCCGAGGTCGGACAGAGTAGAGCGGAGAGTGTCGTGCCACTCACGGGGTGCCTGGCGGAGACCGTAGACCAGTCGTCTGAGGCTCCACTGGGTCCCAGGCGAGAAGGTGCCAGTGAAGCCCACAGGACGACGTAGCCAGATCTCCTTGTGTAGGCTGCCCTGGAGGAAGGCAGTGGAGAAGTCAAGAGAGTGTAGCTTGTATTCTCTCTGCGCTGCTACGTGTAGTAACACCCGAAGAGTGGTCATCTTCGGGGTGGGCACGAAGGTCTGAAAGAAGTCAACTCCCTCACGCTGGCTGAACCCTCTAGCCACGTAGCGTATCTTGAAGACAGGGGGAGATCCTGGCGGCCGCTTCACCTTGAAGATCCACATGCCGTCCTCGCCCCGGGGGGGGGAACCTTGTCAACGTAAGTGCCTGTGGACCTGTAGGAGGCCATCTCTGCGTCCATGGCAGCTCTACACTGAGAGGCCCAAGGCCCTGACACTGCCTCAGCGTAAGTGCGAGGAGTAGGTATGTCAGGAGCGTCGGGGTCTTCCTAAGGAGCGAGGAGCATGGCACAGAGATGAGGCGAAGCAGCTGCCAGGAACTCTAGCTCAAACTGTCTTTCCTCTAGGACGTCACAGCCAAAGGCAGACTCACCCCCGGCGGACAGAGGACGGACAGGAGGAGCGGCCACAACACGAGTGGCGTAGTCAAGGCGATTCGTAGCAGTGAAGTCAGTGACAGCGGCAGTGAGGACCACGACTGAAGAAGGAGAGGCACGAGGGTCTGTAACAAGAGAGGCGAGAACACGAGAGAGAGTGGGGCGGTACGTGCGGTAGTAGTCAGTGACCGGAGTGGACAGGGAGGCAGTGAGGGACGACTCAAGAGGACGAGGAAGAACAGACGGAGGAGGACGAGGAGGACTAGGACAAAACAACATGGTGCGGAGGTCAGTGACAGGTGTCGAAGGACGAGTACGAGGAGGACGAGAGGTCCAAGTGTGGGCAAGAAGAGAGGGAGACGGAGGAGACTCAGAATGAGGAACACAGCCGGAGCAGAGTCCGGAGGAGGAAACGTAGGTCCGAACACAGGAGGAGAGGAGGGGAGACCAAGGGCCCGAAGGCTAGAAACAGGGGCCGGAGGCTGCTCCGGCTGCTGCTGCTGCTGCTGCTGCTGCTGCTGCTGCTGCGGCGACGGCTGCTGCTGCTGCTCCCGCTGCAACTCCAGCCGCTCACGCTCCACCCGCTGCTGAACCGCCAACCTCTCACGCTCCAAACGCTGCTGCTCCTCATGCTCTAGACGAAGAAGGGCCTGGTAACGAATCGGGTAGGGGTGATGAGGAGGAGTGGTGTCAGGAGATGCAGCAGAAGGACCGGCTCCGTCCTCGACAGTACCCGGCTGAGCACCCCCAGAGCGAGTACCTCCCGCGGCAGCACAACCAGAACCTATAGGAGGTGTACCCGCACCCCCAGCCGTGGTGCCTCCAATGGCACCAGCACCAGCCCCAGACATACCAGCTCCAGAAACACCACCAGCTCCAGCACCACCACCAGCTCCAGCACCACCACCAGCTCCAGTACCCTCGGAACGGGCAGCGCCAACACCCCCAGAACGGGCGGCTCCTGGAGGTGCACGAACAGTTCCAACGCTAGTACCCCCAGAGCGAGCACCGCCAGAGCCCTCACCTCGAGCACCAACACCCTCAGAGTCCGCAGTGGCCGGTAAAGGAAGCGCTGACGGCTGCTGCGAAGGCTGTGAGGATGACTGTGGGGAAGGAGGAGAGACCTGAGGGGGTACCGAGGGGGGGGGAGTAGCGTGGGACACACTTGACGGAGCGGGAACAGAGGGGGGGTACCGGAGGAGTAGGGGCGGGAGGAGGAGGAGCTGGAGCCAGGAAGAGGGGAGGGGGGGGAACCGGGAGACCTCGACAGGGGTACCGTACGTAGTAGGGGACGGACTCGTCGAAACGGACGTCACGAGAGTCAGAGAACCGGTGGGAGGGAGGGTGGTAAAAGGTGAAGTCAGAGGAGCTCTCTGGGAAACCAAGGAAGACACAGGGGACAGCGCGAGGCGAGATCTTGTCCGCAGAGGTGTCGCGGACAAGAGCCAAGCAGCCCCAGACACTAAACCTCGACGCAACACCAGGGGACCCTATCCAAAGACTGGTCGGTGAAGCCCCTGGCCGAGAGACGCGAGGCCAGAGGTTCAGCTGGTGAGCGGCGTACCGAGCCGCGTAGGGCCACAGAAAATGGGGCGCGCGAGCGTGGATCATGGAGGTGCGGGCGATCTCCATGACCAGGCCTAAGCGGCACTCAGCAACCCCATTCTGCTGTGGAGAGTCTGGAAGAGTCTAGGACTGGGTGATGCCCTACTCAGCACAGAATCTGGCGAGAATGCCGGAGCAAAACTCACCCCCACGGTCGGAGTGGAGACAACTGACACGACGACCGCGAATGCCCTCGGTTGCGAGGAGCCACCGAATCAGCGTAGAAGTCACGTCGGACTTCTTCGCCAAAGGGAACACGGTGGTGTACCGAGAGTAATCGTCAACGACCACCAGAAATAAACTCTCCCGCGCAAGGCCAAGGCGGGGAGCGGGGCCCCAGACGTCTAAGTGGAGTGTCTCGAAGGGCTCGGTGGCCGGACGAAGGGAGGAGGAGTGAGGGGTGGCGGGCAGCCGACCCTGGACACAAGGACCGCACAGAGGAGCTGGGGACGGCGGGAGTGGCGGGAGGACTCGGGGGAGGCCTAAGACAAGACGCTGACTGGACATAGTGCGCAGACGTGGAAGGGAAGGGTGACCAAGGCGGTGGTGCCAGAGGAGGGAGGGGTGGGCAAGCGACCGACACGAGCACGACGCAGCAACCTGACTGGACCCGGCTACCTGGTGGGACGGGGAACCTGACGGGGGTCGGTGCGGAGGGTGTACAGACCCGAGCCCGGCTCCTGGCAAAAAGTGGCCAAGGGGGCGTACGTGTCACCGTCCACACAGACCGCGGTGTCACCAGAAGGCTCAACCGAGACCCCGACGTGTTGTCTCACCAGGGTGCCCACACCAACCAGGTTCCTAGAGAACGTAGGAACGTGGAGGCCATTCAGGGAACCGGAAGGAGTAGCTGGGCACGGGAGTGTAGTGGCGTGAGTCGCAATGACCGGTCCCGAAGAGGGATTGGCCAGTGCTACAGGGACAGGCGCCGGTAGCGGGGAGAGAGTCGTGCAGTCGCGGAAGAAGCAGTGCGACGCTCCTGAGTCCAGTGTGAAGGAGAGAGATGTGTCCGCCGAGGAAGGACCTGTACTAGTAGCTAAACAAGATCCTACACTAGCACCTACTCTAGCAACAGGCAAAGATCCTAAGCTAGGTACAGGCGAGTACACAGATCCAGGAGCACCATAGTCAACATCAGCATACATGGCATATGACCTAGCATCATCCATAGTTATATCAAAAACAACAATACCACGAGCAAGAAGTGTCCCCCAGCGTGGCGGCGGGGGAGCGGAGGGGCCGTGGTGCAAGAGGTAGAGGTCGTTGAGACGACTGAAGCAGTGTGCAGCAGAGTGGTTGGGGCGGCTTTAGTGCGAGTCCCTACAAGGACCCGTAAGGATCCAGTACTCACAGGGACCAACGTCGCGGCCTGCCGAGCGAGGTCCCCGACTGGAGGGGGCGCCACTGCGCCCAGTGCTCGAGGGACCCGCAGGCCTCCACTGCTGCTGAGGGCCCCACTGCTGCGGAGGCTATAACATTTGACAATAACTATCTTATCTCTTTCAACTTCTTATCAAGGTCACTTCTGAGACTTAATTGTCTTCCCTCAAACATGATAGACTTATCCTATCCACTACGATCATTCAGTTATAACATCAACACCTGTCGAGTTACGTGTTTAGGGTTGATTCATCCGAAAATGCATCCAGGTTCCTTGTTGTTGTTGTTGTTGCTGTTGTTGCTGTTGTTGTTGTTGTTGTTGTTGTTGTTGTTGTTGTTGTTGTTGTTGTTGTTGTTGTTGTTGTTGTTGTTGTTGTTGTTGTTGTTGTTGTTGTTGTTGTTGTTGTTGTTTGTTTGTTTGTTTGTTTTTTTTTTTTTTTTTTTTTTTTTGGGCGGGAGTTTCATCTATGACCATACGCGTGCGTGATTTTTTAGCTGTTAAAAGTGACTGATTACGTGAAACGTTTTATCAATCGCGTGAATACACCCTTTGCAGTGAGTGTACCCTATATATTTTTTTCAAAGATGTTATCGAGTCCCATGTTCGTTACTGCTACGAGTGCAATTGAGTGAATGAACGAGAATTGCACTATCGAAGCAAGAATACAATGAGCGAAGGCATGAGCGAAGAATATATAGCGAAACTACAGTGGTAACGGTAATGGACTGTGGTTGTCGCGCGACGGGCCTGAGACTGAGGTTGGGAAAAAGTGTCGAAGCAGAGGCCCGGAGCGCGGGTTACCCGCCGAGCCGTGAGGTCGGGGTGCGATGTGCGAAGGTGGCGGGCGGATTGTCGATGCGAGGGTGGCGAGTGGCAACGGTGCTGACTGTGGTACTACAGTGCTGTACGCGTTGAGCAGGGATGCGAAGTAAGGAAAAGGAATTTTCCTTACACTACCCCCTCTCCTAAGGAGGTCCTCCTTACGAAAGTGCATGTACATCCCTGAAATTTCGGCTGCGCAGATACTCAGTGAGGACGGGGTGGTTTTCGATTCTGTCCAGGGGAACCCAATTGTCTTCGGTGGGTGTACGGTCCTTCTAGCGGAGTAAGAACTCGATCCTTCGGGCTCCTCGAGGGTCGCGAACTCTGTGACTCAGGATTTTTTCGGGGGTGATGATTGGTTCAGTTGGTGGTCTTGTCATGCTGGCTGGGCGATTGCGTGGTAGTTGGCTCGTGGACGGGACGTAAGGGCGAAGTAGGCTGACGTGGAATGAGGGGCTGACGTACCAGTCAGCAGGGAGGAGGAGGTGGGCGGTGACGGGTGTAAGCATGTGGCTTATGCGAAATGGCCCGCAGTATCCGGGGCGGAGTTTCGGGGTGATGGGCAGTCGGAGGTTCTGAGTGTCAAGTAAAACTAAGTCGTCGGACTGGTAAGTGACAGGTCGGCGGTGGCGGTCGGCGTTGCGTTTAGCGATGATGTTTGATTTTTTTTTTGCGTCTACTGCCCGGGTCCGTGCTGCTTGTAATATTTCGGCGAACTGTTGTGCTCGTGGTACTGGGTTGTCGGGATTCGGGGTCATGGGTACTGTCGGGTCTTGTCCGTAGTTTAGGTAAAATGGTGACTGTTGGGTCGTGGCGGATGGCGAGTTGTTGTACGCGAATTCGATTAGTGGCAGTTGCTGTTCCCACGTGGTCAGGTCGTCACACGTGGCCCTGATGAGCTGTTCCATGGTCTGATTTGTCCATTCTGTCTGTCCGTCAATTTCGGGGTGGTATGATGAACTGAACTGCAGTCGTGTGCCGAACTGCTGCCATAGGTTCCGCCAGAAGTTGCTGGTGAATTTCGTATCGCGGTCGCTGATGATCGCGGCTGGTATCCCGTGCAGTCGAACGACGGTGGAGTTGAAGAGGCGTGTTGTTTCTTCGGCTGTGATTGATTTTTTGCAGGCTGCGAAATGTGCCATTTTCGTCAGTCGATCGACGACGACCAGGATCGCGTCGTTCCCATTCGCCCCGGCTGGTAACCCCGTGACGAAGTCCATCGTCACCTGCTGCCAAGCACGCTCTGGGGGTGGTATCGGCTGTAACTGTCCCGCCGGCCGCTGTCGTGATGATTTCATGAGCTGACAAGTGGGACACGATGCCACGTGTCGCTGTACGTCAGTCAACATTTCGGGCCAGTAATAATACCGCTGCAGCTGCTGCCGTGTTTTTTCTACTCCGAAATGCCCCGAGGTAACCCCGTCGTGTGCCTCCTGTAACAGTAATTCCCGTAGCAGTGTATACCCAGGCACCCAAATGCGGTCAGTCCCGGTTTTTACTTAATAGACTCCCTTTGCTGCTGCGAACTGCTGCGAATTTCCTCCTGTGAAGAATGGATCCGTTTGGTACCCGTGGGTGAATAGGCCTGTCAGTAGCGGGCTTGTCTGGGCGAGTAGTATTGCGTGGATCTGGGCAGTGGGGCGGGTCAGTGCGTCGGCGATGTTCGAGGCTCCCTTTTTGTAAGTGACCGTGTAGTGAAAGTTGGACTCGAGGAAATCGAGCCAGCGAATCTGTCGTGGGTTGAGGTGTGGCTGTGCGCGAAGGTACTGTAGTGATTTATGGTCTGTCCGTACTGTCACGTCCGCGCCAGTCAAGTAACAGCGCCATACTTTGAACGCGTGCACGATCGCAAGCATTTTGCGGTCGTGTATCGGGTATTTTTTCTCGGGCGGATGCAGTTTTCGTGACTCGTATGCGATAGGCTGTAGGCCATTGCCAAAATCCTGTAGCAGTACGGCTCCGATGGCGATATCGCTTGCGTCGGTAACTACTTCGAATGGGCGGTGTGGGTCGGCGATGCGCAGGACGGGCGGTGAACAGAGAACATTTTTCAGGGCAGAGAAGGCAGCATGCTCTTTCTCCCCCCACGTAAAAGCGACCCCCTTCCGCAGTAAATCCGTCAGTGGGGCAGTTAACCGTGCCATATCGGGGACGAACCGACGCACATAATTAACGAACCCTAAAAAGCTCTGCAGCTCCGTGATGTTCGTCGGGGGATGCCACGCTTTTACCGTATCCAGCTTTTTTGGGTCGATTTCAACTCCAGCCTCCGAAATAACATGCCCCAAAAATTCTAACCTATCCTGGAAGAACTCGCACTTGGAACCCTTGGTCAGTAATCTGTGCTCGTCTAAAACCTTAAATACTACTTCCAGATCTGCTAAGTGCTACTGCTTATCCCGACTGTAAACTAGGATGTCGTCGAGGTACACGATCACGCATGTATCTAAGAGCGGCCTGAATGCCTCGTTCATGGTCATCTGAAAAGTCGCCGGTGCGTTGGTCAGCCCGAATGGCATCACAGTGTACTCGAACGACCCGTACCTAGTCCTGAAAGCTGTTTTGGCGCAGTCCGATGGTTCGACCCTAATTTGATGGTAACCTCCCCGTAAATCTATTTTCGAAAAAACCCGTGCTGTTCGCAGTTGGTCGATCAGTTCGTCGGCGCGGGGAATGGGGTACCGCGACTTGACTGTTACCCTGTTCAATGCTCTGTAGTCGATACACATGCGAAAACCCCCGTCTTTCTTCGGCGTGAATAGTATCGGTGCGGCGAACGGTGACGAGCTCGGTCTGATGAATTTTTTCTCTAACAGGTAATCTAACTGCTTCCTTAGTTCGTCGAGCTCGGGCTGTGTCAGTCTGAACTGGCGCTGTACGGTTGGCTGTGCCCCCGGTTCTAATTCGATTCGGTGGTCATGTGCTCGTTGAGGTGGCAGTCCTTCCGGTAAGTCGTCGGGGAAAATCCCGGGGTATCGTTTCAACAGTTCCTGTAATTCGGGCGGTACAGCTGCCAGCAGTTTCTTGAAATCACTCGGCTGCTCTGTTTCCTCTACTACTGCGATGTCTACTGCGTACACGTCAGCTCCAGCAGCGACAGCCCGTTTCATTGTGATGGCGTTGACGTGTACCGTTGATGACTCGGGCGACTGCCAGCGAGGTAGCTCGACCCAGTTACCACTACTTCGCACGGTGCAGCTACCCGTCGTCCAGTCAATTCGCGGGTTATACCGTGGCAGCCAATCACGTCCCAGTAAAATATCGTGCCCATCCAGTGTTGTTGCGAGCATTTCCTGTGTAAACCCGAAATTTCCCCCGCAGCGGACTTTGACTCTTTCTACCTTTTCCCGTATGGCCAGTGGCGTGCCGTCGACTAAGCGTGCATCTATCTCCGGTAAACAACGGCTAAGTGTCAGTTGCAGTTTTCGTGCGGTTGCGGTATTAACTAAACTGCGGCTTGCTCCTCCGTCGATAAAAATCTTCACTGCTGCTCCCTGTATTTTCCCGTGGATCAGTACTGGGCAATCCGTCGCTGTACCCTCCTTATTCGTCCGAGTCCGATCGATAGCATGAATCGGTACTGTGACTCGGTTAGGGTCGGTGGGGTTGGGCGAGCAGGCAGTCTCGTCAGTAGTTGGCCCGATTCCTGAGAAACTTAGAACGAGAATGAATGAACTAAGGAATGAAAGTGATACAAATATGAAACCCTAGAATTGTGTACCCCTTGGTATCTAACCCGCTACAGCCTACACAGGCTAGATCATATAAGTTTGACACACCCCCATAGGCAAAGTGGGGGAGAACAAGGGGTCACAAGACCAGTCAAACAAAGCAAGGCAAAGCAAGCTCAGGGTGGATCACAACGTCACCACACATTCCGAGCACAAGTTCAAGGCCACAAGGCCAGTTCACATGCATGAGTACACGCATATATATAACGCTAAACAAGCAAGAGCAGGTATATATATATATGTAACAGTACAAGCAAGGTCAAGAAGTGAGCAAGTGAGGCAAGGTAGGTACAAGACCTAACAGAGTACAGAAGCGCTGATGGTCACAAGGCGCAAGTACCTTGGTGAAGATATCAGCAGTGTTGGCCTCAGAGGCCACGTAAGCAAGACGCAGCTGACCGCGCTGCTGCAGCTCACGAGCAAGGAAGTAGCGAAGAGCGATGTGCTTCGTTCTGTGCTCCAGTCTGTGCTCCCGACACAAGGCAAGCATAGCCTTGTTGTCTACGTACAGAACTGGAGGAGAACGAGGCGGCTCTCCTAGGTCAGTCAGCAGGTAGGTGAGCCAGCGTAGCTCCTGTGCAGCCATGGCCCCTGCGTAGATCTCAGCCTCACAACTGGAGCCGAGAACAGAAGACGAGCGGGTAGACCGCCACGAAACAGAGCCGGAGCCAAGGCTGAAGGTGTAACCATGTGACGACCGCTGCGTAGCCTGGTCGTCAGCCCAAGAAGCGTCTGCGTGACCAGTGAGGACCACTGGACTCCGCCCTCCAAGCACAAGCCCCATGCCTGACGTACTGCACAAGTAGCGCAACACCCTCTTCGCTGCAGCCATGTGCTCTGGTCTGTGTCTCCCAGGAGCAACATAGCGTGCCAGAATGCTAAGAGGGTATGCAAGGTCAGGTCGAGTGCAGGTCATCAGGTACATGAGGCGGCCAACAAGCTCTGGGTACGGGCCACTCGACTCTACGGACTCATCCGAAGGCAGAGCTGAGAGCGAGTGGCGAGTAGACAGAGGAGTGGCCTGAGGCGAGGAGTACGTGAAGCCGAAGCGCTGAAGGACCTGCTGCACCATGTGTGACTGAGTCAGGGTAATGGTGCGCTGTGCTCTATCCCGGGTGATCTGCAAGCCAAGGTAGCTGCGCAGTTCACCCAGGTCTGTGCACGTGTGTCTCTTCTGCAGCTCGGACTTCACGTGGGCGAGTCCAGCAGTGTCAGCTGTGGCAAAGACCAAGTCGTCGACGTACACGAGGATGTAGAACGGCGGCAAAGAAGTGTCGGTGCGCAGAAACAGCGACGGGTCGGCAGTACAAGGAGCAAACCCAAGAGCCGCAAGTGTAGTCCTCAGTGTGTCGTGCCACTCACGAGGTGCCTGGCGGAGACCGTAGACTGGCCGCCGGAGGCTCCACTGGGTACCAGGAGGAAAAGACCCAGTGAAGCCAGGTGGGCGGCGCAGCCAGATCTCCTCGTGCAGGCTGCCCTGCAAGAAAGCAGTGCTGAAGTCAAGAGAGTGAAGCTCGTAGTCACGGTGAGCGGCTATGTGCAGCAGTACCCGAAGAGTGGTCATCTTCGGGGTGGGAGAGAAGGTCTGAAAGTAGTCAACTCCCTGCCGCTGACTGAAGCCACGAGCCACGTAGCGCGCCTTGAAGGCAGGCGGAGAACCCGGCGGCCGCTTCACCCTGAAAATCCACATGCCCCTGACGATGTTCGCCACAGGAGGGGGAACCTCGTCGACGTAGGTGCCTGTGGACTTCCAGGAAGCCATCTCTGCATCCATGGCTGCCTGCCACTGAGAGGAGTAGGGACCCTCTATCGCCTCCGCGTAAGAGCGCGGAGTCGGGATGTCTGGTGCATCCGGGTCTCCCTCAGGGGCAAGCAGCATGGACACGAGATGAGGTGAAGCAGCAGCAAAGCACTGGAACTCCTCCTGCCTGTCCTCAAGGACGTCCGTGCCAAGGGCACACTCACCAACGACGGACGGAGGACAGACAGACTCAGACTCAGCGACAAGACTAGCAGCGTAGTCTAGGCGACAGCGAGCAGCGAAGTCGACAAGCTCAGAAACTAAGGCAGACGCAGCAGCGGACTCAAACGAAGGGTCAGTGACGACAGTAGCAAGGAGACGCGTGACAGTAGGACTGGCAGCACGAAGGGAGTCCGACTCCGGGTCGGCAAGAACAGGAAGAGAGGACTCAGGAGGAGAAGGCAAAGGGGCACGCAGCGGAGCAGTGGAGGGACGCAGAGACATCCGGTGCGTGCCGGGGACAGGGGGAGGACGCTGACGCGAACCACGACTACTAGTGCGAGCAGCACGGACAGTCGACGCAGGACGAGACGCAGGCTCACGACGCTCAGCAAGACCTCCAGTAGGACCAGTGTAGGGAGAAGGAGCAGGCAGAGGAGAGGTAGGCTGTAACTGTGACTCGGACTGGACAGGCGGTGGACACTCTAAGGGAGGAGCCGGACTAGCAGAGGGCGGAAGACCAAGAACCTGCTCAAGGAGCGGAACGAAGTACGGCCGCAGCCGCTCAGCACCACCAGCACCAGAAGGGACAGCACCAGCACCCCGAACGACAGCACCAGCGCCAGCAGCACCCCCAGCTCCAGCAGTGCCAACTCCAGTACCCTCAGAGGCACCAGCACCAGAGGCACCCTCAGCGCCAACACCCCCAGCAGCTCCAGCTCCAGCCGGACCACCAGAAGACGCAGCGGGTCCAGCTCCAGCACCCTCAGTAGCACCGACGCCTGCAGCACCACCAGCTCCAGTACGAGAAGCACCCGCAGGCCCAGCAGCTCCAGTACTCCCAGTACGAGCACCTCCGGGACCCGCGGCACCAGCACCCTCAGCAGCAACAGAACCTCCAGCACCCGCAGCACCTCCAGCTCCAGCAGCTCGCCTCCAGCGCCGGGCAAACCACTCACGCAACTCCTGTGGAGAGAGTAGCTCCCGCCGGGACGAAGCACCCGAAGAACCTCCAGACCCAGCACCGCCAGACGCCACACGAGCAGGTCCAGTACCCTCAGACTCCGCACCCCCAGGCTCAGCACCCCCAGACGCAACACCCCCAGGCGTAGCACCCCCAGGCTCAGCACCCCCAGGCGCAGCACCCCCAGAGTCAGCACCCCCAGGCTCAGTACCCCCAGAGTCAGCACCCCCAGACCCAGCACCCGCAGGCTCAGCACCCCTAGCAGCACCAGAGTCAACAGCTACCTTGACAGGGTCGACTGCGTCTACCTGAGACACACCTGAGGGGGCAGGACCCTGAGGGGGGAGGGGGTCTACCGGAGGGGGACCTAGCGTAAGGAAGAGCGGCGGGGGGGGGAGGGACGCAGTGCGGTAGGGGAAGAGACGGTAGTAGGGAACCGACTCATCAAACGTGACGTCCTGGGAGGACAGAACACGGCGCGAGGTGGGGTGGTAGAACTGCCAGCCCGGCGCGTCAGGGGGGAAGCCAAGGAAGACGCAGGGAACAGCACGAGGGGACAGCTTGTCCGCAGACAAGTCGCGGACAAACGCCCGAGATCCCCAGACACGGAACGCAGACGCATCGCCAACCTTCCCCGTCCACAGCAAAGCAGGGGAGGTCTCCGGCATGGAAACCCGGGGCTGAAGGTTGATCTGATGCGCCGCATACCGAACCGCAAACGGCCACAGAAAATGGGGGGCAGCCGCATGGACCATGGACGTACGAGCGACGTCCATGACCATGCCAATGCGGCGCTCAGCAATCCCATTTTGCTGCGGAGAGTCCGGAAGCGTGAAGGTCTGGCGGATGCCTCGTGCACGACAGAAGGCTCGCAGAAGATCAGAGGAGAACTCTCCGCCTCTGTCAGAGTGCAGACGCGGAAAAGGAAAGTCCGAGCCGAAACTCTGTCTGAGCTGGAGACGAGCTGCGCGGATCCAGGCGATCAACACCTCAGTGACCTCACCTTTGCTGCGCAAGGGGAAGACTGTGGTGTAACGCGAGTAGTCGTCAACCACCAGCAGGAAGTAACGCTCGTGACCCTGTCCACGGACGCGGGCTGGGCCCCACACGTCCATGTGAAGCGTCTGCAGCAGAGCCTCTGTCGGAGGAAACTCGGAGGAGTGAGGAGCAGCGCGCTGCCGCCCCTCGACGCAGGGAACGCAGGTGGGGGCAGGCCCCGGAGGAAGGGGAGGGAGGGACCAGGGGAGACCAGAGACAAGGACACGGGAGGCCATGCCTCGAAGACGAGGTAGGGAGGGGTGACCAAGGCGGTGGTGCCAGAGGAGAGTCTGGTGAGACAGGAGACGACACGAGCAGGGGGCAGACTCAGGACCAGACCTGGACGCCGCAGCAAACACCTGACCCGACGCGGCTACCTGAGCAGACTCAGCGACCGGAGGAGACTCAGTAGTCAGTGTATACAGGCTCGACCCCGGCTAACGGGTAAACGTGGCCAAGTGACGGCCCGTCCGAGCACAGGTACAGTGGGTCACTCGCTGACTCGCAGGAGTGAACTGGTGAACCCCTCCATCCTGGAGGTCAGCACCACTCACCAAGTTCGTAGAGAACGAGGGGAGGTAAAGACCCGACAGGGTGCCAGAAGGGGCCGCCGGACACGGTAGAACAATGGAGAAGTGGGCAAGGACAGGACCCCCAGAGGGGTCTGCCAGGGAGACTGCCACTGGCCGACTAAGCGGCGTAAGCGTGGTGCGGTCTCGAAAAAAGGAGCGGGAAGCACCCGAGTCAAGGGTGAAGGTGTGGGTGGCCGGAGCCGACGCGGTACCTGAGAGCGCAGACTCACCAGCACCTGGGGCAGCAGGCTCACTGGCACCTAGAGCAGCAGCCTCACCAGCACCTAGAGCAGCAGCCTCAATGCCCGGGTCAGGCGGAAAACACCGGTAACAGTCACCCTCATCACTAATAGTCACAGCATACATGGCAGCAAGAATAGCATCATAGTCAAGATCAAAGATCGGAACATCCGCCCTAAACAGCTCGCCCCAGCGAGGGATCTCAGTAGCGTCAGGGAACTGATGACGCCAAGCGTCCGTCAGGCGGCCGAAGCAGCGCTGGGTGGAGTGCGGACCCCCACACTGCTCACCCGCGCGGTCGCCGGTACGTAGAACGTAGGTACAGGGGCCAGCACCCCCACCCCGCTGACGAGCAGTGTACCACTCACGAAGCTGCTGGGGGGAAGGGGTCTCACGAGTGCGCTTCTGCTGCTGCTGCTGGCGCTGACCACCACCGGAGCCGACCCTCTGCGTAGCGCCGCCCCGACCAGCTCCACCTCCGCCGCCGCTACCTCCACTTCCGCCTCCACCTCCGCCACCTCCGCCCGCACCGCCACCACCGCCGCCTCCTCCGCCTCCACTGCCGCCACTAGCGCCCCCACCCCCGCCACCACTCCCACCGCCACCCCCACCCCCTCCTCCGCCTCCACCGCCGCCTCCACCGCCCCCGCCAGCTCCTCCAGCGCCCTTGCCCCCCTTGCCCTTGCCTGAGCGGCGTCTCCCGCTAGGGGCAGACGCCGCGCCGACCGACTCAAGACCAACGAGGTCGGTCGCAGCAGCAGAGGCAACAGAGGGCAAGAGGGGGGAGGGGGAGCACCCCTCAAAGACAGGGGTACGAGGGTCACCACGAGAGGCTCCTACAGCGACTATACTCTTCTCTGCTGCTAGGAGGCGCTCCTCGAGGAGGTCAACGGTGAGAGTGGTGGGGCAAACAGAGAGGAAGTGGTCCCTGACCGAGCGAAGGGTGTCAGGGAGCCGGGTGACTATGTAGTAAAGGGTGATGTACATAGGGGGGGGGTTCTTGGCGCAGAACTCAGCAGGAAGCGCAGCGCGGTAGCGAATGTCACTAGTGCGAAGGTGTGTAATGAGGTCAGCGACTGTGGGAAAAGCGGCGAGGTCAGGGAAGAGGAACGGCAGTATGAGGCGGCTAAGAGCAGCAGTGGCAGGGGAAAAGTAGCGTGCAACTACAGCGTCGTACAAGGTCTTAGCACTCTTGTACTGACAAAAATGCGCGCGCTCAGCGGTCGGTAAGTGGCGGCGCACAGCAAGGCGGGCAGCAGCATCGCGCGTGGCCCACTGTGAGCGAACAGTGGCGTCAGTATCAGCAGCAGGGGCAGGAGAGGCACCAGAAGTGAGGTCAAACAGGGAGAGACCGTCTGCCCTATCACACTGTAGGAAAAGCTGCAGATCATCTACCCAGACCTCAAAGTCAACAGCCCGACCCTCAGCGTCAAAGGTGAGAACACTGGGGGTGGCCATGACAGCAGCAGACAGGCAGTGAGCACAGCGGGGTAGGGCAGTGCAGTGGCAGAGGCGTTGCGCTTACCAGGCAAGTGAGGCGGTCCGGGGCAGGCCGGCAGGGACAGGGCCGCTACTGCAGTGACGGCGGCGTCTCGGCTGCGGCGGCCCGGCGGCTCGGCGGCTCTGCGGCTCGGCGGCTCGGCGGCTCGGTGGCTCGGCGGCAAAGGCGGCTCGGCGGCTCGGTGGCAAAGGCGGCTCGGTGGCTCAGCGGCTCGGCAGCGAAGGCGGCTCGGCGGGGCCGTGAAGGGCGGCGTCGCTGCCGCGAAGGAGCGGCGACGGGGCCGCTGAAGGGCGGCGACGAGGCCGCCGAAAGGGGCGGCGACGAGGCCGAGTAGGGGCGGCGACGGGGCTGCGGAAAGGGGCGGCGACGGGGCCACGGCAAGGGGCGGCGACGGGGCCGCTGAAGGGCGGCGACGAAGCCGCTAAGAGGCGGCGACGGGGCTGCTGAAAGGGCGGCGACGGGGCCACTGAAGGGCGGCGACGAAGCCGCTAAGAGGCGGCGACGGGGCCGCTGAAAGGGCGGCGACGGGGCCGCTGAGAGGGTGGCGACGGGGCCGCTGAAAGGGCGGCGACGGGGCCGCTGAAAGGGCGGCGACGGGGCCGCTGAAAGGGCGGCGACGGGGCCGCTGAAAGGGGGAGGCGGCGACGGGGCCGCAGAAGGACGGCGACGGGGCCGGAAGGGGCGGCGACGGGGCCGTCAAGGGCGGCAACGAGGCCGGTAGGGGCGGCGACTGGGCCGTCAAGGGCGGCAACGAGGCCGGCAGAGGCGGCGACGGGGCCGCTAAGGGCGGCGCGACGGGCCGCTAAGGAGGGCGCGACGGGGCCGCTAAGGAGTGCGCGACGGGGCCGCTAAGGAGGGCGCGACGGGCCGCTAAGGGCAGAACACTAGGCGCGCGCCCCGGGCAGGAAAAAAAAAATCGATCTTGGTGGGCCCTAGGACAGTTCCCACTAGGGAACCTGCTCGATACCATGAGAAACTTAGAACGAGAATGAATGAACTAAGGAATGAAAGTGATACAAATATGAAACCCTAGAATTGTGTACCCCTTAGTATCTAACCCGCTACAGCCTACACAGGCTAGATCATATAAGTTTGACAATTCCTACTGACTGCTGGCGTTTCCCTGCTTTGGAGACTCCCTCCCCTGCTCTGCTCCGCGGCGCCTTAGCTCCTCTGGGCATTCGCTCTTGCGATGGCCCGGCCTGTTGCAAGCGAAGCAGCGCCCCTTAAACGGCGCGGCAGCTGCATTCGTCGCAACATCGTGTACAGTGGCGTGCTCGATCGGTCCCCGAGGACGATGTCCATAGTAGGACCCCGGTCTCGGACGGCGTAAAATGTCGATTTTCTCGGCGAGCGCGAGAATCTCGTTGAAGTTTGAGAGCCCGCGTAGCATGATTTCGTGCGAGATGTTCGGCTTCAGCCCTCCGACGTAACGGTCCACCCGCTCCGCTTCGTGCATATAGCCGAATTGCTCGCATAATGCGAGAAAACCACTCGTATAGTCTTGAACCGATCCAAGCTGCCGCCAAGTGCGCAATCTCTGACGCGCCGAAATAGAAGCCGCGATCGGCTCGAAGCGCGCCCGAAGCCCTGCGCACCACGCATCCCACGTGCTGTACTGGGCGGCCTCGCAGAATGAACTCCAGGTGATAGCTGGGCCCGTGGGCCCTTCCTCTTGCGACGGTGGCTCGTAGGCGTGTGGCGACGTCACGATGACTCGCCACCAGTCCATGGCGGGGCCCCTTAGCAGCGAAACGGCATACCGAATCTTCGCTGCGTCCGACTCGACGTAATTCGCGTCGAAGAAGACGTTCATCGTGAAGACCCACGACTGAACCGTCGGACCTCCACGCTGGCTCGGGTCGAAGCAGGGCGGGCGTTGCGGCTTGAGTGGCATTGGTGCCATGATGGCCTGTTCGCCACTTGTCGCCGCGAACTCCACGTGCCGACGGGCTTCACGAGGCTCCCGCGGGCTTGTTGCGACCCTGTTTCCTCCCATGCCAGGCATCGGCTGGGCGGCGCCATCGCTGGCTGTGCCTGAGCGATGTCCCACGCTGTTGTTGTGAAGAAATGAGGAATGAATGAACTAGCACAAGGTTGGGTACAAGTAGGAAACCCTAGGAAACTGTACCCCACAGTGTCTACCCCACTATAGCCTAGACAAGCTATATGATATGAGTTTGACACACCCCCATAGGCAAAGTGGGGGAGAACAAGAGGTCACAAGACCAGACAAGCAAAGCAAAGCAAGCTCAGGGTGGATCACAACGTCACCACACAATCCGAGCACAAGAGCAAGGCCACAAGGCCAGTTCACATGCAAGATCATATATAAAGGTAAACAGGCAAGTGCAGGTATAGAAAGATCACAGTACAAGCAAGGTCAAGAAGTGAGCAAGTGAGGCCAAGTAGGCACAAGACCTAGCATCGTACAGAAGCGCTGATGATCACCAGGCGGAAGTGCCTTGGTAAAGATATCAGCAGTGTTGGCCTCAGAGGCCACGTAAGCAAGGCGCAGCTGACCACGCTGCTGCAGCTCACGAACAAGGAAGTAGCGAAGAGCAATGTGCTTCGTTCTGTGCTCCAGTCTGTGCTCCCGACACAAGGCCAGCATGGCCTTGTTGTCTACGTACATAACTGGAGGAGAACGAGGCAGCTCTCCTAGGTCAGTCAGCAGGTAGGTGAGCTAGCGTAGCTCCTGTGCAGCCATGGCTCCCGCGTAGATCTCAGCCTCACAGCTGGAGCGGAGAACAGAAGACGAGCGGGTAGACCGCCACGAAACAGAGCCGGAGCCAAGGCTGAAGGTGTAACCCTGTGACGACCGCTGCGTAGCCTGGTCGTCAGCCCAAGAAGCGTCTGCATGTCCTGTGAGGACCACTCGACGTCGCCCTCCAAGCACTAGCCCCATGCCTGACGTACTGCACAAGTAACGCAACACCCTCTTCGCTGCAGCCATGTGCTCTGGTCGGTGTCTCCCAGGAGCAACATAGCGTGCCAAGATGCTAAGAGGGTATGCAAGGTCAGGCCGTGTGCAGGTCATCAGGTACATGAGGCAGCCAACAAGCTCTGGGTACGGGCCACTCGGCTCTACGGACACATCCGAAGGCAGAGCTGAGAGCGAGTGGCGAGTAGACAGAGGAGTGGCCTGAGGCGAGGAGTACGTGAAGTCGAAGCGCTGAAGGACCTGCTGCACCATGTGTGACTGAGTCAGGGTAATGGTGCGCTGTGCTCTGTCCCAGGTGATCTGCAAGCCAAGGTAGCTGCGCAGTTCACCCAGGTCTGTGCACGTGTGCCTCTTCTGCAGCTCGGACTTCACGTGGGCGAGTCCAGCAGTGTCAGCAGTGGCAAAGACCAAGTCGTCGACGTACACGAGGATGTAGAACGGCGGCAAAGAGGTGTCGGTGCGCAGAAACAGCGACGGGTCGGCTGTAGAAGGAGCAAACCCAAGAGCCGCAAGTGTAGTCCTCAGTGTGTCGTGCCACTCACGGGGCGCCTGGCGGAGACCGTAGACTGGCCGCCGGAGGCTCCACTGGGTACCAGGGGGAAACGACCCAGTGAAGCCAGGTGGGCGGCGCAGCCAGATCTCCTCGTGCAGGCTGCCCTGCAGGAAAGCTGTGCTGAAGTCAAGAGAGTGAAGCTCGTAGTCGCGCTGAGCGGCTATGTGCAGCAGCACCCAAAGAGTGGTCATCTTCGGGGTGGGAGAGAAGGTCTGAAAGTAGTCAACTCTCTGCCGCTGACTGAAGCCTCGAGCCACGTAACGCGCCTTGAAGACAGGCGGAGAACCCGGCGGCCGCTTCACCCTGAAAATCCACATGCCACTGACGATGTTCGCCCCAGGTGGGGGAACCTCGTCGACGTAGGTGCCTGTGGACTTCCAGGAAGCCATCTCTGCGTCCATGGCTGACTGCCACTAAGAGGAGTAGGGACCCTCGATCGCCTCAGCGTACGATCGAGGAGTCGGGATGTCTGGTGCATCCGGGTCTCCCTCAAGGGCAATCAGCGTGGACACGAGATGAGGCAAAGCAGCAGCAAAACACTGGAACTCCTCCTGCCTGTCCTCAAGGACGTCCGTGCTAAGAGCACACTCACCCCCGACGGACGGAGGACAGACAGACTCAGACTCAGCAACGAGGCTAGCGGCGTAGTCGAGACGACAGCGAGCAGCAAAGTCGACAAGCTCAGCAACTAAGGCAGACGCAGCAGTGGACTCAAAGGAAGGGTCAGTGACAACAGTAGCCAGGAGACGCGTGACAGTAGGACTGGCAGCACGAAGAGAGTCAGACTCCGGGTCAGCAAGAACAGGAAGAGAGGACTCTGGAGGAGACGGCAACGGGACACGCAGAGGAGCAATGGAAGGACGCAGTGCCATCTGGTGTGTGCCTGGGACCGCAGGAGGACGCGGACGCGGAGCACGACTACTAGTGCGAGCAGCACGAACATGCGACGCAGGACGAGACGCAGGCTCACGACGCTCAGCAAGACCTCCAGTAGGACCAGTGCAGGGAGAAGGAGCAGGTAGGGGGGAGGCGGGCTGTAACTGTGACCGCGACTGGACAGGCTGTGGACACTCTAAGGGAGGAGCACGACCAGTAGAGGGCGGGAGACCAAGAACCTGCTCAAGGAGCGGAACGAAGTACGGCCGCGGCCGCGCAGCGCCTCCAGAACCAGCAGGGACAGCACCAGCACCCCCAGCGGCAGCACCAGCGCCAGCAGCACCTCCAGCTCCAACAGCGCCAACTCCAGCACCCTCAGAAGCACCAGCGCCAGCAGTACCACCAGCGCGAACACCCCCAGCAGCTCCAGCTCCAGCAGCTCCAGCTCCAGCAGCTCCAGCAGCACCAACCCCAGCAGGACCGGCAGCTCCAGTACCGCCAGCAGCTCCAGCAGTACCTCCAGCAGGACCAACTCCAGCAGCCCCAGCAGCACCAGTACCGCCAGTACGAGCACCTCCGGGACCAGCAGCAACAGTAGTACCTCCAGCTCCAGCAGCACGGCTCCAGCGCCGGGCAAACCACTCGCGCAGCTCCTGCGGAGAGGGTAGCTCCGGCCTCGACGAAGCACCGCGAGAGGCCACACGAGCAGACCCAGCACCCCCAGGTTCCGCACCCCCAGGCTCAGCACCCCCAGGCTCAGCACCCCCAGACTCAGCACCCCCAGACTCCGCACCCCCAGGCTCAGCACCCCCAGGCTCAGCACCCCCAGACTCAGCACCCCCAGACTCAGCACCCCCAGGCTCAGCACCCCTAGCAGCACCAGAGTCAACAGCTACCTCGACAGGCTCGACTGCGTCTAGCTGGGACACACCTGACGGGGCAGGACCCTGAGGGGGGAGGGGGTCTACCGGGGGAGGACCTGGCGCAAGGAAGAGCGGCGGCGGGGGGAGGGGCGCAGTGCGGTAGGGGAAGAGACGGTAGTAAGGCACCGACTCGTCGAAGGTGACGTCCTGGGAGGACAGAACACGGCGCGAGGTGGGGTGGTAAAACTGCCAACCAGGCGCGTCAGGGGGAAAGCCAAGGAAGACGCAGGGAACAGCACGGGGTGACAGCTTGTCCGCAGACAAGTCGCGGACAAACGCCCGAGACCCCCAGACCCGAAACGCAGACGCATCGCCAACCTTCCCCGTCCACCGCAAGGTGGGGGAGGTCTCTGGCAAGGAGACCCGGGGCTGAAGGTTGAGCTGATGCGCTGCATACTGAACCGCAAACGGCCACAGAAAATGGGGGGCAGCCGCATGGATCATGGACGTACGAGCGACGTCCATGACCATGCCAATGCGGCGCTTAGCAATCCCATTTTGCTGTGGAGAGGCCGGAAGCGTGAAGGTCTGGCGGATGCCCTGTGCACGACAGAAGGCTCCCAGACGGGCAGAGGAAAACTCCCCGCCTCTGTCAGAGTGCAGACGCAGAACAGGAAAGTCCGAGCCGAAACTCTCTCTGAGCTGGAGACGAGCTGCGCGGATCCAGTCGATCAACACCTCAGTGACGTCACCCTTGCTGCGCAAGGGGAAGACCGTGGTGTAACGCGAGTAGTCGTCAACCACCAACAGGAAGTAACGCTCGTGACCCTGGCCACGGACGTGGGCGGGGCCCCACACGTCCATGTGAAGAGTCTGCAGTGGAGCCTCTGTCGGAGGAAACTCGGAGGAGTGAGGGGCGGCGCGCTGTTGCCCCTCGATGCAGGGGACGCAGGTAGGGGCAGGCCCCGGAGGTAGGGGAGGGAGAGACCGGGGGAGACCAGAGACAAGGAAACGGGAGGCCATGCCTCGGAGACGAGGCAGGGAGGGGTGACCAAGGCGGTGGTGCCAAAGGAGAGTCTGGTGGGACAGGAGACGACACGCGCAGGGAGCAGACTCAGGACCAGACCTAGACGCTGCAGCAAACACCTGACTCGACGCAGCTACCTGACTAGACTCAGCAACCGGAGGAGACTCAGTAGTCAGTGTGTACAGGCTCGACCCCGGCCGACGGGTAAACGTGGCCAAGTGTCGGCCCGTCCGCGCACACGTACAGTGGGTCACCCGCTGACTCGCAGGAGTGAACTGGTCAACCCCCCGATCCTGTAGATCAGCACCACTCACCATGTTCGTAGAGAACGAGGGGAGGTAGAGACCTGACAGGGTGCCAGAGGGGGCTGCCGGACAGGGTAAGACAGTGGAGAAGCGAGCAAGGACAGGACTCCCAGAGGGGTCCGCCAGGGAGACCGCAACCGGCCGACTGAGCGGCGTAAGCGTGGTGCGGTCTCGAAAGAAGGAGCGGGAAGCACCCGAGTCAAGAGTGAAGGTGTGTAAGGCCTGAGCCGACGTGGTACCTGAGAGAGCAGACTCACCAGCACCTGGGGCAGCAGACGCACTAGCACCTAGAGCAGCAGCCTCACCAGCACCTAGAGCAGCAGCCTCAATGCCCGGGTCAGGCGGAACACACAGGTAACAGTCACCCTCATCACTAGTAGGCAATGCATACATGGCAGTGAGGATAGCATCATAGTCAAGAGTATAGATATCTACCCGCAGCCGAAGCAGCTCCACCCAGTCGGGGAGCTCAGTCGCGTCGCCAAACTCCGTACGCCAGGCGTCGCTCAGACAAGCGAAGCAGCGGGACTCTGCGTGACCAAGCGTCCCGCAAGGCTGACCAGTCCGAGCACCAGTGCGAATGACGTACGGACAGCGAGCAGTACCCCGTGACCCGTCACGCTGAGCGTACCACTCACGAAGCTGCTGAGGCGAAAGGACCGCGCGCGGACGACGCTGAAGTTGCACCTGGCCACTACAAGCAGCTGCCGAACTACTTACTCCAGGACGACTCCCACTACGGCCACCCCGACAACCCCAACTAGCGTACCACTCACGAAGCTGTTGGGGGGTGAGGGACTCACGCGGGCGACGCTGCAGCTGCACCTGGCCACTACAAGCAGCTGTGGAACTACTCACTCCAGGACGACTCCCACTACGGCCACCCCGACAACCCCAACTAGCGTACCACTCACGAAGCTGTTGGGAGGTGAGGGACTCACGCGGGCGATGCTGGAGCTGCATCTGGCCACGCCAGCAGCAGCAGTAGCAGTAGAAAGAGCAGTAGCAGCAAGCGCAGCAGTAACAGCAGTACGGGCAGGGCAGTGCTCACCAGTGGCGAGAAGGGCAGGCGTACGACGACGGCAACGGCGAGGCCGCTACCACTGTAGGGCGAGAGCTCCGTGGCAGCTGCAGGGGTGGCTGCTCCAGGGGCGGCAGTTGTAGGGGCGGCTGCTCCAGGGGCGGCTGCTCCAGGGGCGGCTGCTGCAGGGGCGGGTGCTCCAGGGGCGGCTGCTGCAGGGGTGGCTGCTCCAGGGGCGGCTGCTGCAGGGGCGGCTGCTGCAGTGGCGGCTGCTCCAGGGGCGGCTGCTGCAGGGGCGGCTGCTGCAGTGGCGGCTGCTCCAGGGGCGGCAGTTGTAGGGGCGGCTGCTCCAGGGGCGGCTGCTCCAGGGGCGGCTGCTGCAGGGGCGGCTGCTCCAGGGGCGGCTGCTGCAGGGGTGGCTGCTCCAGGGGCGGCTGCTGCAGGGGCGGCTGCTGCAGTGGCGGCTGCTCCAGGGGCGGCTGCTGCAGTGGCGGCTGCTCCAGGGGCGGCTCGGCTGCTGGGCGACTCGGCTGCTGGGCGGCTCGGCGGCTCGGCTGCTGGGCGGCTCGGCGGCTCGGCTGCTCGCTAGGGGCGGCGACGGGGCCGGGTAGGGGCGGCGACGGGGCCGCTAGGGGCGGTGATTGGGCCGCGTAGGGAGGGGAGCGGCGACGGGGCCGCTAGGGGCGGCGACGGGGCCGCGTAGGGGCGGCGACTAGGCCGCGTAGGGGCGGCGACGGGGCCGCGTAGGGAGGGAGGCGGCGACGGGGCCGCTAGGGGCGGCGACGGGGCCGCGTAGGGGCGGCGACAGGGCCGCGTAGGGAGGGAGGAGGCGACGGGGCCGCTTAGGGGCGGCGACGGGGCCGCTAGGGGCGGCGACGGGGCCACGTAGGGGCGGCAACGGTGCAGCGTAGGGAGAGAGGCGGCGACGGGGCCGCGTAGGGGCGGCGACGGGGCCGCGTAAGGGCGGCGACGGGGCCGCCTAGGGAGGGAGGCGGCGACGGGGCCGCTAGGGGCGGCGACGGGGCCGCGTAGGGGCGGCGACGGGGCCGCGTAGGGAGGGAGGCGGCGACGGGGCCGCTAGGGGCGGCGACGGGGCCGCGTAGGGGCGGCGACGGGGCCGCTAGGGGCGGCGACGCGGCCGCGTAGGGGCGGCGACGGGGCCGCGTAGGGAGAGAGGCGGCGACGGGGCCGCTAGGGGCGGCGACGGGGCCGCTAGGGGCGGCGACAGGGCCGCGTAGGGGCGGCGACGGGGCCGCGTAGGGAGGGGAGCGGCGACGGGGCCGCTAGGGGCGGCGACGGGGCCGCGTAGGGGCGGCGACGGGGCCGCTAGGGGCGGCGACGGGGCCGCGTAGGGAGGGGAGCGGCGACGGGGCCGCTAGGGGCGGCGACGGGGCCGCTAAGGGTGGCGCGAGGGGCCGTGAGAGGGGCCTCTAAGAGAGCTCGACAGAAGGGCGGCCCACAAGGCGCGCCTCGGGCAGGAGCGACTGGCGCTCCGATCAGAAAAAAAAGTTTCAGTGGTGGGCCCAAGGAAGCGTTCCCACTAGGGAACCTGCTCTATACCATGTGAAGAAATGAGGAATGAATGAACTAGCACAAGGTTGGGTACAAGTAGGAAACCCTAGGAAACTGTACCCCACAGTGTCTACCCCACTATAGCCTAGACAAGCTATATGATATGAGTTTGACAATTGTTTTGTGTTGGTGTGCCGGACGAGATGACGATCGGCTCGTCTGATTGTGCAGATACATTTGTCGGTGCGTGTGGTGGCGCTGAAGTGTTCATCGTTGATTGCTGACGTGCGGAGTCACGTTCCGCCGTGAGCGTCGCAATTTCGAGCGCCGAATCTTCAAGTTGGCGCACCAGACGGTCGAGCTGCTCCTGCGTCAATGTGGCGAGCGTGAATTCGGCCATGGCGGGGGTGTCGGGCGAGCTCAGCGAGAGCCTCGGTCGTGGCCGTGCGTGCTTACGAGAGAGCACTACGCGCGGCGGTGCTGTGTCGCTGAGAGACGTCTACCCCCTCCAAAATTTGAGATAGTGGGGAAGCGAAGGTGTGGGTGCGGTCCGAGAGGGGATCGTAGGCTCTGAATACCAGGTGTTACGAGTGCAATTGAGTGAACGAACGAGAATTGCACTATCGAAGCAAGAATACAATGAGCGAAGGCATGAGCGAAGAATATATAGCGAAACTACAGTGGTAACGGTAATGGACTGTGGTTGTCGCGCGACGGGCCTGAGACTGAGGTTGGGAAAAAGTGTCGAAGCGGAGGCCCGGAGCGCAGGTTACCCGCCGAGCCGTGAGGTCGGGGTGCGATGTGCGAAGGTGGCGGGCGGATTGTCGATGCGAGGGTGGCGAGTGGTAACGGTGTTGACTGTGGTGCTACAGTGCTGTACGCGTTGAGCAGGGATGCGAAGTAAGGAAAAGGAATTTTCCTTACAGTTACCAGTGGCATGTTTTCCCTAGCCACCTCGCGCCACGTGGCTCTACAATTTCTGACCTCAGCTTTTCCGACTTGCTCTCGTGGACGATCGTTATCGCTGTGAGCATCACCCATTCTGCTTGCAGCCCAGCGTGAACCATCGATCTCGCCATGCTGACCTGGTAGGGACGATTCGGATGAGAGGAGTCATACATCCCTAACGTCGAGGTCAACCTGTCACACTTCAAAACCGTCAACCTCGAAGCAGTTCCGTTTCGGACCACCGGACCAGATCAAGCTAGCCTCGTAATGCTCGATGAAGCAGGTTACTTGGTTTGAGGCAGGTTTGGATCGTGGTGAACGAAGTTGTCAAACTCGGTCAATCTGCCAAAGCTCTAAATCTGGATGGAAAAGGCAGCTTATCCAAACTAACCTACTCCTGGCCTAGAATATACCTTTTTAAAAGTTATCAATTTACCTTGGGTCTAGTGGAGTGCAGGAGCCTTTGTTTCGTCGTTGGCACTCCTCGCACTGTCTTGACACATTGCGCTCACGGAACGGCCGTTCAGAATACTTGATTACATAGCATTATAGGCTCTTTTCGTGCATCCAGACATGGATGCGTTCACTGTGCGCGTCGGCGGCGGAAGGCCTTCCGTAGATGCTGCGCGCAATTCGCTGATTGTAGGTGGCTGTTCGTAGGTGGTTGATTGTCGATGAGTGACTGTGAGTGGTCAGTCGATGGTTGATCGTAGGTGTCGCATCCGCTCGTAAAATGCGTGGTACGGAAATACAAGCTGTTTACCCTACGAATGCGATTGAGTACATAGACGAGCCGCACTGGATTGCCCCGAATATCTAGTGTCGACTTCTACGCTGACTTGCTGTTCTTCTGCTGCTGCAGACGTCGCCGTTGCTCCTCGAGGAACCCATCCGACTGGCCTCGATATTGGAACACTCTCACTATCATGTAATTCCTCAGCCGTCGCAATCCTCGTTCTCGTAAATAGTGTGTGTCGACAATACCATCACATCTGTCTGCATTGTTTTCACGAGTACCACTCTCTTTTTGATAATGTCACGAATGCCTTTGCAATCTCAGTTCCCTAAAATAGCGTAGGGTTTTGAGTCGGTCATACATCAAAACAACATGCTCTAATTTCTCCCTTCCCTTTCCATGAATCGGCACACCTTCCTCACCTTCCGTAATCTCTATATCGCGTACGTCGTGAACGGCAGAGGTCGGTTCCATGCCTGACGAAGATCGTGGGGACGGTAGGCGGCAACTCGAAGACCGTAGAGCAACTGTCGGCTCTGCTGGAAGCGGGCATGACAGGTGAGCGCGCGTGTGCTGGGGTGAGGGGAGGAGGAGAATGGATTTATTGCAAAATCCCCAGGGAAAGAAAAGGAATGGGAGTGCGGGGAAGGGAACGATAAAAGGAAACTCCAAGACTGTGGAGCAAACGCCGTCCCTGTTCGAAAGCGGGCATGACATGTGCGCACGCGTTTGCTCGGGTGAGGGGAAGAGGGGGATAGGGGTGGGGTGGTAACAAAGGGATGGGGTGGTAATAAAGGAATGGGGAAAGAAGAGGAACGGAGATGGGGGAACGGTGGGCGGGAACTCGAAGACCGTGGAGCAATCGTCTTCTCTTCTCGAGACGGGTACGAGAAATGCGCTGATTGGTTCCGGAGGGCTTGGGGAGGAAAAGCGGAGGTGGAGAGGTGTGCGGAGTATAGGCATGACACAATACGCGTTTTCCTCATTGGTATGAGAGGTGGGAAAACGGAACGGGATTGATTGGCGAGGGAGTGAGCTTGCTATGATAGCTCAAGAATCATCGCTTCCCTTTCTGCAGGCTTGATTGCGTGCTTCCATGTCCCTGCACACTCCCTCCCCCCCCAAAGCCCCACCAAACCCCCAGTCTCCCTGCCTCCCTCCCTTCTTCTCTCAAACCAAACCTCGTCGTCCTCCTCCCATCCACCTGACCCCGTACAGCTGCACGGTTCGCTTCCTTAGTGAGCGACATCGCAGGAGACACATAGAAGGCTCACTCCCGCCCCTCTCTCCTCTTCTCCCCACCGTCACCCCCTGACAGCTGCACGATTCGACTTTTCTGTGAACGACCAGGAGAACCACCAGGAGACGTACGACAACCTAAGGGCTGCCATGAAGAAAACGCACCGCATGTGCGCGGTAAGTCGGGACGGATTTAAACTGTTACCATAAGAAACACCAACACTGTACTGTACGGTACTCACCGCATGTGCGCGGCGCGGTAAGACGGGTTTAAATTTAATTAACACCGTCGGGCGTTTAGGATACTGCCGCCCACCGACAGACACAGTACAGCCCTGAGAACACCATCAGCAACAACAACACTCATGGCAGTCAGTCAGACTCAGCACCAGAATGCTACATAAACGGATAAACGATCTTTCGTTCTTGCCACCATCACCTCACCCCACCTCCTCATGCCCCATTGCACCCCCCCACAGACTGTATGACACGCACGGACCCGAAAACTCCATCTGCAGCAGCAGCAATCACTGCCATATAAATCACAAGCACAGCCTCACGCACACATGCATTTCCCTTGTTCTCCCACCCTCTGTCAGGTTGTGTACGACACGCACGGGCCTGAAATCACCATATTCAACAGCAGCAGCGCGACAGTGACGATGACTCTAGACACATTCATGCATCCATCCGTCCGTGTGTGTACCTCATTCATGTGCCCCCTGCCTCCTCATGTCTCCCCACCCCACCCCACCCCACCCACCCCTATCCCCCCCCTCCTGCAGGTTGTGTACGACACGCACGGGCCTGAGATTACCATATTCAACAGCAGCAGCGCGACAGTGACGATGACAGCGGGCAGCACGGTGGTGCTGTCGGGCGACAAGGATCAACCCGTCACTGCCCAGGCGCTGCCCCTCGCCTGCCCCCAACTCGCCAAGGTGAGCGGGAGCGGCCTGTGTGTGTGTGTGTGTGTGTGTGTGTGTGTGTGTGTGTGTGTGTGTGTGTGTGTGTGTGTGTGTACGCGCGCGCGGCGCGCGTACGCATGCTCGCTTCTCTCATTTCCTCACCATCTCTCTGTCCCCTCCGTCCGTCTCCTTCCATCCTGAAATTCATTACTTGCTCTCATCCAATCACATCAAATCCCACGTCCTACTCTCCACCTCCGTCCCTCTCCCTCCACCTAAACCCCAGGCGGTGAAGCCAGGGGACGAGGTGTTTGTGGGGCGCTACCTCTTCACAGGCAGCGCCAGCAAGCACAGAGGCACATGTTTTAAACCACATCAAATACCACCGCCTCTTATATCCCCCTCCCTCTCATCTTCCAGGCAGTGAAGCCAGGGGACGAGGTGTTTGTGGGGCGCTACCTCTTCACAGGCAGCGAGACCATCACCAACAGGCACATGTTTTCAGCCACTCACATAAAGTTTTCACTGCTCCCTATCTTCCCTGTCCCTGCCCATCCCACTCCAGGCGGTGAAGCCAGGGGACGAGGTGTTTGTGGGGCGCTACCTCTTCACAGGCAGTGAAACCACATCTGTGTGGCTCAAGGTGAGCACTGTGGACTTGGAATGAAAATAACGAACGAATAAGAATATGCGTGCGTGCATGCAAGCAACGCTGTCAATCTATCCTTTCCTTTCTCTCCCACCCACCTATCTTCCACCTTCTCCGTCTGTTCCTTCCCCCCCCCCCTTCGCCCCCTACTCAACTGCAGTCGCCCACGCCCACAAATGCAGGACATGAAGGGTGACGGCATTGTGTGCAAAGACTTGAGTCATCCTCTTCCTTCTTCTTGCCACTCCTTTCCCCCTCCTCCCCCCTTCCCCTTCTTCCCCCCCCTCTTACTCCCTCCCCCTTCCTTCTTCCCAGCCACTCAACTGCACTCGCCCCCTGATGGAGGAGGTGAAAGGGAACGCCGTGCCGTGGTGTGTTTCTTCTTGGAATTCCATAAACGTCTTTCTCAAACCACCTCCTCCCATTTCTCTTTCCCCTCCACTCTTTCTCCCCTGCACTCAACCCCTCCCCACCCGTTTCCACCCAGGTGGAGGAGGTGAAGGGCGACGACATTGTGTGCACGGTGACCAACACGGCAGAGCTGCAAGGGGACTTCTTCACCGTGCATGCTGCTCAGGTACGAAATCACTTTGGGAACTCTTAAAAGGAAGAGACTCAGAGTCTCAGAGGTGAAGGAGGGGGACATAGTGTGCACGGTAACCAGCTCGCCAGAGCTCCAAGGGGACTTATTCACCGTGCATGCTGCTCAGGTACGGCCCCATCCCACTTGACTCGCCTCATCACACGTCGACACGGATGGACGGGCATGCTTTTTTCCCTTGAGTTTCCCTTTTCTCCCCTTCTTCTCCTCTCGCGCCTTACTCCATCTGTCACAGCACAGCTGGACACGGGGTTCCTCTGTCTTCTTCCACTTCCTTTTATTTCGTTCCAGGCACTTCTCCTCTCGCCCCATCTCAGCTGGACACGGATATTCCCATCTCCTCCAAGTTATTCTCTTGTACAGTTACACCCTCTCCTCCCTCACGCCCTCCCCCCTCACACCCTCCTCGCCCGCCCATCACAGGTGGACACGGACATGCCTATCGTCCCGTAGGTGGACGAGCGTCACCTGTTCCTTCCCACCCCGTTCCACCCTCTCCCACCCCCTTCCATTCCCTTCTCTCGGCCTTGAATCGTCTATCTCAGGTGGACACGGACATGCCCATCCTCTCCAAGGTGGACGAGCACCACCTGTCAAGTGCGCTGGTTGCTGCTGTCACCTGGCTATTGCTGCAAACTTCCCTCCCCATCCTCCTCTCTCTCTCACGCACAGGTTGACACAGACATGCCTATTCTCTCCAAGGTGGATGAGCGCCACCTGTCCACGTGGGGAGTGCACTACTTGCTGCAATTATGTGCCTGTCCCCTCTCTCAGTCACAACTTTCTCCCCACACTTGACTCGCCCCATCACACCACAGGTGGACACGGACATGCCCATTCTCTCCAAGGTGGACGAGCGCCACCTGTCCACGTGGGGAGTGAACTGCTTGCCACACATCATCTTCCTCTCCTTCACCCGCAATGCAGAGGACGTCAGATATGTAAGTCACTGATTCTAACTCCACAAAACACACATTGTCCGTGCCTCACAACAATGAGCCGCCTAGAGCTTAAGCAGCCTTTGCTTGCCGCACATCAACTTCCTCTCCTTCACTCGCAACGCAGAGGACGTCAGATACGTGAGTAGATGATTGTAACACAAAAAAACACACTTTCTGCTTGCCACACAACAATCGAGTGAGAGAATGGACAAATGCTCCCCATCCCTCTCCATCCCTCCCCATCACCCCCTCTCCCTCCCCATCCCTCCCAATCCCTCCCCAACCTTCCCCATCCCTCCCTCTCCCTCCCCATCCCTCCCTATCCCTCCCTCTCCCTTACCAACCAGGCCATCCTCCCCAACCCTCGTAGGGATCGCACTATGCAAGCTCAAATTTCCTCCTTACTCCCCTCATTCCATCCCCATTCGGGCATCCCTCCCCGTCCCTCTCCATCCCCTCTCCAACTTTCTCCAACCCACCAGGCTCGCAAATACCTCGCCCAACTGGGGAAGCTCTCCCAGGCCTTCATCTTCGCTAAGATAGAGAGCATTCAGGTGCGCTCACCTTGCTCCACGCCACCGTTTGTTGTTCTGTGTCGCGGTGCTGTTTCTAAATTCAGCCAAGACTCTTCCACAGTTGACTTGTGAGTCGACTCAAGGTAAGCTCACCCGACTGGGCATGCTCTAGCAGGCCTTCATCTTTGCCAAGATAGAGAGCATTCAGGTGGCTCAGAGGATTCAGTTCCCTTCCCACCTGGAATCATCTGTGGCACTAAGACTAGGAGCATATGTCCACGCGCCCATGCTGCCCCTGATCGCTTCTGCAGCCCATGCGCCCATGCGCCCATGTATGCAAACATAACGTGCGGATTGCTGTGCTCAAAGGCTCATACGTGCGGAGTGCTGTGCTCAAAGCAGGGTTCAAAAAAACGACCGTTTTATTGAAATTTCACCGTAAAAAACGGTACCGTAAAAAACGGTCGTAAAAAACGGTTTAAAACGGTTCCAGGATGTGTTTCCTCTATAACTAACAAAACGGCCACTTATTGGGACCAAATTGAACCCGAAATGCAGCAGCATGAAGGGGATGGACCCCTTCTTGCATGTATGCGCTTGTTGGCATGATCGAAAATGTTTTTGACCTTGTTTTTTTCTTTTTTTTTCTTGGTGAACAGAGATCTCTAACAAAAAAACGGCCGTTTTTTTGAAAAATCACCGTAAAAAACGACCGTAAAAAACGGACCGTATTTTACGAAAACCGTAATTTTGAACCTTGGCTCAAAGGCTCATAGTTTTTGTGTATATGTCCTGTGCGTGTGTGCATGTGTGTGTGTGTGCGCTGTGCGTGTGTATGTGTGTGTGTGTACGCATGGTGTGTGTGCCTGCATGTGTGTTGTGTGCGTGTGTGTGTGTGTGCGCGCGCGCGCGCGTGCGTGCGTGTGTGCGTACGTGCTGTGTCTGTGTCTGTGTCTGTGCATGGCTGTGCATGGCTGTGCATGGCTGTGCATCTATGGATGTCTGCATGTCTATGCGCACATACAGGGGTTGAGGAGGATCGACGAGATTCTGGCAGAAGCAGATGGGCTTGTGCTGGGCCGAGGCGACCTTGGAATCGACCTGCCTGCGGAGAAGGTATAACCACTCTGAAGGCACCTAAAATTGGTAAGGTATTACCTCTCAATAACTACCAATACCTTGCTTACTCCCAGACCACTGCCAGACCAACCAGGCAGCCTAGCCTGAAGCGGTCATTGTATTGATAAAACAAGGGTGCAGCGGGGCAGGGTGGTGAGTTGCTAGGCTAGGCATTGCTTTTGAGTCGACTCAAAATCGGGGCAGGGTGGTGAGTTGCTAGGCTAGGCAGGCTGTATTCCAAACCTCCAGTGCATTACCTGCTGAGAGCATTTCTCCCTGTGACATCCTTTGCTCTGGTGCCTCTGATGCGGAAGGTGGTGACTTACAAAAGCAGCGGGCCCACGAGGTTTGGGAACTTGAGATGACATGTCGATCAGCTGCTTTTTTGTCATACTTAACTTGCACATTTTTCTCTCTATAAGATCGAACCTAAGCAGGTGTTTCTGATGCAGAAGGTTGTGACATACAAAGGCAACAGGCCCGGGGAGTTTGGGAACTTGGGGACGACATAACGTCTGCTCTTCTATTGAACGACTTCTTCATATTTCCCTCTCTCCATGCAATCGAATCTGAGCAGGTGTTTCTGATGCAGAAGGTGGCCATCTACAAGGCCCAGGCAAGCCATGTGCCAACATATGCTCATACTTTATACCTTTCCTCCCTCTCCCTCCCTCTGTTCATCCCACAACCAGGTGTTTCTGATGCAGAAGGTGGCCATCTACAAGGCCAACATGGCGGGCAAGCCATGTGTCATCTCGCGAGTGGTCGACACGATGACAGACACGCCCCGCCCCACTCGTGCCGAAGCCACTGACGTCGCTAACGCTGTGCTGGATGGTGGGTGGGTGGGTGGGTGGGTGGGTGGGTGGGTGGGTGGGTGGGATGGGTTGACGTACAGTCATGCTGTTACATGCTGGCTTTCTAACTTCCCCATCCTCAGGTCGCTCATCCCCTTTTTTACCTCTTTGTTCTGGTCTTGTTCTTTCCTCCTTGACATTCCGCTATTCAAATCATGCTGGTAGCTGAGAGGCAAAGAGGGCTGGCGTTTTTGTTTTCTGGTATACTAGATTTTTTTTTTTTTTTTTTTCTTTTTCTTTTTCCTCGGCATTCCTCTGTCCAGGTGTGGACGCCATTATGCTGGGAGCTGAGACGCTCAGAGGGCTGTACCCTACTGAGACGGTTTCAACCGTGCGCCTCATTTGTGCCGAGGTGCGTTTCATCTGTGCCATTGTGAGTTTCATCTTTGTCAAGCAGACGTGTTTTGTTTATCCCAGGGATACTCGTTTTTCTGTGATGTAGCTCCAGTGAGGTTTCGCATCTGCATGATAATGTTTCGCATCATGTGTTGAAAAATACGTGCGTGCATGCCTCTCTCTGCTCTCTTTCACCACTCTCTGCTCTCTTTCATCACTCTCTGCTCTCTTTCATCACTCTCTGCTCTCTTTCATCACTCTCTGCTCTCTTTCACCACTCTCTGCTCTCTTTCATCACTCTCTGCTCTCTTTCACCACTCTCTGCTCTCTTTCATCTATACTCCCTCGTGCAACCCCCATTCAACTGCCAGGCAGACAAGGCGTACAATCAGGAGCTCTATTTTCAAGAAGGCGGTCAAGGAAGCCAAATAGCCTTTCTATTCCAAGAAGGCGGTGGCGGTAGTACTTTTAGCTCAACCAAGTTGACAGAGCTTTACCCCATCCAACTCTCTTGCCTCTTATACCACCTTGTGCATCCCCTTTCCCCCCTGCCAGGCAGAGAAGGCATACAACCAGGAGCTCTATTTCAAGAAGGCGGTGAAGGAAGCCACTGACACCATGAGCGAGCTCGAAGCCATGGCCTCATCCGCGGTAAGTCTCTTATCGAATCTGCTTATACTGCGTACGCGAATTAAGTAATAATGGTTGTACGCTCGGAGTGCACCCCAAAATTCAGGGCTCAATAAGGCACCTACAGCACTTAAGGGCATCTGCCCTTCAGGCATGGAGAAGTATCTGTGGGACTGTGTTCTGATGAGGTGATTCTTTTTTCTTGTGATTTACCTTAATTCACCTGGCAGGTGAAAACAGCAGAGAAGGTGCATGCAGCGGCAATTGTGGTGTTCACCTCCTCTGGAAGAATGGCCAGGTGAGTCGCCTGTAGACCTTTCCAGGTAAAATCAGCTGTGATTTTTTTTCAGGTATGTCATCTGCTGGACGTCACCTGATGCTCCTGTCAGGTGGTCACTCGCTTCCTTTCCTCTCACCTGCGTCTTCTCTCTTCAGAGGGGCCCCTTCCCAGGCACTAGCCGTCCGTACCTGCAGTAACCCTTCCACGCTCGTGGCCAAGTACAGTGCCGTGCCGCCCATGCCTGTGCTCACCCTGCTCCCTCCACACCTCTTCCCTCCCTCCCAGTACCCCAAACCAATGCACTCCCCCTCCCTCCCTCCCTTTCGCCCACGTCTCTCTCTTCCATCCCAGGCTCAAGTACAAGCCAACCATGCCAGCTCTCAAACACATCATTCCACGCTTCTCCCCTCCGCTTCCTTCCTCTTATTCCTCTCCCTTGCCCTCTCCCTTGCCCTCTCCCTTGCCCTCTCCCTTGCCCTCTCCCTTGCCCTCTCTCTTCCATCCCAGGCTCGCGGCCAACCACGCCCGTGCCTCCTTTCATCATTCCACGCCTCTCCCCTCCCCTTTCCTCCTCTTATTTCCCTCCCTTACCCCCTCAATTTCTCCCCTCTCTTTCTCCCCTCCCCCATCCCAGGCTCATGGTCAAGTACAAGCCAACCATGCCCGAGCTCTCACACTCGTCATTCTGCCAACCCGCACCTCTCCCTCTCTCCCTTACCTGCCTCCCACTGCTTCAATCTCCCTCCCCTCCCCTAACTCAGGCTCGTGGCCAAGTACAAGCCAACCATGCCCGTGCTCACACTCGTCATTCCGCGCCTCTACGTTGATAAGCTCAGATGGACGGTGCAGGGTGAATTCCCGGTGAGTTGATCAGCACAGATGGACGGTGCAGGGTGAATTCCCGGTGAGTTGATAAGCTCAGATGGACGGTGCAGGGTGAATTCCCTGATAGAGTTCTATCCTGTTGTTCTCTGCATGGTATAGGCTGCATGCAAAATGGTGCAGGGCAAGTTCTGTGCTTTCAGAGACGCAATGCTCGTGGTACTGTCACATCCTCTTGCTGTCGTTGACTCTACAACCAACCCTCCACTCTCCAGACGTCCCAATCCCACCAATTTCCATTTTCAAAGTCTTCATGTTTCTAATGTTTATTTATCCTCTATTAGATTCCTCTGCTGCTTGCTTTAGCCACTGCATCTTGCGTCTATTGAGTTCCTCAAACCCATATTGTTTCCAATGCCTCTGAGTTTGAGTCTTACCATCCTTTCACCTTTCCTCTTGAACCCTCAATCTCCCCTGCCCCTACTTTCCACGGCAACAGGCTCACATGTGTTGTCTTATGCGTGGCCTCATCCCCATGATGGCTACACCCAAGACACTGGTATGTCTACAGTAAAATGTGTTACACAGCTGAAGCTCAATAAGGCAAAGTGAACACACTTACAGCTTCAACAGTAAAAATGCCTTGTTACAACATGAAACAGCTCAGATAAGAAATATTGAAGGACCGAATCAAGCAAACTTGGGATTGGACTCACCTCAAAGCTGCAACTTGGGTGTTGTATCTGAGCCCCTGGCTCCCCTCCTAACACAGCTGCACATTGGGCTATTCTTGATGTCTCCATCGTCCTTGTTGGCTCCCTTTCTGTCAACATCCTCATGGTGTCACTCTTTGAGCTCTTTTCAGTCTATGTCAGCAGTACCATCACATGGTCGTCTAATGGGTACCTATGCCTACGCTCTTTCTTGCCCCACAGGAGCAAAGCGATGTATCCACTAACGAGACTGTTCTTAAGGAGGCCATTCGTCAGGGCCAGCGTATTGGAGTGCTGAGGAAGCATGACCGGGTGGTGGTGGTGCAGAAACTGGGCGACTCTGTCGTGGTTCGAGTCGAAGAGGCGCTTCCTTATTCTAAATAAAGAAACTCGTCCCATGAAGCACTGCCTTCTAAATATTCTTGAGCCATGAGTGTGTGAAACGTGAGAGGCTTGCCAAAAAACAGGTAGAACGTCATTATCATTTTCTGTTTGAGTGGTGCACCAGAGCACTTGGAAAGTGGAGCTTAGATAGTCAGAGCCAAACCTGCTTGTACACACAATAGCAGATCAGATTAAAGCACTTCCTTTTTTAGTAAAAGTGTTCAAAAGCGTTTTATCGAGTGAGCGCTTGAACAAGTGCGATACTACCCCAGCACCGTCAGCTGCTGGTGGTTGGTTGGTTGGTCCGTTTTTCGCGAGGCCCCAGCTCATCGGAAAGATCGACGGCTGTAACCGACCGTAACCAGATGAGGTCGGTCTGCACTTTTTGTAACGACAAGTCTCACAACATTTCCATCACAAGGACATCTGACCTTATCACTGGCTTGCACCACTGAATCTCACTAAACCGCTAAGAAGCGCAATCTTCCATCAAAGAAGTGCTCTTCACCGTGCAAAGAATCAAATGGCGCTCAACTTCGATGACCAGTGAACTGTTATGATGGCTGCTGCAAACGGTTGGGATGGCGTTTCTGACGTTGTAGCCAGTGCCTACTATTTGGTGAGACGCTGGTGCTTATCAGGAGTACAGTATCGGCTATCATATCACTCACTCTCGCTCGGTTTTCCGAAACGAGTCGCTTATTTCCTGGTGTATGACATGTCCGGCTCGACTCCGCTCGGCGCGCAGCGCTCTTTTGCGTTTGATCAACGGCTGCGCGCGTTTCCCGCGCACGATTCGGATCTACGCGGCATCCTCTAAGGACGCTCCAGACCAAATTTGGAAATTCGGCTTTAAAATCTTCGCAAATTCGAAAAGAATGAGTTAAAAGATCAGTAATCTGTATATGCAGAATTGATGCAGTGAGCATCATGCCTGGTCGGCATAACAAACGATAGTATGCTCGTAGTAGCTGGATAGGTGTATCATGGTGTAATACTGTAGTGCGTACAAGCACACAACTGTGGTCCCATAGGCACGAGACGCTGTCACCGAAGCGACGCAGGGCCGGTAATGCATTGTAAGAACGGCGTTAACACGGAATAGCCCATGGATTTGGACTGCCATGATGCCGTCCTGCGTGAAAGGCGCGCGGGAAGTAAATGGCGCGCGGGATCCAGGTGGCACGCAAAATCCGATTGGCGCGCGGCACGCATTTTGAGCAGCCTTCTGCTGGCTGTTTGCCACGTGGCGACCCTCGTTACTGTCACCCTAGCAGGTAAGCACATCACACTCTTGCCCTTTGGCATATGGCTTTTCCCCTTGTTCTGTGATTTACCCTGTAGAACTGTCTCAATACCGTAACAAAAACAAAAAGGAGATAAATCGGACAACGATTGCATGTGGTGATTCTGCTGTTGAGGTCGACAAAAATAAACCGACTCAACCCCTCGTTTCACCTCCACACCCGCAACAGATTTAGACGTAGGCCAGGTCACATGGCCAGCTATGTTAGGAAAGACGCGTCCTGCGTCCTGGACGAATGCGTCCAGACGCATGCGTCCAGACGCAGGACGCAAAACCTGGACCTGTAAGACGCACCCCAAGACGCAAGCCCGGGCAGGGCAAAAAAAAACCCCGGGCAGGCAAAAAAAAAAGTGAATAGGGCTTGGGAGAGGGGGGGGGGGGGGGGGAATAGGCAAATTTTTCCCCAGCCTCAAAATTTTCCCCCAAAATTTAACTTTAAGGTGAGTCACGCGTCACGCATTTCACAAGGTCTCACACACATTAAGTTCAATTTAATCCAACCAAAACCCAGAACCCTGGCGAACTGTTACTGCGGATGGAAAGTGTCCGCACGAAATCCTGGTTTTCGCCAGCCAGCACTTTCGCGCTGGCAAGCCTGGTTCAAAAAAAAAACTTCTGAACCCAACACTGCCAAAAGTTGCCCGTCGCTTTAACGACCATCTACTAAACTACCAGTGCACTGCATCTAGTCAACAATCACACATCCTGAGAGGTTTGAGTGAAATGCCATTTTGCATGAGTTGATATGAAATGTTGGGGGGGCTGGTTTACAATGTCGAATTAGGGTTGGGGGGTCGAAATTTCGCGATTTCGACATTCGCGACGAAATCGCGAATGTCAAAATCGCGATCGAATTTTTTTTCGGGCTGCCCGAAAAAAATTTCGCCGTGCGTCCTGCGTCTGGACGCGCGTCCTGCGTCCTAGCGTCTGGACGCTGCGTCCAGACGCAGGACGCAGCGTCCTGGCTGCGTCTTTCCTAACGTTGGCCAGTGCAGGGCCGAATGGGACAGCTGCTGCTGAGTCAATTCACAAAAGTAAACCCAGCCCCTGTCTTCCCCTCCCCACCCCTGTCTGTCCCTCTCCACAAACCTCTCTTCCCCTCCACCCCCATACCCGCAGCATAATCCGATCTAGTGGACAACACAGGGGTGCTTCTGGGCCAAGTGGGTCAACTGCTGCTGAGTCGAGTCGAGCCGACAGATTTTAACCTACCCACCCCCTCTCTTCCCCTCCCCACCCCCTCGTTTCCCCTCCCCACCCCCTATTTTCCCCTTCCCACCCCCTCTTTTTCCGTCTCCACCCCTCTTTTCCCCTCCCCAACCCCTATGTTGCCCTTCAAACTCGCAGCAGAATCAGAGATAGTGGACAACTCAGGGCCGCTGCTGGGCCGAGTGGGTCAGCTGCAGCAGCAGCTGCACCACCAGCTGCTGCCCTCCTCCTCCCACGCCTCCATCCAGCCACAACCCTCCAACCCACACGGCCGAAACTACGTCCTGCTCCCTGAGGGCTTGGATCAGCTACTTCTCCCTGAGGGCTTGGATCAGCTAGGGGGTTTGGCGTCAGGCGGATTGGGAGCCTTTGAGTCGACTCAGAAGTCATCTCAAGGCTCTGATCAACGAGTTCCCTCTGACGGCTCTGATAAGCTAGGGCGCTTGGCGGCTGGCGGAGTGGGAGCTGGTGGTGGGGGGAGGGGGAGAGAAGAGGAGCGGGGTGCAGCAGGGATGGACCATGGGGGGATTGTGCCGGAGGGGGTTGTGCCTGACGCATTGGATAGGCACATTCCCATGTCCATTCGGTGAGTGTACCTGTTACTCTTCCCTGGTGTGTTTAAGGGTGGGCAAGACTTTGTGGTGCCGCTGACTGACACCGTAGACAAATTCCAGCTATCGATGAGTTTACTGTGCTTCTCTCTCCCCTGGCTCTCGGATGGTGTGTTTAACGAGCGAGCTTGCTGTGGTCTTGACTCGTGACTCGTGACGTGCTGGTGGCCTGAATAAGAGGCAGTCTTGGGTGAGTCTTTTTGTGAATCTATGTTCCTTCCTCCACACACCCCAGCAGCGACACACAAACGCAAGCAAGTTGTGGCTTGTGTGCGTGCGTGCGTGCGTGTGCCTCTGTACCGTTCTTTCTTGCTGCCTGTGTACGTAGTTTCACCTTCCAACGCCTTGCTTGCCCACTCCCCATCTTCCGCACCACTTCACCCTCCCTCCCCACACCCCCCGCCCACCAACCCCCGGTGCCTGCCCCACCTCCCCCCCCCCCCCCCTTGACCACCCAAAACTGCCTCTGAAGTTGCCTCCACTTCACATTACATCCCGTGCAATTCACATTGCCCCCGCGTCTCCCCTCTTCCCCATGCATACCCCCCTCTTCCCCATGCATACCCCCCTCTTCCCCATGCATACCCCCTCTTCCCCATGCATACCCCCCTCTTCCCCATGCATACCCCCCTCTTCCCCATGCATACCCCCCTCTTCCCCATGCATACCCCCCTCTTCCCCATGCATACCCCCCTCTTCCCCATGCATACCCCCCTCTTCCCCATGCATACCCCCCTCTTCCCCATGCATACCCCCCTCTTCCCCATGCATACCCCCCTCTTCCCCTACATCCACGGTCCACCATTCCAGGTTCCGCTATGAGTCCACCTGAGCGCTACAGCTGCCTGCCCCCTAAACCCTTAACCTTTAACCCTAAACCTTCAAACCTAAAGCCAGGAGGTTCTTTTGCAGGCCATTTTATTCACTCACTCGCTCCACCCTCCCTCTCCTTCTCACCCACCCAACCCACCCCTCCACACAACCCCCCCCCCCCCCACCCCTTCCTCCCCCTCCACGATCACATCACCAGAATGAGTCCAGAGCGCCTACAGTTGCCTCTAGAGGCGCTGCCACGTGCCATGCGACTCACTCACTCCCTTCCCCCTCCCTCTCCCCCCCTCCCACACCACCATCACCAGAATGAGTCCAGAGCGCCTACAGTTGCCTCTGGAGGCGTTGCCACGTGCCATCGACAGCATCGAGCAAAAGAACGTCATGCTGGCACACCGAGAGCGGTTTGACAAGTGAGAAGAAAGCGGTGGGGTGTAGGAGGAGGTGGGGGTTGGGTAAAGAGAAGTAGCTTTGGGGGTGCTTGCTTATTCTAACTTGCCGCCGTCGACAGCAGCGAGCAGAAGAACGTCATGCTGGCATACCGAGAGCGGTTTGACAAGTGAGAGAGCGTATGAAGGGGTAGAGGGGGGAAGGATGGAGGTAGAGGGGTCCGGGGGCGCGGTTTTGGGGGAGCAGGCTGCAGAAGTGGTTCTTGAAGGTGCGTGTTGATTCTAGCTAGCCATTGTTCACAGCAGCGAGCAGACGAATGTCATGCTGGCGTTTCGAGAACGGTTGGACAAGTGAGTGGGCGGTGGGGTGCAGGGGAGAGGAGGGGGAAGGGGGGGGATGTGAGGGAATAAAGAGAAGTGGCTTCATGGGTGCTTGCTGGCGCCACCTTGCCATCACCGACAGCAGCGGTGCGCAGGTTCGTTTCCACTTGCTATCTTTGGCGTCTCGCAACAGAGCAACGCTATGCCAACGTTTGTTGAGACGTCTCATCTCAAGAGTTGCAGCAGAGCAACGCCATGCCGGCGCGTTTTAGCGCGGCTTGACAAGTGAGGGAGCGTGTCGGGAAAAAGGGGGGTGAGGAGGGAGGGAGGGAAGAAGGGGGAAGTGGTTCGGTTCGGGGGAATGCTTGGTCGTTCCAAGCTGGCATTGTTGACAAGCAGTGAGAGGGCGAGGGGGAAAGGGGGAGAGTTAAGGGAATGTGGCTCCACGGGTGTGTGCTCGTTTTTTCAGTTAGAAAACGTGCAGCGGGAAAAGTCCTTCTCCCGCCCGACTTCTCCTCTATCCTACTTCAGGTTCAGCGCTCTCATTCGCTGTCCCGCCCTGTCCTGCCCTGCCTTCGCCCCCTGCAGCTATGCCTACTTTTGAGTCGACTCAAAAGTCGCCCCCTACAGCTCTGCCTATCCCAACGTGCATCCGTGCTGGAACCCCCTCCTCAACGCACCTCTCCTCTCTTGACAGAACCCCCTCCTCAACGCACCTCTCCTGCTGCCCACCCGCTCACAGGATTGAAGTCGCTGGATGGATGAATTGCTTAGTGCAAGCACACCTGCTCGCTTGTCTCCTGACTGCTCCGTTTTTTAGTCGACTCAAAAACATGCGGGACGGGTCACTGAGTGCAAGTGCAAGCACACCCGCTCGCTTGTCACTTTTGAGGCGCCTCAAAAGTCGCCTCTTCTGCCACCCGCCCGCAGGATCAGATCGAATTCGCTGGATGGATGGATCACTCAGTGCAAGGCAAGCACACCGCCTCGCTTGTCTCTGCCCCGAGCCCTTTAGCCTCAACTGAACACACCTCCTCTTCCTCCCGCCCTCAACCCCCCCAGGTTCGGCGATCTGATTCGCTGCCACGGTCCTCCCTGTCCCGATTTCGCCCCCTGCGGCTCTGCCTACCCCAACGTGCACGCGTGCTGGAACGAGCATCTCGACGCGCCTCTGCTGCTACCCGCTCGCGCGCCCCTCAACTGCCCCAAGAAGGCCCCCCTTAAGAATCTGCGGGTGCCGTGGCAGAACCATGACAAGACGTGCTCTCATTCGAGAGACTTCAACCCCCGAGAGCCGTCCGCCATGCAGGTGCGGCCTGCTTGAACGGTAGGTGTGAGTCTGCTTTCGAGTGTTTGTGCAGGTGCGAGTGTTTGTGCAGGTGCGAGTGTTTGTGCAGGTGCGAGTGTTTGTGCAGGTGCGAGTGTTTGTGCAGGTGTGAGTGTTTGTGCAGGTGCGAGTGTTTGTGCAGGTGTGAGTGTTTGTGCAGGTGCGAGTGTTTGTGCAGGTGTGAGTGTTTGTGCAGGTGCGAGTGTTTGTGCAGGTGCGAGTGTTTGTGCAGGTGTGAGTGTTTGTGCAGGTGCGAGTGTTTGTGCAGGTGCGAGTGTTTGTGCAGGTGCGAGTGTTTGTGCAGGTGCGAGTGTTTGTGCAGGTGCGAGTGTTTGTGCAGGTGCGAGTGTTTGTGCAGGTGCGAGTGTTTGTGCAGGTGCGAGTGTTTGTGCAGGTGCGAGTGTTTGTGCAGGTGCGAGTGTTTGTGCAGGTGCGAGTGTTTGTGCAGGTGCGAGTGTTTGTGCAGGTGCGAGTGTTTGTGCAGGTGCGAGTGTTTGTGCAGGTGCGAGTGTTTGTGCAGGTGCGAGTGTTTGTGCAGGTGCGAGTGTTTGTGCAGGTGCGAGTGTTTGTGCAGGTGCGAGTGTTTGTGCAGGTGCGAGTGTTTGTGCAGGTGCGAGTGTTTGTGCAGGTGCGAGTGTTTGTGCAGGTGCGAGTGTTTGTGCAGGTGCGAGTGTTTGTGCAGGTGCGAGTGTTTGTGCAGGTGTGAGTGTTTGTGCAGGTGCGAGTGTTTGTGCAGGTGCGAGTGTTTGTGCAGGTGCGAGTTTTTGTGCAGGTGCGAGTGTTTGTGCAGGTGCGAGTGTTTGTGCAGGTGCGAGTGTTTGTGCGGGTGCGAGTGTTTGTGTGGGTGTGAGTGTTTGTGCAGGTGCGAGTGTTTGTGCAGGTGCGAGTGTTTGTGCGGGTGCGAGTGTTTGTGCGGGTGCGTGCCTTTTGGGCTGCTGGACGGGTGTGGTGTCTGTGGTGTGTCCCGAGATGAAATTTGAGTCGCCTCAATGTCAGGTGCGTGTGTTTAGTTTATTTTTTACTCGACTATAAAATGGCTTCATCTGAGTCGTCTCAATGTCAGGTGCGTGTGTCTAGGGTAGGCGTGCTGGCCATGGTTCATTCCGAGGTACCTTTGAGTCTCAATACAGGTGCATGTCTTTGAGCAGGTGTTTGTCCATAGTGCACCCGTATGCCAATGTGGCAGCGCCCCATGCCAATGTGGCAGCGCCCCATGCCAATGTGGCAGCGCCCCATGCCCATGCAGGCCCCATGCCCCAATCCTCATGCTCCATGCCCCATGCATCATGCCCGCCCGCCCCGTGCCCCATGATTCATGCCCCTGTCCCGTTCCCACGCCATGCCATGCGCCATGCTGTGCCTCATGCTGTGCCTCATGCTGTGCCTCATGCAGGTGTTTCGCCTGCATGAGGTCATGGTGACACACAAGGGCTTCGTCTTCAACGCCACCCACCGATACGTGCACCAGGGCTGCAAGCGATTCAACCCAGTGAGTGTGAGGGTTTCCATGAGTTAACATCTTGACTAGAAAGGGCGTGTATGCGTAGGGATAGTTACAAGGGCTTTGTCTTCAACGCCACCCACCTATACGTGCACCAAGGCTGCAAGCGATTCAACCCGGTGAGTGACTGTGAGGAGGGCAGTGCTCCATCACCTCTCGAGGTGACTTTTGAGTCGACTCAAAAGTGAGTGAGGGTTACTGTGAGGAGCGCAGTGCTCCATCACCTCCTCTCCCTCCCTTCCCTCCTCCACCCTTTCCCTCCTCTTCTCCCTTCAATGCCAACCCACTAGCGCTCGTATCTAGGAAAAAAACGGGTTCAATTAGAGGCTATCCCCTCACCCCTTTCCACCCTTCTCCACCCCCCTCACCTTCCCATCACCCTCACCCAGTACTCGTACCCTCAGGGGCAGAAGGTGCCTCGCGTCGTCGACTGGGGCTACTCGCAGGGGAGCAAATTCTACCATTTCCTAGTCGAGGCCATCCCCTCACCCTCCCCCATACCTCCCTTCCGTTCATCTCTCCCTCACCCAGTACTGATACCCGCAAGGCCACAAACAAAATGTGTCGCATCAAGCCGGCCTTTGTTTGGGGCTACTCACAGGGGAGCAACGTCTGCCACTTCCTAGTCGAGGCTATCCCCTCCTCCCTTCAACCCCTCCTCCCTTCAACCCCTCCTCCCTTCAACCCCTCCTCCCTTCAACCCCTCCTCCCTTCAACCCCTCCTCCCTTCAACCCCTCCTCCCTTCAACCCTTCCTCCCTTCAACCCCTCCTCCCTTCAACCCCTCCTCCCTTCAACCCCTCCTCCCTTCAACCCCTCCTCCCTTCAACCCCTCCTCCCTTCAACCCCTCCTCCCTTCAACCCCTCCTCCCTTCTCCTCCACCCCTTTCCATTCCGCTCTTCTCCGCCCTTCTTCACCCGCGGCCCTCTCAACTCTCTCCTCCAGTTCTCATACATACCCGCAGGGCCAGAAGGTGCATCGGATAGAACTGACAGTTGAGTGGGACTACCCACAAGTCGCCAGCTTCTACCACTTCTTATTGGAGGCCGCCCCTTCCTTCGTCATCGCTTCACTTCACCCTCAACCCCTCTCCACCCCTCCCCACCCCTCGAACCTCTGCCTGTCCTGTCGTCTTCCTCAACCAGTATTCCTACCCTCAGGGTCAAAAGGTGCATCACCCTAAACTGGCCTTTGACTGGGGCTACTGGGAGGGCACCAACTGTTTTCTGAGAATTCTAAAATAACAGACTCATCACGCTGAACTGGCCTTTGAATCTTTGACTGGTCGTCGAGGTTGTCTCCTACTTTTCCCGCTTCACCCTTCTCCACCCTTCTCCACCCTTCTCCACCCTTCTCCACCCCTCTCCACCCCTCCCCTCCCTGTCCCCTCCCCCCCTCTCCTCCAGTTCTCCTACCCACAAGGCCAGAAGGTGCATCGGATAAAGCTGGCGTTTGACTGGGGCTACACGCAGGGCAGCATCTTCTACCACTTCCTAGTCGAGGCCATCCCTTCCTTCTTTGTCACTTACCCTCAACCCCTTTCCACCCTTCTCCACCCTCTCCCGCTTGTCTCCCTCACCCAGTTCTCCTACCCGCAGGGCCAGAAGGTGCATCGCATGAAGCTGGCGTTTGACTGGGGCTACACGCAGGGCAGCAACTTCTACCACTTCCTAGTCGAGGCCATTCCTTCTTTCTTCGTGGCCGCTGCAGCACTGCCCAACCTCAGAGACACGCCCATCATAGCAGAGCGCTTCCAGGTGCATGTGTGCATGTGTGCATGTCTGCATGTCTGCATGAGGGTGGGTGGGTGGGCGGGTGGGTGGGTATGGATGTGTGGTGTGAGTACGTGGAATGGTGGTGGTTGTGTTTGTGAGTTGACTCAAGCCACCTCAACGACTTGCGCGGTCGTCAGCCTTCATTCATTACACTTCTTTTCATTGCAACTCATTTGTTGACCTTCCCCCTCTCGTCCTTGTGTGCAGTGCAGTGCAGTGCAGTGGAGTGCAGCTTGCAGTGTAGTCCAGTGCAGTGCAATGGAGTGGAGTTTGCAGTGGCATTCATTGCACTAGGTTTATGGCTTCGCGGGGTGTATGCGCGTCAGTCTTGGTTATAAACTTTGTTGACGGTCAACTTCTTCTTCCTTTCCCCTCACCTCCTTGCGCAAGTGCAGTGGGACCTATACGACAGCATAGGCCGCATCTTCACAGGTGTGAACGGGTGTCACTACCCAAACATGGTACTGCACTCAATCCCCATTCAATCTCCTCTCACCTCCTTTGCGCACATACAGTGGGACCTATACGACAGCATAGGCCGCATCTTCATAGGGGTGAATCGGACGGACATGAGAGCCCTTCAGGCAACCGAGGGGGACCTCTTTCACGTCGACACGCTCTATTTGGTGCGTGGGTGGATGGGAGCATGGGTGTGTGGGTGCATGCGCGAGTGGGTGTGTGGGTGCATGCGCGAGTGGGTGTGTGGGTGCATGTGCGAGTGGGTGTGTGGGTGCATGCGCGAGTGGGTGTGTGGGTGCATGCGCAAGTGGGTGGATGGGTGCATGCATTTTCAGAAACCTCAAAAGCAGCCGAGGGGGACCTGTTCCACGTCGACACGCTCTATTTGGTCCCGGGATGGGGAGATGGGTGGGTGTGTGGGTGTGTGGGTGGGTGTGTGGGTGGGTGTGTGGGCGTGCGGGTGGGTAGCCGGGTGGCTGTGTGGATAGGTGGCTGGATGCGTGGGTGTGTTGGTGTATGCGTGCATGCATCGGTTCGTGGGTGGATGGATGGGTGGCTGTGTGTTGACATGCCTCTCTGTAAACCCAACTTATCCCACCACCACCACCGGCACCCTCCAACATCAACTCACTCAATCTCCCTCCATGCTGCTCTCTCCTCCTCCCCTGCTCTCTCCTCCTCCCCTGCTCTCTCCTCCCCCCCTGCTCTCTCCTCCTCCCCTGCTCTCTCCTCCTCCCCTGCTCTCTCCTCCTCCCCTGCTCTCTCCTCCTCCCCTGCTCTCTCCTCCTCCCCTGCTCTCTCCTCCTCCCCTGCTCTCTCCTCCTCCCCTGCTCTCTCCTCCTCCCCTGCTCTCTCCTCCTCCCCTGCTCTCTCCTCCTCCCCTGCTCTCTCCTCCTCCCCTGCTCTCTCCTCCTCCCCTGCTCTCTCCTCCTCCCCTGCTCTCTCCTCCTCCCCTGCTCTCTCCTCCTCCCCTGCTCTCTCCTCCTCCCCTGCTCTCTCCTCCTCCCCTGCTCTCTCCTCCTCCCCTGCTCTCTCCTCCTCCCCTGCTCTCTCCTCCTCCCCTGCTCTCTCCTCCTCCCCTGCTCTCTCCTCCTCCCCTGCTCTCTCCTCCTCCCCTGCTCTCTCCTCCTCCCCTTCTCTCTCCTCCTCCCCTGCTCTCTCCTCCTCCCCTGCTCTCTCCTCCTCCCCTGCTCTCTCCTCCTCCCCTGCTCTCTCCCCCTCCCCTGCTCTCTCCTCCCCCCTTGCTCTCTCCTCCTCCCCTGCTCTCTCCTCCTCCCCTGCTCTCTCCTCCTCCCCTGCTCTCTCCTCCTCCCCTGCTCTCTCCTCCTCCCCTGCTCTCTCCTCCCCCCCCTGCTCTCTCCTCCTCCCCTGCTCTCTCCTCCTCCCCTTCTCTCTCCTCTTCCCCTGCTCTCTCCTCCTCCCCTGCTCTCTCCTCCTCCCCTGCTCTCTCCTCCCCCCTGCTCTCTCCCCCTCCCCTGCTCTCTCCTCCCCCCTTGCTCTCTCCTCCTCCCCTGCTCTCTCCTCCTCCCCTGCTCTCTCCTCCTCCCCTGCTCTCTCCTCCTCCCCTGCTCTCTCCTCCTCCCCTGCTCTCTCCTCCCCGCTCTCTCCTCTTCTGCCCTCCTCGACCCCTCCCCCTCCTCCACCTGCCTGCCCCCAGCCCATGCTCCAAGAGTGTGGGGCGCCAAACAAGCCACTCTGGATGCAGCGGTGGCAGCACCAGAACCCGTCTTTCACCCCCTCTCTCTCGTCCAACGCCACTCTTTCCTGCTCTCTCCTTCCCCCCCTTTTCCCCCCTAAACCCCCCTCTCCTACCCCACAGCCAATGCTGCAGGAGTGTGGGGCGCCCAACAAGGCGCTCTGGATGGAGCTGAGGCGGCACCACCTGCTGTTTCACCTCCTCTTTATTCTTCCCTTCCCTTTTTCCCCTACCCCACGCCTCCCCCTCCTCCCCACAGCCAATGTTGCAGGAGTGTGGGGCGCCCAACAAGGCCCTCTGGATGGAGCTGAGGCGGCACCACCTGCTGTTTCACCTCCTCTTTATTCTTCCCTTCCCTTTTCCCCCTACCCCACGCCTCCCTCTCCTACCCCACAGCCAATGCTGCAGGAGTGTGGGGCGCCCAACAAGGCGCTCTGGATGGAGCTGAGGCGGCACCATCTGCTGTTTCACCTCCTCTTTATTCTTCCCTTCCCTTTTCCCCCTACCCCACGCCTCCCCCTCCTCCCCACAGCCAATGCTGCAGGAGTGTGGGGCGCCCAACAAGGCCCTCTGGATGGAGCTGAGGCGGCACCACCTGCTGTTTCACCTCCTCTTTATTCTTCCCTTCCCTTTTCCCCCTACCCCACGCCTCCCCCTCCTCCCCACAGCCAATGCTGCAGGAGTGTGGGGAGCCCAACAAGGCCCTCTGGATGGAGCTGAGGCGGCACCATCTGCTGTTTCACCTCCTCTTTATTCTTCCCTTCCCTTTTCCCCCTACCCCACGCCTCCCCCTCCTCCCCACAGCCAATGCTGCAGGAGTGTGGGGAGCCCAACAAGGCCCTCTGGATGGAGCTGAGGCGGCACCATCTGCTGTTTCACCTCCTCTTTATTCTTCCCTTCCCTTTTCCCCCTACCCCACGCCTCCCCCTCCTCCCCACAGCCAATGTTGCAGGAGTGTGGGGCGCCCAACAAGGCCCTCTGGATGGAGCTGAGGCGGCACCACCTGCTGCACCCGCAGGGCCTGCCACTCTTCCGCCCCGACTTCTCCTACCACTACCGCCCAGCGCTCTCCTACCAGCAACTCACCCACCTGCCCCCTGACTGGGTGGTGGTGTTGGCGCAGCGGCCGTCAGGGAAGCGCTCCTTCAGCAACGCTGAGGAGGTTAAAGAAGCGGTTCTCGCCGCGTTTCCAGCAGAGAGGGTTGTTGTGTTTGACGGGTCGCTGCAGCTCATGCAAGGTGCGTTGCTTGCCCTTCATGGGGTCTGTTCTGGTTCTGAGGGCCCTTGGGAAAAGAGGGGTTCCTCTTTGAGGCTCTCTCCTATCAGCAGCTCTCCCACCTGCCACACGACTGGGTGGTGGTGCTCACACAGCGTCCCTCTCTGACGCACCTGACACATCTTAGAGAGCGACGGGTGTGGTTTTACTTGAGGCGCCTCCTACCAGCAGCAGCTCACCTCACCTGCCTTCCGCCCGACTGGCTGATCGTGTTGGCTCGCCGCCCACCATGTGTGCACACGGCTCTGCCGTGGTGTTGTTCACCCCACACACACACACATGGTTCACCACACACACACACATGGTTCACCACACACACACACATGGTTCACCACACACACACACATGGTTCACCACACACACACACATGGTTCACCACACACACACACATGGTTCACCACACACACACACATGGTTCACCACACACACACACATGGTTCACCACACACACACACATGGTTCACCACACACACACACATGGTTCACCACACACACACACATGGTTCACCACACACACACACATGGTTCACCACACACACACACATGGTTCACCACACACACACACATGGTTCACCACACACACACACATGGTTCACCACACACACACACATGGTTCACCACACACACACACATGGTTCACCACACACACACACATGGTTCACCACACACACACACATGGTTCACCACACACACACACATGGTTCACCACACACACACACATGGTTCACCACACACACACACATGGTTCACCACACACACACACATGGTTCACCACACACACACACATGGTTCACCACACACACACACATGGTTCACCCCACACACACACATGGTTCACCACACACACACACATGGTTCACCACACACACACACATGGTTCACCACACACACACACATGGTTCACCCCACACACACATGGTTCACCACACACACACACATGGTTCACCACACACACACATGGTTCACCCCACACACACACATGGTTCACCCCACACACACACATGGTTCACCCCACACACACACATGGTTCTCCTTCACAAAGCTCTCCTTCACAAAGCTCTCCTTCACAAAGCGCTCCTTCACAAAGCTCTCCTTCACAAAGCGCTCCTTCACAAAGCTCTCCTTCACAAAGCGCTCCTTCACAAAGCTCTCCTTCACAAAGCGCTCCTTCACAAAGCTCTCCTTCACAAAGCGCTCCTTCACAAAGCTCTCCTTCACAAAGCGCTCCTTCACAAAGCTCTCCTTCACAAAGCGCTCCTTCACCAACTCCTGATTCTCTTCATTCCTGCAGCGTGTGTGGAGTTGTTCTGCCTGGCTGGGATGTTTGTGGGAGGGCAGGGGGCAGCACTCTCCGACCTCATCTTCCTGAACCACCCCTTCCTCTCCACTCTCTCCCCCCCACACTGCCCCCAACCCCCCGTATTTCTCCTTCCACCCGCACTCGTTTTTCTCTCGTCTCAGCGTGTGCCTTGTTTTGCCACACACGGCTCTTTGTGGAATGGCACGGGGCGACACTCTACCTCGCATTCATGCCTCTCACCACTCCCCCCTTCTTCCCCCTCCCCCTCCTCGCCCACTCCTTCCCCCTCCCACCCGCCTCCTCCCCATTTGGTCCCGCCTTCCTCCCGGTTTCTGTCCCCCACTCATTTCCCATCCCCTCCCACACCCCTTCTTCCCCATTCCCGCAGCCTGTAATGTAATTTGTTCCATCGCACTCGGCTCTTGATGGGAGGGCACGGGGTGGCACTCTCCAACCTTGATTTCCTCAGCCATCCCTCCCTCCCCACTCTGTTCCCACACTCCACCCAACCCTCCCTTTTCTCTCAGCCCGTAGTTAGTTTCGTCGCATTCTGCTCTTTGTGGGAGGGCATGGGGCAGCACTCTCCAACCCCACGCCACTTCCCTACTCATACCTACCACTTTACCCTCTCCCACACTCTTTCCTTATTCCCCAGCACGTGCTTTGTTCCGCCGGACTCGGCTCTTTGTGGGCGGCCACGGGGCGGCGTTATCCAACCTCATCTTCATGCCCGTCAGATCGCACCTCTTGGAAATTCGCCCTGACAAATGCCCCAACCGGTGTTACAACAGTCACGCGTATGCGTGCTCTATAAAGTACTATTTGCTGTTTAGCGAAGGGACGTGTGACACCACTGTCATTGCGGACATTCCTAGGCTACAAAGGACGCTTAATTCCATTGCCAGGAATCTCAAAAAGGAGGATGTGGCTCTTGGACGAGCTTGGGAGCCTGCTTGATTAATACGTAAATTTGTTTCTTTATTTCACAAGTGAATATCATTGGTTAATGAGCTGAAGAACGACGGTACCGTCACACCCCGGATATACCCCCATGGGGGGCAATAATAAAACATGTTTTTTTAGAGGGGTGGGCTTATAATTGAGTAAATTTATAAGCGCAGGCCCAGCTGGCTTCGGCGCACCTGGTGATAATGGGGGACTTGAATCTGGTAGAGGATCCAGATCTGGATCGGACGTCGCGGTCAGGCTCGGGGAATGAGAACCAGAGGCTACTGAACTTCTGGCGAGCGGCAGACCTCAGAGACGCCTTCCGTGTGGTGCAAGCACGCGTTTCTAACAGAGCCTGGTATCCTTCTCGCTGATCGGGCTGCTGTCAGACGCAAGACACGTCAAAATACCGGTGGGGCTTTCGGATCATTGGTTCGAAATCAAGGTTGCGCTGGCGGTGGCGGAGCACGAGGACCAAGGATTTGGGTTGTGGAGAATGCATGCGAGGCAAGGGAGGAGGGGATGCTAATTACATGTGGTGTCGCCGGATTGAACACAAGACGCTGAACGGGACGTGCATCTTCTTGGACTGACAGCATCCCGAAAACCCCGTCTATACCCAAGAGCGCGCGACGAACCCAGACTCAATCCAGGTGCTGCTGAAGAGCGTCCCGGCTGCCATTACGCCGGAGATGGTGTACGAGTACCTGGTGAAGACGATTTTGGAGAAGCGTGGCCGGACCCCCTTTCTTCGCGGTGCAGCCTTCCACCGGGTGGTGGATCCTGTCACGGGAGCGGATACTGACAAGATAAGGGGCCTGATTAAGGGGCACCCGGGACATAAGTATCGCTGGTGGCACATGCTGACTGACTCGGTGCATCACAGACAGCTCCTCGTTCATTATCCGTCGCTTTCCTGTGATTTTTGCAACGGCATGTATATGACGAAATTTCATGATGATTACGTTACGGAGCGTCAGGAGAATATTGGGAAGTGGAACTTGACTCTGCAGCGTCTGCATGCGATTAACGGTAAACAGTTGTGCGCTAACCTTTTTCCGCAGGCAGTCAGGACTTTGTATGGGCTGACCGACGGCCCCTGCTGGTTGCTGGCGGCCGATGCTGATCCCTATTCTCCCACATCATCCATGAGCAGCTGCGTCCCTGCCGCTCGACACTCGGGTGAAGAAGATCTTACGCGATCCAGCGGTGGTGCTGATTTCTACCGGTGGGAGTCGGGAGGACTGGCTTTGTGTGCAGGAGGCCTGCGGCAAGGCACATGGCTCCAGCTTCACGCAGGCGCTGGCACATGTGAAGTCTGTCCAGCACTGCACGGCCCTTCTGCAGGGGGATTCAGCCAGCAGGAAGAGCAAGGGGAAGATGAACCTTATCCCGATCCGCAAGGAGTTCGGCATGTAGCAGTGGCAAGAAGGAGGAGTGCAGTCAGTGGAAATAAGCGGAGCTTAAGGAGGGTTGTGTGGGGTGCGGTCGCCTCGTGGGAAGTGGCGGGGAGCAGAGACTCACCAGGCAGTTGCATGCAGTCGTGCGTAGGAGTTGCTGTCTTGTACCAAGCCCGTGGATGCTATGGGGCTCTGTCTCAGTGGTTTAATGGGTCACAGCAACAACCTTACATTGTGCGAGGTCAATGTCAACGGCCTCGGAAGCAACGGCAAACGAATGGCGCATGCGCAATGGATCAAAACAGTCGCGGATGTGGTAGTGCTAACAGCCACAAGGGTTAAAGAAAACCACAATTTTTGGACGCAGTTAAAGCCATCATCGACAGTGGTTGTGGGAAACAGTGACAGAGCGGGGGGTGTGGCAGTGCTGTCTTTCAAGGACGAGATTAAGCTTAAAGATAAAGTTACACACCCGTCAGGCAGGCTGGTGGGGGTCACGGTAACGTGTCCGCAGGTCACCTTCAGGCTGGTGGCGATGTACTTGCCCACGCAAGCGTGCGCCAGAGGGGTTTTCTTCCGGAACTGTCTCCCTCTTTTCGTCCAGGCCCAGCTGGCTTCGGCGCACCTGGTGATAATGGGGGACTTGAATCTGGTAGAGGATCCAGATCTGGATCGGACGTCGCGGTCAGGCTCGGGGAATGAGAACCAGGGCTTCTGAACTTCTGGCGAGCGGCAGACCTCAGAGACGCCTTCCGTGTGGTGCAAGCACGTGTATTGATCGGAGCCTGGTATCCTTCTCGCTGATCGGGCTGCTGTCAGACGCAAGACACGTCAAAATACCGGTGGGGCTTTCGGATCATTGGTTCGAAATCAAGGTTGCGCTGGCGGTGGCGGAGCACGAGGACCAAGGATTTGGGTTGTGGAGAATGCATGCGAGGCAAGCACAGAGGAGAGGGGTGAGCAAGGTGGCAACCCGCATACTTCAGAAGGTTGGGTCAGAGAAGCTCGACCTCGGAAAGAAGCTGAAGCTTCTCAGTGTGGGACTGAGGGCATACTCGCGGGAAGAAAGGAAGAGGGTGAAGGCGACGGTCATGCACCTTGAGAGGGAGGTGGAGCTCCTCAGGCACAAGGTCATGAGATACCCGGGAGACAGAAGGGCGCAAGGCAGGCTGGTACGGAAAGAGGCGCACCTGGAGGCTTACCTGCAGAGCTGCAAGGACAGGATGCAAGTGCTTGCGGGCATCAGGGTGGAGTTAAACGGGGAGGTTCCATCCCCGTACCTCTCGAGGAAGATCAAAGTGCGGAAAAAGCGGACGCTGATACGAGAAGTCTCACATCAGGGGAGATCGTACCGAGGGGGAAGTGTTGGAGGCAGCGGCGGATCATTTCAAGACCGCTTTCCAGGAGGTAGTGCCGGAGGAAGAGGTCGACTGGGGGGCTTTCTCGGAAGGAGCGAAGCTCTCTGCCGCAGACGCGGCGTCGCTAGTTGCGGAGTGGACAGAGGCTGAGGTCAAAGAGGGACTGGAAGGGCTGCCCAAAGGAAAGTCCCCGGGACAAGACGGGTTGCCGGCGGAGTTTTTTATCCTGCACTGGAGCTTCTCAAAGGGCATGTGATGGATTTTGTTAACGAGTTTGTGGAGACGGTGAGGATGCACGAAAGCATTTCAACGGCCGTGACAGTTCTAGTGCATAAGAAGGGGGCGACAGACCAGTTGGGTAACTACCGGCCCATCACCCTGTTGTCGATCATGTATAAGCTGGTCACGAAGATCATGGCGATGAGGCTGAAGAAGGTGCTGGGCAAAGTTCTGTCGAAAGAGCAGCACGGGTTCTTACTTGGGAAGAGCTTGGCGGACGCGGTGTCGGTGGTCGCAGATGCAGTGGAAGCGGCTAACAGCGGTGGCGAGGACTGGCTGCTGCTATTGGTAGACTTTCAGAAGGCATATGATACCGTCTCGAGGGCCTTCCTCTTCAGAGTAATGAAGGAGCTGGGGATACCAGACAGCTTCGTCAGATGGACCAAGGGCCTGCACGAAGAAGCGGGGACGCGGGTTATTATCAACGGCTGGTTGAGCGGAATGGTGGAAATGAACAGGGGGGTCAGGCAGGGATGCCCGCTTGCGCCGTACCTTTTTCTATGTGCGCTGGAGCCGCTATGCAGGGCCACGCAAAGGAGGCTGGGAGTCGGGCCGACAGGGAAGGAGTCGATCTCGTACGTAGGGTATGCCGGTGACACTTCTTTCCTGCTAAGTGGGGAGGGACAGCTGAGGGAGGTGGTAAAAGTACTGGACACTTTCGGCAAACAATCCGGCCTGAAAGTCAATTGCGACAAGTCGGTGGTGGTACCCCTGGGGTGTAACAGAGGAACGCCAGTGCCGCAGGATATGCCGTACAAGTGGTCAGAGCGAGGGGAGCCAGAAAGGCTCATGGGCGTGTGGATAACGCCCAACGGCGACGCTGGTCCGTCCTCGGAGAAGACGCACGAGAGAATAAGGGAGGAGTTAAAGGAAATGGGGGGCACAATATCTCACGACGATAGCGGGAGTAGCGGTGATCACTTGCTACGTACTGCCCATGCTAATGTTTCAAGCCCAAGTATACTCACCACCGGACGGGTTATGGGAGAAGATAAGGAAGCTCTGCCACGCTTTTGTCTCGGCTGGGGAGGCGGCAGAAGAGAAGATCTTCATCCTCTGGAGCGCCTACTTGGCTTGTCTCCCGCGGAAGGACGGAGGGCTGGGCCAGCTCGACCCAAAGCTCTGTCTGGACGGGCTGGCGGTCCGCAGGGTGGGCAAGCTCCTGCGAGAACTGGATGGCGCACGGCGGTGGCTGGCAGAGAAGGCGGCCTGCTTTCCGCAGGGGTGGGCCACACTGTATGCGCACCCATCAGCAATCAAACAGTGGCAACAGGGGAGCGAAAGGTGGAAAGCAGTGGTGAAGGTTTTCTGGAAATCGCCTTTCGCATCGCTGCCGGCCCCTGCAAGCAGATGGGAGGTGGAGGAAGAGTTCATTTGTTTTAACAGAAACATAATGCATCGGGGGGCGAGCCCTTTCGGGCACCAGAAGGGCACGGAGGCCCTCGTCCGGACGAGGATACGGGACCTGCTCATGGACGGTCCAGGGGGTAAAAGAGAATTAACGGGGAAGGAGGAGCTGACGGTGGAACTTGGAAGCAAGGAGGCGGCAGTCATGGCACGGAAGGCCTACGACGCAATCCCGCCGGAATGGAGAAAACTGGTCGAGGAGCCTACAACAGCAGAGGCAGTAACAGCGGCGTCAGGGGTGGTGAGATACGTCCTTCGGGGGCAGCCCACAGGGCCCCCATGGGCGGTGAAGGGGATTGACGGCGCAGAGATTGTCGCAGAATACGTGACGGTGGACGAAGATGGGAAGCTGCGCGTCCCAGGAAGACAGAGGGAGACATGTTTCGAGGCGTGCAGACTGCAACAACTGCGGTCAGAGAAGGCAGACTGCTGGGCCTAGTGGGAGACCCAAAGGCGAGACTGCTAGCGAGGCCTGGACTCTTCACGGGGGGTGAACTGGCGCCGCTGCGCAAAATACAGGCTGCACTTTCCAAGGCGACGGGCCGCTCATGGAGGCAGGCAGAGTGGGAAGAGGTATGGGGCAAGAAAATCGACTGGAAAAGAGCTATCGACGTGCGGGACTCGGTGTGTGTCCCCCTCAGGGCGAGGGATGTGCTCCTCAGAGTAAACAGCATGAACCTCCAGGTGGGGGGAAGACTTAGATTTCTTCCAGAACCGGATTGGCTGCGCGCACTGTGGGGGAGAGGAAACCCTTGTGCACTGCCTCTACAGCTGCCCGATAATACAACCGGTGATCGGCGCGCTCAAGAAGTTCCTGCAGGCGATGAACCCGGGTAGACCCATGGACTCGCTAGGTGACTTGCTCTTTGGGCAAGGGGGCACGAAATCGGGCTTCCCCGAAATGACATTGACAGCGGCAGTACTCCGGCGGATCTGGTTAGCGCGGTGTGACGCGATCTGGCGGGCGATCCCTTTTGAGCGGAAGAAGGTGGGGCGCAGTGCAGTGTTGGACTTCATGACGCATGCAAGAGTGGTGGTGGCATCACGAGGAAGAGCGGCAGCGGCAGGAGAGGCGGGAGTTGGAGCAAGAACGGATAGGTGGCACCAGGTGGCAAGCGATGAGAGGAAGCTGCTACAGGGGATCTGCAACGAGGACGGGCCAGCAAGTTGGTCGAGCCAGTTTCTTTCAATTTGGCGCAATCTGCGCACGTTCCACCAGCCTTTGTAAGCTGGCGCAGGGGGGAAGTGCATCGCCCCAAGTGGCGCAGCCTAGGCCCTCCAAGAATACAGTTACTACTCCGGATATATCTATGTTTTGATAATATAGTTACAACCAAAAAAAAAAAAAAAAACACACACACACACACACACACACACACACGATTTTTTTCGTCGCGATTTTTTTCAAGTATATTTCCACTCCGTCGACTAAAATAATGTGCCCTAAAAACTCCAGTATGTCTTGTAGAAACTCACACTTAGACGCTTTTGTCAGTAGGCGGTTCTCACTCAGTATTTTAAAAACTACTTTGATGTCCTGTAGGTGTTGCGCTCTGTCGCGTCTGTACATCAGTATGTTGTCTAAGTATACGATGACGCACTTATCTAAAAGTGGGCGGAAAGCCTTGTTCATGGTTATTTAAAAAGTGGCGGGGGCGTCGATGAGTCCGAAGGGCAATACAGTGTATTCGAACGAGCCATAGCGGGTGCGGAAGGCGGTTTTTGAACAGTCAGGTGGATTGACTCGGATCTGATGGTATTCTCCCCGAAGGTCGACTTTCGAGAAGACTCGAGCTGTGCGAAGCTGGTCTATCAGTTCGTCGGCTCGCGGGATGAGGTAACGAGATTTTATGGTAACTATGTTCAGTGCGCGATAATCTATGCACATGTGAAATTCCCCGTCTTTTTTCGGTGTGAACAGATCGGTGCGGCGAAGGGCGATGAACTCGGGCGAATGAACTGTTTCTCAAGCAAGTAATCCAGCAGCTTCCGCGGTTCGTCCAGTCGGAACTGTCGCTGTACTATTGGTTGTGCCCTCGGTTCTAATTCTATCTTGTGGTCATGCGGTCGCTGAGGTGGCAGTCCCTCCGGTAGGACGTCCGGAAATATCCCGCTATACGAGTATGTGTGTTACGTACCCGTGTGGTTGGTATTAAGTGTAAGTTCGTTGCTTACCCGAGTAGTTGGTAGTAACAGTAGGTGCATTACTTACCCGTGTGGGTGGAATGAAGTGTAAGGGCGTTTTTTACTCGTGTGGTTAGTACTAAGAGTAGATGCGTTACTTACTCGTGTGGTTGGTACTAAGCGTAGGTGCGTTACTTACCCGTATGGTTGGTACTAAGAGTAAGTGCGTTACTTAACCTTTTGGTTGGTACTAACAGGATGTGTGTTACAGTATTTACCCGTGTGGTTGGTACTAAGAGTGTCAACAGGAGTTGCATTGTTTGCCCCGTCCTCGTTTGGGCGGAGCTGACTTCGGTGTCAGTTGTGCGGGGTGCAGCTGACCTACAGCAGTGGGCGACGCCGACTTGGGTGAGCTGGTTGACGGGCTAGGTCGACCTGCACAGGGGCCACTGCGTTGCCGCCGACGTTGAGGAGCCCGCGGCTGACTTGACCCGGTGGTCGACGAGGGGAAGGGCACCGACTTTGGGAGGCGCTGACGTCGACCTGGGAAGGAGATCTAGGCGCCAAGCTGGAGGGCGCCGAGTTCGGGTGGTCGGTCTGGCGAGGCCAACCTGGGAGGCGCCGACCTGTTGGCGCCGACTTTGGGGACGCTGGCTTAGTGTAGTCGGCGAGTAACCTGGGCGACGTGTTTTGCGGAGAAGTGCGACAGTCGCCCAGGTGGTTCTCGTGAGGCCGACCACGGTGTGGTATCCGAGGTCGACGTGGAGGATCAGGTGCAGTCGTGGGCATGTGGTCGGCCTGGCGTCTGCGCTGTGCACGTGACGGGACACAGTACGCCAACCAGCTGCGAGCACCTGCGAAGCGAGTGCACTGCTCCCCTGCGGGTGCAACGTTGTGCAGCTGCCTTGCAACAGCACTGGCACGTCGTTGACCTGCAGCGTTGGCAGACCGCGGCCTTGCTCTGCTGGAACGCGGTCGACCATGTCGTGCTGGACCGTGGTCGACCGTGCTGCGCTGGCAGACGACCACAACTCAAATTGCAGCAGCTGCTGGGAATCATCTCTCGGATCTGCTCGGATACAAGCTAATCCGGTCCTACCGCTTCCTTCTATCCTCCAGTTTCGGAGTGCTGAAGCTGGAGCTGCTGACAGGCAGGGAGCCCATCCTCTCCATCGATGGCTCGCATGTCAGAGGTCCACTGGTGATCCCCGATTGATCCTAGGGAAGGGTTACAGGCATGTTGGCCTGGGGGGTTATGGGCGCACTGACCCGCTACTTAACATTCCTCGTTTCTTCTCATGGTATCAGAGCAGGTTCCCTAGTGGGAACGATTCCTAGGGCCCACCACCACGATTTTTTTTTTTTTTTTTTTTCTAGAAGGGTTGTACTCGCTATAGAGCACCCCACTACAGGCTAGAGCATAATATTCTGACACACCCCCATAGCCAAAGTGGGGTGTAATCAGCAGAGCAAGCAAAGCAGAACAAGCTCAGGGTGGATCACAATGTCACCACACATTCTGAGCACAAGTTCAGGAAGCAATAGTTTAAAGTTCACAATTATGAGCAAAGCTAGTGGTAGTCACAACGGGCAAGTGAGGAGGAGGAGGGACTGTGAGAGGAGAGGAGATAGGAGGCGACGACTGAAGCTGCAGACACACGGGCAACAGGAGGCACACTGGCACAGCGGCTACCGGAACAGCGCTCCGGACTACTGGAGTAACTGGCCCCGCGGCTAAAAGTAGCGGCAGACGAGCAACGGACCCACGGGCGACTGGCACAGGTGGCTACGACTGGGCTACCGGAGCAACTCCCCGGACTACAGGTGCTGCTGGCGACACGACGGCAACCTCCGTTCAACCTCCCCCAAACAGTACCACCCCCCCTGACACACACCCCCTGCTTCACCCCTAGCTCCACTCCCCCTTCACCCCCCCTTAGTACCACTCCGACGGCTCCAACAGGTCCACCCCCCTTCAGCGGCAGCTGCAGCACAGGGAGACGGAGGAGGAGGAGGAGCAGGGAACGGCACACAGAAGCTGCACCCCCATACCCCCCACCCCCAAACCCTAATCCAGGAGAACGGGCAGAAGGAGGGGTGGGGCGCCTTCAGAAGCACGGGGGACAGCGGGGAGGACAGGGGCAGCGAAGAACGGGCCGCCCACGGGCCTGGCACAGCCTCCCGAACCGCGCGCAGGCGGCCCGAGCCGCGCGCGGGCCTGGCGCAGTCCGTACGGGCCGCGCGCGGGCCTGGCGCAGCCCGTACGGGCCGCGCGCGGGCCTGGCGCAGCCCGTACGGGCCGCGCGCGGGCCTGGCGCAGCCCGTACGGGCCGCGCGCCGGCTGTACGGGCCGCGCGCAGGCCACGACGGGCGACGGGGGGCGACGCGCGGGTCCCCGTCGCCCGTCGTAGCGCCTCCTGGGGGCGACGCGCCGAGTGACGGGGCAGAAACCCGTCGCGCGCCTCGGGGCGCACGGCGGGCAGAAAACCGCCGCGCGCCTCGGGGCGCACGGCGGGCAGAAAACCGCCGCGCGCCTCGGGGCGCACGGCGGGCTGAAAAACCCTAATTTCGACGCCGCGCACCACGGGGCGCGCGGCGGACAGGGAGTAGCAGTAGCAGCGGAAGCAGTGAGGTGGGGCCCACAGGCCAGGAGCATATCGTTCTGATACCATGTTGGGTATGTTGGCCTGGGGGGTTATGGGCGCACTGACCCGCTACTTAACATTCCTCGTTTCTTCTCATCGCAGTCACACATCCCACATTAAAAAAAGGGGCATCGAATATCGCCGACGCACTCACCCGCCCCACCGCCCAACTTCATGCCATCCTACTTGCCCAGACCAACCCACTGTTAACAGGCCTATTCACCCACGGATACCTCACCGACCCATTTTTCACTACCGGAAATTCACTGCAACTGGAGAAGTGAAAGGAGTCTATCACGTAAATACATGCACCAACCGCATTTGGGTACCCGTGTACTCACTACTGAGGGAACTGCTACTGCAGGAGACACACGACGGGGTTGCCTTGGATCACTTTGGGGTAGAAAAATCGCGACAGCGATTGCAGCGGTATTACTACTGGCCGGAGCTGTTGACTGACATACAGCACCACGTGGGCTTGTGTCCCACGTATCAGGTGATGAAGAACTCGCGAAATCGAAAGGCGGGTCAGTTGCAGCCGATTCCACCACCCGAGCGCGCCTGGCAGCAGATTACCATAGATTTCGTCGCCGGATTACCTTTGAACCCTGGGGGTAATGACACTGTTATGGTCGGTTTTGACAGACTGGCGAAAATGGCTCACTTCCTGCGTGCAGGAAATCGAACTCAGCCGAAGAAACCGCTCGCATGTTCATCGCAACTGTCCTTCGACTGCATGGGATACTAGCCGCAATAATCAGTGGCCGCGACACGAAGTTTACCAGCAACAGTCCCCGTTTTACCTGAACTACGGGCAAAACCCAACAGTGCCCATGATGCCGAGTCCGGAGAACCCAATGCCAAGCGCACAGCAATTTGCAAAGATTCTGCAAGCTGCCCGCAATAGAGCCACATAAGCGATTAAAAAAAGCAAATGTCATCGCTAAGAGAAACGCTGACTGCCATCGCCGCCGAGTCACGTACTATCAAGATAGCAAGCAGGAATGATTGCATTGAATGAATTGTGGGTACAAGTACTAACCCTAATATTGGGTTGTACCCTACATGGGCTACCCCACTATAGCCTACACACAACTAGCACAGATATGGTTTGACACACACCCATAGGCAAAGTGGGGGAGAACAAGGGGTCACAAGACCAGTCAAGAAAAGCAAAGCAAGCTCAGGGTGGATCACAACGTCATCACACACTCCAAGCACAAGCAAAGGGGCCACAAGGCCAGTTCACATGCAGAGGTACATATGCAACAACAACAGTACAGTGATCACTACCTAACAAGAGTAAACATGCAGGTATATATACATGTATATATCACAGTACAACCAGAGTCTACAGCAAGTGAGGAAACGTAGGCACCAGGCCTAGAGCAGTGCAGAAGCGCTGATGATCACCACTCGGAAGGGCCTTGGTGAACACATCAGCCGTGTTGGCCCGGGTGGGCACGTGAGCGACACAAAGCTGACCACGCTGCTGCAACTCTCAAGCAAGGAAGTAACGCAAAGCGATGTGCTTTGTTCTATGCTCAAGTCTATGGTCCTGACACAAGGCAATGGCAGCCTTGTTGTCGACGTACAGAACTGGAGGAGAACGAGGCATCTCTCCCAAGTCGGTCAGCAGGTAGGTGAGCCAGCGTAGCTCCTGTGCAGCCATGGTTGTGGCGTAGATCTCAGCCTCACAACTGGAGCTGAGAACAGAAGACGAGCGTGTAGACCGCCAAGAAATAGAGCCAAAGCCAAGGCTGAACGTGTAACCCTGAGACGACCGCTGCGTAGCCAGGTCGTCAACCCAAGAAGCGTCCGAGTGCCGAGTGAGGACAACTGAGCTCCGCCCTTCTAGCACGAGCCCCATGCTCGATGTACTGCACAAGTAGCACAGTACCCTCTTCGCAGCATCCCAGTGCACCTTTTGGTGCCTACTAGGAGCCACGTAGCGTGCCAGAAGGCCAAGAGGGTACGCGAGGTCAGGACGAGTGCAGGTCAGGTACATGAGGCAGCCCGCTAGCTCTGGGTACGGACCACTCGGCTCTACGGACTCGTCCGAAGGTGGAGCTGAGAGCGAGTGACCGGTAGCCAGAGGAGTGGACTGTGGCGAGGACCAAGTGAAGCCAAAACGCTGAAGGACCAGCTGCACCATGTGTAACTAAGTCAGTGTGATGGTGCGCCGTGTTCTGTCCCGGGTGATCTGCAGGCCAAGGTAGCTACGCAACTCACCCACGTCTGTGCACGTGTGTCTCTTCTGCAGCTCCGACTTCACGTGGGCGAGAGCCTTAGTGTCAGCAGTGGCAAAGACCAAGTCGTCAACGTACACGAGGATGTAGAACGACGGCAACGAAGTGTCGTTACGCAGAAACGGCGACGGGTCAGCAGTGGAAGGTGCAAAGCCAAGAGCCGCAAGTGTCGTCCTCAGTGTGTCGTGCCACTCACGAGGCGCCTGACGGAGACCGTAGACTGGCCGGCGGAGGCTCCATTGGGTACCAGGAGGGAACGACCCAGCAAAGCCAGGTGGGCGGCGCAGCCAGATCTCCTCGTGCAGACTGCCCTGTAAGAACGCTGTGCTGAAGTCCAGAGAGTGAAGCTCGTAGTCACGCTGAGCGGCAACGTGCAGCAGCACCCGAAGAGTGGTCATCTTCGGGTTGCGGGAGAAGGTCCGGAAGAAGTCAACTCCCTGTCGCTGACTGAGGCCTCGTGCAACGTAATGAGCCTTGAAGACAGGCGGAGAACCCGGCGGCCGCTTCACCCTGAAAATCCACATGCCATCGACGACGTTCGCTCCAGGAGGGGGAACTGCGTCGACGTAAGTGCCTGTGGACTTCCAGGATGCCATCTCTGCATCCATGGCTATATGCCACTAAGAGGAGTACTCACCCGCAATCGCCTCAGCATAAGAGCGCGGGGTCGGGATGTCTGGAGCATCCGGGTCTCCCTCAGGGGCTTGCAGCATGGCCACGAGATGAGGCGCAGTGGCTGCAAGACACTCAAAGTCCTCCTGCCTGTCCTCAAAGACGTCCGTGCCAAGAGCACACTCACCCCCGACGGACGGAGGACAGACAGACCCAGACTCAGCAACAAGACTAGCAGCGAAGTCTAAACGACAAGCAGCAGCAAAGTCAACAAGCTAAGAGACGAAGGCAGACGTAGCAGCAGACTCAAACGACGGGTCAGTGACAACAGTGGCTAGCAGACGCGTGACAGTAGGGCGAGCAGCACGAACCAGGTCAGACTCAGGGTCCTGAACGTCAGGCAGAGAAGACGCAGGAGGAGACGGCAGGGGAACACGCTGTGGAACAGAGGAAGAACGAAGTGCCATAGCGTGCATGCCAGGGACAGGAGGCGGCCGCTCACGAGGAACACGACTACCAGTGCGACGCGCGAGAACAGGCAAGGCAGGACGAGACGCAGGCTCACGACGCTTTGTAAGCAAGTCTGTCTGCTCAGTGTAAGGAGAAGGAGCAGGCAGTGGAGAGCGTGGCTGTAACGGGAGACCAGTAAAAGACGGGAGGCTAAGAACCTGGCAAAGCGCGGAGTCAGGCGGTGGCAGAGACGACGGTGATGGCGGAGCGAAGAACAGTCGCGGCTGTGCAGTACCACCAGCACTAGTACCACCAGCACCAGCACCTCCAGTACGAGTACCAGCAGCTCCAGCGCCTCCAGCAGCTCCAGAACCTCCAGCTCCAGCGCCTCTAGCTCCAGCGCCTCCAACTCCAGTACCTCCAGCTCCAGCGCCTCTAGCTCCAGCGCCTCCAGCGCCAGCGCCTCCAACTCCAGCGCCTCCAGCGCCAGCGCCTCCAGCTCCAAAGCCCGCAGCACCACAAGCTCCGGCAGCTCCAGCACCTCCATGACGAGCACCAGCAGCTCCAGCGCCTCCAGCTGCTCCAGAACCTCTAGCTCCAGGGCCTCCAGCAGTAGCACCCCCAAAACCGGCACCTCCAGCTCCAGGGTCTCCTACTCCAGGGTCGACAGGACCAGCTTCAGGGCATCCAGCTCTAGTGCCTCCAGCAGCAGCAGCACCCCCAGAACTGGCACCTCCAGCTCCAGGGTCTCCAACTCCAGGGTCGATAGCACCTGTTCCAGGGCAACCAGCTCCAGTGCCCCCAGCTGCAGCACCCCCAGAACCGGCACCTCCAGCTCCAGGGTCCCCAGCTCCAGCGCCTCCAGCTCCAGTGCCTCCATCTCCGGCACCTCCAGCAGCAGTGCCTCCAGCTCCAGTAGCGCGACTCCAAGCAAGCCACTCGCACAGCTGCTGTGGCGAGAGAGGTGACCGCTGCGACGCGGCACCAGGAGGACCTCCAGCAGACTCAGCACCCCTAGGCTCATCACCAACAGACTTCGTACCCCCGGGGCCAGCACCTCGAGGGCCAGCACCTCCAGCTCCAAGGTCTCGAACTCCAACGCGTGGGTCTCTAGCACCAGTGCCTCCAGTACCACGGACCCCGGCAGCTCGAGTACCTCCAGGACCCTCAGCGCCAGCAGTACCAGCACCTCCAGCTCTAGCAGCACCACCCGTCCTGGCAGCTCCAGTACCTCTAGTATGAGCACCTCCAGAACCAGCAACACCAGCACTCCCAGCGCCTCCACGACGAGCAGCTTCAGCAGCTCCGACCGCAGCACCTCGAGCTGCAGTACCTCTAGCAGCAGGACCTCCAGCTCCAGCAGCACGACTCCTCAGGCGGGTATGCCACGCAAGCCACTCTCGTAGCTGCTGTGGTGAGAGAGGCCCCCATCGTGAAAAGAGACCCCCAGACTCAACACCCCCAGACCCGGCACCCTCCGGCTCAGCACCCCCAGGCTCCGCACCCCCCAGCACCTCACGCACAGGCTCAGCACCCCCAGACGCAGTACCTCGAGCAGCACCACCCGTAGCAGCACCTGAATCGCTAGTGACCTCTACAGGCTCAGCCAAGGGGAGGGGGTCTACCTGAGACACACCTGAAGGAGCAGGATCCTGAGGGGGGAGGGGGTCTACCAAAGGGGGACCTGGAGCGAGGAAAAGCGGCGGAGGAGGGAGAGGGGCAGTGCGGTAGGGGAAGAGACAGTAGAAAGGAACCGACTCGTCAAAGGTGACGTCCTGAGAGGGGAAGACACGGCGCAAGGTGGGGTGGTAAAACTGCCAGCCATGCGCGTTAGGGACAAAGCCAAGGAAGACACAGGGAATGGTGCAGGAGGAGAGCTTGTCCGCGGACGTATCGCGGACAAGGGCACGAGCACCCCAGACTCGGAAACGCAACGCATCGCCAACCTCTCCCGTCCAACGCAGTGTGGGCGAGGTCTCCGGCAAGGAGACACGGGGCCAGAGGTTGAGCTGCTGCGCGGCGTACCGGACCGCAAACGGCCACAGAGAATGGGGAGCTGCCGCATGGATCAAGGAGGTATGCGCGATCTCCATTACCAAGATAATGTGGCGCTCAGCAACCCCATTTTGCTGCGGTGAGCCCGGAAGCGTGAAAGACTGCTCGATGCCCTCCCCCTGACAGAAGGCCCGCAAGAGGTCGGAGGTGAAGTCACCACCTCTGTCAGAGTGCAGACGCAGGACAGGAAGGTCCTGGCGGAACCTCCGGCGGAGCTGGAGACGAACTGCTCGGATCCAAGGGATCAGGACAGTAGGGACCTCACCCTTGGTGCGCAAGGGGAAGACCGTGGTGTAACGCGAGTAGTCGTCGACAACCAGCAAAAAGTACCGCTCACCGCCCTGTCCACGAACGCGGGCTAGGCCCCACACGTCCAGGTGGAGGGTCTGCACAGGAGCCTCTGTCGGGGAAACGAGGAGGAGTGAGGAGCACCGCGCTGCCGCCCCTCGACACAAGGAAGGCAGGGCGGCGCAGGGGAGGCAGGGAGGGGAGGGAGAGATCTTGGAAGACCAGACACTAGGAGGCGACGGTGCATGCCACGGAGACGTGGCAAGGAGGGGTGACCCAGGCGGTGGTGCCAGAGAAGAGTCTGGTGCGACAGGGAGCGACACGAACAAGGGGAGGCTACCTGACCTAACGCAGACACCTGACCAGTAGCAGCTACCTGAGGGGACGCAGTAGTCAGTGTGTAAAGACTCGACCCTGGCCGACGGGTGAACGTGGCCAAGTGACGGCCAGTCCTGGAGCACGTACAGATCGCCACACGCTGTCCTCCAGGGGCAAAGGTATCAACCCATGCATCCTGGAGGACTGCGTTGCTCACCAGGTTCGTAGAGAACGAGGGGAGGTGAAGACCTGACAGTGAGCCAGACGGAACCGCCGGGCACGGAAGCACTGTAGAGAACCGTGCAAGAACTGGGCCCCCTGAGGGGTCAGCCAGAGACACTGCAACAGGTGCAGGGAGTGGCGTGAGTGCGGTACTGTCGCGAAAGAAACAGCGGGAAGCACCTGAGTCAAGCGTGAAGGTGTGGAAGGCCTCAGCAGGCGTAGTACCTGAGAGAGCAGACTCGCTAGCACCTAAGGCAGCAGCCTTACTAGCACCTAGAGCAGCAACCTCTATACCGGGGTCGTACTGCACACACAGGTAACAGTCACCCTCAGCACCACCAGGCAAAGCATACATAGCAGTAAAGATGGCGTCATAGTCTAAAGCAAAGACATCAATGCCCGACCTAAGCAGCTCAAGCCAGTGGGGGATCTCAGCCTCGTCGCCAAACTCTGCGTGCCAGGCGTCACTCAAATAGGCGAAGCAGCGGGACTGTGCGTGACCAGGTGTACCACAGGTCTGACCAGCTCGACGACCTGTGCAAATGACGTACGGACAGCGACCAGGACTCGGAGACGTCCCACGCTGGTAAAGCCACTCACGAAGCTGCTGGGACGTAAGGGCTGGACGCCGCCGTAGCTGCATCTGGCCACTGGCGCTGGCGCAGGGCGCTGGCGCAGGGCGGTGCGCTGGCGCAGGGCAGTGCGCTGGCGCAGGGCAGTGCGCTGGCGCAGGGCAGTGCGCTGGCGCAGGGCACAACGCTGGCGCAGGGTGACACGAGGCAGGGCAGGGCAGGGCGTGCGCTAGGCAGCGCGACGCAGGGCAAGGCAGGGCGTGCGCAGAGTAGCGCGACGCGGGGCAGGGCAGGGCGTGCGCGGGCAGCGCGACGCAGGGTAGTGGGGTAACGCGGTAACCGCAGTGGGTCGCTAAGTATGGTGGGCCCGGAAATAAATAAATTAAACTAAAAAAAAATAAACACGGTCCTACAGACCCACTGCTTTGAAACCATGTCAAGATAGCAAGCAGGAATGATTGCATTCAATGAATTGTGGGTACAAGTACTAACCCTAAGATTGGGTTGTACCCCACATGGGCTACCCCACTATAGCCTACACACAACTAGCACAGATATGGTTTGATACGTACTAGTTAGGAGATTACGTACCGCTCGACACACATAATTTTAGACTGCCCGTCGTACCGAAACTTTGACCACGATACTGTGGACCATTCCAAATCAACCACATGATCACCCCCGTTACCGCCCATTTACTGTTGCCGACAGACTGGTACATCAGCCCATCATTCCACATCAGCCAACTTCGCTCTTACATCCCAACCACGAGCCAAGTGCCGCATCACCGCCCGCCATCCATTACTCGCCTTGCATTGGAGCCGGTCGTTGAGCCCGAGAAAATTTTGAGCCATCAGATTCGACACCTTTCATGCATCAAGAGGATCGAGTTCCTCGTCCGCTGGAAGGACCGCACGTCAACTGAAGATAGCTAGGTGCTCCTGGTCAACATCGAAAACAACACTGCCCTGCACGTGTACCTGAGGAGCCGGGGTTTCCGCGATATACACGTACTCGCATAGCGGAGGGGCTTCTTGAGGGGGGGGTGTCAACGGGAGTTGTGTTTGGCCCCGTCCTCGCTTGGGGGGAGCCGACCGTGGGAGCCACGAAATCGCAGTGGACCGTGGGAGCCACGAAATCGCAGTGGACCGTGGGAGCCACGAAATTGCGGGGGACCGTGGAGCCACGAAATTGCGGGGGACCGTGGAGCCACGAAATCACGGGGGACCGTGGCCGAGAAACCGCGGGAGGACCGCGAAATACCCGGTCAACCAGGATACCCGGGCGACGTGCGCGAAAGTCGCCGGGGATGTTGTCTACGAAGACGATCTCGGGGGTGGTATCCCGAGGTCGACGTGGCTGGTGGGCGCCGTCACGGGTGAAGTGTCTGCGCTGGGCATGTGACGGGGAGTTGGGCGCCAACCAGCTGCACGCACCTGCGAAGCCGGTGCACCGTTGTCCCGCGGATGCAGCGCTGTGCAGCCGGCCTACTGCAGCGTTGGCACACCGCGGGCCTGCAACGCTGGCGAGCCGCGACTCTGCTCTGCTGGAGCGCGGTCGACCAAGTCGTGCTGGCACGCGGTCGACCGTGCTGCGCTGGCAGTGGACCAACAGCTTTGCTAGGTCTGATGTAGTCAGTGTTGCCAATGTTGATGCAATCATTCTGAACTTTTGTTGTCATGTTTTCCTAGTGAAACTCTTGCCGATTTTCCCCGTGAACTAGCAAGCAGTGTTAGCACTTGGAAACGACTAAGGAACAAACGAACACAGAGATCACACGAGCATCCGTGCCTAGCCCGCAGTCTAGCTCCCGTTGCACTAGTTATCTCCGCGATATACACGTACCTGAGGACCGCACGTCAACTGAAGATAGCTAGGTGCTCCTGGTCAACATCGAAAACAACACTGCCCTGCCCGTGTACCTGAGGAGCCGGGGTTTCCGCGATATACACGTACTCGCATAGCGGAGGGGTTTCTTGAGGGGGGGGGGGGGGGGTAGTGTAAGGAATCTTCTATACATTCCTTACCGCGACCATCAATATCGCGTACAGTAGCAGCCGTTGTTCGCCCGTTACTGCTAACGGGCTTCGCCAACTTCGTGCGCACTGTTTCACCAAACCATGCACCGATGGCCCGGCCGAGTTAGCCTACGCTTCGGGGCTAGCCCGAACCTCGATGCCAGCCTAGCACTAGCTAGCTCGCACGCACCGCGTAACCGTTGCATGTTTTCGCTCATACTTTGTACTTTCGATCCACATAGTGCAATCCTCGCTACTTGTAACAAGTTGTAATTAGTGTGCACATAGAGCTGAAAATGGATATTGCAACATTAATGGGAGGGACTTGCAATGCACGAGGACGTGTATAAAGGGGTTTGTGGCTCGGCAGGGACCCTGTGTGTCAGGCTAGCTTCGGTTCGGAATTTTCAAGGTCCGAAACCTCAAAGTTCGGGGCCAGTCTCGGTTGAAAATTTGGAGAAGATAAAACTGGGGCCGAACAATAGCAGGCAAGTGACCAAATTAGGGTCGGGTTAACCCCAACCGTTGGATATATCGCCGGGGCTGCCCAGGTGGCTGGGCCGAGGTTCCGAGCCAAGATTTAAAGGAAATCACTAAATCTTGACTTTATTGGTTCAATCTTTCGTTTTAGATTAATATCGCCGCCTATTGCGAAGCTCGCGTCGTATTCCTCTGGAGGTGGTTTCGTCGTGTATATATTTTTTAGAGTAGAATTACATGATTGTTTTCCTAAACATTTACATCACTTTACCTGACAAAAAAAAATAAGATCCAATCGGAAATGGATGCGACTCGGGGAGGCATCAACCCTAAACTTCAGGTGGGTTTCCGTGTTTAGGGTTGATGCCTCTCGAAAATGCGTCCAGGTTCCCTAGGGGTTTTAGTTTTTCTGCCCGGCCTTAACAGTTCCCAGTAGCGTCATTTAGTGCTTGGTAGTGCAAACGAGTGGAAGATACTGAGGTCGTGTTCGTAGGGATGACATGTCAAGCTTGTGAGTGTCAACTTCTGGTTTTGACACTTGCCAACATTGTTGGCAGAGTGTCAACGACATGAAAACTGCCAGCCAGTAAATTTAGTCGGACATCCCGCTCTGCGAATCGTGTTCCTCCATCCAGCCAACTAACTAGTAGGATCGAAAATTCTTTCTACCCACACCTGCCCAATCGACGGATGTAAAGTTCTATACGACTGCAAAGACTTGCAAGAAATCGCGTGTGGATGTAAATTCTTGTGCGACTGCAAGGTCTTGCAACAATTCGGGCCCAACCAATCACGTTGCGTCGCAGGATTTTGTGCTGCGCTTCGTTTTGACACTGAAGGTACAGTGCTTGACACTCCAAATTCCGCGCGCTTCGTGTTGACACGGCCATGTTGACATGTCATCCCCACAGATACGAACTGAGTTATTTCGACATAAAAGGTAAAGTTTTCTCTCCGCCAGTTACGACGCGCGGGGTGGTCAGAACCTATGACAAGTGAAATCGTATACGCGATCATGGGAAGGTCGGTTATTAGCTCCAAAAATCCAGGTTCAAGTATCCGGCCCTAATTAGGTCACTTCTTTGCTATTGTTCGGCCCCAATATGATATTTTCCCTTGAAATTTTGCTCCGAGCCTCTGTGCTTGGTTGTGGGTCCCAGGTTTCATGACTTCTGCCAAACTATAGGGGTTATTAGTCGATCGAGAAGTACTACCAGACAAAAGTTTCCCTGAAGGTTCTGTTAGCACTGCCGGGGAACAGTTACGTGCATTTTCAATCTGAGAGCGTTCAGTTATTACGCTCGTAAGGAAGTCGAAACTTGATTGGTCGAAACATTTTACAAAAACAACAGATCGGGGAGTATCAACCCTAAACGCCATGTGGCAAGGTGTTTAGGATTGATCCCCCTCAAAATTTTGTTTAAAAAAAAAAAAAACCCAGTGGGGAGGCATCAACCCTAAACACTAGTCGGGTTCCCGTGTTTTGGGTTGATCCCTCCAAAAAATGCGTCTCCGTAAAATATAAATACCCTGATGGATGGGATCAACCCTAAACACATTGCCGCATGGTGTTTAGGGTTGATGACTCCCTAAATGGCATACGACCTGAGAGGGTATATTATTTTTTGCCCGAAAATTGACATCAACAGGTAGATGTGGACGATGACCGTCTGGACAGACGGTCATCGTCTGTTTGTTGACTGTTTTACCCAATCAGGGTTGGACTTCCCTACGAGCGTAATAAGTGTGCTGGATGCGGAAGCCTCGGTTACGAAATTGTCGGATGCAGCATCGCATGCTGCTGCATCATCCGATCCTGCAGCTGCGGAAGCGAAACTGACAGATCCGGCAGCGCAGGATGTTGAAGCCTCGAATGCGAGATTGTCGGATGCAGCAGCCTCTATCGTTGCAGCACCGCATGCCGCGGCATCAGAGCCGCTCGTTTCAGCTCCAACGGCTCTATCTCTGGCGGCTTGCGCCAAGTCAGTGAGTACTGTCGTACCGTCGCGCATCCCGAAACCGAGCAAGGGAACAGCGATTAGGAGGCGAGTGGAGGGAACGACACTGATTCCCAGGCCTAAATGCGCTGCACCGCACAGGGAGGTGAGGGGAGTGGAAGTTGAAGCTGCAGGCAAGCGGTCTCGCAGGACGTCCAAGGCCGTGCCGGCTGCAATCCCACGCCGGCCATGGCGCCCTTGACTGCTTCACGCATGAGAGAAAAAAAAATATTTAGAAAAGCTTTTACTGAAATACTTGGAAAAAAAAAAGAGAGGACAGCTTAAAGGCATGTGAAAGGCACAGCACAGCTACACGCCGAGAGCACCGACTGGGGGATGGGTGTGGTGTGGATGGGGAACACGGTGGCACTACCCTTTTTTGCGCCCTGCTTCACAGCAGGGTGTTTGTGGGAGTGTGGTGGGTGGTTGATGGCTGGAGGGGTTGAGGGAAAGCTCTTGTGCTGCTGTGCCTTCAATGACATCTACAGGCTTGAGCGCTCCTGACGGATGGCTCCAGGCTTGAGCGCTCCTGACGGATGGCTCCAGGCTTGAGCCTTGTAGGGAGAGTTAGGAAATAGGCAATATGTGAACTATTTTCTGTAGACCCTTCTATTGAGATAGTTGCCTATGCATTGTTAAGCCTTGGCGTTTAATCGGCAATGACAACTAAATACAGGAACCATACAACAATTCTGCAATGCACTTCCATCTCCCTGCTTCCCCATGTCTTCTTATTTTCCCATGATTCCGCATGCCCCTCTGCTTTTCCCCATGCCTCCTTGTTTCCCCATGCCTCCTTGTTTCCCCATGCCTCCTTGTTTCCCCGTGCCTCCTTGTTTCCCCATGCCTCCTTGTTTCCCCATGTCTCTTTGTTTCACCATCTCTCCCTGTTTCCCCATGTCTCTTTGTTTCACCATCTCTCCCTGTTTCCCCATGTCTCTTTGTTTCACCATCTCTCCTTGTTTCCCCATGTCTCTTTGTTTCACCATCTCTCTCTGTTTCCCCATGTTTCTTTGTTTCACCATCTCTCCCTGTTTCCCCATGTCTCTTTGTTTCACCATCTCTCCTTGTTTCCCCATGTCTCTTTGTTTCACCATCTCTCTCTGTTTCCCCATGTTTCTTTGTTTCACCATCTCTCCCTGTCTCCCCATGTCTCTTTGTTTCACCATCTCTCCCTGTTTCCCCATACCTCCCTCTTCCTCATGCCTCACTGGTTCTCCATGTCTCATTGTTTTCTCGTGCCTCCCTGTTTACCCTATGTTTCCCTTTCCCCATCATGTATCCATTCGTCCCCATGTCCCATTCCCACTCCCCTTTTCCCCATGTCCTTCTGTATCCCCATGTCTCCTTGTTGTCTTCCTTTTACCCCTTGTCCCGTTTCCACATGCCTCTGATTCCCCATGCCTCCCGGATTCACCATGTCTCTTTTTTTTTTTCCCTCGACATTCCAAGGTCCGCCGGTTCCTCCTCCTCGTCGTCGGAGGCGACGTCGTCGTCTCCTTCGTCGTCGTCAGCATCGGAGTCGTCTTCCTCCACGACTGCACGGTGCGTTGCTGCCGTCCTTGCAGGCTGACGGCGCACACGCGATGGTGCAGCCGTGGGCGACTGTGCACTGGACCCCTGGCCGTCAAGAACGGGCGGCGCGGTTAATCCCCTGGGATGGCGACCGTTGGCGATATGCTGGTTCATCCAGCGGATGTAAGGTATGTCGTTTAAGTCCTTGGGGCAGTCGTTAAGGGCCTGCCCCTTACGCTTACGCGCCATGCTTGCGGTTGGATGACTGCTAGATCTAGATCTAAAGGGAGATGCGGCGGGAGAAGATGACAGAGAGATACTTCAAAGCAGGTTTACAAGCTTGACCTTGTAGGGGGTTGGGAGGCGGAGGAGTTGAGGTGGAGGTGCACAAGGACGGGGGGGAAGGCGCAATGGCGGGGTAGTGCGCGTCCCTGTCAATAATTCTGGATGGTTCGCTTCGACCAATCACAACGCAGAGTACGCGTTGGTGGGGACAGAGGGTGGCGCAAAATGTAGTCTAGATACACGCTGCATGGGATGACATTTGGTGGCGCGTGCGCTTGATGGGGTGTGTTGCAATTAGCTGGCGATAATTCCGTGAATCACGCCACCCAATGATAAATACATTCGGCGACAACCACGGGCGGCACGGCATTCCGACACCTGGCAGCATATGCTGTACGTACGCGTCCCAATCGATTGGGACACATCGATTGGGACATATTCTACAGCGGAATGTACCCTAAGGCGAATACGCCCATCAAACGTTCACGTCAGTTTTGTGCATGAAATGCAGGCGAAAACAGCAGCGACTCGATTTCCCACCGCACAAATCCTGTCCCGGAGCAACGCATCTGCCAACAATGACTCGGAAGCTGCCGTGCGGCCCAATCCCGTTGTCATGCGTTGCCAGGCAGGGACAGCTCATCCGATCCCTCTAGAAGGGGATCGAATATTCCCTGCCACCGCAGCATGTGTGCCGCCCATTCTCATCCTCTGCGGGTTCAGGCTGTAGGGGTACCCGTCTATCATTGACGAGGACGACGAGCCGCTTCCCCGCAGGGGTCCCGTCTGAAGTCCATTTATTCTCATTTCTTGCTGCTTTTGATTCAGTTTAGCATGTTTCGCCCGCCAGGCTGAGAAACCATGGCTGAATTCACTGGCACCCACTTTCTCTTCAAGAAGAAGCCTAGGCCCGCCTTCCGTGTGGACGCTGACGGCTGGTATAGCCGTATCCCACCATCGCCCCCAGAGCCACCACAGCCTCCGGCGCCGCCTGCGCCGCCATCTCCTCCATGTCTTCCTGCACCTCCAGCTCCACCTGCTCCTCCGAGTCCACCCGTGTTTGCAGGCCCATAAAATCCTCCCGTGCTGACGCTCTTGCACCCGTCGGCTTTCGACGAGTACCTGTCGGAACCTGACAGCAACGAGCCCCCCGACGTCTACGTTCGAGCTCCGCCCCCGGCACCACGATGGGGCCAGCCGCAAGATTGTGCGTGGGACGAATCTGCTGTGGGCGCTGAGGACGATGTGCCCGACACCGAGGCTGGCACCGAGGCCGGCACCGACACTGGCACCGACACTGGCGGCGAGGCCGGCACCGCGGCAGATGTGTTTCCCGAGGGTGCCCCGGGCGGCGAGGACGATGACGGTGTGGAGTATTGGTCGCGTGGCGGACTTCCCGAGAAGCTTCCTATTCCTACGTTTCCTCCGGTTAACCGCAAGCGCCCCCACCCCTCTTCTGAGAACCGTGATGCCCGCCCCCCCTCTCCCAGGCACAAGCCCTCGCAGCATAAGCGCAACGCTTATATCGCGCAGGAGAAGCTGCAGTGGATTGGGCGCATGGATGTGGTGGTGTCGCTGCGGTCGTTGTATCGCGAGTCTGGAATCCACCGCAAATGTCTCGCGGAGTGGAAGAAAGCCACCGCCATGCTCAAGGAAGCGCACTCAGCACGGAAGCGGATGCACGGGCGTGGGAGGGCATCGTGGTACAGGCCGATGGAGCTGAAAGTCTACGCGAAGCTTCTCGAGTGGCGCCGCAAAAGAACTGCCATCTCCGTCAGTCGCCTGCAGGAGTGGTCAAAGGTGTTCATGAAGGAACTGTTCCCCGACGTGAAGTGGAAGGGCAGCCAGCGGTGGTCGGAGCGGTTTCGGAAACGGTGGAATTTGAGCGTGCACATGAAGACGAGGATTGCCCAGAAAACCGCCGAGCGTAAGTACCGAAATTTATTGAACCGTGTGCTTGTTGTAGTTTTCAACCAAAGGTATTGACTAACCACTGCCTATTAACACTATCCGTGTGTGCGCAGACGCCGCAGAGCTGTGCCAGGATTTCTGGCAGTACGTTCGTGACAAGCGGTGTGAGCGCGGCATTGAAACCCGCTGGATTATCAACGCCGACCAGACGCCGCTGTGGCTGGAGATGCCCGCCACTACTAATTGTCAAACTATATGTGCTGCTTGTTGTGTAGGCTGTAGTGGGGTAGCCCATATAGGGTACAACACAAATTAGGGTTTCCTACTTGTACCCATCCTGCTGCTAGTTCATTCATTCCTGTTCATTATTCTGACATGGTTTCAGAGCAGGTCCTAGCCTAGGACCGATTTCTTAGGGCCCACCGAGTAGTGCTACCCCACCCGTCGCGCCACCGTGATCACGTTGCCCTGCCCTGTACTGCCCTTCCCTGCCCTGCCCTACGCCGCCTGCTGCAGCGCGCACTTTTTTTTGCCTGCGCGTCACCTGCTGCAGCGCGCCCTGCTGAGTCGCGCGCCTGCAGCAGCGCGCCCTGCCTTGCCCGCGCGTCGAGTCGCCGCGTCGCCCTGCCCGCGCGTCGCGCCGCGCGCCCTGCCCTGCCCACGCGCCGCGCTGCCGCGCGCCCTACCCTGCCCGCGTGTCACGTCGCCGCGTCGCCCTGCCCGCGCGTCACGCCACGCGCTCTGCCCTGCCAGCGCGCCGCCGTCGTTCGTCCTGCCCTGCCTGTGCGCCGCGCCGCCGTGCGGCCTACTCTGCAAGCGCGCCGCGCCGCTGCGCGCCCTGTCCTGCCGCGCGCCTCTGCCCTGCCCGCGCGCCGCACCGCCGCGCGCCTCTGCCCTGCCTGTGCGCCTCTGCCCTGCCTTGCGCGCCTCTGCCCTGCCTTGCGCGCCTCTGCCTTGCCGTGCGCGCCTTGCCCTGGCGTGCGCGCCCTGCCCTGCCGTGCGCATCCTGCCCTGCCGTGCGCCCTGCCCTGCTGTGTGCGCCACGCGCCGCTCTCTGCTGCACTACTGCTAGCGCGCTCCCCTGCCTAGCTCACTATGGCCACTCTCAATGTTCTCACTTTCGATTCGGAGGGCCGCCCGATAGAGTTCACTGCATGGCTAGACGATTTACAGCTGTTCCTGCTGACAGACTCTAAGGACGGTACCTCGCTGTTTGACCTCACTTCTAGTGCCTCGCCCGCCCCTGACGCCACAGCTGACAGTGCGACCCGCTCACAGTGGCTTTCCCGTGACGTTGCTGCTCGCCTAGCCGTTCGCAACCACCTGCCGTTAGCCGAACGCGCCCACTTTGGCCAGCATAAGACAGCGAAAGCACTGTACGACGCTGTAGTCGCTCGTTACTCCTCCCCGGCCACTGCTGCTCTAGGCCGCCTTCTCCTGCCCTACCTGTTCCCCGACCTGTCCGCCTTTGCCATAGTAGCCGACCTAGACACTCACCTCCGCACTAGTGACACTCGCTACCGTGCTGCGCTCCCCACCGAGTTTCTCACCAAGAACCCCCCCCCCCATGTACATCACGCTCTACTTCATAGTCACCCGCCTCCCTGACTCTCTTACTGCAGTCAGGGACCTCCTCCGAGCACTTGACCCGACCGACCTCACTGTCGACCTGCTCGAGAAGCACCTCCTAGCAGCTTAGACTAGCATAGTCGCTGTAGGCGCTTCTCGTGGCACTCCTCGCACCCCCTTCTTTGAGGGGTGTTCGCCCTCCCCCCTTCTCCCCTCAGTCGCCTCTGCTGCAGCTGTTGACTACCTTCGAGCTGAGGAGGTAGGAGCTGCGTCTGCCCCTAGTGGGAGGCGCCGAAGCGGCAGGGGCAGGGGAGGAAGGGGAGGTGGGGATGGCAGAGGTGGAGGCGGTGGTGGGGGCTGTGGAGGCGGTGGTGGGGGGAGCGGAGGAGGAGGTAGTGGTGGTGGGGGCGGCGGGGCAGGTGGCGGCGGTGGTGGCGGCAGTGGGAGTGGTGGCGGCAGCGGTGGTGGCGGCGGTGGTGGCGGCAGTGGGGGTGGAGGCGGCGGCAGTGGGGGCGGCAGGGGTAGCACCAGCCAGAGGGGAGGCCTTGGAGGTGGCCAGCGGCAGCAGCAGCGTCAGCCCCTTTTGTCTTAGAAGCTCCGTGAGTGGTTTGCTCAGCGTGGGGCGGCTGCGGGTAGTGGTCCCTGCTCGTATGTCATTCGCACAGGTGACCGCACTGGTCAGACATGCGGGAGGTCTCACACTCAACACCGCTGCTTCTACCGCCTTACCGACGCCTTCCGTGCAGAGTTCCCCGACGCGGCTGAGCTCCCCGACTGGGCGGCACTGCTTAGGCAGAATGTTGATATCTTTGCTCTAGACTTTGATGCTATCCTATCTGCCATGTATGCATTGTCTGTTATTGGTGAGGGTGACTGTTACCTGTGTATGCCGCCAGACCCAAGTATAGATTCTGCTGCTCTAGGTGCTAGTGAGTCTGCTGCCCTAGGTGCTGGTGAGTTTGCTCTCTCTGGTACTGTGTCTGCTGCGGCCCTGCACACCTTCACGCTTGACTCAGGTGCTTCCCGCTGTTTCTTTCACGACAGTACCACAGTCACACCACTTACTGCACCTGTTGCTGTGTCTTTGGCTGACCCCTCTGGGGGCCCAGTCCTTGCACGTTCCTCCACTGTTCTGCCCCGTCCGGCGGTTCCGTCTGGGTCACTGTCAGGTCTCCACCTCCCCTCGTTCTCTACGAACTTGGTGAGCACAGCTGTCCTCCAGGATGCGGGGGTTGACACCTTCACCCCTGGACGGCAGCGTGTGGCAATCTGTACGTGCTCCCGGACCGGTCGCCACCTGGCCACGTTCACCCGTCGGCCTGGGTTGAGTCTGTACACACTGACTACTGCGCCTCCTCAGGTAGCTGCGTCTGCGTCTGCGTCAGGTCAGCTTGCTGCCCCCTGCTCGTGTTGCGCCCTGTCGCACCAGACGCTCCTTTGACACTACCGCCTTGGTCACCCCTCTGTGGCACGCCTCCGTGGCATGCACTCCCGTCTCCTTGTTTCTGGTCTTCTCAGGTCTCTGCCTCCCCTCCCACCCTCGCCTGCCCCTCCCTGCCTTCCCTATGTCGAGGGGCGGCAGCGCGCTGCTCCTCACTCCTCCTCGTTCCCCCCGACAGAGGCTCCTCTGCAGACTCTCCACCTGGACGTGTGGGGCCCAGCCCGCGTCCGTGGACAGGGCCACGAGCGGTACTTTCTGCTGGTTGTCGACGACTACTCGCGCTACACCACGGTGTTTCCCTTGCGCCGCAAGGGGGAGGTCCCTGATGTTCAGATCCCTTGGATCCGCGCTGTTCGTCTCTAGCTCCGCGAGCGGTTCGAGGAGGACCTTCCAGTCCTGCGTCTGCACTCTGACAGAGGTGGTGAGTTTTCCTCCAACCTCTTGCGGGCCTTCTGTCGTGCGGAGGGCATTCGCCAGACGTTCACGCGTACGGCGTCTCCGCAGTAGAATGGGGTTTGTTATAGTCTATAGTCCACTTAGGGGTCGCGGATACCCATGAAACCGCCTAAGTAGAAACTGACGACTTCGAACCGCCTCTGTTCAAAACGCCGTCACGATCAGCTCCGATAACACACGAGGCTGAAACTTGGACAGCAGTTAGCCTTAGGTGTCTGCTTTCCAACGGTGTATTGCTTGCTTTCACCAGAGGTGTATGCGCTACGCAGTGAACTAAAACGTAAGCTCGGCTGAAAATCGTGTATTCTCATTTATGCAAGGAAGAGGTGAGTACAACATTGCCTAGGGGACTCTTAAGGGGTTGGGATCATCCTGGGAACTCAGAGAAGATTGTGTCCTAGGGGAGAAAGGCTAGAGAAGGATGGGAAACGTCCTAGCTAGGTCAGCAAAGCCAACCACACATGGATGTTCAGAGCTGTACTCAAGGCAAGCAATTGTGAGTCAAGCCAACCATGAGTCAGCTTGTCTTCCCACTTGCACCCTCTTGCAAGCTGGTTCCAGGAAGACCACACTTCTCAAAAGGAGGGTTGTAGAGTCCCACTTGACCACCTGTACTTCTTGTCTCATTCTCTGTCCCTGCACCATTTTCATGACAACAATGAAAGGGTGGCAAGGGAAATGCTGCCAACAGTGCACCATGACTACGGAACAGTGACTTTCGACATCTGTCACGCAATGCTCCAAGGTTGGATCGTTCTCAAACCAGGGCAAAGGACTGCAAGACCGAATTTAAGACCAATCAGAGCTTGGTAGACGAGTCAGCAGCCGAAATGGTGAACTCGGGTGTTACCAAAAAAGAGTAACACACACTTCCGGGATGCCATAAGTCTTGAAACTTTAAATGTTGTCATGCCTTTGTAACTGCTTCAATAATTCTGAATCTTTGAGGGTTTGAAGAAGACATGTTGAAGAAGCTCCCCACAAAATTCCAGAAGCTGAGCAGGCTTGTAGGCTGAATGGGAGTGCGATGACCGTGCCACTATAGTGTGTTGGCACAACAGGGTTGCTGAGCGCCGCGTTGGCTTAGTCATGGAGGTCGCTCGTACCTCCATGATCCATGCGGCTGCCCCCCATTTTCTGTGGCCATTTGCAGTCTAGTAAGCTGCGCATCAGCTCAACCTCTGGCCCCGTGTCTCCTTGCCGGAGACCTCGCCCACACTGCGTTGGACGGGGGAGGTTGGCGATGTGTCGGTGTTCCGGGTCTGGGGATGTCGAGCCTTTGTCCGCAATACGTCCGCGGACAAGCTCTCCTCCCGCACCGTTCCCTGTGTCTTCCTTGGCTTTGTCCCTGACGCGCCTGGCTGGCAGTTCTACCACCCCACCTTGCGCCGTGTCCTGCCCTCTCAGGACGTCACGTTTGACGAGTCGGTTCCCTTTTACCGTCTCTTCCCCTACCGCACTGCCCCTCTCCCTCCTCCGCCGCTCTTTCTAGTGCCAGGTCCTCCTCCGGTAGACCCCCCCCTCCTCAGGGTCCTGCTCCCTCAGGTGTGTCCCAGGTAGATCCTGTCGAGCCTGTCGAGGTAGCTGTCGACTCTGGTGCTGCTAGAGGTGGTACGTCTGGGGGTGCTAAGCCTGCGGGTGCGGGGCCTGGGGGTGCTGAGCTTGAGCGTGCTGAGCCTGGGGGTGCTGAGCCTAGGGGTGCTGAGTCTGAGGGTGCGGAGCCTGGGGGTGCTGAGCCTGGGGGTGCTGAGTCTGAGGGTGCGGAGCCTGGGGGTGCTGAGCCTGCGGGTGCGGAGCCTGGGGGTACTGAGCCTGAGCGTGCGGAGCTTGGAGGTGCTGAGCCTAGGGGTGCTGAGCCCGAGTGTGCTAAGCGTGGAGGCCCTTCGGGTGCCTTGTCGCGGCCGGAGTCTCTCTCTCCACTGTAGCTGCGCGAGTGGTTTGCTCGGCGTTGGAGCCCCCGGAGTGGTGCTGCTGGAGCTGGAGCTGCTGGAGGTGCTGGTGCTGCTGGAGCGGGAGCTACCGGAGGTGCTGGAGCCACTAGTCCCGGAGGTGCTCATACTGGGGGTACTGGAGCTGCTGGGGCTGGAGGTACTACTGGAGCTTCGTGAGGTTCTACTGGAGCTGGAGCTGCTGGAGGTACTGGAGCTGCTGGAGCTAGAGGTGCTTCTGGAGCTGGAGCTGGAGTTGCTGCTGGAGCTGGAGCTGGTGGAGGTACTGGTGCTGTCGGTGCTGGTGCTGTGGGTGCTGTGCGACCGCGACCGTACTTCGTTCCACTGCTTCAGCAGGTTCTTGGTCTCCCGCCTTCTACTGACCTTGCTCCTCCCTTCCTGTGTCCACCGCCTGACCAGTCCCAGCCACAGCTCCTGCCAGCCTCTCCGCTGCCTGCTCCTTCTCCTTACACTGAGCAGCCCGGAGGTCTTACTGCGCGTCGTGAGCCTGCGTCTCCTCCTACGTCGCCTGTTCGCGCTGCTCGCACTGGTCGTCGTGTTCCGCGTCCGCGTCCTCCTCCTGTCCCCGGCACGCACCAGATGGCACTTCGTCCTTCCTCTGTTCCACTGCGTGTCCCACTGCCGTCTCCTCCTGCGTCCTCCCTTGCTGACGGTCCGAACCCGGAGTCTGACTCCCTTCGTGCTGCTAGTCCTACTGTCATGCGTCTCCTGGCCACTGTTGTCACTAACCCTTCCTTTGAGTCCACTGCTGCGTCTGCCTTAGTTGCTGAGCTTGTCGACTTTGCTGCTCGCTGTCTTCTAGACTACGCCGCTAGCCTTGTTGCAGAGTCAGAGTCTGTCTGTCCTCCGTCCGTCGGGGGTGAGTGTGCTCTTAGCACGGACGTCCTTGAGGACAGGCAGGAGGACTTTGAGTGCTTTGCAGCTGCTGTACCTCATCTCGTGTCCATGCTGATTGCACGTGAGAGAGACCCGAATGCACCAGACATCCCGACCCCGCGCTCTTATGCAGAGGCGATAGAAGGTCCCTACTCCTCTCAGTGGCAGTCAGCCATGGACGCAGAGATGGCATTCTGGAAGTCCACAGGCACTTACGTCGACGAGGTTCCCCCACCTGGGGCGAACATCGTCAGTGGCATGTGGATTTTCAGGGTGAAGCGGCCGCCGGGTTCTCCGCCTGTCTTAAAGGCGCGTTACGTTGCACGAGGCTTCAGTCAGCGACAGGGAGTTGACTTCTTTCAGACCTTCTCCCCTACCCCGAAGATGACCACTCTTCGGGTGCTGTTGCACGTCGCCGCTCAGCGTGACTACGAGCTTCACTCTCTTGACTTAAGCACAGCTTTCTTACAGGGCACCCTGCACGAGGAGATCTGGCTGCGCCGCCCACCTGGCTTCACTGGGTCGTTCCCTCCTGGTACCCAGTGGAGCCTCCGGCGGCCAGTCTACGGTCTCCGCCAGGCACCTCGCGTGTGGCACGACACACTGAGCACGACCCTTGCGGCTCTTGGCTTTGCTCCCTCTACTGCTGACCCGTTGCTGTTTCTACGCACCGACACTTTGCTGCCGCCGTTCTACATCGTCGTGTACGTCGACGACTTGGTTTTTGCCACTGCTGACACTGAGGAACTGACTCTAGTGAAGTCGGAGCTGCAGAAGAGACACACGTGCACAGACCTAGGTGAGCTGCGCAGCTATCTTGGCTTGCAGATCACCCGGGACAGAGCACGGCGCACCATTACCTTGACTCAGTCACACATGGTGCAGCAGGTCCTTCAGCGCTTCGACTTCCAGTACTCCTCGCCACAGTCCACTCCTGTGCCTATCGATCACTCGCTCTCAGCTCTGCCTTCGAATGAGTCCGTAGAGCCGAGTGGCCCGTATCCAGAGCTTGTGGGCTGCCTCATGTACCTGATGACCTGCACTCGACCTGACCTTGCTTACCCTCTTAGCATCCTGGCGCGCTACGTTGCGCCCGGGAGACACCGACCAGAGCACTGGAATGCCACTAAGAGGGTGATGCGCTACTTGTGCAGTACGTCGGGCATGGGGCTCGTGCTTGGAGGACGGAGTCGAGTTGTCCTCACTGGTCACGCAGACGCTTCTTGGGTTGACGACTTGGCTACTCAGCGGTCGTCACAGGGTTACACCTTCAGCCTTGGCTCCGGTTCTGTTTCGTGGCGGGAGCACAGACTGGAGCACAGGACGAAGCACATCGCTCTGCGTTACTTCTTGGCTCGAGAGTTGCAGCAACGTGGTCAGCTTTGTCTTTCTTACGTGGCCTCTCGGGCCAACACTGCTGATATCTTCACCAAGGCCTCACTTGCTCACTTCTTGACTTTGCTTGTACTGTGGTCTATATACTTGTACTTGCTTGCTTACACTTGCTAGGTTGTGATCACTGTACTGTTTGTTCTCCTTTATATATAACTCTGCATGTGAACTGGCCTTGTGGTCATTTGCTTGTGCTCAGAATGTGTGGTGACTTCGTGATCCACCCTGAGCTTGCTTAGCCTTTCTTGACTGGTCTTGTGACCTCTTGTTCTCCCCCACTTTGCCTATGGGGGTGTGTCAAACTATATGTGCTGCTTGTTGTGTAGGCTATAGTGGGGTAGCCCATATAGGGTACAACACAAATTAGGGTTTCCTACTTGTACCCATTCTGCTGTTAGTTCATTCATTTTTGTTCATTATTCTGACCCTAATGTGGACGAGACGGGCGTTCGCTCAGTGCCCATCAGGAGCGGGGGGTACCAGAAGGAACGTGTGACCGTGATGCTGGCGTGCATGGCCGACGGTGAGAAGCTCAAGCCGTGGGTCTTTTTCAAGCGTAAGACGGTGCCGAATGGTGACTTCAAGCGCAAGACGGTGCCGAAGGGTGACTTCCAACACGTTGGTCCCGTGATGTTTGGTTTTACTGTCGTGATATTAACGCTGTTTCTTTACTGTCTGTCATATCGCAGATGTTGTCGTGGCGGTGCACCCGAACGGCTGGATGGACGCGAACGGCGTCATGCGCTGGCTCGAGGAGTGCGTCAAGCCCTTCATCCGGCCTCGGTTCGGCAGGCAGGCGAGGAGTGCCATGGTCGTCCTGGATTCTTACTGCGGTCATCTCACGGAAGAGGTGAAGCAGAAGTTCGTCGACCTCGACATCGTTCCGGCGGTGATCCCGTCGGGCTGTACGGCGGAGGTACAGCCCCTCGACGTCTCGATCAACAAGTCCTTCAAAGCATCCATCCGCCAGCAGTACCAGACCTGGTTTGAAGAGGAGGGCCAGGAGCGGCTGACGCCTGCAGGTAAGAACCCCACCGTGGCTGGTTAGATGGCTGATTCTTTTCCCCTTGTACCGTATCTTGTGCTAACACCATCTCCCCCACCCTGACTTGTGGTGCAGGGAACATCAAGAAGCCGCCCCCTGCGGTGGTGCTCAGGTGGATCTCACGGGCCTGGAAGGCCGTGCCACCAGAGCTTATCAAGAAGGCGTTTCTCACTTGTGGCATGAGAAACGCTCTTGACGGCAGTGAGGACAACCTTGCTATGGCACACAGGCAGAGCCAGCTGACCCACGAGGTCGACGTCGATGACGAGATTATCGCCAATGGCTTCTTCGGCAACAATTGCGAGGAGCCGGAATCTGACAACGAGTAGATTTCTAGTTAGGAATGTAAATCTTGATGTGTAATGAGATAGTGGTAGAGAGGCATGTGTAAAAATCATGTTAGTGTAGGTACAAATGTTTAGTTTAAAAAAATAGTGAAATGGTTACCCCCTGGGGGGAAGGGATGCACTTATAAAAAGTACAGGCATTCTAGGGGGTGCGCTTATAATTGAGGACCGGCCATAAGCGCATGACTCCAGATAGAAGCGTCGGCGCCTTTAATCAGGCGGCGCTACTATCCGGGGTGATACGGTACTGTGAGTTGGGGTACATATACCTAACCCTAACAACTGTACCCCACATGACATGCCTCACTACAGGCTATAACATTTGACACACCCCCATAGCCTAAATGAGGGGTCATGCAACAGCCAAATTGTACGGTCACAAGCTCAGGGTGGATCACAACGTCACCACACAGTCCGAGCACAAACAAGAGGTCACAAGGCCAATCCAAGAGTTCAGAGGTATATGCAAAGCGTACAAACAAAGCAAGCAGAGAACACAAGTCTACACAAGACGATAACATGTGTCAACAAGACCTAACTGCACACAACACCTGTGGTGGTCACAAGGCGGAAGGACCTTGGTGAAGATGTCTGCAGTGTTGGCCTCGGACTCCACGAAGTCCAAACGAGCCTGTCCACACCTCTGCAACTCTCGAAGAAGAAAGTACATGACGCTGATGTGCTTCACTCTGCTCTTCAGCCGAGGCTCTTGACACAGGAGAATCATCGCCTTGTTGTCTCTGAATAAGGTCGATGCAGAGCTCGGCCGCTCACCAAGGTCGGTGAGCAAGAAGGTCAACCAACGCAGCTCCTGTGCAGCCATGGCTCCAGCGTAAATCTCGGCCTCAGCAGCAGAGGTCGAGACAGAGGAGGAATGAGTAGACCTCCACGACACAGCCCCAGAGCCTAGACTGAAACAGTACCCCTTCGTGGACCTGTGAGTCTTGGTGTCGTCGGCGTAAGAAGAGTCACAGTGGCCAGTGAGTACGACAGGCTGTCCCCCTCCAAGCACTAGCCCCACGCTTGATGTCGTCGCTAGGTACTTTGCCACCCTCTAGCAGCTGTCCAGTGAACAGGACGGTGACTCCCTGGTGCAACAAAGCGGTCAAGGATGCTGAGAGGGAAGGCGAGGTCCGGGCGAGTACAAGTGATCAGGTGCATGAGGCGGCCCACAAGCTCTGGGTAAGGACCATTAGGCTCAAACGGCTCGTCAGGGAAGGGTCCGGTGAGTCTGTGGTCAACAGCAAGAGGAGTAGGCTGTGTAGTGGAGAACTGAAACCCGAACCGCTGAAGGACCTGCTGCACCATGTGTGACTGGGTCAGAGTGATGGTGCGAGCCGCTCTATCCCTGGTGATCTGCAGGCCAAGGTAGTGGCGCAGCTCACCAAGATCAGTGCACGTGTGTCTCCTCTGCAGTTCAGACTTCACGTCCGCGAAAGCAACAGTGTCAGCAGTGGCGCAGACCAGGTCGTCAGCGTAAACCAGTACAAAGAAAGGTGTGGAGCCGCGGCGAGTCGGCAGAAGACGGCTGGAAACCGAGGTCAGACAGGGAAGAGCGAAGAGTGTCGTGCCACTCACGAGGTGCCTGACGGAGACTGTAGACCGGACGTCTGAGCCTCCACTGAGTCCTAGGAGGGAAAGTGTCAGTGAAGGCAGAGGGACGACGTAGCCAGACAACCTCGTGTAGGCTACCGTGAAGGAAGGCAGTGGAGAAGTCGAGAGTGTGTAACTCATAGTCCCTCTGTGCTGCCACGGGAAGTAACACCCGAAGAGTGGTCATCTTCGAGGTAGGCGCGAAGGTCTGAAAGAAGTCAACTCCCTCACGCCGACTGAAACCTCTAGCTATATAACGCGCCTTGAAGACCGGAGGAAATCTAGGTGGCCGCTTCACCTTGAAGATCCACATGCCATCGACTACGTTCGCCCCCAGCGGGGGAACCTCGTTGACGTAGGTGCCTGTGGATCTGTAGGAGGCCACCTTTGCATACATGGCAGCTCTCCACTGAGAGGCCCAAGGCCCTGACACTGCCTCGGTCTAAGTGCGATGAGTCGGTATGTCAAGGGCGTCGGGGTCTCCCTCAGGGGCGAGCAGCATGGCACAGAGATGAGGCAAGGCGGCTGCCAGGAACTCTAGCTCAAACTGCCTGTCCTCTAGGGCGTCATAGCCAAGGGCAAAATCACCACCGACTGCCAGAGGACAGGTAGGAGGAGCAGCCATGACTCGAGTGGCGTAGTCAAGGCGGCGAGCAACGACGAACTCAGTGATAGCTGCAGTAAGGGCGGAGTCGGAGGACAGAGAGGCACGAGGGTCCGTAACAAGAGATGTGAGAACACGAGAGAGAACAGGACGGTACGTGCGGTAGTAGTCAGTGACAGGAGTAGAGAGGAAAGTAGTAAGGGCCGACTTAGGGGGAGAAAGGAAGCACAGACGGAGACGGACGAGGGGAGCTAGAACGAAACAGGACAGTATGAAGGTCGGTGACGGGAACAGGGGACGAGGGACGAGCACAAGGAGAGCAAAAATCTCAAGTGTGAGAAAGAGGAGGGGACAACGGAGGCTTAGAACGGGGGAAATTAGCCGGGGTGGAGTCAGGAGGAGGAAACGTTGGACCGTAGATAGGAGGAGAGGAGGGAGGAGGGGAGGGGAGACTAAGGGCCTGAAGGCCAGAGACAGAAGGCGTAGGTGGCCGCTGCTGCGGCTGCTGCTGCGGCTGCTGCTGCTGCTGCTGCGGCTCCTGCTGCTCCTGCCGTGGCGGCTGTTGCTGCTCCTGCTGCTCCAGCTGCGGCGGCTGCTGCTGCTGATGCTGCTCCTCCAGCTGCTGTAGCTCCAGCTGCTGCCGCTCCAATGCTAGCCTCTCTCGCTCCAACTCCAGCCGCTCCTCACGTGCACAGCGAAGAAGGTACTACGAGCGTACCCCAACCAACCTTAGTGAAATCATCATTCCGTGCTTGACATGGTATCACCTAGGTTAGGATCTTGTGAGATCCCGTTCCTCTCGTTCACGTCCGTAGCGCCCGAGCCTGTTCCGTACCCTAGTGCCTGTTACGCCCGTACTATCCCCTAGCGCCTATCATGCTCGTCTCTCTCGTGCCCTAGCGCTCGCTGCGCCTGCCGTCGCGTTGCCCCTGCTGTCCCGTCCCGTCGGGTTGCACCTACTATCCCGTCGCCTCTGCTGCCCCGTTGCCCCTGCTATCCCGTCGCCCTTGCTGTCCCGTCGCACCTGCTCTCCCATCGCCCCTGCTGTCCCGTCGCCCCCGCTGTCCCGTCGCCCCTGCTGTCCCGTCGCCCCTGCTGTCCCGTCGGCCTGCTGTCCCGTCGCCCCTACTGTCCCGTCGCCCATGCTGTTCCGTCGCGTCGCCCCTGCTGTCTCGTCGCGTCGCGCTGTCCCGTCGCGTCGCGTCCGTCCCGTCCCGACGCATGCGCCGCGCCTGTCCGTCACGCCGCGTCGTGCCGTCCGTCCCGTCCCGTCCCGCCGCGTCGCGCTGTCCGTCCACGTCGCGCCGTCCGTCCCGTTCCGTCCCGCCGTGTCGCGCTGTCCGTCCGCGTCGCGCTGCTCGTCCCGTTCCGCCGCGTCGCGCCTGCCCACCTTATCCAGTCGCGTCGCACTGCCTGTCCCGCCACGTCGCGTTAACCCTGCCCGTAGCGCCGCGCCCTTCTAGTCCCGCCGTGTCGCGCCGTACCCTGCGTCCCGTAGCACCCTAGGCCTCCAACTCTGCCAATCACGCCCTACGAAGCCGCTCTAAGTGTTTAGGGTTTCGGTAGCAGCACTCCCCACCTCTTCGCTTCCGCTATGGTGACCCCTAGGGTCCTGCGTTTTAACTCCGAGGGTAGGCTGCTCGAGTTCTCGGTCTAGCTCCTACGTGTGCGCCGCCTTTTAGAGAGTCATGTTCAGGCAGATGAGTCTCTGTGGGCGCATGCTTCCGGCGACCTTCGTAAGCCCGACGACCCTGCACCCTTAGGCGCTGACCCAAGCAGTGCAGACAGAGACCGCTATGCCCGCCAGCGTGCTGACCTGACAGCGTGGAAGTCGCGTGACGTTGCGACCTGCATCGGCCTCAGCAGCCTCCTCCCTGAGTCTGAGGAGGCCCACTTTACTCAGGTTCGCACGGCTAGTGAGTTCCTGACTGCGATCAAGGCCTGCTACGCTACTCCCACCACTGTCTCTCTTGGTCACCTGTTCCTCCCATTCCCGTTTCCTGACCTCGCCTCGTTTGAACGCCCTGCTGACTTGATCGCTCACTTGCGCTCGCTCGATTCTAGCTACCGTGCTGCCTGCACTGATGCACAGCTTGCACTGCTCCCTCCCCCTATGTCGATTACTATTTATTTCATCGCCACTAGCCTCCCTAACCGTCCTGCCTCGGTTCGTGACGCGCTTATCTGAAGCACCCTAGTGAGCTCACTATCGGCATTCTTGAGTCTACCCTGAAGGACGTCGAGAGCAACCTCCGATCAGTAGCCTCCGCCTTTGGTGCTGTTCCCCCTCCGCTGTTTCACGGGTGCACTGTCCCTCAGCTGCCCACCTTTACTGCCTCCCTCGCCACTGCTGCTACTGACGTGACTGCAGCTGCTGTTGTAACTTCTTCGCGGTCTAGGGGTAGGAGTGGCAGGAGGGGCGGTCAGGGTGCGGGCGGAGGCGGTGGAGGCGGCGGAGGTGGCGTGGCGAGCGATGGTGACGGGAGTACAGAGGTTGAAGGAGCCACTCGTGCAGCGGCTAGTGACTCCCCTATTGCAGCTGGTGGAGGTGACACTCGGGTTCGTCAGACACCTGCTGGTCCACCAGCTGCAGGTGCTGGAGTGGCGGCTTGGTACCTGACTCAGCGGCAGCAGTAGCAGCAACCACTCCTCTCGCAGCAGCCACAGCAGCAGCAGCGGCAGCATCAGACTCCGGGGCAGGGGTCAAGACCGCGTCAGCCGTCGCGTGGTGCCGTCCACCTCCCTGCACCTATCTCGTTCAGACAAGTGCTCGCCGAGGCCTCCCCTATGGCCGCACCCACCCACCAGGTCAGTGCTTTGCTCAGCTCACTAACAGACTTTGTGCGGCCTACAGCGTTGGCGGCCCTGCCCCTGACTGGCTTCCCCTTGTTCAGATGTACGGCCCTGCCCCTGACTGCCTTCCCCTTGTTCACCAGGTAGCTGTGTCTGGTCAGGTTCCGGTGTCTGGTCCAGTTGCTGCGTCTTGCTCCTGCCGGTCGCTTGCTCACCCCACCGTTCTGTGGCACCACCGCATGGAGCACCTGTCCAACCCTCGCCTGCGCACTATATCTAGTCAGCGTATTGTCTTAGGCCTCCCGCGTGTCTTGCCGTCGCTTCCGCCTTCGCTTGCACCACCTTGCGGTCCCTGCGTCGAGGGTCGGCTGCGCGCCACCCACTCCTCCTCCCTTCGTACGGCCACTAGCAGCTGCAGGAGCAATTAGAGCAGCAGCAGCCGTTGCTGGAGGAGCTACGTTGGTTGACTTTCTTGCTCAACGACCTTGGTGAGCGGCCGAGCTCTTCACCGACCTTGTTCACTGACAACAAGGCGTCGATTCTCCCGTGTCGAGAGCCGCGACTGGAGAGCAGAGTGAAGCACATCAATGTCGGTACTTTCTTCTGCAAGAGTGCAGAGGCGTGGACAGGCTCGCTTGGACTTTGTGGAGTCCGAGGCCAACATTGCAGACATCTTCACCAAGGCCCTTCCGCCTTGTGACCACCAGAGGTGTTGTGAGCAGTTAGGTCTCGTTGATACAAGTTCTCGCCTTGCGTAGACTTGAGTTCTATGCTTGCTTTGTTTGTACGCTTTGTATATACCTCAGTGAACTTTTGAGCTGACCTTGTGGCTCGTTTGCTTGTGCTCAGAGTGTGTGGTGACATTGTGATCCACCCTGAGCTTTTGGCTTTGTGACTAGTCTTGTGACCGTACGTTGTTGGTTTTGCTTGACACATGGGGGTGTGTCAGATGTTATAGTCTTGGTGATGTGTGTCATATGGGGTACAAAAGTTAGGGTTAGGTTTATGTACCCCAACAAACCTTAATGAAATCATCATTCCGTTCTTGACAATCACACATGTAGAATAGGCGATACTTTTTTTCTACAGAGAACAAACAACTCAAAACCCTTTTGAGGAACAAAACTGTATATGTTTTTTGCAAAGAAAAAATATGCGCATCGAGTCCGCGTCGCTACAGAAAGCGTTTTCTTTCAATGTAAGCACACCTTCCTCTCATTCGCCCCTTTCCCCCTCCAAATTGTCGGGCTGAGAAAAGCCCTTAGATCTTTTCAAGGCTAAGACCTTGAGTGATGTTGTATTGCGGAAGCGTTCTTTGTGAACTGTTGAATCAGCTTGCACTAGTGTGAGAGAGCAAGAGATTGATTATAGCAAAGTAATACAAGCTTTTATACGATTACAAGGAATATGAAAAGATGCAACCAACTGTTTTGCTGTTGCTGTTGCGGTTCGATACAGTACCGACACGACTCGGGCAACTGCTCAATACCGAGTCAGCTGTTTATCCTTGCTATCGCGCTGCCTTTCGTCAAGTCAAAGGTCGGCGACCTTTGACCTTTGCGTAACCTGTGGCTGTTACTTTCTGTCAACCTCCTCGGTTGACTCGCCATTGCTTCGCTGTGATTTGCCTCGTTTGTAGTTCCATGTTTTGACACAACAGGAGCGTTAATTAATTGTTTCCAACACCCCCCTTTGCTTCTGGAGTGAGTCGCCGGTGACGTGGGCTTGTCCAGTCAGCAACATGCAGTACTCGAACTTCTGCTTTCCGAGTTTCTTGGTCAAATAATCAGCTGCCATTTCGGATGTGGGGCAGTAGGATAGCTCGAGTCTCCCCTTCTCGATCTCGTCCTTCACAAAGAAATATCGCAGGGCGATGTGCTTTGTTCGATTCGCAAACCCGCTCTTGTTCGCTATGCGGATTGCTGATTGGTTGTCGCAAAATAGGGAGAAGCTGGGTAACTGAGCCAGCTTCGCTTCTTCCAGTAGTTCGCGGAGGAACAGTCCTTCCTTGGTGGCTGACCAGAGTGCGATATATTCTGCTTCAGCTGAGGAGAGAGCAATAAGCTCTTGCTTGCTCGACTGCCACGAGATGGGGCCAATAGGCTCGAGTCGGTAGATGTAGCCAGTGCGTGATCGCCTATTGTCAGAGTCGTTGGCGTGGTCAGCATCCACGTAACCGATTAGCTTGGGCGTCGTAGTTCCGGTTTTGTGGTAGGTCATGCCGATCGTCAGGGTGCTGATGAGGTATTGGAGTGCGCGGTCGAGCTCCGCCATGTGCTCAGCTTCAGGCTTCTTGAGGTAGGTGGCGAGTTGGCTCGCTGAGTACGATAGATCCGGTCGGCAGGTAACGGCCGCAAGAGTACGCATCCTAGTTTTCGTTGGTAGTCGCGAATGCCGGCGGGTTTGAGCAGAGTGGTCTTTTCTTCGCAACTTCCGTCGGTGTAGCGGTATGGTGTGGTGATGGCGGTTGGAGTTAGTCCGAAGCGCTTGGCGATGGTGTCGGCGTATTTTGCGGCGCTGAGGTAGATTGCGTTTTCCCCGTCTTGTATGTTGAGTCCCAGGTATTGTGTCACCGTAGACGAGACGGTGAGCGTGAGGTCCCGCTGCAACTCCCCTTTGAACCAGGTTGTGATGCCGTCGGTTGAGCCGATGTAGAGCAAGTCGTCCACGTAGACGATGAGTAAGATGTAGTCAGCGCCCTTCGTAAGTGGGTACATTCCTTGGTCGTGTGGCAATTGGTGGAATCCGATGCGAATTAGCCGAGCGTGTAGGTACTGCTGCCACACCCTCGGAGCTTGCTTGATGCCGTATAAGGACTTCAGCAATTGACAGACTTGGTTGGGGTCTGCGTTAGAGCCGTGTGTTTCTCGACGAAGATCTCAGCGTCAACAGGAGCGTAAAGAAAAGCGTTGGCGACGTCGATTTGTCGGAGCTTCTTCCGCTTCATGGCGGCTATCGCGAGGAGAATTCGGAGTGATGTGTGCCGACTGACTGGCGCAAAAGTCTCGGTGAAGTCTCGTCCGTGCTCTTGGTCGAAGCCACGCACGACCCATCGTGCTTTGAACTTGTCAATGGTTCCGTCGGCTTTTGTCTTTACGCGGAAGACCCATTTTCCCGTGAGAATGGTTTTGTTGCGTGCCACTCTGATAGGTACGACTTTCCAGGTATTGCGTTCTTCCAGCGCCTTTAACTCTCTGTCCATGGCTTCGCGCCATTTTTCACTGTGCTCCCCCCCCAGAGCCTGCTGAACTGTGGCAGGCTCCTCAGGTGGCGGTGCTCCGTGGACGGCGGTGACGAGTCCCAATATCTGCAGCCCACTCTGTGTGTAGCGAGGGAGAGTTGCGTTCTCGGGATAGACTGCTTCGTCTCCGGCTTCTGGACCAGGTAAGAAATTTGGGCCTATGCGTTCTGAAACGTTAGTGTCGACTGGCTGGGGTGTAATGTAACCGTTGTCGGCGAAGTCGTAGTAGACTTCGGCGTTGACACTTTCGCGAGGGTTGTCGTCGTCCATGGGTATGTCCACCGAGCAATAGGGAAGAGGTCCGGCATCCTTCGACGCTCTGTCCACGTTCTGCTCATCCCAGTCAGCTTCATCTACTGCCGAAGCGAAGGCTCGGTCCCCACAAAATCCGCCCGTGACATTTTGTTCTGCTTCCAGGTTGTCCACATACGTGTGAAGGGTGAGACGTTCGTAGAAGATCACATCACGTGCTGCCACTATTTCCTTTGTGTGGACGTAAAAAAACTTCCACGCGTTGTAGTATTTTTCAATGCCCAGGTGTAGTCCCCATTGTGCGCGTTGGGAAAAACGTCCGGCTCGTGCAGCTCGGGGTCGGTACTGTACCATGCAGCCGAACACTCGTAACTGTCAGAGGTCCACTGGTGATTCCCGATTGATCCTAAGGAAGGGTTACAGGCTCGTTGTCCTGGGGGGTTATGGGCGCACTGACCCGCTACTTAACAAGCCCTTTTATCCCAATGGTCTAGTGGTTGGGATTCTGACATGGTATCAGAGCGAAGGTCTCGGGTTCGAATCCCGGTGTGTGCACTTCGGGCATCCCAGTGCGGGGGGGTGTCAGAGGTCCACTGGTGATTCCCGATTGATCCTAAGGAAGGGTTACAGGCTCGTTGTCCTTGGGGATTATGGGCGCACTGACCCGCTACTTAACAAGCCCTTTTATCCCAATGGTCTAGTGGTTGGGATTCTGACAGTAACATTTTGGTGCTGCCCAACTTTCCTATCCACAACAGGTGCGGTGATGCGTTGTTCGGGAGCAATGATGACGAGAGCAAGTTGTGCAGCATTACAGCGTGGTCCATCGCCTCGGGCCACTAGTTGTTGGGTAGCTGCATGCCACGTAGCAGCTTGCGCATGGTGTTCTGGAGGGTCCTGTTCATTCTTTCTGCCACGCCTTGTTGTTGATGGGGGTAGGGAAGCGAGATGAGTCGCTTGATGCCTCTCTCTGCCAGGTACTGTGTGAATCGCTGTGACTGGTATTCTCCTCCTCTGTCTGACTGGAAGCTTTTCAATTTCACTCCTGATTCCCGTTCTGCTACTGGAAGCCAGGCGACGAAGGCTTCGAAAGCCATATAGCGGCTCGGAAGGTTGAGGTGCCAGACGTATCGGGTGGCGGCGTCGATGAACGTGATGACGTAGTTGTAGGCTCCTTGTCCGCTTTCACGGTTGAACAATATGTCACTGTAAACCTTCTCCAGTAGTGCATATGCAGGAGCGCTTGGGTTGTGATGAGAGACGAACGGCTGATGAGGTAAGTCGGCTTCGGGGCAGGTGAAGCATGTACCACGGACTCGTTGAAGCTCTCTGCCGTCGGTTAAAAGTAGTGAGTCTTTGTCAAGTACTCCTGCCCTTATCGTGTTGTTTAACGTTGTGTTGCTTGGGTGTCCCATTCTTGCATGCCAGTTGCTTCACTGGCGCGATGTTCGGATGATCGCCTGTATAGGTCGGAGTTGGAGTAGAAGCTGGCGGTGAGGTTGGCGCTTCTGTGGACTTCGCGCGGAGGGGGAGTCAGCTGCTGCGCAGGAGTCGGTGGAGTACCGTCGATGAAAATTGGTGCTGTTGAAGGACCCGTGATTGGTGTCGTAGTCGGTGTTGCCTCTGCTGCTGCCTGTGTTGTCTCTGCTGCTGCCGGTGTTGTTTCTGCTGCTGCCGATGTTGCCTCTGTTGCTGCCGATGTTGTCTCTGCTGCTGCCGATGTTGTCTCTGCTGCTGCCGATGTTGTCTCTGTTGCTTCCGATGTTGTCTCTGCTTCTGTTGTTGTTTGTCGAATTGTTGCTAATGCTCTCGTTCGTTCTGCTTCAGGTCTAGTGTGTGAGTACCAGAAGCCTTCAGGACTGAAGTCGGGGTCGAGATCTGGCGGGTGTGTCCAAGAGGTGAAGTTGACGATTCCGTCGCTGTCGGCGGTGCCTTGATCTGGAACGAAGTCGAGGACGAAAACGTTGTTCTTCAGCACTGCCTTCCCGATGTAAAGTCCACCCCTTCCGTTGTACAGCTTGAACTCCTGTGTGGTGCTGTCAGCTTCGAGATGGATTCCCTTCGCCATCAGTTGACTGACGCTGAGTAAGTTGTAGCCGAGTCCTTCGGCGATTAAAACCTTTGACATTTGCAAAATGACGTTGGTTTCTCGAGACTGAAGTTGAACTACTCCTTATCGTCTTGTGCGCAGGTTCTGGTTGTTAGTGACAGTGATCACGACTTCGCGATGAAGCTTCTGCTCTCGTTGTACGAAGCGGCCTGAAGAGCATATCTGCTGTCCGCAGCAGGTATCTAGGAACCAAGTATCCTTTCCGGATGGCTCGCTTTGGGCAATTGCTGCATACGTCGGATTCGGCTCCAATGATTCACGGCGAGGGGTGCTTTCGTCGAGTTGTTCTTCAAGTGAGTAGTACGGTGGCGACCCGGTGATGCAGGAGTCTGTCGTTCTTGCCATGCAGGTCACGATGTTTGTTGTGCCTTGTGTAGGTTTTGTCGTCGATGATGTTGAGGACTGTACTTGATTGATGGGATGCGCCTGTGTAGAAGCCACTTGACTGCTTGAAGACCGAAGTTGACGTTGCGGCGGGGTTGACTGCTGCTGATTCGGGCAGTGAGCTCGAGGGTGTCCTGGCGTCTTGCAGAGATGGCAGAACGGCGGTACGTATTGTTGAGCTTGATGTTTGTTCTGTCGATTGTTGTTGTTGTTGTAGCGCCGTTGAGTGTGAAACGCGAACTCAGGTAGTGGCGCTCTTTTCTTGTGTCGTTCTTCGTGTAGTTCCATGTCCTGCTGTTCAGCATGTATCTCAGCGCAGAGAACTCTTCGGAGATCTTTCCAAGGGCTCGAAGGATGGCTCGAGTGGAGCGCCAATGAGGACCGAGGCCAGTGATGACAACTGTAACGAAGGATTCTTCAGATATCAATCCACCGCATCGAAGGAGTCTATCGCGTAGTCCGCGGTAACGGCTGATATACGCCATTCCCTTTTCGCCTGGTTTCATTTCCACTGTTGTCAGTTGTGCCATGAGACGACTCCGATTAATGCTCTCTGTTGCCTGATACAGGTTCTTCAAGTGGTTGTACGCGAGCTCGGCGGAGTTGCCATATTCACGATAAGACCGGATATTCTGCTGCTCATTCGGCATTATGTTTCGTAGCAGGATTGTGTATGCCATCAGCGACTGATATGTATACTGCTTCTTGTCGTACTGTGTTCCGTTTGCTGGGTATGGCATGGAGCCGTCGTAGAATCCAAGGATTTGCGCACCCTCCATCATCAGCTCGAACTCGAATGACCAGGTATTAAAATCTTTGCCGTCGAATGGTGTTGATGTCTGCAGTTTCAGAACGTGTGCAAACTGCGACTGTACTTGAAGCACGTCCAGTGTCTTCTCTTGTCCAGGTGGAGGCTGATATGGCATGAAGCTGATGGAGCCGCGTTGAGGCTCGTATGGAGCAAAGGTTGGTTGCTGCCGCGCGCATAGGATGTGCCGTCAAGACTCATGGGTGTAACGCCATTATTGTTGTCGCTGTTGTTTGATTGCGCAGGTGCCGTTTGCTGGTGTTGCTCGTAGAACGACATGAAGGAGAAGAACTTTTCCATCATGCTTGGGTCAATGGCGGTTGCCTGGTTCGCAGGAGTTTCAGTAGATTCAGCAGCTGGTCTTGTTACTGTACTATTGAAATTAGTTTCTTGTATAAACTGCTTGTAGCAGTGGTTAGTGTAGTGTTACATTGGTGGTGCACCTCATTCCCTTGTCCCTTACACTATATCTTGTATCTTGCTCATTAGTGAATCACCTTCTCTCCTTTGGCAACTCTCTCGACATTCTCCTTCAACCCTAAAACCTAAGCACCTAAGCTACTCTAGCCATGGCTCCTAAGCCTAACTTACTTTAGCTTTTAACATGCTATCAGAGCGTCTACGCTCCTGGCCTGTGGGCCCACCTGCTTCCGCTGCTGTACTGACTGTCGCGCCACGCCACGCACTCGAGGCGCGTGGCGGTTATCTGCCCGCCACGCGCTCGGGGCACGTGGCGCTTTCCTGCCCGCCGCGCGCCCAGTTTCACGCTCCGTCGCGGCGCCCCCGGGGACCTGCGCGCGGCCCCTCGTCGCCCGTCGCAGCGCCCCCGGGGACCAGCGCGCCGCCCCCGTCGTTCGTCGCGGCGCCCCCGAGGACCAGCGACGCCCCCGTCGTCCGTCGCGGCGCCCCCGGGGACCCGCGCGCCGCCCCCCCCCTTCCCCCCCCCCCCCCCCCCCCCCCCCCCCCCCTCGTCGCCCGTCGCGGCGCCCCCGGGGACCCACACGTCGTCCCCCGTCGCCTGTCGCGGCGCCCCCGGGGACCCTGCAGCCCGCGCGCCTGCCCCTGCAGTCGCGGGGCAGCTCCTACCCTGCTCCCCCGCCCCCCCCTTCTCCTTCATCTCCCTGCTACGCGTGCAGCCGTGGGGGGGAGGGTATGGGGGTAGCGGGCAGCCGCGGAGCAGCTCCTACCCCGCCCCCTCGACTCCATCTCCCTGCTGCGCCTGCAGCCGTGGGGGGGGTATGGGGGTGGAGGACGTGCGTGTTGAGCTGCCGCTCCTCCTCCTCTCTCTCCCACTGCTGCAGCTGTAGCTGAAGGAGGCGGAGGGTGTGGTGGAGACTAAGGAGTGGCGCTAGGGCAGAGGGGTGTGACACGGGGGGGTGGGACAATCCGAGGGGGGTGAGGGTGGGTGGCCGCCGTGAAGTCCGCAGCTCTAGTCGCCCGTGAGACCGTTGCGTCAGAGGCCCGTGGGCCAGTTGCTCTTGCCGGCGAGCGAGCCAGTTACTCCGGTTACCCATTGCTCCGGTCCCCAGAGGGCCAGTTGCTCTTGCAGGCGAGCAGAGCCAGTTACGCCGTTTGCGACCAGTGCCAGCAGCTTCAGCGGCCGCCCACCTCCTCTCCTCTCCATTTTCCTCCTCCTCCTCCTCACTTACCCTCTCCTACTGCTGCGCTTGGTGAACCCCTTCAGGGGATGTCTCTGCATTAGCTTCGTGCTCCAAGCAGTTTAGGGGTGTGTTGAAATATATTTCTCATATAAACTGCTTGTAGCAGTAGTTAGTGTAGTGTTACATTGGTGGTGCACCTCATTCCCTTGTCCCTTACACTATATCTTGTATCTTGCTCATTAGTGAATCACCTTCTCTCCTTTGGCAACTCTCTCGACATTCTCCTTCAACCCTAAAACCTAAGCACCTAAGCTACTCTAGCCATGGCTCCTAAGCCTAACTTACTTTAGCCTTTAACATGTACCTCCCTCTGTCTGTAGGCCAGAGGCTGGAGGTGGAGTAGGAGTGTGTCAAATTATATGCATGATATATATGGTCAGGCTGTAGTGGGGTAGCCAATATGGGGTACAGCCCCGTTTAGGGTTTCATACTTGTACCCAACTCTTTCATAGTGCATTTCATTCCTGCCTGTAGTTTCTGACATGGTTTCAGAGCAGTAGGTCCGTAGGACCATTTTTTCCGGGCCCACCTACCGTTGTGGTTACTAAGCTGCCCCACGTGTAGCCTGCGCTGCGTTGCCCGCGCGCGCCTTGCCTTACCTGCACCTTGCATTGTGTAGCCTGCGCTGCGCTGCCCGCGCGCACCTTGCCTTGCCTGCGCTGCGCCGCCCGCGCGCGCCTTACCTTGCCTGTGCTGCGCTGCCCGCGCGCGCCTTGCCTTGACTGCGCTGCGCTGCCCGCGCGCGCCTTGCCTTGACTGCGCTGGAGGTTCTGGAGCTGCTGGTGACACTGGTACTGGAGGTGCTGGCACTTGAGGTTCTGGAGCTGCTGGTGGTGCTGGCGCTCGAGGAGCTGGAGCTGGAGTTTCTGGAGCTGATGGAGGTGCTGGTGGTGCAGGAGCTGCTGGTGGTGCTGGAGCTGGTGGTGGTGGCGCTGCGCAGCCACGACTGTTCTTTGCTCTGCCGTCTCCATCGTCTCTGCCACCGCCTGACTCCGTGCTTCGCCAGGTTCTTAGCCTCCCGTCGTCTACTGGTCTTCCGTTACAGCCTGGCTCACCTCTACCTGCTCCTTCTCCTTACACTGAGCAGCCCGGAGGTCTTGCTGAGCGTCGTGAGCCTGCATCGCGTCCTGTCTCGCCTGTCCGCACAAGTCGTCGTGTTCCTCGTCCGCGTCCGCCGGCTGTCCCCGGCACACACCTCATGGCTCTGCGTCCGTCCTCTGCTCCGCAGCGTGTTCCTCTGCCGTCTCCTCTTGCGTCTTCTCTGCCTGTCGTTGCTGACCCTGAGTCTGACCGGTTTCGTGCTGAGCACCCTACTGTCACGCGTCTGCTAGCCAGTGTTGTCACTGACCCGTCATTTGAGTCTGCTGCTGCGTCTGCCTTCGTCGCTGAGCTTGTTGACTTTGCTGCTGCCTGTCGTCTAGACTACGCCGCTAGTCTTGTTGCTGAGTCTGAGTCTGTCTGTCCTCCGTCCGTCGGAGGTGATTGTGCTCTTGGCACGGACGTCCTTGAGGACAGGCAGGAGGACCTTGAGTGTCTTGCAGCCGCTGCGCCTCATCTCGTGTCCATGCTGCTTGCCCCTGAGGGAGACCCGGATGCTCCAGACATCCCGACCCCGCGCTCTTACGCTGAGGCGATCGCGGGTGAGTACTCCTCTCAGTGGCAGACAGCCATGGACGCAGAGATGGCATCCTGGAAGTCCACAGGCACTTACGTTGACGAGGTTCCCCCTCCTGGGGCGAACATCGTCGATGGCATGTGGATTTTCAGGGTGAAGCGGCCGCCAGGTTCTCCGCCTGTCTTCAAGGCTCGTTACGTTGCTCGAGGTTTCAGTCAGCGAGAGGGAGTTGTCTTCTTCCAGACCTTCTCCCCCACCCCGAAGATGACCACTCTTCGGGTGCTGCTGCACGTTGCCGCTCAGCGTGACTACAAGCTTCACTCTCTTGACTTAAGCACAGCTTTCTTACAGTACAGCCTCCACGAGGAGATCTGGCTGCGCCGCTCGCCTGGCTTCACTGGGTCGTTCCCTCTTGGTACCCAGTGGAGCCTCCGGCGGCCGGTCTACGGTCTCCGCCAGGCGCCACGTGAGTGGCACGACACACTGAGGACGACACTTGCGGCTCTTGGGTTTGCTCCGTCGACTGCTGGCCCGTCGCTGTTTCTGCGCACCGACACTTCGCTGCCGCCGTTCTACATCCTCGTGTACGTCGACGACTTGGTCTTTGCCACTGCTGACACTGAGGCTCTCTCCCTGGTGAAGTCGGAGCTGCAGAAGAGACACACGTGCACAGACCTGGGTGAGCTGCGCAGTTACCTTGGCTTGCATATCACCCAGGACATAGCACGCTGCACCATCACACTAACTCAGTCACACATGGTGGAGCAGGTCCTTCAGCGCTTCGGCTTCACCTGGTCCTCGGCACAGGCCACTCCTCTGGCTACATGTCACTCGCTCTCAGCTCCACCTTCGGACGAGTCCGTAGAGCCGAGTGGTCCTTACCCAGAGGTATTGGGCTGCCTCATGTACCTGATGACCTGCACTCGTCCTGACCTTGCGTACCCTCTTGGCCTTCTGGCTCGCTACGTGGCTCCTGGTCGGCACCGAAAGGTGCACATGGATGCTGCTAAAAGGGTACTACGCTACTTGTGCAGTACATCGGGCATGGGGCTCGTGCTTGGAGGATGGGGCGACGTTGTCCTCACTGGGCACTTAGACGCTTCTTGGGTTGACGACCAGGCTACGCAGCGGTCGTCACAGGGTTACACCTTCAGCCTTGGCTCTGGTTCAGTTTCTTGGCGTTCTACCCGCTCGTCTTCTGTTCTCAGCTCCAGTTGTGAGGCTGAGATCTACGCCACAGCCATGGCTGCACAGGAGTTACGCTGGCTCACCTACCTGCTGACCGACTTGGGAGAGCAGCCTCGTTCTCCTCCAGTGCTGTACGTCTACAACAAGGCCGCCATTGCCTTGTGTGAGGAGCACAGACTGGAGCACAGAACGAAGCACATCGCTCTGCGTTACTTCCTGGCTCGAGAGCTGCAGCAGCGTAGTCAGCTTCGTCTTGCTCACGTGGCCACTCAGGCCAACACTGCTGATATATTTACCAAGGCACTTCCGTCTGGTGATCATCAGCGTTTCTGCACTTTGTTAGGCCTTGTGCCCACATTTCCTCACTTGCTGTAGACTTTGCTTATACTGTGATCTATATATATACCTGCATGCTTGCTTTGCTAGGTAGAGATCATTGTGCTGTTGTTGTTGCATATATACCTCTGCTTGTGAACTGGCCTTGTGGCCATTTGCTTGTGCTCAGTGTGTGTGGTGATGTTGTGATCCACCCTGAGCTTGCTTTACTTCTCTTGACTGGTCTTGTGACCCCTTGCTCTCCCCCACTTTGCCTATGGGGGTGTGTCATTTTATATGCATGATATATATGGTTAGGCTGTAGTGGGGTAGCCAATATGGGGTACAACCCCATTTAGGGTTTCATACTTGTACCCAACTCTTTCATAGTGCATTTCATTCCTGCCTGTAGTTTCTGACAGAGTGGTGCCGCGAGATCTGTTAGAGGAGATTCTCTCCTTCTGTGTTGCCATGCCTTCTGTTGTTGTAGGAGATTTGAATGAAGTTGAATCTTGCCTTGTAGCTCTCATACCATGTTGGGCTGAGAAAAGCCCTTAGAAACTTTTCAAGGCTAAGACCCTGAGTAGGAATGTAGTATTGCGGAAGCGTTCTTAGTGAACTGTTGAACCAGCTTGCACTAGTGTGTGTGAGCAAGAGATTGATTATAGCAAAATACAAGCTTTTATATGATTACAAGGAATATGAAAAGATGCAACTAACTGTTTTACTGTTGCTGTTGCGGTTCGATACAGCGACGACTCGGGCAACTGCTCAATACCAAGTCAGTCGTTTATCCTTGCTGTCGCGCTGCCTTTCGTCAAGTCAAAGGTCGACGACCTTTGACCTTCGCGTAACCTCCAGCTGTTACTTTGTGTCAACCTCCTCGGTTGACTCGCCATTGCTTCGCTGTAATTCGCCTCGTTTGTAGTTCCATGTTTCGACACAACAGGAGCGTTAATTAATTGTTTCCAACACAAATCACGACAATTGCATGTAAACCCTGCAGCACACACACTTCAATGCTTGCTTGCGTTGCTTACATGATCCCATCCCACGGACTCGAATGCTCCAAGCAAGCTACCCACCCACCCACCCTGCTTCTTTCGTTGCATACGCACATCCGCCTTTCGCTGCACACACACATCCTTGCACATGGTCCTGCTCCTAACGCTGACCAACGATATCTCAAACCAGGCTTACTTATCACCGACCAGTCGCTTCGCTAGACCTATTTTATCACCGAACTGCCATTAAAATAGACCTTCTTTATCACGATGTATGCTCGTGCAACTCAGAGGCTGCAATGGTCCTATAAAAGCCAGGACCTGAGTGTTAGAAGGGTGTACTATGCACGGTGTTACAGAACTTCGATATGGCTAATTAGGATGCGAAGCTCTGGACTTCAACTGTCATGGAACACTGATAATATGGTATAAGACAAATCAAGTTGTGCTCTGATTTGATCTGTTAATTGGTGTAATCTAAAACATATATTTGAAACCGCTATGAGAGGAACTGACAGCACAATCAAAACTCGAATATGTGGTAAGGGGGTACGTATCTTGGCTAGTTGGCTTCGGTTGGTTCGCGCAAGGCCCGGAAGCTCAAAGTTCGGAGGCAGCCTCTGTGTTCGTTCATAGGTGTGGGTTTCGAAACTATTCTGCCAAACCAGAGGGCTGCCCAACCAAACCACCGACACGGCGGCGCCAAAGGAAGCTCTCCAGCGTCAGCGACAACCTTGGATGCGGGCAGCTTCGTGAGATATGCTTGGGCACCAGTCGCACTGCCTTGGAAACATCCGACGAAATCGAGGGTGTCTCAAAAGAGCTCAATATTTCTAAAAACCGTACTCAACTGCTCTATTATGACCCCAAAAAGCTTTGCATTTTGAGGCTGGTCGAAGATGACCGCGAGACCCTACCTAACCGCTCTAAAGTGACCGCAAATGCTCTGAATCAGAATATTCTGGAGCCATGGAAGCTCCCCGCAGTGGAACACCCGCCTTTCCGTGGCTGCGGTGTTCCGCTTTTCCCTCCCCAAGCCGAGCAGCCCAAGCCTCGAGTCTGTCTCTCTCTGCTTCTCGCTGCTGCTGCTGTGACCAGCGCCACATCTGCCAACACCAGCCACTAATCTGCCTTAGAAATCCGCCATGCCAGCTTATCTCATTCACAACTCCTTCCAACACAAGCTACTACGCTGCTGGTCTTCGTAGTTCAGTTAACTTCTTCGTTCATTCAGTTCGACATGGCCTCAGACTATCCGTCATTTATTTCCGCACTTAGCTTTTGGAAGAACAGCGAGAAGCAGGCAAAATCGTGCCTGCAGCCGCTGTTTTCCAGCAACAGCACGAATCCCACCGCTGCAGCGACACTGCTGCTAGAGCTGCCGGCGGTGACGTCGGATGCTACAGGAGTGTCGGACACTGAAGCGAAGCATGCTGAAGCGTCGCATGCTGAAGCGTCGCATGCTGAAGCGTCGCATGCTGAAGCGTCGCATGTTGAAGCATTTGATGCTGCGGAAGCGAAACTGATGCCGTCAGATCCTGCTGCGCAGGATGCTGAAGCGTCGAATGCGAGCTTGTCGGATGCAGCAGCCTCTATCGTTGCAGCACCGCATGCCGCGGCATCAGAGCCGCTCGTTTCAGCTCCAACGGCTCTATCTTTGGCAGCTTGCGCCAAGTCAGTGAGTACTGTCGTACCGTCGCGCATCCCGAAACCGAGCAAGGGAGCAGCGATTAGGAGGCGAGTGGAGGGAACGACACTGATTCCCAGGCCTAAATGCGCTGCACCGCACAGGGAGGTGAGGGGAGTGGAAGTTGAAGCTGCAGGCAAGCGGCCTCGCAGGACATCCAAGGCCGTGCCGGCTGCAATCCCACGCCGGCCATGGCGCCCTTGACTGCTGCACGCATGAAAAAAAAAAAAAAAAAAAAAAAAAAAACTTTTACTGAAATTCTTGGAAAAAAAACAAAAAAAAAGAGAGGAGAGCTTGGGGTAGGAGATGGAGGGATGGCATAAAAGGCATGTGAAAGGCACAGCACAGCTACACGCCGAGAGCACCGACTGGGGGATGGGTGTGGTGTGGATGGGGAACACGGTGGCACTACCCTTTTTTGCGCCCTGCTTCACAGCAGGGTGTTTGTGGGAGTGTGGTGGGTGGTTGATGGCTGGAGGGGTTGAGGGAAAGCTCTTGTGCTGCTGTGCCTTCAATGACACCTACAGGCTTGAGCGCTCCTGACGGATGGCTCCAGGCTTGAGCGCTCCTGACGGATGGCTCCAGGCTTGAGCGCTCCTGACGGATGGCTCCAGGCTTGAGCGCTCCTGACGGATGGCTCCAGGCTTGAGCGCTCCTGACGGATGGCTCCAGGCTTGAGCGCTCCTGACGGATGGCTCCAGGCTTGAGCGCTCCTGACGGATGGCTCCAGGCTTGAGCGCTCCTGACGGATGGCTCCAGGCTTGAGCATTGTAGGAAGAGTTAGAAGCTAGGCAATATGACCACTATGTTATGTAGACCTTGCCTTTGATATAGTTGCCTAGACACTGTTAAGCCTTGTCATGCGTGCCCACTTGCAATTTGTGATTGGATGTCGTCGTTTTATTCGCAATGACAACTAGAATCCATTCTGCAATACAGCAGCGCACTGCCATATCCCCGTCTTCCTATTTTCCCTTGTTTCCCCATGCCTCCTTGTTTCCCCGTGCCTCCTTGTTTCCCCGTGCCTCCTTGTTTCCCCATGTCTCTTCGTTTCACCATCTCTCCCTGTTTCCCCATACCTCCCTCTTCCTCATGCCTCACTGGTTCTCCATGTCTCATTGTTTTCTCGTGCCTCCCTGTTTCCCCTATGTTTCCCTTTCCCCATCATGTATCCATTCGTCCCCATGTCCCATTCCCACTCCCCTTTTCCCCATGTCTTCATGTTTTCCCATGTATTTTGGTTTCCCTATGTCTCCTTGTTGCCTTCCTTTTACCCCATGTCCCGTTCCCACATGCCTCATTTTCCCCATGCCTCCCGAATTCACCATGTCTCCCTTTTTTTCCCATGTGCCTCTCTGTTTCTCCAAGCCTCCCTGTTTCCCCATGTCTCCCTGTTTCCCTATGCCTCCATTTTTCCCTATGTCTCCCTGTTTCCTTATACCACCCTCTTTCCCCATGACTCCCCCTACCCCACCCTCTTTCTTTACATCCTTGTTTCGAAACAACTCCTTGTTTCCTCATGTCTCCCTATTTTACTGTTTCACCATACCTCACTGTTTCACCGTACCTCACTGTTTCACCGTACCTCACTGTTTCACCGTACCTCACTGTTTCACCGTACCTCACTGTTTCACCATACATCACTGTTTCACCATACCTCACTGTTTCACCATACCCCTTTGTTTCACCATACCTCACTATTTCACCATACCTCTCTGCTTCACCATACCTCACTGTTTTACCGTACCTCATTGTTTCACTGTACCCCATTGTTTCACCATATCTACTGTTTCACCTTACCTCACTGTTTCACCGTATCTCACTGTTTTACCGTACCTCACTGTTTCACCGTACCTCACTGTTTCACAATACCCCACTGTTTCACCATACCTCACTGTTTCACCATACCTCACTGTTTCACCATACCTCACTGTTTCACCATACCTCACTGTTTCACTGTACCTCATTGTTTCACCGCACCTCACTGTTTCACCGTACCTCACTGTTTCACCATCCCTCACTGCCATACCTCACTGTTTCACCGTACCTCATTGTTTCACCGTACCTCACTGTTTCACCATACCTCACTGTTTCACCGTACCTCACTGTTCCACCATCCCTAACTGCCATACCGCACTGTTTCACCTTACCTCATTGTTTCACCGTACCTCACTGTTTCACCATACCTCACTGTTTCACCGTACCTCACTGTTTCACCGTACCTCACTGTTTCACCGTACCTCACTGTTTCACCATCCCTCACTGTTTCACCATACCTAACTGTTTCACCATACCTCACTGTTTCACCGTACCTCACTGTTTCTCCGTACGTCACTGATTCACCGTACCTCACTGTTTCGCCATACCTCACTGTTTCACCGTACCTCACTGTTTCACCGTACCTCACTGATTCACCGTACCTCACTGTTTCGCCATACCTCACCGTTTCACCGTACCTCACTGTTTCGCCACACCTCACTGTTTCACCATACCTCACTGTTTCGCCATACCTCACTGTTTCACCGTATCTCACTGTTTCACCGTACCTCACTGTGTCACCATGCCTCCTCGTTTCCCCATGCCTCCATGTTTTCCCCATGACTTCCTGTTTCCCCATGTCTTCCTTTTTCCCCATGTGCCCATGTTTTATCATGCCTCTTCATTTCTCCATGCCTTGTCTCCCTATCATGCCCTGTTCCCCATACCTTACTGTTTCACCTTGTCTCCCTGTCACCCTCTATTTCCCCATGTCTCCCCTTTTCCCCATGTGTCCATGTTTTCTCATGCCTCTCCGTTTCTCATGCCTCCCCATTTCTCCCTGTTCACTCATGCCTCCCCTTTACCCCATCTTCCTGTTCCCTCATGCCTCCCCTTTACCCCATTTCTCCCTGTTCCCCCATGCCTCCCCTTCACCGTGTCTCCCAGTCACTCCCTGCGTACCTGCTTGTTTCCCCACGTCTCACTCTTTCCCACTGTTTCATCATGCTTCCCCTGTACCCTGTTTCACCCTGTTCCCTCATGCCTCTCTATCTCCCCAAACTTCACGTTTCCTAATATCCCACTTTGACCATGCTTCCCTTCGTCCCTATGTCCCTTTCCTCCCCATGCCTCACTATTTCCCCGTGCCTCTTTTTTTTCCCATCCCATGCTCCTCCTTTCGTCTTGTTTCCCTGTTTCCTATACCTCCTTGCTCCCTGCTTCATCAGGCCCCCCTGCTTCCCCATGTCTCCCTCTAAGTCCCCAGGCCACCCTCATTTCCCCATCTAACTCCCGAGCACTCTAACTCCCTTTTCCCATCTCCTGCCTGCTTCCCCAAATCCATCTGTTTCATCATGATTCTTGGTTTCTCCATGCCTCCCTTTTTTCCCCATGCCTCCTTTTTTTCCCCATGCCTCCTTTTTTTCCCCATGCCTCCCTTTTTCCCCATGCCTCTCTTTTTCCCATGCCTCCCTTCTACCCATGCCTCTCTTTTTCCCCATGCCTCCTTCTTGTCCCCATGCCTCCCTTTTTCCCCATGCCTCCCTTTTTCCCCATGCCTCCTTTTTGTCCCCATGCCTCCCAGTGTCCCCATATCTCCATGTTACCCCATGTCTCCTTGTCATGGCTTCTTGCTCCCCCTGTCTCCCAGTTTCCCCATGCTTCTCCTCCCCATTCTTGTCTCATGCCTGACTGTTTCCCCATGCCTCCATGTATCCACACAGTTCCCTGGATCCCCATGTCTCCCATTACAACATGTCTTACTGATTCACAAGTACTTCGTGTTTCCGCGTATCTTTCTTTGTTCACATGTCTCCCATCTTCCACAAGACTCACGCGCCCCATGCATCCCAATGTCTACCTTCAACCCCAAGCTCCCCCTTTACCCCATCCCTCACAAGCTTCCCTTTTTTCCCCCTCACTGATTCCCCAAGCTCCCCCTTTACCCCATCCCTCACTGATTCCCCAAGCTTCCCTTTTTTCCCACTCTTGTCTAATTCCCCATCCCTCCCTGTTTCCACATGCTCCACGATTTCCTCAAGCTTCCCCTTTCCCCTTACCTCCCTGATTCTCTGTTTCCCCATGCCTCTCTGTTTCCCCATGCCTCCCTGTCTCCCCACGCACTGTAAAATTCTGAACCCCTGAATTCTTTGAATTTTTCAGTACACCCCTGCTGATGTAAGTGTAGAACGAGAGGTGAGTTTGAATGAGTTGTTCTATGCGGAGGGGCGCGTCACTGTGGAAAAGCTGGAGGGCTGCAGTGGATGGATTCTGGCGCGGGTGAGGAGCCGCCGCACTCTGCATCACTTGCCTCGCACTCTGCATCACTTGCCTCGCACTCTGCATCACTTGCCTCGCACTCTGCATCACTTGCCTCGCACTCTATACGGACTGCAAGTCCTGTTTCGCCTCCATCTCATCAATCAACTGACCTGAGTACAGATAACATGTGTTGAACGGTGTTGCTCAAAATTTAAAATGTGATTACATAGTAACACCCACCCATGGGTGTGTGAGCTTGCATTGCCCTTGCCTCCAAGATTGAACAGCCCCCTAAAGAAGGGTAACTATTATCGGTACACCCAAGGGTGTACTATGCACGGTGTTACAGAACGTCAATATGGCCACTTAGGATGCGAAGCTCTGGACCTGTTATGGAAACCAGGTACCATAAGTTCTTGCCTTTTATTTATTTTAGTCTTGCATCTGGTACCGTATAAGACAAATAAAGTTGTGCTCTGATTTGATCTGTTAATTGGTGTAATCTAAAACACATATTTGAAACCTCTATGAGAGGAACAGTGTAAGGAATTTTCTTGACATTCCTTAGCGCATCCTGCAACATCGCGAGCAGCAGCAGCCGTTGTTCGCCCGTTACAGCTAACGGGACTTTGCCGACTTCGCGCGCACTGTTTCACCAAACCATGCACCGCTGGCCCGGCCGTGTCGGCCTACGCTTCGGGACTAGCCCGAGCCTCGATGCCAGCCTAGCACTAGCTAGCTCGCACGCACCGCGTTACCGTTTGCATGTTTCGCGTATAAATGTTCGCTCATGCCTTCACTCACATTTTTGTACCCCTTTTGACACTTTAGTGCAATCCTCGCTACCTCGATTCATTGCACGAATGCGGCCAGGAGTCAACCTCGCATCACGATTTCTGTGCCGGCCAGCGAATCAGCACTGCCGTCGCCGATGCCGCTAAAGCCGCAGTGTCCGCCATGCTTTGACCCGAGTCAACGGGGTGGTCCTACCGTTCAGGCATGGTTGTTCACGATGAACGTTTTCTTCGACGCCAACTACTTCTTGGAGGATACGGCGAAAACTCGCTACGCCGTGTCGCTGCTGCGAGGACCCGCCATGGATTGGTGGCGTGTCATCGTCACGAAGCCGAATGATTACGCGACTCTACCGACACGGAAAGGACAAACCGGACCCTGGGCGCCGTCGTATTTCGTGGAGGTGCCCCAATATCGCACGTGGGACGCGTGGTGCGCAGGTCTGCGCGCTCGATTTGAGCCAATCGCGGCTTCGATCGCGGCGCGTCAGAAGCTCCGCACTTGGCGCCAACTCGGTTCCCTCCAAGACTACACTAGCGGGTTTCTGGCGCTGTGCGAGCAAGTGGGATACATGCACAAGGGCGAGCGTATCGACCACTACATCGGCGGCCTGAAGCACGACATGCACGTCGACCCTGAGCACCACTGGGACATCGCAACGATGACGGTGAAGGAGGCGTTGGCGAGCTGGAAGGGTAAGGCGGTGAAGGCCGCCATGGACGAGTAGATCCGCAGCCTCATCGGCGTGGGCACCTGGTAGTTGGTCAAACACCCCCACGAGGTGAACATCATGAAGAATCGGTGGGTCTTTATGACCAAGTACCACATCGACGACATGGTCGCCCTGGAGAAGGCAAGGCTAGTCGTGAAAGGCTCCACGCAGGTGTATGGCGCCGACTACGACGAGACGTACGCACCGGTGAGCAGCTACGTTACGCTGAGGATCTTCCTCAGCATCGTGGCCGTCCTCGACCTCAACCTGATGCAGCTCGACATGAAGAACGCCTTCCTGCAGATCAAGCTCGATTAGGTTTTGTACATGTATCAGCCGGACTACTGCAATGATGGGACCGGCCGGGTGTGCAAGCTGCTAAAGAGCATGTACGGGCTGAAGCAGTCGCCGCTCCTGTATTACAAGGCTCTCAACGATGTGCTGACCGGTGTCAGCTGGAAGAAGAGCCAGGTCGACGAGGCGTTGTACTTCAAGGTCGGCGCCGATGGAGTGGCCTGCTGGGTGCTGGTCTACGTCGACGAACTGCTCGCCACCAGCAGCAGCACCGCCATGCTGAAGGAGCTGCTGGAGGCCACCTTCGATCTGCGCGAGATCTCACCGGTGGAGAAGTACCTCGGGCTGGAGATCATGCGCGACAGGTCGGCAAGGAAGTTGTGGCTGCACTAGCAAGGCTACGCCAACAAGCTGCGCAGGCGGTTCATCGACGAGGAACAGACCGGGCGCACCCCAAAGACGCAGGACTCCGTCGACGCCTACGCCGAGTTGACGTTCGACGACGAGGAGGCACAGGAGCGACAGGAAGAGGAGTACCGGCAGAAGGTCGGCTCGCTGCAGTTCGCGGCAACGACGACTAGGTCGGACATCGCCTTTGCCTGCAGCAAGCTGGGGTCCTCACTGTGACGAGCGACCAGCACTGGCACGAGGTCGACCGCTACCTTGCCTACCTCCCCATCACTCTATCAAGTGTTATATCTGCTATATATGTTTAGGCTGTAGTGGGGTAGCCAATATGGGGTACAGCCCACTTTAGGGTTTCACATTTGTACCCAACTCTTTCATAGTTCAACCATTCCTGCTGCTAGATTCTAACATGGTTTCAGAGCACTAGGTCCGTAGGACCGTTTTTTTTTTCGGGCCCACCTACCGTTGCGGTTACTGCGCTACCCCACGTGTTGTCCTGCGCCTGCCTGCCTGCCTGCCTGCCCTGCCTTGTGACGTGCTACGCTGCGCGCGCCGTCCTGCAGCCCTCGCGCTGCCTCCTGCTGCCCTATGCCAGCGCGCTGCCCCTGCTGGTCCGTACGACCCGCGCGCTGCCCCTGCAGGCTCGTAAGGCCCACCGCCGCCTCTACAGGCCCGTCAGGCCCACGAGCCGCCCCTGCAGGCCCGTCAGGCCCACGAGCCACCCCTGCAGGCCCGTCAGGCCGGAACGCGGCCCCGCCCTGCCTCGGACGCGGCCGCGCCCAGCCTCTGACGCGGCCGCGTCCTGCCTTCGACGCGGCCGCGCCCTGCCTTCGACGCGGCCGCGCCCTGCCTTCGACGCGGCCGCGCCCTGCCTTCGACGCGGCCGCGCCCTGCAGCCGTCGCGGCCGCGCCCAGCCTCTGACGCGGCCGCGCCCTGCCTTCGACGCGGCCGCGCCCTGCCTTCGACGCGGCCGCGCCTTGCCTTCGACGCGGCCGCGCCCTGCCTTCGTCGCGGCCGCGCCCTGCCTTTGACGCGGCCGCGCCCTACCTTTGACGCGGCCGCGCCCTGCAGCCGACGCGGCCGCGCCCTGCGTCTGACGCGGCCGCGCCCTGCCTTCGTCGCGGCCGCGCCCTGCCTTCGACGCGGCAGCGCCCTTCCTCTGACGCGGCCGCGCCCTGCATCACGCGGCCCCGCCCTACCTCTGACGCGGCCGCGCCCAGCCGCTGACGCGGCCGCGCCCTGCAGCCAGCGCGGCCCCGCCCTGCCTCTGACGCGACCGCGCCCTGCCTGTGACGCGGCCGCGCCCTGCAGCCGACGCGGCCCCGCCCTGCCGCCGACGCTGCCCCGCCCGGACGCCGACGCGGCCCCGCCAGCCCTGCAGCTGACGCGGCCCTGACCTGCCGCTGACGCGGCCCCACCGTGCAGCTGCCACGGCCCTACTCTGCAGCTGCTGCTGCGGCCCCGCCGTCGCCACTGTCGTGCGCCTACCCTGCCGCCGCCCGCCGAGTGCCGGCCCTTCCCACCACTGGTGAGCACCTGCCTGCCTGCCCGCCTGCCTGTCTGCCTGCCTGCCTGCCGCGCCTGCCCTCCCCGCGCTGCTGCTGCTACTACTGCTACTGCTGCTACTGGCGTTGGCCAGATGCAGCTCCAGCGACGTCCGCGTGAGTCCCTCACGCCCCAGCAGCTTCGTGAGTGGTACGCTAGTTGGGGTTGTAGGGGTGGCCGCGCTGCTACTGCTGCTACTGCCGCTACTGCTGTTACTGCTGCTACTCCTGTTACTGCTGCTACTGCGGCTACTACTGCTACTGCTGCTACTGGCGGTGGCCAGACGCAGCTCCAGCGACGTCCGCGCGAGTCTCTCACGCCCCAGCAGCTTCGTGAGTGGTACGCTCAGAGTAGAGGGTCTTTGAGTACCGTTCGCTGCCCGTACGTCATTCGCACAGGTGATCGGACTGGTCAGGCTTGCGGGACGCTTAGTCACAAACAGTCCCGCTGCTTCGCCCGTCTGAGCGACGCTTGGCGTACCGAGTTTGGCGACGAGGCTGAGCTCCCCACCTGGCTGGAGCTGCTTGGACAGGGGGTAGATATCTATGGTCTTGACTATGATGCTATTCTCACTGCCATGTATGCATTGCCTACTAGTGCTGACCGTGCCAGTTACCTGTGCGTACCGCTCGACCCAGGTATAGAGCCTGCTGCTCTAGGTGCTGGTGAGGCTGCTGCTCTAGGGGCTAGTGTGTCTCCTGCTCTAGGTACTGGTGAGGCTGCTGCTCCAGGTGCTGGTGAGTCTGCTCTCTCTGGTACTGCGCCTGCTAAGGCCTTGTACACCTTCACACTTGACTCTGGTGCTTCTCGCTCCTTCTTTCGCGACAGCACCACCCTCACGCCGCTCAGTCAGCCGGTTCCAGTCTCCCTGGCAGACCCCTCTGGGGGTCCAGTCCGTGCGACCTCCTCCACTGTCCTCCCTTGTCCTGCTGTCCCGTCCGGCACACTGTCAGGTCTTTACCTCCCCTCGTTCTCTACGAACTTGGTGGCGGGTTCTGCGCTCCAGGACGCGGGTGTTCACCAGTTCACCCCTGCCTACGAGCGTGTGACACACTGCACGTGTGCTCAGACGGGTCGTCACCTGGCTACCTTCACTCGGCAGCCGGGGTCGGGCCTGTACACACTGACCATTGAGTCCCCTCAGGTAGCTTCGTCTGCGTCTGCGTCAGGTCAGTTATCGGCCCCCTGCTCGTGTCGCGCCTTGTCGCACCAGACCCTCCTTTGGCACCACCGCCTTGGTCACCCCTCAGTGCAGCGCCTTCGCAGCATGCACCGCCGTGTCCTTGTCTCTGGTCTTCCCAGGGTTCTCCCTCCCCTCCCACCCTCGCCTGCTCCTCCCTGTCTTCCCTGTATCGAGGGGCGGCAGCGCGCCGCTCCTCACTCCTCCTCGTTCCCTCCCACAGAGGCTCCCCTGCAGACTCTCCACCTGGACGTGTGGGGCCCAGCCCGCGTCCGTGGACAGGGCCACGAGCGGTACTTCCTGCTGGTAGTCGACGACTACACGCGCTACACCACGGTGTTCCCCGTGCGCACCAAGGGTGACGTCCCTGATGTTTTGATCTCTTGGATCCGCGCTGCTCGTCTCCAGCTCCGCGAGCGGTTCCAGTCGGACTTTCCCGTCCTGCGTCTGCACTCTGACAGAGGTGGGGAGTTTTCCTCCGACCTCTTGGCAGCCTTCTGTGCGGAGCACGGCATCCACCAGACGTTCACGCTTTCGGCCTCTCCGCAGCAGAATGGGGTTGCTGAGCGCCGCATTGGCTTAGTCATGGAGGTCGCTCATACCTCCATGATCCATGCGGCTGCCCCTCATTTTCTGTGGCCGTTTGCGGTCCGGTATGCCGTGCATCAGCTCAACCTCTGGCCCCGTGTCTCCTTGCCGGAGACCTCGCCCACACTGCTGTGGACGGGGAAGGTTGGCGATGCGTCGCGTTTCCGGGTCTGGGGTGCTTGTGCCTTTGTCCGCGATACCACCGCGGACAAGCTCTCCGCCCGCGCTGTTCCCTGTGTCTTCCTTGGCTTTGTCCCTGACGCGCCTGGTTGGCAGTTTTACCACCCCACCTCGCGCCGTGTCTTCCCCTCTTAGGACGTCACGTTCGACGAGTCGGTTCCCTTCTACCGTCTCTTCCCCTACCGCACTGCCCCTCTTCCCCCCCCCCCGCCGCTCTTCCTCGCTCTAGGTGCTCCCCAGGTAGACCCCCTCTCCGCTCCCGGTCCTGCTCCTTCAGGTGTGTCTCAGGTAGACCCTCCTCCCTTGACTGCGCCGGTTGAGGTCACTGGTGACTCAGGTCCTGCTGAGGGTGGTCCTGCTCGGGGAACTGCTTCTGGGGGTGCTGAGCCTGGGGGTGCGGAGCCTGGGGGTGCTGAGCCTGGGGGTGCGGAGCCTGGGGGTGCTGAGCCTGGGGGTGCGGAGCCTGGAGGTGCGGAGCCTGGACGTGAGGAGTCTGGGGGTGCTGAGCCTGGGGGTACTGAGTCTGGGGGTGCTGCACCTGGGGGCGCTGAGGCGTCTGGTGAGCAGTCTCCCTGGGGCGGCCGTCTCCGTAGTCGCTCTGCTGGTACCTCGCCGCTGCACTCTCGTCGTCGACTCCCTCTCTCCCCACAGCAGCTGCGTGAGTGGTACGTTGGCCGTCAGGGTCGTGCTGCTGGAGCTAGGGGCTCTGCTGCGAGAGGCGCTGGTGCTGGTGACTCTGCTACTGGAGTTGTTTCTGCTGGAGGTTCTGGAGCTGCTGCGGGTGCTGGAGCTGGAGGTTCTGGAGCTGCTGAGGGTGCTGGCGCTGGAGGTTCTGGAGCTGCTGCGGGTGCTGGCGCTGGAGGTTCTGGAGCTGCTGCGGGTGCTGGCGCTGGAGGTTCTGGAGCTGCTGCGGGTGCTGGCGCTGAGGGTTCTGAGTCTGCTGTTGCGCGGTCTCCTTGGAGTAGCCGCCTTCGTCCGCGTGTGCCTCTCACCTCACAGCAGCTGCACGACTGGTACGGTCGCCGTCAGGGTCGCGCTTCTGCTCGGGGCTCTACCGCTGGAGGTACTTCTGCTGGCGTCACTGGAGCTGGGAGTGGTGCTGGTCCCGGAGGTGCTCGTACTGGAGATACTAGAGCTGCTGGGGCTGGAGGTGCTGAGCCTGAGGGTGCTACTGCTGGAGACCCTGGGTCTGGGGGTGCTGCTACTGGAGACACTGAGACTGGAGACACTGGGACCGGAGGTGCCGGTTCTGGGGGTGCTGCTGCTGGTGGAGCTGGTCCTGGACAAGCTGGCGCTGAGGGTTCTGGAGCTACTGCGGGTGCTGGAGCTGCTGGGGGTGCTGGAGCTGCTGGTGCTGGTGGCGCTGCACAGCCGCGCCTGTTCTTCGCTCCACCGTCTCTGTCGTCTCAGCCACCGTCTGACTCTGGGCTTCGCCAGGTTCTTAGTCTCCCTTCGTCTACTAGTCTTCCGTTACAGCCTGGCTCACCGCTGCCTGCTCCTTCTCCTTACACTGAGCAGACAGGGGGTCTTACTGAGCGTCGTGAGCCTGCGTTGCGTCCTGTCTCGCCTGTCCGTTCTGGTCGTCCTGGTCGTCGTGTTCCTCATTCGCGTCAGCCGGCTGTCACCGGCACCCACCTCATAGTTTGTCGTCCTTCCTCTCCTCCGTAGCGTGTTCCCCTGCCGTCCCCTCCTGCGTCTTCTCTGCCTACCGTTCCTGAGCCTGAGTCTGACCGCACCCGTGCTGCTCACCCTACTGTCACGCGTCTGCTAGCCACAGTTGTCACTGACCCGTCGTTTGAGTCTGCTGCTGCGTCTGCCCTAGTCACTGAGCTTGTTGACTTTGCTGCTGCCTGTCGTCTAGACTACGCCGCTAGTCTTGTTGCTGAGTCTGAGTCTATCTGTCCTCCGTCCGTCGGGGGTGAGTGTGCTCTTGGCACGGACGTCCTTGAGGACAGGCAGGAGGACCTTGAGTGTCTTGCAGCCGCTGCGCCTCATCTCGTGTCCATGCTACTTGCCCCTGAGGGAGACCCGGATGCACCAGACATCACGACCCCGCGCTCTTACGCTGAGGCGATCGCGGGTGAGTACTCCTCTCAGTGGCAGACAGCCATGGACGCAGAGATGGCATCCTGGAAGTCCACAGGCACTTACGTTGACGAGGTTCCCCCTCCTAGGGCGAACATCGTCAGTGGCATGTGGATTTTCAGGGTGAAGCGGCCGCCAGGTTCTCCGCCTGTCTTCAAGGCTCGTTACGTTGCTCGAGGTTTCAGTCAGCGAGAGGGAGTAGACTTCTTTCAGACCTTCTCCCCCACCCCGAAGATGACCACTCTTCGGGTGCTGCTGCACGTTGCAGCTCAGCGTGACTACGAGCTTCACTCTCTTGACTTCAGCACAGCTTTCTTACAGGGCAGCCTGCACGAGATCTGGCTGCGCCGCCCTCTTGGCTTCACTGGGTCGTTCCCTCTTGGTACCCAGTGGAGCCTCCGGCGGCCAGTCTACGGTCTCCGCCAGGCACCACGTGAGTGGCACGACACACTGAGGACTACACTTGCGGCTCTTGGGTTTGCTCCGTCGACTGCTGACCCGTCGCTGAATCTGCGCACCGACACGTCGTTGCCGCCGTTCTACATCCTCGTGTACATCGACGACTTGGTCTTTGCCACTGCTGACACTGAGGCTCTCGCCCTGGTGAAGTCGGAGATGCAGAAGAGACACACGTGCACAGACCTGGGTGAACTGCGCAGCTACCTTGGCTTGCAGATCACCCGGGACAGAGCACGCCGCACCATCACACTGACTCAGTCACACATGGTGCAGCAGGTCCTTCAGCGCTTCGGCTTCACCTGGTCCTCGCTACAGGCCACTCGCTCTCAGCTCCACCTTCGGACGAGTCCGTAGAGCCGAGTGGCCCGTACCCAGAGCTAGTGGGCTGCCTCATGTACATGATGACCTGCACTCGACCTGACCTTGCGTACCCTCTTGGCCTTTTGGCTTGCTACGTGGCTCCTGGTCGGCACCGAAAGGTGCACATGGATGCTGCGAAGAGGGTACTGCGCTACTTGTGCGGTACATCGGGCATGGGGCTCGTGCTTGGAGGGCGGAGCGCAGTTGTCCTCACTGGGCACTCAGACTCTTCTTGGGATGACGACCAGGCTACGCAACGGTCGTCACAGGGTTACACCTTCAGCCTTGGCTCTGGTTCAGTTTCTTGGCGTTTTACACGCTCGTCTTCTGTTCTCAGCTCCAGTTGTGAGGCTGAGATCTACGCCACAGCCATGGCTGCACAGGAGTTACGCTGGCTCACCTACCTGCTGACCGACTTGGGAGAGCGGCCTCGTTCTCCTCCAGTGCTGTACGTCGACAACAAGGCCGCCATTGCCTTGTGTCAGGAGCACAGACTGGAGCACATCGCTCTGCGTTACTTCCTGGCTCGAGAGTTGCAGCAACGTGGTCAGCTTCGTCTTGCTCACATGGCCACTCGGGCCAACACTGCTGATATATTCACCAAGGCACTTCCGTCTGGTGATCATCAGCGTTTCTGCACTTTGTTAGGCCTTGTGCCCACTTTGCCTCACTTGCTGTAGACTTTGCTTGTACTGTGATCTATAGATACATACTTGCATGCTTGTTCTGCTAGGTAGAGATCACAGTGCTGTTGTTGTTGCATATATACCTCTGCATGTGAACTGGCCTTGTGGCCCTTTGCTTGTGCTCAGTGTGTGTGGTGACGTTGTGATCCACCCTGAGCTTGCTTTGCTTCTCTTAACTGGTCTTGTGACCCCTTGCTCTCCCCCACTTTGCCTATGGGGGTGTGTCAAGTGTTATATCTTCTATATATGTTTAGGCTGTAGTGGGGTGGCCAATATGGGGTACAGCCTACTTTAGGGTTTCACATTTGTACCCAACTCTTTCATAGTTCAATCATTCCTGCTGCTAGATTCTATCACACTCGTGACACCGCTCTGGAGTTCGGCGGTGGGCCAGAGTCGCTGAAGCTGGTCGGCTACGTGGACGGCGACGACGCCGGCGACAAGCTGAACCGGACAAGCACGGATGGCTACGTGTTCGTCTACAGAGGAGCCGCAGTCTCGAGATCGAGCCAGCGCATCAAGTGCGCGATGCTGTCGTCGACTGAGTCTGAGTATGTGGCAGCTACCGAGGCCAGCAAGGAGGGACGCCGCCTTCACTTCCTCCTTGCAGAGTTCCGGCTGATGGACGCCTGGACGCCGCTCGTCCTTCGGGTGGACAACAAGTCGGCCATCACGGTTGCCGAGGGCTTGGGGCTGCACCGCAACCTCAAGCACATGGAGCCACGCTACGCCTAGCTGCAGCACATGGTGAAGCGCAGGAAGTTTTCGGTGATGTACATCCCGACCACCGAGCAGCCGGCCGACTTCCTGACAAAGGCGCTGCACTATCTGGCCTTCAACTGGTGCTCCGTCGCAATCGGCCAAGTGCGCCTGGCCGACGTTGGCGACGGTGACGACGGCGTGCAGCAGTAGGTGCGATGCCCTCTTGCATGGCTGGTGCGGTGACCGGCGTGCTGTGTGTTCTGTGCACGCCGACGGGCTATTCTCCGAGTAGTGCAGCCTTGTGGGCCGGGGCCCAAGCGTGAACACGGTAGGGGAGTGTCAACGGGAGTTGCGTTGTTGGCCCCGTCCCCGTCCTCACTTCGGTGTCAGGTGTGTGGGATGCAGCCGACCTACAGCAGTGGGCGCCGCCGACTTGTGCGAGCTGGTCGACAGGCTAGGTCAACCTGCACGGGGCCACTGCGTTGCCGCCGGTGTTGAGGAGCCTGCGACCGACTTGACCCGGTGGTCGATGAGGGGAAGGGCGCCGACTTTGGAAGGCGCCAACGTCGCCCTGGGAAGGGGAGACGGCCGCCTAGCAGGAGGGCGCCGAGCAGGAGGGCGCCGAGTTCGGGTGGTCGGCCTGGCGAGGCCGACCTGGGAGGCGACGACCAACTGACGCCAACTTTCGGAATGCCGGCTTAGTGTTGTCGGCGACCAATCAGTCTGGTCGATCAGGCGTGGTTGCCCGGTTGACCGAGTAACCCGGGCAACTTGTTCTATAGAGAAGTGCGACGATTGCCCAGGTGGTTATGGCGAGGCCGACCTCGGTGTGGTATCCTGAGGTCGACGTGGAGGACCAGATGTAGTCGTGGGCATGTGGTCGGCCTGGCGTTTGCGCTATGCATGTGACGGAACACAGCACGCCAACCAGCTGCGAGCACCTGCGAAGCGGGTGCACTGCATGCGGGTGCAACGCTGTGCAGCCTCTTTGCAACAGCGCTGGCACGCAGTTGGCCTGCAACGTTGGCAGACCGCGGCCTTGCTCTGCTGGAGCGCGTTACTTATCCTTATGGTTGGTACTAGAAGTAAGTGCGTTACACATCCGTGCGGTTGGTACTATGAGTATGTGCGTTGCTTACTCATGTGGTTGGTACCAAGTGTAAGTGTGTTGCATTCCCATTCGATTGGTACTAAGAGTAACTGCGCTACTTACCCATGTGGTTGTAAGAGGTCCACTGGTGATCCCCGATTGATCCTAGGGAAGGGTTACAGGCATGTTGGCCTAGGGGGTTATGGGCACACTGACCCGCCACAAGCAAGCCCTTTTATCCCAATGTTCTAGTGATTGGGATTCTGACATGGTATCAGAGCGAAGGTCTCGGGTTCGAATCCCAGTGTGTGCACTTTGGGCATCCTAGTGCGGGGGGGTGTCAGAGGTCCACTGGTGATCCCCGATTGATCCTAGGGAAGGGTTAGGACGTGTCTCAATTGTGCGGGTCCACGTGAGTCCGATGCGGACCCCGCGGACCAGCTCTAGAACCACCCTGTGAACCAGCGACGGACTGGACCGAGATGCGGGACTTTTAACCACGTTCTAATGGCACTACATCGGTGCCCTTGATTTGGTCGCCAGACCATCCCGCGCCTGGTCCGTAACTGTAGCAGCGCTCACTTTGTTTACGAAATCTCTCGCCATTCGTGACTGTTGCTCCTGACGGGATGGGGATTTTTTACCAGCAAAAGGTAGGAGGTAACTCGATTTCAACATGACTGATTCGCGTCGTTCGTGTATATTTTCGCAAATACTGTACAGCCCTTGAAGCGATGTATCATGTAGACCAGCTCGTGTCTGGTCCACGGCTGGTCCGCGAAGTGAGTCCGTCGGACCAGAATTGCGGACCCGACATGCACAAATTAGCAACGGACCGGGTCGGGGCGGACCAGTGACATGAGACACCCTCTTACAGGCATGTTGGCCTGGGGGGTTATGGGCGCACTGACCCGCTACTTAACAAGCCCTTTTATCCCAATGGTCTAGTGGTTGGGATTCTGACAGTGGATGCTACTAAGAGTCGGTGCATTACTTTCCCGTGTGGTTGGTACTAACAATTGGTGCGTGACTTACCCGTGTGGTTGGAACTAAGTGTAAGTGCGTTTCTTACCCGTGTGGTTAGTATTAAGAGTAGATGCGTTACTTACCCTTATGGTTGGTACTAGGAGTAAGTGCGTTACTTACCTATATGGTTAGCACTAAAAGTAAGCGTGTTATTTACCCTTATGGTTGGTACTAGGAGTACATGCGTTACTTTTGTGTGGTTGGTACTAACCACAATTGGATTGGATTTTGCTTGTGACACCTCGAGGACCTCATGATGAGGGTTGCATCTTTGATGCTGAAAAAATTCCTACCATCATTTCCCTAGCATTTGGACAGCCCTTCCCTCACAAGTTTCTCTTGATGCCCCCAGCTCCTATCATTCTATCCCTAGTGTTTGTTCTTCACTCACCCGCTACACAAACTTCCACTAAACAGTCACGTACAAAAAAGGGGCATCGGATATCGCTGACGCACTCACCCGCCCCACCGCCCAACTTCACGCCATCCTACTCGCCCAGACCAACCCACTGTTAACAAGCCTATTCACCCACGGATACCTCACCGACCCATTTTTCACGACCGGAAATTCACAGCAACTGCAGAAGCGAAAGGAGTCTATTTCGTAAAAACATGCACCAACCGCATTTGGGTACCTGCGTACTCACTACTGAGGGAACTGCTACTGCAGGAGGCACACGACGGGGTTACCTTGGATCACTTTGGGGTAGAAAAAACGCGTCAGCAACTGCAGAGGTATTACTACTGGCCGGAGCTGTTGACCGACATACAGCACCAAGTGGGCTCGTGTCCCACGTGTCAGGTGATGAAGAGCTCGCGAAATCGAAAGGCGGGTCAGTTGCAGCCGATTCCACCGCCCGAGCGCGCCTGGCAGCAGATTACTATGAATTTCGTCACCGGGTTACCCTCGAACCCTGGGGGTAATGACGCGGTTATGGTCGGCGTTGACAGACTGACGAAAATGGCTCACTTCGCTGCATGCAGGAAATCCATCTCAGCCGAAGAAATCGCTCGCATGTTCATCGCAACCGTCATTCGACTGCATGGAATGCCAGCCACAATAATCAGTGACCTCGACACGAAGTTTACCAGCAACTTCTGGAAGAACCTTTGGGAGCAGTTTGGTACCAGGCTACAGTTCAGCTCGTCGTACCACCCCGAAATCGACGGTCAAACGGAGCGGACGAATCAAATCATGGAGCAGCTGATTCATGCCACGTGCGACGACCCGACAACATGGGAGCAGCAGCTGCCGCTGATCGAGTTCGCGTACAACAATGCCACGTCAGCGACGACGCAGCAGTCCCCATTTTACCTGAACTACGGGCAAAACCCAACAGTGCCCATGACGCCGAGTCTGGAGAACCCAACGCCACTTGCAAAGCAATTTGCCGAGATTCTGCAAGCTGCCCGCACTAGAGCTGCAGAAGCGATTAAAAAAGCAAATGTCATCGCTAAGAGAAACGCCGACCGCCACTGCCGCCCAGTCACATACCAGTCAGGAGATTACGTAGTGCTCGACACACAAAATTTAAGACTGCCCGTCGTACCCAAACTTCGACTGCGATACTGTGGACCATTCCAAATCAGCCACATGATCACCCCAGTTACCACCTATTTACCGTTGCCGACAGACTGGTACATCAGCTCATCAGTCCACGTCAGCCAACTTCGCCTTTAGACCCCATCCACGAGCCAACTGCCTCGTCACCGCCCGCCATCCATGACTCGCCCTGCATTGGAGCCGATTGTTGAGCCCGAGAATATTTTGAGCCATCAGATTCGACACCCCACATGCATCAAGAGGATCGAGTTCCTCGTTCGCTGGAAGGACCGCACGTCAACTGAGGGTAGCTGGGTGCTCCTAGTCAACATCGAAAACAACGCTGCCCTGCACGTGTACCTGAAGAGCCGAGGTTTCCGCGATATACACGCACTCGCATAGCGGAGGGGGCTTCTTTGGGGGGGGGGGGGGGGTTAGTGTAAGGAATCTTCTATACATTCCTTACCGCACGCACTCGCATAGCGGAGGGGGCTTCTTGAGGGGGGGGGGGGGGGGGGGGGGGGCGGGTTAGTGTAAGGAATCTTCTATACATTCCTTACCGCGACCATCACAATCGCGTATAGCAGCAGCCGTTGTTCGCCCGTTACTGCTAACGGGGCTTCGCCAACTTCGCGCGTACTAATTCACCAAACCATGCACCGCTGGCCCGGCCGAGTCGGCCTACGCTTCGGGGCTAGCCCGAACCTCGATGCCAGCCTAGCACTAGCTAGCTTGCACGCACCGCGTAACCGTTGCATGTTTTAGCATGCACTTGGCGTCATGGGCACTGTAGGGTTTTGCCCGTAGTTCAGGTAGAAGGGGGACTGCTGCGTCGTCGCTGACGTGGCATTATTGTACGCGAACTCGATCAGCGGCAGCTGCTGCTCCCAGGTCGTGGGGTCGTCGCACGTGGCACGGATCAACTGCTCCATCGTCTGATTCGTCCGCTTCGTTTGACCATCGGTCTCGGGGTGGTACGACGAACTGAACTGTAGCCTGGTCCCGAACTGCTCCCAGAGGTTCTTCCAGAAGTTGCTGGTGAACTTCGTGTCCCTGTCGCTGATAATTGCTGCTGGTATCCCGTGCAGGCGAACAACGGCTGCGATGAACAGACGAGCGGTCTCCTCGGCTGAGATCGACTTTTTGCACGCAGCGAAGTGTGCCATCTTCGTCAGCCTGTCAACGACGACCATCACCGCATCGTTACCCCCAGGGTTCGAAGGTAACCCTGTGACGAAGTCCATGGTAACCTGCTGCCAGGCGCGCTCGGGCGGTGGTATCGGCTGCAATTGACCCGCCTTCCGCTTCCTCGAGCTCTTCATCACCTGACACGTGGGGCACGAGCCCACATGCTGCTGCACGTCGGTCAACAGCTCCGGCCAGTAGTAATACCGCTGCAGTTGCTGTCGCGTTTTTTCTACCCCAAAATGTCCCGAGGTAATTCCGTCGTGTGCCTCCTGCAGTAGCAGCTCCCTCAGTAGTGAGTACGCGGGTACCCAGATGCGGTTGGTGCCTGCTTTTACGTAATAAACTCCTTTAGCTTCTGCCAGTTGCTGTGAGTTTCCAGTCGTGAAAAATGGGTCGGTGGGGTATCCGTGGGTGAATAGGCCTGTTAAAAGCGGGTTGGTCTGGGCGAGTAGGATGGCGTGGAGTTGGGCGGTAGGGCGGGTGAGTGCGTCGGTGATGTTGGATGCGCCTTTCTTGTACGTAACCGTGTAGTGGAAGTTGGACTCGAGGTAGTCCAACCAGCGAATCTGTCGCGGATTGAGATTTGGTTGGGCGCGTAGGTACTGTAGTGATCGGTGGTCTGTCCGTACTGTCACGTCGGTGCCGGTCAGGTAACACCGCCAAACCTTGAACGCGTGCACGATCGCCAACATTTCGCGGTCGTGTATCGGGTAGTTGCGTTCGGGCGGGTGCAGCTTGCGGGACTCATACGCGATTGGCTGGAGGCCGTTCCCGAAATCCTGCAACAGTACTGCTCCCACAGCGATGTCACTTGCGTCAGTGACGAGCTCGAACGGACGGTGTGGATCTGCGATGTGAAGCACGGGCGGTGAGCACAAAATGTTTTTGAGGGCCGAGAAGGCAGCTTGCTCTTTCTCCCCCCACGTGTACTCAACCCCCTCCCTCAGCAGGTCTGTCAGCGGGGCAGTCAGCTTCGCCATGTCGGGGACGAACCGGCGCACGTAGTTGACGAACCCCAAAAAACTCTGCAACTCGGTCAAGTTGGTCGGCGCGTGCCATGCTTGAATCGTCGCAATTTTCTTCGGGTCTATTTCCACTCCTGCAGCTGAAATAACGTGTCCCAAAAACTCCAGGCGGTCCTGTAAAAACTCACACTTGGACGCTTTTGTCAGTAGGCGGTTTTCACTCAGTATCTTAAAAACTGCTTCGATGTCTTGTAAGTGCTGTGCTCTGTCAGGGCTGTAAATCAGTATGTCGTTCAGGTATACTATGACGCACTTATCTAAGAGCGGGCGGAAAGCTTCGTTCATGGTCATTTGAAAAGTGGCAGGGGCGTTGGTCAGTCCGAAGGGCATGACGGTGTATTCGAAAGATCCGTAGCATGTGCGAAATGCGGTCTTAGGGCAGTCGGGCGGGTTGACGCGAATCTGGTGGTAACCCCCTCGAAGGTCGATTTTCGAGAAAACCCGGGCTGTGCGCAATTGGTCGATTAGTTCGTCGGCTCGCGGGATGGGGTAACGGGATTTGATGGTAACCCTGTTCAGTGCTCGGTAGTCTATGCACATGCGAAATCCCTCGTCTTTTTTCGGTGTGAACAGTATCGGTGCTGCGAAAGGCGACGAACTAGGGCGAGTGAATTCCTTCTCGAGCAGGTAATCGAGCTGCTTCCTCAGTTCGTCCAGTTCAGGCTGGGTCAGTCGGAACTGTCGCTGTACTGTTGGCTGTGCCCCCGGTTCTAACTCTATCCTGTGGTCGTGCGGTCGCTGAGGTGGCAGTCCCGTCGGTAAATCGTCCAGGAAAATGTCGCTGTACTGCTTCAACAGTGCTGCCAGGTCACTCGGTACGTCGGCCAGCAGTTTCTGTAAATCCCCTCCTTTGTCTGCTGCCTCGGCTTCCCGAATGTTGACCGCGTACACGTCAGCTCCTGCCGCTACGGCGCGTTTCATCGTGATCGCGTTGACACGCACCGACGAAGACTCAGGCGAGCCCCAGCGAGGTAGGGCGACGTTGTTACCGTTCACTCGCACGGTGCAGTCACCCGTCGTCCAGTCGATTCGCGGATTGTGTCGTCGCAGCCAATCACGCCCGAGTAAAATGTCGGTTCCGTCGAGGGTCGTTGCGAGCATTCCCTGGCTAAACGTGGAGTTACCCCCACATCGAATCCGAACCCAGTCTACGCGTTCTCGTATTGCCAGCGGCGTGTCGTCTACCAGTCGTGCGTCGATCTCAGGTAAACATCTGTCCAGTGGCAGTCGCAGTTTTCGTGCTGTAGCAGTGTTGATGAGGCTGTGACTAGCTCCCCCGTCTACGAAGATTTTAACTAAGTCCGTCCCGATTTTCCCACTAAGCAGTATGGGGCTGTCTACCGTAGTCCCCTCCTTATTCGGCCGAGTGTGATCGATTGCGTGAACCGGCACAATCACTCGGTGAGGGTCGGTTGGGTCGGGCGAGCGGCGTGACCTGTCAGTAGAGGGCCCGTGTGCTACTGACTCCCAGCGTTTCCCTGCTGCTTGGTCTGTTTTTGCTGCTCAGCTTCCCCCTTTCCCTTAGCGTTTTCCAGGCATTCGCTCTTGCGATGTCCCGGCCGGTTGCACGCAAAGCAGCGCCCTTTGAACGGTGCGGCAGCGGCATTTGCGGCGACGGCACGTATCGTGGCGCCCTCGTTCGTCCACGAGGCCGATGTCCCCAATGGCTGCTTCCGTAGGACCCCGGTCTCGGTCGGCGGAAGAAATCAAGTTTCTCCGCCATAGCGAGAATTTCTTGAAAATCGGTGACGCCGCGAAGCTGGATTTCCTGAGCGATGTCCTGCTTCAGGCCGCCGATGTAGCGGTCGATGCGCTCGCTCTCGTGCATATATCCCACCTGCTCGCATAGCGCCAGAAATCCGCTCGTGTAATCTTGGACGGAACCGAGTTGGCGCCAAGTGTGGAGCTTCTGTCGCGCCGCGATCGAAGCCGCGATTGGCTCGAAACGAGCGCGCAGACCTGCGCACCACGCGTCCCACGTGCGATACTGGGGCACCTCCACGAAATACGACGGCGCCGGTTTGTCCTTCCCGTGTCGGTAGAGTCGCGTAGTCCACCGGCTTCGTGACGATGACGCGCCACCAGTCCATGGCGGGTCCTCGCAGCAACGACACGGCGTAGCGAATCTTCGCCGTATCCTCCGAGACGTAGTTCGCGTCGAAAAAGACGTTCAACGTGAAGAACCACGCCTGAACGGTAGGACCACCCCGCTGACTTGGGTCAAAGCATGGCGGACGCTGCGGCTTTAGCGGCATCGGCGACGGAAGAGTTGATTCGCCGGCCGGCACCGAAATCGTGACTCGAGGCTGAGTCCTGGCCGCATTCGTCGCGTCGGGGTGTGTCGTGCCGTGGTCGTCGTCTCCGTCATGGCGGACGACGCCATCACTTGTGGCGCTCGCGGGTTGCCCCACACTTCCATGCTGTGATGTCTGTGGTGCGGGCTGAATCGGAGTGCCAGGTGCTTGGGATTGTGCCCGTGTGAGGTCGTTTTGCAGGGATGAGCGTTCTGCCGTCAGCGTCGCGATTTCCTCGGCGCTCTCGCGGATTTGTCGCAGCAGATCGTTCAAGTGCTCCTGCGTGAGGGTCGTGACGTCGATATGTTCAGCCATTTCGAAGGGCGTCGGCTCGTCTTAGTCTAGGCGCAGTCGTGGCTGCACGCGTTTACGAGAGAACGCGAGGACAGCGGCTCCTAGGTGCTAAGGTACGTGAGTCCCTTCGAGTGAAAAATCAAAAGTTGATTTCCTGGGGTGCGGAGATGCGCGGTCCGAAAAGAAAGAGGCTCTGATACCAAGTGTTATGGGTGCAATGAATCGAAGTAGCGAGGATTGCACTAAGGTGTCAAACGAGTACAAAATGTGAGCGAAGGCATGAGCGAACATTTATACGCGAAACATGCAAACGGTAACGCGGTGCGTGCGAGCTAGCTAGTGCTACGCTGGAGCGAGGCTCGGGCTAGTCCCGAAGCGTAGGCCGACACGGCCAGGCCAGCAGTGCGAGGTTTGGTGAAACAGTGCGCGCGAAGTCGGCGAAGCCCCGTTAGCAGTAACGGGCGAACAACGGCTGCTGCTGTACGCGATGTTGCAGGGTGCGCTGAGGAATATCGAGAAAATTCCTTACAGAGGGACTTTCACGCACGAGCACGTCTATAAAGGGGTTTGTGGCTCGGCAGGGACCCTGGTGTGTCAGGCTGGCTTCGGTTCGAATTTTCAAGGTCCGAAACCTCAAAGTTCGGGGCCAGTCTCAGTTGAAAATTCGCTCCGAGCCTCTGTGATTGGTTGTGGGCCCAGGTTTCATGACTTCTGCAAAACTATAGTGTAGCCCAACCAAAGCTTTTACTGAAATACTTGGAAAAAAAAAAGAGAGGACAGCTTAAAGGCATGTGAAAGGCACAGCACAGCTACACGCCGAGAGCACCGACTGGGGGATGGGTGTGGTGTGGATGGGGAACACGGTGGCACTACCCTTTTTTGCGCCCTGCTTCACAGCAGGGTGTTTGTGGGAGTGTGGGGGTGGTTGATGGCTGGAGGGGTTGAGGGAAAATTGTTGTGCTGCTGTGCCTTCAATGACACCTACAGGCTTGAGCGCTCCTGACGGATGGCTCCAGGCTTGAGCGCTCCTGACGGATGGCTCCAGGCTTGAGCGCTCCTGACGGATGGCTCCAGGCTTGAGCGCTCCTGACGGATGGCTCCAGGCTTGAGCGCTCCAGACGGATGGCTCCAGGCTTGAGCGCTCCAGACGGATGGCTCCAGGCTTGAGCGCTCCTGACGGATGGCTCCAGGCTTGAGCGCTCCTGACGGATGGCTCCAGGCTTGAGCGCTCCAGACGGATGGCTCCAGGCTTGAGCGCTCCAGACGGATGGCTCCAGGCTTGAGCGCTCCAGACGGATGGCTCCAGGCTTGAGCGCTCCTGACGGATGGCTCCAGGCTTGAGCGCTCCAGACGGATGGCTCCAGGCTTGAGCGCTCCAGACGGATGGCTCCAGGCTTGAGCGCTCCAGACGGATGGCTCCAGGCTTGAGCGCTCCTGACGGATGGCTCCAGGCTTGAGCGCTCCTGACGGATGGCTCCAGGCTTGAGCGCTCCAGACGGATGGCTCCAGGCTTGAGCGCTCCAGACGGATGGCTCCAGGCTTGAGCGCTCCTGACGGATGGCTCCAGGCTTGAGCGCTCCTGACGGATGGCTCCAGGCTTGAGCGCTCCTGACGGATGGCTCCAGGCTTGAGCGCTCCTGACGGATGGCTCCAGGCTTGAGCGCTCCTGACGGATGGCTCCAGGCTTGAGCGCTCCTGACGGATGGCTCCAGGCTTGAGCGCTCCTGACGGATGGCTCCAGGCTTGAGCGCTCCTGACGGATGGCTCCAGGCTTGAGCGCTCCTGACGGATGGCTCCAGGCTTGAGCGCTCCTGACGGATGGCTCCAGGCTTGAGCGCTCCTGACGGATGGCTCCAGGCTTGAGCGCTCCTGACGGATGGCTCCAGGCTTGAGCGCTCCTGACGGATGGCTCCAGGCTTGAGCGCTCCTGACGGATGGCTCCAGGCTTGAGCGCTCCTGACGGATGGCTCCAGGCTTGAGCGCTCCTGACGGATGGCTCCAGGCTTGAGCGCTCCTGACGGATGGCTCCAGGCTTGAGCGCTCCTGACGGATGGCTCCAGGCTTGAGCGCTCCTGACGGATGGCTCCAGGCTTGAGCGCTCCTGACGGATGGCTCCAGGCTTGAGCGCTCCTGACGGATGGCTCCAGGCTTGAGCGCTCCTGACGGATGGCTCCAGGCTTGAGCGCTCCTGACGGATGGCTCCAGGCTTGAGCGCTCCTGACGGATGGCTCCAGGCTTGAGCGCTCCTGACGGATGGCTCCAGGCTTGAGCGCTCCTGACGGATGGCTCCAGGCTTGAGCGCTCCTGACGGATGGCTCCAGGCTTGAGCGCTCCTGACGGATGGCTCCAGGCTTGAGCGCTCCTGACGGATGGCTCCAGGCTTGAGCGCTCCTGACGGATGGCTCCAGGCTTGAGCGCTCCTGACGGATGGCTCCAGGCTTGAGCGCTCCTGACGGATGGCTCCAGGCTTGAGCGCTCCTGACGGATGGCTCCAGGCTTGAGCGCTCCTGACGGATGGCTCCAGGCTTGAGCGCTCCTGACGGATGGCTCCAGGCTTGAGCGCTCCTGACGGATGGCTCCAGGCTTGAGCGCTCCTGACGGATGGCTCCAGGCTTGAGCGCTCCTGACGGATGGCTCCAGGCTTGAGCGCTCCTGACGGATGGCTCCAGGCTTGAGCGCTCCTGACGGATGGCTCCAGGCTTGAGCGCTCCTGACGGATGGCTCCAGGCTTGAGCGCTCCTGACGGATGGCTCCAGGCTTGAGCGCTCCTGACGGATGGCTCCAGGCTTGAGCGCTCCTGACGGATGGCTCCAGGCTTGAGCGCTCCTGACGGATGGCTCCAGGCTTGAGCGCTCCTGACGGATGGCTCCAGGCTTGAGCGCTCCTGACGGATGGCTCCAGGCTTGAGCGCTCCTGACGGATGGCTCCAGGCTTGAGCGCTCCTGACGGATGGCTCCAGGCTTGAGCGCTCCTGACGGATGGCTCCAGGCTTGAGCGCTCCTGACGGATGGCTCCAGGCTTGAGCGCTCCTGACGGATGGCTCCAGGCTTGAGCGCTCCTGACGGATGGCTCCAGGCTTGAGCGCTCCTGACGGATGGCTCCAGGCTTGAGCGCTCCTGACGGATGGCTCCAGGCTTGAGCGCTCCTGACGGATGGCTCCAGGCTTGAGCGCTCCTGACGGATGGCTCCAGGCTTGAGCGCTCCTGACGGATGGCTCCAGGCTTGAGCATTGTAGGAAGAGTTAGAAGCTAGGCAATATGACCACTATGTTATGTAGACCTTGCCTTTGATATAGTTGCCTAGACACTGTTAAGCCTTGTCATGCGTGCCCACTTGCAATTTGTGATTGGATGTCGTCGTTTTATTCGCAATGACAACTAGAATCCATTCTGCAATACAGCAGCGCACTGCCATATCCCCGTCTTCCTATTTTCCCTTGTTTCCCCATGCCTCCTTGTTTCCCCGTGCCTCCTTGTTTCCCCGTGCCTCCTTGTTTCCCCATGTCTCTTCGTTTCACCATCTCTCCCTGTTTCCCCATACCTCCCTCTTCCTCATGCCTCACTGGTTCTCCATGTCTCATTGTTTTCTCGTGCCTCCCTGTTTCCCCTATGTTTCCCTTTCCCCATCATGTATCCATTCGTCCCCATGTCCCATTCCCACTCCCCTTTTCCCCATGTCTTCATGTTTTCCCATGTATTTTGGTTTCCCTATGTCTCCTTGTTGCCTTCCTTTTACCCCATGTCCCGTTCCCACATGCCTCATTTTCCCCATGCCTCCCGAATTCACCATGTCTCCCTTTTTTTCCCATGTGCCTCTCTGTTTCTCCAAGCCTCCCTGTTTCCCCATGTCTCCCTGTTTCCCTATGCCTCCATTTTTCCCTATGTCTCCCTGTTTCCTTATACCACCCTCTTTCCCCATGACTCCCCCTACCCCACCCTCTTTCTTTACATCCTTGTTTCGAAACAACTCCTTGTTTCCTCATGTCTCCCTATTTTACTGTTTCACCATACCTCACTGTTTCACCGTACCTCACTGTTTCACCGTACCTCACTGTTTCACCGTACCTCACTGTTTCACCGTACCTCACTGTTTCACCATACATCACTGTTTCACCATACCTCACTGTTTCACCATACCCCTTTGTTTCACCATACCTCACTATTTCACCATACCTCTCTGCTTCACCATACCTCACTGTTTTACCGTACCTCATTGTTTCACTGTACCCCATTGTTTCACCATATCTACTGTTTCACCTTACCTCACTGTTTCACCGTATCTCACTGTTTTACCGTACCTCACTGTTTCACCGTACCTCACTGTTTCACAATACCCCACTGTTTCACCATACCTCACTGTTTCACCATACCTCACTGTTTCACCATACCTCACTGTTTCACCATACCTCACTGTTTCACTGTACCTCATTGTTTCATCGCACCTCACTGTTTCACCGTACCTCACTGTTTCACCATCCCTCACTGCCATACCTCACTGTTTCACCGTACCTCATTGTTTCACCGTACCTCACTGTTTCACCATACCTCACTGTTTCACCGTACCTCACTGTTCCACCATCCCTAACTGCCATACCGCACTGTTTCACCTTACCTCATTGTTTCACCGTACCTCACTGTTTCACCATACCTCACTGTTTCACCGTACCTCACTGTTTCACCGTACCTCACTGTTTCACCGTACCTCACTGTTTCACCATCCCTCACTGTTTCACCATACCTAACTGTTTCACCATACCTCACTGTTTCACCGTACCTCACTGTTTCTCCGTACGTCACTGATTCACCGTACCTCACTGTTTCGCCATACCTCACTGTTTCACCGTACCGCACTGTTTCACCGTACCTCACTGATTCACCGTACCTCACTGTTTCGCCATACCTCACCGTTTCACCGTACCTCACTGTTTCGCCATACCTCACTGTTTCACCATACCTCACTGTTTCGCCATACCTCACTGTTTCACCGTATCTCACTGTTTCACCGTACCTCACTGTGTCACCATGCCTCCTCGTTTCCCCATGCCTCCATGTTTTCCCCATGACTTCCTGTTTCCCCATGTCTTCCTTTTTCCCCATGTGCCCATGTTTTATCATGCCTCTTCATTTCTCCATGCCTTGTCTCCCTATCATGCCCTGTTCCCCATACCTTACTGTTTCACCTTGTCTCCCTGTCACCCTCTATTTCCCCATGTCTCCCCTTTTCCCCATGTGTCCATGTTTTCTCATGCCTCTCCATTTCTCATGCCTCCCCATTTCTCCCTGTTCACTCATGCCTCCCCTTTACCCCATCTTCCTGTTCCCTCATGCCTCCCCTTTACCCCATTTCTCCCTGTTCCCCCATGCCTCCCCTTCACCGTGTCTCCCAGTCACTCCCTGCGTACCTACTTGTTTCCCCATGTCTCACTCTTTCCCACTGTTTCATCATGCTTCCCCTGTACCCTGTTTCACCCTGTTCCCTCATGCCTCTCTATCTCCCCAAACTTCACGTTTCCTAATATCCCACTTTGACCATGCTTCCCTTCGTCCCTATGTCCCTTTCCTCCCCATGCCTCACTATTTCCCCGTGCCTCTTTTTTTTCCCATCCCATGCTCCTCCTTTCATCTTGTTTCCCTGTTTCCTATACCTCCTTGCTCCCTGCTTCATCAGGTCCCCCTGCTTCTCCATGTCTCCCTCTAAGTCCCCAGGCCACCCTCATTTCCCCATCTAACTCCCGAGCACTCTAACTCCCTTTTCCCATCTCCTGCCTGCTTCCCCAAATCCATCTGTTTCATCATGATTCTTGGTTTCTCCATGCCTCCCTTTTTTCCCCATGCCTCCTTTTTTTCCCCATGCCTCCTTTTTTTCCCCATGCCTCCCTTTTTCCCCATGCCTCCCTTTTTCCCATGCCTCCCTTCTACCCATGCCTCTCTTTTTCCCCATGCCTCCTTCTTGTCCCCATGCCTCCCTTTTTCCCCATGCCTCCCTTTTTCCCCATGCCTCCTTTTTGTCCCCATGCCTCCCAGTGTCCCCATATCTCCATGTTACCCCATGTCTCCTTGTCATGGCTTCTTGCTCCCCCTGTCTCCCAGTTTCCCCATGCTTCTCCTCCCCATTCTTGTCTCATGCCTGACTGTTTCCCCATGCCTCCATGTATCCACACAGTTCCCTGGATCCCCATGTCTCCCATTACAACATGTCTTACTGATTCACAAGTACTTCGTGTTTCCGCGTATCTTTCTTTGTTCACATGTCTCCCATCTTCCACAAGACTCACGCGCCCCATGCATCCCAATGTCTACCTTCAACCCCAAGCTCCCCCTTTACCCCATCCCTCACAAGCTTCCCTTTTTTCCCCCTCACTGATTCCCCAAGCTCCCCCTTTACCCCATCCCTCACTGATTCCCCAAGCTTCCCTTTTTTCCCACTCTTGTCTAATTCCCCATCCCTCCCTGTTTCCACATGCTCCACGATTTCCTCAAGCTTCCCCTTTCCCCTTACCTCCCTGATTCTCTGTTTCCCCATGCCTCTCTGTTTCCCCATGCCTCCCTGTCTCCCCACGCACTGTAAAATTCTGAACCCCTGAATTCTTTGAAATTTTCAGTACACCCCTGCTGATGTAAGTGTAGAACGAGAGGTGAGTTTGAATGAGTTGTTCTTTGCGGAGGGGCGCGTCACTGTGGAAAGGCTGGAGGGCTGCAGTGGATGGATTCTGGCGCGGGTGAGGAGCCGCCACACTCTGCATCACTTGCCTCGCACTCTGCATCACTTGCCTCGCACTCTGCATCACTTGCCTCGCACTCTGCATCACTTGCCTCGCACTCTGCATCACTTGCCTCGCACTCTGCATCACTTGCCTTGCACTCTGCATCACTTGCCTCGCACTCTGCATCACTTGCCTCGCACTCTGCATCACTTGCCTCGCACTCTGCATCACTTGCCTCGCACTCTGCATCACTTGCCTCGCACTCTGCATCACTTGCCTCGCACTCTGCATCACTTGCCTCGCACTCTGCATCACTTGCCTCGCACTCTGCATCACTTGCCTCGCACTCTGCATCACTTGCCTCGCACTCTGCATCACTTGCCTCGCACTCTGCATCACTTGCCTTGCACTCTATACGCACTGCAAGTCCTGTTTCGCCTCCATCTCATCAATCAACTGACCTGAGTATAGATAACATGTGTTGAACGATGTTGCTCAAATTTTAAAATGTGATTACATAGTAACACCCACCCATGGGTGTGTGAGCTTGCATTGCCCTTGCCTCCAAGATTGAACAGCCCCCTAAAGAAGGGTAACTATTATCGGTACACCCAAGGGTGTACTATGCACGGTGTTACAGAACGTCAATATGGCCAATTAGGATGCGAAGCTCTGGACCTGTTATGGAAACCAGGTACCATAAGTTCTTGCCTTTTATTTATTTTAGTCTTGCATCTGCTACCGTATAAGACAAATCAAGTTGTGCTCTGATTTGATCTGTTAATTGGTGTAATCTAAAACACATATTTGAAACCTCTATAAGAGGAACAGTGTAAGGAATTTTCTTGACATTCCTTAGCGCATCCTGCAACATCGCGAGCAGCAGCAGCCGTTGTTCGCCCGTTACTGCTAACGGGGCTTTGCCGACTTCGCGCGCACTGTTTCACCAAACCATGCACCGCTGGCCCGGCCGTGTCGGCCTACGCTTCGGGACTAGCCCGAGCCTCGATGCCAGCCTAGCACTAGCTAGCTCGCACGCACTGTGTTACCGTTTGCATGTTTCGCGTATAAATGTTCGCTCATGCCTTCGCTCACATTTTTGTACCCCTTTTGACACTTTAGTGCAATCCTCGCTACCTCGATTCATTGCACGAATGCGGCCAGGAGTCAACCTCGCATCACGATTTCTGTGCTGGCCAGCGAATCAGCACTGCCGTCGCCGATGCCGCTAAAGCCGCAGTGTCCGCCATGCTTTGACCCGAGTCAACGGGGTGGTCCTACCGTTCAGGCATGGTTGTTCACGATGAACGTTTTCTTCGACGCCAACTACTTCTCGGAGGATACGGCGAAAACTCGCTATGCCGTGTCGCTGCTGCGAGGACCCGCCATGGATTGGTGGCGTGTCATCGTCACGAAGCCGAATGATTACGCGACTCTACCGACACAGAAAGGACAAACCGGACCCTGGGCCCCGTCGTATTTCGTGGAGGTGCCCCAATATCGCACGTGGGACGCGTGGTGCGCAGGTCTGCGCGCTCGATTTGAGCCAATTGCGGCTTCGATCGCGGCGCGTCAGAAGCTCCGCACTTGGCGCCAACTCGGTTCCCTCCAAGACTACACTAGCGGGTTTCTGGCGCTGTGCGAGCAAGTGGGATACATGCACAAGGGCGAGCGTATCGACCACTACATCGGCGGCCTGAAGCACGACATGCACGTCGACCCTGAGCACCACTGGGACATCGCAACGATGACGGTGAAGGAGGCGTTGACGAGCTGGAAGGGTAAGGCGGTGAAGGCCGCCATGGACGAGTAGATCCGCAGCCTCATCGGCGTGGGCACCTGGTAGTTGGTCAAACACCCCCACGAGGTGAACATCATGAAGAATCGGTGGGTCTTTATGACCAAGTACCACATCGACGACATGGTCGCCCTGGAGAAGGCAAGGCTAGTCGTGAAAGGCTCCACGCAGGTGTATGGCGCCGACTACGACGAGACGTACGCACCGGTGAGCAGCTACGTTACGCTGAGGATCTTCCTCAGCATCGTGGCCGTCCTCGACCTCAACCTGATGCAGCTCGACATGAAGAACGCCTTCCTGCAGATCAAGCTCGATTAGGTTTTGTACATGTATCAGCCGGACTACTGCAATGATGGGACCGGCCGGGTGTGCAAGCTGCTAAAGAGCATGTACGGGCTGAAGCAGTCGCCGCTCCTGTATTACAAGGCTCTCAACGATGTGCTGACCGGTGTCAGCTGGAAGAAGAGCCAGGTCGACGAGGCGTTGTACTTCAAGGTCGGCGCCGATGGAGTGGCCTGCTGGGTGCTGGTCTACGTCGACGAACTGCTCGCCACCAGCAGCAGCACCGCCATGCTGAAGGAGCTGCTGGAGGCCACCTTCGATCTGCGCGAGATCTCACCGGTGGAGAAGTACCTCGGGCTGGAGATCATGCGCGACAGGTCGGCAAGGAAGTTGTGGCTGCACTATCAAGGCTACGCCAACAAGCTGCGCAGGCGGTTCATCGACGAGGAACAGACCGGGCGCACCCCAAAGACGCAGGAATCCGTCGACGCCTACGCCGAGTTGACGTTCGAGGACGAGGAGGCACAGGAGCGACAGGAAGAGGAGTACCGGCAGAAGGTCGGCTCGCTGCAGTTCGCGGCAACGACGACTAGGTCGGACATCGCCTTTGCCTGCAGCAAGCTGGGGAGCGGCCTCACTGTGACGAGCGACCAGCACTGGCACGAGGTCGACCGCTACCTTGCCTACCTCCCCATCACTCTATCAAGTGTTATATCTGCTATATATGTTTAGGCTGTAGTGGGGTAGCCAATATGGGGTACAGCCCACTTTAGGGTTTCACATTTGTACCCAACTCTTTCATAGTTCAATCATTCCTGCTGCTAGATTCTAACATGGTTTCAGAGCACTAGGTCCGTAGGACCGTTTTTTTTTTTCGGGCCCACCTACCGTTGCGGTTACCGCGCTACCCCACGTGTTGTCCTGCGCCTGCCTGCCTGCCCTGCCTTGTGACGTGCTACGCTGCGCGCGCCGTCCTGCAGCCCTCGCGCTGCCTCCTGCTGCCCTAGGCCAGCGCGCTGCCCCTGCTGGTCCGTACGGCCCGCGCGCCGCCCCTGCAGGCTCGTAAGGCCCACCGCCGCCTCTACAGGCCCGTCAGGCCCACGAGCCGCCCCTGCAGGCCCGTCAGGCCCACGAGCCGCCCCTGCAGGCCCGTCAGGCCAGAACGCGGCCCCGCCCTGCCTCGGACGCGGCCGCGCCCAGCCTCTGACGCGGCCGCGTCCTGCCTTCGACGCGGCCGCGCCCTGCCTTCGACGCGGCCGCGCCGTGCCTTCGACGCGGCCGCGCCGTGCCTTCGACGCGGCCGCGCCCTGCAGCCGTCGCGGCCGCGCCCAGCCTCTGACGCGGCCGCGCCCTGCCTTCGACGCGGCCGCGCCCTGCCTTCGACGCGGCCGCGCCCTGCCTTCGACGCGGCCGCGCCCTGCCTTCGTCGCGGCCGCGCCCTGCCTTTGACGCGGCCGCGCCCTGCCTTTGACGCGGCCGCGCCCTGCAGCCGACGCGGCCGCGCCCTGCCTTCGTAGCGGCCGCGCCCTGCCTTCGACGCGGCCGCGCCCTTCCTCTGACACGGCCGCGCCCTGCATCACGCGGCCCCGCCCTACCTCTGACGCGGCCGCGCCCAGCCACTGACGCGGCCGCGCCCTGCAGCCAGCGCGGCCCCGCCCTGCCTCTGACGCGGCCGCGCCCTGCCTCTGACGCGGCCGCGCCCTGCAGCCGACGCGGCCCCGCCCTGCCGCCGACGCTGCCCCGCCCGGACGCCGGCGCGGCCCTGCCAGCCCTGCAGCTGACGCGGCCCTGACCTGCCGCTGACGCGGCCCCACCCTGCAGCTGCCACGGCCCTACTCTGCAGCTGCTGCTGCGGCCCCGCCGTCGCCACCGTCGTGCGCCTACCCTGCCGCCGCCCGCCGAGCGCCGGCCCTTCCCACCACTGGTGAGCACCTGCCTGCCTGCCCGCCTGCCTGTCTGCCTGCCTGCCTGCCGCGCCTGCCCTCCCCGCGCTGCTGCTGCTACTACTGCTACTGCTGCTACTGGCGTTGGCCAGATGCAGCTCCAGCGACGTCCGCGTGAGTCCCTCACGCCCCAGCAGCTTCGTGAGTGGTACGCTAGTTGGGGTTGTAGGGGTGGCCGCGCTGCTACTGCTGCTACTGCCGCTACTGCTGTTACTGCTGCTACTCCTGTTACTGCTGCTACTGCGGCTACTACTGCTACTGCTGCTACTGGCGGTGGCCAGACGCAGCTCCAGCGACGTCCGCGCGAGTCTCTCACGCCCCAGCAGCTTCGTGAGTGGTACGCTCAGAGTAGAGGGTCTTTGAGTACCGTTCGCTGCCCGTACGTCATTCGCACAGGTGATCGGACTGGTCAGGCTTGCGGGACGCTTAGTCACAAACAGTCCCGCTGCTTCGCCCGTCTGAGCGACGCTTGGCGTACCGAGTTTGGCGACGAGGCTGAGCTCCCCACCTGGCTGGAGCTGCTTGGACAGGGGGTAGATATCTATGGTCTTGACTATGATGCTATTCTCACTGCCATGTATGCATTGCCTACTAGTGCTGACCGTGCCAGTTACCTGTGCGTACCGCTCGACCCAGGTATAGAGCCTGCTGCTCTAGGTGCTGGTGAGGCTGCTGCTCTAGGGGCTAGTGTGTCTCCTGCTCTAGGTACTGGTGAGGCTGCTGCTCCAGGTGCTGGTGAGTCTGCTCTCTCTGGTACTGCGCCTGCTAAGGCCTTGTACACCTTCACACTTGACTCTGGTGCTTCTCGCTCCTTCTTTCGCGACAGCACCACCCTCACGCCGCTCAGTCAGCCGGTTCCAGTCTCCCTGGCAGACCCCTCTGGGGGTCCAGTCCGTGCGACCTCCTCCACTGTCCTCCCTTGTCCTGCTGTCCCGTCCGGCACACTGTCGGGTCTTTACCTCCCCTCGTTCTCTACGAACTTGGTGGCGGGTTCTGCGCTCCAGGACGCAGGTGTTCACCAGTTCACCCCTGCCTACGAGCGTGTGACACACTGCACGTGTGCTCAGACGGGTCGTCACCTGGCTACCTTCACTCGGCAGCCGGGGTCGGGCCTGTACACACTGACCACTGAGTCCCCTCAGGTAGCTGCGTCTGCGTCTGCGTCAGGTCAGTTGTCGGCCCCCTGCTCGTGTCGCGCCTTGTCGCACCAGACCCTCCTTTGGCACCACCGCCTTGGTCACCCCTCAGTGCAGCGCCTTCGCAGCATGCACCGCCGTATCCTTGTCTCTGGTCTTCCCAGGGTTCTCCCTCCCCTCCCACCCTCGCCTGCTCCTCCCTGTCTTCCCTGTGTCGAGGGGCGGCAGCGCGCCGCTCCTCACTCCTCCTCGTTCCCTCCCACAGAGGCTCCCCTGCAGACTCTCCACCTGGACGTGTGGGGCCCAGCCCGCGTCCGTGGACAGGGCCACGAGCGGTACTTCCTGCTGGTAGTCGACGACTACACGCGCTACACCACGGTGTTCCCCGTGCGCACCAAGGGTGACGTCCCTGATGTTTTGATCTCTTGGATCCGCACTGCTCGTCTCCAGCTCCGCGAGCGGTTCCAGTCGGACTTTCCCGTCCTGCGTCTGCACTCTGACAGAGGTGGGGAGTTTTCCTCCGACCTCTTGGCAGCCTTCTGTGCGGAGCACGGCATCCACCAGACGTTCACGCTTTCGGCCTCTCCGCAGCAGAATGGGGTTGCTGAGCGCCGCATTGGCTTAGTCATGGAGGTCGCTCGTACCTCCATGATCCATGCGGCTGCCCCTCATTTTCTGTGGCCGTTTGCGGTCCGGTATGCCGCGCATCAGCTCAACCTCTGGCCCCGTGTCTCCTTGCCGGAGACCTCGCCCACACTGCTGTGGACGGGGAAGGTTGGCGATGCGTCGCGTTTCCGGGTCTGGGGTGCTCGTGCCTTTGTCCGCGATACCACCGCGGACAAGCTCTCCGCCCGCGCTGTTCCCTGTGTCTTCCTTGGCTTTGTCCCTGACGCGCCTGGTTGGCAGTTTTACCACCCCACCTCGCGCCGTGTCTTCCCCTCTTAGGACGTCACGTTCGACGAGTCGGTTCCCTTCTACCGTCTCTTCCCCTACCGCACTGCCCCTCTCCCCCCCCCGCCGCTCTTCCTCGCTCCAGGTGCTCCCCAGGTAGACCCCCTCCCCGCTCCCGGTCCTGCTCCTTCAGGTGTGTCTCAGGTAGACCCTCCTCCCTTGACTGCGCCGGTTGAGGTCACTGGTGACTCAGGTCCTGCTGAGGGTGGTCCTGCTCGGGGTACTGCTTCTGGGGGTGCTGAGCCTAGGGGTGCGGAGCCTGGGGGTGCTGAGCCTGGGGGTGCGGAGCCTGGGGGTTCTGAGCCTGGGGGTGCGGAGCGTGGAGGTGCGGAGCCTGGACGTGAGGAGTCTGGGGGTGCTGAGCCTGGGGGTACTGAGTCTAGGGGTGCTGCACCTGGGGGCGCTGAGGCGTCTGGTGAGCAGTCTCCCTGGGGCGGCCGTCTCCGTAGTCGCTCTGCTGGTACCTCGCCACTGCACTCTCGTCGTCGACTCCCTCTCTCCCCACAGCAGCTGCGTGAGTGGTACGTTGGCCGTCAGGGTCGTGCTGCTGGAGCTAGGGGCTCTGCTGCGAGAGGCGCTGGTGCTGGTGACTCTGCTACTGGAGTTGTTTCTGCTGGAGGTTCTGGAGCTGCTGCGGGTGCTGGAGCTGGAGGTTCTGGAGCTGCTGAGGGTGCTGGCGCTGGAGGTTCTGGAGCTGCTGCGGGTGCTGGCGCTGGAGGTTCTGGAGCTGCTGCGGGTGCTGGCGCTGGAGGTTCTGGAGCTGCTGCGGGTGCTGGCGCTGAGGGTTCTGAGTCTGCTGTTGCGCGGTCTCCTTGGAGTAGCCGCCTTCGTCCGCGTGTGCCTCTCACCTCACAGCAGCTGCACGACTGGTACGCTCGCCGTCAGGGTCGCGCTTCTGGAGCTCGGGGCTCTACCGCTGGAGGTACTTCTGCTGGCGTCACTGGAGCTGGGAGTGGTGCTGGTCCCGAAGGTGCTCGTACTGGAGGTACTGGAGCTGCTGGGGCTGGAGGTGCTGAGCCTGAGGGTGCTACTGCTGGAGACCCTGGGGTGGGGGGTGCTGCTACTGGAGACACTGAGACTGGAGACCCTGGGACTGGAGGTGCCGGTTCTGGGGGTGCTGCTGCTGGTGGAGCTGGTCCTGGACGAGCTGGCGCTGAGGGTTCTGGAGCTACTGCGGGTGCTGGAGCTGCTGGGGGTGCTGGAGCTGCTGGTGCTGGTGGCGCTGCACAGCCGCGCCTGTTCTTCGCTCCACCGTCTCTGCCGTCTCAGCCACCGTCTGACTCTGGGCTTCGCCAGGTTCTTAGTCTCCCTTCGTCTACTGGTCTTCCGTTACAGCCTGGCTCACCGCTGCATGCTCCTTCTCCTTACACTGAGCAGACAGGGGGTCTTTCTGAGCGTCGTGAGCCTGCGTCGCGTCCTGTCTCGCCTGTCCGTTCTGGTCGTCCTGGTCGTCGTGTTCCTCATTCGCGTCAGCCGGCTGTCACCGGCACCCACCTCGTAGTTTGTCGTCCTTCCTCTCCTCCGCAGCGTGTTCCCCTGCCGTCCCCTCCTGCGTCTTCTCTGCCTACCGTTCTTGAGCCTGAGTCTGACCGCACCCGTGCTGCTCACCCTACTGTCACGCGTCTGCTAGCCACAGTTGTCACTGACCCGTCGTTTGAGTCTGCTGCTGCGTCTGCCCTAGTCACTGAGCTTGTTGACTTTGCTGCTGCCTGTCGTCTAGACTACGCCGCTAGTCTTGTTGCTGAGTCTGAGTCTATCTGTCCTCCGTCCGTCGGGGGTGAGTGTGCTCTTGGCACGGACGTCCTTGAGGACAGGCAGGAGGACCTTGAGTGTCTTGCAGCTGCTGCGCCTCATCTCGTGTCCATGCTACTTGCCCCTGAGGGAGACCCGGATGCACCAGACATCCCGACCCCGCGCTCTTACGCTGAGGCGATCGCGGGTGAGTACTCCTCTCAGTGGCAGACAGCCATGGACGCAGAGATGGCATCCTGGAAGTCCACAGGCACTTACGTTGACGAGGTTCCCCCTCCTAGGGCGAACATCGTCAGTGGCATGTGGATTTTCAGGGTGAAGCGGCCGCCAGGTTCTCCGCCTGTCTTCAAGGCTCGTTACGTTGCTCGAGGTTTCAGTCAGCGAGAGGGAGTAGACTTCTTTCAGACCTTCTCCCCCACCCCGAAGATGACCACTCTTCGGGTGCTGCTGCACGTTGCAGCTCAGCGTGACTACGAGCTTCACTCTCTTGACTTCAGCACAGCTTTCTTACAGGGCAGCCTGCACGAAGAGATCTGGCTGCGCCGCCCTCCTGGCTTCACTGGGTCGTTCCCTCCTGGTACCCAGTGGAGCCTCCGGCGGCCAGTCTACGGTCTCCGCCAGGCACCACGTGAGTGGCACGACACACTGAGGACTACACTTGCGGCTCTTGGGTTTGCTCCGTCGACTGCTGACCCGTCGCTGTTTCTGCGCACCGACACGTCGCTGCCGCCGTTCTACATCCTCGTGTACGTCGACGACTTGGTCTTTGCCACTGCTGACACTGAGGCTCTCACCCTGGTGAAGTCGGAGCTGCAGAAGAGACACACGTGCACAGACCTGGGTGAACTGCGCAGCTACCTTGGCTTGCAGATCACCTGGGAAAGAGCACACCGCACCATCACACTGACTCAGTCACACATGGTGCAGCAGGTCCTTCAGCGCTTCGGCTTCACCTGGTCCTCGCTACAGGCCACTCGCTCTCAGCTCCACCTTCGGACGAGTCCGTAGAGCCGAGTGGCCCGTACCCAGAGCTAGTGGGCTGCCTCATGTACATGATGACCTGCACTCGACCTGACCTTGCGTACCCTCTTGGCCTTTTGGCTCGCTACGTGGCTCCTGGTCGGCACCGAAAGGTGCACATGGATGCTGCGAAGAGGGTACTGCACTACTTGTGCGGTACATCGGGCATGGGGCTCGTGCTTCGAGGGCGGAGCGCAGTTGTCCTCACTGGGCACTCAGACGCTTCTTGGGTTGACGACCAGGCTACGCAGCGGTCGTCACAGGGTTACACCTTCAGCCTTGGCTCTGGTTCAGTTTCTTGGCGTTCTACACGCTCGTCTTCTGTTCTCAGCTCCAGTTGTGAGGCTGAGATCTACGCCATAGCCATGGCTGCACAGGAGTTACGCTGGCTCACCTACCTGCTGACCGACTTGGGAGAGCGGCCTCGTTCTCCTCCAGTGCTGTACGTCGACAACAAGGCCGCCATTGCCTTGTGTCAGGAGCACAGACTGGAGCACAGAACGAAGCACATCGCTCTGCGTTACTTCCTGGCTTGAGAGTTGCAGCAACGTGGTCAGCTTCATCTTGCTCACGTGGCCACTCGGGCCAACACTGCTGATATATTTACCAAGGCACTTCCGTCTGGTGATCATCAGCGTTTCTGCACTTTGTTAGGCCTTGTGCCCACTTTGCTTCACTTGCTGTAGACTTTGCTTGTACTGTGATCTAAAGATACATACTTGCATGCTTGTTCTGCTAGGTAGAGATCACAGTGCTGTTGTTGTTGCATATATACCTCTGCATGTGAACTGGCCTTGTGGCCCTTTGCTTGTGCTCAGTGTGTGTGGTGACGTTGTGATCCACCCTGAGCTTGCTTTGCTTCTCTTAACTGGTCTTGTGACCCCTTGCTCTCCCCCACTTTGCCTATGGGGGTGTGTCAAGTGTTATATCTGCTATATATGTTTAGGCTGTAGTGGGGTGGCCAATATGGGGTACAGCCTACTTTAGGGTTTCACATTTGTACCCAACTCTTTCATAGTTCAATCATTCCTGCTGCTAGATTCTAACACACTCGTGACACCGCTCTGGAGTTCGGCGGTGGGCCAGAGTCGCTGAAGCTGGTCGGCTACGTGGACGGCGACGACGCCGGCGACAAGCCGAACCGGACAAGCACGGATGGCTACGTGTTCGTCTACAGAGGAGCCGCAGTCTCGAGATCGAGCCAGCGCATCAAGTGCGCGATGCTGTCGTCGACTGAGTCTGAGTATGTGGCAGCTACCGAGGCCAGCAAGGAGGGACGCCGCCTTCACTTCCTCCTTGCAGAGTTCCGGCTGATGGACGCCTGGACGCCGCTCGTCCTTCGGGTGGACAACAAGTCGGCCATCACGGTTGCCGAGGGCTTGGGGCTGCACCGCAACCTCAAGCACATGGAGCCACGCTACGCCTAGCTACAGCACATGGTGAAGCGCAGGAAGTTTTCGGTGATGTACATCCCGACCACCGAGCAGCCGGCCGACTTCCTGACGAAGGCGCTGCACTATCCGGCCTTCAACTGGTGCTCCGTCGCAATCGGCCAAGTGCGCCTGGCCGACGTTGGCGACGGTGACGACGGCGTGCAGCAGTAGGTGCGATGCCCTCTTGCATGGCTGGTGCGGTGACCGGCGTGCTGTGTGTTCTGTGCACGCCGACGGGCTATTCTCCGAGTAGTGCAGCCTTGTGGGCCGGGGCCCAAGCGTGAACACGGTAGGGGAGTGTCAACGGGAGTTGCGTTGTTGGCCCCGTCCCCGTCCTCACTTCGGTGTCAGGTGTGTGGGATGCAGCCGACCTACAGCAGTGGGCGCCGCCGACTTGTGCGAGCTGGTCGACAGGCTAGGTCAACCTGCACGGGGCCACTGCGTTGCCGCCGGTGTTGAGGAGCCTGCGAACGACTTGACCCGGTGGTCGATGAGGGGAAGGGCGCCGACTTTGGAAGGCGCCAACGTCGCCCTGGGAAGGGGAGACGGCCACCTAGCAGGAGGGCGCCGAGCAGGAGGGCGCCGAGTTTGGGTGGTCGGCCTGGCGAGGCCGACTTGGGAGGCGACGACCAACTGACGCCAACTTCGGAATGCCGGCTTAGTGTTGTCAGCGGCCAATCAGTCTGGTCGATAAGGCGTGGTTGCCCGGTTGACCGAGTAACCCGGGCAACTTGTTCTATAGAGAAGTGCGACGATTGCCCAGGTGGTTATGGCGAGGCCGACCTCGGTGTGGTATCCTGAGGTCGACGTGGAGGACCAGATGTAGTCGTGGGCATGTGGTCGGCCTGGCGTTTGCGCTATGCATGTGACGGAACACAGCACGCCAACCAGCTGCGAGCACCTGCGAAGCGGGTGCACTGCATGCGGGTGCAACGCTGTGCAGCCTCTTTGCAACAGCGCTGGCACGCAGTTGGCCTGCAACGTTGGCAGACCGCGGCCTTGCTCTGCTGGAGCGCGTTACTTATCCTTATGGTTGGTACTAGAAGTAAGTGCGTTACACATCCGTGCGGTTGGTACTATGAGTATGTGCGTTGCTTACTCATGTGGTTGGTACCAAGTGTAAGTGTGTTGCATTCCCATTCGATTGGTACTAAGAGTAACTGCGCTACTTACCCATGTGGTTGTAAGAGGTCCACTGGTGATCCCCGATTGATCCTAGGGAAGGGTTACAGGCATGTTGGCCTAGGGGGTTATGGGCACACTGACCCGCTACAAGCAAGCCCTTTTATCCCAATGTTCTAGTGATTGGGATTCTGACATGGTATCAGAGCGAAGGTCTCGGGTTCGAATCCCAGTGTGTGCACTTTGGGCATCCTAGTGCGGGGGGGTGTCAGAGGTCCACTGGTGATCCCCGATTGATCCTAGGGAAGGGTTAGGACGTGTCTCAATTGTGCGGGTCCACGTGAGTCCGATGCGGACCCCGCGGACCAGCTCTAGAACCACCCTGTGAACCAGCGACGGACTGGACCGAGATGCGGGACTTTTAACCACGTTCTAATGGCACTACATCGGTGCCCTTGATTTGGTCGCCAGACCATCCCGCGCCTGGTCCGTAACTGTAGCAGCGCTCACTTTGTTTACGAAATCTCTCGCCATTCGTGACTGTTGCTCCTGACGGGATGGGGATTTTTTACCAGCAAAAGGTAGGAGGTAACTCGATTTCAACATGACTGATTCGCGTCGTTCGTGTATATTTTCGCAAATACTGTACAGCCCTTGAAGCGATGTATCATGTAGACCAGCTCGTGTCTGGTCCACGGCTGGTCCGCGAAGTGAGTCCGTCGGACCAGAATTGCGGACCCGACATGCACAAATTAGCAACGGACCGGGTCGGGGCGGACCAGTGACATGAGACACCCTCTTACAGGCATGTTGGCCTGGGGGGTTATGGGCGCACTGACCCGCTACTTAACAAGCCCTTTTATCCCAATGGTCTAGTGGTTGGGATTCTGACAGTGGATGCTACTAAGAGTCGGTGCATTACTTTCCCGTGTGGTTGGTACTAACAATTGGTGCGTGACTTACCCGTGTGGTTGGAACTAAGTGTAAGTGCGTTTCTTACCCGTGTGGTTAGTATTAAGAGTAGATGCGTTACTTACCCTTATGGTTGGTACTAGGAGTAAGTGCGTTACTTACCTATATGGTTAGCACTAAAAGTAAGCGTGTTATTTACCCTTATGGTTGGTACTAGGAGTACATGCGTTACTTTTGTGTGGTTGGTACTAACCACAATTGGATTGGATTTTGCTTGTGACACCTCGAGGACCTCATGATGAGGGTTGCATCTTTGATGCTGAAAAAATTCCTACCATCATTTCCCTAGCATTTGGACAGCCCTTCCCTCACAAGTTTCTCTTGATGCCCCCAGCTCCTATCATTCTATCCCTAGTGTTTGTTCTTCACTCACCCGCTACACAAACTTCCACTAAACAGTCACGTACAAAAAAGGGGCATCGGATATCGCTGACGCACTCACCCGCCCCACCGCCCAACTTCACGCCATCCTACTCGCCCAGACCAACCCACTGTTAACAAGCCTATTCACCCACGGATACCTCACCGACCCATTTTTCACGACCGGAAATTCACAGCAACTGCAGAAGCGAAAGGAGTCTATTTCGTAAAAACATGCACCAACCGCATTTGGGTACCTGCGTACTCACTACTGAGGGAACTGCTACTGCAGGAGGCACACGACGGGGTTACCTTGGATCACTTTGGGGTAGAAAAAACGCGTCAGCAACTGCAGAGGTATTACTACTGGCCGGAGCTGTTGACCGACATACAGCACCAAGTGGGCTCGTGTCCCACGTGTCAGGTGATGAAGAGCTCGCGAAATCGAAAGGCGGGTCAGTTGCAGCCGATTCCACCGCCCGAGCGCGCCTGGCAGCAGATTACTATGAATTTCGTCACCGGGTTACCCTCGAACCCTGGGGGTAATGACGCGGTTATGGTCGGCGTTGACAGACTGACGAAAATGGCTCACTTCGCTGCATGCAGGAAATCCATCTCAGCCGAAGAAATCGCTCGCATGTTCATCGCAACCGTCATTCGACTGCATGGAATGCCAGCCACAATAATCAGTGACCTCGACACGAAGTTTACCAGCAACTTCTGGAAGAACCTTTGGGAGCAGTTTGGTACCAGGCTACAGTTCAGCTCGTCGTACCACCCCGAAATCGACGGTCAAACGGAGCGGACGAATCAAATCATGGAGCAGCTGATTCGTGCCACGTGCGACGACCCGACAACATGGGAGCAGCAGCTGCCGCTGATCGAGTTCGCGTACAACAATGCCACGTCAGCGACGACGCAGCAGTCCCCATTTTACCTGAACTACGGGCAAAACCCAACAGTGCCCATGACGCCGAGTCTGGAGAACCCAACGCCACTTGCAAAGCAATTTGCCAAGATTCTGCAAGCTGCCCGCACTAGAGCCGCAGAAGCGATTAAAAAAACAAATGTCATCGCTAAGAGAAACGCTGACCGCCACTGCCGCCCAGTCACGTACCAGTCAGGAGATTACGTAGTGCTCGACACACAAAATTTAAGACTGCCCGTCGTACCCAAACTTCGACTGCGATATTGTGGACCATTCCAAATCAGCCACATGATCACCCCAGTTACCACCCATTTACCGTTGCCGACAGACTGGTACATCAGCTCATCAGTCCACGTCAGCCAACTTCGCCTTTAGATCCCATCCACGAGCCAACTGCCTCGTCACCGCCCGCCATCCATGACTCGCCCTGCATTGGAGCCGATTGTTGAGCCCGAGAATATTTTGAGCCATCAGATTCGACACCCCACATGCATCAAGAGGATCGAGTTCCTCGTTCGCTGGAAGGACCGCACGTCAACTGAGGGTAGCTGGGTGCTCCTAGTCAACATCGAAATCAACGCTGCCCTGCACGTGTACCTGAAGAGCCGGGGTTTCCGCGATATACACGCACTCGCATAGCGGAGGGGGCTTCTTTGGGGGGGGGGGGGGGGGTTAGTGTAAGGAATCTTCTATACATTCCTTACCGCACGCACTCGCATAGCGGAGGGGGCTTCTTGAGGGGGGGGGGGGGGGGGGGGGGGGGGGGTTAGTGTAAGGAATCTTCTATACATTCCTTACCGCGACCATCACAATCGCGTATAGCAGCAGCCGTTGTTCGCCCGTTACTGCTAACGGGGCTTCGCCAACTTCGCGCGTACTAATTCACCAAACCATGCACCGCTGGCCCGGCCGAGTCGGCCTACGCTTCGGGGCTAGCCCGAACCTCGATGCCAGCCTAGCACTAGCTAGCTAGCACGCACCGCGTAACCGTTGCATGTTTTCGCACATAAGTATTCGCTCATGCCTTCGCCCATACTTTGTACTTTCGATCCACATAGTGCAATCCTCGCTACTTCGTTCCATTGCACTCGTAACAAGCTGTATTAGTGTGGACATAGAGCTGAAAATGGATATTGCAACATTAATGGGAGGGTGTTACGGGTGCAATGAATCGAAGTAGCGAGGATTGCACTAAGGTGTCAAACGAGTACAAAATGTGAGCGAAGGCATGAGCGAACATTTGTACGCGAAACATGCAAACGGTAACGCGGTGCGTGCGAGCTAGCTAGTGCTACGCTGGAGCGAGGCTCGGGCTAGTCCCGAAGCGTAGGCCGACACGGCCAGGCCAGCAGTGCGAGGTTTGGTGAAACAGTGCGCGCGAAGTCGGCGAAGCCCCGTTAGCAGTAACGGGCGAACAACGGCTGCTGCTGTACGCGATGTTGCAGGGTGCGCTAAGGAATATCGAGAAAATTCCTTACACTACCCCCCCCCCTCAAGAAGCCCCCTCCGCTACGCGAGTGCGTGTATATCGCGGAAGCCCCGGCTCCTCAGGTACACTTGCAGGGCAGGGTGGTTTTCGATGTTGGCCAGGGGCACCCAGCTGTCCTCAGTTGGCGTGCGATCCTTCCAGCGAACGAGGAATTCAATCCTCTTGATTCCCGTGGGGTGTCGAATCCGATGGCTCTGGATTTTTTCGGGCGCGATGATCGGCTCCGATGCAAGGCGAGTCATGGATGGCGGGCGGTGGCGAGGCAGTTGGCTTGTGGTGGGGATGTAGGGGCGAAGCAAGCTGACGTGGAACGAAGGGCTGATGTACCAGTCGGTCGGTAACAGTAGGTGCGCGGTTACTGGCGTGATCATGTGGCTGATTTGGAATGGGCCACAGTAGCGCGGTCGAAGTTTTGGTACGTCGGGCAATCGCAGATTTTGCGTGTCGAGCAGTACGTAATCCCCTGACTGGTATGTGACTAGGCGGCGGTGGCGGTCAGCGTTGCGCTTAGCGATGACGTTTGCTTTTGTTATTGCTTCTGCGGCTGGTGCGGGCAGCTTGCAGAATTTCGGCGAATTGTTGTGCACGTGGTGTTGGGTTGTCCGGACTTGGCGTCATGGGCACTGTACGGTTTTGCCCGTAGTTCAGGTAGAAGGGGGACTTCTGCGTCGTCGCTGACGTGGCATTATTGTACGCGAACTCGATCAGCGTCAGCTGCTGCTCCCAGGTCGTGGGGTCGTCGCACGTGGCACGGATCAACTGCTCCATCGTCTGATTCGTCCGCACCGTTTGACCATCGGTCTCGGGGTGGTACGACGAACTGAACTGTAGCCTGGTCCCGAACTGCTCCCAGAGGTTCTTCCAGAAGTTGCTGGTGAACTTCGTGTCCCTGTCGCTGATAATTGCTGCTGGTATCCCATGCAGGCGAACAACGGCTGCGATGAACAGACGAGCGGTCTCCTCGGCTGAGATCGACTTTTTGCACGCAGCGAAGTGTGCCATCTTCGTCAGCCTGTCAACGACGACCATCACCGCGTCGTTACCCCCAGGGTTCGAAGGTAACCCTGTGACGAAGTCCATGGTAACCTGCTGCCAGGCGCGCTCGGGCGGTGGTATCGGCTGCAATTGACCCGCCTTCCGCTTCCTCGAGCTCTTCATCGCCTGACACGTGGGGCACGAGCCCACATGCTGCTGCACGTCGGTCAACAGCTCCGGCCAGTAGTAATACCGCTGCAGTTGCTGTCGCGTTTTTTCTACCCCAAAATGTCCCGAGGTAATTCCGTCGTGTGCCTCCTGCAGTAGCAGCTCCCTCAGTAGTGAGTACGCGGGTACCCAGATGCGGTTGGTGCCTGTTTTTACGTAATAAACTCATTTAGCTTCTGCCAGTTGCTGTGAGTTTCCAGTCGTGAAAAATGGGTCGGTGCGGTATCCGTGGGTGAATAGGCCTGTTAAAAGCGGGTTGGTCTGGGCGAGTAGGATGGCGTGGAGTTGGGCGGTAGGGCGGGTGAGTGCGTCGGCGATGTTGGATGCGCTTCTTGTACGTAACCGTGTAGTGGAAGTTGGACTCGAGGTAGTCCAACCAGCGAATCTGTCGCGGATTGAGATTTGGTTGGGCGCCTAGGTACTGTAGTGATCGGTGGTCTGTCCGTACTGTCACGTCGGCGCCGGTCAGGTAACACCGCCAAACCTTGAACGCGTGCACGATCGCCAACATTTCGCGGTCGTGTATCGGGTAGTTGCGTTCGGGCGGGTGCAGCTTGCGGGACTCATACGCGATTGGCTGGAGGCCGTTCCCGAAATCCTGCAACAGTACTGCTCCCACAGCGATGTCACTTGCGTCAGTGACGAGCTCGAACGGACGGTGTGGATCTGCGATGTGAAGCACGGGCGGTGAGCACAAAATGTTTTTGAGGGCCGAGAAGGCAGCTTGCTCTTTCTCCCCCCACGTGTACTCAACCCCCTCCCTCAGCAGGTCTGTCAGCGGGGCAGTCAGCTTCGCCATGTCGGGGACGAACCGGCGCACGTAGTTGACGAACCCCAAAAAACTCTGCAACTCGGTCAAGTTGGTCGGCGCGTGCCATGCTTGAATCGTCGCAATTTTCTTCGGGTCTATTTCCACTCCTGCAGCTGAAATAACGTGTCCCAAAAACTCCAGGCGGTCCTGTAAAACTCACACTTGGACGCTTTTGTCAGTAGGCGGTTTTCACTCAGTATCTTAAAAACTGCTTCGATGTCTTGTAAGTGCTGTGCTCTGTCAGGGCTGTAAATCAGTATGTCGTCCAGGTATACTATGACGCACTTATCTAAGAGCGGGCGGAAAGCTTCGTTCATGGTCATTTGAAAAGTGGCAGGGGCGTTGGTCAGTCCGAAGGGCATGACGGTGTATTCGAAAGATCCGTAGCGTGTGCGAAATGCGGTCTTAGGGCAGTCGGGCGGGTTGACGCGAATCTGGTGGTAACCCCCTCGAAGGTCGATTTTCGAGAAAACCCGGGCTGTGCGCAATTGGTCGATCAGTTCGTCGGCTCGCGGGATGGGGTAACGGGATTTGATGGTAACCCTGTTCAGTGCTCGGTAGTCTATGCACATGCGAAATCCCTCGTCTTTTTTCGGTGTGAACAGTATCGGTGCTGCGAAAGGCGACGAACTAGGGCGAGTGAATTCCTTCTCGAGCAGGTAATCGAGCTGCTTCCTCAGTTCGTCCAGTTCAGGCTGGGTCAGTCGGAACTGTCGCTGTACTGTTGGCTGTGCCCCCGGTTCTAACTCTATCCTGTGGTCGTGCGGTCGCTGAGGTGGCAGTCCCGTCGGTAAATCGTCCAGGAAAATGTCGCTGTACTGCTTCAACAGTGCTGCCAGGTCACTCGGTACGTCGGCCAGCAGTTTCTGTAAATCCCCTCCTTTGTCTGCTGCCTCGGCTTCCCGAATGTTGACCGCGTACACGTCAGCTCCTGCCGCTACGGCGCGTTTCATCGTGATCGCGTTGACACGCACCGACGAAGACTCAGGCGAGCCCCAGCGAGGTAGGGCGACGTTGTTACCGTTCACTCGCACGGTGCAGTCACCCGTTGTCCAGTCGATTCGCGGATTGTGTCGTCGCAGCCAATCACGCCCGAGTAAAATGTTGGTTCCGTCGAGTGTCGTTGCGAGCATTCCCTGGCTAAACGTGAAGTTACCCCCACATCGAATCCGAACCCGGTCTACGCGTTCTCGTATTGCCAGCGGCGTGCCGTCTACCAGTCGTGCGTCGATCTCAGGTAAACATCTGTCCAGTGGCAGTCGCAGTTTTCGTGCTGTAGCAGTGTTGATGAGGCTGTGACTAGCTCCCCCGTCTACGAAGATTTTAACTAAGTCCGTCCCGATTTTCCCACTAAGCAGTATGGGGCTGTCTACCGTAGTCCCCTCCTTATTCGGCCGAGTGTGGTCGATTGCGTGAACCGGCACAATCACTCGGTGAGGGTCGGTTGGGTCGGGCGAGCGGCGTGACCTGTCAGTAGAGGGCCCGTCTGCTACTGACTCCCAGCGTTTCCCTGCTGCTTGGTCTGTTTCTGCTGCTCAGCTTCCCCCTTTCCCTTAGCGTTTTCCGGGCATTCGCTCTTGCGATGTCCCGGCCGGTTGCACGCAAAGCAGCGCCCTTTGAACGGTGCGGCAGCGGCATTTGCGGCGACGGCACGTATCGTGGCGCCCTCGTTCGTCCCACGAGGCCGATGTCCCCAATGGCTGCTTCCGTAGGACCCCGGTCTCGGTCGGCGGAAGAAATCAAGTTTCTCCGCCATAGCGAGAATTTCTTGAAAATCGGTGACGCCGCGAAGCTGGATTTCCTGAGCGATGTCCTGCTTCATGCCGCCGATGTAGCGGTCGATGCGCTCGCTCTCGTGCATATATCCCACCTGCTCGCATAGCGCCAGAAATCCGCTCGTGTAGTCTTGGACGGAACCGAGTTGGCGCCAAGTGCGGAGCTTCTGTCGCGCCGCGATCGAAGCCGCGATTGGCTCGAAACGAGCGCGCAGACCTGCGCACCACGCGTCCCACGTGCGATACTGGGGCACCTCCACGAAATACGACGGCGCCCAGGGTCCGGTTTGTCCTTCCCGTGTCGGTAGAGTCGCGTAGTCCACCGGCTTCGTGACGATGACGCGCCACCAGTCCATGGCGGGTCCTCGCAGCAACGACACGGCGTAGCGAATCTTCGCCGTATCCTCCGAGACGTAGTTCGCGTCGAAAAAGACGTTCAACGTGAAGAGCCACGCCTGAATGGTAGGACCACCCCGCTGACTTGGGTCAAAGCATGGCGGACGCTGCGGCTTTAGCGGCATCGGCGACGGAAGAGTTGATTCGCCGGCCGGCACCGAAATCGTGACTCGAGGCTGAGTCCTGGCCGCATTCGTCGCGTCGGGGTGTGTCGTGCCTGTTGGAAACAATCGGTCTTAAGCGCCTCTGTCGTGTCGAAACACCAAGGCACAAGCGAAGCGAAGCATATCGAGGCACCAGCGAGTCAACCCTCGGAGGTTGAAGTAACTGCTGGAGGTTATGCGAAAGTCAAAGGTCAGCGACCTTTGACCTGACAAATACAGCGCGACAGCAAGGACACACAACTGACTCGCTACAGAGCAGTTGCTCGAGTCGTCACTGTATCGAACCGCAACAGCAACAGTAAAGTAGTTACAACCGTATCTCTTCGTATTCCTTGTACTCTTATATATAATCTTGTATCTCTTTGTTTTAATCAACTTACTTTGCCCTCACATACTAGCGCAAGGTGGTTCACAATCTCTTCATTAAACGCTTCCGCTATTACATCAGTCCTACCCAGAGTTCATCCCTGTAAAGATCCTAAGGGCTTTTGTCAGCCCTACATGGTATGAGAGCAGTCAGGGAGAATCCAACTTCTACAAAAATACCGACAACATCAACAAGCATGGCTACACAAAAAGAAAGGAGCACCTCCAACGGCTCCCAGGGCACTACTCCTACTCCACCTCCTGCCTCTGGCCTACAGACAGAGGAGGGCACAGCAACAAGACCCAGGGCAACATCCACCAAGACTCCTACGAATCAACCTGCAGACTTCGACCAGAGCATGATGGAGAAATTTTTCTCCTTCATGTCCTTCTACGAGCAACACCAGCAATCGGCACCTGCGCAGTCACACAACAGCAACAACAACGGAGCATCTCCCATGAGTCTCGACGGCTCATCATACGCACGAGGAAATCAACAGCAGCAGCCTACCTTTGCTCCGTACGAGCGCGGGTCCATCAGCTTCATGCCACACCCGCAGCCCTCGCCTGGACAAGAAAATGTCAGAATATTATGCTCTAGCCTGTAGTGGGGTGCTCTATAGCGAGTACAACCCTTCTAGGGTTTGCTATTTGTATCCTCATTCTTGCTAGTGCAACCTCCTCTCTTTTGCCTAAACTTCTCTTGCCTAGCTAGGACTTACCTAGCTATGGCTCCTAACTCTACCTACTATTCTCACATGCTATCAGAGCAGGTTGATCCCCTTGGATCGATCCTGTGGGTGGGCTCACCACCTCGTTGCTTCCGCTGCAACTTCCACTGCTACCCTCTGTGCCGCACGCCCCGTGGCGTGCGGCAGTTTTTTCTTCCCGCCGTGCGCCCCGTGGCGCGCGGCGGTTTTCTGCCCGCCGTGTGCCCCGTGGCGCGCGGCGGTTCTCTGCCCGCTGTGCGCCCCGAGGCGCGCGGCGGGCTTCTGCCCCGTCACTCGGCGCGTCGCCCTCGGGAGGCGCTGCGACGGGCGACGGGGACCCGCGCGTCGCCCCCCGTCGCCCGTCGTGGCCTGCGCGCGGCCCGTACAGGTTGCGCGCGGCCCGTAAGGGCTGCGCCAGGCCCGGACGCGGCCCGTACGGGCTGCGCCAGGCCAGCGCGCGGCCCGTACGGGCTGCGCCAGGCCCGCGCGCGGCCCGTACGGGCTGCGCCAGGCCCGCGCGCGGCTCGGGCCGCCTGCGCGCGGTTCGGGCGGCTGTGCCAGGCCCGTGGGCGGCCCTTTCCTCGCTGCCCCTGCCCTCCCCGCTGTCCCCCGTGCTTCTACTGGCGCCCCACCCCTCCTACAGCCCGTTCTCCTGAATTAGGGTTTGGGGGTGAGGGGTATGGGGGTGAAGCTACTGTGTGCCGTTCCCTGCTCCTCCTCCTCCTCCGTCTCCCTGTGCTGCAGCTGCCGCTGAGGGGGGGTGGACTTGTTGGAGCCGTTGGAGTGGTACTAAGGGGGGGTGAAGGGGGAGTGGAGCTAGCGGTGTAGCAGCGGGTGTGTGTCAGGGGGAGTGGGATAGTTTGGGGAGGTTGAAGGGGGTGGCCGCCGTGAAGCCAGCAGCTCCAGTCGCCCGTGAGACCGTTGCGCCAGTCGCCCGTGAGCCCGTTGCGCCAGTCGCCCGTGAGCCCGTTGCTCCAGTCGCCCGTGAGTCCGTTGCTCGTCTGCCGCTACTTTTAGCCGCGGAGCCAGTTACTCCAGTAGCCCGTGTGCCAGTTGCTCCAGTTGCCAGTGTGCCAGTTGCTCCAGTTGCCCGTGTGCCAGTTGCTCCAGTTGCGCCGTGTGCCAGCAGCTTCAGCTGCCGCCCACTACCTCCTCTCCTCTCATAGTCTCTTTCCTCCTCCTCACTTGCCCGTTGTGACTACCACTAGCTTTGCTCATAATTGTGAACTTTAAACTATTGCTTCTTGAACTTGTGCTCAGAATGTGTGGTGACATTGTGATCCACCCTGAGCTTGTACTGCTTTGCTTGCTCTGCTGATTACACCCCACTTTGGCTATGGGGGTGTGTCAGAATATTATGCTCTAGCCTGTAGTGGGGTGCTCTATAGCGAGTACAACCCTTCTAGGGTTTGCTATTTGTATCCTCATTCTTGCTAGTGCAACCTCCTCTCTTTTGCCTAAACTTCTCTTGCCTAGCTAGGACTTACCTAGCTATGGCTCCTAACTCTACCTACTATTCTCACAGAAAAGTCACTGGACGCACTACAAGTTCAGTCGCAGTTCGCGCACGTTCTGAAGATGCAGACGTCAAGGCCTTTCGACGGAAAGGATTTCTTCACCTGGTCGTTTGAATTAGAATTAATGATGGAAGGCGCGCAGATACTTGGCTTCTTCGACGGGTCCCTGCCATACCCAACGAACGGCACACAGTATGAGAAGCAGCAGTACACCTATCAGTCGATGATGGCGTACACGATTCTACTGAGGAACATTACCCCAACTCAACAGCAGAACATACGGTCTTACCGGGGTTACGGCAACTCCGCGGAGCTCGCGTACAACCACTTGAAGAGCCTGTATCAAGCAACAGACAGCGTAAGTCAAAGTCGGTTAATGGCGCAACTGACGACGGTCGAAATGAAACCAGGGGAGAAAGGAATGGCGTATATCAGTCGATGTCGCGAGTTGCGCGACAAGCTTCTGCGATGCGGGGGGTCGGTTTCTGAAGACGCCTTCGTGACAGTCATCATCGGCGGCCTCGGTCCTCAATGGCGCGCCACAAAGGCCATTCTCCGAGCCCACGGAAGAATCTCCGAAGCAGCACTCTGTGCCGAAATCCATGCCGAGCAGCAAGACATGGACCTGCAAGAAGAACGACACAAGAAGAAGATATCAGCACCGGAATTCGCATTCCACACTCAGCGACGCTACAACAACTACAAACAACAACAACCGAAGTCCGTACCTCCTTTCTGCCACATCTGCAAGATGTCAGGGCACCCGCGCACACACTGCCCGAATCGACAACAGTCAACTCTACCGCAACGACAGCTTCGACCTTCCAGCAGCCAAGTGGCATCAACGCAGGCGAACCCCACGAGTCAGTCGCAACCGTCAACAACACCACCTGCACAAGGAGCAAGGAACATCGTCAGTTGCATGGCAAAATTGACCGATTCCTGCATCACCGAGTCACCGCCACAGTACTCACCGGAAGAACAACTCGACAACACCACACCTCGTCGCGAGTCACTTCAACCGAATCCAACGTACGCAGCCATCGCCCAGAGTGAGCCATCCGGGAAGGACACGTGGTTCTTGGACAGTTGCTGCGGACAACACATGTGTTCTTCAGGACGCTTCGTGCAGCGAGAGTACCAACTTCAACACGAAGTAGTTATCACCGTCGCCAATAATCAGAACCTGCGCACACGACGACAAGGCGTGGTACAACTTCAATCACGAGAGACAAATGTCGTTCTACAGATGTCCAAGGTTTTAATCGCAGAAGGCCTCGGCTACAACTTACTGAGCGTCAGTCAGTTGATGGCAAAGGGTATCCACCTCGAGGCAGACAGCACCACCCAGGAATTCAAGCTGTACCACGGGAAGGGCGGCCTCTACATCGGAAAGGCGATCCTCAAAAACAACGTCTTCGTTCTCGACTTTGCCCCAGATCTCGGCACAGCAGACAGCGACGGCATCGTCACCTTCACCTCCTGGACCCACCCTCCAGACCTTGATCCAGACTTCAGTCCAGAAGGCTTCTGGTATTCACACACCATCCCTGAGGCAGAAAGAACAAGGGCGTTAGCAACAATTCAAACAACATCGGCAGCAGCAGAGACAACATCGGCAGCAGCAGAGACAACACCGGCAGCAGCAGAGACAACATCGGCACCAGCAGAACCATCAACGGTAGCAGCAGGAACGTCAACACCAATCGCTGGCCCTTCAACGGCACCGCTCCTCGTCGACGACACACCACCGACACCCGCGCAACAACTACACCCAGCACCACGAGAAGTTCATCGAAGCGCCAACTTCACCGCCAACTTCTACTCCAACTCCGACCTGTACCGACGATCACCCGGACATCGCGCCGACGAAAGCACCTGGCACGCAAGGATGGGACACCCAAGCAACACAGTATTAAACAATACGATAAGAGCAGGAGTACTTGACAAGGACTCACTACTACTGACCGATGGAAGAGAACTTCAACGAGTACGCGGAACGTGCTTCACCTGCCCTGAAGCTGACTTACCACATCGACCGTTCGCGTCTCACCATAACCCAAGCGCACCAGCTTACGCGCCACTCGAGAAGGTGTAAAGCGACATCCTGTACAATCGCGAGCCGGGGCAGAACGCGTACAACTACACCGTCACGTTCATCGACGCCGCGACACGTTATGTTTGGCACCTGAATCTTCCAAGCAAGGATATGGCGTTCGAAGCATTCGTCGCCTGGCTCCCCGTAGCAAAAAGGGAATCGGGCGTCAAACTAAAGAGCTTCCAGTCAGACAGGGGAGGAGAATACACCTCACAAAGGTTCAAGCAGTATCTGGCAGAGAGAGGAATCAAGCGACTCATTTCCCTTCCCTACGCCCATCAACAGCAGGGTGTAGCAGAGAGGATGAACAGGACCCTCCAGAACACCATGCGGAAACTGTTACGTGGCATGCGGCTACCCACCCACCAGTGGCCAGAAGCAATGGACCACGCCGTGATGCTGCACAACTTGCTCTCTTCGTCGTCACTTCCGAACAACACATCACCGCATCTGCTGTGGACAGGAAAACTCGGCAGCACAAAAATGTTACGAGTCTTCGGCTGCATGGTACAGTACCGACCTCCATCTGCACGAGCAGGACGATTCTCCCAACGAGCACAATGGGGACTACACCTGGGCATCAAAAAACACTACAACGCATGGAAGATTTTCGACGTCGAGACAAAAGAAACAGTGGCAGCACGTGATGTCATTTTCTACGAGCGACTCACACTGCCGACGTACCTTGCCAACCTGGACGAAAACCGAGACCCCACAGGTGGCTTCCGTGGAGACCGAGCCTTCGCTTCGACAGAAGACGAAGCTGACTGGACGAGCAGAACGTGGAAGGAGCCTCGGAAGAAGCCGGACCTCTCCCCTACTGCTCCGTCAACGTGCCAATGGACGACGAAAACCCACGCGAGAGCATCAATGCCGAAACCTACTACCATTTCGCTGACAACGGTTACGTTACACCTGCACAAGTAAACACCAACGAAGCAGAACGCGTAGGACCCAACTTCGCACCTGATCCGGAAGCGGGAGACGAAGCTGCTTATCCCGCGGACATGTCACTCCCCCGCTACACACCGAGTGGACTCCAGATACTCGGGCTCATCACCCCAGTCCACGGCACGGCCGTTCCTAAGGAGCCTGCCACAGTTCAGCAGGCTCTGGGGGGGGAGCATAGGGAAAAATGGCGCGAAGCCATGGACACAGAACTGAAGGCATTAGAGGAGCGCAACACGTGGAAAATTGTCCCCATCGGCGTAGCACGGAACAAGACCATTCTCACCGGGAAATGGGTCTTCCGCGTAAAGACGAAGGCCGACGGCACCATCGACAAATTCAAGGCACGCTGGGTCGTGCGCGGCTTCGACCAAGAACACGGGCGAGACTTCACCGAAACCTTCACTCCGGTCAGCCGACACACTTCGCTCCGAATCCTTCTCGCAATCGCCGCCATGAAGAAAAAGAAGCTACGGCAAATCGATGTCGCGAACGCATTTCTCTACGCACCCGTTGACGCAGAAATTTTCGTGGAACTACCACACGGTACCAATGGGGAGCCCAACCAAGTCTGTCAACTGCTAAAGTCACTCTACGGGATCAAGCAAGCTCCGCGGCTATGGCAGCAGTACCTGCACGCTCGCCTCATTCGCATCGGCTTCAAGCAATTACCACACGATCAGGGGATGTACCGACTCACGAAAGGCGCAGATTACATCCTGCTAATCGTCTACGTAGACGATCTCCTCTACATCGGCTCAACCGACAGCGTCACCACCTGGTTCGAAGGGGAGCTGCAGCAGGATCTCACACTGACAGTCTCATCTACCGTTACACAGTACCTCGGGCTCAACATCCAGGAAGAGGAAGACGCCATCTACCTCAGCGCCGCGAAATACGCCGACACCATCGCCAAGCGCTTCGCACTTACACCAACTATCATCTCTACACCGTATCGCTACACGACAGGAAACAACAAGGAAGGCTCCGCTCTACTCAAGCCCGCCGGCATACGCGACTACCAGAGAAAGCTGGGCTGCCTTCTCTTCGCAGCTGTCACCTGCCGCCCAGATCTATCGTACTCTGCAAGCCAACTCGCCACCTACCTCAAGAGGCCCGAAGCGGAACATCTAGCAGAACTCGACCGCGCCCTTCATTGCCTCATTAGCACCCCGACGATCGGTCTAACTTACTACAAGAACGCAACTACGCCGCCTAAGTTAATCGGCTACGTCGACGCCGATCACGCTGGCGATTCCGACAACAGGCGTTCCCGCACTGGCTACATCTATCGCCTCGAACCTATCGGACCTATCTCTTGGCAGTCGAGCAAGCAGGAATTAATTGCTCTCTCATCAGCTGAAGCAGAATATATTGCACTCTGCTCAGCCACCAAGGAAGGACTTTACCTTCGCGAATTGCTGGAAGAAGCGAAGCTGGCTCAGTTACCCAGCTTCACTCTGTTCTGCGACAACCAGTCGGCAATCCGCATCGCCAACAAGAACGGCTTCGCGAACAGGACGAAACACATCGCCCTGCGATATTTCTTCGTGAAGGACGAGATCGAGAAAGGAAGGCTCGAGCTGTCATACTGTCCCACGTCCGAGAAGGCAGCTGACTACCTGACCAAGAAGCTCGGAAAGCAGAAGTTCGAATACTGCATGCTGCTGATTGGACAGAGCCACGTCAGCGACACTCCAGAAGCGAAGGGGGGTGTTGGAAACAATCGGTCTTAAGCGCCTCTGTCGTGTCGAAACACCAAGGCACAAGCGAAGCAAAGCATATCGAGGCACCAGCGAGTCAACCCTCGGAGGTTGAAGTAACTGCTGGAGGTTACGCGAAAGTCAAAGGTCAGCGACCTTTGACCTGACAAATACAGCGCGACAGCAAGGACACACAACTGACTCGCTACAGAGCAGTTGCCCGAGTCGTCACTGTATCGAACCGCAACAGCAACAGTAAAGTAGTTACAACCGTATCTCTTCGTATTCCTTGTACTCTTATATATAATCTTGTATCTCTTTGTTTTAATCAACTTACTTTGCCCTCACATACTAGCGCAAGGTGGTTCACAATCTCTTCATTAAACGCTTCCGCTATTACATCAGTCCTACCCAGAGTTCATCCCTGTAAAGTTCCTAAGGGCTTTTGTCAGCCCTACATGGTATGAGAGCAGTCAGGGAGAATCCAACTTCTACAAAAATACCGACAACATCAACAAGCATGGCTACACAAAAAGAAAGGAGTTTAGGGTTGTTGTGGGCCCAGGTTTCATGACTTCTGCAAAACTATAGTGTAGCCCAACCAAACCACACGGCAGTGCAAGTAGGAGCCTACAGCTCCGGCGACAATCTCGGGTGCGGGCAGCCTCGCACTGCTTTGGTTGGGAAACTTACGGCGAAACTTGAGGGTGTCTGAAATGAGTACAATGCTGTTCAAACCCTACCCAACCGTTCTACAATGACCGCGAATTGCTCTGCAAGCGAAGTCATCTTGAGCCCTGCCTTGAAAGCTCCCCGCGGCGCAAGACCCGCCCTTCCGTGGCTGCGGTGTTCCGCTTTTCCCTCCCCAAGCCTCGAGTCTCTCTCTCCCCATCTCGCTGCATCTCCCTTCTCCCCCCACAGCAGCATATCTGCCAACACCAGCCAAAAGTCTGCCTACAAATCCGCCATGCCAGCCTGATCTCAATCATCAAAACCTTCTACGCTGCTCGTCGTCGTTCTGTTTACAACTTCCTTACAACACTAGCTACTACGCTGCTGGTATTCGTAATTCTGATTACTTCCTCGTTCATTCAGTTTGAAATGACCTCAGACTACCCTTCGTTTGTTTCCGCGCTTAGCTTTTGGAGGAACAGCGAGAAACAGGCAAAGTCGTGCCTGCAGCGTGCGAGTTCCAACAGCAGCACCAATCTCGTTCTCCCACCCATCGCTGCAGCCACACTGCTGCTAGAGCTGCCGGCGATGACGTCAGATGCTACAGGAGTGTCGGGCGCTGAAGCGTGGCATGCTGAAGTGTCGCATGCTGGAGCGTCGTATGAGTCGCCTGTTGAAGCGTCGCATTCCGAAACGTTTGATGCTGCTAAAGCGTTTGATGCTGCAGCTTCAAATGCCGAACCGTCCGACTTTGAAGCTTCGGAAGCGGAACTGTCAGAACCTGCAGCGCAGGATGCGGAAGCCTCGGTTACGAAATTGTCGGATGCAGCATCGCATGCTGCTGCATCATCCGATCCTGCAGCTGCGGAAGCGAAACTGACAGATCCGGCAGCGCAGGATGTTGAAGCCTCGAATGCGAGATTGTCGGATGCAGCAGCCTCTATCGTTGCAGCACCGCATGCCGCGGCATCAGAGCCGCTCGTTTCAGCTCCAACGGCTCTATCTCTGGCGGCTTGCGCCAAGTCAGTGAGTACTGTCGTACCGTCGCGCATCCCGAAACCGAGCAAGGGAACAGCGATTAGGAGGCGAGTGGAGGGAACGACACTGATTCCCAGGCCTAAATGCGCTGCACCGCACAGGGAGGTGAGGGGAGTGGAAGTTGAAGCTGCAGGCAAGCGGTCTCGCAGGACGTCCAAGGCCGTGCCGGCTGCAATCCCACGCCGGCCATGGCGCCCTTGACTGCTGCACGCATGAGAGGAAAAAAAATAATTAGAAAAGCTTTTACTGAAATACTTGGAAAAAAAAAAGAGAGGACAGCTTAAAGGCATGTGAAAGGCACAGCACAGCTACACGCCGAGAGCACCGACTGGGGGATGGGTGTGGTGTGGATGGGGAACACGGTGGCACTACCCTTTTTTGCGCCCTGCTTCACAGCAGGGTGTTTGTGGGAGTGTGGTGGGTGGTTGATGGCTGGAGGGGTTGAGGGAAAGCTCTTGTGCTGCTGTGCCTTCAATGACATCTACAGGCTTGAGCGCTCCTGACGGATGGCTCCAGGCTTGAGCGCTCCTGACGGATGGCTCCAGGCTTGAGCCTTGTAGGGAGAGTTAGGAACTAGGCAATATGTGAACTATTTTCTGTAGACCCTTCTATTGAGATAGTTGCCTATGCATTGTTAAGCCTTGGCGTTTAATCGGCAATGACAACTAAATACAGGAACCATACAACAATTCTGCAATGCACTTCCATCTCCCTGCTTCCCCATGTCTTCTTATTTTCCCATGATTCCGCATGCCCCTCTGCTTTTCCCCATGCCTCCTTGTTTCCCCATGCCTCCTTGTTTCCCCATGCCTCCTTGTTTCCCCGTGCCTCCTTGTTTCCCCATGCCTCCTTGTTTCCCCATGTCTCTTTGTTTCACCATCTCTCCCTGTTTCCCCATGTCTCTTTGTTTCACCATCTCTCCCTGTTTCCCCATGTCTCTTTGTTTCACCATCTCTCCTTGTTTCCCCATGTCTCTTTGTTTCACCATCTCTCTCTGTTTCCCCATGTTTCTTTGTTTCACCATCTCTCCCTGTTTCCCCATGTCTCTTTGTTTCACCATCTCTCCTTGTTTCCCCATGTCTCTTTGTTTCACCATCTCTCTCTGTTTCCCCATGTTTCTTTGTTTCACCATCTCTCCCTGTCTCCCCATGTCTCTTTGTTTCACCATCTCTCCCTGTTTCCCCATACCTCCCTCTTCCTCATGCCTCACTGGTTCTCCATGTCTCATTGTTTTCTCGTGCCTCCCTGTTTACCCTATGTTTCCCTTTCCCCATCATGTATCCATTCGTCCCCATGTCCCATTCCCACTCCCCTTTTCCCCATGTCCTTCTGTATCCCCATGTCTCCTTGTTGTCTTCCTTTTACCCCTTGTCCCGTTTCCACATGCCTCTGATTCCCCATGCCTCCCGGATTCACCATGTCTCTTTTTTTTTTTTCCCACGTGCCTCCCTGTTTCTCCATGATCTCCCTGTTTCCCTATGCCTCCCTTCCCTATGTCTCCAAGCCTCCCTGTTTCTCCATGATCTCCCTGTTTCCCTATGCCTCCCTTCCCTATGTCTCCCTGTTTCACTGTTTCGCCATACCTCACTGCTTCACCATATCTACTGTTTCACCATGCCTCAATGTTTCACGTACCTCAATGTTTCACCGTACCTCACTGTTTCACCGTACCTCACTGCTTCACCATACCTCACTGTTTCACCATACCTCACTGTTTCACCGTACCTCAATGTTTCACCATACCTCACTGTTTCACCATACCTCACTGTTTCACCATACCTCACTGCTTCACCGTACCTCACTGTTTCACCATTCCTCACTGTTTCACCGTACCTCACTGTTTCACCATACCTCTCTGTTTCACCATACCTCACTGTTTCACCGTACCTCACTGTTTCACCATACCTCACTGTTTCACCGTACCTCACTGTTTCACCATACCTCACTGCTTCACCATACCTCTCTGTTTCACCATACCTCAATGTTTCACCATACCTCACTGTTTCACCATACCTTACTGTTTCACCATACCTCACTGTTTCACCGTACCTCACTGTTTCACCATATCTACTGTTTCACCGTACCTCACTGTTTCACCATACCTCACTGCTTCACCATACCTCTCTGTTTCACCATACCTCAATGTTTCACCATACCTCAATGTTTCACCATACCTCACTGTTTCACCATACCTCACTGTTTCACCATACCTCACTGTTTCACCATATCTACTCTTTCACCATACCTTACTGTTTCACCGTACCTCACTGTTTCACTATGCCTCACTGTTTCACCATACCTCACTGTTACACCATACCTCACTGTTTCACCGTACCTCACTGTTTCACCGTACCTCACTGTTTCACCAAACCTCAATTTTTCACCATACCTCACTATTTCACCGTACCTCACTGTTTCACCATACCTCACTGTTTCACCATATCTACTGTTTCACCGTACCTCACTATTTCAGCATACCTCACTGTTTCACCATATCTACTGTTTCACCGTACCTCACTGTTTCACCATACCTCACTGTTTCACCATACCTCACTGTTTCACCATACCTCTCTGTTTCACCATACCTCAATGTTTCACCATACCTCACTGTTTCACCGTACCTCACTGTTTCACCATACCTCACTGTTTCACCATACTTCACTGTTTCACCATACCTCACTGTTTCACCATACCTCACTATTTTACCATAGCTCACTGTTTCACCATACCTCACTGTTTCACCATACCTCACTGTTTCACCGTACTTCCTATTCCGTTTCACCATACCTCCTCGTTTCCCCATGCCTCCATGTTTCCCCATGCCTCCAGATTTCCCTATTTTCCCATTTCACTCCCTGTTTCACCATACCTCACTGTTTCACCGTGTCTCCTTGTTTTCCCATACCTCGGCGTTTTCCCATGTGTTGTATTTTCACAATACATCTTTGTTTCCCCATGTCCCATTGTTTCCCCATGTCTCCTTTTTTCCTCATGTCTCCCTTTTTCACCATGTGTCCATGGTTCACCATACTTCCTTGTTTCTGCATCCTTTTTTTATTCCCCATACCCTCCTGTTTCCCCGTGACTCTCTTTCCCCATCTATCCTGTTTCATCAATTCTCAATGTTTCCCAGTGTCCCCCTTTCACCATGTTTCTCTGTTTCCCCATGTGTCAGTGATTCTCTATGCCTCCCTTTGTCCCCATGTCCCCATGTTTCCCCATTTCTTCATGTTTCGTGATGCCTCCCCGATTCCGCATGAATATCAACATCTTCGTGTTCCCCTGGTTTTGCCCATACTTCCTCTTTTTCCATGTCTCCTTGTTTTTCCATGTCTCGCTTTTTCACACTCACTCCCTGTTCACCATGTCTCTAGTTTAAAGCCTATGCCACCCGCTTCCCCCATGCCCCTCTGTTCCCCATGTCTCCCTGTTTCGAAACTTTGTAATTATCACCCTTTTCCCCATCTCTTCCCTTTTCCCCATCTCCCTGCCTGCTTCCCCCCATCCCCTGTATCATCATGATTCCCTGTTTCCCCATGCCCCGATGTTTCCCCATGCCTCCCTGTTTCCCCATGTGTTTCCCCATGCATCCTGGTTTCCCCATATTTCCATGTTACCCCATGTCTCCTTGTCCGGCCTTCTTGTTTTCCCCTGTCTTCCAATTCCCCCAAGCTTCCCCCTTTCCCCATTCTTGTCTCATACCTCCTTGTATCCCCATATTCCCTTGAATCCCCGCGTCTCTCCATTACAACATGTCCCACTGATTCACCAGGTCTGTCTGTTTCCCCGTATCTTCCTGTTTCCACATGTCCCCCGACTTCCCCAACCTTCCCCTGTTCTCCATTCCTATCTGGTTTTACCTGTTTCCTCTTGTCTCCCATCCCCCCAGGCTTCCCTCTACCTCATTCTCCTCTCTTTCCACATCCCCCCCGATTTCCCCAAGCTCCCCGTTTTCCCCATGTGTTTGTGTGTGTATGTGTATGTGTTGTACAGATTCAGCAGTCTGAATATGGAATTATAGGTTTTTTTTCCTCAACCCTCCTCAATATCGCACTGGTTGGCAACCATGCTAATTATTTAGTGACGTTGAAAAATAGGGCATAATTTATTTGACAGCATCTGTTGTCAACTGCAAAACAAAAGTCACCAATGTGTCAGAAACGGAATGATTGTTGTATTACCGTATCACCCCGGATAGTAGCGCATATGCACTAATAATAAAATCGTTTTTTTTAGGGGGTGCGCTTGTAATTGAGGAAAGCGCATAAGAGCATGCGCTTATGAAATGGAAAAAATGAAATTTGTTTGTAAGGGTACCAAATCGAAGCTCTCATTAAGGCGAATGCGCCCATCAAACGTTCACGTCGGTTTCGTGCATGAAATGCAGGCGAAAACAGCAGCGACTCGATTTCCCATCGCACAAATCCTGTCCCGGAGCAACGCATCTGCCAACAATGACTCGGAAGCTGCCGTGCGGCCCAATCCCGTTGTCATGCGTTGCTAGGCAGGGGCAGCTCATCCGATCCCTCTAGAAGGGGATCGAATATTCCCTGCCACTACAGCATGTGTGCCGCCCATTCTCATCCTCTGTGGGTTCAGGCTGTGGGGGTACCCGTCTATCATTGACGAGGACGGCGAGCCGCTTCCCCGCAGGGGTCCCGTCTGAAGTCCATTTCTTCTCATTTCTTGCTGCTTTTGATTCAGTTTAGCATGTTGCGCCCGCCAGGCTGCGAAACCATGGCTGCATTCACTGGCACCCACTTTCTCTTCAAGAAGAAGCCTAGGCCCGCCTTCCGTGTGGACGCTGACGGCTGGTATAGCCGTATCCCACCATCGCCCCCAGAGCCACCACAGCCTCCGGCGCCGCCTGCGCCGCCATCTCCTCCATGTCTTCCTGCACCTCCAGCTCCACCTGCTCCTCCGAGTCCACCCGTGTTTGCAGGCCCATAAAATCCTCCCGTGCTGACGCTCTTGCACCCGTCGGCTTTCGACGAGTACCTGTCGGAACCTGACAGCAACAAGCCCCCCGACGTCTACGTTTGAGCTCCGCCCCCGGCACCACGATGGGGCCATCCGCAAGATTGTGCGTGGGACGAATCTGCTGTGGGCGCTGAGGACGATGTGCCCGACATCGAGGCTGGCACCGAGGCCGGCACCGACACTGGCACCGACACTGGCGGCGAGGCCGGCACCGCGGCAGATGTGTTTCCCGAGGGTGCCCCGGGCGGCGAGGACGACGACGGTGTGGAGTATTAGTCGCGCGGCGGACTTCCCGAGAAACTTCCTATTCCTACGTTTCCTCCGGTTAACCGCAAGCGCCCCCACCCCTCTTCTGAGAACCGTGATGCCCGCCCCCCCTCTCCCAGGCACAAGCCCTTGCAGCATAAGCGCAACGCTTATACCGCGCAGGAGAAGCTGCAGTGGATTGGGCGCATGGATGTGGCGGTGTCGCTGCGGTCGTTGTATCGCGAGTCTGGAATCCACCGCAAATGTCTCGCGGAGTGGAAGAAAGCCAGCGCCATGCTCAAGGAAGCGCACTCAGCACGGAAGCGGATGCACGGGTGTGGGAGGGCATCATGGTACAGGCCGATGGAGCTGAAAGTCTACGCGAAGCTTCTCGAGTGGCGCCGCAAAAGAACTGCCATCTCCGTCGGTCGCCTGCAGGAGTGGTCAAAGGTGTTCATGAAGGAACTGTTCCTCGACGTGAAGTGGAAGGGCAGCCAGCGGTGGTCGGAGCGGTTTCGGAAACGGTGGAATTTGAGCGTGCACATGAAGACGAGGATTGCCCAGAAAACCGCCGAGCGTAAGTACCGAAATTTATTGAACCGTGTGCTTGTTGTAGTTTTCAACCAAAGGTATTGACTAACCGCTGCCTATTAACACTATCCGTGTGTGCGCAGACGCCGCGGAGCTGTGCCAGGATTTCTGGCAGTACGTTCGTGACAAGCGGCGTAAGCGCGGCATCGAAACCCGCTGGATTATCAACGCCGACCAGACGCCGCTGTGGCTGGAGATGCCCGCGACTACTAATTGTCAAACTATATGTGCTGCTTGTTGTGTAGGCTGTAGTGGGGTAGCCCATATAGGGTACAACACAAATTAGGGATTCTTACTTGTACCCATCCTGCTGCTAGTTCATTCATTCCTGTTCATTATTCTGACATGGTTTCAGAGCAGGTCCTAGCCTAGGACCAATTTCTTAGGGCCCACCGAGTAGTGCTACCCCACCCGTCGCGCCACTGTGATCACGTTGCCCTGCCCTGTACTGCCCTTCCCTGCCCTGCCCTACGCCGCCTGCTGCACCGCGCACTTTTTTTTGCCTACGTGCCACCTGCTGCAGAGCGCCCTGCTGAGTCGCGCGCCTGCAGCAGCGCGCCCTGCCTTGCCCGCGCGTCGAGTCGCCGCGTCGCCCTGCCCGCGCGTTGCGCCGCGCGCCCTGCCCTGCCCACGCACCGCGCTGCCGCGCGCCCTACCCTGCCCGCGCGTCACGCCACGCGCTCTGCCCTGCCAGCGCGTCGCCGTCGTTCGTCCTGCCCTGCCTGCGCGCCGCGCCGCCGTGCGGCCTGCTCTGCCTGCGCGCCCTGTCCTGCCGTGCACCTCTGCCCTGCCCGTGCGCCGCACCGCCGCGCGCCTCTGCCCTGCCCGTGCGCCTCTGCCCTGCCTTGCGCGCCTCTGCCCTGCCGTGCGCGCCTTGCCCTGCCGTGCGCGCCCTGCCCTGCCGTGCGCCCTGCCCTGCCGTGCGCCCTGCCCTGCTGTGTGCGCCACGCGCTGCTCTCTGCTGCACTACTGCTAGCGCGCTCCCCTGCCTAGCTCACTACGGCCACTCTCAATGTTCTCACTTTCGATTCGGAGGGCCGCCCGATAGAGTTCGCTGCATGGCTAGACGATTTACAGCTGTTCCTGCTGACAGACTCTAAGGACGGTACCTCGCTGTTTGACCTCACTTCTGGCACCTCGCCCGCCCCTGACGCCACAGCTGACAGTGCGACCCGCTCACAGTGGCTTTCCCGTGACGTTGTTGCTCGCCTAGCCGTTCGCAACCACCTGCCGTTAGCCGAACGCGCCCACTTTGGTCAGCATAAGACAGCGAAAGCTCTGTACGACGCTGTAGTCGCTCGTTACTCCTCCCCGGCCACTGCTGCTCTAGGCCGCCTTCTCCTGCCCTACCTGTTCCCCGACCTGTCCGCCTTTGCCATAGTAGCCGACCTAGTCACTCACCTCCGCACTAGTGACACTCGCTACCGTGCTGCGCTCCTCACCGAGTTTCTCACCAAGAACCCCCCCCCCCATGTACATCACGCTCTACTTCATAGTCACCCGCCTCCCTGACTCTCTTACTGCAGTCAGGGACCTCCTCCGAGCACTTGACCCGACCGACCTCACTGTCGACCTGCTCGAGAAGCACCTCCTAGCAGCTGAGACTAGCATAGTCGCTGTAGGCACTTCTCGTGGCACTCCTCGCACCCCCTTCTTTGAGGGGTGTTCGCCCTCCCCCCTTCTCCCCTCAATCGCCTCTGCTGCAGCTGTTGACTACCTTTGAGCTGAGGTGGTAGGAGCTGCATCTGCCCCTAGTGGGAGGCGCCGCAGCGGCAGGGGCAGGGGAGGCAGGGGAGGTGGGGGTGGCAGAGGTGGAGGCGGTGGTGGGGGCGGTGGAAGTGGTGGCGGCAGCGGTGGTGGCGGCGGTAGTGGCGGCAGTGAGGGTGGAGGCGGCGGCAGTGGGGGCGGCAGGGGTGGCACCAGCCAGAGGGGAGGCCTTGGAGGTGGCCAGCGGCAGCAGCAGCGTCAGCCCCTTTCGTCTCAGTAGCTCTATGAGTGGTTTGCTCAGCGTGGGGCGGCTGGGGGTAGTGGTCCCTGCCCGTATGTCATTCGCACAGGTGACCGCACTGGTCAGACATGCGGGAGGTCTCACACTCAGCACCGCTGCTTCTACCGCCTTACCGACGCCTTCCGCGCAGAGTTCCCCGACGCGGCTGAGCTCCCCGACTGGGCGGCACTGCTTAGGCAGAATGTTGATATCTTTGCTCTAGACTTTGATGCTACCCTATCTGCCATGTATGCATTGTCTCTTAGTGCTGAGGGTGACTGTTACCTGTGTATGCCGCCAGACCCAAGTATAGAGGCTGCTGCTCTAGGTGCTAGTGAGTATGCTGCCCTAGGTGCTGGTGAGTTTGCTCTCTCTGGTACTGTGTCTGCTGCGGCCCTGCACACCGTCACTCTTGACTCAGGTGCTTCCCGCTGTTTCTTTCGCGACAGTACCACAGTCACACCACTTACTGCACCTGTTGCTGTGTCTTTGGCTGACCCCTCTGGGGGCCCAGTCCTTGCACGTTCCTCCACTGTTCTGCCCTGTCCGGCGGTTCCGTCTGGGTCACAGTCAGGTCTCCACCTCCCCTCGTTCTCTACGAACTTGGTGAGCACAGCTATCCTCCAGGATGCGGGGGTTGACACCTTCACCCCTGGACGGCAGCGTGCGGTGATCTGTACGTGCTCCCGGACCGGTCGCCACCTGGCCACGTTCACCCGTCGGCCTGGGTTGAGTCTGTACACACTGACTACTGCGCCTCCTCAGGCAGCTGCGTCTGCGTCTGCGTCAGGTCAGCTTGCTGCCCCCTGCTCGTGTTGCGCCCTGTCGCACCAGACGCTCCTTTGGCACCACCGTCTTGGTCACCCCTCTGTGGCACGCCTCCGTGGCATGCACTCCCGTCTCCTTGTCTCTGGTCTTCTCAGGTCTCTGCCTCCCCTCCCACCCTCGCCTGCCCCTCCCTGCCTTCCCTATGTCGAGGGGCGGCAGCGCGCTGCTCCTCACTCCTCCTCGTTCCCCCCGACAGAGGCTCCTCTGCAGACTCTCCACCTGGACGTGTGGGGCCCAGACGCGTCCGTGGACAGGGCCACGAGCGGTACTTTCTGCTGGTTGTCGACGACTACTCGCGCTACACCACGGTGTTTCCCTTGCGCCGCAAGGGGGAGGTCCCTGATGTTCTGATCCCTTGGATCCGCGCTGTTCGTCTCTAGCTCCGCGAGCGGTTCGAGGAGGACCTTCCAGTCCTGCGTCTGCACTCTGACAGAGGTGGTGAGTTTTCCTCCAACCTTTTGCGGGCCTTCTGTCGTGCGGAGGGCATTCGCCAGACGTTCACGCTTCCGGCGTCTCCGCAGCAGAACGGGGTTGCTGAGCGCCGCGTTGGCTTAGTCATGGGGTCGCTCGTACCTCCATGATCCATGCGGCTGCCCCCCATTTTCTGTGGCCGTTTGCAGTCCAGTAAGCTGCGCATCAGCTCAACCTCTGGCCCCGTGTCTCCTTGCCGGAGACCTCGCCCACACTGCGTTGGACGGGGGAGGTTGGCGATGTGTCGGTGTTCCGGGTCTGGGGATGTCGAGCCTGTTAGAATCTAGTAGCAGGAAATGGATGAACTATGAAAGGGTTGGGTACAAGTATGAAACCCTAAAAGGCGCTATACCCCATATTGGCTACCCCACTACAGCCTAAACACATATAGCATATATATACTTTGACACACCCCCATAGGCAAAGTGGGGGAGAGAAAGGGGTCACAAGACCAGTCAAGAGAAGCAAAGCAAGCTCAGGGTGGATCACAACGTCACCACACACACTGAGCACAAGCAAAGGGCCACAAGGCCAGTTCACATGCAGAGGTATATATGCAACAACATCAGTACAGTGATCTCTACCTAGCAGAACAAGCATGCAGGTATATATATAGAGATCACAGTACAAGCAAAGTCTACAGCAAGTGAGGAAAAGTGTGCACAAGGCCTAACAAAGTGCGGAAACGCTGATGATCACCAGACGGAAGTGCCTTCGTGAATATATCAGCAGTGTTGGCCCGAGTGGCCACGTGAGCAAGACGAAGCAAACCACGCTGCTGCAACTCTCGAGCTAGTAAGTAACGCAGAGCGATGTGCTTCGTTCTGTGCTCCAGTCTGTGCTCCTGACACAAGGCAATGGTGGCCTTGTTGTTGGCGTACAGCACTGGAGGAGAACAAGGCCGCTCTCCCAAGTCGGTCAGCAGGTAGGTAAGCCAGCGTAACTCCTGTGCAGCCATGGCTGTGGCGTAGATCTCAGCCTCACAACTGGAACTGAGAACTGAAAACGAGCGTGTAGAACGCCAAGAAACTGAACCAGAGCCAAGGCTGAAGGTGTAACCCTGTAACGACCGCTGCGTAGCCTGGTCGTCAACCCAAGAAGCGTCAGAGTGCCCAGTGAGGACAACGTCGCTCCATCCTCCAAGCACGAACCCCATGCCCGATGTACTGCACAAGTAGCGTAGTACCTTCTTAGCAGCATCCATGTGCACCTTTCGGTGCCGACCAGGAGCCACGTAGCGAGCCAGAAGGCCAAGAGGGTACGCAAGGTCAGGACGAGTGCAAGTCATTAGGTACATGAGGCAGCCCACTAGCTCTGGGTAAGGACCACTCGGCTCTACGGACTCGTCCGAAGGTGGAGCCGAGAGCGAGTGACCTGTCGCCAGAGGAGTGGCCTGTGCCGAGGACCAGGTGAAGTTGAAGCGCTGAAGGACCTGCTGCACCATGTGTGACTGAGTCAGTGTGATGGTGCGGCGTGCTCTATCCCGGGTGATCTGCAAGCCAAGATAGCTACGCAGCTCACCCAGGTCTGTGCACGTGTGTCTCTTCTGCAGCTCCGACTTCACCAGGGCGAGAGCCTCAGTGTCAGTAGTGGCAAAGACCAAGTCGTCGACGTACACGAGGATGTAGAACGGCGGCAGCGAAGTGTCGGTGCGCAGAAACAGCGACGGGTCAGCAGTCGACGGAGCAAACCCAAGAGCCGCAAGTGTCGTCCTCAGTGTGTCGTGCCACTCACGCGGCGCCTGGCGGAGACCGTAGACTGGCCGCCGGAGGCTCCACTGGGTACCAGGAGGGAACGACCCAGTGAAGCCAGGTGGGCGGCGCAGCCAGATCTCCTCGTGCAGGCTGCCCTGTAAGAAGGCTGTGCTGAAGTCAAGAGAGTGAAGCTCGTAGTTACGCTGAGCGGCAACGTGCAGCAGCACCCGAAGAATGGTCATCTTCGGGGTGGGGGAGAAGGTCTGGAAGAAGTCGACTCCCTCCCGCTGACTGAAGCCTCGAGCAACGTAACGAGCCTTGAAGACAGGCGGAGAACCTGGCGGCCGCTTCACCCTGAAAATCCACATGCCACTGACGATGTTCGCCCCAGGAGGGGGAACCTCGTCGACGTAGGTGCCTGTGGACTTCCAGGATGCCATCTCTGCGTCCATGGCTGTCTGCCACTGAGAGGAGTACTCACCCGCGATCGCCTCAGCGTAAGAGCGCGGGGTCGGGATGTCTGGAGCATCCGGGTCTCCCTCAGGGGCAAGCAGCATGGACACGAGATGAGGCGCAGCGGCTGCAAGACACTCAAGGTCCTCCTGCCTGTCCTCTAGGACGTCCATGCTAAGAACACACTCACCCCCGACGGACGGAGGACAGACAGAATCCGACTCAGCAACCAGACTAGCGGCGTAGTCTAGACGACAGGCAGCAGCAAAGTCGACAAGCTCAGCGACTAAGGCAGACGCAGCAGCAGACTCAAACGACGGGTCAGTGACAACTTTGGCGAGCAGACGCGTGATAGTAGGGTGAGCAGCACGGGTGCGGTCAGACTCAGGCTCAGGAACGGTAGGCAGAGAAGACGCAAGAGGGGACGGCAGGGGAACACGCTGCGGAGGAGAGGAAGGACGACGGACTACGAGGTGGGTGCCGGTGACAGCCGGCTGACGCGAACGAGGAACACGACGACCGGAACGACCAGAACGGATAGGCGAGACAGGACGCGACGCAGGCTCACGACGCTCAGGAAGACCCCCTGTCTGCTCAGTGTAAGGAGAAGGAGCAGGCAGCGGTGAGCCAGGCTGTAACGGAAGACCAGTAGACAAAGGGGGACTAAGAATCTGGCGAAGCACAGAGTCAAACGGTGGCTGAGACGTCGGAGACGGTGGAGCAAAGAACAGGCGGGGCTGTGCAGTGCCACCAGCACCAGCAGCTCCAGCACCCCCAGCAGCTCCAGCAGCTCCAGAACCCTCAGTGCCAGCTCCTCCAGGACCAGCTCCACCAGCAGCAGCACCCCCAGAACTAGGGTCTCCAGCAGTAGCACCCTCAGGCTCAGCACCTCTAGCCCCAGCAGCTCCAGTACCTCCAGTACGAGCACCTCCGGGACCAGCACCACTCCCAGCTCCAGTAACGTCAGCAGAAGTACCTCCAGCGGCAGAGCCCCGAGCTCCAGAAGCACGACCCTGACGGCGACCGTACCAGTCGTGCAGCTGCTGTGAGGTGAGAGGCACACGCGGACGAAGGCGGCTACTCCAAGGAGACCGCGCAACAGCAGACTCAGAACCCTCAGCGTCAGCACCCGCAGTAGCTCCAGAACCTCCAGCGCCAGCACCCGCAGCAGCTCCAGAACCTCCAGCTCCAGCACCACCAGCAGCTCCCGAACCTCCAGCTCCAGCACCCTCAGCAGCTCCAGAACCTCCAGCAGAAACAACTCCAGTAGCAGAGTCACCAGCTCCAGCGCCTCCCGCAGCAGGGCCCCTAGCTCCAGCAGCGCGACCCTGACGGCCAGCGTACCACTCACGCAGCTGCTGTGGGGAGAGAGGGAGTCGACGAAGAGAGCGCAGTGGCGAGGCACCAGCGGAGCGACTACGCAGATGGCCGCTCCAGGGAGACTGCTCACCAGACGCCTCAGCGCCTCCAGGTGCAGCACCCCCAGACTCAGTACCCCTAGGCACAGCACCCCCAGACTCCTCACACCCAGGCTTAGCACCTCCAGTCTCCACACCCCCAGGCTCCGCACCTCCAGGCTCCGCACCCCCAGGCTCAGCACCCCCAGGCTCAGCACCCCCAGGCTCCGCACCCCCAGGCTCAGCACCCCCAGAAGCAGCACCCTGAGCAGGACCACCCTCAGCAGGACCTGAGTCACCAGTGACCTCAACCGGCGCAGTCAAGGGGGGAGGGTCTACCTGAGACACACCTGAAGGAGCAGGACCGGGAGCGGGGAGGGGGTCTACCTGGGGAGCACCTGGAGCGAGGAAGAGCGGCGGGGGGGGGAGAGGGGCAGTGCGGTAGGGGAAGAGACGGTAAAAGGGAACCGACTCCTCGAATGTGACGTCCTGAGAGGGGAAGACACGGCGCGAGGTGGCAGGGCGCGGCCGCGTCGGCTGCAGGGCGCGGCCGCGTCGGCTGGGCGCGGCCGTGTCAGAGGCAGGGCGGGGCCGCGTCGGATGCAGGGCGCGGCCGCGTCGAAGGCAGGGCGCGGCCGCGTCGAAGGAAGGGCGCGGCCGCGTCAGAGGCTGGGCGCAGCCGCGTCAGAGGCAGTGCGGGGCCGCGTCGGCTGCAGGGCGCGGCCGCGTCAGAGGCAGGGCGGGGCCGCGTTCTGGCCTGACGGGCCTGCAGGGGCGGCTCGCGGGCCTGACGGGCCTGCAGGGGCGGCTCGTGGGCCTGACGGGCCTGTAGGAGCGGCGCGTGAGCCTTACGAGCCTGCAGGGGCGGCGCGCTGGCCTTACGGGTCTGCAGGGGCGGCGCGCTGGCCTAGGGCAGCAGTAGGCAGCGCGAGGGATGCAGGACGGCGCGCGCAGCGCAGCACGTCACAAGGCAGGGCAAGCAGGCAGGCAAGCAGGTGCAGTACAACACGTGGGGTAGCGCGGTAACCGCAACGGTAGGTGGGCCCGAAAAAAAGACTGTCCTACGGACCTAGTGATCTGAAACCATGTTAGAATCTAGTAGCAGGAAATGGATGAACTATGAAAGGGTTGGGTACAAGTATGAAACCCTAAAAGGGGCTGTACCCCATATTGGCTACCCCACTACAGCCTAAACACATATAGCATATATATACTTTGACAGAGCCTTTGTCCGCGATACGTCCGCGGACAAGCTCTTCTCCCGCGCCGTTCCCTGTGTCTTCCTTGGCTTTGTCCCTGACGCGCCTGGCTGGCAGTTCTACCACCCCACCTCGCGCCGTGTCCTGCCCTCTCAGGACGTCACGTTTGACGAGTCGGTTCCCTTTTACCGTCTCTTCCCCTACCGCACTGCCCCTCTCCCTCCTCCGCCGCTCTTTCTAGTGCCAGGTCCTCCTCCGGTAGACCCCCCCCTCCTCAGGGTCCTGCTCCCTCAGGTGTGTCCCAGGTAGATCCTGTCGAGCCTGTCGAGGTAGCTGTCGACTCTGGTGCTGCTAGAGGTGGTACGTCTGGGGGTGCTAAGCCTGCGGGTGCGGGGCCTGGGGGTGCTGAGCTTGAGCGTGCTGAGCCTGGGGGTGCTGAGCCTAGGGGTGCTGAGTCTGAGGGTGCGGAGCCTGGGGGTGCTGAGCCTGGGGGTGCTGAGTCTGAGGGTGCGGAGCCTGGGGGTGCTGAGCCTGCGGGTGCGGAGCCTGGGGGTACTGAGCCTGAGCGTGCGGAGCTTGGAGGTGCTGAGCCTAGGGGTGCTGAGCCCGAGTGTGCTAAGCGTGGAGGCCCTTCGGGTGCCTTGTCGCGGCCGGAGTCTCTCTCTCCACTGTAGCTGCGCGAGTGGTTTGCTCGGCGTTGGAGCCCCCGGAGTGGTGCTGCTGGAGCTGGAGCTGCTGGAGGTGCTGGTGCTGCTGGAGCGGGAGCTACCGGAGGTGCTGGAGCCACTAGTCCCGGAGGTGCTCATACTGGGGGTACTGGAGCTGCTGGGGCTGGAGGTACTACTGGAGCTTCGTGAGGTGCTACTGGAGCTGGAGCTGCTGGAGGTACTGGAGCTGCTGGAGCTAGAGGTGCTTCTGGAGCTGGAGCTGGAGTTGCTGCTGGAGCTGGAGCTGGTGGAGGTACTGGTGCTGTCGGTGCTGGTGCTGTGGGTGCTGTGCGACCGCGACCGTACTTCGTTCCACTGCTTCAGCAGGTTCTTGGTCTCCCGCCTTCTACTGACCTTGCTCCTCCCTTCCTGTGTCCACCGCCTGACCAGTCCCAGCCACAGCTCCTGCCAGCCTCTCCGCTGCCTGCTCCTTCTCCTTACACTGAGCAGCCCGGAGGTCTTACTGCGCGTCGCGAGCCTGCGTCTCCTCCTACGTCGCCTGTTCGCGCTGCTCGCACTGGTCGTCGTGTTCCGCGTCCGCGTCCTCCTCCTGTCCCCGGCACGCACCAGATGGCACTTCGTCCTTCCTCTGTTCCACTGCGTGTCCCACTGCCGTCTCCTCCTGCGTCCTCCCTTGCTGACGGTCCGAACCCGGAGTCTGACTCCCTTCGTGCTGCTAGTCCTACTGTCATGCGTCTCCTGGCCACTGTTGTCACTAACCCTTCCTCTGAGTCCACTGCTGCGTCTGCCTTAGTTGCTGAGCTTGTCGACTTTGCTGCTCGATGTCGTCTAGACTACGCCGCTAGCCTTGTTGCAGAGTCAGAGTCTGTCTGTCCTCCGTCCATCGGGGGTGAGTGTGCTCTTGGCACGGACGTCCTTGAGGACAGGCAGGAGGACTTTGAGTGCTTTGCAGCTGCTGTACCTCATCTCGTGTCCATGCTGATTGCACGTGAGGGAGACCCGAATGCACCAGACATCCCGACCCCGCGCTCTTACGCAGAGGCGATAGAAGGTCCCTACTCCTCTCAGTGGCAGTCAGCCATGGACGCAGAGATGGCATTCTGGAAGTCCACAGGCACTTACGTCGACGAGGTTCCCCCACCTGGGGCGAACATCGTCAGTGGCATGTGGATTTTCAGGGTGAAGCGGCCGCCGGGTTCTCCGCCTGTCTTCAAGGCACGTTACGTTGCACGAGGCTTCAGTCAGCGACAGGGAGTTGACTTCTTCAAGACCTTCTCCCCTACCCCAAAGATGACCACTCTTCGGGTGCTGTTGCACGTCGCCCCTCAGCGTGACTACGAGCTTCACTCTCTTGACTTCAGCACAGCTTTCTTACAGGGCAGCCTGCACGAGGAGATCTGGCTGCGCCGCCCACCTGGCTTCACTGGGTCGTTCCCTCCTGGTACCCAGTGGAGCCTCCGGCGGCCAGTCTACGGTCTCCGCCAGGCACCTCGCGAGTGGCACGACACATTGAGGACGACCCTTGCGGCTCTTGGCTTTGCTCCCTCTACTGCTGACCCGTTGCTGTTTCTACGCACCGACACTTTGCTGCCGCCGTTCTACATCGTCATGTACGTCGACGACTTGGTTTTTGCCACTGCTGACACTGAGGAACTGACTCTAGTGAAGTCGGAGCTGCAGAAGAGACACACGTGCACAGACCTAGGTGAGCTGCGCAGCTATCTTGGCTTGCAGATCACCCGGGACAGAGCACGGCGCACCATTACCTTGACTCAGTCACACATGGTGCAGCAGGTCCTTCAGCGCTTCGACTTCCAGTACTCCTCGCCACAGTCCACTCCTGTGCCTATCGATCACTCGCTCTCAGCTCTGCCTTCGAATGAGTCCGTAGAGCCGAGTGGCCCGTATCCAGAGCTTGTGGGCTGCCTCATGTACCTGATGACCTGCACTCGACCTGACCTTGCTTACCCTCTTAGCATCCTGGCGCGCTACGTTGCGCCCGGGAGACACCGACCAGAGCACTGGAATGCCGCTAAGAGGGTGATGCGCTACTCGTGCAGTACGTCGGGCATGGGGCTCGTGCTTGGAGGACGGAGTCGAGTTGTCCTCACTGGTCACGCAGACGCTTCTTGGGTTGACGACTTGGCTACTCAGCGGTCGTCACAGGGTTACACCTTCAGCCTTGGCTCCGGTTCTGTTTCGTGGCGGGAGCACAGACTGGAGCACAGGACGAAGCACATCGCCCTGCGTTACTTCTTGGCTCGAGAGTTGCAGCAACGTGGTCAGCTTTGTCTTTCTTACGTGGCCTCTCGGGCCAACACTGCTGATATCTTCACCAAGGCCTCACTTGCTCACTTCTTGACTTTGCTTGTACTGTGGTCTATATACTTGTACTTGCTTGCTTACACTTGCTAGGTTGTGATCACTGTACTGTTTGTTCTCCTTTATATATAACTCTGCATGTGAACTGGCCTTGTGGTCATTTGCTTGTGCTCAGAATGTGTGGTGACTTCGTGATCCACCCTGAGCTTGCTTAGCCTTTCTTGACTGGTCTTGTGACCTCTTGTTCTCCCCCACTTTGTCTATGGGGGTGTGTCAAACTATATGTGCTGCTTGTTGTGTAGGCTATAGTGGGGTAGCCCATATAGGGTACAACACAAATTAGGGTTTCCTACTTGTACCCATCCTGCTGTTAGTTCATTCATTCTTGTTCATTATTCTGACCCTAATGTGGACGAGACGGGCGTTCGCTCAGTGCCCATCAGGAGCGGGGGGTACCAGAAGGAACGTGTGACCGTGATGCTGGCGTGCATGGCCGACGGTGAGAAGCTCAAGCCGTGGGTCTTTTTCAAGCGTAAGACGGTGTCGAAGGGTGACTTCAAGTGCAAGACGGTGCCGAAGGGTGACTTCCAACACGTTGGTCCCGTGATGTTTGGTTTTACTGTCGTGATATTAACGCCTGTTTCTTTACTGTCTGTCATATCGCAGATGTTGTCGTGGCGGTGCACCCGAACGGCTGGATGGACGCGAACGGCGTCATGCGCTGGCTCGAGGAGTGCGTCAAGCCCTTCATCCGGCCTCGGTTCGGCAGGCAGGCGAGGAGTGCCATGGTCGTCCTGGATTCTTACCGCGGTCATCTCACGGAAGAAGTGAAGCAGAAGTTCGTCGACCTCGACATCGTTCCGGCGGTGATCCCGTCGGGCTGTACGGCGGAGGTACAGCCCCTCAACGTCTCGATCAACAAGTCCTTCAAAGCATCCATCCGCCAGCAGTACCAGACCTGGTTTGAAGAGGAGGGCCAGGAGCGGCTGACGTCTGCAGGTAAGAACCCCACCGTGGCTGGTTAGATGGCTGATTCTTTTCCCCTTGTACCGTATCTTGTGCTAACACCATCTCCCCCACTCTGACTTGTGGTGCAGGGAACATCAAGAAGCCGCCCCCTGCGGTGGTGCTCAGGTGGATCTCACGGGCCTGGAAGGCCGTGCCACCAGAGCTTATCAAGAAGGCGTTTCTCACTTGTGGCATGAGAAACGCTCTTGACGGCAGTGAGGACAACCTTGCTATGGCACACAGGCAGAGCCAGCTGACCCACGAGGTCGACGTCGATGACGAAATTATCGCCAATGGCTTCTTCGGCAACAATTGCGAGGAGCCGGAATCTGACAACGAGTAGATTTCTAGTTAGGAATGTAAATCTTGATGTGTAATGAGATAGTGGTAGAGAGGCATGTGTAAAAATCATGTTCGTGTAGGTACAAATGTTTCGTTTAAAAAAATAGTGAAATGGTTACCCCCTGGGGGGAAGGGATGCACTTATAAAAAGTACAGGCATTCTAGGGGGTGCGCTTATAATTGAGGACCGGCCATAAGCGCATGACTCCAGATAGAAGCGTCGGCGCCTTTAATCAGGCGGCGCTACTATCCGGGGTGATACGGTACTGTGAGTTGGGGTACATATACCTAACCCTAACAACTGTACCCCACATGACATGCCTCACTACAGGCTATAACATTTGACACACCCCCATAGCCTAAATGAGGGGTCATGCAACAGCCAAATTGTACGGTCACAAGCTCAGGGTGGATCACAACGTCACCACACAGTCCGAGCACAAACAAGAGGCCACAAGGCCAATCCAAGAGTTCAGAGGTATATGCAAAGCGTACAAACAAAGCAAGCAGAGAACACAAGTCTACACAAGACGATAACCTGTGTCAACAAGACCTAACTGCACACAACACCTGTGGTGGTCACAAGGTAGAAGGACCTTGGTGAAGATGTCTGCAGTGTTGGCCTCGGACTCCACAAAGTCCAAACGAGCCTGTCCACACCTCTGCAACTCTCGAAGAAGAAAGTACATGACGCTAATGTGCTTCACTCTGCTCTCCAGTCGAGGCTCTCGACACAGGAGAATCATCGCCTTGTTGTCTGTGAATAAGGTCGATGCAGAGCTCGGCCGCTCACCAAGGTCAGTGAGCAAGAAGGTCAACCAACGCAGCTCCTCTGCAGCCATGGCTCCAGCGTAAATCTCGGCCTCAGCAGCAGAGGTCGAGACAGAGGAGGAACGAGTAGACCTCCACGACACAGCCCCAGAGCCTAGACTGAAACAGTACCCCTTCGTGGACCTGTGAGTCTTGGTGTCGTCGGCATAAGAAGAGTCACAGTGGCCAGTGAGTACGACAGGCTGTCCCCCTCCAAGCACTAGCCCCACGCTTGATGTCGTCGCTAGGAACTTTGCCACCCTCTAGCAGCTGTCCAGTGAACAGGACGGTGACTCCCTGGCGCAACAAAGCGGTCAAGGATGCTGAGAGGGAAGGCGAGGTCTGGGCGAGTACAAGTCATCAGGTGCATGAGGCAGCCCACAAGCTCTGGGTAAGGACCATTAGGCTCAAACGGCTCGTCAGGGAAGGGTCCGGTGAGTCTGTGGTCAACGGCAAGAGGAGTAGGCTGTGTAGTGGAGAACTGAAACCCGAACCGCTGAAGGACCTGCTGCACCATGTGTGACTGGGTCAGAGTGATGGTGCGAGCCGCTCTAACCCTGGTGATCTGCAGGCCAAGGTAGTGGCGCAGCTCACCAAGATCAGTGCACGTGTGTCTCCTCTGCAGTTCAGACTTCACGTCCGCGAAAGCAACAGTGTCAGCAGTGGCGCAGACCAGGTCGTCAACGTAAACCAGTACAAAGAAAGGTGTGGAGCCGCGGCGAACAAACAGCGACGAGTCGGCAGAAGACGGCTGGAAACCGAGGTCAGACAGGGAAGAGCGAAGAGTGTCGTGCCACTCACGAGGTGCCTGACGGAGACTGTAGACCGGACGTCTGAGCCTCCACTGAGTCCCAGGAGGGAAAGTGTCAGTGAAGGCAGAGGGACGACGTAGCCAGACAACCTCGTGTAGGCTACCCTGAAGGAAGGCAGTGGAGAAGTCGAGAGAGTGTAACTCATAGTCCCTCTGTGCTGCCACGGGAAGTAACACCCGAAGAGTGGTCATCTTCGAGGTAGGCGCGAAGGTCTGAAAGAAGTCAACTCCCTCACGCCGACTGAAACCTCTAGCTACATAACGCGCCTTGAAGACCGGAGGAAATCTAGGTGGCCGCTTCACCTTGAAGATCCACATGCCATCGACTACGTTCGCCCCCAGCGGGGGAACCTCGTTGACGTAGGTGCCTGTGGATCTGTAGGAGGCCACCTTTGCGTACATGGCAGCTCTCCACTGAGAGGCCCAAGGCCGTGACACTGCCTCGGTCTAAGTGCGATGAGTCGGTATGTCAAGGGCGTCGGGGTCTCCCTCAGGGGCGAGCAGCATGGCACAGAGATGAGGCTCCCTCAGTGGCGAGCAGCATGGCACAGAGATGAGGCAAGGCGGCTGCCAGGAACTCTAGCTCAAACTGCCTGTCCTCTAGGGCGTCATAGCCAAGGGCAGAATCACCACCGACGGCCAGAGGACAGGTAGGAGGAGCAGCCACGACTCGAGTGGTGTAGTCAAGTCGGCGAGCAACGACGAACTCAGTGACAGCTGCAGTAAGGGCGGAGTCGGAGGACAGAGAGGCACGAGGGTCCGTAACAAGAGATGCGAGAACAGAAGAGAGAACAGGACGGTACGTGCGGTAGTAGTCAGTGACAGGAGTAGAGAGGAAAGTAGTAAGGGCCGACTTAGGGGGAGAAAGGAAGCACAGACGGAGACGAACGAGGGGAGCTAGAACAAAACAGGACAGTACGAAGGTCAGTGACGGGATCAGGGGACGAGGGACGAGCACGAGGAGAGCAAAAAGCTCAAGTGTGAGAAAGAGGAGGGGACAACGGAGGCTTAGAACGGGGGAAAACATCCGGGGTGGAGTCAGGAGGAGGAAACGTTGGACCGTAGATAGGAGGAGAGGAGGGAGGAGGGGAGGGGAGACTAAGGGCCTGAAGGCCAGAGACAGAAGGCGTAGGCGGCCGCTGCTGCGGCTGCTGCTGCGGCTGCTGCTGCTGCTGCTGCTGCTGCGGCTCCTGCGGCTCCTGCTGCTCCTGCCGTGGCGGCTGTTGCTGCTCCTGCTGCTCCAGCTGCGGCGGCTGCTACTGCTGATGCTGCACCTCCAGCTGCTGTAGCTCCAGCTGCTGCCGCTCCAATGCTAGCCTCTCTCGCTCCAACTCCAGCTGCTCCTCACGTGCACGGCGAAGAAGGTACTACGAGCGTACCCCAACCTACCTTAGTGAAATCATCATTCCGTGCTTGACATGGTATCACCTAGGTTAGGATCCTGTGAGATCCCGTTCCTCTCGTTCACGTCCGTAGCGCCCGAGCCTGTTCCGTACCCTAGTGCCTGTTACGCCCGTACTGTCCCCTAGCGCCTATCATGCTCGTCTCTCTCGTGCCCTAGCGCTCGCTGCGCCTGCCGTCGCGTTGCCCCTGCTGTCCCGTCCCGTCGGGTTGCACCTACTGTCCCGTCGCCTCTGCTGCCCCTTTGCCCCTGCTATCCCGTCGCCCTTGCTGTCCCGTCGCACCTGCTCTCCCATCGCCCCTGCTGTCCCGTCGCCCCCGCTGTCCTGTCGCCCCTGCTGTCCCGTCGCCCCTGCTGTCCCGTCGGCCTGCTGTCCCATCGCCCCTACTGTCCCGTCGCCCATGCTGTTCCGTCGCGTCGCCCCTGCTGTCTCGTCGCGTCGCGCTGTCCCGTCCTGACGCATGCGCCGCGCCTGTCCGTCACGCCGCGTCGTGCCGTCCGTCCCGTCCTGTCCCGCCGCGTCGCGCTGTCCGTCCACGTCGCGCCGTCCGTCCCGTTCCGTCCCGCCGTGTCGCGCTGTCCGTCCGCGTCGCGCTGCTCGTCCCGTTCCGCCGCGTCGCGCCTGCCCACCTTATCCAGTCGCGTCGCGCTGCCTGTCCCGCCACGTCGCGTTAACCCTGCCCGTAGCGCCGCGCCCTTCTAGTCCCGCCGTGTCGCGCCGTACCCTGCGTCCCGTAGCACCCTAGGCCTCCAACTCTGCCAATCACGCCCTACGAAGCCGCTCTAAGTGTTTAGGGTTTCGGTAGCAGCACTCCCCACCTCTTCGCTTCCGCTATGGTGACCCCTAGGGTCCTGCGTTTTAACTCCGAGGGTAGGCTGCTCGAGTTCTCGGTCTAGCTCCTACGTGTGCGCCGCCTTTTAGAGAGTCATGTTCAGGCAGATGAGTCTCTGTGGGCGCATGCTTCCGGCGACCTTCGTAAGCCCGACGACCCTGCACCCTTAGGCGCTGACCCAAGCAGTGCAGACAGAGACCGCTATGCCCGCCAGCGTGCTGACCTGACAGCGTGGAAGTCGCGTGACGTTGCGACCTGCATCGGCCTCAGCAGCCTCCTCCCTGAGTCTGAGGAGGCCCACTTCACTCAGGTTCGCACGGCTAGTGAGTTCCTGACTGCGATCAAGGCCTGCTACGCTACTCCCACCACTGTCTCTCTTGGTCACCTGTTCCTCCCATTCCCGTTTCCTGACCTCGCCTCGTTTGAACGCCATGCTGACTTGATCGCTCACTTGCGCTCGCTCGATTCTAGCTACCGTGCTGCCTGCACTGATGCACAGCTTGCACTGCTCCCTCCCCCTATGTCGATTACTATTTATTTCATCGCCACTAGCCTCCCTAACCGTCCTGCCTCGGTTCGTGACGCGCTTATCTGAAGCACCCTAGCGAGCTCACTATCGGCATTCTTGAGTCTACCCTGAAGGACGTCGAGAGCAACCTCCGATCAGTAGCCTCCGCCTTTGGTGCTGTTCCCCCTCCGCTGTTTCACGGGTGCACTGTCCCTCAGCTGCCCACCTTTACTGCCTCCCTCGCCACTGCTGCTACTGACGTGACTGCAGCTGCTGTTGTAACTTCTTCGCGGTCTAGGGGTAGGAGTGGCAGGAGGGGCGGTCAGGGTGCGGACGGAGGCGGTGGAGGCGGCGGAGGTGGCGTGGCGAGCGATGGTGACGGGAGTACAGAGGTTGGAGGAGCCACTCGTGCAGCGGCTAGTGACTCCCCTATTGCAGCTGGTGGAGGTGACACTCGGGTTCGTCAGACACCTGCTGGTCCACCAGCTGCAGGTGCTGGAGTGGCGGCTTGGTACCTGACTCTGCGGCAGCAGTAGCAGCAACCACTCCTCTCGCAGCAGCCACAGCAGCAGCAGCGGCAGCAGTAGAATCCGGGGCAGGGGTCAAGACCGCGTCAGCCGTCGCGTGGTGCCGTCCACCTCCCTGCACCTATCTCGTTCAGACAAGTGCTCGCCGAGGCCTCCCCTATGGCCGCACCCACCCACCAGGTCAGTGCTTTGCTCAGCTCACTAACAGACTTCGTGCGGCCTACAGCGTTGGCGGCCCTGCCCCTGACTTGCTTCCCCTTGTTCAGATGTACGGCCCTGCCCCTGACTGCCTTCCCCTTGTTCACCAGGTAGCTGTGTCTGGTCAGGTTCCGGTGTCTGGTCCAGTTGCTGCGTCTTGCTCCTACCCGTTGCTTGCTCACCCCACCGTTCTGTGACACCACCGCATGGGGCACCTGTCCAACCCTCGCCTGCGCACTATGTCTAGTCAGCGTATTCTCTTAGGCCTCCCGCGTGTCTTGCCGTCGCTGCCGCCTTCGCTTGCACCACCTTGCGGTCCCTGCGTCGAGGGTCGGCTGCGCGCCACCCACTCCTCCTCCCTTCGTACGGCCACTAGCAGCTGCAGGAGCAATTAGAGCAGCAGCAGCCGTTGCTGGAGGAGCTGCAGCTGCTGCAGCAGGAGCAGCAGCAGGTGCCGCCGCAGCAGGAGCAGCAGCAGCAGCCGCCGCAGCAGGAGCAACTGCAGCAGCAGCAGATGCCGCCACCTCCGCCTCCTGTCTCTAGCCTTCGGGCCCTCGGTCTCCCCTCTCCCTCTCCTCCTGTCTATAGTCCCACGTTTCCTCCTCCTGACCCCACCCAGCTGATTTCGCCTGTTCTCAGCCTCCGTTGTCCCCTTCTCTTTCTCACGCTTGGACTTCTCGCTCTCCTCGTGCTCGTCCCTCGTCCCCTGTCCATGTCACTGACCTTCGTACTATCCTATTTCGCCCTAGTCCGCCTCGTTCATCTCCGTCTTTGCTTCCTTCTCCTCCTGAGTCGGCCCTCACTGCTTCCCTCTCTACTCATGTCACTGACTACTACCGCACGTACCGACCTGTTCTCTCTCGTGTTCTCCCCTCTCTTGTTACGGACCCTCGTGCCTCTCTGTCTCCGCCCTTACTGCCGCCGTCACTGAGTTCGCAACAACTCGCCGCCTTGACTACGCCACTTGTCTCGTGGCTACTCCTCCTACCAGTCCTCTGGCCGTCGGGGGTGAGTCTGCCCTTGGCTGTGACGCCCTAGAGGACAAGCAGTTTGAGCTGGAGTTCCTGGCAGCCGCTTCCCCTCATCTTTGTGCCATGTTGCTCGCCCCTGAGGGAGACCCTGACGCTCTTGACATACCAACTCCTCGCACTTACGCCGAGGCAGTGTCAGGACCTTAGGCCTCTCAGTGGAGAGCTGCCATGGAAGCACAGATGGCCTCCTACATATCCACAGGCACCTACGTCGACGAGGTTCCCCCCCCTGGGGCAAACGTAGTCGATGGCATGTGGATCTTCAGGGTGAAGCGGCCACCGGGATCTCCTCTAGTTTTCAAGGCGCGCTATGTGGCTAGAGGTTTCAGTCAGCGCGAGGGAGTTGACTTCTTTCAGACCTTTGCGCCTACCCCGAAAATGACCACTCTTCGTGTGTTACTGCATGTAGCAGCACAAAGAGACTACGAGCTACACTCTCTCGACTTCCCCACGGCCTTCCTTCAGGGTAGCCTAAACGAGGAGGTCTGGTTGCGTCGTCCCTCTACCTTCACTGGCACTTTCCCTCCTGGGACCCAGTGGAGGCTGAGGCGACCGGTCTACGGTCTCCGTCAGGCTCCTCGTGAGTGGCACGACACCCTTCGTTCTACCTTGTCTGACCTCGGTTTTAAGCCGTCTTCTGCCAACCCGTTGCTGTTTGTTCGTCGTGGCTCCACACCGTTCTTTGTACTGGTCTACGTCGACGATCTGGTTTTCGCCACTGCTTACAGGGTTGCTTTGGCTGACGTGAAGCGCGAACTGCATAAGAGACACACGTGCACTGACCTTGGTGAGTTGTGCCACTACCTTGGCCTGCAAATCACTAGGGACAGAGCCGGTCGCACCATTACACTCTCATAGTCACACATGGTGCAGCACGTCCTTCAGCGATTTGGACTTCAACACTCCACAGACTCACCGGACCCTTTCTTAACGAGCCGTTTGAGCCTAGTGGTCCCTACACAAAGCTTGTGGGCTGCCTAATGTACCTGATGACTTGTACTCGCCCGGACCTCGCCTTCCCTCTTGGCATCCTTGCTCGCTTTGTTGTGCCAGGGAGACACCGTCTAGTTCACTGGCTGCGGTGAGGGTGGCGAAGTACCTAGCGACGACATCAGTCATGGGGCTGGTTCTTGGAGGGAGACAGTCTGTCGTACTTACTGGACATTGTGACTCTTCTTACGCTGACAACGCCGAGACTCACAGGTCTACTCAGCCGTACTGCTTCAGCCTGGGTTCTGGAGCTGTTTCGTGGAGGTCCACTCATTCTTCCTCGGTCTCGACCTCTACCGCTAAGGCTGAGATCTACGCTGGAGCCATGGCTGCACAGGAGCTACGTTGGTTGACTTTCTTGCTGAACGACCTTGGTGAGCGGCCGAGCTCTTCACCGACCTTGTTCACTGACAACAAGGCGTCGATTCTCCTGTGTCGAGAGCCGCGACTGGAGAGCAGAGTGAAGCACATCAATGTCAGGTACTTTCTTCTGCAAGAGTTGCAGAGGCGTGGACAGGCTCGCTTGGACTTTGTGGAGTCCGAGGCCAACATTGCAGACATCTTCACCAAGGCCCTTCCGCCTTGTGACCACCAGAGGTGTTGTGAGCAGTTAGGTCTCGTTGATACAAGTTCTCGCCTTGCGTAGACTTGAGTTCTATGCTTGCTTTGTTTGTACGCTTTGTATATACCTCAGTGAACTTTTGAACTGACCTTGTGGCTCGTTTGCTTGTGCTCAGAGTGTGTGGTGATATTGTGATCCACCCTGAGCTTTTGGCTTTGTGACTAGTCTTGTGACCGTACGTTGTTGGTTTTGCTTGACACATGGGGGTGTGTCAGATGTTATAGTCTTGGTGATGTGTGTCGTATGGGGTACAAAAGTTAGGGTTAGGTTTATGTACCCCAACAAACTTTAATGAAATCATCATTCCGTTCTTGACAATCACACATGTAGAATAGGCTATACTTTTTTTCTACATAGAACAAACAACTCAAAACCCTTGAGGAACAAAACTGTATATGTTTTTTGCCAAGAAAAAATATGCGCATCGAGTCCGCGTCGCTACAGAAAGCGTTTTCTTTCAATGTAAGCACACCTTCCTCTCATTCGCCCCTTTCCCCCTCCAAATTGTCGGGCTAAGACCTTGAGTGATGTTGTATTGCGGCAGCGTGCTTTGTGAACTGTTGAATCAGCTTGCACTAGTGTGAGAGAGCAAGAGATTGATTATAGCAAAGTAATACAAGCTTTTATACGATTACAAGGAATATGAAAAGATGCAACCAACTGTTTTGCTGTTGCTGTTGCGGTTCAATACAGCAACGACACGACTCGGGAAACTGCTCAATACCGAGTCAGCTGTTTATCCTTGCTGTCGCGCTGCCTTTCGTCAAGTCAAAGGTCGGCGACCTTTGACCTTCGCATAACCTCTGGCTGTTACTTTCTGTCAACCTCCTCGGTTGACTCGCCATTGCTTCGCTGTAATTCGCCTCATTTGTAGTTCCATGTTTCGACACAACAGGAGCGTTAATTAATTGTTTCCAACACCCCCCTTTGCTTCTGGAGTGAGTCGCCGGTGACGTGGGCTTGTCCAGTCAGCAACATGCAGTACTCGAACTTCTGCTTTCCGAGTTTCTTGGTCAAATAATCAGCTGCCATTTCGGAATTGGGGCAGTAGGACAGCTCGAGTCTCCCCTTCTCGATCTCGTCCTTCACGAAGAAATATCGCAGGGCGATGTGCTTCGTTCGATTCGTGAACCCGCTCTTGTTCGCTATGCGGATTGCTGATTGGTTGTCGCAAAATAGGGAGAAGCTGGGTAACTGAGCCAGCTTCGCTTCTTCCAATAGTTCGCGGAGGAACAGTCCTTCCTTGGTGGCTGACCAGAGTGCGATATATTCTGCTTCAGCTGAGGAGAGAGCAATTAGCTCTTGCTTGCTCAACTGCCACGAGATGGGGCCGATAGGCTCGAGTCGGTAGATGTAGCCAGTGCGTGATCGCTTATTGTCAGAGTCGTTGGCGTGGTCAGCATCCACGTAACCGATTAGCTTGGGTGTTGTAGTTCCGGTTTTGTGGTAGGTCAGGCCGATCGTCAGGGTGCTGACGAGGTATTGGAGTGCGCGGTCGAGCTCCGCCATGTGCTCAGCTTCAGGCTTCTTGAGGTAGGTGGCGAGTTGGCTCGCTGAGTATGATAGATCCGGTCGGCAGGTAACGGCTGCAAGAGTACGCATCCTAGTTTTCGTTGGTAGTCACGAATGATGGCGGGTTTGAGCAGAGTGGTCTTTTCTTCGCGACTTCCATCGGTGTAGCGGTATGGTGTGGTGATGGCGGTTGGAGTTAGTCCGAAGCGCTTGGCGATGGTGTCGGCGTATTTTGCGGCGCCGAGGTAGAATGCGTTTTCCCCGTCTTGTATGTTGAGTCCCAGGTATTGTGTCACCGTAGACGAGACGGTGAGCGTGAGGTCCCGCTGCAACTCCCCTTTGAACCAGGTTGTGATGCCGTCGGTTGAGCCGATGTAGAGCAAGTCGTCCACGTAGACGATGAGTAAGATGTAGTCAGCCCCCTTCGTAAGTGGGTACATTCCTTGGTCGTGTGGCAATTGGTGGAATCCGATGCGAATTAGCCGAGCGTGTAGGTACTGCTGCCACAGCCTCGGAGCTTGCTTGATGCCGTATAAGGACTCCAGCAATTGGCAGACTTGGTTGGGGTCTGCGTTAGAGCCGTGTGGTTGCTTGACGAAGATCTCAGCGTCGATGGGAGCGTAAAGAAAAGTGTTGGCGACGTTGATTTGTCGGAGCTTCTTCCGCTTCATGGCGGCTATCGCAAGGAGAATTCTGAGTGATGTGTGCCGACTGACTGGCGCAAAAGTCTCGGTGAAGTCTCGTCCGTGCTCTTGGTCGAAGCCACGCACGACCCATCGTGCTTTGAACTTGTCAATGGTTCCGTCGGCTTTTGTCTTTACGCGGGAGACCCATTTTCTGTAGGAATGGTCTGTTGATGCCGATGTTGTCTCTGCTGCTGCCGATGTTGTCTCTGCTGCTGCCGATGTTGTCTCTGTTGCTTCCGATGTTGTCTCTGCTTCTGTTGTTGTTTGTCGAATTGTTGCTAATGCTCTCGTTCGTTCTGCTTCAGGTATAGTGTGTGAGTACCAGAAGCCTTCAGGAGTGAATTCGGGGTCGAGATATGGCGAATGTGTCCAAGAGGTGAAGTTGACGATTCCGTCGCTGTCGCCGGTGCCTTGATCTGGAACGAAGTCGAGGACGAAAACGATGTTTGTTGTGCCTTGTGTAGGTTTTGTCGTCGATGATGTTGAGGACTGTACTTGACTGATGGGATGCGCCTGTGTAGAAGCTACTTGACTGTTTGAAGGCCGAAGTTGACGTTGCGGCGGGGTTGACTGCTGCTGATTCGGGCAGTGAGTTCGAGGGTGTCCTGGCGTCTTGCAGAGATGGCAGAACGGCGGTACGTATTGTTGAGCTTGATGTTTGTTCTGTCGATTGTTGTTGTTGTTGTTGTAGCGCCGTTGAGTGTGAAACGCGAACTCAGGTACTGGCGCTCTTTTCTTGTGTCGTTCTTCGTCTAGGTCCATGTCCTGCTGCTTAGCATGTATCTCAGCGCAGAGGGCTGCTTCGGAGATCTTTCCGAGGGCTCGAAGGATGGCTCAAGTGGAGCGCCAATGAGGACCGAGGCCAGTGATGACAACTGTAACGAAGGATTCTTCATATATCAATCCACCGCATAGAAGGAGTCTATCGCGTAGTCCGCGGTAACGGTTGATATACGCCATACCCTTTTCGCCTGGTTTCATTTCCACTGTTGTCAGTTGTGCCATGAGACGACTCCGATTAATGCTCTCTGTTGCCTGATACAGGTTCTTCAAGTGGTTGTACGCGAGCTCGGCGGAGTTGCCATATTCACGATAAGACCGGATATTCTGCTGCTCGTTCGGCATTATGTTTCGTAGCAAGATTGTGTATGCCATCAGCGACTGATATGTATACTGCTTCTTGTCGTATTGTGTTCCGTTTGCTGGGTATGGCATGGAGCCGTCGAAGAATCCAAAAATTTGCGCGCCCTCCATCATCAGCTCGAACTCGAATGACCAGGTATTAAAATCTTTGCCGTCGAATGGTGTTGATGTCTGCAGTTTCAGAACGTGTGCAAACTGCGACTGTACTTGAAGCGCGTCCAGTGTCTTCTCTTGTCCAAGTGGAGGCTGATATGGCATGAAGATGATGGGGCCGCGTTGAGGCTCGTATGGAGCAAAGGTAGGTTACTGCTGATTTCCGTGCGCATAGGATGAGCCGTCAAGACTCATGGGTGTAACGCCATTGTTGTTGTCGCTGTTGTTTGATTGCGTAGGTGCCGTTTGCTGGTGTTGCTCGTAGAACGACATGAAGGAGAAGAACTTTTCCATCATGCTTGGGTCAATGGCGGTTGCCTGGTTCGCAGGAGTTTCAGTAGATTCAGCAGCTGGTCTTGTTACTGTACTATTGAAATTAGTTTCTTATATAAACTGCTTGTAGTAGTGGTTAGTGTAGTGTTACATTGGTGGTGCACCTCATTCCCTTGTCCCTTACACTATATCTTGTATCTTGCTCATTAGTGAATCACCTTCTCTCCTTTGGCAACTCTCTCGACATTCTCCTTCAACCCTAAAACCTAAGCACCTAAGCTACTCTAGCCATGGCTCCTAAGCCTAACTTACTTTAGCTTTTAACATGCTATCAGAGCGTCTACGCTCCTGGCCTGTGGGCCCACCTGCTTCCGCTGCTGTACTATCTGTCGCGCGCCCCGTGATGCGCGACGTTTTTTTTCTTCCCGCCACGCACTCGAGGCGCGTGGCGGTTATCTGCCCGCCACGCGCTTGGGGCACGTGGCGCTTTCCTGCCCGCCGCGCGCCCGGTTTCACGCTCCGTCGCGGCGCCCCCGGGGACCAACGCGCCGCCCCCGTCGTTCGTCGCAGCGCCCCCGGGGACCAGCGCGCCGCCCCCGTCGTTCGTCGCGGCGCCCCCGGGGACTAGTGCCGCCCGCGTCGTCCGTCGCGGCGCCCCCGGGGACCCGCGCGACGCCCCCTCCCCCTCCCCCCTCCCCCCCCCCCCCCCCCCCCCCCCCTCGTCGCCCGTCGCGGCGCCCCCGGGGACCCGCGCGTCGTCCCCCGTCGCTCCGGTCCCCAGAGGGCCAGTTGCTCTTGCAGGCGAGTAGGGCCAGTTACGCCGTTTGCGACCAGTGCCAGCAGCTTCAGTGGCCGCCCACCTCCTCTCCTCTCCATTTTCCTCCTCCTCCTCCTCACTTACCCTCTCCTACTCAGCGGTGGGAGTGGTGGCAGCCGTCGTCGCAGTCACGGTGCAGCTCTTCCGTTGGGAGTCTCTGGAGGTGGCCTAGTGCAGCTGCAGCGGCGTCCGCTTGAGCCCCTTACACCCCAGGAGCTTCGTGAGTGGTTTGCTCAGCGTTGGGCGTCTCAGCGTAGTGGCCATAGTGGCAGTCACGGTGTAGCTCCTCCGTTGGGAGTTTCTGGAGGTCGCCTAGTGCAGCTGCAGCGGCGTCCGCGTGAGCCCCTTACCACCCAGGAGCTTCGTGAGTGGTTTGCTCAGCGTTGGGCGTCTCAGCGTAGTCGCCGTCGTGGCAGTCGCGGTGCAGCTCCTCCGTTGGGAGTTTCCGGGAGGTGGCCTGGTGCAGCTGCAGCGGCGCCCGCGTGAGCCCCTTACACCCCAGGAGCTTCGTGAGTGGTTTGCTCAGCGTTGGGCGGCTCAGCGTCGTGCTCAGAGTGACTGTTACCTGTGTGTGCCGCCAGACCCAGGTATAGAGGTTCCTGCTCTCGGTACTAGTGAGGTTGCCGCTCTCGGTGCTAGGGAGTCTACTGTCTCAGGTGCTGGTGAGTATGCACTCTCAGGAGCTTGTGAGTCTGCTCTCTCAGGTACTGCGCCTGCTGCGGCCTTGCACACCTTCACGCTTGACTCAGGTGCTTCCCGCTGTTTGTTTCACGACAGTACCACAGTCACTCCCCTCCCTGCACCTGTCCCTGTCTCACTGGCTGACCCCTCTGGGGGCCCAGTGCTAGCACGGTCCACTACTGTGCTTCCGTGTCCGGCGCTCCCGTCTGGTGAGCTGTCTGGTCTCCACCTCCCCTCGTTCTCTACGAACCTGGTGAGCAATGCCGTCCTTCAGGATCATTGGGTTGACACCTTCACTCCTGGAGGACAGCGTGTGGCAATCTGCACATGCTCTCGGATAGGCCGTCACCTGGCCACGTTCACACGTGCGCCTAGGTCCAGTCTGTACACCCTCACCACTACGTCGCGCTACACCCCTTTGTCTCCTCAGCTGTACGCGTCTGCTCAGGTAGCTACCCAGTGTGAGTGTCGTCGCCTGTCGCACCAGACCCTCTTTTGGCACCACCGCCTTGGTCACCCCTCCATGCCTCGCCTTCGTGGCATGCACTCTCGCCGCCTGGTCTCTGGTCTTCCTCGGTGTCTGCCCTCCCTCCCTCCCTCGCCTGCGCCGCCCTGCATTCCTTGCGTCGAGGGGCGGCAGCGCGCCGCTCCTCACTCCTCCTCGTTTCCTCCCACAGAGGTTACGCTGCAGACTCTCCACCTGGACGTGTGGGGCCCAGCCCGCGTCCGTGGACAGGGCCACGAGCGATACTTCCTGCTGGTAGTCGACGACTACACGCTTTACACCACGGTCTTCCCCTTGCAGCGCAAGGGGGAGGTCTCTGATGTTTTGATCCCTTGGATCCGCGCTGTTCGTCTCCAGCTCCGCGAGCGGTTCCACTCGGACTTTCTTGTCCTGCGTCTGCACTCCGACAGAGGTGGTGAGTTTACCTCCGACCTCTTGCGAGCCTACTGTGAGGAGCATGGCATCCGCCAGACGTTCACGCTTCCGGCCTCTCCACAGCAGAATGGGGTTGCTGAGCGCCGCATTGGCTTAGTCATGGAGGTCGCTCGTACCTCCATGATCCATGCGGCTGCCCCCCATTTTCTGTGGCCGTTTGCGGTCCGGTACGCCGCGCATCAGCTCAACCTCTGGCCCCGTGTCTCCGTGCCGGAGACTTTGCCCACACTGCGCTGGACGGGGGAGGTTGGCGATGCGTCGCGTTTCCGAGTCTGGGATGCCCGTGCCTTTGTCCGCGATACCACTGCGGACAAGCTCTCCCCTCGCGCCATTCCCTGCGTCTTCCTTGGCTTTGTCCCTGACGCGCTTGGCTGGCAGTTTTACGACCCCGCCTCGCGCCGTGTCTTTCCGTCTTAGGACGTAACCTTTGACGAGTCAGTCCCCTTTTACCGTCTCTTTCCCTACCGCACTGCCCCTCGCCCCCCCCCCCCCCCCGCCGCTCTTTCTCGCTCCAGGTCCTCCCCAGGTAGACCCCCTTCCCGCGCCAGGTCCAGCTTCTTCAGGTGTTTCTCAGGTAGACCCTCCCGTGCCTGCGCCTGTTGAGGTCACTGGTGACTCAGGTCCTGCTGGGGGTGGTCCTGCTCGGGGTGCTGTCTCTGAGGGTGCTGAGCCTGGGGGTGGGGAGCCTGAGCGTGAGGAGCCTGGGGGTGCTGAGCCTGGGGGTGCGGAGCCTGTGCGTGAGGAGCCTGGGGGTGCTGAGCCTGGGGGTACGGAGCCTGGGGGTGCTGAGCCTGAGCGTGAGGAGCCTGGAGGTGCTGAGCCTGAGCGTGAGGAGGCTGGAGGTACTACGCCTGGGGGTGCTGCGTCTGGGGGTGCTGAGCCTGAGCATGAGGAGCCTGGGGGTGCTGAGTATGGGGGTGCGGCGCCTGAGGGTACTGAGACTGCTGGTGCGCGGTCTCCTTGGAGAGGCCGCCTTCGTCCGCGTGCGCCTCTCTCCCCTCAGCAGCTGCACGAGTGGTACGCTAGTCGTCAAGGTTGCGCTGATGGAGCTCAGGGCTCTGCAGCTGGGAGTGGTGCTGGTACTTTGTCTACAGGAGGTGCTGGAGTCGCTGGTTCCGGAGGTGCTCGTACTGGAGGTACTGGAGCTGCTGGGGCTGGCGGTGCTGAGTCTGGGGGTGCTGCTGCTCGAGACCCTAGGGCTGGAGGTGCCGGTTCTGGAGGTACTGCTGCTGGTGACGCTGGTACGGGAGGTGCTGGAGCTGGAGGTTCTGGAGCTGCTGGTGACGCTGGTACTAGACGTGCTCGCGCTGGAGGTTCTGGGGCTGCTGGTGACGCTGGTACTGGAGGTGCTGGCACTTGAGGTTCTGGAGCTGCTGGTGGTGCTGGCGCTCGAGGAGCTGGAGCTGGAGTTTCTAGAGCTGATGGAGGTGCTGGTGGTGCAGGAGCTGCTGGTGGTGCTGGAGCTGGTGGTGGTGGCGCTGCGCAGCCACGACTGTTCTTTGCTCTGCCGTCTCCATCGTCTCTGCCACTGCCTGACTCCGTGCTTCGCCAGGTTCTTAGCCTCCCGTCGTCTACTGGTCTTCCGTTACAGCCTGGCTCACCTCTACCTGCTCCTTCTCCTTACACTGAGCAGCCCGGAGGTCTTGCTGAGCGTCGTGAGCCTGCATCGCGTCCTGTCTCGCCTGTCCGCACAAGTCGTCGTGTTCCTCGTCCGCGTCCGCCGGCTGTCCCCGGCACACACCTCATGGCTCTGCGTCCGTCCTCTGCTCCGCAGCGTGTTCCTCTGCCGTCTCCTCTTGCGTCTTCTCTGCCTATCGTTGCTGACCCTGAGTCTGACCGGTTTCGTGCTGAGCACCCTACTGTCACGCGTCTGCTAGCCACTGTTGTCACTGACCCGTCATTTGAGTCTGCTGCTGCGTCTGCCTTCGTCGCTGAGCTTGTTGACTTTGCTGCTGCCTGTCGTCTAGACTACGCCGCTAGTCTTGTTGCTGAGTCTGAGTCTGTCTGTCCTCCGTCCGTCGGAGGTGAGTGTGCTCTTGGCACGGACGTCCTTGAGGACAGGCAGGAGGACCTTGAGTTTCTTGCAGCCGCTGCGCCTCATCTCGTGTCCATGCTGCTTGCCCCTGAGGGAGACCCGGATGCTCCAGACATCCCGACCCCGCGCTCTTACGCTGAGGCGATCGCGGGTGAGTACTCCTCTCAGTGGCAGACAGCCACGGACGCAGAGATGGCATCCTGGAAGTCCACATGCACTTACGTTGACGAGGTTCCCCCTCCTGGGGCGAACATCGTCGATGGCATGTGGATTTTCAGGGTGAAGCGGCCGCCAAGTTCTCCGCCTGTCTTCAAGGCTCGTTACGTTGCTCGAGGTTTCAGTCAGCGAGAGGGAGTTGTCTTCTTCCAGACCTTCTCCCCCACCCCGAAGATGACCACTCTTCGGGTGCTGCTGCACGTTGCCGCTCAGCGTGACTACGAGCTTCACTCTCTTGACTTAAGCACAGCTTTCTTACAGGACAGCCTCCACGAGGAGATCTGGCTGCGCCGCTCGCCTGGCTTCACTGGGTCGTTCCCTCCTGGTACCCAGTGGAGCCTCCGGCGGCCGGTCTACGGTCTCCGCCAGGCGCCACGTGAGTGGCACGACACACTGAGGACGACACTTGCGGCTCTTGGGTTTGCTCCGTCGACTGCTGACCCGTCGCTGTTTCTGCGCACCGACACTTCGCTGCCGCCGTTCTACATCCTCGTGTACGTCGACGACTTGGTCTTTGCCACTGCTGACACTGAGGCTCTTGCCCTGGTGAAGTCGGAGCTGCAGAAGAGACACACGTGCACAAACCTGGGTGAGCTGCGCAGTTACCTTGGCTTGCAGATCACCCGGGACATAGCACGCTGCACCATCACACTAACTCAGTCACACATGGTGGAGCAGGTCCTTCAGCGCTTCGGCTTCACCTGGTCCTCGGCACAGGCCACTCCTCTGGGTACATGTCACTCGCTCTCAGCTCCACCTTCGGACGAGTCCGTAGAGCCGAGTGGTCCTTACCCAGAGGTATTGGGCTGCCTCATGTACCTGATGACCTGCACTCGTCCTGACCTTGCGTACCCTCTTGGCCTTCTGGCTCGCTACGTGGCTCCTGGTCGGCACCGAAAGGTGCACATGGATGCTGCTAAAAGGGTACTACGCTACTTGTGCAGTACATCGGGCATGGGGCTCGTGCTTGGAGGACGGGGCGACGTTGTCCTCACTGGGCACTTAGACGCTTCTTGGGTTGACGACCAGGCTACGCAGCAGTCGTCACAGGGTTACACCTTCAGCCTTGGCTCTGGTTCAGTTTCTTGGCGTTCTACACGCTCGTCTTCTGTTCTCAGCTCCAGTTGTGAGGCTGAGATCTACGCCACAGCCATGGCTGCACAGGAGTTACGCTGGCTCACCTACCTGCTGACCGACTTGGGAGAGCGGCCTCGTTCTCCTCCAGTGCTGTTCGTCTACAACAAGGCCGCCATTGCCTTGTGTCAGAAGCACAGACTGGAGCACAGAACGAAGCACATCGCTCTGCGTTACTTCCTGGCTCGAGAGCTGCAGTAGCGTGGTCAGCTTCGTCTTGCTCACGTGGCCACTCGGGCCAACACTGCTGATATATTTACCAAGGCACTTCCGTCTGGTGATCATAAGCGTTTCTGCACTTTGTTAGGCCTTGTGCCCACATTTCCTCACTTGCTGTAGACTTTGCTTATACTGTGATCTATATATATACCTGCATGCTTGCTTTGCTAGGTAGAGATCATTGTGCTGTTGTTGTTGCATATATACCTCTGCTTGTGAACTGGCCTTGTGGCCATTTGCTTGTGCTCAGTGTGTGTGGTGATGTTGTGACCCACCCTGAGCTTGCTTTACTTCTCTTGACTGGTCTTGTGACCCCTTGCTCTCCCCCACTTTGCCTATGGGGGTGTGTCAATTTGTATGCATGATATATATGGTTAGGCTGTAGTGTCAAACACTATATGTGTTATTGTTGTGTAGGCTATAGTGGGTTAGCCTTTAGGGGGTACACAACTCTAGGGTTTCCTACTTGTACTCCATGTTTCATAGTTCAATCACTTCTTGTTTCTGACATGGTATTAAGAGCTATAGGTTCTAGACCTAAGGGCCCACCGTTCCGCTAGTGGTTCTATCCTTGCTGCTATGTATGCATTGACTATTAGTGCTGAGGGTGACTGTTACCTGAGTGTACCGCCCGACCCGGGCATTGGGACCAGTGAGGCTACAGCTCTAGGTGCTTGCGAGTCTGCTGCTCTAGGTCCTGGTGAGGCTGCTGCCCTAGGTGCTAGTGCGTCTACGTCTGCTGGTACCGCACCTACTGAGGCACTGCACACCTTCACACTGGACTCAGGTGCTTCCCGCTGTTTCTTTCACGACCGCACTGCCCTAGAGCAGCTTCCTCGACCGGTTGCTGTCTCCCTGGCTGACCCCTCAGGGGGTCCGGTCCTTGCGACCTCCACCACTGCCCTCCCTTGTCGTGCTGTCCCGTCTGGCACGCTGTCGGGCCTCTACCTCCCCTCCTTCTCTACGAACTTGGTGGCGGGTTCCGCGCTCCAGGACGCGGGTGTTCACCAGTTCACCCCGGCCTACGAGCGTGTGACGCACTGCACGTGTGCGCGGACGGGTCGTCACCTGGCTACCTTCACTCGGCAGCCGGGGTCGGACTTGTACACACTGACCACTGAGTCCCCTCAGGTAGCTGCGTCTGCGTCTGCGTCAGCTGTCGGCCCCCTGCTCGTGTCGCTCCCTGTCACACAGGACTGTCCTCTGGCACCACCGCCTTGGTCACCCGTCAGTGCAGCGCCTTCGCGGCATGCACTCCAGGTACCTTGTCTCTGGTCTTCCCAGGGTTCTCCCTCCCCTCCCCCCCTCGTCTGCTCCTCCCTGTCTTCCCTATGTCGAGGGGCGGCAGCGCGCCGCTCCTCACTCCTCCTCGTTCCCTCCCACAGAGGCTCCCCTGCAGACTCTCCACCTGGACGTGTGGGGCCCCGCCTGCGTCCGGGGACAGGGCCACGAGCGATACTTTCTGCTGGTCGTCGACGACTACACGCGCTACACCACGGTCTTCCCCTTGCGTACCAAGGGTGAGGTCCCTGATGTCTTGATCCCCTGGATCCGCGCTGCTCGTCTCCAGCTCCGCCAGCGGTTCCAGTCGGACTTTCCTGTCCTGTGTCTGCACTCTGACAGAGGTGGTGAGTTCTCCTCTGACCTCTTGGCAGCCTACTGTGCGGAGCACGGCATCACCCAGTCGTTCACACTCCCGGCCTCTCCGCAGCAGAATGGGGTTGCTGAGCGCCACATTGGTCTTGTCATGGAGGTCGCTCGTACCTCCATGATCCATGCGGCTGCCCCCCATTTCCTGTGGCCGTTTGCAGTGCAGTACGCCGCGCATCAGCTCAACCTCTGGCCCCGTGTCTCTGTTCCGGAGACCTCGCCTACCCTGCGTTGGACGGGGGAGGTTGGCGATGCGTCGGTGTTCCGCGTCTGAGGATGTCGAGCCTTCGTCCGCGATACGTCCGCGGACAAGCTCTCCTCCCGTGCCGTTCCTTGTGTCTTCCTGGGCTTTGTCCCTGACGCGCCTGGCTGGCAGTTTTACTACCCCACCTCGCGCCGTGTCTTCGCCTCTCAGGACGTCACCTTTGACGAGTCGGTACCCTTTTACCGTCTCTTCCCCTACCGCACTGCCCCACTCCCCCCCCCGCCGCTCTTCCTCACCCCAGGTGTCCCGTCGGTAGACCCTCTCCCTCCCCAGGGTGCTGCTCCCTCAGGTGTTTCCCAGGTAGACCCGGTCGAGCCTGTCGAGGTAGCTGTTGACTCTGGTCCTGCGCGAGGTGCTGAGCGTGCTGAGCCTGGTGGTACTGGGTCTGGGGGCACTGAGCCTGGGGGTGCTGAGACTGAGGGTGCTAAGCCTGGGGGTGCTGAATCTGCGGGTGCGGGGACTGGGGGTGCTGAGCCTGGAGGTGCCGCGACTGGGGGTGTTGCGCCTAGAGACGCTGAGGCTGGGGGCTCTGAGACTGACCGTACTGCGCCTGCTCGCGCTCCTTCTTCGCAGCAGCTGCGTGAGTGGTACTCCCAGCGTTACAGCCTCTGTCGTGGGGCTACTGGAGCTGGGGGGTCTGCTGGAGTTGGGACTAGTGGTCCTGCGGGTGCCGTGTCGCAGCCGGAGCCTCCCTCCCCTCAGCGGCTGCGTGAGTGGTACGCTCGGCGCTGCAGCCTCCGGAGTGGAGCTCCTGGTGTTGAGGTACCGCCCGCTGGAGGCCCTACTGCTGCTGGACGTTCTGGAGCTACTGGAGGTGCTGCTGGTGCTGCTGGAGGTACTGGAGATGCTGGAGGTGCTGCTGGAGGTACTGGTGCTGCTGGAGGTACTAGAGCTGCTGGAGGTGCTGCTGGAGGTACTGGTGCTGCTGGAGGTCCTGGAGCTACTAGAGGTGCTGCTGGAGCTGCTGGAGGTGCTCCTGGAGCTGCTGGAGGTTCTGCTGGAGCTGCTGGAGGTTTTGGTGCTGTCTCTGCTGCTTCTGGAGGCACTTCACGGCCGCGGCCGTACTTCGTTCCGCTCCTTCAGCAGGTTCTTGGTCAGCCGCCTCCTCCTAGTCCTCCTCCCTCCGTAGAGTGTCCTCCGCCTGTCCAGTCGCAGTCACAGCTACAGCCTGCCTCGCCACTTCCTGGTCCTTCTCCCTACACTGGTCCGACAGGCGGTCTTACAGAGCGTCGTGAGCCTGAGTCTCGTCCTGTGTCGCCTGTGTCCCGTCCTGTGTCACCTGCTCGTCCTGCTTGCACTAGTCGCCGTGTCCCACGTGAGCGTCCGCCACCTGTCCCTGGCACACACCGGATGTCACTGCGTCCCTCCACTGCTCCACAGCGTGTCCCTCTGCCGTCTCCTCCTGAGTCCTCTCTTCCTGTTCTTGCTGACCCAGAGTCTGACTCTCTTTGTGCTGCCAGTCCTACTGTCACGCATCTCCTGGCCACTGCTGTCACTGACCCTTCTCTTGAGTCGGCTGCTGCGTCTGCCCTAGTTGCTGAGCTTGTCGACTTTGCTGCTCGCTGTCGTCTAGACTACGCTGCGAGTCTTGTTGCTGAGTCTGAGTCTGTCTGTCCTCCGTCCGTCGGGGGTGAGTGTGCTCTAGGCACGGACGTCCTTGAGGACAGACAGGAGGTCCTTGAGTGTCTTGCAGCCGCTGTGCCCCATCTCGTGTCCATGCTGATTGTCCCTGAGGGAGACCCGGATGCACCAGACATCCCGACTCCTCGATCGTACGCTGAGGCGATCGAGGGTCCCTACTCCTCACAGTGGCAGTCAGCCATGGACGCAGAGATGGCTTCCTGGAAGTCCACAGGCACCTACGTCGACGAGGTTCCCCCTCCTGGGGCGAACATCGTCAGTGGCATGTGGATTTTCAGGGTGAAGCGGCCGCCGGGTTCTCCGCCTGTCTTCAAGGCTCGTTACGTTGCACGAGGCTTCAGTCAGCGAGAGGGAGTAGACTTCTTTCAGACCTTCTCCCCCACCCCGAAGATGACCAATCTTCGGGTACTACTGCACGTTGCTGCTCAGCGTGACTACGAGCTTCACTCTCTTGACTTCAGCACAGCTTTCTTGCAGGGCAGTCTGCACGAGGAGATCTGGCTGCGCCGCCCTCCTGGCTTCACTGGGTCGTTTCCTCCTGGTACCCAGTGGAGCCTCCGGCGGCCAGTCTACGGTCTCCGCAAGGCGCCACGTGAGTGGCACGACACACTGAGGACTACTCTTGCGGCACTTGGGTTCGCTCCTTCTACTGCTGACCCGTCGCTGTTTCTGCGCACCGACACTTCACTGCCGCCGTTCTACATCCTCGTGTATGTCGACGACTTGGTCTTTGCCACTGCTGACACTGAGGCTCTCGCCCACGTGAAGTCTGAGCTGCAGAAGAGACACACGTGCACAGACCTGGGTGAACTGCGCAGCTACCTTGGCTTGCAGATCACCCGGGACAGAGCACGCCGCACCATTACCCTGACTCAGTCACACATGGTGCAGCAGGTCCTTCAGCGCTTCGGCTTCACCTGGTCCTCAGCACAGGCCACTCCTCTGGCTATAGGTCACTCGCTCTCAGCTCTGCCTTCGGATGAGTCCGTAGAGCCGAGTGGTCCTTACCCAGAGCTATTTGGTTGCCTCATGTACCTGATGACTTGCACTCGTCCTGACCTAGCATACCCTCTTGGCCTTCTGGCCCGCTACGTGGCTCCTGGCAGGCACCGAAAGGTGCACTGGGATGCTGCAAAGAGGGTATTGCGCTACTTGTGCAGTACATCGGGCATGGGGCTCGTGCTTGGAGGAGGGAGCTCAGTTGTTCTCACTGGGCACTCAGACGCTTCTTGGGTTGACGACCAGGCTACTCAGCGGTCGACACAGGGTTACACCTTCAGCCTTGGCTCTGGCTCAGTTTCGTGGCGTTCTACGCGTTCGTCTTCAGTTCTCAGCTCCAGTTGTGAGGCTGAGATCTACGCCACAGCCATGGCTGCACAGGAGTTACGCTGGCTCACCTACCTGCTGACCGACCTGGGAGAGCGGCCTAGTTCTCCTCCAGTGCTGTACGTCGACAACAAGGCTGCCATTGCCTTGTGTGAGGAGCACAGACTGGAGCACAGAACGAAGCACATCGCTCTCCGTTACTTCCTAGCTCGAGAGCTGCAGCAGCGCGGTCAGCTTCGTCTGCGTTACGTGGCCTCTCAGGCCAACACCGCTGATATATTCACCAAGGCACTTCAGCCTGGTAATCATCAGCGCTTCTGCACTTTACTGGGGCTGGTGCCCACTTTTCCTCACCTGCTGTAGGCTTTGCCTGTACTGTGATCTCTATATATATACTCTTGCCTGTTTGCTCTGCTAGGTTGAGATCACCTTGCTGTTTGTGTTGTATATATGCCTCTGCATGTGAACAGGCCCTGTGGCCCTTTGCTTGTGCTCGGAATGTGTGGTGACGTTGTGATCCACCCTGAGCTTGCTTGTCTTTCTTGACTGGTCTTGTGACCCCTTGCTCTCCCCCACTTTGCCTATGGGGGTGTGTCAAACACTATATGTGTTATTGTTGTGTAGGCTATAGTGGGTTAGCCTTTAGGGGGTACACAACTCTAGGGTTTCCTACTTGTACTCCATGTTTCATAGTTCAATCACTTCTTGTTTCTGACAGGTAGTGGGGTAGCCAATATGGGGTACAGCCCCGTTTAGGGTTTTATACTTGTACCCAACTCTTTCATAGTGCATTTCATTCCTGCCTGTAGTTTCTGACAGAGTGGTGCCGCGAGAGCTGTTAGAGGAGCTTCTCTCCTTCTGTGTTGCCATGCCTTCTGTTGTTGTAGGAGATTTGAATGAAGTTGAATCTTGCCTTGTAGCTCTCATACCATGTTGGGCTGAGAAAAGCCCTTAGAAACTTTTCAAGGCTAAGACCCTGAGTAGGAATGTAGTATTGCGGAAGCGTTCTTAGTGAACTGTTGAACCAGCTTGCACTAGTATGTGTGAGCAAGAGATTGATTATAGCAAAATACAAGCTTTTATATGATTACAAGGAATATGAAAAGATGCAACTAACTGTTTTACTGTTGCTGTTGCGGTTCGATACAGCGACGACTCGGGCAACTGCTCAATACCAAGTCAGTCGTTTATCCTTGTTGTCGCGCTGCCTTTCGTCAAGTCAAAGGTCGACGACCTTTGACCTTTGCGTAACCTCCAGCTGTTACTTTCTGTCAACCTCCTCGGTTGACTCGTCATTGCTTCGCTGTAATTCGCCTCGTTTGTAGTTCCATGTTTCGACACAACAGGAGCGTTAATTACTTGTTTCCAACACAAATCACGACAATTGCATGTAAACCCTGCAGCACACACACTTCAATGCTTGCTTGCGTTGCTTACATGATCCCATCCCACGGAGTCGAATGCTCCAAGCAAGCTACCCACCCACCCACCCTGCTTCTTTCGTTGCATACGCACATCCGCCTTTCGCTGCACACACACATCCTTGCACATGGTCCTGCTCCTAACGCTGACCAACGATATCTCAAACCAGGCTTACTTATCACCGACCAGTCGCTTCGCTAGACCTACTTTATCACCGAACTGCCATTAAAATAGACCTTCTTTATCACGATGTATGCTCGTGCAACTCAGAGGCTGCAATGGTCCTATAAAAGCCAGGACCTGAATGTTAGAAGGGTGTACTATGCACGGTGTTACAGAACTTCGATATGGCTAATTAGGATGCGAAGCTCTGGACTTCAACTGTCATGGATACCAGGTACCATAAGTTCTTGCGTTTTCTTATTTTAGTCTTGCATCATGTAACACTGATAATATGGTATAAGACAAATCAAGTTGTGCTCTGATTTGATCTGTTAATTGGTGTAATCTAAAACATATATTTGAAACTGTCAAACTTATATGCTATAGTCTGTGTAGGCTTTAGTGGGGTAGACAATATGGGGTACAACAATTTTAGGTTTTCCTACTTGTACCCACCTGTTTTCCTAGTGCATTCATTCCTCGTTCTTTCACATGGTATAGAGTAGGTTCCCTAGTGGGAACGTTTCCTAGGGCCCACCGAAAATCGAAAATTTTTTTTTCTGCCCGGAGCGCGCTTCACCCTTGTCCGAGTCGCGCCCCGTGTACCTGCCCTCCCGTCGCGTCCCCTGCCCTTAGTGGCCCGTCGCGCCCTCTTACGGTCCCTCGCGGCCCCTTAGCCGCTCCCTCGCGGCCCCTCTCGCAACCCCTCTATCACGGCCCCTCGCGGCCCCTTAGCCGCTCCCTCGCGGCCCCTCTCACGGCCCCTCGCGGCCCCTCTCACGGCCCCTCGCGGCCCCTCCGCGGCCCCTCTCCCGGCCCCTCGCGGCCCCGTCGCGGCTCCCTCGCGGCCCCTCGCTGCCCCTCGCTGCCCCTCGTGGCCCCGTCGCGGCTCGTCGCGGCCCCCTCTCAGCCGCCGCCGCCGACAGTAGCAGCAGCCGCCGCCGCCGACAGCAGCAGCCGCCGCCGCCGCTGCCGTGTCAACCGCAGCCGCCCCTGCCTGCCGCGGCACCCTGGCCCCTGGAGCAGCCGCCGCTGCTGCAGCTGCCCCTGGCCCCTGGAGCAGCCGCCCCTGTAGCAGCCGCCCCTGCAGCAGCCGCCCCTACAGCAGCCGCCCCTGGCCCCTAGAGCAGCCGTCCCTGCAGCAGCCGCGGAGCCCTCGCCCTGCGGTGGTAGCGGCCTCACCATTGCCGTTGTCGTACTCCTGCCCTTCTTGCCACTGGTGAGCACTGCTGTTACTGCTGTTACTGCTGCTCTTGCTACTACTGCTCTTTCTACTGCTACTGCTGCTCCTTGCGTGGCCAGATGCAGCTCCAGTGCCGTCCGCGTGAGTTCCTCACCCCCCATCAGCTTCGTGAGTGGTACGCTAGTTGGGGTTGTAGGGGTGGCCGCACTGCTACTGCTGCTACTGCTGCCACTGCGGCTACCACTGCTCCTGCTGCCCCTGGCGGTGGCCAGATGCAGCTCCAGCGACGTCCGCGTGAGTCCCTCACGCCCCAGCAGCTTCGTGAGTGGTACGCTACTTGGGGTTGTCGGGGTGGCCGTAGTGGGAGTCGTTCTGGCGTGAGTAGTTCAGGAGCTGCTTGTAGTGGCCAGGTACAGCTGCAGCGTAGTCCGCGCGTGGTCCTTTCGCCCCAGCAGCTTCGTGAGTGGTACGCTCAGCGTGGAGGGTCACGGAGTACTGCTCGCTGTCCGTATGTCATTCGCACTGGTGCTCGGACTGGTCAGCCCTGCGGGACGTTTGGTCACGCAGAGTCCCGCTGCTTCGCCCGTCTGAGCGACGTCTGGCGTACGGAGTTTGGCGACGCCGCTGAGCTCCCCGACTGGGTGGAGCTGCTTAGGCAGAGGGTAGATATCTATGCTCTTGACTATGATGCTATCCTCACTGCCATGTATGCATTGCCTACTAGTGATGTGGGTGACTGTTACCTGTGTGTTCCGCCTGACCCGGGCATTGAGGCTGCTGCTCTAGGTGCTGGTGAGGCTGCTGCTCTAGGTGCTAGTGCGTCTGCTCCTCCAGGTGCTGGTGAGTCTGCTGCCCCATGTGCTGGTGAGTCTGCTGCCCCAGGTGCTGGTGAGTCTGCTGCCCCAGGTGCTGGTGAGTCTGCTCTCTCAGGTACCACGCCGTCTCAGGTTTTACACACCTTCACCCTTGACTCGGGTGCTTCCCGCTCCTTCTTTCGAGACCGCACCACACTCACGCCGCTTAGTCGGCCGGTTGCAGTCTCCCTGGCAGACCCCTCTGGGGGTCCTGTCCTTGCCCACTTCTCCACTATCTTATCGTGTCCGGCGGCCCCTTCTGGCTCCCTGTCAGGTCTTTACCTCCCCTCGTTCTCTACGAACTTGGTGAGTGGTGCTGACCTACAGGATGCAGGGGTTGACCAGTTCACTCCTGCGCGTCAGCAAGTGACCCACTGTACGTGTGCTCGGACGGGCCGACACTTGGCCACGTTTACCCGTCAGCCGGGGTCGAGCCTGTACACACTGACTACTGAGTCTCCTCAGGTAGCTGCGTCGAGTCAGGTGTTTGCTGCAGCGTCCAGGTCTGGTCCTAAGTCTGCCCCCTGCTCGTGTCGTCTCCTGTCTCACCAGACTCTCCTCTGGCACCACCGCCTTGGTCACCCCTCCCTGCCTCGTCTCCGAGGCATGGCCTCTCGTTTCCTTGTCTCGGGTCTCCCCCGGTCCCTCCCTTCTCTTCCTCCGGGGCCTGCCCCCACCTGCCTTCCCTGCGTCGAGGGGCGGCAGCGCGCCGCTCCTCACTCCTCCGAGTTTCCTCCGACAGAGGCTCCGCTGCAGACGCTTCACATGGACGTGTGGGGCCCAGCCCGCGTCCGTGGACAGGGTTACGAGCGTTAATTTCTGCTGGTCGTTGACGACTACTCGCGTTACACCACAGTCTTCCCCTTGCGCAGCAAGGGCGATGTCACTGAGATGTTGATCGGCTGGATCCGCGCAGCTCGTCTCCAGCTCAGAGAGAGTTTCGTCTCGGACTTTCCTGTCCTGCGTCTCCACTCCGACAGAGGCGGTGAGTTTTCCTCTGACCTTCTGCGAGCCTTCTGTCGTGCACAGGGCATCCGCCAGACGTTCACGCTTCCGGCCTCTCCACAGCAAAATGGGATTGCTGAGCGCCGCATTGGCATGGTCATGGACGTCGCTCGTACGTCCATGATCCATGCGGCTGCTCCCCATTTTCTGTGGCCGTTCGCGGTTCAGTACGCGGCGCATCAGATCAACCTTCAGCCCCGGGTCTCCTTGCCGGAGACCTCCCCTACCCTGCGGTGGACGGGGAAGGTTGGCGATGCGTCTGCGTTTCGTGTCTGGGGATCTCGGGCTTTTGTCCGCGACTTGTCTGCGGACAAGCTGTCCCCCCGTGCTGTTCCCTGCGTCTTCCTTGGCTTCCCCCCTGACGCGCCTGGTTGGCAGTTTTACCACCCCACCTCGCGCCGTGTTCTGTCTTCCCAGGACGTCACGTTTGACGAGTCGGTCCCCTTCTACCGTCTCTTCCCCTACCGCACTGCCCCGCTCCCCCCTCCGCCGCTCTTCCTCACGCCAGGTGCTGTCTTGGTAGACCCCTTGCCTCCCTTGGTTCCTGCTCCCTCAGGTGTTTCCCAGGTAGACCCGGTCGAGCCTGTCGAGGTAGCTGTCGACTGTGGTACTGCGCGAGGTACTGAGCGTGCTGAGCCTGGTAGTGCTGGGTCTGGAGGTGCTGAGCCTGGGGGTGCGGAGACTGGGGGTGCTGAGCCTGGGGTTGCGGAGACTGGGGGTGCTGAGCCTGGGGGTGCGGAGACTGCGGGTGCTGAGCCTAGGGGTGCAGAGACTGCAGGTGCTGAGCCTGGGAGTGCTGTCCCTGGGGGTGCTGGGTCTGGAGGTCCTGAGCCTGGGGGTGCTGCGCCTGGAGGCGCTCTCTCTTCCCAGCAGCTACGTGAGTGGTACTCTCGGTACTGTCGCAGCCTCCGTGGTGCTGCTGGAGCTGGAGCTGAGAGCGCTGAGCCTACTGGAGTTGGTGTTGCTGCTGACCCTGGGGTCGGCGCTGGAGGTGCTGGAGCCACTGGTCCTGGAGGTGCTCGTACTGGCGATACTGGAGCTGCTGGGACTAGGGGTACTGCTGGAGCTGCTGGAGCTGGAGCTGCTGGGGGTGTTGGCGCTGGAGGTGCTGCTGGTGCTGGTGCTTCTGAGGGTGCTGGAGTTGGCGCTACTGGAGCTGGAGGTGCTGCTGGCGCTGGTGCTGCCGCTGGGGGTACTGGTGCTGTCCCTGCTGTTTCAGGAGGCACTGAGCGGCCGCGGCCGTACTTCGTTCCGCTCCTTGAGCAGGTTCTTGGTCTCCCGCCTTCTACTGGTCCTGCTCCTCCCTTAGAGTGTCCACAGCCTGTCCCGTCGTAGTCACAGTTACAGCCCGCCTCCCCACTGCCTGCTCCTTCTCCCTACACTGGTCCTACTGGAGGTCTTGCTGAGCGTCGTGAGCCTGCGTCTCGTCCTGCGTCGCCTGTTCGTGCTGCTCGCGCTAGTCGTCGTGTTCCGCGTCAGCGTCCTCCTGCGGTCCCGGGCACGCACCAGATGGCACTGCGTCCTTCCACTGCTCCGCAGCGTGTCCCTTTGCCGTCTCCTCCAGAGTCCTCTCTTCCTGCTCTTGCTGACCCGGAGTCTGACTCTCTTCGTGCTGCCAGTCCTACTGTCACGCGTCTCCTGGCTACTGTTGTCACTGACCCTTCCTTTGAGTCCACTGCTGCGTCTGCCTTAGTTGCTGAGCTTGTCGACTTCGCTGCTCACTGTCGTCTAGACTACGCCGCGAGTCTTGTTGCTGAGTCTGAGTCTGTCTGTCCTCCGTCCGTCGGGGGTGAGTGTGCTCTTAGCACGGACGTCCTTGAGGACAGGCAGGAGGAGTTCCAGTGTTTTGCTGCTGCTTTGCCTCATCTCGTGTCCATGCTGATTGCCCCTGAGGGAGACCCGGATGCACCAGACATCCCGACTCCTCGATCGTACGCTGAGGCGATCGAGGGTCCCTACTCCTCTCAGTGGCAGTCAGCCATGGACGCAGAGATGGCTTCCTGGAAGTCCACAGGCACCTACGTCGACGAGGTTCCCCCACCTGGGGCGAACATCGTCAGTGGCATGTGGATTTTCAGGGTGAAGCGGCCGCCGGGTTCTCCGCCTGTCTTCAAGGCGCGTTACGTGGCTCGAGGCTTCAGTCAGCGGCAGGGAGTTGACTACTTTCAGACCTTCTCTCCCACCCCGAAGATGACCACTCTTCGGGTACTGCTGCACATAGCCGCTCAGCGCGACTACGAGCTTCACTCTCTTGACTTCAGCACAGCTTTCTTGCAGGGCAGCCTGCACGAGGAGATCTAGCTGCGCCGCCCACCTGGCTTCACTGGGTCGTTTCTTCCTGGTACCCAGTGGAGCCTCCGGCGGCCAGTCTACGGTCTCCGCCAGGCGCCCCGTGAGTGGCACGACACACTGAGGACTACACTTGCGGCTCTTGGGTTTGCTCCTTCTACTGCCTGTCAGATTTATATGACTTAGCCTGTGTAGGCTATAGTGGGGCAGCACATATGGGGTACAATGTTTCTAGGGTTTGTACTTGTACCCAACCTCCCACTAGTCAATCATTCCTCGTTTCTTCACACTGCCGACCCGGCGCGAGGGGCCGCGGCCTCTCACGGCCCTGTCGCCGCCCTTCGTGGCCCGCCGTCGCCGCCCTTGCAGCAGCAGCAGCCGCAGTCCCTACAGCAGCGGCCGCCGCCGTCCCTGCAGCAGCAGCCGCCGCCGTCCCTGCAGCAGCAGCCGCCGCCGTCCCTGCAGCAGCAGCCGCCGCCGTCCCTGCTGCAGCAGCCGCCGCCGTCCCTGCAGCAGCAGCCGCCGCCGTCCCTGCAGCGGAAGCTGCAGCTGCAGCAGCCGTTACCAGCAGCAGCCGCCGCCACCTCCCTCGGGGCCGCAGCCGACGCCGCCGCTGACTGCAGCCGCCGGTGCGCCTCGGTCCTACCGACGCGCCTCGGCCCGCCTCTGCTGGTGCGCCTCGGCCCTACCTGCGCGCCTCGGCTCGTCCCTGCCGGTGCGCCTCGGCCCTGCCCCACCACTTGCGGCTCTCTGCCCTGGTAAGAGTGTCGCCGCACTGCGCTGTCACTACTGCCACTGCTGCTACTGCTGCGACTGTTGTCATGGCTACCCCTAGCGTCCTTGTCTTTGATGCTGAGGGTCGGGCTGTTGACTTTGAGGTCTGGGTCGATGATCTGCAGCTCTTCTTACAGTGCGATAGGAAAGACGGTCTCTCACTGTTCGATCTCACGTCTGGCGCCTCTCCTGCCCCTGCTGCCGATGCTGACAGCACTGTTCGCTCACAGTGGGCCACACGCGATGCTGCTGCCCGTCTTGCTGTGCGTAGTCACTTGCCGTCCACTGAGCGCGCGCACTTTAGTCAGTACAAGAGTGCTAAGACCTTGTACGATGCTGTCATTGCACGCTACTCTTCCCCTGCCACTGCTGCTCTTAGCCGCCTCATGCTGCCGTACCTGTTCCCTGACCTAGCCGCCTTTCCCACAGTCGCTGACCTCATTACGCACCTTCGCACTAGTGACACCCGCTACCGCGCTGCGCTTCCTGCTGAGTTCTGCGCCAAGAACCCCCCCCCCATGTACATCACCCTCTACTACATAGTCGCCCGGCTCCCTGACTCCCTTCGTCCAGTCAGGGACCACTTCCTCTCTGTTTGCCCCACCACACTCACCGTTGACCTCCTCGAGGAGCGCCTCCTAGCAGCTGAGAAGAGTATAGTAGCTGTAGGAGCCTCTCGTGGTGACCCTCGTGCCCCCTTCTTTGAGGGGTGCTCCCCCTCCCCTCTTCTGCACTCTGTTGCCTCTACTGCTGCCGTCGACTTCGTTGGCACCGAGTCGGTCGGCGCTGCGTCTGCTCCTAGCGGGAGACGCCGCACCGGCAAGGGCAATGGGGGCAAGGGAGCTGGAGGGGCTGGCGGGGGTGGTGGAGGTGGCGGTGGAGGCGGCGGAGGGAGTGGGGGTGGCGGCGGGAGTGGTGGCGGGGGTGGGGGCTTCGGTGGCGGCGGCGGAGGCGGCGGCGGCGGTGGCGGTGGGAGCGGAGGAGGTGGCGGTGGCGGCGGTGGCGGAGGTGGCGGCGGTGGAGGTGGAGCTGGTAGGGGTGGCTCTACGCAGCGGGGCGGCTTCGGTGGTGGTCAGCGCCAGTAGCAGCAGCGCACTCGTGAGACCCCGCCCCCCCAGCAGCTTCGTGAGTGGTACGCTGCGCGTCAGCGGGGTGGGGGTGCTGGTCCTTGTGCCTACGTCCTGCGTACCGGCGACCGCACTGGTGAGCCGTGCGGTGGCCCGCACACCACCCAGCGCTGCTTCGGCCGCCTGACGGACGCTTGGCGTCTCCAGTTCCCTGACGCCACGGAGATCCCCCGCTGGGGCGAGCTGCTTAGGTCGGGGGTTGCGATCTTTGATATGGATTATGATGCTATTCTTGCTGCCATGTATGCTGTGTCTACTAGTGATGAGGGTGACTGTTACCTGTGTGTTCCGCCTGACCCGGGCATTGAGGCTGCTGCTCTAGGTGCTGGTGAGGCTGCTGCTCTAGGTGCTAGTGCGTCTGCTGCCCCAGGTGCTGGTGAGGCTGCTGCTCTAGGTGCTAGTGCGTCTGCGACCTCAGGTGCTGGTGAGTCTGCTCTCTCAGGTACCACGTCGGCTCAGGCTGTACACACCTTCACCCTTGACTCGGGTGCTTCCCGCTCCTTCTTCCGAGACCGCACCACACTTACGCCGCTTAGTCGGCCAGTTGCGGTCTCCCTGGCGGACCCCTCTGGGGGTCCTGTCCTTGCCCACTTCTCCACTGTCTTACCGTGTCCGGCTGCCCCCTCTGGTACCCTGTCAGGTCTCTACCTCCCCTCGTTCTCCACGAACTTGGTGAGTGGAGCTGATCTACAGGATGGGGGGGTTGACCAGTTCACCCCTGCGAGTCAGCGGGTGACCCACTGTACGTGTGCTCGGACGGGCCGCCACTTGGCCACGTTTACCCGTCAGCCGGGGTCGAGCCTGTACACACTGACCACTGGGCCTTCTCAGGCTGCTGAGTCTGGTCAGGTAGCTGCGTCGGGTCAGGTGTTTGCTGCAGCGTCCAGGTCTGGTCCTGAATCTGCTCCCTGCTCGTGTCGTCTCCTGTCCCACCAGACTCTCCTCTGGCACCACCGCCTTGGTCACCCCTCCTTGCCTCGTCTCCGAGGCATGGCCTCCCGTTACCTTGTCTCTGGTCTCCCCCGGTCCCTCCCTCCCCTTCCTCCGGGGCCTGCCCCTACCTGCGTTCCCTGCGTCGAGGGGCGGCAGCGCGCCGCTCCTCACTCCTCTGAGTTTCCTCCGACAGAGGCTCCGCTGCACACTCTTCACATGGACGTGTGGGGCCGCGCCCGAGTCCGTGGCCAGGGTCACGAGCGTTACTTCCTGTTGGTGGTTGACGACTACTCGCGTTACACCACGGTGATCCCCTTGCGCAGCAAGGGTGACGTCACTGGGGTGTTGATCGACTGGATCCGCGCAGCTCGCCTCCAGCTCAGGAGGAGTTTCGGCTCGGACTTTCCTGTTCTGCGTCTGCACTCTGACAGAGGCGGGGAGTTTTCCTCCTGCCTTCTGGGAGCCTTCTGCCGTGCACAGGGCATCCGTCAGACGTACACGCTTCCGGCCTCTCCACAGCAAAATGGGATTGCTGAGCGCCGCATTGGCATGGTCATGGACGTCGCTCGTACGTCCATGATCCATGCGGCTGCTCCCCATTTTCTGTGGCCGTTCGCGGTTCAGTACGCGGCGCATCAGATCAACCTTCAGCCCCGAGTCTCCTTGCCGGAGACCTCCCCCACCTTGCGGTGGACGGGGAAGGTTGGCAATGCGTCTGCGTTTCGCGTCTGGGGATCTCGGGCGTTTGTCCGCGACTTGTCTGCGGACAAGCTGTCCCCCCGTGCTGTTCCCTGCGTCTTCCTTGGCTTCCCCCCTGACGCGCCTGGTTGGCAGTTTTACCACCCCACCTCGCGCCGTGTTCTGTCCTCCCAGGACGTCACCTTTGACGAGTCGGTTCCCTACTACCGTCTCTTCCCCTACCGCACTGCGCCCCTCCCCCCGCCGCCGCTCTTCCTTGCGCCAGGTCCCCCTCCGGTAGACCCTCTCCCCCCTCAGGGTCCTGCCCCGTCAGGTGTGTCCCAGGTAGACGCAGTCGAGCCAGTCGAGGTAGCTGTTGACTCTGGTGCTGCTAGGGGTGCTGAGCCTGCGGGTGCTGAGTCTGGGGGTGCTGAGCCTGGGGGTGCTGAGCCTGGGGGTGCGGAACCTGGGGGTGCGGAGCCTGGGGGTGCTGAACCTGGGGGTGCGGAGCCTGGGGGTGCTGAGCCTGGGGGTGCGGAGCCTGGGGGCGCTGAGCCTGGGGGTGCTTCGGGTACCTCGTCTAGGCGGGAGCTACCCTCTCCACAGGAGCTGCGCGAGTGGTTTGCCAGGCGCTGGAGTCGTGCTGCTGGAGCTGGAGGTGCTGCTGGTGCTGCTGACCCTGCGGTTGGCGCTGGAGGTGCTGGAGCCACTGGTCCTGGAGGTGCTCGTACTGGCGGTACTGGAGCTGCTGGGACTGGGGGTGCTGCTGGGGCTACTGGAGTTGGTCCTGCTGGAGGTGCTGCTGGTGCTGCTGGAGGTGCTGCTGGTGGTGCTGGAGGTACTGGAGCTGCTGAGGGTGTTGGAGTTGGCGCTGCTGGAGCTGGAGGTGCTGCTGGCGCTGGTGCTGCCGCTGGGGGTACTGGTACTGTCCCTGCCGTTTCTGGAGGCGCTGCGCGGCCGCGGCCGTACTTCGTTCCGCTCCTTGAGCAGGTTCTTGGTCTCCCGCCTTCTACTGGTCCTCCTCCCTTAGAGTGTCCACAGCCTGTCCAGTCGCGGTCACAGTTAGAGCCTGCCTCCCCACTGCCTGCTCCTTCTCCCTACGCTGGTCCTACTGGAGGTCTTACTGAGCGTCGTGTGCCTGCGTCTCGTCTTGCGTCGCCTGTTCGTGCTGTCCGCACTAGTCGTCGTGTTCCGCGTCAGCGTCCTCCTGCGGTCCCGGGCACGCACCGGATGGCACTGCGACCTTCCACTGCTCCGCAGCGTGTCCCTTTGTCGTCTCCTCCAGGGTCCTCTCTTCCTGCTCTTGCTGACCCGGAGTCTGACTCTCTTCGTGCTGCCAGTCCTACTGTCACGCGTCTCCTGGCTACTGTTGTCACTGACCCTTCCTTTGAGTCCACTGCTGCGTCTGCCTTAGTTGCTGAGCTGGTCGACTTCGCTGCTCGTTGTCGTCTAGACTACGCTGCGAGTCTTGTTGCTGAGTCTGCGTCTGTCTGTCCTCCGTCCGTCGGGGGTGAGTGTGCTCTTGGCACGGACGTTCTTGAGGACAGACAGGAGGAGTTCCAGTGTTTTGCTGCTGCTTTGCCTCATCTCGTGTCCACGCTGATTGCCCCTGAGGGAGACCCGGATGCACCAGACATCCCGACTCCTCGATCGTACGCTGAGGCGATCGAGGGTCCCTACTCCTCTCAGTGGCAGTCAGCCATGGACGCAGAGATGGCTTCCTGGAAGTCCACAGGCACCTACGTCGACGAGGTTCCCCCTCCTGGGGCGAACATCGTCAGTGGCATGTGGACTTTCAGGGTGAAGCGGCTGCCGGGTTCTCCGCCTGTCTTCAAGGCGCGTTACGTGGCTCGAGGCTTCAGTCAGCGGCAGGGAGTTGACTACTTTCAGACCTTCTCTCCCACCCCGAAGATGACCACTCTTCGGGTGCTGCTGCACATAGCCGCTCAACGCGACTACGAGCTTCACTCTCTTGACTTCAGCACAGCTTTCTTGCAGGGCAGCCTGCACAAGGAGATCTGGCTGCGCCGCCCACCTGGCTTCACTGGGTCGTTTCCTCCTGGTACCCAGTGGAGCCTCCGGCGGCCAGTCTACGGTCTCCGCCAGGCGCCCCGTGAGTGGCACGACACACTGAGGACTACACTTGCGGCCCTTGGGTTTGCTCCTTCTACCGCCGACCCGTCGCTGTTTCTGCGCACCGACACCTCTCTGCCGCCTTTCTACATCCTCGTGTACGTCGACGACTTGGTCTTTGCCACTGCTGACACTGCTGGACTCGCCCACGTGAAGTCCGAGCTGCAGAAGAGACACATGTGCACAGACCTGGGTGAACTGCGCAGCTACCTTGGCTTGCAGATCACCCGGGACAGAGCACAGCGCACCATTACCCTGACTCAGTCACACATGGTGCAGCAGGTCCTTCAGCGCTTCGACTTCACGTACTCCTCGCCTCAGGCCACTCCTCTGTCTACTCGCCACTCGCTCTCAGCTCTGCCTTCGGATGAGTCCGTAGAGACGAGTGGCCCGTACCCAGAGCTTGTTGGCTGCCTCATGTACCTGATGACCTGCACACGACCTGACCTCGCATACCCTCTTAGCATCTTGGCACGCTATGTTGCTCCTGGGAGACACCGACGAGAGCACATGGCTGCAGCGAAGAGGGTGTTGCGTTACTTGTGCAGTACGTCGGGCATGGGGCTAGTGCTTGGAGGGCGGCGTTCAGTGGTCCTCACAAGTCACGCAGACGCTTCTTGGGCTGACGACCAGGCTACGCAGCGGTCGTCACAGGGTTACACCTTCAGCCTTGGTTCCGGCTCTGTTTCGTGGCCGTCTACCCGCTCGTCTTCTGTTCTCGGCTCCAGCTGTGAGGCTGAGATCTACGCGGGGGCCATGGCTGCACAGGAGCTACGCTGGCTCACCTATCTGCTGACTGACCTAGGAGAGCCGCCTCGTTCTCCTCCAGTTTAGTACGTAGACAACAAGGCCATGCTGGCCTTGTGTCGGGAGCACAGACTGGAGCACAGAACGAAGCACATTGCTCTTCGTTACTTCCTTGCTCGTGAGCTGCAGCAGCGTGGTCAGCTGCGCCTTGCTTACGTGGCCTCTGAGGCCAACACTGCTGATATCTTTACCAAGGCACTTCCGCCTTGTGATCATCAGCGGTGCTGTACGATGCTAGGTCTTGTGCCTACTTGGCCTCACTTGCTCACTTCTTGACCTTGCTTGTACTGTGATCTATCTATACTTGCACTTGCTTGTTTACTCTTATATATGATCTTGCATGTGAACTGGCCTTGTGGCCTTGAACTTGTGCTCGGAATGTGTGGTGACGTTGTGATCCACCCTGAGCTTGCTTTGCTTTGCTTGACTGGTCTTGTGACCCCTTGTTCTCCCCCACTTTGCCTATGGGGGTGTGTCAGATTTATATGACTTAGCCTGTGTAGGCTATAGTGGGGCAGCACATATGGGGTACAATGTTTCTAGGGTTTGTACTTGTACCCAACCTCCCACTAGTCAATCATTCCTCGTTTCTTCACACTGCCGACCCGTCGCTGCTTCTGCGCACCGACACCTCTTTGCCGCCGTTCTACATCCTCGTGTACGTCGACGATTTGGTCTTTGCCACTGCTGACACTGCTGGACTCGCCCACGTGAAGTCCGAGCTGCAGAAGAGACACACGTGCACAGACCTGGGTGAACTGCGCAGCTACCTTGGCTTGCAGATCACCCGAGACAGTGCACAGCGCACCATTACCCTGACTCAGTCGCACATGGTGCATGTCACAGGATCGAATTTCCACTCGAGAATGTTGCACTAAAGGTGAGTACAAGGCGTATTTATACTCGGAAATACATAGAAACAACAGATAATCCGAACCTTTGGGAACGCGCTCTTCTGGAATAGATAATCACAAGTGCGCATAAGCACGCAAGCCCATTGGCACTTCGGATTATGGCGAGATTACGCCTTGTACACCACTGTCGGTGCTGTCGGTGCCGTATAATGTAAATGTCGGTGCCGAAAATACCAAATAAGTGAAATAATCAGAAAGCTCTAGAAAATAGAATAGTAGTCCAATTGAGGTGAAATAAAGTGCAAATGAAAGAGGAAAATAAGGAGAATAAGATGGAGTAAAAATATGGAAATGAGAAATATGTCGAACGTCGGCGTACTCTCACAGTGCAGCAGGTCCTTCAGCGCTTCGACTTCACGTACTCCTCGCCTGAGGCCACTCCTCTGTCTACTCGCCACTCGCTCTCAGCTCTGCCTTCGGATGAGTCCGTAGAGCCGAGTGGCCCGTACCCAGAGCTTGTTGGCTGCCTCATGTACCTGATGACCTGCACACGACCTGACCTTGCATACCCTCTTAGCATCTTGGCACACTATGTTGCTCCTGGGAGACACCGACGAGAGCACATGGCTGCAGCGAAGAGGGTGTTGCGCTACTTGTGCAGTACATCGGGCATGGGGCTAGTGCTTGGAGGGCGGCGTTCAGTGGTCTTCACAGGTCACGCAGACGCTTCTTGGGCTGACGACCAGGCTAAGCAGCGGTCGTCACAGGGTTACACCTTCAGCCTTGGTTCCGGCTCTGTTTCGTGGCGGTCTACCCGCTCGTCTGCTGTTCTCGGCTCCAGCTGTGAGGCTGAGATCTACGCGGGGGCCATGGCTGCACAGGTTCTACGCTGGCTCACCTACCTGCTGACTGACCTAGGAGAGCCGCCTCGTTCTCCTCCAGTTCTGTACGTAGACAACAAGGCCATGCTGGCCTTGTGTCGGGAGCACAGACTGGAGCACAGAACGAAGCACATTGCTCTTCGCTACTTCCTTGCTCGTGAGCTGCAGCAGCGTGGTCAGCTGCGCCTTGCTTACGTGGCCTCTGAGGCCAACACTGCTGATATCTTTACCAAGGCACTTCCGCCTTGTGATCATCAGCGCTGCTGTACGATGCTAGGTCTTGTGCCTACTTGGCCTCACTTGCTCACTTCTTGACCTTGCTTGTACTGTGATCTTTCTATACCTGCACTTGCTTGTTTACCTTCATATATGATCTTGCATGTGAACTGGCCTTTTGGCCTTGAACTTGTGCTCGGAATGTGTGGTGACGTTGTGATCCACCCTGAGCTTGCTTTGCTTTGCTTGACTGGTCTTGTGACCTCTTGTTCTCCCCCACTTTGCCTATGGGGGTGTGTCAAACTTATATGCTATAGTCTGTGTAGGCTTTAGTGGAGTAGACAATATGGGGTACAACACATTTAGGTTTTCCTACTTGTGCCCACTTGTTTTCCTAGTGCATTCATTCCTCGTTCTTTCACAGAAACCGCTATGAGAGGAACTGACAGCACAATCAAAACTCGAATATGTGGTAAGGGGGTACGTATCTTGGCTAGTTGGCTTCGGTTGGTTCGCGCTGCTAGAAGGGCATGTTGCCGGCGTTGCGGAAGCTAGATTGTAGAAAGAGCAAAACTGGAAGACTTGTACCGAAAATGGTTGAAGCGGAATGAGAGAAATGGAATTGATTGATTGTGAAACCACACAGCAGGGAATTTATCCTGTCAGCTACCCTGCCCATACCCATCCATGCACACCAATAATTGTGCCACCAATAATGGTGACTCCAATACAGGAATACCAATAATTCTACCCCCAGACCTCTAGACTCCAATAATTCTAGCCCTACAATAATTGTACAATTATTGTAGGCCCTGAAGTCTTATAAGGAGGACTACAGTAAAATCTAGCAGCATAAATGTTTCGTTATATGTTATATTTCTCAACACTCCCCCTTGCTGTAGATTTTACCGAAGCTGGTTTTGGAGGGATTGCTGTAAACGGCGTTGATTGCGGAGTGAACTAGGGTCACGGCGTTGATTTCGGAGTCACCTTGGGTGATGGCAGCGTTGATCACGGCGAACCGAACGTAGTCGAATAGTTCCGTTGGGATCGCGGCGGACAGTGGGGTTTTTTGTCGTGTTTGGAATTTCCGTGCAACTGGCGATTGCTGTACTGCACGTTCCGACGCGCAGGTGGTCCCTTCGAACGATCCCTCACACCAAACGCTGCTGCTCCTGCTTCAGTTCCGCACATCCCTCTCAACGGGGTCTCTCCCAAGTGCGTCATTTTCGCTCTCCAAACCTCGTCTCTTCCGATCGAGTGTTGCTGCTCCTTCCTCCTGCTCGCGAGTTGTTACTTCCTGTCCGATCTGCCTTCCCAGCCGTGTCAACTCCTCCCATCGCAGCCATGGCTGCTGCTGCAGCTTGGAACGTATTAGGTTTTTCATGGCGCAATTTCCATTTTGTCGACCTGCAATTGCAGATCGTCATTCAGCAGCTCCTGCCCCGTCCTTAAGCGCGATGTCCTGCAGCTCTAGCTAGCTGCAGGTCGTCACTAGCGCTTGCCATGTCGCGGCTGGCGTTCGTGGACAGCAGCGCACGTGACCACCTGCAGCGCCGAATGCGCATTTTTTGCGGCTGCGGCCAGATCCGCGACTGCTGCTGCTGTCGCGTTACTCCTTCCTCTGTCGCGCGGCTGCAGTAACCTCCTCGCTTGACGACCTGCGCGCTGCAGCTCCTTGCGCGTGACTGCTGTTCATGGCGCGCTGCGACATCGACGCCTGTGACGGTCGGCAGCAGCGCTTGGCGCACGACTGCAGCAGCATGCGCGCTGCTGCATTATATCGCATGTGGCGGCTTCTGCTGGTGCGCGCCCTCCCCTTGCCATTTCGGACGACATGGCGCTCCTGCAGTGCCTCGCGCATGACGCTGCTGCCCTCGTCGCGCGGCTGTCTCTCCTGCTGACGCCCACGACCGCAGCGACGGCTGCACCTGTGGCGAGCTGCAGCACCTGTGGCGCACGGCAGCTGCGTACCCGCCCACACACCGCAGTAACTCCTGGCGTCCGGCTTTCTCCTTCCTGCCGAGGTGAGAATGCTTAGTCAAACCAGACTGCTTCACCCATGTTACCTTGTTACCCTGTGATGTTACCTTGTGCTGCTCCCCTTGACCTTTTGCTGCTCCATGTTGCCTTGTGCTACTCCCTCTATACCAGGTGACGTACGGGAGCAGCTGCAACTGGTACACAAGCACCTGGCGGCTGCTCATGCACTTGGCGGCTGCTCTTGCTCCTGGCGGCTGCTTCTGCTCCTGGCGGCTGCTCTTGCTCCTGGCGGCTGCTTTTGCTCCTGGCGGCTGCTTCTGCTCCTGGCGGCTGCTTCTGCACCTGGCGGCTGCTGCAGCAAACGTCTGCCGGTAGCACCACCTGAATGATGGCAGCAGCAACACCTGGTCTCCTGCAGCTGCTCCCCCTTACGCCCTGCAGCACCCCTGAAGCCCTGCAGCACCGGGCCTGCAGCAGCTCTCCCTGATGCGCTGGCCGCTTGCACTGGTGCAGCTCCAGCACTGGGTGGCAGCGGTATCAGCAGCACCTGTGTCACCTGGGTGAGTGCTCCCGTCAATGCCTGACTCCAGCTGTCTTCCCTTGTATTTAGTAAGCCTTTGTCCTCTTCTTGTGATTCCCTTTGCCTGTTTGCCTTTTGTCTTGGACAATGTTCTTGACTCATGCTGTCTTGATTCTTCTCCCCCTGAAACCAGCAGGCATGTGAAGTCTTGAGGAACGGCCGCTGCAGTTGGCGAGTGGTTGTGACCAACCAGCAGCAACGACTGTCCAGCAGAAGATCTGATGGCTGCTCTTGTTACTGAGTGCAGTAGGTCTTCTCATAATGTTGTGCTGACTCTTGTGATGATGAAAATGAAAAGATGGTTGTGAGATGAAATCCTGATTTGTTGCACCCCAAGATACTCCACACCCCACTCCCCCTCGCACTCGTGTGTTTGTAGGCATGCACATGCGTGAGCACGCACACATCACCAAACACACGAGTGAGATGTGTGGAGTTACGTGATGCTTTGGTGTCCAGCACTTCTTGAGAAGCCCGGACGTGAGAGTGCAGCTCCAGCAGCTTCAATGTGAGTACTGGGTGACGGTGCGCCATGTGGAACTGGCTGGAGACCGCACAAGAGGCTGCAGGTGAGATGTTGCTTTGCTGTGAGGGGGCTTGGTGAGATAATCCGCAGCTTGCTGAGCTGTTGGGCAGTACTCCGGCCGCACAACTCCATCACGAATGGCCTTCCTCGTCCAATGGTAACGGACGTCCATGTGTTTGATGCGTTGACTCATCTGCTCCCCGGTGGCAAGTGCAATTGCGCTTTGGTTATCCATGAAGATGACGGTAGGTTCGTGCTGTCGAAAACCGAGGTCTTCACACAAGCGGCGAAGGTATGTAGCTTCCCGTGCCCCTTCAAACAGCGCAATGTATTCTGCTTCAACAGTTGATGTGGCAATGACCGTCTGACGTTTAGTCCTCCAACTGACAGCAGCTCCTCCCAAGGTAAACACGTAGCCTCCAACGGAGTGACGCCCTGCTTCGTTCGCGTAATCCGAGTCCGTGTATCCGCGGAGCACCAAGTCCCCTCCTCCATAAACTAGCCCCATGTCTAGTAGTTGAACACCCTGTGGATTCCAAGCACTGTTGTTGCCGTTGGTTTGTTTGCTTAGCTGGCCAGCACATGAGCTGCATAGGTTATGTCCGGCCTCCCTGCTGTTGAGATGTACAGCAATGTTCCAACCTATTTCAGCACCAACTGACCATCAATGTCGTCCGGTGGTTCTCCTTGTGGTCCAGGTTCCTTGCTGATCGGTGTTCGAACTTCGGAACGGTTGCCTTCCATCCCGAAGGTCGCCAAAGCCTGTGAGAAATACTTTGTGAGTCCGAGCGAGATCGAGTCCTTGTCCGCGGCGACGTTGAGCCCCAAAAATTGCGTCATGGTCTTGCTGACCGTCAAGGTAAAGTTCCGCTTCAAGTGTTGAATCACAGCGTCAATGCCTTCTGCGTCATGAGACTGGATGAGGATGTCGTCAACGTAGGTGAGTAGCCACACCGTGTCCTTTCCGTCTCGTTTCCAGATAAACAGAGATGGGTCTGATTCGGATTGCACCATGTCCAGCTCCAATAAGACACCCCGTAAGTGTTGATGCCACAGGCGTGGTGCTTGTTTCAGCCCATATACACTTCTTTTGAGTTTCCAGACTTTGTCTCCATCCCGCCTTGGTTCTGGTGGTCTCACGTATATGTCCCGGTCAATCGGAGTGTACTGGAATGCATTGGAGATGTCCAGCTGCACCACTTTCCGCTTTGTAGCAGATGCACCAGCAACGAACACGCAAGAGGTAGGGCCTTGGCTGACCGGTGCATACGTCCCATCGTATGTCCCCCAAGTCTGTCCGCATCCCTTGACCACCCAGCGCGCTTTGAACCGGTTTGGCTGCCCGTGCTCATCTCGTTTCACCCGTAAAACGACTCCTTCCGTCAGCACAGGTGTTCCTTTTGGTACGTCCGCTCTGTCCACCACTTCGTATGCGTCCAGCTCATCGAACTTGGCCAATTCTGCATCCACAGCGGCTTGCCAAAGAGGTGCGTACGGGTCCTTGGTCATTTCTTGAAGTGTTTTTGGCTCTTTGTATGTCAGCTCCACCATGGGGACGCTGGTTGCTGCACATCCCAGTACGTTCTGCTGCTGCAAGTTGGGAAATCGTGTGAATGTTTGTCCTGCCTGCCGCCTCCCAAACAGTACGTCCAGTCCTGTCATGTTGTCCGTCCTTTGTCCGTCACCGTTGGGTTGAAGTGAACCCGCCGTGGTGGCATGTCAGGAGCAGCCAGCGGGATCCCATCGGGTGGGTAGGCATAGTCGTAGAGATGACTTGCTTCAGTTTCTGGTCCGTTGTTGTCAATACCCTCACCAACAGAGATGCTTGCCGCTGGTAAGTCATTCTTTGCGGTCTCTTCTCCTGTATCGGCTTCATTAGCTGCTGGTGGGTCTTCTTAAGCTGCGTCATGTGCCTTAGTTCCATGTTGTTCTGCTGTAGCGACGTCAGAAGATGATGGGGAGGAAGTGTGAGATGCGGGAAAAGAGTCGAATGCTGACCCAACGTCGGTTCCCCCTGAAGTCCACTCCGAGATATGAGGTGAGACTTCATCCATGTACCGTTGGCGTTCGAGCACAGACTCGGCGTCCGGGAGCATGAGGTCGTCAAAGAAACGAGCTGGGCGTGTGTCTGTGTCAACGTCGCTTGCCAAGTCCCGCATGATCCATGCTTTTCGTGAGTTAGAGAGGCCAAGAAACATGCCTGCCCGTCGTCGTTGCTCAAATTTCCCAAAGCTACCTTGGGGAGGGAGATAGTAGCAGAGGCATCCGAAAGTCCTGGCCATGGAGACATCTGCTGCCTTTCCCGTCATCATGAAGTATGGTGAGTGTGCGGATGGGTTGCTGCTGCAGCTGATGCGGTTGTGTAACCATGCTGCATATTTCAGCGCATAAGGCCAGAACTTAGAGGAAAGGCTGGCCCCGGTAGTCATTGCACGCACTCGGTCCATGAGCGTTCGGTTAACCCGCTCGGCGACTCCATTTTGCTACGACGTGTGTGGTAAAGACGTTTGGTGACTGATGTCGTGAGCACTCAGATAATCCGTGAATGCATTGGCTGTATACTCCCCTCCATTGTCCGTGCGTAAGGCAGCCAGCGGTTTCGTGGGCAACTTGGTCTTCATTTCGCGACGCCAAGCCGAGAAAACAGCTGCCATGTCGGATCGGCGAGCCAACGGCGCCACCCACAGGTAGTTGGTGTAGTCGTCCTTGAGTGTCAGCACGTAGCGAAGTGAGGGGTGAGCGTCACCCAAGTCCATGATGTCGCTATGCACGAGCTACAAAGGTCGAGTTGTGCGCTTGTCACCACCTGTGGGAAATGGGGCCTTACTCATCTTCCCTCGAAGACATGAGTCACACGGGGGTTTGAGGGGGTTTGTCTTGTCGGATATGGAGAGTCCTTCAACATCTCCATTGCGGAATGTTGCGTCCATGGATGTGTATGATGGGTGACCCAAGCGCTTGTGGGCCATGCGATATGTGATGGATGCATGAGCAGATTGCACATTCAGCCCTCCAAGGTCAGCCTCATTCAATGCTTCATTCGGATGATCATGACCAGATGCATGGACGGATGTAAGTGCAGGCTCATATTGCACCATTAGCACCCCATGCGTGACCATTCCAACTCCAATGAGTACATGCTCATCCCCATCCGCCATTGTGATCTCCGTGTGCCCATCCTCACGTGTGTGAATGCGAGCTCCCTTCTTGTACAGTTGGCAATAGGAGAGCAGGTTGGACTTCAAGCCGGGTACGTAGAGTACGTCCGTGTAGCGCACTGTTGTTCCGTTGGGTGCCGTTGCTCGGATTGTTCCCGCCATCGAGCTTAACAGGTGGCTTCCGTCAGCAAGCTCCACGTAAACAGGTTCGTTCAGCTCTTCTAGACCCTCAAACCACTCCCTTTCTGAAGTCATGTGTTGGCTGCATCCACTGTCCAGCAACCACATCGACCCTCCGGTTGACGGTAATGTTGCTTGTGACGATCGAACCGTTGCAATGCATGTAACGGTTCGTTTGTTGTCTCCCCCGGCTGCTCTTTGCTGTTTCGACGCTTGGCTGTCACGTTTCGGGCTTTCACTCCTTCGAGGCGAGGACGAACGGCTACTCCAATTGCGCTGGTTTGTCCTCCCTCTGTTTTGTGGTTCCCAACCTGGTGGTGACCAACCCGGAGGCGCCTTAGGACACTTGTAGAACGGGTGGCCAGGTTCCTTGCAGTACCAACACACAAGGTTTGAGCGCCCTCCCCTTCCTTCGTTGCCTTTGGATTTTTCCCCCACCGTCGCATGCTGTCCTCCTGTTGCCGCATTTTGGTTGCCCTTTGTCTCGGTCCTCCTCTTTTGCTGGTGAAGTATCTCCACGTGCTTGACCAGCCATACGGGGAGGACGTTTGTCACGGTTGGTCTTGCTGATGAGGTCTTGGTAGCGTTGTTCCTGAATCATCATTCGTTGCAGTGTGTAGCTGTCCGAGATGTCATGTAGCATTGCCGAATGCCTTAGCTCCTCCCAATGCGGCGGAAGCCCGGTAATTAGGTTTAAGGTGAATGAATCTTCGTCCACCATTTTTCCTGTCATTGCCAACTTGTCCCGAATTGCAGTTGCCCGGTTGATGTATTCCTCCACCCTTTCTTGGCTCCCCATCTTCAGGTTGTCCAATTGCCTTTGGAGAGACGCCTTTGCCACCGAATCCTTCGCCTGGTAAGTCTCCATCAGGTACTCCCATGCTTCGAATGCCGGACTGTATGACTCTTGGAACACGACCAGTTGTAGTTGAATCGTTGCGCTCACGCTATGTAGAAGCACCCAAAACGCCAGCGTAGCACGTTGTGAGTAATCTGCTTGCAGAGCTTCCAGCTGTTCCATTGCATCTCGCATTTCTCCATTTGCCATTGTCACTGGGTATTGTAGTGTCACGAAAAACTCCCACAGATTTGTCACGCGCGCATTCATGCGAAATCGAAGAGCCCACTCTCGAAAGTTAGTGCCGTTGAACGGGGTTGTTGTGAACGCCTTGTCCACCGTTGCTCCCACCATTTTGCGTGACAACCTGTCTTTATCTTCTTCGGTGTACTCGCGAGGAGACGGGTCGAAGAGCGTAGGCACGGTAGATGGTCGAGGTAGTTGCACCGTGCGTTGTGTCCTTTCACGTTCCACCACCTCCACTTGGTCACGTCGCATAACTCCACTTGATTGCATCCCGTGCCCCATGCGCCCGATGCTTCCTGCAGGTACAGCTTCCGGTTGAGACCATTGCGCACGAGGGGGTACGACGTTGCCGTAAAGGTGAGATCTGCCCATTATGGGAACTCCAATGGGATGGGTGTTAGTGGCAAATCGACGCAGCGGGGGAGCACCAATAGTGTAGGATTTGAATCCCACACCCTCCATGCCCACATGACTGCTTCTACCGCTCCCTTCACCAATTTGCCCTCTCATATTTCTTCCCACGTCAATCCCATCACCATGTTCTCTCACATCCCTTCCACTCCCGTACTCATCATCCCTCCCCGTTGCTTCCCTTCGCATGGTTGATTGAGGTTCGGGGTGGGAGCTCCCCTCTCCTTGGAAGGATGCATCCTTCCCTTGGGATGACTCTCCTCCTTGGGGTAGGCTTCCTTCTCCGTCACCTTCAATTCCTGCATCCACATTTGAAGCGCGGGTTTGGTTAGTACGCGGAGTGCTTGCATGAGACTGTCCACGGATAGATGGGTTGTTGGAATCTCGAACTTGGGCTGCCATGTTGAATTTTGCTCTGAATGACGCTTGGAGTGTCGGTGGTGCTCTTGCAATCATGTTTTCCAGGTGCTCGTGTTGAGCCAAGATTGCTTCTTCGAACGCCTCGTATCCAGCATCAACTTCCTCGTCGAACCGCGCCATGCCTTCACACCAAATGTTGCCACTTGCTATGCAGGATTGCTAATCTGCTTACCAATGTAGATAATAAGAGTTCTGACGAAATTTCGGCAGCATGCCCCCTAGAGTAGCTCTGATACCATGCTAGAAAGGCATGATGCCAGCGTTGCGGAAGCTAGATTGTAGAAAGAGCAAGACTGGAAGACTTGTACCGAAAATGGTTGAAGCGGAATGAGAGAAATGGAATTGATTGATTGTGAAACCACACAGCAGGGAATTTATCCTGTCAGCTACCCTGCCCATACCCATCCATGCATACCAATAATTGTGCCACCAATAATGGTGACTCCAATACAGGAATACCAATAATTCTATCCCCAGACCTCTAGACTCCAATAATTCTAGCCCTACAATAATTGTACAATTATTGTAGGCCCTGAAGTCTTATAAGGAGGACTACAGTAAAATCTAGCAGCATAAATGTTTCGTTATATGTTATATTTCTCAACACGCGCAAGGCCCGGAAGCTCAAAGTTTGGAGGCAGCCTCTGTGTTCGTTCATAGGTGTGGGTTTCGAAACTATTCTGCCAAACCAGAGGGCTGCCCAACCAAACCACCGACACAGCGGCGCCAAAGGAAGCTCTCCAGCGTCAGCGACCTCGGATGCGGGCAGCTTCGTGAAATATGCTTGGGCACCAGTCGCACTGCCTTGGAAACATCCGACGAAATCGAGGGTGTCTCAAAAGAGCTCAATATTTCTAAAAACCGTACTCAACTGCTCTATTATGACCCCAAAAAGCTTTGCATTTTGAGGCTGGTCGAAGATGACCGCGAAACCATACCTAACCGCTCTAAAGTGACCGCAAATGCTCTGAATCCGAATATTCTGGAGCCAGGGGAGCTCCCCGCGGTGGAACACCCGCCTTTCCGTGGCTGCGGTGTTCCGCTTTTCCCTCCCCAAGCCGAGCAGCCCAAGCCTCGAGTCTGTCTCTCTCTGCTTCTCGCTGCTGCTGCTGTGACCAGCGCCACATCTGCCAACACCAGCCACTAATCGGCCTTAGAAATCCGCCATGCCAGCTAGTCTCATTCACAACTCCTTCCAACACAAGCTACTACGCTGCTGGTCTTCGTAGTTCAGTTAACTTCCTCGTTCATTCAGTTCGACATGGCCTCAGACTATCCGTCATTTATGTCCGCACTTAGCTTTTGGAAGAACAGCGAGAAGCAGGCAAAATCGTGCCTGCAGCCGCTGTTTTCCAGCAACAGCACGAATCCCACCGCTGCAGCGACACTGCTGCTAGAGCTGCCGGCGGTGACGTCGGATGCTACAGGAGTGTCGGACACTGAAGCGAAGCATGCTGAAGCGTCGCATGCTGAAGCGTCGCATGCTGAAGCGTCGCATGCTGAAGCGTCGCATGCTGTAGCGTCGCATGTTGAAGCATTTGATGCTGCGGAAGCGAAACTGATGCCGTCAGATCCTGCTGCGCAGGATGCTGAAGCGTCGAATGCGAGCTTGTCGGATGCAGCAGCCTCTATCGTTGCAGCACCTCATGCCGCGGCATCAGAGCCGCTCGTTTCAGCTCCAACGGCTCTATCTTTGGCAGCTTGCGCCAAGTCAGTGAGTACTGTCGTACCGTCGCGCATCCCGAAACCGAGCAAGGGAGCAGCGATTAGGAGGCGAGTGGAGGGAACGACACTGATTCCCAGGCCTAAATGCGCTGCACCGCACAGGGAGGTGAGGGGAGTGGAAGTTGAAGCTGCAGGCAAGCGGCCTCGCAGGACATCCAAGGCCGTGCCGGCTGCAATCCCACGCCGGCCATGGCGCCCTTGACTGCTGCACGCATGAAAAAAAAAAAAAAAAAAAAAAAAAACTGAAATTCTTGGAAAAAAAACAAAAAAAAAGAGAGGAGAGCTTGGGGTAGGAGATGGAGGGATGGCATAAAAGGCATGTGAAAGGCATAGCACAGCTACACGCCGAGAGCACCGACTGGGGGATGGGTGTGGTGTGGATGGGGAACACGGTGGCACTACCCTTTTTTGCGCCCTGCTTCACAGCAGGGTGTTTGTGGGAGTGTGGTGGGTGGTTGATGGCTGGAGGGGTTGAGGGAAAGCTCTTGTGCTGCTGTGCCTTCAATGACACCTACAGGCTTGAGCGCTCCTGACGGATGGCTCCAGGCTTGAGCGCTCCTGACGGATGGCTCCAGGCTTGAGCGCTCCTGACGGATGGCTCCAGGCTTGAGCCTTGTAGGGAGAGTTAGGAACTAGGCAATATGTGAACTATGTTCTGTAGACCCTTCTATTGATATAGTTGCCTATGCATTGTTAAGCCTTGGCGTTTAATCGGCAATGACAACTAAAAGCAGGAACCATACAACAATGCTGCAACGCACTTCCATCTCCCAGCTTCCCCATGTCCTCTTTTTTTCCCATGATTCCGCATGCCCCTCTGCTTTTCCCCATGCCTCCTTGTTTCCCCATGCCTCCTTGTTTCCCCATGCCTCCTTGTTTCCCCGTGCCTCCTTGTTTCCCCATGTCTCTTTGTTTCACCATCTCTCCCTGTTTCCCCATACCTCCCTCTTCCTCATGCCTCACTGGTTCTCCATGTCTCATTGTTTTCTCGTGCCTCCCTGTTTCCCCTATGTTTCCCTTTCCCCATCATGTATCCATTCGTCCCCATGTCCCATTCCCACTCCCCTTTTCCCCATGTCCTTCTGTATCCCCATGTCTCCTTGTTGTCTTCCTTTTACCCCTTGTCCCGTTTCCACATGCCTCTGATTCCCCATTCCTCCCGGATTCACCGTGTCTCTTTTTTTTTTCCCACGTGCCTCTGTTTCACCATACCTCACTGGTTCACCATACCTCACTGGTTCACCATACCTCAGTGGTTCACCATACCTCACTGTTTCACCATACCTCACTGTTTCACATCACACCTCACTGTTTCTCACTGTTTCACCATACCTCACTGTTTCACCATACCTCACTGGTTCACCATACCTCACTGGTTCACCATACCTCAGTGGTTCACCATACCTCACTGTTTCACCATACCTCACTGTTTCACATCACACCTCACTGTTTCTCACTGTTTCACCATACCTCACTTTTTCACCGTACTTCCTATTCCGTTTCACCATACCTCCTCGTTTCCCCATGCCTCCAAGTTTCCCCCATGACTTCCCGTTTCACCAGGTTTCCCTATATTCCCATTTCACTCCCTGTTTCACCATACCTCACTGTTTCACCGTGTCTTCTTGTTTTCCCATACCTCAGCGTTTTCCCATGTCTTGTATTTTCACAATACATCTTTGTTTCCCCATGTCCCATTGTTTCCCCATGTCTCCTTTTTTCCTCATGTCTCCCTTTTTCACCATGTGTCCATGGTTCACCATACTTCCTTGTTTCTGCATCCTTTTTTATTCCTTTACCCCCCTGTTTCCCCGTGACTATATTTTCCCATCTATCTTGTTTCACCAATTCTCAATGTTTCCCAGTGTCCCCCTTTCACCATGTTTCTCTGTTTCCCCATGTGTCCGTGATTCTCTATGCCTCCCTTTGTCCCCATGTCCCCATGTCTCCCCGTTTCTTCATGTTTCGTAATGCTTCCCTGACTCCGCATGAATATCAACATCTTCGTGTTCCCCTGGTTTTGCCCATACTTCCTCTTTTTCCATGTCTCCTTGTTTTTCCATGTCTCGCTTTTTCACACTCGCTCCCTGTTCACCATGTCTCTAGTTTAAAGCCTATGCCACCCGCTTCCCCCATGCCCCTCTGTTCCCCATGTCTCCCTGTTTCGAAACTTTCTAATTCTCACCCTTTTCCCCATCTCTTCCCTTTTCCCCATCTCCCTGCCTGCTTCCCCCCATCCCCTGTATCGTCATGATTCCCTGTTTCCCCATGCCCCGATGTTTCCCCATGCCTCCCTGTTTCCCCATGTGTTTCCCCATGCCTCCCTGTTTCCCCATGCCTCCCTGTTTCCTCATACCTCCCTGTTTCCCCATGTGTTTCCCCATGCCTCCCGGTTTCCCCATATTTCCATGTTACCCCATGTCTCCTTGTCCGGCCTTCTTGTTTTCCCCTGTCTTCCAATTCCCCCAAGCTTCCCCCTTTCCCCATTCTTGTCTCATACCTCCTTGTATCCCCATATTCCCTTGAATCCCCGCGTCTCTCCATTACAACATGTCCCACTGATTCACCAGGTCTGTCTGTTTCCCCGTATCTTCCTGTTTCCACATGTCCCCCGACTTCCCCAACCTTCCCCTTTTCTCCATTCCTATCTGGTTTTACCTGTTTCCTCTTGTCTCCCATCCCCCCAGGCTTCCCTCTTCCTCATTCTCCTCTCTTTCCACATCCCCCCCGATTTCCCCAAGCTCCCCGTTTTCCCCATGTGTTTGTGTGTGTATGTGTATGTGTTGTACAGATTCAGCAGTCTGAATATGGAATTAGAGGATTTTTTTCCTCAGCCCTCCTCAATATCGCACTGGTTGGCAACCATGCAAATTATTTAGTGACGTTGAAAAATAGAGCATAATTTATTTGACAGCATCTGTTGTCAACTGCAAAACAAAAGTCACCAATGTGTCAGAAACGGAATGATTGTTGTATTACCGTATCACCCCGGATAGTAGTGCATATGCGCTTATAATAAAATCGTTTTTTTTAGGGGGTGCGCTTGTAATTGAGGAAAGCGCATAAGAGCATGCGCTTATGAAATGGAAAAAAAAATGAATTTTGTTTGTAAGGGTACCATCGAAGCTCTCATTAAGGCGAATACGCCCATCAAACGTTCACGTCGGTTTCGTGCATGAAATGCAGGCGAAAACAGCAGCGACTCGATTTCCCACCGCACAAATCCTATCCCGGAGCAACGCATCTGCCAACGCTGACTCGGAAGCTGCCGTGCGGCCCAATCCCGTTGTCACGCGTTGCCAGGCAGGGACAGCTCATCCGATCCCTCTAGAAGGGGATCGAATATTCCCTGCCACCGCAGCATGTGTGCCGCCCATTCTCATCCTCTGCGGGTTCAGGCTGTGGGGGTACCCGTCTATCATTGACGAGGACGGCGAGCTGCTTTCCCGCAAGGGTCCCGTCTGAAGTCCATTTCTTCTCATTTCTTGCTGCTTTTGATTGAGTTTAGCATGATTCGCCCGCCAGGCTGCGAAACCATGGCTGAATTCACTGGCACCCACTTTCTCTTCAAGAAGAAGCCTAGGCCCACCATCCGTGTGGATGCTGACGGCTGGTATAGCCATATCCCACCATCGCCCCCAGAGCCACTACAGCCTCCGGCGCCGCCTGCGCCGCCATCTCCTCCATGTCATCCTGCACCTCCAGCTCCACCTGCTCCTCCGAGTCCACCCGTGTTTGCAGGCCCATCAAATCCTCCCGTGCTAACGCTCTTGCACCCGCCGACTTTCGACGAGTACCTGTCGGAACCTGACAGCAACAAGCCCCCCGACGTCTACGTTCGAGCTCCGCCCCCGGCACCACGATATGGCCATCCGCAAGATTGTGCGTGGGACGAATCTGCTGTGGGCGCTGAGGACGATGTGCCCGACACCGAGGCTGGCACCGAGGCCGGCACCGACACTGGCACCGACACTGGCGGCGAGGCCGGCACCGCGGCAGATGTGTTTCCCGAGGGTGCCCCGGGCGGCGAGGACGACGACGGTGTGGAGTATTGGTCGCGCGGCGGACTTCCCGAGAAGCTTCCTATTCCCACGTTTCCTCCGGTTAACCGCAAGCGCCCCCACCCCTCTTCTGAGAACCGTGATGCCCGCCCCCCCTCTCCCAGGCACAAGCCCTTGCAGCATAAGCGCAACGCTTATACCGCGCAGGAGAAGCTGCAGTGGATTGGGCGCATGGATGTGGCGGTGTCGCTGCGGTCGTTGTATCGCGAGTCTGGAATCCACCGCAAATGTCTCGCGGAGTGGAAGAAAGCCGCCGCCATGCTCAAGGAAGCGCACTCAGCACGGAAGCGGATGCACGGGCGCGGGAGGGCATCGTGGTACAGGCCGATGGAGCTGAAAGTCTACGCGAAGCTTCTCGAGTGGCGCCGCAAAGGAACTGCCATCTCCGTCGGTCGCCTGCAGGAGTGGTCAAAGGTGTTCATGAAGGAACTGTTCCCCGACGTGAAGTGGAAGGGCAGCCAGCGGTGGTCGGAGCGGTTTCGGAAACGGTGGAATTTGAGCGTGCACATGAAGACGAGGATTGCCCAGAAAACCGCCGAGCGTAAGTACCGAAATTTATTGAACCGTGTGCTTGTTGTAATTTTCAACCAAAGGTATTGACTAACCGCTGCCTCTTAACACTATCCGTGTGTGCGCAGACGCCGCGGAGCTGTGCCAGGCTTTCTAGCAGTACATTCGTGACAAGCGGCGTGAGCGCGGCATCGAAACCCGCTGGATTATCAACGCCGACCAGACGCCGCTGTGGCTGGAGATGCCCGCCACTACTAATTGTCAAACTATATGTGCTGCTTGTTGTGTAGGCTGTAGTGGGGTAGCCCATATAGGGTACAACACAAATTAGGGTTTCTTACTTGTACCCATCCTGCTGCTAGTTCATTCATTCCTGTTCATTATTCTGACATGGTTTCAGAGCAGGTCCTAGCCTAGGACCGATTTCTTAGGGCCCACCGAGTAGCGCTACCCCACCCGTCGTGCCACTGTGATCACGTTGCCCTGCCCTGTCCTGCCCTGCACTGCCCTGCCCTGCGCCACTTGCTGCAGCGCGCCCTGCTGAGTCGCGCGCCACATGCAGCAGCGCGCCCTGCCCTGCCCGCGCGTCTCGTCGCTGCGTCGCCCTGCTCGCGCGTCTCGCCGCGCGCCCTGCCCTGTCCACGCGCTGCGCTTCCGCGCGCCCTGCCCTGCCCGCGCGTCGCGTCGCCGCATCGCCCTGCGCGCGCGTCGCGCCACGTGCTCTGCCCTGCCAGCGCGCCACCGTCGTTCGTCCTGCCCTGCCTGCGCGCCGCGCCACCGCGCGCCCTGCTCTGCCTGCGCGCTGCGCCGCCGCGCGGCCTGCCCGGCCTGAGCGCCGCGCCGCCGCACGCCCTGTCCTGCCGCGCGCCTCTGCCCTGCCCGCGCGCCGCACCGCCGCGCGCCTCTGCCCTGCCCGCGCGCCTCTGCCCTGCCGTGCACGCCTCTGCCCTGCCGTGTGCGCCTTGCCCTGCCGTGCGCGCCCTGCCCTGCCGTGCGCCCTGCCCTGCTGTGTGTGCCACACACCGCTCTCTGCTGCACTACTGCTAGCGCGCTCCCCTGCCTAGCTCGCTATGGCCACTCTCAATGTTCTCACTTTCGATTCGGAGGGCCGCCCGATAGAGTTCGCTGCATGGCTAGACGATTTACAGCTGTTCCTGCTGACAGACTCTAAGGACGGTACCTCGCTGTTTGACCTCACTTCTGGCGCCTCACCCGCCCCTGGCGCCACAGCTGACAGTGCGACCCGCTCACAGTGGCTTTCCCGTGACGCTGCTGCTTGCCTAGCCGTTTGCAACCACCTGCCGTTAGCCGAACGCGCCCACTTTGGCCAGCATAAGACAGCGAAAGCACTGGACGACGCTGTAGTCACTCGTTACTCCTCCCCGGCCACTGCTGCTCTAGGCCGCCTTCTCCTGCCCTACCTGTTCCCCGACCTGTCCGCCTTTGCCACAGTAGCCGACCTAGTCACTCACCTCCGCACTAGTGATACTCGCTACCGTGCTGTGCTCCCCGCCGAGTTTCTCACCAAGAACCCCCCCCCCATGTACATCACGCTCTACTTCATAGTAACCCGCCTCCCTGACTCTCTTACTGCAGTCAGGGACCTCCTCCTAGCACTTGACCCGGCCGACCTCACTGTCGACCTGCTCGAGAAGCACCTCCTAGCAGCTGAGACTAGCATAGTCGCTGTAGGCGCTTCTCGTGGCACTCCTCGCACCCCCTTCTTTGAGGGGTGTTCGCCCTCTCCCCTTCTCCCCTCAGTCGCCTCTGCTACAGCTGTTGACTACCTTCGAGCTGAGGAGGTAGGAGCTGCGTCTGCCCCTAGTGGGAGGCGCCGAAGCGGCAGTGGCAGGGGAGGAAGGGGAGGCGGTGGTGGGGGCGGTGGAGGCGGTGGTGGGGGTGGCGGTGGAGGAGGTAATGGTGGTGGGGGCGGCGGGGCAGGTGCCGGCGGTGGTGGCGGCAGTGGGTGTGGTGGCGGCAGCGGTGGTGGCGGCGGTAGTGGCGGCAGTGGGGGTGGAGGCGGCGGCAGTGGGGGCGGCAGGGGTGGCACCAGCCAGAGGGGAGGCCTTGGAGGTGGCCAGCGGCAGCAGCAGCGTCAGCCCCTTTCGTCTCAGGAGCTCCGTGATAGGTTTGCTCAGCGTGGGGTGGCTGCGGGTAGTGGTCCCTGCCCGTATGTTATTCGCACAGGTGACCGCACTGGTCAGACATGCGGGAGGTCTCACACTCAACACCGCTGCTTCTACCGCCTTACCGACGCCTTCCGTGCAGAGTTCCCCGACGCGGCTGAGCTCCCCGACTGGGCGGCACTGCTTAGGCAGAATGTTGATATCTTTGCTCTAGACTTTGATGCTATCCTATCTGCCATGTATGCATTGTCTGTTAGTGCTGAGGGTGACTGTTACCTGTGTATGCCGCCAGACCCAGGTATAGAGGCTGCTGCTCTAGGTGCTAGTGAGTCTGCTGCCCTAGGTGCTGATGAGTTTGCTCTCTTTGGTACTGTGTCTGCTGCGGCCCTGCACACCTTCACGCTTGACTCAGGTGCTTCCCGCTGTTTCTTTCGCGACAGTACCACAGTCACACCACTTACTGCACCTGTTGCTGTGTCTTTGGCTGACCCCTCTGGGGGCCCAGTCCTTGCACGTTTCTCCACTGTTCTGCCATGTCCGGCGGTTCCGTCTGGGTCACTGTCAGGTCTCCACCTCCCCTCGTTCTCTACGAACTTGGTGAGCACAACTATCCTCCAGGATGCGGGGGTTGACACCTTCACCCCTGGACGGCAGCGTGTGGCGATCTGTACGTGCTCCCGGACCGGTCGCCACTTGGCCACATTCACCCGTCGGCCTGGGTCGAGTCTGTACACACTGACTACTGCGCCTCCTCAGGTAGCTGCGTCTGCGTCTGCGTCAGGTCAGCTTGCTGCCCCCTGCTCGTGTCGCGCCCTGTCGCACCAGACGCTCCTTTGGCACCACCGTCTTGGTCACCCCTCTGTGGCACGCCTCCGTGGCATGCACTCCCGTCTCCTTGTCTCTGGTCTTCTCAAGTCTCTGCCTCCCCTCCCACCCTCGCCTACCCCTCCCTGCCTTCCCTGTGTCGAGGGGTGGCAGCGCGCCGCTCCTCACTCCTCCTCGTTCCCCCCGACAGAGGCTCCCCTGCAGACTCTCCACCTGGACGTGTGGGGCCCAGCCCGCGTCCGTGGAGAGGGCCACGAGCGGTACTTTCTGCTGGTTGTTGACGACTACTCGCGCTACACCACGGTCTTCCCCTTGTGCCGCAAGTGGGAGGTCCCTGATGTTCTGATCCCTTGGATCCGCGCTGTTCGTCTCTAGCTCCGCGAGAGGTTCGAGGAAGTCCTTCCAGTCCTGCGTCTGCACTCTGACAGATGTGGTGAGTTTTCCTCCGACCTCTTGCGGGCCTTCTGTCGTGCGGAGGGCAATCGCTAGACGTTCACGCTTCCGGCCTCTCCGCAGCAGAATGGGGTTGCTGAGCGGCTTGGTCATGGAGGTCGCTCGTACCTCCATGATCCATGCGGCTGCCCCCCATTTTCTGTGGCCGTTTGCAGTCCAGTACGCTGCGCATCAGCTCAACCTCTGGCCCCGTGTCTCCTTGCCGGAGACCTTGCCCACACTGCGTTGGACGGGGAGGTTGGCGATGCGTCGGTGTTCCGGGTCTGGGGATGTCGAGCCTTTGTGTCAACATATATTTTATATGTGTTGTTTAGGTTAGTCTAGGTGTTACATTTCTACTTACTTGCATGATTAGGGTTTGCTATATCTAGGGTTGTACTTCACATTTTCTATCAATTCATTCTTATCGTAACATGGTATAGAGCTAGGTTTCCCTTAGGCGATTTTTCCCCTTCCACTCTTCCGTGTAGTTGCTAGCAGCACCACCACTCTTCCGTGTCCGGCGGCTCCCTCAGGTTTTCTTACAGGTTACTACACCCCCTCGTTCTCTAGGAACCTGGTGGGTGTCAGTCACCTTCACGACCTAGGCGTAGTCACTACTTTCCCACTGGACGAGCCTGTTGCCTCCTGCACTGTCGGTGCCACTGGGGCGCCCTTGGCCACATTCCACAGAGAGCCGGGATCTGGTCTGTACTCACTACACACTGGGTCCCACCACACTGAGTCGGGTCAGGTCAGGTCAGGTCAGGTAGCTGCTGTGTCGTGTGACTGTCGGTCCCTCACCCACCCGTCGGTCCTCTGGCACCACCGTCTAGGTCACCCGTCGTTCCCGCGTCTCAGTAGGATGGCACGTTACCGTCTGGTCTCAGGTCTCCCAGGGTCGCTTGCACCGCTTCCCCGCTCGCCTGCGCCGCTGTGCACTCCTTGCGTCGAGGGTCGGCAGCGCGCTGCCCCTCACTCCTCCTCGTTCCCCCCCACCACGGCTCCCTTCGAGACCCTGCACTTGGACGTCTGGGGCCCCTCTCCGGTCCTTGGCCCACGTCAGGAGCGCTACTTCCTGATTGTGGTGGACGACTACTCCCGCTACACCACGGTTTTCCCCTTGCGACGGAAGGTCGACGTGCCTACCGTCCTCGAGCCGTGGCTACTAGCGTGGGGTGGCGCCCAGGGCCTGTGTGGGCTTTGCCTACACTCGGACCGTGGTGGTGAGTTTTCTTCCACTCGCCTGGAGACGTTCTGTCAGGGTCGGGGGATCATCCAGTCTTACACGCTACCAGCATCACCGCAGCAGAACGGGGTAGCCGAGCGACGCATCGGCCTGGTCATGGAGGTTGCCCGGACCTCCATGTGCCATGTCGGTGCCCCCCAGTTCTTGTGGCCCCAGGCAGTCCGCTACGCCGCGCACCAGCTGAACCTGTGGCCCAGTGACGCACGGCCAAGGGTGACGCCGGTCTCCCTTTGGACAGGTTCTCCGGGCGTAGCAGCTGACTTCCGCGTCTGGGGTTGTCTGGCTCACGTTCGCGCCCCTGGCGCGAACAAGTTGTCTCCGCGCACTCGTGCCTGCGTCTTTCTTGGCTTCCCTTTGGACGCCTCCGGCTGGGTGTTCTACGACCCGGTCACCTACCAGTTCTTCGCTTCGCAGGACGTCACGTTCGACGAGTCTGTCTGTTACTACAGGAGTCGCCCCCACCGAGGTACTGAGGCCTTTTCCCCCCCGCTGTTCCTCACCCTTGAGCCCCCACCAGTCGCCCCGGTAGCCCCCCCCCCTTTGCGTCCTGCCCCGTCAGGTGTGTCGCACGTCACTCCGCAGTCTTCCCCCCCGCAGCGTCCAGTCCCTGTCGTGTCTGGGGGTGCGGGAGGTGCAGTTGCGGAGGGTGAGGGTACTGGGGCTGCAGGAGCTGGTGGTGTCGGCTCTGGGGGTGCAGGGGTTGTGGGCGTGGAGGTCACTCCTGTGGAGGACACGGCAGCCTCGACTCGGCGGCCTCGCCCTGCCTCACCCCCTGGCTTCCCGTCCGTCCCGCAGTTTCCTCCTCCTTCTTCTCTGCGGTCGGTTGCTGCGGAGCCTGGGGGTGTTCCTGCGGGAGGTACTGGAGGCCCCGGGGGTGTCGGTGGTGGAGGTGCTGGTTCTGGGGGTGCTGGAGCTGGAGGCACTGGCACTGTGGCGCCTACACCGCGCACTGTACGTTTCCTGACCCGTGAGCAGCGTCTCCTCCGGTTGGAGAGGGAGGAGCGTGAGCAATTTGAGAGGGCACAGCAGCAGCAGCAGCAGCAGCAGCAGCAGCAGCAGGAGAGAGTAGAGGAGGAGTCACAGCAGCAGCACGAGAGGGTAGCGCAGGAGTCCCGGTCGCAGCAGCGGGTGCAGCTGCAGCCGCAAGGAGAGGGTAGAGGAGGAGTCACGGCCGCACCAGGAGAGGGTAGAGCAGGAGTCCCGCCCGCAGCAGCAGGTGCAGTTACAGACACAGCAGGAGAGAGTAGAGGAGCAGTCACGGCCGCACCAAGAGAGGGTAGAGCAGGAGTCCCACCCGCAGCAGCAGGTGCAGTTACAGACGCAGCAGGAGAGAGTAGAGGAGGAGTCACGGCAGCAGCAGGAGAGGGTAGCGCAGGAGTCCCGGTCGCAGCAGCGGGTACAGCTGCAGCCGCAGCAGGAGAGGGCAGAGGCGGAGCCACAGGAGCAGCAGCAGGGGCCGGTACCGTCGCAGCAGACGCCAGAGGAGGCGGAGCAGCAGCGACTGCGACTACGCGACCTCCCCGACCCAGCACCTGCACGCTTTGTTCGTGGTCCCCTACCGTCCCCTCCTGTTCCACCAGTTGAGTCCCTTTCCTCCTCCCAGTGGACTCATCGTCCTCCCCTCAGTCGTGCTGTGTCTCCACAGCCCCGTCGGTCCCGTTACCGTGCAGACGGTCCGTTTCACCTTGTTCTCCGCTCTCGTGTTCCACCTCCTCCTGTCCTTCCACAGCCCCCTGAGTCGTCCCTCACTGTGCTTCACGACCCGTTGTCCGACTACCTCCGTGCCTCCCGTCCTGTCGTCTCCCGTGTTTTGTCCGCGTTGGTCACTCACCCGACTGCACCTCTGTCGTCTGTCTCAGCACTTGTTACCACTGTCTCTGGCTTTGCCTCTTCCCACCGCCTTGACTACGCCGCTCACTTGGTGAGTGGCCCTGCACGTTCTCCGTCCTCTGGGGGTGCTCCTGTCTTTCCCGTGGAGGTCATAGAGGACAGGCAGTTCGAGCTTGGTTTCCTTGCGGCCGCCGTTCCTCATCTCTGCGCCATGCTGCTTGCCCCTGAGGGGGATCCAGACGCCCTTGACATCCCGATCCCTCGCACTCACGCCGAGGCGGTCTCGGGACCCTGGGATTTGTACTGGATAGTAGCTGAGGAGGCAGAGATGGCATCTTATAGGTCCACAGGCACTTACGTCGACGCAGTCCCACCACCTGGGACGAATGTCGTCAGTGGCCGATGGCTCTACAAGGTGAAGCGGCCGCCTGGATCACCACCTGTGTTCAAGGCGCGCTATGTTGCGAGAGGCTTCAGTCAGCGAGAGGGGGTGGACTTCTTCCAGACCTTCGCTCCCACCCCGAAGATGAGTACTCTTCGGGTGTTGCTGCATATTGCAGCCCAGCGCGACTACGAGTTGCACTCCTTGGACTTTTCCACCGCGTTCCTTCAGGGGAGCCTGCACGAGCAGATCTGGCTGCGTCGCCCGCCTGGCTTCACTGGCTCTTTCCCACCTGGGACCCAGTGGCAGCTGCGTCGACCAGTCTACGGCCTGCGTCAGGCCCCACGTGAGTGGCACGACACACTTCGCTCGACCCTTGCAGCTCTTGACTTCTTTCCGTCGTTTGCTGACCCGTCACTGTTCGTTCGCCGTGGCTCGACCCCGTTCTTTGTCCTGGTCTACGTCGACGACCTAGTGTTCGCCACTCCCGACCGACGCGCGCTGGCCTCCGTGAAGGAGGAACTGCAGAGGAGACACACTTGCACTGACCTTGGTGAGCTGCAGCACTACCTTGGCCTGCAGATCACCAGGGACAGGGCAGCTCGCACCATTACGCTGACTCAGTCGCATATGGTCGAGCAGATCCTCACGCGGTTTCGCTTCCCGTTCTCCAAGGTACAGCTCACCCCTCTTGGTGTGGATCATGGGCTCACGGCTCCACCTTCGGACGAGTCATTTGAGTCCAGTGGTCCATATCCTGAGCTGGTGGGTTGTCTCATGTACCTGATGACCTGTACTCGCCCAGACCTAGCTTACCCTCTTAGCGTCCTTGCGCGCTTTGTTGCGCCTGGGAGACACCGACCTTCCCACTGGTACGCTGCTAAGAGGGTGGCAAAGTATGTGGCGAGTACATCAGGCATGGGACTTGTCCTTGGAGGGAAGCAGCCAGTTACACTCACAGGTTACTCGGACTCGTCGTGGGCCGACGACGCGGAGACGCGTCGGTCTACACAGGGGTACTCCTTTAGCCTCGGGGCAGGTGCTGTTTCGTGGCGGTCGACTCGGGCGTCGTCCGTCGCCGGTTCCAGCTGTGAGGCAGAGGTGTACGCTGCGGCCATGGCCGCTCAGGAGCTTCGCTGGCTGTCTTTCCTTCTCACCGACCTTGGTGAGCGGCCTCGCTCTCCCCCGGTCTTGTTCGCCGACAACAGGTCTGCTGTCCTGTTGTGTGAGGAGCCCCGACTGGTTGGGAAGGCGATGCACATCCAGCTTCGTTACTTCCTTCTGCGTGAGTTGCAGCAGCGTGGACAGGCACTCGTTCGACGTGTGGTCTCTGAGGCCAACACGGCAGATATCTTCACCAAGGCGTTGCCGCCTTGTGACCACCAGCGTTTCTGCACCCAGCTTGGCCTTGTGCCTGCCCGTCCTCACTTGCTTGCTTAGAGATGCCTTGTCCTGCATGTCTTGTACTCTTGCATCTCTTTATATTTGCTATATACCTGCATGTGGACTGGCCTTGTGGCCCCTTGCTTGCTCTCGGAGTGTGTGGTGACTTTGAGCTCCACCCTGAGATTTGTCTTGTTCTTGTAGACTGGTCTTGTGACCGTTGCTTGCTCTTGTTGTTTCTACAGGACTTCCGTCACCTAGACTATGGGGGTGTGTCAACATATATTTTATATGTGTTGTTTAGGTTAGTCTAGGTGTTACATTTCTACTTACTTGCATGATTAGGGTTTGCTATATCTAGGGTTGTACTTCACATTTTCTATCAATTCATTCTTATCGTAACACTTTGTCCGTGGTACGTCCGCGGACAAGCTCTCCTCCCGCGCCGTTCCCTGTGTCTTCCTTGGCTTTGTCCCTGACGCGCCTGGCTGGCAGTTCTACCACCCCACCTTGCGCTGTGTCCTGCCCTCTCAGGACGTCACGTTTGACGAGTCGGTTCCCTTTTACCGTCTCTTCCCCTACCGCACTGCCCCTCTCCCTCCTCCGCCGCTCTTCCTAGCACCAGGTCCTCCTCCGGACCCCCTCCCCCCTCAGGATCCTGCTCCCTCAGGTGTGTCCCAGGTAGACCCTGACGAGCCTGTCGAGGTAGCTGTCGACTCTGGTGCTGCTAGAGGTAGTGCGTCTGGGGGTGCTGAGCCTGCGGGTGCGGGGCCTGGGGGTGCTGAGCTTGAGCGTGCGGAGCATGGGGGTGCTGAGCCTGGGGGTGCTGAGTCTGAGGGTACGGAGCCTGGGGGTGCTGAGCCTCGGGGTGCTGAGTCTGAGGGTGCGGAGCCTAGGGGTGCTGAGCCTGCGGGTGCGGAGCCTGGGGGTACTGAGCCTGAGCGTGCGAAGCCTGGAGGTGCTGAGCCTGGGGGTGCTGAGCCCGAGTGTGCTGAGCCTGGAGGCCCTTCGGGTGCCTTGTCGCGGCCGAAGTCTCTCTCTCTCTCTCTCTACTGCAGCTGCGCGAGTGGTTTGCTCGGCGCTGGAGCCTCCGGAGTGGTGCTGCTGGAGCTGGAGCTGCTGGAGGTGCTGGAGCCACTAGTCCCGGAGGTGCTCGTACTGGGGGTACTGGAGCTGCTGGGACTGGAGGTACTACTGGAGCTGCTGGAAGTGCTGGTGCTGCTGGAGCTGGAGCTACCAGAGGTGCTGGAGCCACTAGTCCTGGAGGTGCTCGTACTGGGGGTACTGGAGCTGCTGGGACTGGAGGTACTACTGGAGCTGCTGGAAGTGATGGTGCTGCTGGAGCTGGAGCTACCGGAGGTGCTGGAGCCACTAGTCTCGGAGGTGCTCCTACTGGGGGTACTGGAGTTGCTGGGGCTGGAGGTACTACTGGAGCTTCTGGAGGTGCTGCTGGAGCTGGAGCTGCTGGAGGTACTGGAGCTGCTGGAGCTGGAGGTGCTTCTGGAGCTGGAGCTGGAGTTGCTGCTGGAGCTGGAGCTGGTGGAGGTACTGGTGCTGTCGGTGCTGGTGCTGTGGGTGCTATGCGACCGCGACCGTACCTCGTTCCACTCCTTCAGCAGGTTCTTGGTCTCCTGCCTTCTTCTGACCTTGCTCCTCCCTTCCTGTGTCCACCGCCTGACCAGTCCCAGCCACAGCTCCTGCCAGCCTCTCCGCTGCCTGCTCCTTCTCCTTACACTGAGCAACCCGGAGGTCTTACTGCACGTCGTGAGCCTGCGTCTCGTCCTGCGTCGCCTGTTCGCGCTGCTCGCACTGGTCGTCGTGTTCCGCGTCCGCGTCCTCCTCCTGTCCCCAGCACGCACCAGATGGCACTTCGTCCTTCCTCTGCCGTCTCCTCCTGCGTCCTCCCTTGCTGACGGTCCGGACCCTTCGTGCTGCTAGTCCTACTGTCGCGCGTCTCCTGGCCACTCTTGTCACAGACCCTTCCTTTGAGTCCACTACTGCGTCTGCCTTAGTTGCTGAACTTGTTGACTTCGTTGCTCGCTGTCGTCTAGACTACGCCGCTAGTCTTGTTGCTGAGTCTGAGTCTGTCTGTCCTCCGTCCGTCGGTGGTGAGTGTGCTCTTGGCACGGACGTCCTTGAGGACAGGCAGGAGGACTTTGAGTGCTTTGTAGTTGCTGTACCTCATCTCGTGTCCATGCTGATTGCACCTGAGGGAGACCCGGATGCACCAGACATCCCGACCCCGCGCTCTTACGCAGAGGCGATAGAGGGTCCCTACTCCTCTCAGTGGCAGTCAGCCATGGACGCAGAGATGGCATCCTGGAAGTCCACAGGCACATACGTCGACGAGGTTCCCCCACCTGGGGCGAACATCGTCAGTGGCATGTGGATTTTCAGGGTGAAGCGGCCGCCGGGTTCTCCGCCTGTCTTCAAGGCGCGTTACGTTGCACGAGGCTTCAGTCAGCGACAGGGAGTTGACTTCTTTCAGACCTTCTCCCCTACCCCGAAGATGACCACTCTTCGGGTGCTGCTGCACGTCGCTGCTCCGCATGACTACGAGCTTCACTCTCTTGACTTCAGCACTGCGTTCCTACAGGGCAGCCTGCACGAGGAGATCTGGCTGCGCCGCCCTCCTGGCTTCACTGGGTCGTTCCCTCCTGGTACCCAGTGGAGCCTCCGGCGGCCAGTCTACGGTCTCCGCCAGGCGCCTCGCGAGTGGCACGACACACTGATGACGACCCTTGCGGCTCTTGGCTTTGCTCCCTCTACTGTTGACCCGTCGCTGTTTCTACGCACCGACACTTCGCTGCCGCCGTTCTACATCCTCGTGTACGTCGACGACTTGGTTTTTGCCACTGCTGACACTGAGGCACTGACTCTAGTGAAGTCGGAGCTGCAGAAGAGACACACAGGACAGAGCACGGCGCACCATTACCTTGACTCAGTCACACATGGTGCAGCAGGTCCTTCAGCGCTTCGACTTCCAGTACTCCTCGCCACAGGCCACTCCTCTGCCTACTGGTCACTCGCTCTCAGCTCTGCCTTTGGATGAGTCCGTAGAGCCGAGTGGCCCATATCCAGAGCTTGTGGGCTGCCTCATGTACCTGATGACCTGCACTCGACCTGACCTTGCTTACCCTCTTAGCATCTTGGCGCGCTACGCTGCGCCCGGGAGACACCGACCAGAGCACTGGAAGGCCGCTAAGAAGGTGATGCGCTACTTGTGCAGTACGTCGGGCATGGGGCTCGTGCTTGGAGGACGGAGTCGAGTTGTCCTCACGGTCACGCAGACGCTTTTTGGGCTGACGACTTGGCTACTCAGCGGTCGTCACAGGGTTACACGTTCAGCCTTGGTTCCGGCTCTGTTTCGTGGCGGTCTACCCGCTCGTCTTCTGTTCTCAGCTCCAGATGTGAGGCTGAGATCTACGCAGGGGCCTTGGCTGCACAGGAGTTATGCTGGCTCACCTACTTGCTGACCAACCTGGGAGAGGCGCATCGTTCTCCTCCAATTCTGTACGTTGACAACAAGGCCATGATTGCCTTGTGTCAGGAGCACAGACTAGAGCACAGGATGGAGCACATCGCTCTGCGTTACTTCCTTGCTCGAGAGTTGCAGCAGCGTGGCCAGCTTCGTCTTGCTTACGTGGCCTCTTGGGCCAACACTGCTGATATCTTCACCAAGGCACTTCAGCCTTGTGATCATCAGCGTTTCTGTACTGTTCTAGGTCTTGTGCCTACCTGACCTCACTTGCTCACTTCTTGACTTTGCTTGTACCTGCTTGCTTACACTTGCTAGGTTGTGATCACTGTACTGTTTTTTCTCCTTTATATACAACTCTGCATGTGAACTGGCCTTGTGGCCATTTTCTTGTGCTCAGAGTGTGTGGTGACTTCGTGATCCACGCTGAGCTTGCTTAGCCTTTCTTGACTGGTCTTGTGACCTCTTGTTCTCCCCCACTTTGCCTATGGGGGTGTGTCAAACTATATGTGCTGCTTGTTGTGTAGGCTGTAGTGGGGTAGCCTATATAGGGTACAACACAAATTAGGGTTTCCTACTTGTACCCATCCTGCTGCTAGTTCATTCATTCTTGTTCATTATTCTGACACTAATGTGGACGAGACGGGCGTTCGCTCAGTGCCCATTAGGAGCGGGGGGTACCAGAAGGAACGTGTGACCGTGATGCTGGCGTGCACGGCCGACGGTGAGAAGCTCAAGCCGTGGGTCTTTTTCAAGCGCAAGATGGTGCCGAAGGGTGACTTCAAGCGCAAGACGGTGCCGAATGGTGACTTCCAACACGGTGGTCCCGTGATGTTTGGTTTTACTGTCGTGATGCTAACGCCTGTTTCTTTACTGTCTGTGATATCGCAGATGTTGTCGTGGCGGTGCACCCGAACGGCTGAATGGACGCAAACGACGTCATGCGCTGGCTCGAGGAGTGCGTCAAGCCCTTCATCCGGCCTCGGTTCGACAGGCAGGCGAGGAGTGCCATGGTCGTCCTGGATTCTTACCGCGGTCATCTCACGGAAGAAGTGAAGCAGAAGTTCGTCGACCTCGACATCGTTCCGGCGGTGATACCGTCGGGCTGTACGGCGGAGGTACAGCCCCTCGACGTCTCGATCAACAAGTCCTTCAAAGCATCCATCCCCCAGCAGTTCAGACCTGGTTTGAAGAGGAGGGCCAGGAGCGGCTGACGCCTGCATGTAAGAACCCCACCGTGGCTGGTTAGATGGCTGCTTCTTTTCCCCTTGTACCGTATCTTGTGCTAACACCATCTCCCCCACTCTGACTTGTGGTGCAAGGAACATCAAGAAGCCGCCCCCTGCGGTGGTGCTCAGGTGGATCTCACGGGCCTGGAAGGCCATCCCACCAGAGCTTATTAAGAAGGCGTTTCTCACTTGTGGCATCAGCAACGCGCTTGACGGCAGTGAGGACAACCTTGCTATGGCACACAGGCGGAGCCAGCTGACCCACGAGGTCGACGTCGATGACGAGATTATCGCCAACGGCTTCTTCGGCAATAATTGCGAGGAGTCGGAGTCTGACGACGAGTAGATTTCTAGTTAGGAATGTAAATCTTGATGTGTAATCAGATAGGGGTAGAGAGGCATGCGTACAAATCATGTTAGTGTAGGTACAAATATTTAGATTAAAAAAAATAGTGAAATGGTTACCCCCTGGGGGGAAGGGGTGCACTTATGAAAAGTACAGGCATTCTAGGGGGTGCGCTTATAATTGAGGACCGGCCATAAGCGCATGGCTCCAGATAGAAGCGCCGGCGCCTTTAATCAGGCGGCGCTACTATCCGGGGTGATACGGTACTGTGAGTTGGGGTACATATACCTAACCCTAACAACTGTACCCCACATGATATAAATCACTACAGGCTATAACATTTGACACACCCCCATAGCCTAAATGAGGGGTCATGCAACAGCCAAATTGTACGGTCACAAGCTCAGGGTGGATCACAACGTCACCACACAGTCCGAGCACAAACAAGAGGCCACAAGGCCAATCCAAGAGTTCACAGAGGCATATGCAAAGTGTACAAACAAAGCAAGCAGAGAACACAAGTCTACACAAGACGATAACCTGTGTCAACAAGACCTAACTGCACACAACACCTGTGGTGGTCACAAGGCGGAAGGACCTTGGTGAAGATGTCTGCAGTGTTGGCCTCGGACTCCACAAAGTCCAAACGAGCCTGTCCAAGCCTCTGCAACTCTCGAAGAAGAAAGTACATGATGCTAGTGTGCTTCACTCTGCTCTCCAGTCGAGGCTCTCGACACAGGAGAATCATCACCTTATTGTCTGTAAACAAGGTCGGTGCAGAGCTCGGCCGCTCACCAAGGTCAGTGAGCAAGAAGGTCAACCAACGCAGCTCCTCTGCAGCCATGGCTCTAGCATAAATCTCGGCCTAAGCAGTAGAGGTCGAGACAGAGGAGGAACGAGTAGACCTCCGCGTCACAGCCCCAGAGCCTAGACTGAAACAGTACCCCGGCGTGGACCTGTGAGTCTTGGTGTCGTCGGCGTAAGAAGAGTCACAGTGGCCAGTGAGTACGACAGGCTGTCCCCCTCCAAGCACTAGCCCCACGCTTGATGTCGTCGCTAGGAACTTTGCCACCCTCTAGCAGCTGTCCAGTGAACAGGATGGTGACTCCCTGGCGCAACAAAGCGGTCAAGGATGCTGAGAGGGAAGGCGAGGTCCGGGCGAGTACAAGTCATCAAGTGCATGAGGCAGCCCACAAGCTCTGGGTAAGGACCATTAGGCTCAAACGGCTCGTCAGGGAAGGGTCCGGTGAGTCTGTGGTCAACAGTAAACGGAGTAGGCTGTGCAGTGGAGAACTGAAACCCGAACCGCCGAAGGACCTGCTGCACCATGTATGACTGGGTCAGAGTGATGGTGCGAGCCGCTCTATCCCTGGTGATCTGCAGGCCAAGGTAGTGGCGTAGCTCACCAAGATCAGTGCACGTGTGTCTCCTCTGCAGTTCAGACTTCACGTCCGCGAAAGCAACCGTGTCAGCAGTGGCGCAGACCAGGTCGTCAACGTAAACCAGTACAAAGAAAGGTGTAGAGCCGCGGCGAACAAACAGCAACGAGTCGGCAGAAGACGGCTGGAAACCGAGGTCAGACAGGGAAGAGCGAAGAGTGTCGTGCCACTCACGAGGCGCCTGACGGAGACTGTAGACCGGACGTCTGAGCCTCCACTGAGTCCCAGGAGGGGAAGTGTCAGTGAAGGCAGAGGGATGACGCAGCCAGACAACCTCGTGTAGGCTACCCTGAAGGAAGGCAGTGGAGAAGTCGAGAGAATGTAACTCATAGTCTCTCTGTGCTTCCACGGGAAGTAACACCCGAAGAGTGGTCATCTTTGAGGTAGGCGCGAAGGACTGAAAGAAGTCAACTCCCTCACGCCGACTAAAACCTCTAGCTACATAACGCGCCTTGAAGACCGGAGGAAATCTAGGTGGCCGCTTCACCTTGAAGATCCACATGCCATCGACTATGTTCGCCCCCAGCGGGGGAACCTCGTTGACATAGGTGCCTGTGGATCTGTAGGAGGCCACCTTTGCGTACATGGCAGCTCTCCACTGAGAGGCCCAAGGGGCCTGACACTGCCTCGGTCTAAGTGCGATGAGTCGGTATGTCAAGGGCGTCGGGGTCTCCCTCAGGGGCGAGCAGCATGTCACAGAGATGAGGCAAGGCGGCTGCCAGGAACTCTAGCTCAAACTGCCTGTCCTCTAGGGCGTCATAGCCAAGGGCAGAATCACCACCGATGGCCAGAGGACAGGTAGGAGGAGCAGCCACGACTCGAGTGGCGTAGTCAAGGCGGCGAGCAACGACGAACTCAGTGACAGCTGCAGTAAGGGCGGAGTCGGAGGACAGAGAGGCACGAGGGTCCGTAACAAGAGATGCGAGAACACGAGAGAGAACAGGACGGTAGTGCGGTAGTAGTCAGTGACAGGAGTAGAGAGGATAGTAGTAAGGGCCGACTTAGGGGGAGAAGGAAGCACAGACGGAGACGGGCAAGGGGAGCTAGAACGAAACAGGACAGTACGAAGGTCAGTGACGGGAACAGGGGACGAGGGACGAGCACGAGGAGAGCAAAAAGCTCAAGTGTGAGAAAGAGGAGGGGACAACGGAGGCTTAGAACGGGGGAAAACAGCCGGGGTGGAGTCAAGAGGAGGAAACGTGGGACCGTAGATAGGAGGAGAGGAGGGAGGAGGGGAGGGGAGACTAAGGGCCTGAAGGCCAGAGACAGAAGGCGTAGGCGGCCGCTGCTGCGGCTGCTGCTGCGGCTGCTGCTGCTGCTGCTGCTGCTGCTGCGGCTCCTGCTGCTCCTGCCGTGGCAGCTGTTGCTGCTCCTGCTGCTCCAGCTGCGGCGGCTACTGCTGCTGATGCTGCTCCTCCAGCTGCTGTAGCTCCAGCTGCTGCCGCTCCAATGCTAGCCTCTCTCGCTCCGACTCCAGCTGCTCCTCACGTGCACGGCGAAGAAGGTACTACGAGCGTACCCCAACCAACCTTAGTGAAATCATCATTCCGTGCTTGACATGGTATCACCTAGGTTAGGATCGTGTGGGATCCCGTTGCTCTCGTTCACGTCCGTAGCGCCCGAGCCTGTTCCGTACCCTAGTGCCTGTTACGCCCGTACTATCCCCTAGTGCCTATCATGCTCGTCTCTCTCGTTCCCTAGCGCTCGCTGCGCCTGCCGTCGCGTTGCCCCTGCTGTCCCGTCCCGTCGCGTTGCACCTACTGTCCCGTCGCCTCTGCTGCCCCGTTGCCCCTGCTGTCCCGTTGCCCTTGCTGTCCCGTCGCACCTGCTGTCCCGTCGCCCCCGCTGTCCCGTCGCCCCTGCTGTCCCGTCGCCCCTGCTGTCCCATCGGCCTGCTGTCCCGTCGCCCCTGCTGTCCCGTCGCCCATGCTGTTCCGTCGCGTCGCCCCTGCTGTCTCGTTGCGTCGCGCTGTCCCGTCGCGTCGCGTTCGTCCCGTCCCGACGCATGCGCCGCGCCTGTCCGTCACGCCGCGTCATGCCGTCCGTCCCGTCCCGTCCCGCCGCGTCGCGGTGTCCGTCCACGTCGCGCCGTCCGTCCCGTTCCGTCCCGCCGCGTCGCGCTGTCCGTCCGCGTCGCGCTGCCCGTCCTGTCCCGCCGCGTCGCGCCTACCCGCCTTATCCAGTCGTGTCGAGCTACCTGTCCCGCCACGTCGCGTTAACCCTGCCCGTAGCGCCGCGCCCTTCTAGTCCCGCCGTGTCGCGCCGTACCCTGCGTCCCATAGCGCCCTAGGCCTCCAACTCTGCCAATCACGCCCTACTAAGCCGCTCTAAGTGTTTAGGGTTTCGGTAGCAGCACTTCCCACCTTTTTGCTTCCGCTATGGATTCCCCTAGGGTCCTGCGCTGCTCGAGTTCTCGGTCTAGCTCCTACGTGTTCTCGAACCAGGTTGTGATGCCGTCGGTTGAGCCGATGTAGAGCAAGTCGTCCATGTAGACGATGAGTAAGATGTAGTCAGCGCCCTTCGTAAGTGGGTACATTCCTTGGTCGTGTGGCAATTGGTGGAATCTGATGCGAATTAGCCGAGCGTGTAGGTACTGCTGCCACACCCTCGGAGCTTGCTTTATGCCGTATAAGGACTTCAGCAATTGACAGACTTGGTTGGGGTCTGCGTTAGAGCCGTGTGGTTGCTCGACGAAGATCTCAGCGTCGACGGGAGCGTAAAGAAAAGCGTTGGCGACGTCGATTTGTCGGAGATTCTTCCGCTTCATGGCGGCTATCGCGAGGAGAATTCGGAGTGATGTGTGCCGACTGACTGGCGCAAAAGTCTCGGTGAAGTCTCGTCCGTGCTCTTGGTCGAAGCCACGCACGACCCATCGTGCTTTGAACTTGTCAATGGTTCTGTCGGCTTTTGTCTTTACGCAGAAGACCCATTTTCCCGTGAGAATGGTTTTGTTGCGTGCCACTCTGATAGGTACGACTTTCCAGGTATTGCGTTCTTCCAGCGCCTTTAACTCTCTGTCCATGGCTTCGCGCCATTTTTCACTGTGCTCCCCCCCCAGAGCCTGCTGAACTGTGGCAGGCTCCTCAGGTGGCGGTGCTCCGTGGACGGCGGTGACGAGTCCCAATATCTGCAGCCCACTCTGTGTGTAGCGAGGGAGAGTTGCGTTCTCGGGATAGACTGCTTCGTCTCCGGCTTCTGGACCAGGTAAGAAATTTGGGCCTATGCGTTCTGAAACGTTAGTGTCGACTGGCTGGGGTGTAATGTAACCGTTGTCGGCGAAGTCGTAGTAGACTTCGGCGTTGACACTTTCGCGAGGGTTGTCGTCGTCCATGGGGATGTCCACTGAGCAATAAGGAAGAGGTCCGGCATCCTTCGAAGCTCTGTCCACGTTCTGCTCATCCCAGTTAGCTTCATCTACTGCCGAAGCGAAGGCTCGGTCCCCACGAAATCCGCCCGTGACATTTCGTTCTGCTTCCAGGTTGTCCAGATATGCCTGAAGGGTGAGACGTTCGTAGAAGATCACATCACGTGCTGCCACTATTTCCTTTGTGTGGACGTAAAAAAACTTCCACGCGTTGTAGTGTTTTTCAATGCCCAGGTGTAGTCCCCATTGTGCGCGTTGGGAAAAACATCCGGCTCGTGCAGCTCGGGGTCGGTACTGTACCATGCAGCCGAACACTCGTAACATTTTGGTGCTGCCCAACTTTCCTATCCACAACAGGTGCGGTGATGCGTTGGTCGGGGGCAATGATGACGAGGGCAAGTTGTGCAGCATTACAGCGTGGTCCATCGCCTCGGGCCACTGGTTGTTGGGTAGCTGCATGCCACGTAGCAGCTTGCGCATGGTGTTCTGGAGGGTCCTGTTCATTCTTTCTGCCACGCCTTGTTGTTGATGGGCGTAGGGAAGCGAGATGAGTCGCTTGATGCCTCTCTCTGCCAGGTACTGTGTGTATCGCTATGACTGGTATTCTCCTCCTCCGTCTGACTGGAAGCTTTTCAATTTCACTCCTGATTCCCGTTCTGCTACTGGAAGCCAGGCGACGAAGGCTTCGAAAGCCATATAGCGGCTCGGAAGGTTGAGGTGCCAGACGTATCGGGTGGCGGCGTCGATGAACGTGATGACGTAGTTGTAGGCTCCTTGTCCGCTTTCACGGTTGAACAATATGTCACTGTAAACCTTCTCCAGTGGTGCATATGCAGGAGCGCTCAGGTTGTGATGAGAGACGAACGGCTGATGAGGTAAGTCGGCTTCGGGGCAGGTGAAGCATGTACCACGGACTCGTTGAAGCTCTCTGCCGTCGGTTAAAAGTAGTGAGTCTTTGTCAAGTACTCCTGCCCTTATCGTGTTGTTTAACGTTGTGTTGCTCGGGTGTCCCATTCTTGCATGCCAGATTGCTTCACTGGCGCGATGTTCGGATGATCGCCTGTATAGGTCGGAGTTGGAGTTGAAGGTGGCGGTGAGGTTGGCGCTTCTGTGGACTTCGCGCGGAGTGGGAGTCAGCTGTTGCGCAGGAGTCGGTGGAGTACCGTCGATGAAAATTGGTGCTGTTGAAGGACCCGTGATTGGTGTCGTAGTTGGTGTTGCCTCTGCTGCTGCCTGTGTTGTCTCTGCTGCTGCCGGTGTTGTTTCTGCTGCTGCCGATGTTGCCTCTGTTGATGCCGATGTTGTCTCTGCTGCTGCCGATGTTGTCTCTGCTGCTGCCGATGTTGTCTCTATTGCTTCCGATGTTGTCTCTGCTTCTGTTGTTGTTTGTCGAATTGTTGCTAACGTTCTCGTTCATTCTGCTTCAGGTATAGTGTGTGAGTACCAGAAGCCATCAGGACTGAAGTCGGGGTCGAGATCTGGCGGGTGTGTCCAAGAGGTGAAGTTGACGATTCTGTCGCTGTCGGCGGTGCCTTGATCTGGAACGAAGTCGAGGACGAAAACGTTGTTCTTCAGCACTGCCTTCCCGATGTAAAGTCCACCCCTTCCGTTGTACAGCTTGAACTCATGTGTGGTGCGGTCAGCTTCGAGATGGATTCCCTTCGCCATCAGTTGACTGACGCTGTGTAAGTTGTAGCCGAGTCCTTCGGCGATTAAAACACTTGACATTTGCAAAATGACGTTGGTTTCTCGAGACTGAAGTTGAACTACTCCTTATCGTCGTGTGCGCAGGTTCTGGTTGTTAGCGACAGTGATCACGACTTCGCGATGGAGCTGCTGCTCTCGTTGTGCGAAGTGGCCTGAAGAGCACATGTGTTGTCCGCAGCAGCTGTCTAGGAACCAAGTATCCTTTATGGATGGCTCGCTTTGGGCAATTGCTGCATCTCAGATTTATATGACTTAGCCTGTGTAGGCTATAGTGGGGCAGCACATATGGGGTACAATGTTTCTAGGGTTTGTACTTGTACCCAACCTCCCACTAGTCAATCATTCCTCGTTTCTTCACATGGTATCGAGCAGGTTCCCTAGTGGGAACGCTTCCTAGGGCCCACCACGAATTTTTTTTCCTGCCCGGAGCGCGCTTTGCTCCTGCCCGAGTCGCGCCCCGTGTGCCCTCCCTACCGTCGCGCCCTCTCTCGGCCCCTCACGGCCCCTTCGCGTCGCCCTTAGCGGCCCCTCTCACGGCCCCTCGCGCCGCCCTTACGGCCCCTCGCGCCGCCCTTATGGCCCCTCGCGCCGCCCTTACGGCCCCTCGCGCCGCCCTTATGGCCCCTCGCGCCGCCCTTACGGCCCCTTACGGCCCCTCGCGCCGCTCGTCGGCCCCTCGTGTCGCCCTTCGCGGCCCCTCGTGCCGCCCTTACGGCCCCTCGCGCGGCCCCCTTACGGCCCCTCGCGCCGCCCTTACGGCCCCTCGTGCGGCCCCTTACGGCCCCTCGCGCCGCCCTTCGCGGCCCCTCGCGGCCTCTTCACGGCCCGTCGCCGCCCTCCGCGGCCCCTCGCCCCGCCCTTCACGGCACGTCGCCGCCCTTCACGGCCCCTCCGCCGCCCTTCGCGGCCTCTCATGGCCCTGTCGCCGCCCTTCGCGGCCCGCCGTCGCCGCCCCTGCAGCAGCAGCAGCCGCAGTCCCTACAGCAGCGGCCGCCGCCGTCCCTGCAGCAGCAGCCGCCGCCGTCCCTGCAGCAGCAGCCGCCGCCGTCCCTGCAGCAGCAGCCGCCGCCGTCCCTGCAGCAGCAGCCGCCGCCGTCCCTGCAGCGGAAGCCGCAGCTGCAACAGCCGTTACCAGCAGCTGCCGCCGCCACCTCCCTCGGGGCCGCAGCCGACGCCGCCGCTGACTGCAGCCGCCGGTGCGCCTCGGTCCTACCGACGCGCCTCGGCCCGCCTCTGCTGGTGCGCCTCGGCCCTACCTGCGCGCCTCGGCTCGTCCCTGCCGGTGCGCCTCGGCCCTGCCCCACCACTTGCGGCTCTCTGCCCTGGTAAGAGTGTCGCCGCACTGCGCTGTCACTACTGCCACTGCTGCTACTGCTGCGACTGTTGTCATGGCTACCCCTAGCGTCCTTGTCTTTGATGCTGAGGGTCGGGCTGTTGACTTTGAGGTCTGGGTCGATGATCTGCAGCTCTTCTTACAGTGCGATAGGAAAGACGGTCTCTCACTGTTCGATCTCACGTCTGGCGCCTCTCCTGCCCCTGCTGCCGATGCTGACAGCACTGTTCGCTCACAGTGGGCCACACGCGATGCTGCTGCCCGTCTTGCTGTGCGTAGTCACTTGCCGTCCACTGAGCGCGCGCACTTTAGTCAGTACAAGAGTGCTAAGACCTTGTACGACGCTGTCATTGCACGCTACTCTTCCCCTGCCACTGCTGCTCTTAGCCGCCTCATGCTGCCGTACCTGTTCCCTGACCTAGCCGCCTTTCCCAGTCGCTGACCTCATTACGCACCTTCGCACTAGTGACACCCGCTACCGCGCTGCGCTTCCTGCTGAGTTCTGCGACAAGAACCCCCCCCCCCATGTACATCACCCTCTACTACATAGTCACCCGGCTCCCTGACTCCCTTCGTCCAGTCAGGGACCACTTCCTCTCTGTTTGCCCCACCACACTCACCGTTGACCTCCTCGAGGAGCGCCTCCTAGCAGCTGAGAAGAGTATAGTAGCTGTAGGAGCCTCTCGTGGTGACCCTCGTGCCCCCTTCTTTGAGGGGTGCTCCCCCTCCCCTCTTCTGCCCTCTGTTGCCTCTGCTGCTGCCGTCGACTTCGTTGGCACCGAGTCGGTCGGCGCTGCGTCTGCTCCTAGCGGGAGACGCCGCACCGGCAAGGGCAAGGGGGGCAAGGGCGCTGGAGGGGCTGGCGGGGGTGGTGGAGGTGGCGGTGGAGGCAGCGGAGGGAGTGGGGGTGGCGGCGGGAGTGGTGGCGGGGGTGGGGGCTTCGGTGGCGGCGGCGGAGGCGGAGGCGGCGGCGGCGGTGGCGGTGGGAGCGGAGGAGGTGGCGGTGGCGGCGGTGGCGGAGGTGGCGGTGGTGGAGGTGGAGCTGGTAGGGGTGGCTCTGCGCAGCGGGGCGGCTTCGGTGGTGGTCAGCGCCAGCAGCAGCAGCGCACTCGTGAGACCCCGCCCCCCCAGCAGCTTCGTGAGTGGTACGCTGCGCGTCAGCGGGGTGGGGGTGCTGGTCCTTGTGCCTACGTCCTGCGTACCGGCGACCGCACTGGTGAGCCGTGCGGTGGCCCGCACACCACCCAGCGCTGCTTCGGCCGCCTGACGGACGCTTGGCGTCTCCAGTTCCCTAACGCCACGGAGATCCCCCGCTGGGGCGAGCTGCTTAGGTCGGGGGTTGCGATCTTTGATATGGATTATGATGCTATTCTTGCTGCCATGTATGCTGTGTCTACTAGTGATGAGGGTGACTGTTACCTGTGTGTTCCGCCTGACCCGGGCATTGAGGCTGCTGCTCTAGGTGCTGGTGAGGCTGCTGCTCTAGGTGCTAGTGCGTCTGCTGCCCCAGGTGCTAGTGAGGCTGCTGCTCTAGGTGCTAGTGCGTCTGCGACCTCAGGTGCTGGTGAGTCTGCTCTCTCAGGTACCACGTCGGCTCAGGCTGTACACACCTTCACCCTTGACTCGGGTGCTTCCCGCTCCTTCTTCCGAGACCGCACCACACTTACGCCGCTTAGTCGGCCAGTTGCGGTCTCCCTGGCGGACCCCTCTGGGGGTCCTGTCCTTGCCCACTTCTCCACTGTGTTACCGTGTCCGGCTGCCCCCTTTGGTACCCTGTCAGGTCTCTACCTCCCCTCGTTATCCACGAACTTGGTGAGTGGAGCTGATCTACAGGATGGGGGGGTTGACCAGTTCACCCCTGCGAGTCAGCGGGTGACCCACTGTACGTGTGCTCGGACGGGCCGCCACTTGGCCACGTTTACCCGTCAGCCGGGGTCGAGCCTGTACACACTGACCACTGGGCCTTCTCAGGCTGCTGAGTCTGGTCAGGTAGCTGCGTCGGGTCAGGTGTTTGCTGCAGCGTCTAGGTCTGGTCCTGAGTCTGCTCCCTGCTCGTGTCGTCTCCTGTCCCACCAGACTCTCCTCTGGCACCACCGCCTTGGTCACCCCTCCTTGCCTCGTCTCCGAGGCATGGCCTCCCGTTACCTTGTGTCTGGTCTCCCCCAGTCCCTCCCTCCCCTTCCTCCGGGGCCTGCCCCTACCTGCGTTCCCTGCGTCGAGGGGCGGCAGCGCGCCGCTCCTCACTCCTCTGAGTTTCCTCCGACAGAGGCTCCGCTGCAGACTCTTCACATGGACGTGTGGGGCCCCGCCCGAGTCCGTGGCCAGGGTCACGAGCGTTACTTCCTGTTGGTGGTTGACGACTACTCGCGTTACACCACGGTGATCCCCTTGCGCAGCAAGGGTGACGTCACTGGGGTGTTGATCGACTGGATCCGCGCAGCTCGTCTCCAGCTTTGGAGGAGTTTCGGCTCGGACTTTCCTGTTCTGCATCTGCACTCTGACAGAGGCGGGGAGTTTTCCTCCGGCCTTCTGGGAGCCTTCTGCCGTGCACAGGGCATCCGTCAGACGTACACGCTTCCGGCCTCTCCACAGCAAAATGGGATTGCTGAGCGCCGCATTGGCATGGTCATGGACGTCGCTCGTACGTCCATGATCCATGCGGCTGCTCCCCATTTTCTGTGGCCGTTCGCGGTTCAGTACGCGGCGCATCAGATCAACCTTCAGCCCCGAGTCTCCTTGCCGGAGACCTCCCCCACCTTGCGGTGGACGGGGAAGGTTGGCAATGCGTCTGCGTTTCGCGTCTGGGGATCTCGGGCGTTTGTCCGCGACTTGTCTGCGGACAAGCTGTCCCCCCGTGCTGTTCCCTGCGTCTTCCTTGGCTTCCCCCCTGACGCGCCTGGTTGGCAGTTTTACCACCCCACCTCGCGCCGTGTTCTGTCCTCCCAGGACGTCACCTTTGACGAGTCGGTTCCCTACTACCGTCTCTTCCCCTACCGCACTGCGCCCCTCCCCCCGCCGCCGCTCTTCCTTGCGCCAGGTCCCCCTCCGGTAGACCCTCTCCCCCCTCAGGGTCCTGCCCCGTCAGGTGTGTCCCAGGTAGACGCAGTCGAGCCAGTCGAGGTAGCTGTTGACTCTGGTGCTGCTAGGGGTGCTGAGCCTGCGGGTGCTGAGTCTGGGGGTGCTGAGCCTGGGGGTGCTGAGCCTGGGGGTGCGGAACCTGGGGGTGCGGAGCCTGGGGGTGCTGAGCCTGGGGGTGCGGAGCCTGGGGGTGCTGAGCCTGGGGGTGCGGAGCCTGGGGGCGCTGAGCCTGGGGGTGCTTCGGGTACCTCGTCTCGGCGGGAGCTACCCTCTCCACAGGAGCTGCGCAAGTGGTTTGCCAGGCGCTGGAGTCGTGCTGCTGGAGCTGGAGGTGCTGCTGGTGCTGCTGACCCTGCGGTTGGCGCTGGAGGTGCTGGAGCCACTGGTCCTGGAGGTGCTCGTACTGGCGGTACTGGAGCTGCTGGGACTGGGGGTGCTGCTGGGGCTACTGGAGTTGGTCCTGCTGGAGGTGCTGCTGGTGCTGCTGGAGGTGCTGCTGGTGGTGCTGGAGGTACTGGAGCTGCTGAGGGTGTTGGAGTTGGCGCTGCTGGAGCTGGAGGTGCTGCTGGCGCTGGTGCTGCCGCTGGGGGTACTGGTGCTGTCCCTGCCGTTTCTGGAGGCGCTGCGCGGCCGCGGCCGTACTTCGTTCCGCTCCTTGAGCAGGTTCTTGGTCTCCCGCCTTCTACTGGTCCTCCTCCCTTAGAGTGTCCACAGCCTGTCCAGTCGCGGTCACAGTTAGAGCCTGCCTCCCCACTGCCTGCTCCTTCTCCCTACGCTGGTCCTACTGGAGGTCTTACTGAGCGTCGTGTGCCTGCGTCTCGTCCTGCGTCGCCTGTTCGTGCTGTCCGCACTAGTCGTCGTGTTCCGCGTCAGCGTCATCCTGCGGTCCCGGGCACGCACCGGATGGCACTGCGACCTTCCACTGCTCCGCAGCGTGTCCCTTTGCCGTCTCCTCTAGGGTCCTCTGTTCCTGCTCTTGCTGACCCGGAGTTTGACTCTCCTCGTGCTGCCAGTCCTACTGTCACGCGTCTCCTGGCTACTGTTGTCACTGACCCTTCCTTTGAGTCCACTGATGCGTCTGCCTTAGTTGCTGAGCTGGTCGACTTCGCTGCTCGTTGTCGTCTAGACTACGCTGCGAGTCTTGTTGCTGAGTCTGCGTCTGTCTGTCCTCCGTCCGTCGGGGGTGAGTGTGCTCTTGGCACGGACGTTCTTGAGGACAGACAGGAGGAGTTCCAGTGTTTTGCTGCTGCTTTGCCTCATCTCGTGTCCACGCTGATTGCCCCTGAGTGAGACCCGGATGCACCAGACATCCCGACTCCTCGATCGTACGCTGAGGCGATCGAGGGTCCTTACTCCTCTCAGTGGCAGTCAGCCATGGACGCAGAGATGGCTTCCTGGAAGTCCACAGGCACCTACGTCGACGAGGTTCCCCCTCCTAGGGCGAACATCGTCAGTGGCATGTGGATTTTCAGGGTGAAGCGGCCGCCGGGTTCTCCGCCTGTCTTCAAGGCGCGTTACGTGGCTCGAGGCTTCAGTGAGCGGCAGGGAGTTGACTACTTTCAGACCTTCTCTCCCACCCCGAAGATGACCACTCTTCGGGTGCTGCTGCACATAGCCGCTCAGCGCGACTACGAGCTTCACTCTCTTGACTTCAGCACAGCTTTCTTGCAGGGCAGCCTGCACGAGGAGATCTGGCTGCGCCGCCCACCTGGCTTCACTGGGTCGTTTCCTCCTGGTACCCAGTGGAGCCTCCGGCGGCCAGTCTACGGTCTCCGCCAGGCGCCCCGTGAGTGGCACGACACACTGAGGACTACACTTGCGGCCCTTGGGTTTGCTCCTTCTACCGCCGACCCGTCGCTGTTTCTGCGCACCGACACCTCTCTGCCGCCGTTCTACATCCTCGTGTACGTCGACGACTTGGTCTTTGCCACTGCTGACACTGCTGGACTCGCCCACGTGAAGTCCGAGCTGCAGAAGAGACACACGTGCACAGACCTGGGTGAACTGCGCAGCTACCTTGGCTTGCAGATCACCCGGGACAGAGCACAGCGCACCATTACCCTGACTCAGTCACACATGGTGCAGCAGGTCCTTCAGCGCTTCGACTTCACGTACTCCTCGCCTCAGGCCACTCCTCTGTCTACTCGCCACTCGCTCTCAGCTCTGCCTTCGGATGAGTCCGTAGAGCCGAGTGGCCCGTACCCAGAGCTTGTTGGCTGCCTCATGTACCTGATGACCTGCACACGACCTGACCTCGCATACCTTCTTAGCATCTTGGCACGCTATGTTGCTCCTGGGAGACACCGACGAGAGCACATGGCTGCAGCGAAGAGGGTGTTGCGTTACTTGTGCAGTACGTCGGGCATGGGGCTAGTGCTTGGAGGGCGGCGTTCAGTGGTCCTCACAGGTCACGCAGACGCTTCTTGGGCTGACGACCAGGCTACGCAGCGGTCGTCACAGGGTTACACCTTCAGCCTTGGTTCCGGCTCTGTTTCGTAGTGGTCTACCCGCTCGTCTTCTGTTCTCGGCTCCAGCTGTGAGGCTGAGATCTACGCGGGGGCCATGGCTGCACAGGAGCTACGCTGGCTCACCTACCTGCTGACTGACCTTGGAGAGCCGCCTCGTTCTCCTCCAGTTCTGTACGTAGACAACAAGGCCATGCTGGCCTTGTGTCGGGAGCACAGACTGGAGCACAGAACGAAGCACATTGCTCTTCGTTACTTCCTTGCTCGTGAGCTGCAGCAGCGTGGTCAGCTGCGCCTTGCTTACGTGGCCTCTGAGGCCAACACTGCTGATATCTTTACCAAGGCACTTCCGCCTTGTGATCATCAGCGGTGCTGTACGATGCTAGGTCTTGTGCCTACTTGGCCTCACTTGCTCACTTCTTGACCTTGCTTTTACTGTGATCTATCTATACTTGCACTTGCTTGTTTACTCTTATATATGATCTTGCATGTGAACTGGCCTTGTGGCCTTGAACTTGTGCTCGGAATGTGTGGTGACGTTGTGATCCACCCTGAGCTTGCTTTGCTTTGCTTGACTGGTCTTGTGACCCCTTGTTCTCCCCCACTTTGCCTATGGGGGTGTGTCAGATTTATATGACTTAGCCTGTGTAGGCTATAGTGGGGCAGCACATATGGGGTACAATGTTTCTAGGGTTTGTACTTGTACCCAACCTCCCACTAGTCAATCATTCCTCGTTTATTCACACTGCATACGTCGGATTTGGCTCCAATGATTCACGACGAGGGGTGCTTTCGTCGAGTTGTTCTTCTGGTGAGTAGTACGGTGGCGACCCGGTGATGCAGGAGTCTGTCGTTCTTGCCATGCAGCTCATGTCAGAACTAGCAGTAGAAAGTAAGAATGAAGAAAGGAGGAGGTTCACTAGCAAGCAGTTGAGTACATATAGGAAACCCTAGATTGGGCTGTACTCGCTATAGAGTACCCCACTGCAGGCTAGACAAATACAACATTCTGACACACCCCCATAGCCAAAGTGGGGTGTAATCAGCACAATGAGCAGGTATAGCAGGAGTTCACAATAAGAAGCAAAGCTAGAGGTAATCACAGCGGGCAAGTGAGGAGGAGGAGGGACTGTGAGAGGAGAGAAGATGAGAGACGGCGGCTGAAGCTGCAGACACACGGGCAACAGGAGCTGCTGGCACAGTGGCTACCGGGACAGTGCGCCCCGGACTACTGGAGTAACTGGCTCACGGGCTACGACGAACTACAGGAGCAACGGACCCTCGGGCGACAGGCGCAGCAGACTCTCTGGGCTACCAGGACAGTGCGCCCCGGACTACAGGTGCTGCGAACGACAAGACAGCAGCCTCCGCTCAACCTCCTCCAACTGTCCCACACACCCCCCACACACCCACTGCTTCACTCCTAACTCCACTTGCACGTCACCCCCCTAGTACCACTCCTTCGGCTCCCACACACCCACCCCCCTCAGCGGCAGCTGCAGCACTGGGAGACGGAGGAGGAGGAGGAGTAGGGGACGACGCACAGAAAATGCACCCCCATACCCCCCACCCCCAAACCCTAATTCAGGAGAACGGGCAGCAGCAGGGGTGGGGCGCCGTCAGAAGCACGGGGGACAGCGGGCAGCGCAGGGGCAGAGAAAACAGGGCGCCCACGGGCCTGGCGCAGCCCGTACGAACCGCGTGCGGGCGGCCCGAGGCGCGCCCTGGCCTGGCGCAGTCCGTACGGGCCGCGCGCGGGCCTGGCGCTGCCCGTACGGGCCGCGCGCGGGCCTGGCGCAGCCCGTACGGGCCGCGCGCGGGCCTGGCGCAGCCCGTACGGGCCGCGCGCAGGCTGTACGGGCCGCGCGCGGGCCCTACGCAGGTCGCGCAGGCCGCGACGGGCGACGGGGGGCGACGCGCGGGTCCCCGTCGCCCGTCGCAGCGCCTCCCGGGAGCGACGCGCGGAGTGACGGGGCAGAAAGCCACCGCGCGCCTCGGGGCGCACGGCGGGCAGAAAACCGCCGCGCGCCTCGGGGCGCACGGCGGGCAGAAAACCGCCGCGCGCCTCGGGGCGCACGGCGGGCAGAAAACCGCCGCACGCTCCGAGCGCGCGGCGGGATGAAAAATCCGTCGCACGCCACGGGGCGTGCAACACACAGAGTAGCAGTAGCAGCGGAAGCAGTGAGGTGGTGGGCCCACCCACAGGATCGACCCAAGGGGATCGACCTGCTCTGATAGCATGTCAGAACTAGCAGTAGAAAGTAAGAATGAAGAAAGGAGGAGGTTCACTAGCAAGCAGTTGAGTACATATAGGAAACCCTAGATTGGGCTGTACTCGCTATAGAGTACCCCACTGCAGGCTAGACAAATACAACATTCTGACAGCTCACGATGTTTATTGTGCCTTGTGCAGGTTTTGTCGTTGATGATGTTGAGGACTGTACTTGACTGATGGGATGCGCCTCTGTAGAAGCCACTTGACTGCTTGAAGGCCGAAGTTGACGTTGCGGCGGGGTTGACTGCTGGTGATTCGGGCAGTGAGTTCGAGGGTGTCCTGGCGTCTTGCAGAGATGGCAAAACGGCGGTACGTATTGTTGAGCTTGATGTTTGTTCTGTTGATTGTTGTTGTTGTTGTAGCGCCGTTGAGTGTGAAACGCGAACTCAGGTACTGGCGCTCTTTTCTTGTGTTGTTCTTCGTGTAGGTCCATATCCTGCTGCTCAGCATGTATCTCAGCGCAGAGGGCTGCTTCGGAGATCTTTCCGTGGGCTCGAAGGATGGCTCAAGTGGAGCGCCAATGAGGACTGGCCAGTGATGACAACTGTAATGAAGGATTCTTCAGATATCGATCCACCGCATCGAAGGAGTCTATCGCGTAGTCCGCGGTAACGGCTGATATACGCCATTCCCTTTTCGCCTGGTTTCATTTCCACTGTTGTCAGTTGTGCCATGAGACGACTCTGATTAATGCTCTCTATTGCCTGATACAGGTTCTTCAAGTGGTTGTACGCGAGCTCGGCGGAGTTGCCATATTCACGATAAGACCGGATATTCTGCTGCTCGTTCGGCATTATGTTTCGTAGCAGGATTGTGTACGCCATCAGCGACTGATATGTATGCTGCTTCATGTCGTACTGTGTTCCGTTTGCTGGGTATGGCAGGGAGCCGTCGAAGAATCCAAGGATTTGCGCGCCCTCCATCATCAGCTCGAACTCGAATGACCAGGTATTAAAATCTTTGCCGTCGAACGGTGTTGATGTCTGCAGTTTCAGAACGTGTGCAAACTGCGACTGTACTTGAAGCGCGTCCAGTGTCTTCTCTTGTCCAGGTGGAGGCTGATATGGCATGAAGCTGATGGAGCCGCGTTGAGGCTCGTATGGAGCAAAGGTTGGTTGCTGCTGATTTCCGCGCGCATAGGATGAGCTGTCAAGACTCATGGGTGTAACGCCATTGTTGTTGTCGCTGTTGTTTGATTGCGTAGGTGCCGTTTGCTGGTGTTGCTCGTAGAACGACATGAAGGAGAAGAACTTTTCCATCATGCTTGGGTCGATGGCGGTTGCCTGGTTCGCAGGAGTTGCAATAGATTCAGCAGCTGGTCTTGTTACTGTACTATTGAAATTAGTTTCTTATATAAACTGCTTGTAGCAGTAGTTAGTGTAGTGCTACATTGGTGGTGCACCTCATTCCCTTGTCCCTTACACTATATCTTGTATCTTGCTCATTTATGAATCACCTTCTCTCCTTTGGCAACTCTCTCGACATTCTCCTTCAACCCTAAAACCTAAGCACCTAAGCTACTCTAGCCATGGCTCCTAAGCCTAACTTATTTTAGCTTTTAACATGCTATCAGAGCGTCTACGCTCCTGGCCTATGGGCCCACCTGCTTCCGCTGCTGTACTGACGGCCGCGCGCCCCGTGGCGCGCGACGTTTTTTTTCTTCCCGCCACGCACTCGAGGCGCGTGGCGGTTATCTGCCCGCCACGCGCTCGGGGCACGTGGCGCTTTCCTGCCCGCCGCGCGCCCGGTTTCACGCTCCGTCGCGGCGCCCCCGGGGACCAGCGCCGCCCCCGTCGTCCGTCGCGGCGCCCCCCGTCGTCCGTCGCGGCGCCCCCGAGGATCCCCCCCCCCCCCCCCCCCCCCCCCTCGTCGCCCGTCGCGGCGCCCCCGGGGACCAGCGCCGCCCCCGTCGTCCGTCGCGGCGCCCCCGAGGATCCCCCCCCCCCCGCCCCCATCGCCCGTCGCGGCGCCCCCGGGGACCTGCGCGCCGTCCCCCGTCGCCTGTCGCGGCGCCCCCGGGGACCCTACAGCCCGCGCGCCTGCCCCTGCAGTCGCGGGGCAGCTCCTACCCTGCTCCCCCCCCCCCCCCCCCCCCCTTCTCCTTCATCTCCCTGCTACGCGTGCAGCCGTGGGGGGGAGGGTATGGGGGTGGCGGGCAGCCGCGGAGCAGCTCCTACCCGCCCCCTCGACTCCATCTCCCTGCTGCGCCTGCAGCCGTGGGGAGGGGTATGGGGGTGGCGGACGTGCGTGTTGAGCTGCCACTCCTCCTCCTCTCTCTCCCACTACTGCAGCTGCAGCTGAAGGAGGGGGAGGGTGTGGTGGAGACTAAGGAGTGGCGCTAGGGTAGAGGGGTGTGACACGGGGGGGGTGGGACAATCCGAGGGGGGTGAGGGCGGGTGGCCGCCGTGAAGTCTGCAGCTCTAGTCGCCCGTGAGACCGTTGCGTCAGAGGCCCGTGGGTCAGTTGCTCTTGCCGGCGAGCGAGCCAGTTACTCGATTACCCGTTGCTCCGGTCCCCAGACGGTCAGTTGCTCTTGCAGTCGAGTAGAGCCAGTTACGTCGTTTGCGACCAGTGCCAGCAGCTTCAGCGACCGCCCACTTCCTCTCCTCTCCAGTTTTCTCCTCCTCCTCACTTGCCCTCTCCTTCTGCTGTGCTTGGTGTACCCCTTCAGGGGATGTCTCTGCATTAGCTTCGTGTTGCAAGCAGTTTAGGGGGTGTGTTGAAATATATTTCTCATATAAACTGCTTGTAGCAGTAGTTAGTGTAGTGTTACATTGGTGGTGCACCTCATTCCCTTGTCCCTTACACTATATCTTGTATCTTGCTCATTAGTGAATCACCTTCTCTCCTTTGGCAACTCTCTCGACATTCTCCTTCAACCCTAAAACCTAAGCACCTAAGCTACTCTAGCCATGGCTCCTAAGCCTAACTTACTTTAGCCTTTAACATGTACCTCCCTCTGTCTGTAGGCCAGAGGCTGGAGGTGGAGTAGGAGTGGTGCCGCGAGATCTGTTAGAGGAGCTTGACTCCTGTGTTGCCATGCCTTCTGTTGTTGTAGGAGATTTGAATGAAGTTGGATCTTGCCTTGTAGCTCTCATACCATGTTGGGCTGAGAAAAGCCCTTAGAAACTTTTCAAGGCTAAGACCCTAAGTAGGAATGTTGTATTGCGGAAGCGTTCTTAGTGAACTGTTGAACCAGCTTGCACTAGTGTGTGAGAGCAAGAGATTGATTATAGCAAAATACAAGCTTTTATATGATTACAAGGAATATGAAAAGATGCAACTAACTGTTTTACCGTTGCTGTTGCGGTTCGATATAGCGACGACTCGGGCAACTGCTCAATACCGAGTCAGTTGTTTATCCTTGCTGTCGCGCTGCCTTTCATCAAGTCAAAGGTCGGTGACCTTTGACCTTCGCGTAACCTCCAGCTATTACTTTCTGTTAACCTCCTCGGTTGACTCGCCATTGCTTCGCTGTAATTCGCCTCGTTTGTAGTTCCATGTTTCGACACAACAGTGAGAAGATTTGAACAAGAATGGGTGAACTATGAAATGAAGTGAGTACAAATATGAAACCCTAATTGGTTGTACCCCCTATGGGATACCCCACTATAGCCTACACAACAGCATAAGCTATAATGTTCTGACACACCCCCATAGGCAAAGTGGGGGAGAACAAGGGGTCACAAGACCAGTCAAGCAAAGTAAAGCAAAGCAAGCTCAGGGTGGATCACAAAGTCACCACACAGTCCGAGCACAGGGTCAAGGCCACACGGCCAGTTCACATGCAAGAGTACACACATATATATAAAGCTAGACAAGCAAGAGCAGGTATATATATATATGTGAGAGTACAGGCAAGGTCAAGAGGAGAGCAAGTGAGGCAAGACGGGCACAAGACCCAGCTGAGTGCAGAAGCGCTGATGATCACAAGGCGGAAGTGCCTTGGTGAAGACATCAGCAGTGTTGGCCTCAGAGGCCACGTACGCAAGCCGCAACTGACCACGTTGCTGTAGCTCACGAGCAAGGAAGTAGCGGAGAGCAATGTGCTTTGTTCTGTGCTCCAGTCGCTGCTCTCGACACAAGGCCAGCATGGCCTTGTTGTCTACGTACAGGACTGGAGGAGAACGAGGCGGCTCTCCAAGGTCGGTCAGCAGGTAGGTGAGCCAGCGAAGCTCCTGTGCAGCCATGGCCCCGGCGTAGATCTCAGCCTCACAACTCGAGCCAAGAACAGAAGACGAGCGAGTAGCCCGCCACGAAACAGAGCCGGAACCAAGGCTGAAGGTGTAACCCTGTGACGACCGCTGCGTAGCCTGGTCGTCAGCCCAAGAAGCGTCCGCGTGCCCAGTGAGGACCACTGGACTCCGCCCTCCAAGCACTAGCCCCATGCCCGACGTACTGCACAAGTAGCGCAACACCCTCTTCGCTGCAGCCATGTGCTCTGGTCTGTGTCTCCCAGGAGCAACATAGCGTGCAAGAATGCTAAGAGGGTATGCAAGGTCAGGTCGTGTGCAGGTCATCAGGTACATGAGGCAGCCAACAAGCTCTGGGTACGGGCCACTCGACTCTACGGACTCATCCGAAGGCAGAGCTAAGAGTGAGTGGCGAGTAGACAGAGGAGTGGCCTGAGGCGAGGAGTACGTGAAGCCGAAGCGCTGAAGGACCTGCTGCACCATGTGTGACTGAGTCAGGGTAATGGTGCGGCGTGCTCTGTCCCGGGTGATCTGCAAGCCAAGGTAGCTGCGCAGTTCACCCAGGTCTGTGCACGTGTGTCTCTTCTGCAGCTCGGACTTCACGTAGGCGAGTCCAGCAGTGTCAGCTGTGGCAAAGACCAAGTCGTCGACGTACACGAGGATGTAGAACGGCGGCAGAGAGGTGTCGGTGCGTAGAAACAGCGACGGGTCGGCAGTAGAAGGAGCAAACCCAAGAGCCGCAAGTGTAGTCCTCAGTGTGTCGTGCCACTCACGTGGCGCCTGGCGGAGACCGTAGACTGGACGCCGGAGACTCCACTGGGTACCAGAAGGGAAAGACCCAGTGAAGCCAGGTGGGCGACGCAGCCAGATCTCCTCGTGCAGGCTGCCCTGCAAGAAAGCTGTGCTGAAGTCAAGAGAGTGCAGCTCGTAGTCACGGTGAGCAGCAACGTGCAGCAGTACCCGAAGAGTGGTCATCTTCGGGGTGGGGGAGAAGGTCTGAAAGTAGTCAACTCCCTGCCGCTGACTGAAGCCACGAGCCACGTAACGCGCCTTGAAGACAGGCGGAGAACCTGGCGGCCGCTTCACCCTGAAGATCCACATGCCACTGACGATGTTCGCCCCAGGAGGGGGGACAGCGTCAACGTAGGTGCCTGTGGACTTCCAGGAAGCCATCTCTGCATCCATAGCTGCCTGCCACTGAGAGGAGTAGGGACCCTCTATCGCCTCCGCGTAAGAGCGCGGAGTCGGGATGTCAAGTGCATCCGGGTCTCCCTCAGGGGTAAGCAGTACGGACACGAGATGAGGTGAGGCAGCTGCCAGACACTGGAACTCCTCCTGCCTGTCCTCAAGGACGTCCGTGCCAAGGGCACACTCACCCCCGACGGACGGAGGACAGACAGACTCAGACTCAGCGACAAGACTAGCAGCGTAGTCTAAGCGACAGCGAGCAGCAAAGTCGACGAGCTCAGTAACGAGAGCAGACGCAGCAGTAGACTCGAAAGAAGGGTCAGTGACAACAGTAGCAAGGAGACGCGTGACAGTAGGACTGGCAGCACGAAGAGAGTCCGACTCCGGGTCGGCAAGAGCAGGAAGAGAGGACTCAGGATGAGAAGGCAAAGGGGCACGCAGAGGAGCAGTGGACGGACGCAGAGACATCCGGTGCGTGCCAGGGACAGGAGGAGGACGCTGACGCGAACCGCGACCACTAGTGCGAGCAGCACGGACAGGCGACGCAGGGCGAGACGCAGGCTCACGACGCTCAGCCAGACCTCCAGTAGGACCAGTGTAGGGAGAAGGAGCAGGCAAAGGGGAGGTAGGCTGCAACTGTAGCTGGGACGAGACAGGCTGAGGACACTCTAAGGGAGGAGGAGGACCAGTAGAAGGTGGAAGACCAAGAACCTGCTGCAGGAGTGGAACGAAGTACGGTCGAGGCCGCGCGGCGACGCTAGAAGCAGCAGGGACAGCACCAGAACCCTCAGCAGGAGCACCCGCTCCAGCAGCACCACCAGTAGCTCCAGAACCTCCAGCAGCACCAGGAGCACCCCCAGTAGGACTGCCAGCGGTAGTCTCAGCGCCAACACCCTCAGCAGCACCAGCTCCAGTGCACCCAGGACGAGCACCTCCGGGACCCGCGACCGCAGCACCCTCAGCAGCCGAAGGACCTCCAGCACCAGCAGCACGCCTCCAGCGCCGGGCAAACCACTCACGCAGCTCCTGTGGAGAAAGTGGCTCCCGGCGAGACGAAGCACTCGGAGAACCTCCAGGCGGAGCACCTCCAGGCTCAGCACCCCCAGGCGTAGCACCCCTAGGCTCAGCACCCCCAGACGTAGCACCCCTAGGCTCAGCACCCCCAGGCTCAGCACCCCCAGGGTCAGCACCCCCAGGCTCAGCACCCCCAGGCTCAGCACCCCCAGGCTCAGCACCCCCAGGCGCAGCACCGCCAGACGTAGCACCCCCAGGCCCAGCACCCCTAGGCTCCGCACCCCCAGGTACAGCACCCCCAGCCTCAGCACCCTCAGCAGCACCAGAGTCACCAGTGACCTCGACAGGCTCGACTGCGTCTACCTGGGACACACCTGAAGGGGCAGGACCCTGAGGGGGGAGGGGGTCTACCTGGGGGGGACCTGGTACCAGGAAGAGTGGGGGTGGGGGGAGGGACGGAGTGCGGTAGGGGAAGAGGCGGTAGTAGGGGACCGACTCGTCAAACGTGACGTCCTGGGAGGACAGAACACGGCGAAAGGTGGGGTGGTAAAACTGCCACCCAGGCGCGTCAGGGGGGAACCCCAGGAAGACGCAAGGAGCAGCACGAGGGGATAGTTTGTCCGCAGACAGGTCGCGGACAAACGCCCGAGATCCCCAGACCCGGAACGCCGACGCATCGCCAACCTTCCCCATCCACAGCAAGGCTGGGGAGGTCTCCGGCCTGGAGACCCTGGGGTGGAGGTTGATCTGATGCGCCGCGTACCTCACCGCAAACGGCCACAGCAAATGGGGGGCAGCCGCATGCATCATAGACGTACGAGCGACGTCCATGACCATGCCAATGCGGCGCTCAGCAATCCCATTTTGCTGCGGTGAGTCCGGAAGCGTGAAGGTCTGACGGATGCCCCGTGCACGACAGTAGGCACGCAGAAGGCCAGAGGAGAACTCTCCGCCTCTGTCCGAGTGCAGACGCAGAACAGGAAAGTCCGAGCCGAAGCTCTGCCTGAGCTGGAGACGAGCTGCGCGGATCCAGTCGATCAGCACCTCAGTGACATCACCCTTGCTGCGCAAGGGGAAGACTGTGGTGTAACGCGAGTAGTCGTCAACAACGAGCAGGAAGTAGCGCTCGTGACCCTGTCCACGGACGCGGGCTGGGCCCCACACGTCCATGTGAAGTGTCTGCAATGGGGCCTCTGTCGGAGGAAACTGGGAGGAGTGAGGGGCAGCACGCTGGCGCCCCTCGACACAGGGGACACAGGCAGGGCCAGGGCCCTGAGGAAGGGGAGGGAGGGACCGGGGGAGACCGGACACAAGAAGACGGGAGGCCATACCTCTGAGCCGAAGCAGAGAGGGGTGGCCAAGGCGGTGGTGCCAGAGGAGAGTCTCGTGAGACAGGAGACGACACGAACAGGGGGCAGACTCAGGACCAGACCTGGACGCCGCAGCAAACACCTGACCCGACGTAACTACCCTACCAGACTCAGCAACTGGAGGAGACGCAGTGGTCAGAGTGTACAGGCTCGACCCCGGCTGACGGGTGAACGTAGCCAGGTGTCGGCCTGTGCCAGCCTCTGTACAGTGGGTCACTCTCTGACGTGCAGGAGTGAACTGGTGGACCCCCGCATCCTGTAGGTCAGCACCACTCACCAGGTTCGTAGAGAACGAGGGGAGGTAGAGACCAGACAGGGTGCCAGAGGGAGCCGCCGGACACGGGAGGACTGTGGAGAAGCGAGACAGGACAGGACCCCCAGAGGGGTCAGCCAGAGACACTGCAACCGGTCGACTCAGCGGTGTGAGTGTGGTGCGGTCCCGAAAGAAGGAGCGAGACGCCCCAGAGTCAAGGGTGAAGGTGAGGGAGGCCGAAGCCGACGCAGTACCTGAGAGCGCAGACTCACCAGTACCTGAGGACGCAGACACACGAGCTCCTAGAGCAGCAGCGTCGCAAGCACCTAGGGCAGCAGCCTCACCAGGACCTAGAGCAGCAGTCACAATGCCCGGATCGGGCGGGAAACACCGGTAACAGTCACCCTCATCACTAATAGACACAGCATACATGGCAGAGAGAATAGCATCAAAGTCAAGATCATAGATGGCAACACCTGCCCTAGACAGCTCGCCCCAGCGAGGGATCTCGGAGGCCTCCGGGAACTGGTGACGCCACGCGTCCGTCAGGCGGCCAAAGCAGCGCTGGGTGGGGTGGGCACCCCCACACTGCTCACCCGCACGGTCGCCAGTGCGCAAAACGTAGGAGCACGGACCAAAACCCCCACCCCGCTGACGCGCAGTGTACCACTCACGAAGCTGCTGAGGGGACAGGGTGTCACGACCACGCTGCTGCTGCTGGCGCGAGCCACCACCGGAGCCACTCCTCTGCGAAGACCCGCGACCTGCACCACCGCCACCCCCGCCGCCTCCGAAGCCTCCGCCGCCTCCGCTACTGCCGCCGCCTCCGCCTCCGCCGCCGCCTCCACCTCCGCCACCTCCGCCACCTCCGCTCCCACCGCCACCGCCGCCGCCACCTCCACCTCCACTGCCGCCACCGACCCCTCCACCCCCACCTCCACTCCCACCGCCACCCCCACTCCCCCAACTGCCGCCACCTCCACCTCCACCGCCCCCGCTCGCTCCTCCAGCGCCCTTGCCCCCCTTGCCCTTGCCAGAGCGGCGTCTCCCGCTAGGGGCAGACGCCGCACCGACCGACTCAAGAACAAGGAGGTCGGCCGCAGCAGCAGAGGCAACAGAGGGCAGAAGGGGGGAGGGGGAACACCCCTCAAAGATGGGGGTGCGCGGGTCACCACGAGAGGCCCCTACAGCGACTATGCTCTTCTCGGCCGCTAGGAGGGACTTCTCGAGGAGGTCAACAGTGAGAGTGGTGGGACAGACAGAGAGAAAGTGGTCCCTGACTACGCGAAGGGAGTCAGGAAGGCGAGTGACTATGTAGTAAAGAGTGATGTACATGGGGGGGGGGTTCCTGGCGCAGAAGTCAGGAGGGAGTACAGCGCGGTAGCGAGTGTCACTAGTGCGGAAGTGCGTAATGAGGTCAGTGACTGTGGGAAAGGCAGCAAGGTCAGGAAAGAGGTACGGTAGCATGAGACGGCTCAGTGCAGCAGTGGCAGGGGAGGAGTAGCGCGCAACTACAGCGTCGTACAAGGTCTGAGCACTCTTGTACTGACTAAAGTGCGCACGCTCGGAGGTAGGGAGGTGGCGACGCACAGCAAGACGTGCAGCAGCATCGCGCGTGGCCCACTGGGAGCGAACAGTGGCGTCAGCATCAGCAGCAGGGGCAGTGGAGGTGCCAGAGGTGAGGTCAAAGAGAGAGAGGCCGTCTGCCCTATCGCACTGTAAGAACAGCTGCAGATCATCCACCCAGACCTCAAAGTCAATGGCCCTACCCTCAGCGTCAAAGGCGAGAACACTAGGGGTAGCCATGACCCTAGACGACTAGCAGCGCAAACAGTAGGGTGAGGACAGTGCAGTGAAAAGGCGCTGTGCTCACCAGACTGGGCAGGTCGGGCGGCCCTGAAGGAAGGCGGCGCGGCGGCTCGGCGGCTCAGCTGCTGGGCGGCCCGGCGGCTCGGCGGCCCCGCTGCTGGGCGGCTCGGCTGCTGGGCGGCTCGGCTGCTGGGCGGCGCGGCCGCTGGGCGGCTCGGCTGCTGGGCGGCTCGGCTGCTGGGCGGCTCGGCTGCTGGGCGGCTCGGCGGCTCGGCTGCTGGGCGGCTCGGCTGCTGGGCGGCTCGGCGGCTCGGCTGCTGGGCGGCTCGGCTGCTGGGCGGCTCGGCGGCTCGGCTGCTGGGCGGCTCGGCTGTGCTGCTGCAGGGCGGCACGGCTGGGCAGCAGGTGACGGGGCCGCAGGTAAGGGCGGCGGGGCCGCTGGTAAGGGCGGCGTGGCCGCGGGTAGGGTGGCGGGGCCGCAGATAGGGTGGCGGGGCCGCAGTAGAGGGCGGCGGGGCCGCAGGTAAGGTGGCGGGGCCGCAGGTAAGGTGGCGGGGCCGCAGGTAAGGTGGCGGGGCCGCAGCAGAGGGCGGCGGGGCCGCAGGTAAGGGCGGGGCCGCAGGTAAGGTGGCGGGGCCGCAGGTAAGGTGGCGGGGCCGCTAGGTAGGGCGGCGGGGCCGCGCGATGGGGCGGCGGGGCCGCGAGGAAGGGCGGCGGTGCCGCTAGGTAGGGCGGCGGGGCCGTTAGGTAGGGCGGCGGGGCCGCGCGATGGGGCGGCGGGGCCGCGATGGGGCGGCGGGGCCGCTAGGTAGGGCGGCGGGGCTGCGCAATGGGGCGGCGAGGCCGCGAGGTAGGGCGGCGGGGCCGCTAGGTAGGGCGGCGGGGCCGCTAGGAGAGAGGCGGCGGGGCCGCGAAGACGGGCGGCGGGGCCGCGGAGACGGGTGGCGGGGCCGCAGTGAAGGGCCGCTAGGGCGGCTCGACGAAGTGAGGGCCCGGAGCGCGACTCGGGCTGAGCGCGCTTCGGGCAGGAAAAAAAAAAAAAAAAATCGATGTGGTGGGCCCTAAGCACAGTTCCCAAGGGGGAACCTGCTCGATACCATGAGAAGATTTGAACAAGAATGGGTGAACTATGAAATGAAGTGAGTACAAATATGAAACCCTAATTGGTTGTACCCCCTATGGGATACCCCACTATAGCCTACACAACAGCATAAGCTATAATGTTCTGACAAACAGGAGTGTTAATTAATAGTTTCCAACACAAATGACGACAATTGCATGTAAACCCTGCAGCACACATACTTCACTGCTTGCTTGCGTTGCTTACATGATCCCATCCCACGTACCCGAATGCTCCAAGCAAGCTACCCACCCACCCACCCATCCTGCTTCTTTCATTGCATACGCACATCCGCCTTTCGCTGCACACACACATCCTTGCGCATGGTCCTGCTCCTAACGCTGACCAACGATATCTCAAACCAGGCTTACTTATCACCGACCAGTCGCTTCGCTAGACCTACTTTATCACCGACCTGCCGTTAAAATAGACCTTCCTTATCACGATTTATGCTCGTGCAACTCAGAGGCTGCAATGGTCCTATAAAAGCCTGGACCTGAATGTTAGAAGGGTGTACTATGCACGGTGTTACAGAACTTCGATATGGCTAATTAGGATGCGAAGCTCTGGACTTCAACTGTCATGGAAACCAGGTACCATAAGTTCTTGCGTTTTCTTTTTTTAGTCTTGCATCGTGTAACACTGATAATATGGTATAAGACAAATCAAGTTGTGCTCTGATTTGATCTGTTAATTGGTGTAATCTAGAACATATATTTGAAACCGCTATGAGAGGAACTGACAGTACAATCAAAACTCGAATATGTGGTAAGGGGGTACGTATCTTGGCTAGTTGGCTTCGGTTGGCTCGCGCAAGCCCCGGAAGCTCAAAGTTCGGAGGCAGCCTCTGTGTTCGTTCATGGGTGTGGGTTTCGAAACTATTCTGCCAAACCAGAGGGCTGCCCAACCAAACCACCAACACAGCAGCGCCAAAGGAAACTCCCCAGCGTCAGCGACAACCTCGGATGCGGGCAGCTTCGTGAAATATGCTTGGGCACCAGTCGCACTGCCTTGGAAACATCCGACGAAATCGAGGGTGTCTCAAAAGAGCTCAATATTTCTAAAAACCGTACTCAACTGCTCTATTATGACCCCAAAAAGCTTTGCATTTTGAGGCTGGTCGAAGATGACCGCGAGACCCTACCTAACCGCTCTAAAGTGACCGCAAATGCTCTGAATCCGAATATTCTGGAGCCATGGAAGCTCCCCGCGGTGGAACACCCGCCTTTCCGTGGCTGCGGTGTTCCGCTTTTCCCTCCCCAAGCCGAGCAGCCCAAGCCTCGAGTCTGTCTCTCTCTGCTTCTCGCTGCTGCTGCTGTGACCAGCGCCACATCTGCCAACACCAGCCACTAATCGGCCTTAGAAATCCGCCATGCCAGCTAGTCTCATTCACAACTCCTTCCAACACAAGCTACTACGCTGCTGGTCTTCGTAGTTCAGTTAACTTCCTCGTTCATTCAGTTCGACATGGCCTCAGACTATCCGTCATTTATGTCCGCACTTAGCTTTTGGAAGAACAGCGAGAAGCAGGCAAAATCGTGCCTGCAGCCGCTGTTTTCCAGCAACAGCACGAATCCCACCGCTGCAGCGACACTGCTGCTAGAGCTGCCGGCGGTGACGTCGGATGCTACAGGAGTGTCGGACACTGAAGCGAAGCATGCTGAAGCGTCGCATGCTGAAGCGTCGCATGCTGAAGCGTCGCATGTTGAAGCATTTGATGCTGTGGAAGCGAAACTGATGCCGTCAGATCCTGCAGCGCAGGATGCTGAAGCCTCGAATGCGAGATTGTCGGATGCAGCAGCCTCTATCGTTGCAGCACCGCATGCCGCGGCACCGCTCGTTTCAGCTCCAACGGCTCTATCTTTGGCAGCTTGCGCCAAGTCAGTGAGTACTGTCGTACCGTCGCGCATCCCGAAACCGAGCAAGGGAGCAGCGATTAGGAGGCGAGTGGAGGGAACGACACTGATTCCCAGGCCTAAATGCGCTGCACCGCACAGGGAGGTGAGGGGAGTGGAAGTCGAAGCTGCAGGCAAGCGGCCTCGCAGGACATCCAAGGCCGTGCCGGCTGCAATCCCACGCCGGCCATGGCGCCCTTGACTGCTGCACGCATGAAAAAAAAAAAAAAAAAAAAAAAAAAAAAAAACTTTTACTGAAATTCTTGGAAAAAAAAAAAAAGAGGAGAGCTTGGGGTAGGAGATGGAGGGATGGTATAAAAGGCATGTGAAAGGCACAGCACAGCTACACGCCGAGAGCACCGACTGGGGGATGGGTGTGGTGTGGATGGGGAACACGGTGGCACTACCCTTTTTTGCGCCCTGCTTCACAGCAGGGTGTTTGTGGGAGTGTGGTGGGTGGTTGATGGCTGGAGGGGGTGAGGGAAAGCTCTTGTGCTGCTGTGCCTTCAATGACACCTACAGGCTTGAGCGCTCCTGACGGATGGCTCCAGGCTTGAGCGCTCCTGACGGATGGCTCCAGGCTCGAGCGCTCCTGACGGATGGCTCCAGGCTTGAGCGCTCCTGACGGATGGCTCCAGGCTTGAGCGCTCCTGACGGATGGCTCCAGGCTTGAGCGCTCCTGACGGATGGCTCCAGGCTTGAGCGCTCCTGACGGATGGCTCCAGGCTTGAGCGCTCCTGACGGATGGCTCCAGGCTTGAGCGCTCCTGACGGATGGCTCCAGGCTTGAGTGCTCCTGACGGATGGCTCCAGGCTCGAGCGCTCCTGACGGATGGCTCCAGGCTCGAGCGCTCCTGACGGATGGCTCCAGGCTTGAGCGCTCCTGACGGATGGCTCCAGGCTCGAGCGCTCCTGACGGATGGCTCCAGGCTCGAGCGCTCCTGACGGATGGCTCCAGGCTTGAGCGCTCGTGACGGATGGCTCCAGGCTTGAGCGCTCCTGACGGATGGCTCCAGGCTTGAGCGCTCCTGACGGATGGCTCCAGGCTTGAGCGCTCCTGACGGATGGCTCCAGGCTTGAGCGCTCCTGACGAATGGCTCCAGGCTTGAGCGCTCCTGACGGATGGCTCCAGGCTTGAGTGCTCCTGACGGATGGCTCCAGGGTTGAGCGCTCCTGACGGATGGCTCCAGGCTCGAGCGCTCCTGACGGATGGCTCCAGGCTTGAGCGCTCCTGACGGATGGCTCCAGGCTCGAGCGCTCCTGACGGATGGCTCCAGGCTCGAGCGCTCCTGATGGATGGCTCCAGGCTTGAGCGCTCGTGACGGATGGCTCCAGGCTTGAGCGCTCCTGACGGATGGCTCCAGGCTTGAGCGCTCCTGACGGATGGCTCCAGGCTTGAGCGCTCCTGACGGATGGCTCCAGGCTCGAGCGCTCCTGACGGATGGCTCCAGGCTTGAGCGCTCCTGACGGATGGCTCCAGGCTTGAGCGCTCCTGACGGATGGCTCCAGGCTTGAGCGCTCCTGACGGATGGCTCCAGGCTTGAGCGCTCCTGACGGATGGCTCCAGGCTTGAGCATTGTAGGAAGAGTTAGGAACTAGGCAATATGTGAACTATGTTATGTAGACCCTTCTATTGATATAGTTGCCTATGCATTGTTAAGCCTTGGCGTTTAATCGGCAATGACAACTAAAAACAGGAACCATACAACAATTCTGCAATGCACTTCCATCTCCCTGCTTCCCCATGTCTTCTTATTTTCCCATGATTCCGCATGCCCCTCTGCTTTTCCCCATGCCTCCTTGTTTTCCCATGCCTCCTTGTTTCCCCATGCCTCCTTGTTTCCCATGCCTCCTTGTTTCCCCATGTCTCTTCGTTTCACCATCTCTCCCTGTTTCCCCATACCTCCCTCTTCCTCATGCCTCACTGGTTCTCCATGTCTCATTGTTTTCTCGTGCCTCCCTGTTTCCCCTATGTTTCCCTTTCCCCATCATGTATCCATTCGTCCCCATGTCCCATTCCCACTCCCCTTTTCCCCATGTCCTTCTGTATCCCCATGTCTCCTTGTTGTCTTCCTTTTACCCCTTGTCCCGTTTCCACATGCCTCTGATTCCCCATTCCTCCCGGATTCACCATGTCTCTTTTTTTTTTCCCACGTGCCTCTGTTTCTCCTAGCATCCCTGTTTCTCCGTGATCTCCCTGTTTCCCTATGCCTCCCTTTTTCCCTATGTCTCCCTGTTTCCTTTTGCCACCCGCTTTCCCCATGACTCCCCTTTCCCCATCCTCTTTCTCTACATCCTTGTTTCTCCACAACTTCTTGTTTCCTTATGTCTCCCTATTTAACTGTTTCACCGTACCTCACTGTTTCACCATACCTCACTGTTTCACCGTACCTCACTGTTTCACCGTACCTCACTGTTTCACCATACCTCAATGTTTCACCATACCTCACTGTTTCACCATACCTCACTGTTTCACCGTACCTCACTGTTTCACCGTACCTCACTGTTTCACCATACCTCAATTTTTCACCATACCTCACTGTTTCACCATACCTCACTGTTTCACCGTACCTCACTGTTTCACCGTACCTCACTATTTCACCATACCTCACTATTTCACTGTACCTCACTGTTTCACCATACCTCACTGTTTCACCATACCTCACTGTTTCACCGTACCTCACTGTTTCACCATACCTCACTGTTTCACCATACCTCACTGTTTCACCATACCTCACTATTTCACCGTACCTCACTATTTCACCATGCCTACCCTCACTGTTTCACCGTGCCTCACTGTTTCACCATACCTCACTGTTTCACCGTACCTCAATGTTTCACCGTGCCTCACTGTTTCACCATATTTACTGTTTCACCGTACCTCACTGTTTCACCATACCTCACTGTTTCACCATACCTCACTGTTTCACCATACCTCACTGTTTCACCGTACCTCACTGTTTCACCATACCTCACTGTTTCACCGTACCTCACTGTTTCACCATACCTCACTATTTCACCACACCTCACTGTTTCACTGTTTCACCATACCTCACTGTTTCTCACTGTTTCACCATACCTCACTGTTTCACCATACCTCACTGTTTCACCGTACTTCCTATTCCGTTTCACCATACCTCCTCGTTTCCCCATGCCTCCATGTTTCCCCCATGACTTCCCGTTTCACCAGATTTCCCTATTTTCCCATTTCACTCCCTGTTTCACCATACCTCACTGTTTCACCGTGTCTCCTTGTTTTCCCATACCTCAGCGTTTTCCCATGTCTTGTATTTTCACAATACATCTTTGTTTCCCCATGTCCCATTGTTTCCCCATGTCTCCTTTTTTCCTCATGTCTCCCTTTTTCACCATGTGTCCATGGTTCACCATACTTCCTTGTTTCTGCATCCTTTTTTTATTCCCCATACCCTCCTGTTTCCCCGTGACTCTCTTTCCCCATCTATCCTGTTTCATCAATTCTCAAAGCTTCCCAGTGTCCCCCTTTCACCATGTTTCTCTGTTTCCCCATGTGTCAGTGATTCTCTATGCCTCCCTTTGTCCCCATGTCCCCATGTTTCCCCATTTCTTCATGTTTCGTGATGCCTCCCCGATTCCGCATTAATATCAACATCTTCGTGTTCCCCTGGTTTTGCCCATACTTCTTCTTTTTCCATGTCTCGCTTTTTCACACTCACTCCCTGTTCACCATGTCTCTAGTTTAAAGCCTATGCCACCCGCTTCACCCATGCCCCTCTGTTCCCCATGTCTCCCTGTTTCGAAACTTTCTAATTCTCACCCTTTTCCCCATCTCTTCCCTTTTCCCCATCTCCCTGCCTGCTTCCCCCCATATCCCCCTGTATCATCATGATTCCCTGTTTCACCATGCCTCGATGTTTCCCCATGCCTCCCTGTTTCCCCATGCCTCCCTGTTTCCTCATACCTCCCTGTTTCCCCATGTGTTTCCCCATGCCTCCCAGTTTCCCCATATTTCCATGTTACCCCATGTCTCCTTGTCCGGCCTTCTTGTTTTCCCCTGTCTTCCAATTCCCCCAAGCTTCCCCCTTTCCCCATTCTTGTCTCATACCTCCTTGTATCCCCATATTCCCTTCAATCCCCGCGTCTCTCCATTACAACATGTCCCACTGGTTCACCAGGTCTGTCTGTTTCCCCGTATCTTCCTGTTTCCACATGTCCCCCGACTTCCCCAACCTTCCCCTTTTCCCCATTCCTATCTGGTTTTACCTGTTTCCTCTTGTCTCCCATCCCCCCAGGCTTCCCTCTTCCTCATTCTCCTCTCTTTCCACATCCCCCCCGATTTCCCCAAGCTCCCCGTTTCGTTTTCCCCATGCGTTTGTGTCTCAAAGTTAGCGAACAACGGAATGAATGAACTTGCTAAGTGTTGGATACAAATAGGAAACCCTAGCATCTGTACCCTCTAGAATGCATCTCACTACAGCCTATAACTATTATATTTGACACACCCCCATAGGCTAAGTGAGGGGCATCAAAACAAGCAAGGTAGACAAACGGCCACAAGACCAGTCAAGACAAGAAGCAAGGCAAGCTCAGGGTGGATCTTAAGGACACCACACAAATTCCGAGCACAAGCAAGCGGCCACAAGGCCAGTTCAAGAGTTCACTATGATGTATATAGAAAAACACAACAAGCAGAGCAAGTAACAAGTCTACAGCAACCGAGGGCCTACCTCAGCAAGCCCCAACTTCACACAAAACATGTGGTGGTCACCAATCGCCAGGGCCTTGGTGAAGACGTCTGCAGTGTTGGCCTCTGAGGCCACAAAGTCCAGGCGTGCCTGGCCGCGTCGCTGCAGCTCTCGCAGGAGGAAGTACCTCACGTCAATATGCTTCACTCTGCTCTCCAGTCGAGGCTCTCGACAGAGGAGGATCATCGCCTTGTTGTCAGCGTACAAGGTCGGTGCAGAGCGAGGCCGCTCACCAAGGTCGGCGAGCAAGAAGGTCAACCAGCGAAGCTCCTGTGCCGCCATGGCACCAGCGTAGATCTCTGCCTCTGCACTGGAAGTAGCCACAGACGACGACCGTGTAGACCTCCACGACACAGCACCAGCACCCAGACTGAAGAGTAACCCTGAGTCGAGCGCTAAGTCTCCACTTCGTCAGCGTAGGAAGAGTCGCAGTGACCAGTCAACGCCACTGGCTGAGTCCCTCCAAGCACAAGCCCCATGCCTGATGTAGTCGCCAGGTACTTCGCCACACTCACAGCAGTTGTCCAGTGGACAGGACGGTGTCTCCCAGTCGCAACAAAGCGAGAAAGTATGCTGAGGGGAAAGGCGAGGTCCGGTTGAGTACAAGTCATCAGGTACATGAGGCAGCCCACCAGCTCTGCGTAGGGACCACTGGACTCAAAAGGCTCGTCGAGAAAGGGGCCAGTGAGTCTGTGGTCAACAGCAAGAGGTGTGGGCTGTGTGGTGGAGAACTGGAAGTCGAACCGCCGAAGGACCTACTGCACCATGTGTGACTGAGTCAGTGTGATGGTGCGAGCGGCTCTGTCCCTGGTGATGCAGGCCAAGGTAGCGCTGCAGTTCACCTAGGTCAGTGCACGTGTGTCTCTTCTGCACTTCGGACTTCACCTGAGCCAGAGCTGCTCTGTCTGCTGTGGCAAAGACCAAGTCGTCGACGTACACTAGTATAAAGAAAGGAGTGGAACCAGTGCGAACAAACACCGACGGGTCGGCAGAGGAAGGACAAAACCCAAGGTCACGAAGCGTGGAGCGAAGAGTGTCGTGCCACTCACGGGGCGACTGGCGGAGACCGTAGACTGGCCGTCTCAGGCTCCACTGGGTCCCAGGTGGGAAGGTGTCAGTGAAGCCAGGAAGGCAGCGCAGCCAGATCTCCTCGTGTAGTCGGCCCTGGAGAAACGCAGTAGAGAAGTCAAGGGAGTGCAGCTCGTAGTCTCGCTATGCTGCTACGTGCAGTAACACCCGAAGAGTAGTCATTTTCGGGGTAGGGGCGAAGGTCTGGAAGAAGTCAACTCCCTCACGCTGAATGAAACCCCTAGCCACGTAGCGCGCCTTGAACACAGGCGGTGAACTAGGCGGCCGCTTCACCTTGAAGAGCCACATGCCATCGACTACGTTCGCCCTGGGAGGGGGAACTGCGTCGACGTAGGTGCCTGTGGATCTCCAAGACGCTAACTCCGAGGCCATAGCCGCTTTCCACTGTGAGGCCCACGCCCCCCTGACACTGCCTCGCGGTAAGTGCGAAGAGTCGGTATGTCAAGGGCGTCGGTGTCTCCCTCAGGGGATAGCAGCATGGACGAAGCGGCTGCCCAGTACTCCAGCTCAGACTCTCTGTCCTCTAGGACATCACAGCCAAGGGCAAACCCACCCTCGACGGACAGAGGACAGGATGGAGGAGCTGGCACCACACGGGTGGTGTATTCAAGGCGTCTGGCGGCAGCAAAGTCAGCGAAGGCGGCAGTGAGAGCTGAGACAGACGACGGAGGGAAACGAGAGCCGGTGACAAGAGTGGTGAGGACACGAGGGACAACAGGACAATCGGCACGGTAGTAGTCAGTGACAGGAGTAGAGGGGGAAGGGAGAGAGGACGGAGGAGGAGACGGGAGAACGGACTCAGGAGGAGGGCGACGAAGAGACGAACAAAGGAGGGCCGTGCGGAGGTCGAGAATCGGAGACGAGTGACGAGCACGCGGAGGACAGGGACGGACACGAGAGTGCGGGACAACAGGTGGAGGAGACTGCGATGGAGGAGAAGACCAGACCGCCGAACTGGCGTCAGGAGGAGGAAACGTGGGACCAAACGCTGGAGGGGACGGAGTGTGAACAGGAGGAGAGGAGGGAAGACCAAGGCCCGAAGGCCACTTACGGGTGGGAACAACTGCCGCTCCAGAGGGAGCTGTTATAGTCTGCAGTCCACTTAGGGGTCGCGGATGCCCATGAAACCGCCTAAGCAGAATCTGACGTCTTCAAACCGCCTCTGTTCAAAACGCCGTGACGATCAGCTCCGAGAACATACGAGGCTGAAACTTGGACAGCGGTTAGCCTTAGGTGTCTGCTTTCCAACGGTATATTACTTGCTATTATCAGAGGTGTGTGCACTACGCAGTGAACGAAAACGTAAGCTCGGCTGAAAAAACGTGTATTCTCATTGATGCAAGGAAGAGGTGAGTACAACATTGCCTAGGGGACTCATAAGGGGTTGGGTCATCCTGGGAACTCAGAGAAGGTTGAGTCCTAGGGGAGAAAGGCTAGAGAAGAATGGGAAACGTCCTAGCTAGGTCAGCAAAGCCAACCACACTTGGATGTTCAGAGCTGTACTCAAGGCTACCAATAGTGAGTCAAGCCAACATGAGTCAGCTTGTCTTCCCACTTGCACCCTCTTGCAAGTTGCTTCCAGGAAGACCACACTTCTCAAAAGGAGGGTTGTAGAGTCCCACTTGACCACCTGTACTTCTTGTCTCATTCTCTGTCCCTGCACCATTGGCATGACAACAATGAAAGGGTGGCAAGGGAAATGCTGCCAACAGTGCACCATGACTACGGAACAGTGAATTTCGGCAGCTGTCACGCAATGCTCAGATGTTGGATCGTTCTGAAACTTGGTGACCACTTGCACAGCGGGGCAAAGGACTTCCAGACCGAATTTCAGACCAATCAGATCTCGGTAGACGAGTCAGCAGCCAAAATGGTGAACTCGGGTGTTACCAAAAAGGAGTAACACACACTTCCGGGATGCCATAAGTCTTGAAACATAAAATGTTGTCATGCCTTGGTAACTGCTTCAAAAACTCTGAAACTTTGAGGGTTTGAAGAACACGTGTTGAACAACCTCCCCACAAAATTCCAGAAGCTGAGCAGGCTTGTAGGCCGAATGGGAGTGCGATGACCGTGCCACTGTAATGTGTTGGCACAACAAACTCCCCCTCATCGTGCTCTCATTCATCCCTTAGCTGCTCCCTGAAGCTGCCTCCCTTAGTTGAAGGACATGCCACACAAGGTGGCGCAGGTCCAATGCTGATGCTCTGCAAGCCGCTTCGTCAAAAAATCTGCAGGTTGCTTGGTAGTGTTGATGTAGTGCAAGGAGACCGTGCCCTTCTTCACCTCCTTCCTCACCCAATGCCATTTGATATGCATGTGCTTGTTCAGCCCATGGAGCACAGCATTGCGAGCCATTTCAATTGCTCCTTGGCTGTCACAAAACACAGGTGTAGGACCCTCTTGCTCCTGCCCCAACTCCTCAAGCAACCTCCTCATCCAAACCACCTCCTTCACCCCATGAAACAACGCCATGTACTCGCTCTCCGTTGATGAGTGAGCTATCTCCCCTTGCTTCTTAGACTTCCAGCTCACTGGACTCCCTCCAACACAGCATACATAGCCACCGTGGGATGTTGCATCACTGATGTCACTTGCCCAGGTAGCATCGGTGAAGCACGAGAGGTACAAGTGTCCACGCCTTGCAGGTGCACCGGTCTTCGTGCTCACCTCCTCCACTCCCTTTTGCTTCAGCTGCCCATGCACTGAATATTGCAGCCCCACCCTTGAGGTTGCCATGCAGTACCTCACCAGCCTCTCTGCTGCATCAAGGTGCTCTTGAAGGGGCCTAGACACCACACGAGCCAGCTGCGAAACCGCGAATGAAATATCGGGGCGAGTGTTGACCGAAGCATACATCAAGCTCCCCACCATTGACTGGAACCGACGCTGCAACTCGGGCTCCAACACCTCACCCTCCTCTTCATCAAGGTGTAGCTGAAATCCTGAGGGTAGTGGAGTCTTTACACTCCTCCCTTCCTCCAGCCCATACCTCTCCCCCATGGCTGCAAGGTACTTGTGTTGGTGAAGCCTCAACCATCCCTTCACCTCGTCCCGCTCCACGTGAAGACCAAGGTAATACCCCACTGGTCCAAGGGCCTTGCATTGAAAGGTCTCCTTCAGCTTCCCTTGCACCTCCTTGATCCTCTCCAGGGATGGAGAGAAGAGGAGAATGTCATCGACGTAGACAAGGAGAAACACTTTCTCCTCATCCCCCTCGGTTATGAAGAGACTCTCGTCGCACCCGCTAACTTTGAAGCCAAGAGCCTCCAACGCCTCCACCAGCCTTGCATACCAGCACCTTGGAGCTTGTTTGAGGCCATAGATGGCCTTGTTGAGCCTGCAAACACGTCCGCTCCCATCGTCGTACCCCTCTGGCTGCTTCATGTAAATCTCCTCATCTACCACGCCATAGAGGAAAGCCGTCTTCACATCCATTTGCTCCACCTTCCAACCACAAACGGCAGCTGCTGCCAGCAACACCCGGAGCGTAGGAGCCTTGGCAACAGGAGCAAACACCTCCTTAAAGTCAACCCCCTCCCTCTGCTGGAAACCCTTGATCACAAGTCTTGTTTTGCGCCTCTCCAACTTCCCCTCCGCATCGGTCTTCACACGTAATATCCACGTGCAATCCAATGCCTTTCTTCCCGGGGGCAGATTGGTGAGGGTCCACGTTCCATTCTCCATGAGGCTCTTAAACTCATCCTCCCTTGAAGCCAACCAAGCCTCTTGATCATCTCCAGCAAGTGCTTCCTCCATCGAAGCCGGTTCATGAGGTAAGTTGACACCGAAGCAACAAATCTGCTCCATCTCTCCCTCGGCTCCCTTCTCCTCATCATCGTCCTCCTCCTGGACCAGCAATGCCTTGGGACCCCCAAGCCTTTCATACTTGAGGAAATCCCTTGGGTGAGCAGCTCTTTTGGGCCTCTCCTTGGCTGCACTCTCCTTAGCTCCACCACGGACAGCACCACGCTTCCCTTGGGTTGTCCGCCTTGGTGGAAGAGTAGGGGATGGTGTAGGCTGCTGCACCTCCTCCTCGGCATCACCTCTCTCAGCTACAGGGGCCTTCTGTTGCTGCAACACTCCCTCCACCTCTGCTGCCTCCCCTTCAGCACCTCCCAAGTCATGTGACACCTCCGTTACCTCTGAAGACGAAGACAACTCGATGGGAATGAAGAGTGGGTCATTCGTTCCCACCTCTATTCCGAGCGGAATGGTGACCTTGCTCCTCCCTCGCTCCAACCACTCCTTGAACATGAGCCCCTCCATGAACTTGGCATCTCTGGTGGTGAAGATGGTGTTGGCTATTGGGTCCCACATGAGCCACCCCTTGCTCCCTTGTGCAAGTCCCAAATGAACAGCCCACACCGCCGCCGCTTGAAGCTTGTCACGCTTTTCCTTAGGGACGTGCACGAGTCCCATGCACCCAAAGACTCGAAGCATATCCACCAGAGGCTTCTTGCCCCTCCATTTCTCCATAGGGATCCAATGCTGCCCTCCCACATGAGTCAATACTCGGTTCTTGATGACGGTGGCATGGCGAATAGCGAGGGGCCAGAACCGTAAGGGTAGACCCGAGTCTACCAACATCGTTCTCCCGCCCTCCAAGATGGTCCGGTTCGCTCTCTCTGCCACGCCATTGGATTGAGGGGTGTAGGCCGTGGTGAGCTGCTGCTTGATGCCATGCCGCTTCAGCCAGCTCCGGAACTCCGCTCCCAAGAACTCCCCACCACGGTCACTACGTATCGCCTTCACCCGCTTGCCGCTCTCTCGCTCCACCATGGGCAGCCACTCTTCAATGATGACCCTTGCAGCATCACTCTTCTTTGCAAGTGGAAAGGACCAGGTGAGCCTTGTGTTGTCATCCACCATGGTCATAGAATACAGGGCCCCACCATCTCCCTTCACCTTCATGGGTCCCACGAGATCCACATGCACGAGCTCCACCGGGTCACTCGACTCCCCCTCCACCGAATGGAAGGGAAACCGTGAAAACTTGCTGGTCAAGCAAGTCTCACAAGATCCCACCTCCTTGGGCTCCCCCTTTATCCTCAGCCCCTTGACTCTTTCCTCCTTAAACAGCTGCTGCAACTGAGGTAGCGCCACGTGGCCAAAGCGACGGTGTGCGGTGAGCCAATCCGTCTCACCCGTGCTAGGAGTTACACTTGGAAGCGCAGCCCCTCCATGCCCAAGGAGCCCACCATCACTGTCATCACCACCCCCTCCATTGTCCACGTGGTTAACACGCCCTCCTCTCACATCTCCAGCAGCCAAGCGCGCAGCCGCCTCCTTCCATGGCAGCACCGGTATCTCCCACATGGACCGGTGCATGTCCTTGCCGCCTCGGAGGTCCCACAATACGCGCCCATCCAGAGTTGCCTTGAAAACCTTTGTGCCCAACATCTCCATCTTCATCCCTGCCTCACTTAGGGCCTTGGTAGAGAGGAGGTTGGCACACAATCCAGGAACAAGGAGAACACGCTTCAGCCCCACAAGCCTCCCATCCGCACCCATGAACATGGCTCTCCCCTCGCCACGCACGGGTACAACTTGGCCGGTGGCTGAAACGACGGTGGCTGCCTTTGATGGCCTAACTTCATCCAGTAGATCCTCTCGGTTGGTCATGGTCATGAAGGCTCCCGTATCGATGACCCAATGGGAGGAGCGGTGAAGAGCAATCTTGCTGGCCGGCACAACCATGTCCTCGGGGCACGCCTCCCCTACATGGTAGAACATGCTGCCGTATCCGCCAGCACCTCCTTCGCCCTCCTCACTGCCCATGCCTTCTCCCATAGCTCCATGAACACCCTTGGAGCCCTCAATTGATGGCTGACCAGGCCTCCAACCGTCAGGTAGCTTGCGGCACTTGAACCATGGGTGCCCTTCCACATGGCAATACCAACACTTGCCGCCACACCGCTTGCCTCCCTTGTTGCCACGCTTCCCTCCCGAATGCTGCTCCCCTCCAGAGCCTTCCTTGGCCTTCCCTTTCTTGCTGCCACGCCCCTTGAAGCCCTTCATGCCATAGGCAGAGCCTCCACCTTCACCGGCAGCGGCGGTCAGCTCCTTCCTCCGAAACTCCTCTTGAAGAACTTGTGCGCGAATCCACTCAAGGGACCACGAGTCCTTCATCCCATTAAGGTTGACCACCAAGGGCCCCCACGACTCCGGCAGCAGGGAGAGAGCCTTGTAGCACTTGATTTTCTCAGGGTAGTCCACACCAGCAGCTGAGAGCTTCACATAGAGGTCCCGGAGTTGATCGAACGCTCCTTGTACGGCATCACCCTCGTTGATCTTCACCGCATGGAGTTGTCGCTCGAGCACCACCACCATTGCTTCGCTGCTGGGGGCATGGACATCCTTCAATATCCTCCATGCCTTAGGACCACACTCAGCTTCCTTGATGAGATGCTTGATGTGGTGCAGCTGGTTGGATGAGAGGCATTGGGAGAGAAGGAAGAATCCATCCTTGGACCGGCGATCCCATTCTTTGGTCGCTCCTTCGCTCGTAGGCCTCTTGAATTCTCCATCCATCACTTCAAGCAGCCCATAATGGTTGAAGAGGAGCTCCATCCTGAAGCTCCATGATGCCCAATCATCCCCAGAGAACTTCTCCAGGTTGAATGCCTTCACATCATCCTTAGCTGATGTTGAAACTGAAGCCATTGGCGCAGATCCGCCTGCAACGCCTCTTCCCGCTTCCCCAGCGCCTCTCACGCCACCACTGCCACTGGGACCAGCTGGAGCAGAACCTTCAGCCTCCATTTTCACCCACGAACAGAGTAGAACAGCTCTGATACCACTTGTTATAGTCTGCAGTCCACTTAGGGGTCGCGGATGCCCATGAAACCGCCTAAGCAGAATCTGACGTCTTCAAACCGCCTCTGTTCAAAACGCCGTGACGATCAGCTCCAAGAACATACGAGGCTGAAACTTGGACAGCGGTTAGCCTTAGGTGTCTGCTTTCCAACGGTATATTACTTGCTATTATCAGAGGTGTGTGCACTACGCAGTGAACGAAAACGTAAGCTCGGCTGAAAAAACGTGTATTCTCATTGATGCAAGGAAGAGGTGAGTACAACATTGCCTAGGGGACTCATAAGGGGTTGGGTCATCCTGGGAACTCAGAGAAGGTTGAGTCCTAGGGGAGAAAGGCTAGAGAAGAATGGGAAACGTCCTAGCTAGGTCAGCAAAGCCAACCACACTTGGATGTTCAGAGCTGTACTCAAGGCTACCAATAGTGAGTCAAGCCAACATGAGTCAGCTTGTCTTCCCACTTGCACCCTCTTGCAAGTTGCTTCCAGGAAGACCACACTTCTCAAAAGGAGGGTTGTAGAGTCCCACTTGACCACCTGTACTTCTTGTCTCATTCTCTGTCCCTGCACCATTGGCATGACAACAATGAAAGGGTGGCAAGGGAAATGCTGCCAACAGTGCACCATGACTACGGAACAGTGAATTTCGGCAGCTGTCACGCAATGCTCAGATGTTGGATCGTTCTGAAACTTGGTGACCACTTGCACAGCGGGGCAAAGGACTTCCAGACCGAATTTCAGACCAATCAGATCTCGGTAGACGAGTCAGCAGCCAAAATGGTGAACTCGGGTGTTACCAAAAAGGAGTAACACACACTTCCGGGATGCCATAAGTCTTGAAACATAAAATGTTGTCATGCCTTGGTAACTGCTTCAAAAACTCTGAAACTTTGAGGGTTTGAAGAACACGTGTTGAACAACCTCCCCACAAAATTCCAGAAGCTGAGCAGGCTTGTAGGCCGAATGGGAGTGCGATGACCGTGCCACTGTAATGTGTTGGCACAACAGGAGCTGCTCTGGTCGCAGCTGCGGCGGCGGTGTCTGCTGCTGCTGCTGCTGCTCTAGCAGGTCCAACCGCCGCAACTCCTGCCGCTCCCTCTCCAACAGCACCTGCTCCTCACGCTCACGCCGACGGGCCGCCTGGAGACGCATGTCGTGGCGGTGGGGAGGTGGAGTGGACTCCGCAGAACCAGTGTCTCCAGCTCCAGGCTCCTCAGAACCAGCACCTCCAGTGCCAGAGCCTCCAGCACTAGCACCCCCAGCTCCAGCACCCCCAGTGCCAGCGCCTCCAGCACCGGCACCCCCAGAACTAGCACCTCCAGTGCCAGCACCTCCAACTCCAGCACCCCCAGAACTAGCACCTCCAGTGCCAGCACCTCTAGCTCCAGCACCCCCAGAGCTAGCGCCACCTGCGCCAGCACCTCCAGCTCCAGCACCCCTCGAACGAGCACCCCCAGACCGAGCACCGCAAGCAGCTGCACCTCCAGCTCCAACACCAACCGAGTCCACAGGAACCTGTCGCGGAAGTGCCGAAGGCTGCTGAGGGGACTGTGAGGAGGACAGCGGGGAGGGAGACGCTACTTGACGCGCGACTGAGGGTAGAGGGGTAGCGTGGGACACACCAAACGGAGCAGGACCAGGGGGGGGCGGGGGTACCGGAGGAGCGGGAGCAGGAGGAGGAGAGGGTGCAAGGAAGAGGGGTGGAGGGGGTACCGGGAGACCTCGACAGGGGTACCGGGTGTAGTAGGACACAGACTCGTCAAGCCGGACGTCACGGGATTCTAGGAACTGGTGGAGGGGAGGGTGGTAAAAGGACTAGTCGGCAGAGTCCACCGGGAAACCAAGGAAGACACGGGACGGCGCGTGCCGAGAGCTTGTCCGCGGAGGTGTCGTGAACAAGCGCAAGGCAGCCCCAGACACAAAAGACCGACCCAACATCAGGGGACCCGGTCCAAAGACTGGTCAGTGAAGCCTCGGGCCGTGAGACGCGCGGCTGGAGGTTCAGCTGGTGTGCGGCATAGCGAACCGCGTAGGGCCACAGAAAATGGGGCGCACGGGCATGGATCATGGACGTGCGAGCAATGTCCATGACCAAGCCAATGCGGCGCTCAGCAACCCCATTCTGCTGTGGGGACTCCGGAAGCGTCCAGGACTATACGATGCCCTGTTTGCCGTAGAACCCGGCAAGAACGCCGTAGTGAAACTCGCCCCCACGGTCGGAGTGTAGACAGCTGACACGACGACCACGAGTGCCCTCAGTGGCCAGAAGCCACCGGATCAGCGTAGCAGTCACCTCGGACTTCTTCGCGAGAGGGAACACTGTGGTGTACCTGGAGAAGTCGTCGACGACCACCAGAAAGTAACGCTCCCTCCCAGAACCCTGCGTCGGGGCAGGGCTCCAGACGTCCAAGTGGAGGGTCTCGAAGGGAGCAGTGGCTGGACGAAGGGAGGAGGAGTGGGGAGTGGCGCGTAAGCGACCGGCGACGCAAGGAGTGTAAGGGGGAGTAGGGGAGGTGGGGAGCGACGGAAAGGTGCGTGGGAGACCGGTGACAAGCCTGTGAGTGGTCATCCCGAGGAGGCGGGGGATCGACGGGTGGCCAAGGCGGTGATGCCACAAGACGGTCCGATGGGTGAGGGACCGACAGGAGCGGATGCAGCGACTGGACTAGACAGCGCGACCTGACTAGACACTGCAACTGGACAAGACACGACCACCTGGCTAGACACAGCAACCGGACGGGACACCTGGACTGGAGGGGACGCAACGACCTGAGCGGAGGACGCAACCGGGGAGCGCTCGGTGTGGAGAACGTAGAGACCGGAGCGGGGCTCCCTGGTGAACGTGGCCAGAACAGCACCTATGGCAGCGTCTGTACAGACCGCAGTCCGCCCACCCCCCACAAAGGTAACCGTGATCCCCCTGTCCTGGAGGTAACCAACACCCACCAAGTTCCGAGTGAAAGAGGGGATGTGGAGGGGACCACAGGACACGGGAGGGTAGTGGAGCTTCGCGCAACGGCTGGTCCTGAGTTAGGATCAGCCAGAGCCACCGAAACAGGAGTGAGGAGTGGCGTGAGGGGCGTGTGGTCGCGGAAGAAGCACTGAGACGCACCAGAGTCCAGCGTGAAGGACAGGGACGCCTCAGCGGGAGGGTCACCTGTCCTAGTGGCTACACAAGCACCTAGAGCAGCAACACACGCACCTAGACTAGAAAGGCACAAGTCTACACTAGCAGGAGGCAAGCAAGCTAATCTACGAACACGCGAGCACACAGATCCATCAGCACTATAGTCAACATCAGCATACAAAGCATGTTGACGAGCATCTTCCATGGACAGATCAAACACATCAATCTTACTGGCTAACAGGCGAGCCCAGCGAGGCGTGGTCGCCGTAGGGCCCCAACGAGCACAGTAGAGGGCGTCGAGGCGGCGGAAGCACCGCGCGGCAGAGTGGTCGTCACGACCGCAGAGACAGGGGCTGCCAGGTCCGGTGAGGCACCAGTACGTGCAGGGGCCAGTGTCACGGCGAGGGGGGCGAGGGGCCCAGTTGGAAGCGCTGCCGCTGCGGCCGGTGCTCCCTGGTCCTCCCGGACCCCACTGCGGCGGGGGACCAAAGTGCTGCTGCGGACCCCACTGCAGTGGGGGCCCCCACTGCTCGAACTGCTGCGGTGCCTGCTGCTGCTGCGGTCCCTGCTGCTGCTGCTGCTGTCCCTGCTGTGGCTGGTGCTGCTGCGACTGCTGCTACTGGGGTCCAACACCCCCACCGGTCGGGCCACCGCCAGTGGGCGGGCCTGTCTGTCCTGCACCTCCTCCAAGGTCCCCTCCGCCTGGTGCACCTCCGCCGCCGCCGCCGCCGCCGCCGCCACCGCCTCCACCACCGCCGCTCCCACCTCCACCGCCACCTCCACCGCCGCCTCCACCGCCTCCACCTCCCCCCTTCCCGCCCTTCTTGCAACTCTTGCCGCGTTTCTGCCAGTCTGCGGCCCCAGAAACCGACACAGCAACAGAAGCGCGGGTAGCAGTGAAAGTGGGAAGCTGAGGGGCGGCACACCCCGCAAAGAGACGGGGGGCCACCGCGTCAGTGGCGGAGGCAACGGTGAGGAGGCTACTCTCGATCGTCCCGAGAGCGGTCTCAAGTAGATCAATAGTGAGCTCAGTGGGGTGCTTCTGGAGAAGCGCGTCGCGAGCAGTGGCAAGGCGGTCAGGGAGGCGGGTGACTAACCAGTGCACAGTGAGCCACATGGGGGGGGGAGCAGCAAGAAGCTGGGCGTCGGTACAGGCCGCTCGGAAACCGGCGTCAAGTGAGCGGAGGTGAGTCACTAGGTCGGACACAGTCGCAAACGAGCCGAGGTCGGGAAACACGAACGGCATGAGGAGGCGACTGAGGGAGGCGGAGGAAGGGGTGGAATAGCGTGCAACAACAGCAGCCCAAACCCCTTGAGCTGTCTCCACCTGGTCAAAGTGGGCGGCCTCAGTCGGGGGGAGGAGCTCCGTCAGCGCAAGAGCAGCGGCAGCATCCGAGAGTCCCATACGTCCCTCGCCAAGACACGACGGTCGTAGTCCGCCTGCGCCGCAGGAGTCGGCTCTGGGTCGGTCGGGAGGGGGTCGGGAGACAGGGGCGCCTTGAGGGCACCAGACGCGTGGGCCCACAGGGTGGCGCCGTCCTGGCGCTGACTAGTGAGATAGCGCGTGGCCTGGCGCTGCCAGGTACTGAACTCGATCGGTCGCCCCTCCGCATCGAAACGAAGGCGGCGGGAGGAGTCCATATTGGACGCTAGGCTAGGAACGGCGGAGGTGAACCTAGGAGTCGTAGGAGCGCCAGTGGAGGAGGAAGCCGGGCTAGGGCTAGAGGCTAGAAGCTAAGTGCGACCCGGGTCGAAATCTAGTGACCGGAGCGAGAAGCGGCTGCCAGCCGCGGAGTGAGAAGCCAGTAGCAGTACGAACTGTGTTAGCCCGAGGACAGGGCAGTGGCTAGGTGAGAAGGGGCGGTTGGGACGTTAGGAGGAGGCGGCGCGTGGGTGAGGGCGCGGCCGTTGGCCAGGGCGTTGGTAGGGCACGGGCTAAGGTGGGGGCGAGGGCAAAGGCGAGGGCGCGGGCCAAGGCGAGGGCGTGAGCAGGGGCGACGGGCTAGGGCGCGGGCCTGGGCGACGGGCTAGGGCGCGGGCCTGGGCGTCGGGGTAGGGCGGGCGCCTGGGCGACGGGCTAGGGTGGGCGCCTGGGCGACGGGCTAGGGCGCGGGCCTGGGCGACGGGCTAGGGCGGGGGCCTGGGCGACGAGCTAGGGCGGGCGCCTGGGTGACGGGCTAGGGCGGGCGCCTGGGCGACGGGCTAGGGCGCGGGCCTGGGCGACGGGCTGGTGCGAGCGCCTGGGCGACGGGCTGGTGCGGGCGCCTGGGCGACGGGCTAGGGCGGGCGCCTGGGCGACGGGCCGGGGCGGGCGCCTGGGCGACGGGCTGGGGCGGGCGCCTGGGCGACGGGCTGGGGCGGGCGCCTGGGCGACGGGCTGGGGCGGGCGCCTGGGCGACGGGCTGGGGCGGGCGCCTGGGCGTCGGGCTAGGGCGGGCGCCTGGGCGACGGGCTAGGGGCGCGGAGGGCGCTAACGCGCGGAGGAGGAGGGCGCAAAGGCGCGAAGATGGCGCGGAGGGCGCGGAGGCTAAGGCGCGGAGGGCGCGAAGGGCGCGGAGGGCGCAAGGGTGCGGAGGGCGCTAGGGCGCGAGCTAGGTTAGGCTAGGCGAGAGGATCGACACCTACTCATGATACTATCTCAAAGTTAGCGAATAACGGAATGAATGAACAAGCAAAGTGTTGGATACAAATAGGAAACCCTAGCATCTGTACCCTCTAGAATGCATCTCACTACAGCCTATAACTATTATATTTGACATTGTGTGTGTGTGTGTGTGTGTGTGTGTGTGTGTGTGTGTGTGTGTGTGTTGCACAGATTCAGCATTTTGAATATGGAATTATATGATTTTTTCCTCAACCCTCCTCAATATTGCACTGGTTGGCAACCATGCAAATTATTGAGTGACGTTGAAAAATAGTGCATAATTTATTTGACAGCATCTGTTGTCAACTGCAAAACAAAAGTCACCAATGTGTCAGAAACGGAATGATTGTTGTATTACTGTGAGTTGGGGTACATATATTTAACCCTAACAACTGTACCCCACATGACATGCCTCACTACAGGCTATAATATTTGACACACCCTCATAGCCTAAATGAGGGGTCATGCAACAACCAAACTGTACGGTCACAAGACCAGTTACAAAGAGACAAAGCTCAGGGTGGATCACAACGTCACCACACAGTCCGACCAAGATGTCTGCAGTGTTGGCCTCGGACTCCACAAAGTCCAAACGAGCCTGTCCACGCCTCTGCAACTCTCGAAGAAGAAAGTACATGGCGCTGATGTGCTTCACTCTGCTCTCCAGTCGAGGCTCTCGACACAGGAGAATCATCGCCTTGTTGTCTGTGAACAAGGTCGGTGCAGAGCTCGGCCGTTCACCAAGGTCAGTGAGCAAGAAGGTCAACCAACGCAGCTCCTCTGCAGCCATGGCTCCAGCGTAAATCTCGGCCTCAGCAATAGAGGTCGAGATAGAGGAGGAACGAGTAGACCTCCACGACACAGCTCCAGAGCCTAGACTGAAACAGTACCCCTGCGTGGACCTGTGAGTCTCGGCGTCGTCGACGTAAGAAGAGTCACAGTGGCCAGTGAGCACGACAGGCTGTCTCCCTCCAAGCACCAGCCCCACGCTTGATGTCGTTGCTAGGTACTTCGCCACCCTGATAGCAGCTGTCCAGTGAATAGGACGATGTCTCCCTGGCGCAACAAAGCGGTCAAGGATGTTGAGAGGGAAGGCGAGGTCCAGGCAAGTACAAGTCATCAGGTACATGAGGCAGCCCTCAAGCTCTGGGTAAGGACCATTAGGCTCAAACGGCTCGTCAGGGAAGGGTCCGGTGAGTCTGTGGTCAACAGCAAAAGGAGTAGGCTGTGCAGTGGAGAACTGAAACCCGAACCGCTGAAGGACATGCTACACCATGTGTGACTGGGTCAGAGTGATGGTGCGAGCCGCTCTGTCCCTGGTGATATGCAGGCCAAGGTAGTGGCGCAGCTCACCAAGATCAGTGCACGTGTGTCTCCTCTGCAGTTCAGATTTCACGTCCGCGAAAGCAACCGTGTCAGCAATGGCGCTGACCAGGTCGTCGACGTAAACCAGTACAAAGAAAGGTGTGGAGCCGCGACGAACAAACATTGACGAGTCGGCAGAAGACGACTCGAAAACGAGGTCAGGCAGGGAAGAGCGAAGAGTGTCGTGACACTCACGAGGTGCCTGACGGAGACCGTAGACCGGACGTCTGAGCCTCCACTGGGTCCCAGGAAGGAAAGTGTGTGTGAAGGCAGAGGGACGATGCAGCCATACCTCCTCGTGTAGGCTACCCTGAAGGAAGGCAGTGGAGAAGTCGAGAGAGTGTAACTCGTAGTCTCTCTGTGCTGCCACGGGCAGTAACACCCGAAGAGTGGTCATCTTCGAGGTAGGCGCGAAGGTCTGAAAGAAGTCAACTCCCTCACGCTGACTGAAACCTCTAGCTACATAACGCGCCTTGAAGACCGGAGGAAATCTAGGTGGCCGCTTTACCTTGAAGATCCACATGCCATCGACTACGCTCGCCGCCAGAGGGGGAACCTCGTCGACGTAGGTGCCTGTGGATCTGTCCACGTCGGTATGTCAAGGGCGTCGAGGTCTCCCTCAGGGGCGAGCAGCATGGCACAGAGATGAGGCTCCCTCAGGGGCGAGCAGCATGGCTTCGAGATGAGGCAAGGCGGCTGCCAGGAACTCTAGGTCAAACTCCCTGTCCTCAAGGGCGTCATAGCCAAGGCAGAATCACCACCGACGGCCAGAGGACGGGTAGGAGGAGCAGCCACGACTCGAGTGGCGTAGTCAAGGCGACAAGTAGCGACAAACCCAGTGACAGCTGCAGTAAGGGCGGAGTCGCAGGACAGAGAGGCACGAGGGTCCGTAACAAGAGATGCGAGAACACGAGAGAGAACAGGACGGTACGTGCGGTAGTAGTCAGTGACAGGAGTAGAGAGGATAGTAGTAAGGGCCGACTTAGGGGGAGCAGGAAGCACAGACGGAGACGGACGAGGGGAGCTAGAACGAAATAGGACAGTAAGAAGGTCAGTGACGGGAACATGGGACGAGGGACGAGCACGAGGAGAGCAAAAAGCTCAAGTGTGAGAAAGAGGAGGGGACAACGGAGGCTTAGAAAGGGGAAAAACAGCCGGGGTGTAGTCAGGAGGAGGAAACGTGGGACCGTAGATAGGAGGAGAGGAGGGAGGAGGGGAGGGGAGACTAAGGGCCTGAAGGCCAGAGACAGAAGGCGTATGCGGCCTCTGGTACTCCTGCTGCTCCTGCTGCTGCAGCTGCTGCGGCTGCTACTGCTGCTACTGCTGCGGCTCCTGCTACTCCTACCGTGGCGGCTATTGCTGCTCCTGCTGCTCCTGCTGCTCCAGATGCGGCAGCTGCTGCTCCTGCTGCTGCTGCTGCTGATGTTGCTCCTCCAGCTGTTGTAGCTCCAGCTGCTGCCGCTCCAACGCTAGCCTCTCTCGCTCCAACTCCAGCTGCTCCTCATGTGCACGGCAAAGAAGGTACTACGAGCGTACCCCAACCAACCTTAGTGAAATCATCATTCCGTGCTTGACATGGTATCACCTAGGTTAGGATCGTGTGGGATCCCGTTGCTCTCGTTCACGTCCGTAGCGCCCGAGCCTGTTCCGTACCCTAGTGCCTGTTACGCCCGTACTGTCCCCTAGCGCCTCTCATGCTCGTCTCTCTCGTGCCCTAGCGCTCGCTGCGCCTGCCATCGCGTTGCCCCTGCTGTCCCGTCCCATCGCGTTGCCCCTGCTGTCCCGTCGCCCCTGCTGTCCCGTCGCCCCTGCTGTCCCGTCGCACCTGCTGTCCCGTCGCCCCTGCTGTCCCGTCGCCCATGCTCTCCCGTCGGCCTGCTGTCCCGTCGCACCTGCTGTCCTATCGCCCCTGCTGTCCCGTCGCGTCGCGCTGTCCCGTCGCCTCGCGTCCGTCCCGTCCCGTCCCGTTGCATGCTCCGCGCCTGTCCGTCACGCCGCGTCGTGCCGTCCATCCCGTCCCGTCCCGCCGCGTTGCGCTGTCCGTCTGCGTCGCGACGTCCGTCCCGTCCCGTCCCGCCGCGTCGCGCTGTTCGTCCGCGTCGCGCTGCCCGTCCCGTCCCGCAGCATCGCGCCTGCCCGCGTTGTCCAGTCGCGTCGCGCTGCCCATCCTGTCACGTCGCGTTAACCCTTCCCGTAGCGCCGCGCCCTTCTAGTCCCGCCGTGTCGCGCCGTACCCTGCGTCCCGTAGCGCCCTAGGCCTCCAGCTCTGCCAGTCACGCCCTACTAAGCCGCTCTAAGTGTTTAGCGTTTCGGCAGTAGCACTTCCCACCTCTTTGCTTCCGCTATGGTGACCCCTAGGGTCCTGCGCTGCTCGAGTTCTCGGTCTAGCTCCTACGTGTGTGCCGCCTTTTAGAGAGTCAGGTTCAGGCAGATGAGTCTCTGTGGGCGCACGCTTCCGGCGACCTTCCTAAGCCCGACGACCCTGCACCCTTAGGCGCTGACCCAAGTAGTGCAGACAGAGACCGTTATGCCCGCCAGCATGCTGACCTGACAGCGTGGAAGTCGCGTGACGTTGCGGCCTGCATCGCCCTCAGCAGCCTCCTCCCTTAGTCTGAGGAGGCCCACTTCACTCAGGTTCGCACGGCTAGTGAGTTCCTGACTGCGATCAAGGCCCGCTACGCTACTCCCACCACTGTCTCTCTCGGTCGCATGTTCCTCCCATTCCTGTTTTCTGACCTCGCCTCGTTTGAGCGCTCTTCTGACTTGATCGTTCACCTGCGCTCGCTCAATTCTAGCTACCGCGCTGCCTGCACTGATGCACAGCTTGCACTGCTCCCTCCCCCTATGTCGATTACTATTTATTTCATCGCCACTAGCCTCCCTGACCGTCCTGCCTCGGTTTGTGACGCGCTTCTTCTGAAGCACCCTAGCGAGCTCACTATCGGCGTTCTTGAGTCTACCCTGAAGGACGTCGAGAGCAACCTCCGATCAGTAGCCTCCGCCTCTGGTGCTGTTCCCCCTCCACTGTTTCACGGGTGCACTGTCCCTCAGCTGCCCACCTTTACTGCCTCCCTCGCCATTGCCGATACTGACGTAACCGCAGCTGCTGTTACGACTTCTTCGCGGTCTAGGGGTAAGAGTGGCAGGAGGGGCGGTCAGGGTGCAGGCGGAGGCCGTGGAGGCGGCGGAGGTGGCGTGGCGAGCGACGGTGACGGGAGTACAGAGGTTGGATGAGCCACTCGTGCAGCGGCTAGTGACTCCCCTGCTGCAGCTGGTGGAGGTGACACCCGGGTTTGTCAGACACCTGCTGGTCCACCAGCTGCAGGTGCTGGAGTGGCGGCTTGGTACCCGACTCAGCGGCAGCAGTAGCAGCAACCACTCCTCTCGCAGCAGCCACAGCAGCAGCAGCGGCAGCAGCAGACTCCGGGGCAGGGGTCAAGACCGCGTCAGCCGTCGCGTGGTGCCGTCCACCTCCCTGCACCTATCTCGTTCAGACAAGTGCTCGCCGAGGCCTCCCCTATGGCCGCACCCACCCACCAGGTCAGTGCTTTGCTCAGCTCACTAACAGACTTCGTGCAGCCTACGGCGTTGGCGGCCCTGCCCCTGACTGGCTTCCCCTTGTTCAGATGTACGGCCCTGCCCCTGACTGCCTTCCCCTTGTTCACCAGGTAGCTGTGTCTGGTCAGGTTCCGATGTCTGGTCCAGTTGCTGCGTCTTGCTCCTACCGGTCGCTTGCTTACCCCACCATTCTGTGGCACCACCGCATGGGGCACCTGTCCATTTCTCACCTGCACACTATGTCTAGTCAGTGTCTTGTCTTAGGCCTCCCGCGTGTCTTGCCGTCGCTGCCGCCTTTGCTTTCACCACCTTGCGGTCCCTGCGTCGAGGGTCGGTTGCGCGCCACCCACTCCTCCTCCCTTTGTACAGCCACCGAGCCCTTCGAGACTCTCCACTTGGACGTTTGGGGCCCCGCCCCTCACCGTGGCCTTGAGTGAGAGAGTTTCTTTTTTGTGGTCGTTGACGACTACTCTCGCTACACCACGGTCTTCCCCCTGGCGAAAAAGTCTGAGGTGACTTCTACGCTGATCTGGTGGTTACTTACCACTGCGGATACTCGTGGTCGTCGTGTCAGCTGTCTTTACTCCGACCGCGGGGGTGAGTTTCGCTCCGGCATTCTCGCTGGATTCTTTCGCGAGCAGGGCATCCGTCAATCCTGGACGCTTCCAGAGTCCCCACAGCAGAATGGGCTTGCTGTGCGCCGTATAGGCTTGGTCATGGAGATTGCACGCACCTCCATGATCCACGCCCGTGCGCCCCATTTTCTATGGTCCTACGCGGTTCGGTGCGCCGCTCACCAGCTGAACCTCTGGCCACGTGTTTCTCGGCCAGAGGCTTCACCGACCAGTCTTTGGACCGGGTCCCCTGGTGCTACGTCGCGTTTTCGTATCTGGGGCTGCTCGGCACTTGTTCGCGACACATCCGCGGACAAGTTCTCCCCTCGCGCCCTTTTATGTGTCTTCCTTGGTTTCTCCTCTGACTTCTCTGGTTACCATCCTCCCCTTCACCGGTTCTTTGACTCCCGCGACGTTCGTTTTGTCGAGTCAGCCCCCTACTACATCCGGTACCCCTGTCGATGTCTCCCGGTTCCTCCTCCCCATCTCTTTCTGACTCCCGCTCCCCCTACTCCCCCTCTGGTACAGCCCCCACCCCCCTGGTCCAGCCCTATCAGGTGTGTCACACGCTCCCCCCCCCCTCCCTCGGTAGCCCCTTAGGTGCCGTCCCCTTCCCCACAGTCCTCCTCACAGCCTACTGCAGACCCTGCGGGAGCAGGTGCTCGTGTCGAGGACCCTGGGGGTGCTACCTCTGGAGGTGTTGGAGTTGGAGCTGAGACTGTGCCTGCACGAGACCCCGGTGCTGGGGGTGCTGGAGTTGGAGCTGAGCCTGTGTCTGTAGGAGGTGCTAGTGTTTAGGGAGCTGGTGTTAGTCGAGCTGTCCCTGGGGGTGCTATGACTGAGGGTGCTGGTGCACCTACTGCGGGACCTGGAGAGGCTAGGACTGGCCACGTTGCTACTGGTGGTGCTGGCTCTGGGGGTGGTGCGACTGGTGCTTTGGAGAGCGGTCCTTGGGCTACCACCGCCCCGAACACTACTCCTCCCCCGCACCCCTACCCGACCCGGCACCAGGCCCGTCTTCGCCTTGCACGTGAGGAGCAGCTGGAGTTGGAGCTGGAGTTGGAGCGGGAGGGGCGAGAGTTGGAGCGGTAGTAGCTTGAGATACAGCAGCAGCCGCAACTGCAGGAGCAATTGGAGTAGCAGCAGCCGCTGCTGGAGGAGCCGCAACCGCTTCAGCAGGAGTAGCAGCAGCAGGCGCCGCAGCAGGAGCAGCAGCAGCAGTAGCAGCAGATGCCGCCACCTCCGCCTCGTGTCTCTGGCCTTCGGGCCCTCGGTCTCCCCTCTCCCTCTCCTCCTGTCCACAGTCCCACGTTTCCTCCTCCTGACCCCACCCAGCTGTTTCCCCTGTTCTCAGCCTCCGTTGTCCCCTTCTCTTTCTCACGCTTGGACTTCTCGCTCTCCTCGTGCTCGTCCCTCATCCCCTGTCCCTGTCAGTGACCTTCGTACTATCATATTCCGCCCTTGTCCGCCTCGTTCGTCTCCATCTGTGCTTCCTTCGCCTCCTGAGTCGGCCCTCACTGCTTCCCTCTCTACTCCTGTCACTAACTACTACCGCACGTACCAACCTGTTCTCTCTCGTGTTCTCGCCTCTCTTGTTACGGACCCTCGTGCCTCTCTGTCTCCGCCCTTACTGCCGCCGTCACTGAGTTCGCCACTAATTGCCGCCTTGACTACGCCACTTGTCTCGTGGCTGCTCCTCCTACCAGTCCTCTGGCCGTCGGGGGTGAGTCTGCCCTTGGTTGTGACGCCCTAGAGGACAGGCAGTTTGAGCTGGAGTTCCTGGCAGCCGCTTCCCCTCATCTATGTGCCATGCTGCTCGCCCCTGAGGGAGACCCTGACGCTCTTGACATACCGACTGCTAGCACTTACGCCGATAGGGGGGGGGAACCTTGGGCCTCTCAGTGGAGAGCTGCCATGGAAGCAGAGATGACCTCCTACATATCCACAGGCACCTACGTCGACGAGGTTCCCCCCCCTTGGGCGAACGTAGTCGATGGCATGTGGATCTTCAAGGTGAAGCGGCCACCGGGATCTCCTCCGGTCTTCAAGGCGCGCTATGTGGCTAGAGGTTTCAGTCAGTGCGAGGGAGTTGACTTCTTTCAGACCTTTGCGCCTACCCCGAAAATGACCACTCTTCGGGTGTTACTGCACGTAGCAGCACAAAGAGACTACGAGCTACACTCTCTCGACTTCTCCACTGCCTTCCTTCAGGGTAGCCTACACGAGGAGGTCTGGTTGCGTCCTCCCTCTGCCTTCACTAGCACTTTCCCTCTTGGGACCTAGTGGAGGCTGAGGCGACCGGTCTACGGTCTCCGTCAGGCTCCTCGTGAGTGGCACGACACCCTTCGTTCTACCTTGTCTGACCTCGGTTTCCAGCCGTCTTCTGCCAACCCGTCGCTGTTTGTTCGTCGTGGCTCCACACCGTTCTTTGTACTGGTCTACGTCGATGACCTGGTTTTCGCCACTGCTGACAGGGTTGCTTTGGCTGACGTGAAGCGTGAACTGCAGAAGAGACACACGTGCACTGACCTTGGTGAGCTGCGCCACTACCTTGGCCTGCAGATCACCATGGACAGAGCGGCTCGCACCATTACACCTGACCCAGTCACACATGCTGCAGCACGTCTTCACCGGTTCGGGCTTCAGCACTCCACAGACTCACTGGACCCTTTCATAACGAGCCGTTTAAGCCTAGTGGTCCCTACACAGAGCTTGTAGGCTGCCTCATGTACCTGATAACTTGTACTCGCCCGGACCTCGCCTTCCCTCTTAGCATCCTTGCTCGCTTTGTTGCGCCAGGGAAACACCATCCAGTTCACTGGACAGCTGATGTGAGGGTGGCGAAGTACCTAGCGACGACATCAGGCGTGGGGCTGGTTCTTGGAGGGAGACAGTCTGTCGTACTTACTGGACACTGTGACTCTTCTTACGCTGACAATGCCGAGACTCACAGGTCTACTCAGGCGTACTGCTTCAGCCTGGGTTTTGGAGCTGTTTCGTGGAGGTCCACGCGTTCCTCCTCGGTCTAGACCTCTACCGCTGAGGCTCAGATCTACGCTGGAGCCATGGCTGCATAGGAGCTGCGTTGGTTGACTTTCTTGCTCAACGACCTTAGTGAGTGGCCGAGCTCTTCACCGACCTTATTCACTGACAACAAGGTGTTGATTCTCCTGTGTCGAGAGCCTCGACTGGAGAGCAGAGTGAAGCACATCAATGTCAGGTACTTTCTTCTGCGAGAGTTGCAGAGGCGTGGACAGGCTCGCTTGGACTTTGTGGAGTCCGAGGCCAACACTGTAGACATCTTCACCAAGGCCCTTCCGCCTTGTGACCACCAGAGGTGTTGTGTGCAGTTAGGTCTTGTTGATACAGGTTCTCGCCTTGCGTAGACTTGAGTTCTCTGCTTGCTTTGTTTGTACGCTTTGTATATACCTCTGTGAACTCTTGAGCTGGCCTTGTGGCTCTTTTGCTTGTGCTCAGAGTGTGTGGTGACATTGTGATCCACCCTGAGCTTTGTTGCTTTGTGACTAGTCTTGTGACTGTACGTTGTTGGTTTTGCTTGACACCCCTCACTTAGGCTATGGGGGTGTGTCAGATGTTATAATCTTAGTGATGTGTGTCATATGGGGTACAACATTTAGGGTTAGGTTTATGTACCCCAACTAACCTTAGTGAAATCATCATTCCGTTCTTGACAGTCACACATGTAGAATAGGCTATACTTTTTTCTACATAGAACAACTAGCTCAAAACCCGTTTGAGGAACAAAACTGTATATTTTTTTGGGCATTTATCTTAGCGGTAACACTAATGGAGGTCGTTCGCACCAGAGGTTAGCCACGTGTAAAAATCGTAACAATTGTATCCTGTGTTCGCCATGGTGGTAACCATTATGCCTACCTGGTCAACATTATTGCCTGAGTGGTAATGAATAGTGCATTTCGAACTCCAAAGTAGTAAGTAATCATTTCAACCATAGTGTACACTGTACGTACACACTATAACTCGGCAAAATGGTAATCGTTAAGAGAAAATGGTACGCGTTGTAATAAATTTACATGTATGACATGAAGGTGTGATTGTGAAGTGAAAATAATGTCAGAGTTATTTGACATAGCTACTGTAGGCTATAGTGGAGTAGCACATATGGGGTACAGTTTCCTAGGGTTTGCCTTTTGTACCCAACTTTCACTTAGTCATTTCATTCCTGTTTTCTTGATTCACATGGTATAGAGCGGGTTCCTACATGGGACCGTTCCTTCCTAAGGGCCCACCATAAGAATTTTTTTTTTAGCTGCCCACGCACATTGCGCCCTGCCCTAAATTTTTTTTTTTAGCGGCCCCTACGCTGCCCCTACGCGGCCCCTACGCCGCCTCCCACGCGCCCCCTATGCGGCCCCTGGCGGCGCCCTGACGAGGCCCCTGCCGGCGCCCTATCGCGGCCCCTGACGCGCCCCCTGGTGGCGCCCTGACGCGGCCCCTGGCGGCGCCTGACGCGGCCCTGACGCGGCCTGACGCGGCCCCTGGCGGCGCCCTGACGCGGCCCCTGCCGCGGCCCTGAAGCGGCCCCTGACGCGGCCGTGACGCGGCTCTGCCGCGGCCCTGACGCGGCCCTGACGCGGCCCTGCCGCGGCCCCTGGCGGCGCCCTGACGCGGCCCCTGACGCGGCGCCCTGACGCGGCCCCTGCCGCGGCCCTGACGCGGCCCTGCCGCGGCCCCTGACGCGGCCCTGACGCGGCCTGCTGCGGCCCCTGCCGCGGCCCTGAAGCGGCCCCTGACGCGGCTCTGCCGCGGCCCTGACGCGGCCCTGACGCGGCCCCTGACGCGGCCCCCCTTGCGCGGCCCTGACGCGGCCCCTGACGCGGCGCGCTGACGCGGCCCTGTCGCGGCCCCTGACGCGGCCCCTGCCGCGGCCCCTGACGCGGCCCCTGACGCGGCCCCTGTCGCGGCCCCTGACGCGGCCCCGCCACCTACCTTTCCGGCCCCGCCGCCTCTTCTCAGCGGCCCCGCCGCCTCCCCTCAGCGGCCCCGCCGCCTCCTCCCAACGGCCCCGGACGCCGCCCTCTCAGCGGCCCCGCCGAGCCGCCCAGCAGCCGAGCCGCCGAGCCGCCCAGCAGCCGAGCCGCCCAGCAGCAGAGCCGCCGAGCCGCCCAGCAGCCGAGCCGCTGAGCCGCCCAGCAGCCGAGCCGCCGAGCCGCCCAGCAGCCGAGCCGCCCAGCAGCCGAGTCGCCGAGCCGCCCTGCAGCCGAGCCGCCCGAGCCGCCCTGTCCGGTAAGAGCAGCGCCTCTCTCACAGCACTGCCCTCACCCCACTGTTTGCGCTGCTAGTCTACTGTTGTCATGGCTACCCCTAGTGTCCTCGCTTTTGACGCTGAGGGTCGGGCCATTGACTTTGACGTCTGGATAGATGACCTGCAGCTTTTCTTACAGTGCGATAGGGCAGACGGCCTCTCCCTCTTTGACCTCACTTCTGGTGCCTCTCCTGCCCCCGCCACTGATGCTGACGCAACTGTTCGCTCCCAGTGGGCCACGCGCGATGCTGCTGCACGTCTTGCTGTGCGTCGCCACCTGCCTACCTCTGAGCGTGCGCACTTTAGCCAGTACAAGAGTGCTCAGACCTTGTACGACGCTGTAGTTGCACGCTACTCCTCCCCTGCCACTGCTGCACTGAGTCGCCTCATGCTACCGTACCTCTTCCCTGACCTTGCTGCCTTTCCCACAGTCGCTGACCTCATTACGCACCTACGCACTAGTGACACTCGCTACCGCGCTGCGCTTCCTGCTGAGTTCTGCGCCAAGAACCCCCCCCCCATGTACATCACCCTCTACTACATAGTCACCCGGCTCCCTGACTCCCTTCGCGTAGTCAGGGACCACTTCCTCTCAGTTTGCCCCACCACTCTCACCGTTGACCTCCTCGAGAAGTCCCTCCTAGCAGCAGAGAAGAGCATAGTGGCTGTAGGAGCCTCTCGTGGTGACCCTCGCACCCCCATCTTTGAGGGGTGTTCCCCCTCCCCCCTTTTGCCCTCTGTTGCCTCTGCTGCTGCGGCCGACCTCGTTGGGCTTGAGTCGGTCGGTGCGGCGTCTACCCCTAGCGGGAGACGCCGCCCTGGCAAGGGCAAGGGGGGCAGGGGCGCTGGAGGAGCTAGCGGGGGCGGTGGAGGCGGCAGTGGAGGCGGTGGAGGAGGTGGGGGTGGCGGTGGGGGTGGTGGCGGGGGTGGAGGTGTCGGTGGCGGCAGTGGAGGCGGAGGCGGCAGCGGCAGTGGCGGAGGGAGCGGAGGTGGCGGCGGTGGAGGAGGAGGCGGCGGAGGAGGTGGAGCTGGTCGGGGTGGCGCTGCGCAGAGGGTCGGCTCCGGTGGTGGTCAGCGCCAGCAGCAGCAGCAGCAGCAGCAGCGCACTCGTGACATCCCCTCCCCTCAGCAGCTCCGTGAGTGGTACACTGCACGCCAGAGGGGTGGGGGTACTGGTACGTGCACCTACGTCCTCCGCACCGGCGACCGCGCGGGTGAGCAGTGCGGGGGTGCGCACTCCACCCAGCGCTGCTTTGGCCGCCTGACGGACGCTTGGCGTCACCAGTTCCCTGAGGCCACTGAGATCCCCCGCTGGGGTGAGCTGTCTAGGGCGGGTGTGGCTGTCTTTGACCTTGACTTTGATGCTATTCTTGCTGCCATGTATACTGTGACTATTAGTGATGAGGGTGACTGTTACCGGTGTTTTCCGCCCGACCCGGGCATTGAGACTGCTGCTCTAGGTACTGGTGAGGCTGCTGCTCTAGGTGCTAGCGAGGCTGCTGCTCTAGGTGCGTCTGCTCCCTCAGGTGCTGGTGAGTCTGCTCTCTCAGGTTCTGCGTCGGCTTCGGCCTCCCACACCTTCACCCTTGACTCGGGGGCTTCTCGCTCCTTCTTTCGAGACCGCACCACACTCACGCCGCTTAGCCGGCCAGTTGCAGTCTCTCTGGCAGACCCCTCTGGGGGTCCTGTCCTTGCTCACTTCTCCACTGTCCTCCCGTGTCCGGCGGCCCCCTCTGGCACCCTGTCTGGTCTTTACCTTCCCTCGTTCTCTACGAACTTGGTGAGTGGTGCTGACCTACAGGATGCGGGGGTTCACCAGTTCACTCCTGCGAGTCAGCGGGTGACCCACTGCACGGACGCTCGGACAGGCCGACACCTGGCCACGTTTACCCATCGGCCGGGGTCGAGCCTGTACACCCTGACCACTGCGTCTCCTCCAGTCACTACGTCTGGTCAGGTAGCTGCGTCGGGTCAGGTGTTTGCTGCAGCGTCCAGGTCTGGTCCTGAGTCTGCCCCCTGTTCGTGTCGCCTCCTGTCTCACGAGACTCTCCTCTGGCACCACCGCCTTGGTCACCCCTCCCTGCTTCGTCTCCGAAGCATGGCCTCCCGTGTCCTTGTCTCTGGTCTTCCCCGGTCCCTCCCTCCCCTTCCTCCGGGGCCTGGCCCTACCTGCGTCCCCTGTGTCGAGGGGCGGCAGCGGGCTGCCCCTCACTCCTCCCAGTTTCCTCCGACAGAGGCCCCGCTGCAGACGCTTCACATGGATGTGTGGGGCCCGGCCCGCGTCCGTGGACAGGGTCACGAGCGCTACTTCCTGCTGGTGGTTGACGACTACTCGCGTTACACCACAGTCTTCCCCTTGCGCAGCAAGGGTGATGTCACTGAGGTGTTGATCGACTGGATCCGCGCAGCTCGTCTCCAGCTCAGGCAGCGCTTCGGCTCGGACTTTCCTGTTCAGCGTCTGCACTCTGACAGAGGTGGAGAGTTCTCCTCTGGCCTTCTGCGAGCCTACTGTCGTGCACGAGGCATCCGCCAGACCTTCACGCTTCCGGACTCTCCACAGCAAAATAGGATTGCTGAGCGCCGCATTGGCATGATCATGGATGTCGCCCGTACGTCCATGATGCATGCGGCTGCCCCCCATTTTCTGTGGCCGTTTGCGGTTCGGTACGCGGCGCATCAGATCAACCTTCACCCCAGGGTCTCCATGCCGGAGACCTCCCCAGCTTTGCTGTGGACGGGGAAGGTTGGCGATGCGTCTGCGTTCCGTGTCTGGGGATCTCGGGCGTTTGTCCGCGACTTGTCTGCGGACAAGCTGTCCCCTCGTGCTGCTCCTTGCGTCTTCCTTGGCTTCCCCCCTGACGCGCCAGGGTGGCAGTTCTACCACCCCACCTCTCGCCGTGTTCTGTCCTCCCAGGACGTCACGTTTGACGAGTCGGTCCCCTACTACCGCCTCTTCCCCTACCGCACTCCGTCCCTCCCCCCGCCACCGCTCTTCCTTGTACCAGGTCCCCCCCCGGTAGACCCCCTCCCCCCTCAGGGTCCTGCCCCTTCAGGTGTGTCCCAGGTAGACGCAGTCGAGCCTGTCGAGGTTACTGGTGACTCTGGTGCTGCTGAGGGTGCTGAGCCTGGGGGTGCTGACTCTGGGGGTGCTGAGCGTGTGGGTGCTACGCCTGGGGGTGCTGAGCCTGAGGGTGCTACTACTGGGGGTGCTGAGCATGGGGGTGCTGAGCCTGGGAGTGCTACGCCTGGGGGTGCTACGCCTGGAGGTGCTGAGCCTGGGGGTGCGGAGCCTGAGGGAGCTGGGCCTGCTCGTGTGGCGTCTGGCGGTGCTGAGCCTGGAGGTTCTCCGGGTGCTTCGTCTCGACGGGAGGCACTCTCTCCACAGGAGCTGCGCGAGTGGTTTGCCCGGCGCTGGAGGCGTGCTGCTGGAGCTGGAGGTTCTTCGGCTGCTGAGGGTGCTGGTGCCGCGGGTCCCGGAGGTGCTCGTACTGGGAGCACTGGAGCTGCTGGGCCTGCGGGTACGACTGGAGCTGGAGCTGCTGAGGGTGTTGGCGCTGAGGCTACTGCTGTCGGTCCTGGAGGCGGTCCTGCTGGGGGTGCTGGAGCTGGAGGTACTGCTGGCGCTGGTGCTGCCGCTGGGGGTACTGGTGCTGTCCCTGCTGTGTCTGGAGTCGCCACACGGCCTAGGCCGTACTTTGTTCCGCTCCTTCAGCAGGTTCTTGGTCTCCCGCCTTCTCCTGGTCCTCCTCCTCCCTTAGAGTGTCCACAGCCTGTCCCGTCACAGTTACAGTTACAGCCGGCCTCCCCACTGCCCGCTCCTTCTCCCTATACTGGTCCTACTGGAGGTCTTGCTGAGCGTCGTGAGCCTGCGTCTCGCCCTGCGTCGCCTGTCCGTGCTTCTCGCACTAGTGGTCGTGGTTCGCGTCAGCGTCCTCCTCCTGTCCCTGGCACGCACCGGATGTCTCTGCGTCCGTCCACTGCTCCTCTGCGTGCCCCTTTGCCTTCTCCTCCTGAGTCCTCTCTTCCTGCTCTTCCTGACCCGGAGTCGGACTCTCTTCGTGCTGCCAGTCCTACTGTCACGCGTCTCCTGGCTACTGTCGTCACTGACCCTTCCTTTGAGTCCACTGCTGCGTCTGCCCTAGTTGCTGAGCTCGTCGACTTTGCTGCTCGCTGTCGTCTAGACTACGCTGCTAGTCTTGTCGTTGAGTCTGAGTCTGTCTGTCCTCCGTCCGTCGGGGGTGAGTGTGCCCTTGGCACGGACGTCCTTGAGGACAGGCAGGAGGAGTTCCAGTGTTTGGCTGCTGCTTCACCTCATCTCGTGTCCGTACTGCTTACCCCTGAGGGAGACCCGGATGCACTTGACATCCCGACTCCGCGCTCTTACGCGGAGGCGATAGAGGGTCCCTACTCCTCTCAGTGGCAGGCAGCTATGGACGCAGAGATGGCTTCCTGGAAGTCTACAGGCACCTACGTTGACGAGGTTCCCCCGCCTGGGGCGAACATCGTCAGTGGCATGTGGATTTTCAGGGTGAAGCGGCCGCCGGGTTCTCCGCCTGTCTTCAAGGCGCGTTACGTGGCTCGTGGCTTCAGTCAGCGGCAGGGAGTTGACTACTTTCAGACCTTCTCTCCCACCCCGAAGATGACCACTCTTCGGGTACTGCTGCACATAGCTGCTCACCGCGACTACGAGCTGCACTCTCTTGACTTCAGCACTGCTTTCTTGCAGGGCAGCCTGCACGAGGAGATCTGGCTGCGTCGCCCACCTGGCTTCACTGGGTCTTTTCCTCCTGGCACCCAGTGGAGCCTCCGGCGGCCAGTCTACGGTCTCCGCCAGGCACCGCGTGAGTGGCACGACACACTGAGGACTACACTTGCGGCTCTTGGGTTTGCTCCCTCTACTGCCGACCCGTCGCTGTTTCTGCGCACCGACACTTCTTTGCAGCCGTTCTACATCCTCGTGTACGTCGACGACTTGGTCTTTGCCACAGCTGACACTGCTGGACTCGCCCACGTGAAGTCCGAGCTGCAGAAGAGACACACGTGCACAGACCTGGGTGAACTGCGCAGCTACCTTGGCTTGCAGATCACCCGGGACAGAGCACGCCGCACCATTACCCTGACTCAGTCACACATGGTGCAGCAGGTCCTTCAGCGCTTCGGCTTCACGTACTCCTCGCCTCAGGCCACTCCTCTGCCTACTCGCCACTCGCTCTCAGCTCTGCCTTCGGATGAGTCCGTAGAGTCGAGTGGCCCGTACCCAGAGCTTGTTGGCTGCCTCATGTACCTGATGACCTGCACACGACCTGACCTTGCATACTCTCTTAGCATTCTTGCACGCTATGTTGCTCCTGGGAGACACAGACCGGAGCACATGGCTGCAGCGAAGAGGGCGTTGCGCTACTTGTGCAGTACATCGGGCATGGGGCTTGTGCTTGGAGGGCAGAGTCCAGTGGTCCTCACTGGACACGCAGACGCTTCTTGGGCTGACGACCAGGCTACGCAGCGGTCGTCACAGGGTTACACCTTCAGCCTTGGTTCCGGCTCTGTTTCGTGGCGGGCTACTCGCTCGTCTTCTGTTCTCGGCTCCAGTTGCGAGGCTGAGATCTACGCCGGGGCCATGGCTGCACAGGAGCTTCGCTGGCTCACCTACCTGCTGACTGACCTCGGAGAGCCGCCTCGTTCTCCTCCAGTGCTCTACGTAGACAACAAGGCCATGCTGGCCTTGTGTCGAGAGCAGAGACTGGAGCACAGAACGAAGCACATTGCTCTTCGCTACTTCCTTGCTCGTGAGCTACAGCAGCGTGGTCAGCTGCGACTTGCGTACGTGGCCTCTGAGGCCAACACTGCTGATATCTTCACCAAGGCACTTGCGCCTTGTGATCATCAGCGCTTCTGTACTCAGCTGGGTCTTGTGCCTACCTTGCCTCACTTGCTCACCTCTTGACCTTGTTTGTACTGTTGCATATATATATACTCCTGCTCTTGCTTGTTTAGCCTTATATATATATGTAATCCTGCATGTGAACTGGCCTTGTGGCCTTGAACTTGTGCTCGGAATGTGTGGTGACTTTGTGATCCACCCTGAGCTTGCTTTGCTTTGCTTGACTGGTCTTGTGACCCCTTGTTCTCCCCCACTTTGCCTATGGGGGTGTGTCAGAGTTATTTGACATAGCTACTGTAGGCTATAGTGGAGTAGCACATATAGGGTACAGTTTCCTAGGGTTTGCCTTTTGTACCCAACTTTCACTTAGTCATTTCATTCCTGTTTTCTTGATTCACAAATAATATATGCTATTTATATTTTGGTAATAGATTATAGTTTAATTATGGTTTAGGAACCCCACAAAGCTTATAAATATGATGTCTACATAACTGTAATACTGGTGAAATTATATCAATATATTTCTTTCGTTATAGCATCATAGCCGAAGTGATATATTAATATAATATCACTAGTATCACAGATACGTAGACATTATTTTCATGGGATTTTTCGGGTTCCTAAAATATAGCGCAACAATAATTTGTCAACAAATGTAGATAGCCTTTATTGTTTTCATTTCAGACTCACATGTTCAAGCTATACATGTAAATTTATTACAACGCGAACCATTTCCTCTTATCGATTACCATTTTGCCGAGTTATTGTATGTACGTACGGTGTACACTACGGTTGAAATGATCAGCAACCAGTTTGGAGTTCGAAATGCACTGTTCATTACCACTGAGGCAATAATGTTGACCAGGTAGGTACAATGGTTACCACCAGGGCGATCACAGGTGTAATAAATATACATTCATTACTGCCGAAGCTGCTCCTAGTGAGGACAGCCCCGAGCTCTTCGCGTCAGTTTCAGGTTCGGCCTACATTTCGGACCGAACCACTACCGAGTCGGCCCGCACCAATCGCCACACTTCCAACCCATCCACGTCCCGAGGTCCTCCCCTAGCACGGTTTCGACCCTATAAATGCGTGCTCCTTTATTATTCTTGAGCATTCTGTACTCGACATCCTATTTATAAAGTCTTCCGCGCACTATGTTTAGTACAAATCATAACACTTGGTATCAGAGCTACTTTCCTAGCTTCCCCGTTTTTTTAGAGTGTAATACCCCTCGAGGGGGGGACAGGGAAGGATGACGTGGTGACAGGAGCAGCGCAGTAGCCGGCCAGGAGAACGGGTAGTTGCTCCTAGCGGCCATGTTTTTACAGGCGCTCCTGCGTCACCGACGGATCCTTGCCCTCAACGGTCGAGATGGACCGTAGCCTCCCTCCCCCCGGGTGGCGGACAGCTTTGGCTGTCGTCGCATTAAATGCGTGAGTTAACAGTATACGTTTCGGCGTTTTCGGAGTTAATTTGTGTGGCAGCTGACGTCGACAGGTCCGAAGATGTCGGAAGCAAGACGTAGTGCGAGTTGCGTCGGCTCGTGGTCGACAACTGCGCGCGACAATTTCGTAGTGGACTGCATGCAGCAAGTGACATCGAATGACTTCGTCACGTTGCGCATGAGTCCGCTGGAGGTCTTCGACACGTGGCGCGACGTCACTGTGCGCGAAGATTTCGGGTAGCAGCACGTGGAAAACGACTGCTGGTCGAGCAACCAGGCGCAATGTGTGATTTGCGTTAGAAAAACTGACAACGAGGAGAGGCGGCGTGGCGACTGCTCGAAGAAAGCGGGGGTCTACCGTCGTCCCGCCCGGGTGGGGTGCGTCGTGGGCGTTTTTCGGCAGAGCGGCACAGTGTGGGACGGAAGTCGTTCTTCAAACCACCAAAAAGTTCGGAAAAATCCGCCTACGACTAGACTGTTCCGGCTTGGGTGACTACTGTTTCTGGCACAATGATAATCGGCGATTTTTTCGGAGCAACAGTGGGAGCCGATTCTGCACTTCAGGCAGCACAGTTCCCTCCGGCAAGAGGTGCCTGTGTTTGCAAACAGCCCAGTACACCACGGAACTGTCAGAATGAACAAGAGTGATTGCACTAGGAAAGAGTTGGGTACAAGTAGGAAACCCTAAACTTACTATACCCCATAGTAACTACCCCACTACAGCCTAAACAAACTGTAGTAGATATAACATTTGACACACCCCCATAGGCAAAGTGGGGGAGAGCAAGGGGTCACAAGACCAGTCAAGAAAGGCAAAGCAAGCTCAGGGTGGATCACAACGTCACCACACACTCTGAGCACAAGCAAAGGGCCACAAGGCCAGTCCACATGCAGAGGCATATATGCAACACAAACAGCACAGTGATCTCTACCTAGCAAAGCAAGCATGCAGGTATATATGTATATATAGATCACAGTACAAGCAAAGCCTACAGCAAGTGAGGAAAAGTGGGAACAAGCCCTAGCATAGTGCAGAAACGCTGATGATCACCAGACTGAAGTGCCTTGGTGAATATATCAGCAGTGTTGGCCCGAGTGGCCACGTAACGCAGACGAAGCTGACCACGCTGCTGCAACTCTCGAGCCAGGAAGTAACGCAGAGCGATGTGCTTCGTTCTGTGCTCCAGTCTGTGCTCCTCATGAGAAAATAGTAGGAAGGAGATCAAGTTTAACTAGGGCCTAGGCTTAAGAGCCTAGGCCCAACTAGGATGTCGAGTAGTTTGTGCCTAGGGTGAGAGGCGAGAAAGTTGGAAAGGATGGTTTCACTATAGGTTTCGAAGAACATATAGCAAAGGAAACAAATAAGGTGCACCACCAAACAAAGTTTATAATAACTACACTAACTACAGCTACAGGCAGTTACAAATATAAGTTCTGGCACTCCCCCATAACTGCCTGCATCAGGAGTTTGTGCAGAATACAACCTGCAGGGGTACACATGCAAAATAATAAACAAGCAACAGCAGGTACTGCAGGCGGGCTAACACTAGCTGGTCACCCCCTCCATCTCCTCACCCTCCTCCTTCCCTTCCCCCACACTGCTGCAGGAGCAGCAGAGAGGGGGGGGAAGAGAGGAGAGGTGGAGGGACGGCTGCTGGTTGCCTCACACCCGCCACCCCGGTGCCACTCCCCCGTCTCCCCCACACCCTCACACCCTCCCCCCCAGCGGCAGCTGCAGCAGTGGGAACGAAAGGAGGAGGAGGGGAAGGGAAGGATACGACCCAACGCTCCAACACCCGCCACCCCCATACCCTCCCCCCCACGGCTGCAGGGAGACAAAGGAGGAGGGGGTGGGCGGGAAGAAAGCCGCAGAGCGGCTACAATGTGTCGGCGCAGGTAGGTCAGGGGCGGCTGCAGTGAGAGCAGGTGCGGGAGAGGCGCGTCGTGTGCCACGGGGCGCACGACAGGTAAGTTTAAGGTAAGGGCACCGTCGTGTGCCTCGGGGCGCACGACGAGCAGGGCACCGTCGCGTGCCACGGGGCGCACGACGGGCAGGTTTAGGGCACCGTCGCGTGCCACGGGGCGCGCGACGGGCAGAGTAGGAGTCACTCGCCAACCGGGGGCGGGACAATAGAAAATCGCCACGCGCCCTAGGCGCGCGACCGGAAAAACGTAGCAGCGGAAGCATGAGGCGGGCCCACAGGCCAGGACGTAACTCGCTCTGATAGCATTAGAAAATAGTAGGAAGGAGATCAAGTTTAACTAGGGCCTAGGCTTAGGAGCCTAGGCCCAACTAGGATGTCGAGTAGTTTGTGCCTAGGGTGAGAGGCGAGAAAGTTGGAAAGGATGGTTTCACTATAGGTTTCGAAGAACATATAGCAAAGGAAACAAATAAGGTGCACCACCAAACAAAGTTTATAATAACTACACTAACTACAGCTACAAGCAGTTACAAATATAAGTTCTGACACCTCACACAAGGCAATGGTAGCCTTGTTGTCGACGTACAGCACTGGAGGAGAACGAGGCCGCTCTCCCAAGTCAGTCAGCAGGTAGGTGAGCCAGCGTAACTCCTGTGCAGCCATGGCTGTGGCGTAGATCTCAGCCTCACAACTGGAGTTGAGAATTGAAGACGAACGTGTAGAACGCCAAGAAACTGAACCAGAGCCAAGGCTGAAGGTGTAACCCTGTGACGACCGCTGCGTAGCCTGGTCGTCAACCCAAGAAGCGTCTGAGTGCCCAGTGAGGACAACTGAGCTCCTCCCTCCAAGCACGAGTCCCATGCCTGATGTGCTGTACAAGTAGCGCAGTACCCTCTTAGCAGCATCCATGTGCACCTTTCGGTGCCGACCAGGAGCCAAGTAGCGAGCCAGAAGGCCAAGAGGGTACGCGAGGTCAGGACGAGTGCAAGTCATCAGGTACATGAGACAGCCAACTAGCTCTGGGTAAGGACCACTCGGCTCTACGGACTCATCCGAAGGTGGAGCTGAGAGCGAGTGACCTGTAGCCAGAGGAGTGGTCTGTGTCGAGGACCAGGTGAAGCCGAAGCGCTGAAGGACCTGCTGCACCATGTGTGACTGAGTCAGTGTGATGGTGCGGCGTGCTCTGTCCCGGGTGATCTGCAAGCCAAGGTAGCTGCGCAGTTCACCCAGGTCTGTGCACGTGTGTCTCTTCTGCAGCTCCGACTTCACCAGGGCGAGAGCCTCAGTGTCAGCAGTGGCAAAGACCAAGTCGTCGACGTACACGAGGATGTAGAACGGCGGCAGCGAAGTGTCGGTGCGCAGAAACAGCGACGGGTCAGCAGTAGAAGGCGCGAACCCAAGAGCCGCAAATGTTGTCCTCAGTGTGTCGTGCCACTCACGTGGCGCCTGGCGGAGACCGTAGACCGGCCGCCGGAGGCTCCACTGGGTACCAGGAGGGAACGACCCAGTGAAGCCAGGAGGGCGGCGCAGCCAGATCTCCTCGTGCAGGCTGCCCTGCAAGAAAGCTGTGCTGAAGTCAAGAGAGTGAAGCTCGTAGTCATGCTGAGCGGCAACGTGCAGTAGCACCCGAAGAGTGGTCATCTTCGGGGTGGGGGAGAAGGTCTGGAAGAAGTCTACTCCCTCTCGCTGACTGAAGCCTCGAGCAACGTAACGAGCCTTGAAGACAGGCGGAGAACCTGGCGGCCGCTTCACCCTGAAAATCCACATACCACTGACGATGTTCGCCCTAGGAGGGGGAACCTCGTCGACGTAAGTGCCAGTGGACTTCCAGGATGCCATCTCTGCGTCCATGGCTGACTGCCACTGAGAGGAGTACTCACCCGCGATCGCCTCAGCGTAAGAGCGCGGGGTCGGGATGTCTGGTGCATCCGGGTCTCCCTCAGGTGCAATCAGCATGGACACGAGATGAGGTACAGCGGCGGCAAAGCACTCAAACTCCTCCTGCCTGTTCTCAAGGACGTCCGTGCCAAGAGCACAATCACCCCCGACGGACGGAGGACAGACAGACTCAGACTCAGACTCAGCAACAAGACTCGCAGCGTAGTCTAGACGACAGTGAGCAGCAAAGTCGACAAGCTCAGCAACTAAGGCAGACGCAGCAGCTGACTCAAAGGAAGGGTCAGTGACAGCAGTGGCCAGGAGACGCGTGACAGTAGGACTAGCAGCACGAAGAGAGTCAGACTCCAGGTCAGCAAGGGCAGGAAGAGAGGACGCAGGAGGAGAAGGCAGCGGGACACGCTGTGGAGCAATGGAAGGACGAAGCGCCATCTGGTGAGTGCCTGGGACAGCAGGAGGACGCTGACGCGGGACACGACGACCAGTGCGAGCAGCACGAACAGGTGACGCAGACCGAGACTCAGGCGACACAGGACGAGACTCAGGTTCACGACGCTCCGTAAGACCGCCTGTCGGACCAGTGTAGGTAGAAGGACCAGGGAGTGGTGAGGCAGGCGGTAGCTGTGACAGCGACTGGACAGGCGGAGGACACTCTAAGGAGGGAGCAGGACAAGGAGGAGGCGGCTGACCAAGAACCTGCTGAAGGAGGGGAACGAAGTACGGCTGTGGCCGTGAAGTGCCCCCAGAACCAGCAGAGACAGCACCAGAACCTCCAGCAGCAGCTCCAACTCGCTCAGCACCACCAGCAGCTCCAGTACCTCCAGCAGCACCAGCAGCACCTCCAGCAGGACCAGCACTAGCAGCACCTTTTAGCAGCACCAGTACCTCCAGCAGCACCAGCCCCAGTACCAGCAGCACCACCAGCAGCTCCAGTACCTCCAGCAGCACCAGCAGCACCTCCAGCAGGACCAGCTCCAGCAGCTCCAGTAGCACCCCCAGTCCCAGCAGCTCCAGTACCGCCAGTACGAGCACCTCCAGGACCAGTGGCTCCAGCACCTCTAGCGCCAACCCCAGGGTCAGCAGCAACACCAACTCCAGTAGGCTCAGCGCCCTCAGCTCCAGCTCCAGTAGCACCTCCAGCTCCCACAGCACCACGGCGGCGGCGACAGTACCGAGAGTACCACTCACGCAGCTGCTGGGAAGAGAGAACGCCCCCAGGCGCAGCACCCCCAGGCTCAGGACCTCCAGACTCAGCACCCCCAGGGACAACACCCCTATTCTCAGCACCCCCAGGCTCAGCACCCGCAGTCTCCGCACCCCCAGGCTCAGCACCCCCAGTCTCCGCACCCCCAGGCTCAGCACCCCCAGTCGCAGTACCCCCAGACCCAGCACGCTCAGGCTCAGCACGCTCAGGCTCAGCACGCTCAGGCTCAGCACGCTCAGTACCTCGCGCAGGACCAGAGTCGACAGCTACCTCGACAGGCTCGACCGGGTCTACCTGGCAAACACCTGAGGGAGCAGGACCCTGGGCAGGCAGGGGGTCTACCGAAGCAGCACCTGGCGTGAGGAAGAGCGGCGGAGGGGGGAGCGGGGCAGTGCGGTAGGGGAAGAGACGGTCAAAGGGGACCGACTCGTCAAATGTGACGTCCTGAGAGGGGAAGACACGGTGCGAGGTGGGGTGGTAAAACTGCCAGCCAGGCGCGTCAGGGACAAAGCCCAGGAAGACACAAGGAACGGCACGGGAGGAGAGCTTGTCCGCGGACGTATCGCGGACAAAGGCACGAGATCCCCAGACACGGAACACAGACGCATCGCCAACTGCTCCCGTCCAACGCATTGTCGGCGAGGTCTCCGGAACGGAGACACGGGGCCAGAGGTTGAGCTGATGCGCGGCGTACCGGACCGCAAACGGCCACAGAAAATGGGGGGCAGCCGCATGGATCAAGGAGGTACGAGCGACCTCCATGACCAAGCCAATGCGGCGCTCAGCAACCCCATTCTGCTGAGGAGAGGCCGGAAGCGTGAACGTCTGCTCAATGCCCTCCCCTTGACAGAAGGCCTCCAAGAGGCCGGAGGAAAACTCACCACCTCTGTCAGAGTGCAGTCGCAGGACGGGAAGGTCCGTGCGAAAGCGCCTCTCCAGCTGGAGACGAGTAGCGCGGATCCAAGGGATCAAGACAGCAGGGACCTCTCCCTTGGTGCGCAAGGGGAAGACCGTGGTGTAACGCGTGTAGTCGTCAACTACCAGCAGGAAGTAGCGCTCTCCGCCCTGTCCACGGACGCGGGCTGGGCCCCACACGTCCATGTGAAGGGTCTGCAGAGGAGCCTCCGTCGGGGGGAACTCAGAGGAGTGAGGAGTGGCACACTGCCGCCCCTCGACACAGGGAAGGCAAGGAGGGGCAGGGGACGGTGGCAGGGGAGGCAGTGACCTGGGGAGACCAGAGACAAGGAAACGAGAGTGCATGCCACGAAGGCGCTGCATCGAAGGGTGCCCAAGGCGGTGGTGCCAGAGGACCGTCCGGTGCGACAGGGTGCAACACGAGCAGGGGGCGGACAACTGACCTGACGCAGACGCAGACGCCGCTACCTGAGGGGACTCAGTGGTCAGTGTGTACAAGTCCGACCCCGGCTGCCGAGTGAAGGTAGCCAGGTGACGACCCGTCTGGGCACACGTGCAGTGTGTCACACGCTCGTAGGCAGGGGTGAACTGGTGAACACCCGCGTCCTGGAGCGCAGAACCCGCCACCAAGTTCGTAGAGAACGAGGGGAGGTAAAGGCCCGACAGTGTGCCGGACGGGACAGCAGGACAAGGGAGGGCAGTGGTGGAGGTCGCAAGGATCGGACCCCCGGAGGGGTCAGCCAGGGAGACGGCAACCGGCCTAGGGAGCTGCTCGAGGGCAGTGCGGTCGCGAAAGAAACAGCGGGAAGCACCTGAGTCCAGTGTGAAGGTGTGCAGTGCCTCAGTAGACGCAGTACCTGAAGGCGCAGACTCACAAGCACCTGAAGCAGCAGATACACCTGCACCTAGAGCAGCAGCCTCACCAGGACCTAGGGCAGCAGACGCACTAGCACCTAGAGCGGCAGCCTCACCGGCACCTGGAGCAGCAGACTGGATACCGGGGTCAGGCGGCACACACAGGTGACAGGCTCCCTCGGCACTAGTAGACAATGCATACATTGCAGTGAGAACAGCATCATAGTCAATAGCAAAGATATCTACCCTCTGCCTAAGCAGCTCCACCCAGTCGGGGAGCTCAGCGTCGTCGCCAAACTCTGTACGCCAAGCGTCGCTCAGACGGGCGAAGCAGCGGGACTCTGTGTGACCACGCGTCCCGCAAGGCTGACCAGTCCGGACACCCGTGCTAATAACGTATGGGCAGCGAGCACTACTCAGCGACCCTCTACTCTGAGCGTACCACTCACGAAGCTGCTGGGGCGAAAGAGTCTCGCGCGGACGACGCTGCTGCTGCACAGGGCCACTACAAGAAGCTCCCGAACTACCCACTCCAGGACGACTCCCACTACTGCCACCCCGACAACCCCAACTGGCGTACCACTCACGAAGCTGCTGGGGCGTGAGGGACACACACGGACGGCCCTGGAGCTGCATCTGGCCACGCCGGGAGCAGTAGTAGAAGCAGGAGCAGCAGGAGCAGCAGTAGCAGTAGCAGCAGGGGCAGGGCAGTGCTCACCAGTGGTGGGAAGGGCAGGCGCACGACGGAGGCGACTGCGGGGCCGCTACAGCGGCAGGGCGGGGCCGCGACCGCGGCTGCTCCAGGGGCCAGGGGCAGCTCCTGCAGTGGCGGCTGCTCCAGTGGCCAGGGGCGGCTGCTGCAGGGGCGGCCGCTCCAGTGGCCAGGGGCGGCTGCTGCAGGGGCGGCCGCTCCAGTGGCCAGGGGCGGCTGCTGCAGGGGCGGCCGCTCCAGGGACCAAGGGCGGCTGCTGCAGTGGCGGCTGCTCCAGGGGCCAGGGGCGGCTGCTGCAGGGGCGGCTGCTCCAGGGGCGGCTGCTGCAGGGGCGGCTGCTCCAGGGGCGGCTGCTCCAGGGGCCCGGCGCGGGGTAGGGCAGGGCGATGCGGCGGGCAGGGGCGACGCCGCGGGCAGGGGCGACGCGGCGAGTAGGGCGACGCGGCGGGCAGGGGCGACGCCGCGGGCAGGGGCGACGCGGCGAGCAGGGCGACGCGGCGGGCAGGGGCGACGCCGCGTCAGCAGCTAGGCGCGGCCGCGTCAGTAGCAGGGCGCGGCCGCGTCAGCAGCTGGGCGCGGCCGCGTCAGTAGCAGGGCTCGGCCGCGTCAGCAGGAGGGCGCGGCCGCGTCAGCTGCAGGGCTGGCGGGGCCGCGTCACGGCAGGGCGGGGCCGCGACTGCGGCCTGACGGGGCCGCGACTGCGGCCTGACGGGGCCGCGACTGCGGCCTGACGGGGCCGCGACTGCGGCCTGACGGGGCCGTGACTGCGGCCTGACGGGGCCGCGACTGCGGCCTGACGGGGCCGCGACTGCGGCCTGACGGGGCCGCGACTGCGACCTGACGGGGTCGCGCGCTGGTCTGACGGGCCTGCAGAGGGTGCGTGCGGGTGGCGAGGGCCTGCAGGGGCGGCGCGCGGTCGGGCAGAAGCTGCGCGCGGGCGGCGTGGTCCTGCAGGGGCAGCGTGCTGACCTGACGGGCCTGCAAGGGCGGCTCTCGGGCCTGACGGGCCTGCAGAGGCGGCTCAGGGGCCTGACGGGCCTGCAGAGGCGGCTCGGGGGCCTGACGGACCTGCAGGGGCGGCTCGAGGGCCCTACTAGCTTGCAGGGGCGGCGCACTGGCCTAGGGCAGCAGGAGGCAGTGCGAGGGCTGCAGGACGGCGCGCAGGCAGAACGAAGGGCGGGGCGCGCGAGGGCGCACTAGCAGAAAAAGGGGCGCACGAGGGCGCACGAGCAGAGAAAGGCGCACGAGGGCGCACGTAAGGTAGGGCGCACAAGGGCGCTTCTAGCGGAATAGTGGGCCCGTAGTAGTAAGCGGTCCTAGGTGGCAACCTAGGCTCGTGATACCATGTTAGAATGAACAAGAGTGATTGCACTAGGAAAGAGTTGGGTACAAGTAGGAAACCCTAAACTTACTGTACCCCATAGTAACTACCCCACTACAGCCTAAACAAACTGTAGTAAATATAACATTTGACAGGAACAACGATTCGGCTCAGCGTTTAGACCTGCGATTTTCGGGGGTTCTACCGGCGACAATAAACGGAGTTGCGACTAATACGGGTCCGGCGAGAGAAACGGGTTCCGACTTCAGGAGGCGAGAAAAACGACCTACAGAGAAGATTTTTTGCTGAGGCCGGGTTTCGCGGCTAAGCGGCGGTAGCAGAACGAGCTCCCTACCAGCCAAGGTCTTACGACATTTCACATACCTCACACCAGGTACCTCGAAGGCGTTATAAGACCCGTTGGTCCTCGACGAATAAAGTGGGGCCCTGTGTTTAGCCCTGTGTTGGTTAGAAAGGCGCGGGTGGCACTGGTTTGTCAGCAGGGCGTACAAGAAAATTTCAGGGATGCGACACTATCTCAGCCCCGACAAAATCAGGCCATCGGCGACAGTTACCCTGCCGAAATAGTCCGAGTTGAAGAAGTTGTGGCAGCTGGCGGTGTTTCTCCTGATTCAACGGTCTACCCGACGAAGAGTAGCAGCGAAGACGGAGTTCCCGAAGCTGCGGAGTCTTTAAATGCGATAGGCACGGTGGGCAACGAAGCGGCCGGCTGAGAGTTTGATATGATAAACTCGCTCCGACTACGATTGCGTTCGCACCTTCATCGAACGCCAGAAAAATCGCGAGCAACACGAAGAATAGCTCATCCGACAAAAGCGGACGCTGGGTGAACGGCGGCAAGCGAAATTGTCGGGGGGTGAAGACAAAAAATTGGTGGGAAAGTTGTGGGTGCCTCTTCAAGCCACTTGAGTGATAGGTTGAGCACGTACACCACTCCGCCGTGAATTTCGGGGTCTACTCGGTGGGCGCCGAAAGGGTCGGATATCTCACACATGGAGGCACGGCAAGGGGTGTATTGCCAAGGATACCTGGGATTTGCTAAGTAATTTCAACGGGTACGAAGATGGGTGAACGTCGGAGTACCTGTCGAAAGGTAAGCAAAAAGTTTAGAAGCAGAAAGGAGGGGCTTCACTAGTAAGCAGGGCAGTACATATAGCAAACCCTAATTTGGGTTGTACTCACTATAGAGTACCCCACTGCAGACTAGACAAACATAACATTTTGACACACCCCCATAGGCAAAGTGGGGTATAATCAGTACAGCATGCAATCATAAAATAGTTCACAAGCACAAGTAAAGCTAGAGGTAGTCACAAAGGGCATGTGAGGAGGAGGAGGGACTGTGAGAGGAGAGGAGATGGGAGGCGACGGCGGAAGCTGCAGACACACAGGAGCTGCTGGCTCAGTGGCTACCGAAGCAAAGGCCCGGACTACAGGAGTAACTGGCTCTGCGGAGATTGTAGCCTCCTGACTGGAGCAACTGACCCACAGGCGACTGGCGACTACCGGAGATTGTAGCCTCCGGACTACTGGTGCTGCTGGCGACACGATTGCGACCTCCGCTCAACCTCCGCCAACTGCCCCACGCCCCTATCACACACCCCTGGCTGCACCCCTAGCTCCACTCCCACGACACCCCCCTTAAACCCTAAACCCTCGGCTCCCACACACCCACCCCCCTCAGCGGCAGCTGCAGCAGTGGGAGACGGAGGAGGAGGAGGAGCTGCAGGTTACCCACACCGGTCACCCCCATGCCCGCCACCCCCAAACCCTAACGCAGGCAGGAGCGCGGGAAGCAGCAGGGACGGTTCACGGAGGGAAAGGGAGGCGCCGGGGGGTCTCCTGGGCGCCACGAAGGAGCAGGGCGCGGGCCCCCCGAGGGCGCCACGGCGGGTGATGGGAGGGGGGCCGCGCACGGGCCTGGCGCAGCCCGTACGGGCCGCGCGCGGGCTGTACGGGCCGCGCGCGGGCCTGGCGCAGCCCGTACGGGTCGCGCGCGGGCCTGGCGCAGCCCGTACGGGCCGCGCGCGGGCCTAGCGCAGGTCGCGCGGGCCGCGACGGGCGACGGGGGGCGACGCGACGGTCGGCAGGGGGCGACGCGCGGTTCGACGGGGCACAAAACCGCCGCGCTCGCTGCGCGCCCGGAGCGCGCGGCAGGCAGGAAACAGCACGCGCCCGGGGCGCGTTACAGGCAGTAGAGCAGCGGAAGCATCGGGTGGGGCCCACCCACAGGATCGACCCAGGAGGGTCGACCTGCTCTGATAGCATGTCGAAAGGTAAGCAAAAAGTTTAGAAGCAGAAAGGAGGGGCTTCACTAGTAAGCAGGGCAGTACATATAGCAAACCCTAATTTGGGTTGTACTTACTGTAGAGTACCCCACTGCAGACTAGACAAACATAACATTCTGACAGTACCAGGGTCAACGGTGGAAACGTCGGGGCTACAAGGCAGAAAATACTTCGGGGCTTGTTGTCGCAACCACGATTTTCAGGCGTCATTTCTGCAGTGGGAGACGGGTGAACGTCTGCTCCACAGATATTTTAAGCTTCACGGTGTACTTCAGGAGTTTACCTGGGGGAGTTCAACGGCGAGATCTGCGGCGTTGATGCGCGCTAGGGTCCGTGAAAATCGGTCTCGGAAGACCCATAAGTACTGGGTTCCACGCCAAAAAAGCACCTCCTGTTGGTGGGTCGCTTGGGTGGTTAACCGCACGAACAAAATGGTGACCGGGTGGGCGTGCTAGAAACACCGGTTCTTCCGGAGGACAACCTGCGGGCGACCAAGATTTACGTGGTGTTTTATTTCCCGACATTTGCGGGTGCCACGTGCAGTTCCGAGGATGAGTTTTAACGAAGTCGGCGGGGTCGTCGACAGCATCCGTGCCAACGGCGGAGTTGCAGCGTCGCTTGATTAAGCGCGCGAAGGCACTCGTCGTTAAATGAAGTAGCCGTACAAATCGGAAGCTGCTCAGGGGTACCATCGACAACACATGTGAAAATCTGCAACAGGTGGAGGGAGGGGACGACAGTTGTTTTGCGCCCCTGCCCGGAAGTTTTCAGCGAGTCACGACAACGCCGACAGTGCAGCTAACGTCATCGGGAGTTCGAGTTCGACTTTGGAAAAATATTTGCGAGGTCAGGGGGAAGAGCAGCAGCTGTTTTTCGCCTCTGCCCGGTACTTTTCGGAGAAAAGCGACAAATCCCTCGACGAGTCCGGCCAATACTGCCGGGGTACTGACAGCTGGAGATGCCGCAACAATCGAAGATTCTACTTTTACCACAACAACGCGACAACAGCAGCAATTTCGGGATTGCAGCAACTGCCTGGAGATACGGCAGCAAATCGGGTGATTTGATGCTGCAGCAGCAGTCGCGACTACCAGACAAGAAGAAAGTTTCTTTTGTAACGTTTTATTTTGAAGGGTCGCACCCGAGTCCAGGCGCTTAACGACTTACCCTCTAAAAGGACTTCGCGACACTCCTGACAGGTTTTCAAGGTCAGGACAGCGACCTTTTCGCCACCGACTACAACTTCGACTGGCAGCTGCTAAAACTCAGAGGGTGTTCATAACACTTGGTATTCTGTTCTACCCTCGGCGTCAGGGTGGTTGGAGTTTTGTACCCGCGCAGCGATGCACAATTTGGTGGGCAGTTATTTCTTGAAGGGGGGGAGAAAGTGCCATCGCACTGTTTTCGCTCAACAGTTTTTTGACAGTCTCGTCTGACACCTTCAACACGACCGACGCTCGCGATGGCTTCCACGACATCGATGACTCCCAATTCACTGACATCTGACACTGTGTCAGAATCACGCCAGTGTCACTACTGTTCGATCGCAATCTGCCTCATCAACGACTCAAGCTCGGTCGCGAATTCAACTCGACTTTTCGATTTTCAACTGCCAGATCGACATCTGAAAACTTCGACGGCTGACAATCCAACTCTATCCAATTTCGCCTGGTCAACTAGTCAGCAAACGCGTCAACTCAAAAGTCAACATGCCTCCGCACCGTCAAATCAGTTTCGACCGAGATCTGCAGTTTTCACGCTACTGCAAGACTCGTCTACATATAAGGGGACCTTATCTAGAAGGTGGGAGAGTGTAATGAACATACATTCATTACTGCCGAAGCTGCTCCTAGCAAGGACAGCCCCGAGCTCTTCGCGTCAGTTTCAGGTTCGGCCTACATTTCGGACCGAACCACTACCGAGTCGCCCCGCACCAATCGCGACACTTCCAACCCATCCACGCCCCGAGGTCCTCGCCTAGCACGGTTTCGACCCTATAATTGCGTGCTTCTTTATTAAGTCTTCCGTGCACTCTGTTTAGTACAAATCATAGCAACAAGATACGATTGTTACGATTTGTACACGTGGCTTACCTCGGGTGCAATGTGTAAGGATTTACAAATCCTTACTGAGGCACTCGTTAGCGAGGCCATCCCGAGGGTCACGCAACGAACCTGTTCGGCCTATTTCATCGGCCGAACCACTCCCGAGTCGGCCTCCGCTCCAATCGCAACCATCACCAAGCCATCATTTCCCGACCTCCCCGCCTAGCTAGGTTTTCCCCTATTTAGGCCTCGCTACTTCATTGTTTCTTCATTCTGTAATTCTCATTCTCGTTATTCGATATTCTGCGCACTCTGCAAGTTCATTCATAGCACCTGGTATCAGAGCTACTTTCCTAGCTCACCCCGTTTTTTAGAGTGTAATACCCCTCGGGGGGGGGACGAGGAAGGATGTCTTGGGGGCCAGGAGTTGCGTAGGCCGGCCAGGAGAACGAGTTAGTTGCTCCTCGCGGCCATAGTTTTATGGGTACTCCTTTGGCACCGCCATATCCTTGCCTCGAACGGTCGCGATCGACCGTGGCCTCCCTCCCCCCGGGCAACGGACAGCTCTAGCTGTCGCGACATTAAACGTGAGTTACTATTCCGCTGCGGTTTTAACGACGATTTTGGAATGTTGTGAGGCAGCTGGCGTCAGCGGACCTGCGTCAGCACCTGCACGAAATTTGCGGAAGTCGTCAGCGTGTGTGGCAGTTGACGCCGTCGGACCTGAGTCAATAGCTGCGCGACAATTTCGGAGTTCGTCCCATGCGGCAAGTGACAACGGTGGCTCGTCGTCATTTTGCGCGCGTGACTCACGGAGTGTGGCTCGGCAGCTGGCGACAAGGGACGTGCGTCACTGTGGCGATAATTTCGGAGCTACACCTAACCACCGCTATTTTCAAGGGGAAACCCAACCCACTAATCTCGCGTTTCAAAGTTACCCTGCACGTTTTCGACTATTTCCGTTCGACACTTAGATGACTGGGGCTATGAATGACGCCTAATGCTCGAAGTTTAAACTCTTTATGCGAATTTGAATCCATAGCGCAATTCTACAGTACTCTCTTCGGGGATCTGGAACAGACTCTCGCTAAAATTTAATGATGCCCCACACAACCCTCGGTCAAAGATTTAGAAAGGGTGCATACCCCACCCGTGCAATTGGGGTTGAAAATAGACCGAAAGAAAATAGCGGTGGTTAGGTGTACTGTGAAGAAAAAGTCGGCTGGGGAACTCGCCAGGCGCAAATGGAGTTTTGCGTCCGAAAATATCGGTGGACGAGGAGAGACGATACGCGAATTGCCCGAATTACGCGGGGTCAACTGCCGTCCCGCCCGACCTGAAGTGTAGCGGCTTTTACTGCATGGCGGGCGCGTCATCGAATATTTCGACAGAAGTGCTCGTGGACAGACGGGACTTCAGACTCGCGACACTTACGGGCTGCAACGAAAAGCGGAGTGTCCATATCGCACTTAGCAGAAGTGGGACGCAGGCGACGAGGGAAATCGAGGCAGGTACACCTCGGAAACAACTCGTGCGACACTGCATGCCTGGAGTTGTTGCAAGCTGGCCGGCAATATCGAGAACAGTTTCTCCTGACCAGGGACGTTGTTTTCGGGGACAGTTGCTGACATCCCACGATTAAACGGTGTCCAAGGTACCGCCCGACAATTTCGGAGGGGTCGGTACAGGCTGCCGGGACACACGGGCAGAAACGGTCCAACAGCTAAGCGAGGGTTGAAGAACGTCGCGCGGAGCAGATTAAAAGCCGATGGAATCGATCTGCGGCCCTACTTCGCCCGAACCTCACCATCCCCACCAAGTTTTAGTTCTGACTCATGCAGTCAACTTGCTTGGCCGAATAACGGGGGTGAACACGTGCCTACCCTGTGCTGGTTAAAGGCACCTGGATTGGTGCTCGTTCGACAGCTGTACAGAAAAGACAAAAAAAAAGTGGAGTTCGCGGCACTGTATTACTCCGACAAAAGCGGGCTGGGCGAACGGCACACAAAAAAGTCGGGGAGCTGCGAATAAGAAGTGGTGCAGTCTACAGGTTTCTCCTGACCCGGGCGTCTACACGAATTGACGGCGCAGCGGCGAAGCTGAGACCGGGAAGCTGTGGAATTTTCGTGGCGTGATAGGCACGGCGGGCTGCAAAACGGTTGGGCGATAGTTTCCTTTTAACTAAGGCTACCCCGACTCCGATAGCTTTTGCCTCTCCACCGTGGCCGAGTTCGCGCGGGCAACAACGACGATACCCCATCCGACAAAAGCGGACGCTGGGTGAACGGCGGGAAGCGGAATTGTCGAAGGGTGAATACGAAAAATATGACGACGAAGGGAAAGTTGTGGGTGATCCAGCAGATCACTTGAGTAAGAGGTTGAGCCCGTGCACCAATCCACCGCGAATTTCGGAGTCTATTCGGTAGACACCCGAAAGGGTTTGATATTGTTACATGGAGGCGCGGCGAGCGGTACATTGCCAATGATACCTAGAAATTCGCTAAGTGGTTTCGACGGGTATGAAGATGGGTGAACATCGGAGTACTAGGGTTAATGGCGGAAACGTCGGGGCTACACGGCGGAGAATAAGGACGTGTCACGGTTTGCATATGATTGGCTGTGATCTGGTCGGGGCTGATCGGTTCGGGTTGCCCCTGACTGTTTTGCTCGCGCCGCCCGATCAGTTAAGATATTCCTCGAATGTTCTATGAGGGCCCATGGCAAGCGTGTCACACTTTCCTGACACTTTCGGGTCCAATTTGGCGAAGACGAAGTCCTCGACATGGAGCTAGCGAAGTTGGTAGTTTCCCTGTTATCTCGCTTACACAAGAGGCCAGAAACGCGGCACCAGCTGGCGAAATGCTGGCGCGTCCAGAAAGTTTCTTGCCACGAGCGAGGGCTTCACGACTCCAGGGCAACACTGTAACTTGTCGCTGGCCTCGCTTTTCCCCCCAAACCAACGCAATCAACTAATCGTCAGTGATTGTATGGGATTGTGTTTTGATTGGGCTGTTTCGACGGTTGATCGAGTTGGGGCAATCAACTGATCGCAGTCAAGTGATTGCCCCCGATTGCCTAAAATCGCCGCTCTGGCTTCCTGGAAGTTATTGATCGCCTCTGATCAGGGCAATCAGAGGCGAACCGTGACACGTCCTAACTTCGGGACTGCTGCCTCAACCGTGATTTTCGGGTGACTTTTCTACGAAAAAAAATAAAAAAGACAGAAAAAGAGTTGAAGCTGAGGGTGTTTCTTCGCTTCTTGGAGTGCGGTTGAGCCGTTGGGGGACTTCGCCTGAAGGGTCACTTTTAAGTCGCCTGGCAAGAAACACAGCGGCGGAAATACCTAGAACCCAATGGTGTTTAAACGTACACCGCGGGAAATTCTTCAGTAAAAGGGAGCGTGGTGTGAAGAAATGAGGAATGGATTGACTAAGGGAAAGTTGGGTACAAAAGCAAACCCTAGAAAACTGTACCCCATATGTGCTACCCCACTATAGCCTACAGTAGCTATATCATATAAATCTGACACACCCCCATAGGCAAAGTGGGGGAGAACAAGGGGTCACAAGACCAGTCAAGCAAAGCAAAGCAAGCTCAGGGTGGATCACAAAGTCACCACACATTCCGAGCACAAGTTCAAGGCCACAAGGCCAGTGCAAATGCAGGATTACATATATATATAAGGCTAGACAAGCAAGAGCAGGTGTATATATATATGCAACAGTACAAACAAGGTCAAGGGGTGAGCAAGTGAGGCAAGGTAGGCACAAGACCCAGCTGAGTACAGAAGCGCTGATGATCACAAGGCGCAAGTGCCTTGGTGAAGATATCAGCAGTGTTGGCCTCAGAGGCCACGTACGCAAGCCGTAGCTGACCACGCTGCTGTAGCTCACGAGCAAGGAAGTAGCGGAGAGCAATGTGCTTCGTTCTGTGCTCCAGTCTCTGCTCTCGACACAAGGCCAGCATGGCCTTGTTGTCTACGTACAGCACTGGAGGAGAACGAGGCGGCTCTCCGAGGTCAGTCAGCAGGTAGGTGAGCCAGCGAAGCTCCTGTGCAGCCATGGCCCCGGCGTAGATCTCAGCCTCACAACTCGAGCCGAGAACAGAAGACGAGCGGGTAGCCCGCCACGAAACAGAGCCGGAACCAAGGCTGAAGGTGTAACCCTGTGACGACCGCTGCGTAGCCTGGTCGTCAGCCCAAGAAGCGTCTGCGTGCCCAGTGAGGACCACTGGACTCTGCCCTCCAAGCACAAGCCCCATGCCCGACGTACTGCACAAGTAGCGCAACACCCTCTTCGCTGCAGCCATGTGCTCCGGTCTGTGTCTCCCAGGAGCAACATAGCGTGCGAGAATGCTAAGAGGGTATGCAAGGTCAGGTCGTGTGCAGGTCATCAGGTACATGAGGCAGCCAACAAGCTCTGGGTACGGGCCACTCGACTCTACGGACTCATCCGAAGGCAGAGCTGAGAGCGAGTGGCGAGTAGGCAGAGGAGTGGCCTGAGGCGAGGAGTACGTGAAGCCGAAGCGCTGAAGGACCTGCTGCACCATGTGTGACTGAGTCAGGGTAATGGTGCGGCGTGCTCTGTCCCGGGTGATCTGCAAGCCAAGGTAGCTGCGCAGTTCACCCAGGTCTGTGCACGTGTGTCTCTTCTGCAGCTCGGACTTCACGTGGGCGAGTCCAGCAGTGTCAGCTGTGGCGAAGACCAAGTCGTCGACGTACACGAGGATGTAGAACGGCGGCAAAGAAGTGTCGGTGCGCAGAAACAGCGACGGGTCGGCAGTAGAGGGAGCAAACCCAAGAGCCGCAAGTGTAGTCCTCAGTGTGTCGTGCCACTCACGCGGTGCCTGGCGGAGACCGTAGACTGGCCGCCGGAGGCTCCACTGGGTGCCAGGAGGAAAAGACCCAGTGAAGCCAGGTGGGCGACGCAGCCAGATCTCCTCGTGCAGGCTGCCCTGCAAGAAAGCAGTGCTGAAGTCAAGAGAGTGCAGCTCGTAGTCGCGGTGAGCAGCTATGTGCAGCAGTACCCGAAGAGTGGTCATCTTCGGGGTGGGAGAGAAGGTCTGAAAGTAGTCAACTCCCTGCCGCTGACTGAAGCCACGAGCCACGTAACGCGCCTTGAAGACAGGCGGAGAACCCGGCGGCCGCTTCACCCTGAAAATCCACATGCCACTGACGATGTTCGCCCCAGGCGGGGGAACCTCGTCAACGTAGGTGCCTGTGGACTTCCAGGAAGCCATCTCTGCGTCCATAGCTGCCTGCCACTGAGAGGAGTAGGGACCCTCTATCGCCTCCGCGTAAGAGCGCGGAGTCGGGATGTCAAGTGCATCCGGGTCTCCCTCAGGGGTAAGCAGTACGGACACGAGATGAGGTGAAGCAGCAGCCAAACACTGGAACTCCTCCTGCCTGTCCTCAAGGACGTCCGTGCCAAGGGCACACTCACCCCCGACGGACGGAGGACAGACAGACTCAGACTCAACGACAAGACTAGCAGCGTAGTCTAGACGACAGCGAGCAGCAAAGTCGACGAGCTCAGCAACTAGGGCAGACGCAGCAGTGGACTCAAAGGAAGGGTCAGTGACGACAGTAGCCAGGAGACGCGTGACAGTAGGACTGGCAGCACGAAGAGAGTCCGACTCCGGGTCGGGAAGAGCAGGAAGAGAGGACTCAGGAGGAGAAGGCAAAGGGGCACGCAGAGGAGCAGTGGACGGACGCAGAGACATCCGGTGCGTGCCAGGGACAGGAGGAGGACGCTGACGCGAACCACGGCCACTAGTGCGAGCAAGACGGACAGGCGACGCAGGGCGAGAGCAGGCTCACGACGCTCGGCCAGACCTCCAGTAGGACCAGTGTAGGGAGAAGGAGCGGGCAGTGTGGAGGCCGGCTGTAACTGTAACTGGGACGGGACAGGCTATGGACACTCTAAGGGAGGAGGAGGACCAGTAGAAGGCGGGAGACCAAGAACCTGCTGAAGGAGCGGAACGAAGTACGGCCGAGGCCGCGCGGCGACTCCAGACACAGCAGGGACAGCACCAGTACCCCCAGCGGCAGCACCAGCGCCAGCAGCACCTCCAGCTCCAGTACCTCCAGCAGCACCAGTAGCACCCCCAGCAGGACCGCCTCCAGGACCGGCAGCAGTAGCCTCAGCGCCAACACCCTCAGCAGCTCCAGCTCCAGTCGTACCCGCAGGCCCAGCAGCTCCAGTACTCCCAGGACGAGCACCTCCGAGACCAGCGGCACCAGCACCCTCAGCAGCCGAAGAACCGCCAGCTCCAGCAGCACGCCTCCAGCGCCGGGCAAACCACTCGCGCAGCTCCTGTGGAGAGAGTGGCTCCCGCCGAGACGAAGCACCCGGAGAACCTCCAGGCTCAGCACCGCCAGACGCCACACGAGCAGGCCCAGCTCCCTCAGGCTCCGCACCCCCAAGCTCAGCACCTCCAGGCGTGGCACCCCCAGGCTCAGCACCCCCAGGCGTAGCACCCCCAGGCTCAGCACCCCCAGGCTCATCACCCCCAGCAGTAGCACCCCCAGGCTCAGCACCCCCAGGCTCAGGACCCCCAGTAGTAGCACCCTCAGGCTCAGCACCCCCAGGCGTAGCACCCACACGCTCAGCACCCCCAGAGTCAGCACCCCCAGGCTCAGCACCCTCAGCAGCACCAGAGTCACCAGTAACCTCGACAGGCTCGACTGCGTCTACCTGGGACACACCTGAAGGGGCAGGACCCTGAGGGGGGAGGGGGTCTACCGGGGGGGGACCTGGTACAAGGAAGAGCGGTGGCGGGGGGAGGGACGGAGTGCGGTAGGGGAAGAGGCGGTAGTAGGGGACCGACTCGTCAAACGTGACGTCCTGGGAGGACAGAACACGGCGAGAGGTGGGGTGGTAGAACTGCCACCCTGGCGCGTCAGGGGGGAAGCCAAGGAAGACACAAGGAGCAGCACGAGGGGACAGCTTGTCCGCAGACAAGTCGCGGACAAACGCCCGAGATCCCCAGACACGGAACGCAGACGCATCGCCAACCTTCCCCGTCCACAGCAAGGCTGGGGAGGTCTCCGGCAGGGAGACCCTGGGGTGAAGGTTGATCTGATGCGCCGCGTACCGAACCGCAAACGGCCACAGAAAATGGGGGGCAGCCGCATGCATCATGGACGTACGGGCGACGTCCATGACCATGCCAATGCGGCGCTCAGCAATCCCATTTTGCTGTGGAGAGTCCGGAAGCGTGAAGGTCTGGCGGATGCCTCGTGCACGACAGTAGGCTCGTAGAAGGCCAGAGGAGAACTCTCCACCTCTGTCAGAGTGCAGACGCAGAACAGGAAAGTCCGAGCCGAAGCTCTGCCTGAGCTGGAGACGAGCTGCGCGGATCCAGTCGATCAACACCTCAGTGACATCACCCTTGCTGCGCAAGGGGAAGACTGTGGTGTAACGCGAGTAGTCGTCAACCACCAGCAGGAAGTAGCGCTCGTGACCCTGTCCACGGACGCGGGCCGGGCCCCACACGTCCATGTGAAGCGTCTGCAGCGGGGCCTCTGTCGGAGGAAACTGGGAGGAGTGAGGGGCAGCCCGCTGCCGCCCCTCGACACAGGGGACGCAGGTAGGGCCAGGCCCCGGAGGAAGGGGAGGGAGGGACCGGGGAAGACCAGAGACAAGGACACGGGAGGCCATGCCTCGGAGACGAAGCAGGGAGGGGTGACCAAGGCGGTGGTGCCAGAGGAGAGTCTCGTGAGACAGGAGGCGACACGAACAGGGGGCAGACTCAGGACCAGACCTGGACGCTGCAGCAAACACCTGACCCGACGCAGCTACCTGACCAGACGCAGTGACTGGAGGAGACGCAGTGGTCAGTGTGTACAGGCTCGACCCCGGCCGACGTGTAAACGTGGCCAGGTGTCGGCCTGTCCGAGCGTCCGTGCAGTGGGTCACCCGCTGACTCGCAGGAGTGAACTGGTGAACCCCCGCATCCTGTAGGTCAGCACCACTCACCAAGTTCGTAGAGAACGAGGGGAGGTAAAGACCAGACAGGGTGCCAGAGGGGGCCGCCGGACACGGGAGGACAGTGGAGAAGTGAGCAAGGACAGGACCCCCAGAGGGGTCTGCCAGGGAGACCGCAACCGGCCGACTGAGCGGCGTAAGCGTGGTGCGGTCTCGAAAGAAGGAGCGGGAAGCACCCGAGTCAAGAGTGAAGGTGTGTAAGGCCTGAGACGACGTGGTACCTGAGAGAGCAGACTCACCAGCACCTGGGGCAGCAGACGCACTAGCACCTAGAGCAGCAGCCTCACCAGCACCTAGAGCAGCAGCCTCAATGCCCGGGTCAGGCGGAACACACAGGTAACAGTCACCCTCATCACTAGTAGGCAATGCATACATGGCAGTGAGGATAGCATCATAGTCAAGAGTATAGATATCTACCCGCAGCCAAAGCAGCTCCACCCAGTCGGGGAGCTCAGCCGCGTCGCCAAACTCCGTACGCCAGGCGTCGCTCAGACGGGCGAAGCAGCGGGACTCTGCGTGACCCAACGTCCCGCAAGGCTGACCAGTCCGAGCACCAGTGCGAATGACGTACGGACAGCGAGCAGTACCCCGTGACCCGTCACGCTGAGCGTACCACTCACGAAGCTGCTGTGGCGAAAGGACTGCTCGCGGACGACGCTGAAGCTGCACCTGGCCACTACAAGCAGCTGCCGAACTACTCACTCCAGGACGACTCCCACTACGGCCACCCCGACAACCCCAACTAGCGTACCACTCACGAAGCTGTTGGGGGGTGAGGGACTCACGCGGGCGACGCTGCAGCTGCACCTGGCCACTAGAAGCAGCTGTGGAACTACTCACTCCAGGTCGACTCCCACTACGGCCACCCCGACAACCCCAACTAGCGTACCACGCACGAAGCTGTTGGGGGGTGAGGGACTTACGCGGGCGACGCTGGAGCTGCATCTGGCCACGCCAGGAGCAGCAGTAGCAGTAGAAAGAGCAGCAGCAGTAAGAGCAGCAGTAACAGCAGTACGGGCAGGGCAGTGCTCACCAGTGGCGAGAAGGGCAGGCGTACGACGGCGGCAACGGCGAGGCCGCTACCACTGTAGAGCGAGAGCTCCGCGGCAGCTGCAGGGGTGGCTGCTCCAGGGGCGGCAGTTGTAGGGGCGACTGCTCCAGAGGCGGCTGCTCCAGGGGCGGCTGCTGCAGTGGCGGCTGCTCCGGGGGCGGCTGCTGCAGTGGCGGCTGCTCCGGGGGCGGCTGCTCCAGGGGCGGCTGCTGCAGTGGCGGCTGCTCCAGGGGCGGCTGCTGCAGTGGCGGCTGTTCCAGGGGCGGCTCGGCTGCTGGGCGACTCGGCGGCTTAGCTGCTGGGCGGCTCGGCGGCTCGGCTGCTCGCTAGGGGCGGCGACGGGGCCGGGTAGGGGCAGCGACGGGGCCGCTAGGGGCGGGGAGCGGCGACGGGGCCGCTAGGGGCGGCGACGGGGCCGCGTAGGGGCGGCTACGAGGCCGCGTAGGGGCGGCGACGGGGCCGCGTAGGGAGGGAAGCGGCGACGGGGCCGCTAGGGGCGGCGACGGGGCCGCGTAGGGGCGGCTACGAGGCCGCGTAGGGGCGGCGACGGGGCCGTGTAGGGAGGGAGGCGGCGACGGGGCCGCTAGGGGCGGCGACAGGGCCGCGTAGGGAGGGAGGAGGCGACGGGGCCGTTAGGGGCGGCGACGGGGCCGCGTAGGGGCGGCGACGGGGCCGCGTAGGGGCGGCGACGGGGCCGCGTAGGGAGGGGAGCGGCGACGGGGCCGCTAGGGGCAGCGACGGGGCCGCGTAAGGGCGGCGACGGGGCCGCGTAGGGGCGGCTACGGGGCCGCGTAGGGAGGGGAGCGGCGACGGGGCCGCTAGGGGCGGCGACGGGGCCGCTAGGGGCGGCAACGGGGCCGCGTAGGGGCGGCGAGGGGGCCGCGTAGGGGCGGCGACGGGGCCGCGTAGGGAGGGGAGCGGCTACGGGGCCGCTAGGGGCGGCGACGGGGCCGCGTAGGGGCGGCGACGGGGCCGCTAGGGGCGGCGACGGGGCCGCGTAGGGGCGGCAACGGGGCCGCGTAGGGAGGGAGGCGGCAACGGGGCCGCTAAGGGCGGCGACAGGGCCGCTAGGGGCGGCTACGGGGCCGCGTAGGGGCGGCAATGGGGCCGCTAGGGGCCGCAAGGGGCCTGGAAGGGCGGCAACGGGGCCGCTAGGGGCGGCGACGGGGCCGCTAAGGGTGGCGCGAGGGGCCGTGAGAGGGGCCTCTAAGAGAGCTCGACAGAAGGGCGGCCCACAAGGCGCGCCTCGGGCAGGAGCGACTGTCGCTCCGGTCAGAAAAAAAAGGTTTCAGTGGTGGGCCCAAGGAAGCGTTCCCACTAGGGAACCTGCTCTATACCATGTGAAGAAATGAGGAATGGATTGACTAAGGGAAAGTTGGGTACAAAAGCAAACCCTAGAAAACTGTACCCCATATGTGCTACCCCACTATAGCCTACAGTAGCTATGTCATATAAATCTGACACGTGGGAGCAGCCGAAGTTTCGGGATTTTACCTGCCGGCGACGAGCGATGGGTGAAACATCTGCAAAGCGCCAGTGGGAGTTGCGTGGTTTTCAGTTAGACTTCATCGGCGGGAGCAGCTTCGACGACGGAGTCAACGGCGTTGATGCCTCTAGGATCCGTGAAAGTCGGTCTCGGAATACCCAGGTCTAGTCCCCAGTTCCAGATTATGCCCCCAGATGGGTTCTGAACTGACGGAAACAGCTGGTGACCGAGTGGGCGGCTATAGTACGACCGAAGATTTCGGAGGAGAACTGCACCTGCAACTGCGGATTTACGGGGCTACGTTTCGAGCGAAAATTTCGGAGGTTAACAACGGACTTACCAGTTTTCCGGCGAGGAGCGCCGACATTTTCGAGAGAGTTCTTCGACATTTGGTTAAACGCGTGCGACAACGACGCAGGGCAACATCGCGGGAACTACAAAGAATTTTCAAGGGGTACGAACGACTTACGACGAACTGAAGAAGGCGGCAGCAACAGTGACGGGGAGGAGCGACAGCTATAAAATTTTCATCCCTGCCCACGAACTATCGGCGCATTACGACAAAACTCTCGCGTGAATCCATTCCAACTCTGCTACTGACAACTCGCCTTCGACCCGCCCACGACAACTGCATTTAATATCAACCACGTCAGGTGCTGCTAGCTGCAACTGCTGAAGATACCACCGAAGATTCGGGATTGTCAGAACATTATAGCTTATGCTGTTGTGTAGGCTATAGTGGGGTATCCCATAGGGGGTACAACCAATTAGGGTTTCATATTTGTACTCACTTCATTTCATAGTTCATTCATTCTTGTTCAAATCTTCTCATGGTATCGAGCAGGTTCCCCCTTGGGAACTGTGCTTAGGGCCCACCACATCGATTTTTTTTTCCTGCCCGAAGCGCGCTCAGCCCGAGTCGCGCTTCGGGCCCTCACTTCGTCGAGCCGCCCTAGCGGCCCTGCACTGCGGCCCCGCCACCCGTCTCCGCGGCCCCGCCGCCCGTCTTCGCGGCCCCGCCGCCTCTCTCCTAGCGGCTCCGCCGCCCTACCTAGCGGCCCCGCCGCCCCATCGCGGCCCCGCCGCCCCATCGCGCGGCCCCGCCGCCCCATCGCGCGGCCCCGCCGCCCCATCGCGCGGCCCCGCCGCCCTTCCTCGCGGCCCCGCCACCCCATCGCGCGGCCCCGCCGCCCCATCGCGCGGCCCCGCCGCCCCATCGCGCGGCCCCGCCGCCCTACCTAGCGGCCCCGCCGCCCTTCCTCGCGGCCCCGCCCTTACGTGCGGCCCCGCCGCCCTCTGCTGCGGCCCCGCCACCTTACCTGCGGCCCCGCCACCTTACCTGCGGCCCCGCCACCTTACCTGCGGCCCCGCCGCCCTCTGCTGCGGCCCCGCCACCCTATCTGCGGCCCCGCCACCCTACCCGTGGCCACGCCGCCCTTACCAGCGGCCCCGCCGCCCTTACCTGCGGCCCCGTGCCCTGCAGCAGCACAGCCGAGCCGCCCAGCAGCCAAGCCGCCGAGCCGCCCAGCAGCCGAGCCGCCCAGCAGCCGAGCCGCCGAGCCGCCGAGCAGCCGAGCCGCCCAGCAGCCGAGCCGCCCAGCGGCCGCGCCGCCCAGCAGCCGAGCCGCCCAGCAGCCGAGCCGCCCAGCAGCTGAGCCGCCGAGCCGCCGGGCCGCCCAGCAGCTGAGCCGCCGAGCCGCCGCGCCGCCCTCCTTCAGGGCCGCCCGACCTGCCCAGTCTGGTGAGCACAGCGCCTTTTCACTGCACTGTCCTCACCCCACTGTTTGCGCTGCTAGTCGTCTAGGGTCATGGCTACCCCTAGTGTTCTCGCCTTTGACGCTGAGGGTAGGGCCATTGACTTTGAGGTCTGGGTAGATGACCTGCAGCTGTTCTTACAGTGCGATAGGGCAGACGGCCTCTCTCTCTTTGACCTCACCTCTGGCACCTCCACTGCCCCTGCTGCTGATGCTGACGCCACTGTTCGCTCCCAGTGGGCCACGCGCGACGCTGCTGCACGTCTTGCTGTGCGTCGCCACCTCCCTACCTCCGAGCGTGCGCACTTTAGTCAGTACAAGAGTGCTCAGACCTTGTACGACGCTGTAGTTGCGCGCTACTCCTCCCCTGCCACTGCTGCACTGAGCCGTCTCATGCTACCGTACCTCTTTCCTGATCTTACTGCCTTTCCCACAGTCACTGACCTCATTACGCACCTCCGCACTAGTGACACTCGCTACCGCGCTGCACTCCCTCCTGACTTCTGCGCCAGGAACCCCCCCCCCATGTACATCACTCTTTATTACATAGTCACTCGCCTTCCTGACTCCCTTCGCGTAGTCAGGGACCACTTTCTCTCTGTCTGTCCCACCACTCTCACTGTTGACCTCCTCGAGAAGTCCCTCCTAGCGGCCGAGAAGAGCATCGTCGCTGTAGGGGCCTCTCGTGGTGACCCGCGCACCCCCATCTTTGAGGGGTGTTCCCCCTCCCCCCTTCTGCCCTCTGTTGCCTCTGCTACTGCGGCCGACCTCCTTGTTCTTGAGTCGGTCGGTGCGGCGTCTGCCCCTAGCGGGAGACGCCGCTCTGGCAAGGGCAAGGGGGGCAAGGGCGCTGGAGGAGCGAGCGGGGGCGGTGGAGGTGGAGGTGGCGGCAGTTGGGGGAGTGGGGGTGGCGGTGGGAGTGGAGGTGGGGGTGGAGGGGTCGGTGGCGGCAGTGGAGGTGGAGGTGGCGGCGGCGGTGGCGGTGGGAGCGGAGGTGGCGGAGGTGGCGGAGGTGGAGGCGGCGGCGGAGGCGGAGGCGGCGGCAGTAGCGGAGGCGGCGGAGGCGTCGGAGGCGGCGGGGGTGGCGGTGGTGCTGGTCGCGGGTCTTCGCAGAGGAGTGGCTCCGGTGGTGGCTCGCGCCAGCAGCAGCAGCGTGGTCGTGACACCCTGTCCCCTCAGCAGCTTCGTGAGTGGTACACTGCGCGTCAGCGGGGTGGGGGTTTTGGTCCGTGCTCCTACGTTTTGCGCACTGGCGACCGTGCGGGTGAGCAGTGTGGGGGTGCCCACCCCACCCAGCGCTGCTTTGGCCGCCTGACGGACGCGTGGCGTCACCAGTTCCCGGAGGCCTCCGAGATCCCTCGCTGGGGCGAGCTGTCTAGGGCGGGTGTTGCCATCTATGATCTTGACTTTGATGCTATTCTCTCTGCCATGTATGCTGTGTCTATTAGTGATGAGGGTGACTGTTACCGGTGTTTCCTGCCCGATCCGGGCATTGAGACTGCTGCTCTAGGTCCTAGTGAGGCTGCTGCCCTAGGTGCTTGCGACGCTGCTGCTCTAGGTGCTCGTGTGTCTGCGTCCTCAGGTACTGGTGAGTCTGCGCTCTCAGGTACTGCGTCGGCTTCGGCCTCCCTCACCTTCACCCTTGACTCTGGGGCGTCTCGCTCCTTCTTTCGGGACCGCACCACACTCACACCGCTGAGTCGACCGGTTGCAGTGTCTCTGGCTGACCCCTCTGGGGGTCCTGTCCTGTCTCGCTTCTCCACAGTCCTCCCGTGTCCGGCGGCTCCCTCTGGCACCCTGTCTGGTCTCTACCTCCCCTCGTTCTCTACGAACCTGGTGAGTGGTGCTGACCTACAGGATGCGGGGGTCCACCAGTTCACTCCTGCACGTCAGAGAGTGACCCACTGTACAGAGGCTGGCACAGGCCGACACCTGGCTACGTTCACCCGTCAGCCGGGGTCGAGCCTGTACACTCTGACCACTGCGTCTCCTCCAGTTGCTGAGTCTGGTAGGGTAGTTACGTCGGGTCAGGTGTTTGCTGCGGCGTCCAGGTCTGGTCCTGAGTCTGCCCCCTGTTCGTGTCGTCTCCTGTCTCACGAGACTCTCCTCTGGCACCACCGCCTTGGCCACCCCTCTCTGCTTCGGCTCAGAGGTATGGCCTCCCGTCTTCTTGTGTCCGGTCTCCCCCGGTCCCTCCCTCCCCTTCCTCAGGGCCCTGGCCCTGCCTGTGTCCCCTGTGTCGAGGGGCGCCTGCGTGCTGCCCCTCACTCCTCCCAGTTTCCTCCGACAGAGGCCCCGTTGCAGACACTTCACATGGACGTGTGGGGCCCAGCCCGCGTCCGTGGACAGGGTCACGAGCGCTACTTCCTGCTCGTTGTTGACGACTACTCGCGTTACACCACAGTCTTCCCCTTGCGCAGCAAGGGTGATGTCACTGAGGTGCTGATCGACTGGATCCGCGCAGCTCGTCTCCAGCTCAGGCAGAGCTTCGGCTCGGACTTTCCTGTTCTGCGTCTGCACTCGGACAGAGGCGGAGAGTTCTCCTCTGGCCTTCTGCGTGCCTACTGTCGTGCACGGGGCATCCGTCAGACCTTCACGCTTCCGGACTCACCGCAGCAAAATGGGATTGCTGAGCGCCGCATTGGCATGGTCATGGACGTCGCTCGTACGTCTATGATGCATGCGGCTGCCCCCCATTTTCTGTGGCCGTTTGCGGTGAGGTACGCGGCGCATCAGATCAACCTCCACCCCAGGGTCTCCAGGCCGGAGACCTCCCCAGCCTTGCTGTGGACGGGGAAGGTTGGCGATGCGTCGGCGTTCCGGGTCTGGGGATCTCGGGCGTTTGTCCGCGACCTGTCTGCGGACAAACTATCCCCTCGTGCTGCTCCTTGCGTCTTCCTGGGGTTCCCCCCTGACGCGCCTGGGTGGCAGTTTTACCACCCCACCTCTCGCCGTGTTCTGTCCTCCCAGGACGTCACGTTTGACGAGTCGGTCCCCTACTACCGCCTCTTCCCCTACCGCACTCCGTCCCTCCCCCCACCCCCACTCTTCCTGGTACCAGGTCCCCCCCAGGTAGACCCCCTCCCCCCTCAGGGTCCTGCCCCTTCAGGTGTGTCCCAGGTAGACGCAGTCGAGCCTGTCGAGGTCACTGGTGACTCTGGTGCTGCTGAGGGTGCTGAGGCTGGGGGTGTTGTACCTGGGGGTGCGGAGCCTAGGGGTGCTGGGCCTGGGGGTGCTACGTCTGGGGGTGCTGAGCCTAGGGGTGCTGAGCCTGGGGGTGCTGAGCCTAGGGGTGCTGAGCCTGGGGGTGCTGAGCCTGGGGGTGCTGAGCCTAGGGGTGCTGAGCCTGGGGGTGCTGAGCCTAGGGGTGCTACGTCTGGGGGTGCTGAGCCTAGGGGTGCTACGCCTGGGGGTGCTGAGCCTGGAGGTGCTCCGCCTGGAGGTTCTCCGAGTGCTTCGTCTCGCCGGGAGCCACTTTCTCCACAGGAGCTGCGTGAGTGGTTTGCCCGGCGCTGGAGGCGTGCTGCTGGTGCTGGAGGTCCTTCGACTGCTGAGGGTGCTGCGGTCGCGGGTCCCAGAGGTGCTCGTCCTGGGTGCACTGGAGTTGGTGCTGCTGAGGGTGCTGGCACTGAGACTACCGCTGGCAGTCGTGCTGGGGGTGCTCCTGGTGCTGCTGGAGGTTCTGGAGCTACTGGTGGTGCTGCTGGAGCGGGTGCTCCTGCTGAGGGTTCTGGTGCTGTCCCTGCTGCTTCTAGCGTCGCCGCGCGGCCTCGACCGTACTTCGTGCCACTCCTGCAGCAGGTTCTTGGTCTTCCACCTTCTACTGGTCCTCCTCCTCCCTTAGAGTGTCCACAGCCTGTCTCGTCCCAGCTACAGTTGCAGCCTACCTCCCCTTTGCCTGCTCCTTCTCCCTACACTGGTCCTACTGGAGGTCTGGCTGAGCGTCGTGAGCCTGCGTCTCGCCCTACGTCGCCTGTCCGTGCTGCTCGCACTAGTGGTCGCGGTTCGCGTCAGCGTCCTCCTCCTGTCCCTGGCACGCACCGGATGTCTCTGCGTCCGTCCACTGCTCCTCTGCGTGCCCCTTTGCCTTCTCCTCCTGAGTCCTCTCTTCCTGCTCTTGCCGACCCGGAGTCGGACTCTCTTCGTGCTGCCAGTCCTACTGTCACGCGTCTCCTTGCTATTGTTGTCACTGACCCTTCTTTCGAGTCTACTGCTGCGTCTGCTCTAGTTACTGAGCTCGTCGACTTTGCTGCTCGCTGTCGCTTAGACTACGCTGCTAGTCTTGTCGCTGAGTCTGAGTCTGTCTGTCCTCCGTCCGTCGGGGGTGAGTGTGCCCTTGGCACGGACGTCCTTGAGGACAGGCAGGAGGAGTTCCAGTGTCTGGCAGCTGCCTCACCTCATCTCGTGTCCGTACTGCTTACCCCTGAGGGAGACCCGGATGCACTTGACATCCCGACTCCGCGCTCTTACGCGGAGGCGATAGAGGGTCCCTACTCCTCTCAGTGGCAGGCAGCTATGGATGCAGAGATGGCTTCCTGGAAGTCCACAGGCACCTACGTTGACGCTGTCCCCCCTCCTGGGGCGAACATCGTCAGTGGCATGTGGATCTTCAGGGTGAAGCGGCCGCCGGGTTCTCCGCCTGTCTTCAAGGCGCGTTACGTGGCTCGTGGCTTCAGTCAGCGGCAGGGAGTTGACTACTTTCAGACCTTCTCCCCCACCCCGAAGATGACCACTCTTCGGGTACTGCTGCACGTTGCTGCTCACCGTGACTACGAGCTGCACTCTCTTGACTTCAGCACAGCTTTCTTGCAGGGCAGCCTGCACGAGGAGATCTGGCTGCGTCGCCCACCTGGCTTCACTGGGTCTTTCCCTTCTGGTACCCAGTGGAGTCTCCGGCGTCCAGTCTACGGTCTCCGCCAGGCGCCACGTGAGTGGCACGACACACTGAGGACTACACTTGCGGCTCTTGGGTTTGCTCCTTCTACTGCCGACCCGTCGCTGTTTCTACGCACCGACACCTCTCTGCCGCCGTTCTACATCCTCGTGTACGTCGACGACTTGGTCTTTGCCACAGCTGACACTGCTGGACTCGCCTACGTAAAGTCCGAGCTGCAGAAGAGACACACGTGCACAGACCTAGGTGAACTGCGCAGCTACCTTGGCTTGCAGATCACCCGGGACAGAGCACGCCGCACCATTACCCTGACTCAGTCACACATGGTGCAGCAGGTCCTTCAGCGCTTCGGCTTCACGTACTCCTCGCCTCAGGCCACTCCTCTGTCTACTCGCCACTCGCTCTCAGCTCTGCCTTCGGATGAGTCCGTAGAGTCGAGTGGCCCGTACCCAGAGCTTGTTGGCTGCCTCATGTACCTGATGACCTGCACACGACCTGACCTTGCATACCCTCTTAGCATTCTGGCACGCTATGTTGCTCCTGGGAGACACAGACCAGAGCACATGGCTGCAGCGAAGAGGGTGTTGCGCTACTTGTGCAGTACGTCGGGCATGGGGCTAGTGCTTGGAGGGCGGAGTCCAGTGGTCCTCACTGGGCACGCGGACGCTTCTTGGGCTGACGACCAGGCTACGCAGCGGTCGTCACAGGGTTACACCTTCAGCCTTGGTTCCGGCTCTGTTTCGTGGCGGGCTACTCGCTCGTCTTCTGTTCTTGGCTCGAGTTGTGAGGCTGAGATCTACGCCGGGGCCATGGCTGCACAGGAGCTTCGCTGGCTCACCTACCTGCTGACCGACCTTGGAGAGCCGCCTCGTTCTCCTCCAGTCCTGTACGTAGACAACAAGGCCATGCTGGCCTTGTGTCGAGAGCAGCGACTGGAGCACAGAACAAAGCACATTGCTCTCCGCTACTTCCTTGCTCGTGAGCTACAGCAACGTGGTCAGTTGCGGCTTGCGTACGTGGCCTCTGAGGCCAACACTGCTGATGTCTTCACCAAGGCACTTCCGCCTTGTGATCATCAGCGCTTCTGCACTCAGCTGGGTCTTGTGCCCGTCTTGCCTCACTTGCTCTCCTCTTGACCTTGCCTGTACTCTCACATATATATATACCTGCTCTTGCTTGTCTAGCTTTATATATATGTGTGTACTCTTGCATGTGAACTGGCCGTGTGGCCTTGACCCTGTGCTCGGACTGTGTGGTGACTTTGTGATCCACCCTGAGCTTGCTTTGCTTTACTTTGCTTGACTGGTCTTGTGACCCCTTGTTCTCCCCCACTTTGCCTATGGGGGTGTGTCAGAACATTATAGCTTATGCTGTTGTGTAGGCTATAGTGGGGTATCCCATAGGGGGTACAACCAATTAGGGTTTCATATTTGTACTCACTTGATTTCATAGTTCATTCATTCTTGTTCAAATCTTCTCAGGGATGTGTCACGACAAGAATTGACAGTTCGAGGTCTTTGTGTCAGAATATTATTGTATACATCACTTTATAACTGCCTGCAATGTAGACTTAGTGCAGTTATCTTGCTTGTTAGGTGGTGCACCTTGCTTCTCTTCTTTCATATTTGTACCCTTGAACCTATAGTGAAACCCTCATTTTCTCCTTTACAATTTTCTCGACACTCTCCTCACCCTCGAACTTAACTACCAAGGCTCCTAAGCTATGGCTCCCAAGCCCACCTAACTCTACCTACTACTTTCACATGGAATCAGAGCGACTACGCTCTTGGCCTGTGGGCCCCACGTGCTTCCGCTGCTTTCTTTTCTGTCGCGCGCCCCGTGGCGCGCGACACTTTTTTCTTCCCGCCACGCGCTCGGGGCGCGTGGCGGTTTTCCGCCCGCCGTGCGCCCCGGACGCGCGGCGTCTTCCTGCCCCGACGCCGCCCTTCTCGTCCCCTCACGGCCTCTTCGCGGCCTCGTCGCTGCTCCTCTCACGGCCCCTCGCGCTACCCTCAGTGGCCCCGTCGCCACACTTCGCGGCCCTGTCGCCGCCCCATCTCGGCACCGTCGCCGCCTTTAGCGGCCCCGTTGCCGCCCCTAGCGGCCCCGTCGCCGCTCTTCGCGGCCCCGTTGCCGCCCCTAGCGGCTCCGTTGCCGCCCCTTGTGGCCCTGTCACCTGCTCGTCGCGGCACACCCCCCCCTGGCTGCCGCCTCTGCCTCCCTTGCGCCCGTGCCTGCTTTGCAGCAGCGCGCGGGCCTGCCTTGCAACAGCAGCCGCCCCTGGAGCAGCCACCCCAGCAGCAGCCGCCCCAGCAGCAGCCGCCCCTGGAGCAGCCGCCGCTGCAGCAGCCGCCCCTGGAGCCGCCGCCCCTGAAGCAGCCGTCACTGCAGCAGCCGCCCCTGGAGCCGCCACTGCAGCAGCAGCCCCAGCAGCAGCCGCCCCTGGAGCAGCCGCCGCTGCAGCAGCCGCCCCTGGAGCAGCCGCCGCTGCAGCAGCCGCCCCTGGAGCAGCCGTCACTGCAGCAGCCGCCCCTGGAGCCGCCACTGCAGCAGCAGCCCCTGGAGCAGCCGCCCCAGCAGCAGCCGCCCCTGGAGCAGCCGCCGCTGCAGCAGCCGCCCCTGGAGCCGCCGCCCCTGGAGCAGCCGTCACTGCAGCAGCCGCCCCTGGAGCCGCCACTGCAGCAGCAGCCCCAGCAGCAGCCGCCCCTGGAGCAGCCGCCGCTGCAGCAGCCGCCCCTGGAGCAGCCGTCACTGCAGCAGCCGCCCCTGGAGCCGCCACTGCAGCAGCAGCCCCTGGAGCAGCCGCCCCAGCAGCAGCCGCCCCTGGAGCAGCCGCCGCTGCAGCAGCCGCCCCTGGAGCCGCCGCCCCTGGAGCAGCCGCCACTGCAGCAGCCGCCCCAGCAGCCGCTACCCCTGCAGCAGCCGCCCCTGAAGCGGCCGCCCCTGCAGCAGCCGCCCCTGGAGCAGCCCGCAACTGCAGCAGCCGCCCCTGGAGCAGCCCGCACCTGCAGCAGCCTCCCCTGGAGCAGCCCTCACCTGCAGCAGCCGCCCCTGGAGCAGCCTGCACCTGCAGCAGCCGCCCCTGGAGCAGCCCGCACCTGCAGCGGCCGCCCCTGGAGCAGCCCGCACCTGCAGCCCGTCCCGTTCCCCCCCCCGTGCATTCCGTGGTGCTGGGGGTGTGGGGTGCCGAGCATGGGGGTGGCGGGTGTGGGGGTGGCGGTTATGTGTTCCTCCCCTTGCTCCTCCTCCTCCCTCGTCTCCCACTGCTGCAGCTGTCGCTGAGGGGGGTGGGTGTGTGGGAGCCTAGGGTTTAGGGTTTAAGGAGGGTGCTGTGGGAGTGGAGCTAGGGTTTGAACAGGGAGTGTGTGAGAGGGGAGTGGGGCAGCTGGGGGAGGTTGTGTGAAGGTAGCTGTCGTGTCGCCTGCAGCGCCTGTAGTCCGTCGCCCTTGCTTCGGTAGCCAGTGAGCCTGTTGCACCAGTCGCCAGTGGGTCCGTTGCTCCTGCCGCTCGTCTATAGCCGCGGAGCCAGTCACTCCAGTAGTCCGTCGCCCTTGCTTCGGTAGCCACTGAGTCAGCCGCTCCTGTGCCCGTGCCTCTGCAGCTTCAGTCGTTGCCTCGCATCTTCTCTTCCTCCACAGTCTCTCCTCCTCATTTGCCCTCTCTGTCTGCTGCGCTCTGCTTGGTGTACCCCTTCCGGGGGTGTTTCTGCACATGGTTCTTCACTGCAGGCAGTTAGGGGGTGTGTCAGAATATTATTGTATACATCACTTTATAACTGCCTGCAATGTAGACTTAGTGCAGTTATCTTGCTTGTTAGGTGGTGCACCTTGCTTCTCTTCTTTCATATTTGTACCCTTGAACCTATAGTGAAACCCTCATTTTCTCCTTTACAATTTTCTCGACACTCTCCTCACCCTCGAACTTAACTACCAAGGCTCCTAAGCTATGGCTCCCAAGCCCACCTAACTCTACCTACTACTTTCACACTTTGATTATTTCGACGCAATTTCACCTGGACTTCTACTTTCGACGCTCTTCTTCGTGGGACTTAACACCCGGTTTTGTTGGTTTTCATCTCGGCGCAGCTGCGGGAAATTTTCTGGATTGTTTTTTTGGAGGGGGGGAGAAAGTGCGCTGCACTGTTCTTTCCTTGGCGTTTTTCTTGGTCCTTACGGACTTTGTCAAGTTGCGTCAGCACGACGGACGATCGCGATCACACCGACACGATCTACGGTCCCTGCTCAATCACGTTTGAATTCGCGTCAGCAGGTTCCCTCTCTTTTCGCGTCAGCTTCGACCGTCAGATTTACATCTGCTCGATCGACGGCCCACATTCCAACCTTCTCTTCATTTTGGGCCAGATCATCGTCGACCGTCAGATCAAAATCGGACTTCATCGACGGCCTACATTTCATTTTTTTCAAAAATATTGTCAAAGGCATTTCAGCCGTCGGATTCAGCTGAAGGGAGATCTACGGCATCCTCGCTAGTGTAGGGTCTGTTCTTAGTACAGGGCTGCCTTGTTTAGAAGGTGGGAGAGTGTAAGGATTTACAAATCCTTACTGAGGCACTCGTTAGCGAGGCCATCCCGAGGGTCACGCGACGAACCTGTTCGGCCTATTTCGTCGGCCGAACCACTCCCGTGTCGGCCTCCGCTCCAATCGCAACCATCACCAAGCCATCCTTTCCCGACCTCCCTGCCTAGCTAGGTTTTCCCCTATTTAGGCCTCGCTACTTCATTGTTTCTTCATTCTGTAATTCTCATTCTCGTTATTCGATATTCTTTTTTTTTGCTTATATGAATTATACACCATAACAGAAGTGTACAATGCATAAACAGTCGTAAATGTGCATGAGAGACGAGAAGTCCCGCCTCAGAGAATTAGATCCTCAGACATGGATCCGGGGCCTGCGTGGTTTGCCCAAACTGCCGCGAAACTGTTAGACCACTTCCAGCTTTTGCCATCCACCACTCTGATACGGCTCAGCTTTTGCTATTCGATATTCTGCGCACTCTGCAAGTTCATTCATAACACAATCGACCTCCATGAGTGTTACCGCTAAGATAAATGCCCTTTTTTTTTTGCCAAGAAAAAATCTGCGCATCGAGTCCGCGTCGCTACAGAAAGCGTTTTCTTTCAATGTAAGCACACCCTCCTCACGACAATTGCACGACAATTGCATGTAAACCCTGCAGCACATACACATTCACTGCTTGCTTGCGCTGCTCCCATCCCACGTACCCGAATGCTCCAAGCAAGCTACCATCCACACTGCGTCTTTCGCTGCACACGCACATCCGCCTTTCGCTGCACACGCACATCCTTGCACATGGTCCCTGCTCCTAACGCCGACCAAAGATATCTCACACCAGGCTTACTTATCACCGACCAGTCGCTTACCTATACCTACTTTATCACCGACCATCCGTTAGACCTTCCTTATCACGATGTACGCTCGTGCAACTCAGAGGCTGCGATGGTCGTATAAAAGCCAGGACCTGAATGTTAGTCGGTACCAGTTCCCGTCTACCCCAAACAGAAGGTTTGAAGCTCTACCCAGGCTACTCTCAGAGGCGATACGCAGTTCTCTCACTCACCCTCTCTTCCTGTCCGAGGCACCACCACCCTTGTAAATTCTCTTAGTCGGCGACAGCCACTCCAACCGCCCTTGTGAATCCAGCAATCGGCGCGGTTGAAATTTCACCGGCGCAGGGACCATGACACGCTCCAAGCTTTTCTTCGCGCTGCTCGGCCTCTCCCTGGTTGTGTCGCTCGCTCTGGCGCCGACGTGCCGCGCGAATGAGATCTTTACGATCGAACCAGAAGACGCCGACGAAGACGACGCTCCGGACGCCGCCATTTCCGCCGACGGGTCGCTTCCGGGTGCGTTTGGTTATACTGTGTCGCGCTCAGTAACGACATGCGCCCCCGCTCTGTATTGCGCTGCGCTAACCCGATTGAATATATCCGTTGCTTGCCTCCGCGTTACCAGCTCTCGTGAGATTGCTTTTCGCTACAAACAGGAATTTCATGCTATCCCCTCATACGCATAGCGTTATTTTGTTAATTTTGTTTCCATTTCTTCCTGCTTCCAGGTCTCATGGGCAAGCTGTTGGGCGGCGTGAGCAGGCGGTTCCTGTGGTCGCCTGAGACGCGCCGCGAGCTGTCGTGCAAGTCGGACTGCGAGGCGAAGAACAAGGAGTGCAACGAGGAGTACAGCGAGTGCAAGCGCGAGAACAAGGACGACGAGCACAAGCACCACAAGTGCACGCACACGTACAAAAAGTGCAAGAGAAAAGCCAAGAAGTGCCGCTCCAAGTGCGATTAGAGAAAGACCAGCAGTGCAGAGTACCGTATAGCTAGAATGAAAGTTCTGCGCTCGAGTGGGCTACTAGTAGTGCGCATCATTGTGGACATGAGAAAAACTCCACTTACTTACAGATAGTATTCAGATACAACTAAGCACATTTAGTAGTACCGTATTTAGGTATTCTATTTTTGCCTGAATGTAATATCCTGAATGTAAATCCATCTAGAGAATTTCGTCCATGAAGAGAGTGTTGCTGAACTCAAGGATAGGAGAAATATCATCCACGCAAAACCCGAGGATGATTGTTGCAGGTGGGGCAAGCAGCAGGCTACAAAACAATAGAAACATCATGCATGATGTACAGGAGTTACATGATTGCAGCCCTTCAATTGGGCTGCAGCAAGGTCAAGTTTTTACACCCAACCACGCACAAATACATTTTCATTCCTACTTAGGTATTTAATGTGTATAAGCACCAGCAAAACACCAGGCCGATGACTGAAGGCCTGTCATGCCTGTTGCAGGGCTTGAGAGCAGCATCCTACCATGCACAGCTCTCCTAAAAAGTATCTGCCCAACCCAAACCTGAGACTAGGGCACTCTCTCAACCAAACCCTGCAATAGTTTTATATAATGTGTAGCCTCTCCACACAGTATGCCTGCCCGCTTTTCACTTCACACGTCACTCCTGACTGCTGCAGTATCTCTGTTGTGCCTCACCACGCCTGCATCGTCATTGCTTCCCGGTACCTGTTGCCCAGTGCCCACTCTTTTGTGCTCCCTTCACTTCCAAACAAAATTGTGTCAGTCGCCCAGACTTGGCTTCACCTGCCCATATATTTGGTGCCTGAAAACCAGTCTGCTGCTTCTCTGTGCCTGCAGTCCATGCTCTGCTGCACCCCTCACTTCCACTCAAGGTCGTGCCAGTCGCCCACACTCGGCTTCGTCTGCCCGTTTCTTTAGGCGCCTTAAAAACAGCCTGCTGCCCCCCTCTGCCCACTGCCCATACTCTGCTGCACCCCTCACTTCCACTTGAGGTCGTGCCAGTCGCCCACACTCGGCTTGGTCTGCCTCGCCTCCCCCTGCCCGCACTCCACCTTGATCTGAAACCCCAGCTGCCCCAATACCACATCCAACACCGTATCCCCATGCACATGCACATGCGCATGTGTGTGCCCGTGCCCGTGCCCATGCCCATGCCCATGCGCCTGTCCATGCGCATGTGCATGGACATGCCCGTGTGCATGCCCATGCACATGCCCTGGCCCTGCTGCTGCTGCTGCTGCTGCCAGTGCTGCTCCTGCTGCTGCTGCTGCTGCCAGTGCTGCTCCTGCTGCTGTGCCTGCACCTGCTATTGCTGCCGCTGTTGCTGCAGCCGCAGTAGCAACAGCAGCGGCAGGACCATCACCAGCGCCACCAGCAGCACCACCAGCAGCAGCACCACCAGCAGCACCAGCAGCACCAGCAGCACCAGCAGCACCAGCAGCACCAGCAGCACCACCAGCATCAGCAACACCACCAGCAGCTGCTCCTGCTCCTGCCACTACACCGCCCCCCCCTGCCTGGAACACATTCATCTGCCCTACACCGCCCCCCCCTTCCCGGAACCCATTAATCTGCCCATCCCTTATCCCTGCAACACCAATTGCCTGCCTCTGCCACTGCCACTGCTCCACCACACCCCCTCCTGCGGCTCCTTCTGGAGCCACAGCACCAGCACCACCACCAGCAGCAGCGGCAGTGCCAGCAGCAGTGCCAGCAGCACCAGCAATGGCGGCACCCGCAAAATCAGGCCCGGCACGCAGCTCACCCGCACCTGGCGCAGCGGCTTGGCCGGGGGTCACGGCTCGGTACGCCAGAACCATGCGCCTCGTCTCCTCCACCACCTCTGCATGGCCTTGTGGGCCCCATTGCTCCTGCGTGGGACCCACAGGGAGGAATCTTCCTGCTGCAGCATCCGCAGCAGCAGCAGCAATACCAGCAGCAGCCGCAGGACCCGCAGCACCGTAAGCACCTGGAGCACCGTTAGCACCCGGAGCACCGTAAGCACCCGGAGCACCGTAAGCACCCGCAGCAGCGGCAGCATCGGCAGCACCTGTACCAGCAGCATTAGGTACAGCTGGTTGGGTTTGTTCAAATCCGATTTCTCTCTCTACCACTCCCTGCCCCAGCTCCATAGGCCCAGCACCTACCTCCACAACCTCCCCTGCTGCTCCCACTGCCCCTGGCGCCTCTCCTGTCCCTGCTTCTTGTTGCAAGCCAGCATCTGCAGGCACTGCTGCTACTGCTGTGCCGTCTGCCACTGCTGCTGTTTCCACAGCCGCCTCGCCTACAGCTGGTGCCACTGCAGCACCTGCTTCTTGTGCTGCAACAGCTGTTCCCTGTGCTGCTGCTGCTGCTGCTGCTGCTTCTTCGGCCGTTGCTGCTAGCATAGCAGCTGCCAGTGCTGCTCTCTGCTCTCTCTGTGCAGCAACAGCAGCCGCAGCAAGACCCGCAGCAGCACCTGGTGGTGCCGGTGCCGCCGCCGCCGCCGCTGCTGCCGCCGCCGCTGCTGCTGCTGCTGCCCCTGCTGCTTCTCCTGCTGCTGCCCCTGCTCCAGCCCCTGCTGCTTCCCCTGCTGCCGCCCCTGCTGCTCCTGCCGCCCCTGCTTGGGTGGCGGCACCATTTGGATGGGCGGCGGCGCCATCCGGTTGGGCGGCGGGGTCGACGTAGCGAGCGCGGGAGGTGACGGTGACGATGCAGTCGACTGCCAAGTTGGTGTGCGTGAGGGTGCCTGGCAAGGCAAAGTGGCGTTGGAAAGTAGCATATACCGTCCTGAGAGGGACATGACATGAGACATGGAGAGACAGAGTCAAAGGGAGATAGAGGGTCAGTGGGGCAGGGAGGTGACAGTGACGATGCAAATGACTGCAACGTTTGTGTGGGTGAGGGTGCCTGGAAGGGCGACGTGACCCTGAAAGGTGGCGTATACCGTGCTGCAAAGAGGGGGAGGGATGCGGGAGAGAATGGACAAGGGGATTAGCAAGGGAGTGTGGTTGGTTGGTGTGAGTGAGGGTGCCTGGCAGGGCGTAGTGGCGTTGAGACGTGGCATATGCCGTCCTGAGAGGGACAAGAGACATTCGAGAGAGATAGGAAATCAGTGGGGCAGGGAGGTGAGAGTGGCGATGCAGTCGACTGCCTCGTTGTGTGCGCGAGGGCTCCTGGCAGGGCGAAGCGAAGTGGCGCTGAAACGTGGCGAAAACCGTCCTGGTGAGAGGGAGCGGAACGGAGAGATTGGACAGGGAAATTAGGTGGGGAAAATTGGAGGAGTCATGAGAGGAAGACAGCGAGACAGTGAGGGCGAGAGGTGACGGTGACAAAACAGTCGACTGCCACATTGGTGTGCGCGAGTGAGGGCTCATGGCAGGACGTAGTGACGCTGGAAGGTGGCGTACACAGTGCTGCAGAGAGAAGGATGGGAAGGGGAATTTGGATTGGAAAAGATAAGCGGGAGGGATGGTTGGTGTGCACGAGGGCGCCTGGCAGGGCGAAGTGGCGCTGGAATGGAAGGTGGTGTACACAGTGCTGCAGAGGAAGACATGGGAGAGGGGGATGCGACGGGGGGATAGGTGGGGGGTATTAGGAAGGGGAGAACTGGAAGGTGCTGGAAACGAGAGAGGGGGCTTGAGCTTACGGAAGGGGGAGGGTGTGGCATTGGAAGGGGGAAATGGAGGGGGGGATGAGAGGGGGAAAAGAGAAGGGGAGAAGAGTAGTTGGAGATGAGAAGAGATGAGAAGCAGAGATGACGAACAGAAAACAACAAGTGGCTGGGCGACCCGCTTCACTTCCACAAGCTTAGCATTCCTGTCGCCCCTGACGCTGATCCGCTCTTCGAAGCAATCCCGGCGGTGATCTGGCTTCCGGATGTCCAGGGGCCTCTGCTGATCAACATCTCCACCCAATCGTGCGCCGACTGTCCCAATAGCCACTGCACCCGTATTCACGGCTGCTTCACAGCTGTCAGGAAGAACAATCTCGCCAATCCTTTCACTATCACGGTCGGACAACTCCAGCACGTCAACGGTCCCTTTTTCCATGGTTTCCCGCGCCCTTGTTGAATCCGGAGTCACTTCATTTGCTAAGATCTGCTGCTTTTACCTATCCGTGGTTGCTGCTGGCCCACTACTTTGTTCTCAGCTATAACCTTCAAGCAGCTAGCTTCGTGTTCTCAGGTCCTAAGTATTCCTTGTGAGCCCCTTTTCATTTTCTGAGCAGCTCTGATCACGGGTGCGGTGGTTACTGAGACAGATGGCGCACGAATGGGTGGAGATGTTGATCAACAGAGGCTCATGGACATCCGGAAGCCAGATCACCGCCGGGATTAAATCGAAGAGCGGTTCGCGTCAGGGACGATAGGAACGTCAAGCATCTGCGGCAAAAGCGATTCCTCATACGAGTCGTACAACTTGTGGAAGTGAAGCAGGTCGCCCAGCCACTTATCACCTCGCTCAGTGCGGCAGTTACGAGAATCAGTAAAGCAGTGAAGCAGGATGCCCCCCCCAAGCAGTACTCGGTGTGGTAGGAATCATCAAACGGGCGTTCAAGGCTATCCCAAAGGAGTGGTGGGCCCCCCTCGACTCATTCTCATCCAGAGACGACTACCCCGCGGTGAACGACTGGGCGCTGAAATCTGCTGGGATCCCACGGAAGATTCTCCGAGTCACCCTTCTTCGTCCTGATCGGCGTGCGCTTCGCCATTTTTAGGATAGAGCAGAGTAGGAAGGTGTTACCACCTGCGCGCGGAAGCTGTATTGAGGGCAAACACGGAAATCCTCCCGGTTCACGTGGATGGAGTCAGGATCGCCGGTTCATTCTCCGCAGGCCCAACTCTGGCTTCTTCGACTGCGGACATGCCCCTCCTGTGGTGACCGCCCTTCAAAATGTCGCCTCCCGGCATTTCCACACTCAAGTCGAATCCGCCGCACCCGTGATCACTTCAATCAGAGCAAGGGAGGGGCGGAAGCAAGCAGTACTCTACCCGCCAATGGTGCTGTGCTGTGCGGTGGTCGCATTCAGCAGCATAGCAAAGCGATTTTTGCAAGCTGAGAGGTGGCATGCATGCCCGAGAAACGGTGATAAGCAAGAGTGGGGAAGCAAGCACCCTACCCGCCAATGGTGCTGTGCTGTGCTGTGCAGTGCCAGCGCTGAGCAGCACAGCAAAGCACAGAAAAGCTGTCGTTGCGACCCTGAAGCGCCAAACACGACATCTGCAGCTTCTTATTGAGTAAATTGAAGGCACCCGAAGGGGAACGAGGCAGCACCCTACCCGCCAATGATGCTGCTCTGTGCGGTGGCAGCGTTGGGCAATGGGCAGCACAGAAAAGCTGTCGTTGCGACCCTGAAGCGCCACACACGACACCTGCAGCTCCCTGGCTGCCCGAACTCAAAAGTCACTTGGAGGGGAAGGAGGCAGTACCCTACCCGCCAATGATGCTGCTCTGTGCGGTGGCAGCGTGGAGCAGCACAGCAAAGCACAGCAAGGCAGAGTAAAGGCACGACTCAAAACAAGAGCGGGGCAGGAGGAAGAAAGCAAGTACCCTACCCGCCAATGATGCTGTTCTGTGAGGTGGCAGCGCTGAGCAGCACAGCAAAGCGGTCACCACCCGCCAATGGACCCTTCAGCACCACACACAACACCTGCATCTGACTTTTGAGTCACTCAACTCAAAAGTCACTTGGAGGGGAGGGAAGCATGAACCCTACCCGCCAATGATGCTGTTCTGTGAGGTGGCAGCGTTGAGCAGCACAGCAAAGCAGTCGTCGCGCCCCCTGAGCGCCAGACACGACACCTGCAGCTCCCTCGCTGCGCGCTCCAACGCCCGCCTGCTCAGCCCAGGCTTGCCGTCCACCAGCACTGCGCCCACCTGTGAATCAAAAGTCGTTTGGATTGGATGTGGGGAAAAGAGAATAGGAAAGGGCCCCTTAAGACCACTCACGAGTCTGCTCGGCCCTGGCTTGCCGTCCACCAGCACTGCGCCCACCTGCATGGTGTGTTTGGAAGGGGGGAAGAGAGCAGGCCTGGCATGGCAGCTCAGCCAACTCACATCACATCCACGCCTGGCAGCCTGAATACGAATGCCTCGGGCTGCTGCAGGTGCTCCGGGTCACTGGCCCGCTCATGGGATGGGACCCAAGGGCTGGAGTCTAAACTAAATCAGGCCTACTCACATCGCATCCACGTCTGGCAGCCTGAAGACGCACGACTCTGACTGCTGCAGTGCAGAGCACATGCTCCAGGTCGGCCGTTCGCACGGTTGATGCGAGAAAAGGAAATCAATCAACCCAATTCGCTCAACTCAACTGCTCCGTATCCCCAAAACCAGCTGTGCTATTTCACCCACATCCACGTTTGGCAGCCTGAAGGCGAATGATTCCGGCTGCTGCAGGTGCTTCAGGTAGTTGGGTTGCGCACACTGATGTACCCCACCCAAGGGAAGATCGATCACATGGCTCAACTCAACTGCTCCATAGCCCTGACAACCTGCTCTGAAGTTCCACTCCCATCCATGTCTGGCAGCCGGACCACGAACGATTCCGGCTGCTGCAGATGCTCCAGGTCGCTCGGCACACTGATGCGACGCGAGAAGAACAAATGCGAGTCCCAACCAAAAGCAGACTTGCATTCCAACTGAGTCAGCCCATGCTACTCACATTGATGTCTGGCAGCCTGAAGGCGAACGAGTCGGGCTGCTGCAGGTGCTCCAGGTCGCTCGCCCCGCTGATGCGACGCGCGAAGATGGGCGAACCACGGTACGACACGTCAACAAGGAAGATGACGTCAGACACGAACTCGTCCACGTGGCCTGCTGGAATGGTGGACTGGACCTCCCCACAGGGCGTGTGGAGCAAACGGCAGAACCTGGGAGGTTTGGTGGGTTGGAGAGGTTTGGTGGGGTGGAGAGGAGTGCATGCGGATGCGGTGCAGGAGGAGAAAATGCGAAGGTATTATGACAGGTGTAATGAAAGAGAGGTTTGCTCTATCTATACACATGAATTCGGCATTTAAAGAGAGGTGGGTGGGGTACGGTGGGGAATAAAACGTGAACGCCTTTTCAGCCCTTGTAATGTAACCAACCACCACTCCCTCCCACGTACTCTCACCTCTTGTAACCACAACTCCCTCATACTCTCACCTCTTGTAACCACCACTCCCTCATACTCTCACCTCTTGTAACCACCACTCCCTCATACTCTCACCTCTTGTAACCACCACTCCCTCCCACGTACTCTCACCTCTTGTAACCACAACTCCCTCATACTCTCACCTCTTGTAACCACCACTCCCTCATACTCTCACCTCTTGTAACCACCACTCCCTCATACTCTCACCTCTTGTAACCACCACTCCCTCATACTCTCACCTCTTGTAACCACCACTCCCTCCCACGTACTCTCACCTCTTGTAACCACAACTCCCTCATACTCTCACCTCTTGTAACCACCACTCCCTCATACTCTCACCTCTTGTAACCACCACTCCCTCATACTCTCACCTCTTGTAACCACCACTCCCTCATACTCTCACCTCTTGTAATCACCACTCCCTCATACTCTCACCTCTTGTAACCACCACTCCCTCATACTCTCACCTCTTGTAACCACCACTCGCTCGTATTCTGGCTTCAAGGTCTGGAGCGTTAAGGCTGGGCCAGTGCACGATGCACACCAGATGCCACAGCATCTCGTCCTCACACGCCTGGCAGGGGGAGAGAGAGAGAGAGAGCACACAATGTGGCACAACACACGCACACACACAGCAAAGAACACACAGAACAGACACGCGACACATTTTTGAAAAGTAGAAAAAGTGACGCACAGCACAGCACATCAATACGCATGTTACAGAAAGGGGGAAAAAAAAAAGGAGCGAAAAGCGGACGCTCAGGGCATGAAGTCACCAATAAAGCAGTCCTATAGCGTTAACAAGACATGAGCGTTCAGGCCATAGCACAAGGCACGAGCATGACCGTGTGCATGCACGCGCGCACGCATGTTTGTGTGTGAGAAGGAAAAAGGAATGTGGCAATGCGTGCATGAAACCGAGTGTGCGTGCGTGCATGTGGGCATGCATGCATGCGTGCGTGCGTGCGTGCGTGCGTGTGTGCGTGCGTGCGTGTGTGTATGCTTGAGTGCGCAACTAGGAAAATCGGAAAAAAAAAAAGCGACTTGCAACGCCACGAAAGTGCCTCATAGGCAGATGGCAGATGGCATGGTAGAGACATGCCAGGCCAGGGTAACCTTAACCTTCTCCCTCCCCCACGTTCCCTTCCTCCTCCCTCTCCCCTCCCCCTCTCTCCCATCTCTTGCTATTCCCCCTTCCCCCCTTCTTCCCCCCACCCCCCCATCTCTTCTCCTCCTCCCCATCCTTCTCACTGAAGACAACCCTAAGAGGAGCGCCTTACATGGCGGAAGGAGCGGCAGAGGCATGCGCGCGTGGCGAGGCCGCGCGGGGAGAGGCGGCCGCTCTGCAGGAGCAGATACACCACCGTGTGGTCCGTGCCGCACGCCACCTCCTCCTCCTCCCACCGCACCCGCTTCACCTCAAACCCCCCACCCGTTCCCCCCACCCTTTTCCTCACCTCCCTTTTCCCTCCCTCCCATTTCCCCTTTCCCCGTTCCATCCCTCCCCTTTTCCCCCTTCCCTCCTCGCCTTCCTTACCTCACATCCCCCCAACTCCCATCACTCCCAGCTCCCAAAACAGAGGAAAAAGGGACCACAAACCCTGGAGAGCGTCTTACATGGCTGAAGGAGCGGCAGAGGCAGGCGAGCGTGGCAAGCCCGCGGGGGGAGAGGCGGCCGCTCTGCAGCAGCAGATACACCACCGTGTGCTCCGTGCCGCACGCCACCTCCTCCTCCTCCCACCGCACCCGCTTCGCCGCGCCGCCGCTCCCCTGCGCCTCCCCTCTCGCCGCCGCTGCTGACGCCGTCCAGAGGCCCGGGCGACCTGAGAACACCGAGGGGCAGGCAACGTGGAAGGCCTTTGAGACGACTCACAAGCCTGGACGGACGGCACCGTTCCTCCTGGGAACGCCCCTCTTGCCGCCGCTCTTGACGCCGTCCAGAGGCCCCGACGACCTGACGGAACCGAGGGGAGGCTAAGGGAAGCTTTAAGAAAATGGAAGCGAGAGCGGGATGAATGAGGTAACCCAACCTACGCGTACAATATTTGGGGAAAATGGCCGATACTTCATTTTCGTTCCACCTACGTACGTACGCGTTCCCTTCTCGTCGTCGCTACCGACGCTGCCCAGAGGCCCGGGCCACCTGACGGCGTCGTGCAGGAGTCGTGGGAAACACGTGAAAACAACTGGAAACGCGTAACGAAAACGCGGAACGAAGCCGAAACGACGTCGGCGGCAAGTATTTCTCCTTCGCAACGCTAATCTCTGGACAATATTGACGAACGACGATACCCCAGTGACTTTTGAGCTGACTCAAGGGTCATCACCTGGTACGTCTCATTCGCAACGCTACTCTCTGGACAATAGTGACGACCGAAGAATGCTATCGCGAAGCCTTAGAGTTCCTTCTGCCCGCGGAGTTACTCCTTCGAACGAATCCCGCATTTCGCTATTTTCCGGCGAGAAGTAGTGACGCACCATTGCGACCAGAAGAAACGGCCACGGATCTGACGAAGACACGTCAGCTAGCTATCCGTTGGGAACGCGAACAGCTCGAACGATAACTCGACGTAGGGTGACTGCAGTATCCGAAGTCCGAACTTGGAAACGACCATAACCGCCAGTATCATCGTAGGTCAAAGCCGGAACTACCTGCAGAAGCTGGCACAAGCACGATGTTACCCTAGTAATCAAGCACTAACCTGCACTAGCAGTCACATCACCCGACCTTCCAGTCACCGTCGAAATACCTGATCTGCGGGAACAGTCGTAACCCTAACCTGCAGTAGCGCTGGTGACGTGGCCGATTAGTCGCCGCACCAGCTGCCACATGGCGGCTGCGCAGAGGAGGACGGGGTGAAAGAGCGACAGAAGAATGGTGATCGGGGTCGCCAGCCAGATCCAACGGCTAGGAGCGAACGGAGCGGGAGGAGCGGGGTTCGGAAACGGAACGGCTGCGAGAGTCGCCGGCACAGCTGCGGGAGCAGGCGGATTCGTGCGACGCGTGATGCTCGCTTCTACGGTCGCGGCGCGAGGAACCGTGTCAGAAACCGGTTCAGGCGCTTCGGCTGCCGGCCCGAGAGACGAAGGCGCTGCGAGATGGCCGATGGCACCGTCAACGGCTGAGATGCGAGGGATTATCTGCGACGCAGTCGCTGGCTCTTCGGCGACGGCTCCGGGCGACGACGGAGCTGCGAGTTGCGTTCCGTCACCGTCAGCCGACGCGGTTCGCGGAAATATCTCGGGTACAGGCGACGCGGTGCGAGGAGGGATATCGGAAAGTGGCCCTGGCTCTTCGCCGCACGATACGACTGGAGCTGACGTGGAAGCGGACGGCGCCGTGGGATAAGTATCGATGGTACTAGAGGCGACAGCAGAGGTCACGTCAGTGATAGTGGTCTCATCAGCAAAAGGGGTTGTGACAGCAAGAGCAACAGCAGCAGAAGCAGCAAGAGAAGCAGCAGCGGCAGCAGTGGCAGCAGCAGACGAGGACGCAGTAGCAGGAGGGGGAGCGGGAGCGAGACTGCAGGAGGCTGCGTGGAGAGGCGTTACGTCGGTTAGATGCATCCGAGCATGGAGAGACAGCGCGATCCACGGACCGCACCTACGGAGTTAACCTAAAAGTTTTCTCAAGCTCTATTCACAGAGCAAGACTTGATACGAGGGAAATTCGCAGCTTGCGTCTCGTCATAGTATGCTGAGAAAAAGGATCATCAACTCGTAGCGGCACATAAGCCAGCCTATATTATCCTACTCGGGTAGCCATGAACTGAACCGACGCGGAGCAAACCCGAGACTAGTGAGCCAACGGCATGATGTGATGGGAGCGCCTCCAGTCCAGGTCGTGCAGCGAACAGCAGAGACACAGAAGTTACCGAACAGGCGTGAATAGAACACCATACCATACCATGAACGTAGCTCTACTTGTGGCAGAGACACCTGCACCGAGGCCGATGGGAACTGGCAGATTCTAGAAAAGGATGGGGTGGAAAGGGTAGAAAGCAAGCTTGAGGGCGTACACTTCTGAATGAATCTACAAGCGATTCAGCGAACTTTGTACCCCTTTCTTGATTTGAAACGAGAGAATCGCGCCCTACGTTACAGACGAGAAGGCGATGTCGCAGCACTCGGATGGTTGGTCGTAAACATGGTTGGTGGTCGTCACTTTCTCAACGGGTTACCAGAAAAACTCGGACTATGCAACGTTGCTTGCGGTGCGCGGGGCACTGTATATGCTACGGGCTAGCCCGGCACAGACGGAAGGTGATGGGGTGAGCTGTGAACGAGCTGTGAGTTAGCCGTTAGCCGTGGAATGACAGATGACGGAGTTTGACGGATTTCATCCGAGAAAGGAGATGTGTCTGGCAACTAGGTTTGGTTTGTGAAGTTTGTTGGGTGGCTTGGTCCAGTCGAACCAGTTGGTTCTGACCATGTCAACGCCATGGCCCGGAAGTTCGGCTGGTTAGGGACGCACCACGAAGCCCCAAGGCAAGGGTTACGGCGCCTCGGCAGTTGGCTGGAAGACGGGCCTTGATCTGACAACGAATTCCAAAACCTGGTTCGGTTTGCCGCATAGAAGCCTCGGTGAGCCCAACACTGTACAGATTTCAAACTACTACACTCAGCCCTTTGATATCTTTCGCATAGGGAACATATGATTGGGCTAAATGAACATGGAAATACGGTAATAACGATCTTCCATGATCCACAAAATTACGACAAAAAATCTGTTATGGGTTTGATAGTGCACATGGACTTATTTCTATGGGCAGGATTTGGAACGGCGCTAGACACATCAACTCGGAGACTATTGCTGCATGGCAGCAACTTCGTTTTTAAGCGTCTCTAGTTCCAAGACAAGCTTCATCATGGAGGGACGAGAGGCGAGTGAATCAGCGGTGCTGGAGAGGGCGAGGTGGAGCAGGCGCAGTGCTGCGCGTTGAGGCATGGCCAGGCGCGTATCAACCACTCCCAAGAGGTCTGTGCTTGCTCGTAGCTGTGGTGGTGGCTGCAGGTGCAAGGGGGGAAGGATGGGAGGCAGGGAGGGAGGGATGGGCGGCAGGGAGGGAGGGATGGGCGGCAGGGAGGGAGGGAGGAGTGGGAAGCAGGGAGGGAAAGAGGAGTGGAAAGCAAGGAGCGAGAGTGGATGATCATGTTTCACAGGCCTACACTTGAGAGCAATTGGAAGACTTGTGGGTTCTGGTGTGTGGTGGAGGTGGGAGTGACAAGGAAGGAATGTGGTATGCTTGTGAACGTGCATGTCGGTGTGAGTGCACAATTTCAGGAGTAAGAGGGGGGTGGGGATGAGGGGGAAGAGTGAAGGAGGAGGAGGAGCAGCAGGAAATTCAATGGCCTGGCATCTGAAAATCGACAAAATGAGCGGCCACCTTTCAAAAGGCATAGCTCTGGAAGTATAGAGAAATTTCTGAGGACTGTTGAGGCGCCTCGAAATGAGCGGCTATTTTTTGAAATCATTTTTTGAAACAAGAGGGCAAGAGGGAGTGGGGGCAAAGGAAGTGCAGGCAGAGGCATAGGCAGAGGCAGAGGCAGAAGCAGGAGAGGTAGAGGGAGAGGCAGAGGGAGGAGAGGCAATAGAGGCAGAGGAGTGGAGCGTACATTGATGGGAATATTGGTGGAGGGGTCGTTCTGATTCGCACCGTGCGCATTGGGGTGCAACTGCTGGGAGACCTGCGCGGATGGATGGATGGATGCATGGATGGATGCATGGATGTACGGATGGATGGATGCATGGATGGATGCATTGATGGATGGATGGATGGATGGGTGGATGGGTGGGTGGGTGCATGGATGGATGGATGGATGGATGGTTGGATGGATGGATGGATGGATGGATGGATGGATGGATGGATGGATGGATGGATGGATGGATGGATGGATGGATGGATGGATGGATGGATGGATGGATGGATGGATGGACGGACGGACGGACGGTCGGACGGACGGACGGACGGACGGACGGACGGATGGTTGGATGAATGGATGCATGGATGGATGCAGAGCGGTTGTGCATGGTCCAGAGGGATGGAGAAGGTTGAGTCCCAGTGGAACAGTGCATAAGACGAGGGAGATTCCTTGGGGAAGAGGAAGCTGAGTGTGAAAGAGCGCACTGGTGTAAAAGCGCGTGAAGAAAGGTGGTGGCGAAGGTTGAGAAGGTTAAGAAGATGAAGTCTCCAGGGAACAGCGCATGGAGAGTGCCCGGTGAGGAAAGAAGGCAAGCAGCTGAGAATGAGGGAGCTGAGCGTGCAAGTGTGCACTGGAATGAAAGCAGTGAAAGAGTTGCAAGTGTGACCTGGGATAAAGTAGTAAATGAGGGAGAAAGGCAAGTAGTACGAGCGGAGGCAAGGCCACCCACCCAGTCGCGGAGGTGAACGGGGCGGTTGTTGACCGGAAAGACGGCCCTCTTGCTCGTGAGGAGCTCGAGAATCAGAACGCCAAAGCTGCGTGCATGCCATGTAAGCAAGGGTGTGGGAGGAGGCAGGGGCATGGGAGGAGGCAGGGGCATGGGAGGAGGCAGGGTCGTGGGTGGAGGCAAATTTCGAGGCATCTTAAAAGTCGAATCAGAATGGCAAAGCTGCATGCCGGGAAGAAGCAAGGGCATGGAAGCAAGGCCATGGAAGCAAGGGCATGGAAGCAAGGCCATGGAAGCAAGGGCATGGAAGCAAGGCCATGGAAGCAAGGCCATGGAAGCAAGGGCATGGAAGCAAGGGTTTGGCAGGGAGTCATGCACACATTGTCTGCTCTGCTCTGCAGAGGTGGCTTGCGAGTCTGAACTTGGATGATTTCAACCAAGCCCGGAGTGCCCATGCACACACATACAGGACAATCCCCTGCGTGCACCACCCTGCACCGCAACGGATTGCCCTGAGCCACACTAAACCGCTCTGAACCGCCCAGTACCTGTACACATCAGATGCGGTTGTGGCCTTGTGGGTCTGCGCGTAGATGGGATCCACATAGCCCGGTGTGCCCATCACTCTCACAGGACAATACCCGGCTTGCACCGCACTGCACCACACTGCATACCCTGCACTGCACCTGCACTGCACTGCACCGCTCTGTACCTGTACACATCAGCTGCAGTGGTGGCCTTGCGAGTCTGAGCGTAGATGGGATCCACATAGCCTGGTGTGCCCATCACTCGCGTTGACTTGACCGTGCTGCTCTCACTCATCCGCAGCAGCCCAAAGTCTGACAGCTTCGCCTGCCATGACGAGGAGGGTGGTGGGGAGGACATGTGAGAGGCGTTGACTTTTGTGGCCTCCTGTTGACTTGTGTTGACTTCATTTTGCTGCCTTCACTCATCCTCAGAAACAGCCCAAAGTCTGACAGATTCGCCTGCCATGACGAGGAAGGGTATGACATGGACATGTGGGAGGCGTTGACCTTTATGGCCTCCTGTTGACTTGCATTGACTTGACCGTGCTTCTCTCTCACTCATCCTTAGCAGCAGCAGTCCAAAGTCTGACAGCTTCGCCTGAAGAGTTTGGCAGATGCAAGGTGAATCAGACAACTGGGAGAAGTTATGATGACCTGATTTCGCTGCACGTACGGTTCTTCACCAGCAATATTGTATTCCGATTAGTTCTGAGACGTCTCAAACTCAGCTTTTATCACGTGGTTTTGAGACGTCTCAAAACTCGGCTCTTCACCAGCAATATCGTATTCCGATTAGGCAAGAGCACTACTTGAGACGTTCTGGAAACAAAGAACCCACGTGTATGCTGCCAGCACAGGACAGCTCCCACGTGCATGCTGCTGCCAGCACAGGACAGCTCCCACGTGCATGCTGCATTTAAGACGACTTTCGAGGCGCCCTCAGGGTCAGCACACCCCACCTCCCACCTGCATGCTCTTATCCAGCAGGATGTTCCCCGGCTTGATGTCTCGATGCACGATTTCAAACCCATGCAGGTACGCCAGCCCCTGTGCCACCGACAGCAGCGTATCCAGCAGCTGAAGCGCTGTCAGGTGCTTGCCGCCTAGTGGGTTTGGGGAGGGGGAAGGGGAACGAGCAGGGAGAAAGGAGGGTGAATTGAGCAGCTTTGAAGAGAGGTGCGAGAGACATGCAGGTACGCCAGCCCCTGTGGCACTGACAGCAGTGTGTCAAGGAGCTGGACTGCTGTCAAGTGCTTGCCGCCTGGTGGTGAGACGAGCATTCTTGAAGGCAGGGTAAAGCAGGGTGAGACGAGCATTCTTGAAGGCAGATGCCACAGCCTTGCAGGTACGCCAGCCCCTGTGGCACCAACAGCAGCGTGTCCAGCAGCTGAATGGTTGTCAGGTGCTTTCTTGGCCCTTGGTGATGTTGCAAGGACGGCGGGGTACAATGTTATATTCTTCACACATTCAAGCATGGTGAAAAGACAGTCACAGCCACCCTCTATCTATGATCTCATTCTTCACCTGCTTTGGTCCACTGAGACAGGTCACCATTATCCATGAACTCGTAGGTCACAACTTTCTCCACGCGCTGGGTGCGCGGGTTGTACTTACTCCCTCCCCTCCCCCCGTTCACTCATACCTGGTTTGGTCCACTGGGACAGGTCGCCATTATCCATGAACTCGTAGATCACGATCTGCTCCATGCGCTGGGTGCGCGGGTTGTAGTCGTGGCAGAACCCCAGCAGCCGCACCAGGCACGGATGGTTCTTGCTCGCCATGTGCTCGATCTGTGAAGAGGGGGAAGGGGGGGGGGGGGGGGGGAAGGCGGGACGGGGAGAGAGAGGGAGGGTGATTGGCAAGACCGGGACAGAGAAGAGAATGGGACGCACGGGTGGTTCTTGCTCGCCATGTGCTCGATCTGCCAAGGGGGGGAAAGGGAGAAGGGGCCACCCGAGTGTGGTCTCGGAAGAGGTTGGTGTGCAGCGCCCTCTCGGAAGAGGTTGGTGTGCAGCGCCCTCTCGGAAGAGGTTGGTGTGCAGCGCCCTCTCGGAAGAGGTTGGTGTGCAGCGCCCTCTCGGAAGAGGTTGGTGTGCAGCGCCCTCTCGGAAGAGGTTGGTGTGCAGCGCCCTCTCGGAAGAGGTTGGTGTGCAGCGCCCTCTCGGAAGAGGTTGGTGTGCAGCGCCCTCTCGGAAGAGGTTGGTGTGCAGCGCCCTCTCGGAAGAGGTTGGTGTGCAGCGCCCTCTTTGCTTCACTTCCGAGAACACACTTGGGTCGCCAACCTCTTTCAGGAACAAGTCGTTTGTCAGCACTCTCGCCCGCTTCACCGCCCAGAACACGGTTGGGTCGTACGGCGGCGCCCCTTTGAAAACATCCCCAAAGCCCCCCGTTTCCGAAGGCCCCCGTTTCCGAAGGCCCCCGTTTCCAAAGCCCCCGAACACGCTGGGGTTGGGATGGCAATGCCCCCACCCTTTTACCATACGCATGCACGCATATCAGATCTCACCTCTTTAAGGAAGTCGTTTGTAAGTACACGAGCTCGCTTCACCGCCCAGAAGACAGTCGGGTCGTACGGCGATGCCCCTCTGAACACGTCTCCAAAGCCCCCCGTGCCGATGCGGTTCCGCGAGGACCAGTCGGCTGTGGCCCGCCGCATGTCCTCTATCGAGTACTGCTGGCAGTCGATGGGCTCCTCTCCCTCCCCAACAGCGACCGTGAAGGGTGATGGGCCTGCAAGGGGTGGGGGCGGTTACAGGGGAGTGGAAAACAGGGATACCGGGAGGTGGGATGAGGTTCCGCGAGGGCCAGTCCGCGAATACTGCTGCAATCAATTGGCTCTTCGCCTTCCCCAACAGCAACCGTGAAGGGTGATGGCCTGCAAGGGGTGGGGGTGGGTACAGACGGGTGGAAACAGGGACATGGGAGGTGGGATGCGATTCCGCGCGATGACCAGTCCGCTGTGGCTCGGCGCATGTCCCCTGTGGAATACTGCTGGCAGTCAATGGGCTCCTCTCCCTCTCCAGCAGCCACTGTGAAGGGTGACGGGCCTGTGAGGGGCGGGTGGGTACATGGGATGGGAAATGGGGAGGTGAGACTCGAGGCTGGTAACTTTCTTACGGCCCTTACACACAACAGACATTTGAAAGGGAGGAGGAGCATTCATGTAGAGAGGAAAAATTTTGCTTGCTTACTCAGCATGTTGTTTTCACTCCGTCATGACGATCGCACACAGACGCATGCACGCACACACGCACGCACGCATGCACGCAACCACACATGCACGCATGCACGCACACACGCATGCACGCATGCATGCACGCAACCACACATGCACGCATGCACGCACACACGCACACACACATGCATTTCCCGCCTTTTCCACCTCCACAGCACCGCCCACAGTAGCAGCAGCAGCGACAGCAGCAGCAGCACGCGCACACATGCACGCACACACACACGCATGCACACGCACGCACGCATGCACACATGCGCATATGCACACACATAGTGCCTTCCCACACACACGCACCCACCTTGCTTCTCTACCTGATCCCGTCGTTTCCACCTCCACATCACAGCCCACACCAGCAGCGGCAGCGGCAGCGGCAGCAGCAGCGGCAGCGGCAGCGGCAGCAGCAGCAGCAGCAGCACACACATGCAAATGCGTGAAAATGCGAGCGTTGTGCTTACCTACCAGCACAAACACCCACCTTGCTTCTCCCCCTGCTCCCGTCTTCTCCACCACCACAGCACCGCCCACAGCAGCAGGAGCAGCAGCACGGCCACTGCCACCGCCACCCCAACTATGAGCCCGGTAGAAGAAGAGGAGGAGGAGCCTGAGGGTTGTGAGGGGTCGGTGGGCGGGGGAGCGGCTGCAGGGGGACGGTACAGAAGGAGATGAGATGGCAAAGGGGAGGAGAGAAGTGGAGTGAAGATGGGGAAAGAACCAGGGCAGCAAAAACAGCATCAACAGCAGCCCTCCCAGCAGCAGTAGCCTCTGCAGAAGCAGAGGCAGCACTGCCACAGCCACCCCAGTGATGAGATCCGTAGAGGGAGAGGGGGAGCTGGAATCCCCTGAGGGCTGTGACGGGCCAGAAGGGGCTGGAGGGGAGGACACATGAGGACGTGGGGAGGACAAGGGGACAAGGGGACAAGGACAAGGGGACAAAGGGAGGAGAGCTGTAGAGTGACGATGGGGAAAGAAGCACAGCAGGATCAGAAGCAGCAACTCTCGCCGCAGCAGCAGCAGCAGCAGCAGCAGCAGCAGATGCAGCACTGGCACTGCCACACCAATGATGAGACGCGTAGAGGGAGAGGAGGATCTGGAATCCCCTGAGGGCTGTGACGGGCCAGAAGGGGCTGGAGGGGCTGGAGGGGAGGATCTCGAATCGCCTGGGGGTTGTGAAAGTGAGCGGAGCAGCAGGAGGGGAGGGCGCCGGAGGACATGGGGGGACAAGGGGACGAGAGACAAGGAGAGGAGAGCAGTGGAGTGAAGATGGGGAAAGGTGAGGGAGAGGAGCAGGAGGGAGTAGAAGGGAAAAAGGGAGGCATGGTGGCGAGATTGCACGAATGCGGCACCTGGGAGGCAGGGTGGCGGATGGGAGGCAGGGTGGCGGATGGGAGGCAGGGTGGCGGATGGGAGGCAGGGTGGCGGATGGGAGGCAGGGTGGCGGATGGGAGTTGATGGAAGCCTCACCTGGGAGGCACGTGGAGCAGAGGTCGGGGCACTCCCGGCACAAGGCTGAGTTGCGGGAGACTGTTGAGGGGCTGACCAGCGCGCACACACTGCTGCTGCTGTCGGTGGTGCTGTTGCATGTCATGCTGCTGCTCTTCATGCTGCAAGAGAGACGATGGGCAGGTGGGACGAGCAAGAGGACACGGGAAATGAATAATGGGGGGAAATAGTATAGATGGAGAAGTGATGCAGCGAGTTTTGAGAGGTCTCAAAAATCGTGGAAATGAGTATGGAGGGGAATAGTATAGATGGAGAAATGATGCAGCGGCTGGCATGCGAGGAAGTGAGAAAGTGAGCCTTTAATAATGTGAGGAAGTAAGAAATGAAGCGACTGACAATGCGAGGAAGAGAGTAAGAAAGCAACTGACAACATGAGGAGGAAGAAAGAGACGTTTTGAGTCAGCGTGTGGAAATGGGAAGGTAAGCAACTGACAAGGTGAGGAAATCAGAGAGGTTTCCGAGAAAAGCAGGTACTGAGCCGCTGATTGCCGTGTTGCTGATGTCACTGGAATGGAGATTGGGAGGGAGGGAGGATGGTGGGTGGGAAAGAACAATTGCTGCTTGAAAAATGAAGAGCAACGAAGGAGGGGAGGGCGAGGAACGAAGTGATAAGCTGGAAGAGAGTGGAACGGGTCATTAGCTGATCATGGTACAGTCACAACACAGGATGGCCCGTTGTACACGTCACAACACAGGATGGTCCGTTCTACGCGTCACAACACAGGATGGTCCGTTCTACACGTCACAACACAGGATGACCCGTTGTACACGTCATAACACAGGATGGTCCGTTGTACACGTCACAACACAGGATGGTCCGTTCTACACGTCACAACACAGGATGGTCCGTTCTACCAGGCGAGATGGGATGCGTCTCACCATTGTTGATTGCATGACTCACACCACCCTGCATGCCTGCCCGCACCGCACAGCTTACAGCATGGTGAGTTGAGCAAGACGGCTCAAGCTGAGAGGCAGGGTGCCATTGAGCTGAGTTGACCCCAGCTTGCTGGTGGTGGCAGGGCGTGGAGGGTGAAAGGAAAATATGTATCCAAGGGAAAAGAGCAAGGTGGTTCCGAGCATCCTCAAAAAAACCCTCAGGGTGAGCGTTAGCGAGCCATTAGGCTGAATTTACCCCAGCTTTATGGTGACAGGGAGTGGAGAGCAAAACACTCTTGCTTTAACAAGTGGGTTGTGAGGCTAACATGATGCTGCAACCGATGCTGCTCTCTGTTGTGAGGCTAACATGATAACGAAAAAGGCGGAAAGCGGTGATAATGCAGAAACAAGAGAACTGGAAGGAGAATGGGAAGGGTTGAGAACCGATGTGTGTGAGACCCTTCCACCTACTCACAGAGACAGCTGGGCAGTATGGCTGCCCACTGCCTACTCACAGAGACAGCTGGGCAGTATGGCTGCCCACTGCCTACTCACAGAGACAGCTGGGCAGTATGGCTGCCCACTGCCTCCGAACTAACTCTTACGTCAACAAAAAAATCCAGCTGTGCGGAGAAAAGACTTGTTGCGTGGACTCAAATGAGCCACCTGGTCACTCACAGAGGCTCTAGGGACGTGAGGAGGAGGGGTTGCCTAGTGTGTAAACTCAGTAATTGACATTGTGTGTGGACTCAGAACAAGCCACCTGGTCACTCACAGAGACTCCAGAGACGTGAGGTTGCCTATTGCCTCTGGAATGCTGCCAACCAATCCCTCGTTGCCACCCAAGCTTCTGCGCACGGCTCGTAGAGGAAGGAAGGACAACGGGGGCGGGGGAAGAATATAAAGAGGGAAGACGGAGAGATTATAAATGAAGGGAACGAGTTGAGGAAAGTAAAAGAAAAAACACTAGAGGCACAGGGGAATGATACGGAGATGGCAGAAGCAGACGAGAACCAATAAGCACGTCCCCACAACCCCAGCTAAAGCTGGCACTTGAAATCAAGTTTGAAGGTTTCAAGGTTTATGGAAGGAGAGAGGAGCAAGGGGGGGGCGCACAAGGTGGTGAGGTTGGTGAGAGTGGCGATCTGAGGCGGAATGGGCCCTGTGAAGCCGTTGCTGCTTAGGTCCCTGCTCATGCAGTGAGGGCATGGGGGAAGGTGCGAATATGAGATATCTAAAGAATGGCCATGTGAAGCAGTTGCTGCTCATATCCCTGCTCACGAGGTGCAGGCATGAGGGAGGTGCGGACATGGGGGGGGGGGGGGGGGGTGTGCGGGCATGGGGGGAGGTGCAGGCACGGGGGGAGGCACGGGCATGTGGGGGGTGCGGGCATGTGTGGGAGGTGCAGGCATTTGTGGGAGGTGTGGGCATGTGTGGGAGGTGCAGGCATGTGTGGGAGGTGTGGGCATGAGATTCTGAGACGATTCCCCTGAAGCGGTTGCTACTCAGAGTCCCAAATCCCACATTGCAGGCATGGGGGAGGTGAGGGGGAAGGGTGGGAGAAGGGGAGACCTAGCAGATGCCACCCGGTGAAGCTGGAAGGTGGGACGATATTTCAGTCAGCTCAAAAATCGTCTCATCTCGTGCGGGGGAAGGGTCAGAGGGGAGAGTTAGCGGATTCTAACTGGTGAAACTGAGAGGTGGACAGCGGGGAGCAGGGCAAGGAAAGAAGCGACCAGCGGGGAGCAGGGCAAGGAAAGAAGCGACCATGTAAAGAATAGAATGAGAGAGACTCGACACTTTGCCGTGTCTACGGCCTCAGTTGTAAAGGTGGGCACCAGAGGTTTCTTACAGGAGGGAGAGGAGCTTGGCTTGGTCGATGAAAGGGGGAATGGGGCCCGATAATTGATTGTGGTGCAGAGAGCTGATGATAGGTTGAGGGTGAGAGAGAGGGGTTGAGACGGAGAAAATGCGAGGAGGATGAGGGAGGAGTGTAGTTGACAGAGAGAGGATGGAAGAGGAGGGATTGGAAGGATGAGAGGTAGGAGGGAGCAGAGGGAAGGAGGAGGTGAAATCGAGTGACAGTAAAAAGCATGATGTGTCACACGCACCCTGAGGTTTGTTGAAAGTAGCATGATGCTCACATGCAGGCACCTTCCCTTTACCGAAACACAGTGCTTGAAAGTCCGTGCTGCAAAGTAGGTCTTCGGAATTTAACTGATGTCCCTTCAGCAATTGGAGAATCGGAGGTTCATGAGGCTGCTGAAGCTGCTGGTGCCATTGTAACGAGGAGGTTTTTGAGTCTACTCAAGAGTCACTTTGGCATTCAAGTGGCGTTCAGTCAGACTCACAGCGATCGCAGGTTCACAAGGTTGCCGAAGCTGCTGGCGTCATTGTATCGAGGTGACTTTTGAGTCGAGTCAGGAGTCATATTTAGCATTCGAGTGATGTCCCTTTGGACTCACAGCGATCGCAGGTTCACAAGGTTGCTGAAGCTGCTGGGAATGGTTCCGTCAAACGAGTTGCTGCTTAAGTCTCTGCAGCCCCACATGGCATGGCATGGCATGGCATGGCGCATATGACAGACAGTTACTCAGGCATTTTTTTGAAACGTCTTCGAGGTCAAGTTCCCGAAGGCACTCGTCGCATGGCGCATGTCATACATTCAAGCATTGCATTGCATTGGATGCTATGTGTGCTATGTGTGTCGCATGCGGCGTTTCTATCTCACCATGCTCTCGGTGTGCAATTGTTAATGATATATGGTGTAGAGAGAGGGTAGATAATGATGCATCCTGCATGGTGCATGGCGCATGCTGCATTGTGCATGGGAAATGTATGCGTGGTGCATGGTGCATGGTGCATGGCGCATGGCGCATGGGGCATGGGGCATGGTGCATGGCGCATGGTGCATGGGGCATGGCGCATGGTGCTTGGCGCAAGGCGCATGGGGCATGGCGCATGGTGCATGGCGCATGGTCCATGGCGCATGGTGCATGGCGCATGGCGCATGGCGCATGGTGCATGGCGCATGGGGCATGGCGCATGGTGCATGGTCCATGGCGCATGGGGCATGGCGCATGGTGCATGGTCCATGGCGCATGGTGGATGGTGCATGGTGCATGGCGCATGGGGCATGGCGCATGGGGCATGGCGCATGGTGCATGGCGCATGGGGCATGGCGCATGGTGCATGGTCCATGGCGCATGGTGGATGGTACGTGGTCCATGGCGCATGGTGCATGGCGCATGGTCCATGGCGCATAGTGCATGGCGCATGGCGCATGGCGCATGGCGCATGGTGCATGGCGCATGGTGCATGGCGCATGGTGCATGGCGCATGGCGCATGGGGCATGGCACATGGTGCATGGCGCATGGCGCATGGTGTATGGCGCATGGAGCATGGCGCATGGTGCATGGCGCATGGTCCATGGCGCATGGTCCATGGTGCATGGTCCATGGCGCATGGTGGATGGTGCCTGGTCCGTGGCGCATGGTGCATGGTGCATGGTCCATGGCGCATGGTGCATGGTGCATGGCGCATGGTGCATGGTGCGTGGTCCATGGCGCATGGTGCATGGTGCATGGTCCATGGCGCATGGCGCATGGCGCATGGTCCATGGCGCATGGCGCATGGTGCATGGTCCATGGCGCATGGCGCGTGGTGCATGGTCTATGGCGCATGGTGCATGGCGCATGGTGCATGGCGCATGGTGCATGGCGCATGGGGCATGGCGCATGGTGCATGGTGCATGGTCCATGGCGTACAGGTATTGAAGGTTGAGCAGCGCCCCAAGGAAGTCAGGAAGGGGGCCGGAGAGCTGGTTGGAGCTCAAGTCCCTGACGGCACAGAGAAAGACGAGATTTTTTTTTTAGTAGACTGAAGAAAAGCTGGTAGGAGCTGAAGAAAAGCTGGTAGGAGCTGAAGAAAAGTCCCTGACCATAAAGAGGGACGGGAAGGGAAAAACAGCGGTGGAAGTGAAGTTCGTGGGAGGGAGTGGGAGAGATAGAGAGAGAGGCTAATCAGCGGGCATGATGTGAGGCATGGCGTGTGAGAGGCTTACAATACATGGCAAACGGAGGATTCAGTAGTCATGGTATGGCATGCGTGACTAAGGGTTTCAAAGACGTCTGTCTCGAAAGGCTCACAGGCGTGCGAGGTAGGTCAAGTGGCTCACAGGCGTGTGAGATAGGTCAAGAGGCTTATGGCGGATGGGATACCTCCACTCAGCTGCTGCGATGGGAGAGACCTGCACGGTGGCATGGTGGCATGGTTGCATGATGGGGGGATGGTGGGATATGATGATGGGATGGTGACGTCATGGAGGGGTATCAAGGAAGTGGCATCAGGTTCTGCACTCACATGCGCACATTTGACGGCACTCACACACATGCCGTACTCACATTCACGTTGCACTCACAGTGATGCACGGCACTTTCACATGAATCTACGTCACACTAACATGAATCCACGTCACTCTCATACACCCACCTGAATCCACGTCACTCACATGGAAGAAACTCGCCCCGACACGTCCTTGCAGGTCAGACCCCACGCGGTCGCACACACCCCGTTCTTCTGCCACCCCGCAAACTGCTTGCCCCACGCGCCCATTATCTCTGCCAGCCACTTGGCTGGTGTGCGTGTGAAAAGAGCAGGGAAAACGAGTAGAATGCCTCAAGATGAAGGGGGGTGCACTGCACACTACATGAAGCGGCACCGCCACTAGTACTGCTCAATAGCCACCCCGCGAACTGCTTGCCCCACGCGCCCATAATCTCTGCCAGCCACTTGGCTGGGGACGGAAAGAACAGAACAAAGAAGCATATCAAGATGAAGGGGGGTGTACACTCAATGCATGAATCGGCACAGGCACACTACTGCTCAAGTCACCCTGCGAGCTGCTTGCCCCACGCACCCATTATCTCCACCAGCCACTTGACGGGCGAGGAATCGCATGTTTCAAGATGGAAGCGGGAGGGCGAGGAGTTATGAATAGAGTTGAAAGGGGGGTGTAGTACACAGTCTTGCATGAAGCAGCGCTACTAATACACTGCGAACCTCCATAAAGACTTCCGAGTCCTCTTAATATCTACCCTTTCTGCGCGCTCTGTTGTGAGCTGTTGATCGCAGCGGGTTAAAACCCGCGGGCCAAGAACTTCAACCTTAGGAAGCTTGGTTGGAGCGAGCAACACAATTGGCCAGATTTTGGGTGCGAGGGCCAAACTCAACCAAGGTTAGGAAGGTTCAGGCAATTTGGGCCTTCTTGGCCCTCCGGTTTGAAAGGAGGAAACCTCCCGATAAACGGCCCGGGGGATGCCGACCTCTCAAGCGGTCCCTCCTAATGAACTGTTCCTTCGGAGGCGCCTCGAAGCTGAAATTCCGCCTCTCTCAATTCGCCCTCTTTCCACCACCGAAACCCCTCCCTGTCTTCCTTCCCCCCGCTCCCCTTCCCCTCCCCTTCCCACACTTCCTCCCAAAAACCCTTCCGCCGAAGCCGCCATCATCTAAACACCCTCCTCCCGCGGTCAAGGCGCGTCCCTCACCATTGGCTTCATGAATCCACGCCGAATGACTTTTGAGTCGACTCAAAGTCACCAAACCGTTCCTCCCGAGCCGCCATCATCATCTCAACTCACTATCACGCGGTCAATCCACAGCATCACTCACCATCGGCTTCGTGAATCCACGCCGAATCCGCAGCTCTTGCGAGAAGCACCCTGCCTCCGCCCCCGCCGCCGCCGCCGGCGTCAGTGTCAGCGAGTCGCGGTTGCGCTCCGGGTTGAAGCGCGAGAAGCGCAGCGAGTAGCAGCACGGCTGACATTCGCCGCGCGTCACGAGCGAGGAGGACGGCGGCGCGGGCGCGTCGCCGAGGCGGCACGACGAGGGGGACGGCTGCTGACCATGACGCGACGCCGTGGAACGCGGCGTTGGTTCGCATTGACGGCATGGAGTGGTTTAAGCCGTTACAGTTGTGGAACGGTGGATTTGCTACTACGACAACCACCCACGGTATTAGGCCCCGCTACTCACTGGGTCAAAAAGCGGGTGCTCAAGAGGGGCAGCGCTGCGCTTCAAACCCTCCGTGGACTCAACAACTACACGTAGCACTACTCAGTACAGGCCGTAGTAAGATTGAAAGAGGAGAACTAAAGCAGTACGTTGCAATTTCCTTACGTCGTCAAACCGAACAAATCTTTCCAACGATAGATGATAAGTTCTGTAGGAAAGGATGTACAAGGCTATGGTCGCGATAAAGCTACTTATCGTCGCATTGCGTGGAAACGGTCTGCAGGCATGCGTGACTCCTACATCCAAGATATACCTCTTGCCTCTGGCTCCTGCGAGTGGGATGGAGTGGATTGCTGTCGAAATTATTGGAGGTGTGTGTTTTTGGCCAAGAAGCGGCTATGCAGCACTTCGGAGGTAAAACGGAACGAAGGGAAGGGTTGGGTGGGAGAGGTTGACGTTCAGAACCAGAAAAGGAGACGAGGCGGGTGTCGCAGGGGATGCGAACTCCACGACAGTGGCGAAGACGACCAGAACAAGGTGGCAAGTTCGCATGAATGTCGCGTACGACACGCACGCATAGTGAATTCGTCAGTGGAAGGGGCTTGTGCTATGGAATCCGCAAGGAATGGAAATTCGTTGACGAGAATGACTTTGCCGAAAGCGTCAGTCTAAGGGCGTGTAACTTTTCTCCGAACCGTCAATTGTCCGGACCAGCACGTAAAACCGTACGGACAGGCGTCGATTCGGACGTTTGGAACAAATGTCCCGACGAATTCCAGCCCGGACCTCAATTGTGGAACTTTTATGTTTTGGGTACGCGAACTGTATGCGACAATGTAACGACCTTTCTGTGTTCGCGCTATAATAAATGCGCACCAAAATCAACGGTCCGAGTTACAACCGGACGCCGAACGGACGTAATTACCAGCCCTAAAAAACTAAAAAGGTGTCACATTCCGTCCGTACGCCTGCGACGTCGCAAATTGATTCTGCTGCGATCAGAAATTGGTTGTTCCTAGGATCTCCTCAGAAAGGTTCGCACACTACTGATTAGTGGTGGTAGGCCCTTAAAGCCCGAGTCTAGAATGGCAATGGTTCAAGTTCAAGATTCTTGAAGCTGAAATCGCAAAAAACAGGGTAACCCACTTTTGAACTGCGAGGCACTCGCGACCACGGGAAACAGTTTTTGGTTGAGGGATTCTGATTGGCTGAGATCAACACAGGCAAATTTATCAACCCTCTCGCCACAAAAGCCAACCCAACAGGCCACTGTTCATACATCTGCAAACTTGAACGTCGAGCTAACCATAACAGACTCGATCACTAGGTGCCTCCATAGCTAACAAAATAGCGTAGTTGACGCCTAGCGCACTCACTCCCGCCCGTCCGTCCCGTCTCTCCCGTTCGTCTTGTGTCCCCCGTCAGACCCGTCACTCCCATCCACTCACAAATTCACACAATCGAGTCACCTTCCTACTCAAGACGCCAGCGGTAACACACAAGGGGCCTTGACAATGAGCTCTTGTGAGCGGAGTCAACCACCATTCCGGCCGTAGGCGGTTGGGGCACTCCCAACCAACCTGTCGCGGCCAATGTCACTTTCGTTCCCAATGCCGTTCCCATCGTCGAGGCGGTACCGTTGCCCTTGCCTCCGCCGCCTATTCGTCGCCCTCCCTTCCCCTTACCTTCGCGCTCGCTTCCCCTGCCCGTCGCACTCCCGTCTCCTTCCCATCGCGCACCCTGCCCCGTTCCCTCGCTTCCCCTGCCCGTCGCGCTCCCTTTTCCTGCTCGTCGCGCTCCCTTCTCCTGTTCGTCGCGCTCCCTTCTCCTGCTCGTCGCGCTCCCTTCTCCTGTTCGACGCGCTCCCTTCTCCTGCCCGTCGCGCTCCATTCCGTCACTTATCATTTCTGTCACTCATGTGTGTCTTGGCCTCCCCCTTCCCTACGCGCTACTCCCCCTTCCCTACGGGCTGCTCCCCCTTCCCTACGCGCTGCTCCCCTTCCCTAGGCGCTGCTCCCCCTCCCTACGCGCTGCTCCCCCTCCTACGCGCTGCTCTGCCTTCCCTAGCTACTCCCCCTTTCCTACGCGCTGCTCCCCTTCCCTAGACGCTTCTCCCCCTTCCCTACGCGCTATTCCCCCTTCTCTACTCGCTGCTCCCCTTCCCTAGACGCTGCTCCCCCTCCCTACGCGCTACTCCCCCTCCCTACGCGCTGCTCCCCTTCCCTAGGCGCTGCTCCCCTTCCCTACGCGCTGCTCCCCTTCCCTACGCGCTACTCCCCTTCCCTACGCGCTACTCCCCTTCCCTACGCGCTACTCCCCCTCCCTACGCGCTGCTCCCCTTCCCTACGCGCTGCTCCCCTTCCCTACGCGCTGCTCCCCTTCCCTACGCGCTACTCCCCTTCCCTACGCGCTACTCCCCTTCCCTACGCGCTACTCCCCCTTCCCACTCATCCCTTCTCCTTCCTTTCCGTCTCGCCTTCTCTCCTTCCTTCCCTCTGTCCATTCTCCAAAGAGTAGGGAGGGGGACTGAAGAGACCTTTATTCCCTCCCGCCTCACTCGCTCCCCTTGCTCACTCAGTTCCATTGCTTGCTATTGCACGTCACCTTCACGCACACCAGGTCACAAAGACACCCACTCACTTCCTTCTGTTACCAGCAGCACTCCTGTTAACCATGCCTGTCAATTGCTTCCCTCACCACCCCTCTCCTCCCTTCCCTCTCTCACCCCCCCTCCCTCCTCCAGTCCCTCCCGTCCTTCCCGTCCCTCCCGTCGCCCAACACCTTCCGTCCACACAGGGCAACCGCCTTGCATCGGGCCTGTCACTCACACACTTACATGTGACACTCACTCCCGTTCTGCAAACTCACTCCCCTCCTCTCCTCTCCCTTTCCCCGTGTCCTTCCCTCCGTTTCCCCCCCTGTCCCTTCCCTGCCGTTCCCCGTGTCCTTCCCTCCGTTTCCCACCTTGTCCCTCCCTCCACCTCCCCCCTGTCTTTCCCTCCGTTTCCCCCCTTGTTCCTCTCTCTCTTTCCCTGTGTCCTTCCCTCCTGCCCCCACCTTCCCCTCCCTTCCTTTCCTCCATTCCTAACTGCTCCTGCTCCCTCTCCTTCTCATCACTCGTTTTTCCCCGTCCCTCTGATCTCCGCCCTTATTCCCACACCCCAACCCTCCCCGTCACCCACACATGTCGCAGGCACATATCACTTACACCTTCCCTCCTCCCACCTTCCCTCCTCCCACCTCCCCTCCTCCCGCCATCTCTTTCCATCCCACTCCTCTTCACTCTGCCCTTTCCTTCTCGCTGTCCGTATCCGCTCGCCTATTCTGACTCAGGTCTTCTCAAGTTGCACCCGACTTACGCCTCACAAAATGGATGTGCAGCACCGACACTCGCCTTCCGCATTTGTGAACCGGAAGAGCGATAATGGGCACGAGTGGGATTATTAGGGGAGTAACTGACTTGACAATGTCTCACTTGCTTGGTGTATGTCCCCCTTTTTATCAATTACAGAATAGTGGCACTTTTTTTGTAAATAACACAACTTCCAGCCAATCGCCCATATGAACGTTTTATGTCTCATTTACCGTACCCTAAACCATTTTACAAGTTTCTAGATCGTTCTTATATATGCTGAAAACGATTTTGTAACAGCTTTGTCAACAATCCTGAATCCTCGATGCATCTCGGCTTCTGGCGAATTGTGGCATTTTTGTCTTTTCTGCAGCCAGCCTTGTTTCTTGAACTCGAAAGCTGAGTTGGGTTGTACTTCCCGCTTCTACCCTTCGCCACCCTTCTTCGGCGAATTTTTCTCTCGCCACCCTTTGCAAACCTAGCTTCAACTTCAGTAAATTTGAAAATGTATGAAAATTAGCCATTCTAGACTCGGGCTTTAATCTTAATAGCAGAGTGCATGTAAAATGCTTGAGATGATAAAAACATGCAAATACAAGGAATATAAATAAGGGTACAGGGGAATGCGAAACAACCTAATAGCCATGTACTCTAAGGGGTATATGCCCTTATTACAGTGAGATAAAACCGTGCGACTCCAGGTGGTTACGAAACCGTTCGTGCAGAATCCTCGCCACTGCTGCTGCCTGATGCTGTCTGCCCAACGCTCCAGATGCCTTCGTAACCGTACGACTCTTCGCTTCACTTCCGTCCTTTCGTCTTCATTATCTGTAGTGCGCGCTTCGATTGCTGCGGTAAGGATTGCACAGAAATGCTTCAATAATTACTATTTGTAACACCCCCCTTCACTCCTGGCCGTTGCAGGTCTTGACCCGCTTGACTACTCCGCTGAGTTCGGAGCAATGCTGGTACTGCTGACGCGGCAGTTTCTTCGTGAAAAAATCTGCTGCCATGTCACCCGTCGGGCAGTAGGTTAGGTCAACCTTGCCCTTGTCAACTTCGTCCTTGACGAAGAAGTACCGCAGCGCGATGTGCTTGGTGCGGTTGACAAATCCAGGTTTGTTCGCGATTCTGATCGCGCTTTGGTTGTCGTAGTGCAGGCGAAAGTTCGGTGAGGCTGGAATTTTCGCATCCTGCAGCAGCTCCTGAAGGTAGAGACCTTCGCGAACAGCTGCTGTTGCTGCGATGAACTCTGCTTCTGCTGATGACAGGGCAACCAGCTCCTGCTTTCGTGAATTCCAGGAGATGGGACTGCTGGGCTCGAGGCGGAAGAGGAAGCCTATTCCGGACCGTCGATTGTCGGGATCGGCGGCATGATCGGCGTCCACGTGGCCGATGAGGTTGACGGACGCGGTTGGGATGGTGGAGTAGCAGAGCCCAACGTTGGGTGTGGAGATGAAGAATTGGAGTGCTCGCTAAAGATCTGAGAGATTTTTAGCCGTTGGTTTGCGGGAGTAATGGGCCAGTTGGCTCGCAATGTACGAGAAGTCAGGCCTACAGGTAACAAAGGCGAAGAGCAGACATCCCAACTGCTGCTGGTAAGTCTGAAGCCCAGCGGGGGACAGGGCTTTGTCGTCAGGCTTGTGGTTGGGTCCTAGAGTGCGATAAGGGGTGGAGAGCGGTGCAGGTGCGATGTTAAAGCGCTTGCCAAGTTCCTCTCATATTTGGCTGCTAAGAGATGAATGACTTCTGGGGAGTAGGTGATGCTGAGGCCGAGAAACTGCTTCACGTCGTGGTCGCAGGTGATGTCGACGCGCCCCGCGAGATTCTTCTCAAACTGCTCAAGTAATTCGGGGCTTGACCCTGTGTAGAGGAGGTCGTCGACGTAGACCGTCAGTAGGATGTATTCGCCGCGGAAATCGCGAGGCAGCTGCTTGAACCCGATTTCAAGCAGGATGTTGTGCAGGTACTGCTGCCAGAGCCTTGGCGCCTGTTTAGCAGGGATTTTCGCAGCTGACAGACACGTGAATCCCCTTCGCCGTATGTGTGCGGCTGTTCCACATAGATCACTGCATCTACTAGTGCGTACAGGAACACATTCTTCACGTCAATTTGTCGGAGCGGCAGATGTCGTGCGGCAGCGATGGCAAGGAGAATTCTGACGGAGCTGTGACGGCTGATTGGTGCGAATGCCTGGTCGAATTCGATGCCGTGCCTCTAAGCGTAACCACGTACGACCCAACGCGCCTTGAATCGCTCGATCGTGCCGTCAGCTGCGGTTTTCACGCGGAAAACCCATTTCCCGGACATGATCCTCCTTCCTTTGACTACTGCTTGATCGACGTGTGAAAGAAGCTAAGTGTAGGTAGGCTTAGGAGCCATAGCTTTAGTAGCCTAGTAGTTAAGTTCGAGAGTGCTCAAGGAGAATGTCGAGAGAGTTGCAAAGGAGAAAAGGATGGTTTCACTATAGGCTCAAGGGTACAAATATGAAAGAAGAGAAGAAAGGTGCACCACCTAACAAGCAAGATAACTACACTAAGTCTACATTGCAGGCAGTTATAAAGTGATGTATACAATAACATTCTGACACACCCCCTAACTGCCTGCAGTGAAGAACCATGTGCAGAAACACCCTCGGAAGGGGTACACCAAGCAGAGCGCAGCAGACGAAGAGGGCAAGTGAGGAGGAGGAGGGACTATGAGAGGAGAGGAGGTGGTGGGCGGCAGCTGAAGCTGCTGGCACACTGCGCAACTGGAGCAACTGGCACACGGGCAACTGGAGCAACTGGCACACTGGCAACTGGAGCAACTGGCACACAGGCAACTAGAGTAACTGACTCCGCGGCTAGACGAGCGGCAGGAGTAACTGACTCACGGGCGACTGGAGCAACGGGCTCACGGGCGACTGGAGCGACGGGCTCACGGGCGACTGGCGCAACGGTCTCACGGGCGACTGGAGCTGCTGACTTCACGACGGCCACCTCCACTCAACCTCCCCCACCTGTCCCACTCCCCTTTCACACCCCTTGCCGCACCCCTTGCCGCACCCCTAGTTTCACTCCCCCTCGGCTCCCACACATCCACCCCCCTTCAGCGGCAGCTGCAGCAGTGGGAGACAAAGTAGGAGGAGGAGGACGGGAAGGGTAGCACCCACACTCATCACCCCCACACCCGCCACCCCCATACCCACCCCCCACGGCTGCACAGGGTCCAGGAGCGGCTGCTGCAGTGGCGGCTGCTCCAGGGGCGGCTGCTCCAGGGGCGGCTGCTCCAGGGGCCAGGGGCGGTTCCTGCAGTGGCGGCTGCTCCAGTGGCCAGGGGCGGCTGCTGCAGGGGCGGCTGCTCCAGGGGCGGCTGCTGCAGGGGTAGCTGCTCCAGGGGCGGCTGCTGCAGTGGCGGCTGCTCCAGGGGCGGCTGCTTCAGGGGCGGCGGCTCCAGGGGCGGCTGCTGCAGTGGCGGCTGCTCCAGGGGCGGCTGCTGTAGTGGCGGCTGCTCCAGGGGCGGCTGCTGCTGTGGCGGCTGCTCCAGGGGCGGCTGCTGCTGGGGCGGCTGCTGCAGGGGCGGCTGCTTCAGGGGCGGCGGCTCCAGGGGCGGCTGCTGCAGTGGCGGCTGCTCCAGGGGCGGCTGCTGTAGTGGCGGCTGCTCCAGGGGCGGCTGCTGTTGCAAGGCAGGCCTGCGCGCTGCTGCAAAGCAGGCGCGGGCGCAGGGGAGGCAGAGGCGGCGGCCAGGGGGGGGTGCGCCGCGACGAGCAGGTGACGGGGCCACGAAGGGCGGCGACGGGGCCGAGAAGGGCGGCGCCGGGGCCGCTAGGGGCGGCAACGGGGCCGCTAGGAGCGGCGACGGGGCCGAGAAGGGGCCTCGAGGGGCCGAGAAGGGGCGGCGACGGGTCCGCGAAGGGGCCACGAAGGGGCCGCGAGGGTACGGGCGGGCAGAACAAGCCCGCGCGCAGACGTGGGGCAGGCGCACAGGCGGCGTGAGAGCAGGCCGCACGCGGGGCAGGAAGACGCCGCGCGCCCGGGGCGCACGGCGTGCAGAAAACCGCCACGCGTCCCGAGCGCGTGGCAGGAAGAAAAAAGCGTCGCGCGCCACGGGGCGCGCGACAGACAGGAAAGCAGCGGAAGCACGTGGGGCCCACAGGCCAAGAGCGTAACAGCTCTGATTCCATGTGAAAGAAGCTAAGTGTAGGTAGGCTTAGGAGCCATAGCTTTAGTAGCCTAGTAGTTAAGTTCGAGAGTTCTCAAGGAGAATGTCGAGAGAGTTGCAAAGGAGAAAAGGATGATTTCACTATAGGCTCAAGGGTACAAATATGAAAGAAGAGAAGAAAGGTGCACCACCTAACAAGCAAGATAACTACACTGAGTCTACATTGCAGGCAGTTATAAAGTGATGTATACAATAACATTCTGACACGACGAGCACCCAGGTGTCACGTGATTCGAGTGCCCTGATCTCTGCATTCATCGCCTCGTGCCACTCCTTGCTGTGGGGCTTGGCGCGGGTTCTTCGGCTCGATGATGCATGGCGCCGTTGAGGTAGCGGTGTGGAGCCTGAGAAGCTGCATTCCAGTAACGGTGCTGTCGTGGCGATGCTGCAGGATGACTTCCTACACGTCATCGTCGTCGCTCTCTGGTTCAGGTGGTGCTGACGGTGCTGTGCCTCCGCCGCTTCCACTTCCTCCTGTTGCGCCCGCTCCTCCTGCGGATGAGTCATCGTCATCGTTGTCGCGTCGATCACCTCTCGTGAACTCGCCTCTGGTGTCTTGCTCCAGAATGGCTGCTGCAGCTTCATCCTCCAGCGTGGCGTAGCTGTGCCCGTCATTGGCATAGACGCGATTCGCGTTCGCCTGCTCGTCTTCACGGAACTGCTGGAGGAAGAGCCGCTCGTAGAAGATGACGTCGCGCGCGTTCTTGATCTTCTGGCTCATGAGGTCCAGGATGAGCCACGCTTTGTACTCGTGACTGATGCCAAGGTGGATTCCCCAGCACGCGCGGCTCTTGAATTTGCCGATGGTTGACGTTGTCAAGCAATACTGCACCATGGATCTCCACACACGTAGCATGGAGGTGTCGCCCTTGGTCCCCGTCCACTTCACATGCGGGGAAAGGTTGCCGGTGATAGCGGTGGTTGACAGTAGGTTGTGCACCCGCGCGGCGTGGTGCATCGCGTAGGTCCAGTAGATCGGCGGAAGCTTCGACTGCTTAATTAACGCGCGACGCTTAGTCGCACGTACTTCTGGCAAGGGCTTGCAGCAGACGTAGAGGATTACATTCGCTCGTGCGACACGTGTTAGCGTATGATGTCCTCTTTCCAACACAAAGCACAACTCTTGCAGCCGATTCCACCGCCCGATGCCCTTGGCATTAACGCGCACACTTAGGGGTCACGACGCCATCTTCGTGGCAGTGGATAAGATTTCTCGAGCAGCGAACTTCATCCCTACGCGCGGCAAGGTAACAACAGAGGAAGCCGCGACGATGTTCATAGATAACCTAGTCCGACTGCACGGGGTTCCAGATTCCATCATCTCAAACCGCGACCCTCGTTTCACTTCGAAGTTCCGGAAGTAGCTTTTCGCACTGTTTGGGACTCGCTTAGCCATGTCATCTGCGTATCATCCAGAAAAGACTAAGCGTGTGAACCAAACCTTGGAGCAGATTCTTAGCACCATCACGATGCACGACACAGCTGCATGGGACAAGAAACTGAACATGGCTGAGTCCGCCTACAACAACACGCACGACTCGTCCACAAGCATGTCACCATTCTTTGCACTGTACGATCAGCACCCCAATGTCCCCACTCGTGTCGATCTTACACCCACTATCCTTCGTGCGCACAACTTTCACCTGTATCTCAACTTCACTCATGATCACATGGGGAAGCGCCTTGAGCTCGCAAATGCACGCATGGCACACACCACCAACCGCAGTCGTCGTGAGTGCAGGGATAACTCTATCAACGGGAGCTAGATTGCGGGCTAGGCATGGGGTAGGAGGGGATCTTTGCGTTCGTTCCTTGGTTGTTCTCTAGCACTTGTGCATTCACTGGCAAAACAACAAGAGTTTCATTAGCAAAAGTTGAGAACAAAGATTAAGAATGATAGCAACAAAGTTGGCATGCAAGACTACATCAGACCTACAGTAGCAAAGCTGCTGGTTGACCTCTAGCGCAGCACGGTCGACCGCGTGCCAACACGACTTGATCGACCACGCTCCAGTAGAGCAAAGTCGCGGCTTGCCAACGTTGCACGTCCATGGTGTGCCAACGCTGCAGCAAGACGGCTACACAGCGTTGCATTCGCAGAACAACTGTGCACCTGCTTCGCAGGTGCGCGCCGCTGGTTGGTGTTCCACGCGTCGTCACGGGCACCGCGCAGACGCCCAGCACACTCCACACCAGCGACTGCGCCCACCAGCCACGTCGACATCGGGATGCCACCCCCGAGATCGACCTCACACAAGTCACCCCGGCGACCTTCGCATGCTTCCGCAAAAGTCCGTCGCCCGGGTAACACGGTCGAACGGGCAACCAGGTCGATGCCGTCAGGTTGGCGTCCTCCCTGGTCGGCGTCCCCTCGTCGACCACTTTGGGACCAGGCCGCCGACTTCGCCAAGTTGTCGGCCACCCAAGGTCGGCGCCCTGAAGTCGGCGCCTTGCTGCTCGATGCCTTCCAGCTCGGCGTCACCAGACTCCCCTATCGATATCGACGTCGGCCCTACCTTCGTCGACCACCAGGTCGACCACGCCAAAGTCGGCGCCAGTGCGGTGGCCCCCCCGCAGGTCGACCACACTCGTCGACCAGCTCGTCTACTGCTGCAGGTCGGCTGCACTCCCCCGTACACCCGACCACGAGGTCGGCTCCGCCCAAGCGAGGACGGGGCCTAACAACACTCCCGTTGACACTCCTCTGCCGCGTTCACGCTTGGGCCCCCAGCACACGGCAGTACTCCCCGGAGAGTAGCTCGTCGGCGTGCACCCAACACAGAGCACGCCGGTCACCGCACAAGCCATGCAAGAGCGCATGGCACCTACAGATGCACGTCGTTGTCGCCATCTCCCATATCGGCCAGACGCACTTCGCCGATTGTGACGAAGCACCAGTTGAAGGCCGGGTAGTGCAGCGCCTTTGTCAGGAAGTCGGCCGGCTGCTCGGTGGTCGGGATGTACTTCAGCGTGAACTTCGCGCGCTTCACCATGTGCTGCAGCCAGGCTTGTCGCCGCTCCATGTACTTGAGGTTGCTCGTCAACCCCATGCCCTCGACGACGGTGATGGCCGACTTGTTGTCCTCACAAAGGTCCGTCGGCGTCCCGGCGTCTAGCTGCCGGAACTGTGCAAGGAGGAAGCGAAGGCGACGTCCCTCCTTGCCGGCTTCAGTGGCCGCCACGTACTCCGACTCGGTCGACGATAGCGTCGCGCACTTGATGCGCTGGCTCGACCAGGAGATTGCGGCACCTCCGTAGACAAACACGTAGCCGACCATGCTCATCCGATTCTGCTTGTTGCCAGCGTCATCGGCATCCACGTAGCTGACCAACTCCAGCGTCTCAGGTCCACCGCCGAACTCCAGGGCGGTGTCACACGTGTTGGCGAGGTAGGCGACGCAGCGGTCGACCTTGCACCAGTGCTGGTCGCTCCTCACCGTGAGGCCGCTCCCCAGCTTGCTGCAGGCGAAGGCGATGTCCAGCCTCGTCGTCGTCGCCGCGAACTGCACCGAGCCGACTTTCTGCCGGTACTCCTCTTCCTGGCGTTCTTGTGCCTCCTCGTCGTCGAAGGTGAGCTCGGCGTAGGCTTCGACCAAGACCGGCGTCTTCGGGGTGCGCCCAATCTGCTCCTCGTTGATGAAGCGCCTACGCAGCTTGTCGGCGTAGCCCTGCTGGTGCAGCCACAGCTTTCTTGCCGGCCTTTCGCGCACGATCTCCAGCCCGAGGTACTTCTGCACCGGCGAGATCTCCCGCAGTTCGAAGGCGGCCTCCAGCAGCTCCTTCAGCTTCGCGGGGCTGCTGCTGGCGGCGAGCAGGTCGTCGACGTAGACCAGCACCCAGCAGGCCATTCCGTCGTCGCCGACCTTGAAGTACAAAGCATCGTCGACCTGGCTCTTCTTCCACCCAGCCCCGACCAGCACGTTGTTGAGAGCCTTGTACCACAACAGCGGCGACTGCTTTAGCCCGTAGAGGCTCTTCAACAGCTTGCACACCTGGCCGGTCCCGTCGTTGAAGTAGTCCGGCTAAGACATGTAGAGCACCCGGTCGAGCTTGCTCTGCAGGAAGGCGTTCTTCATGTCGATTTGCATCAGGTTGAGGTCGAGGACGGCGACGATGTCGAGGAAGATCCTTAGCGTGGCGTAGCTGCTCACCGGTGCGTACGTCTCGTCGTAGTCGGCGCCATACACCTGCGTGAAGCCCTTCACGACCAACCTTGCCTTCTCGCGCTCAACGGTGTCGTCGATGTGGTACTTCGTCGTCAGCACCCACCAGTTCTTCATAATATTCACTCCCGGCGGACTTTCGACCAGCTCCCACGTCCCCATGCCGATGAGGCTGCGGATCTCCTTTTCCATGGCGGCCTTCACCGCCTCGACCTTCCAGCTCACCAACGCCTCCTTCACCGTCATGGTCGAGATGTCCCGACGGTGCTCGGGGCTGGCGTGCATATCGAGGTCCAGCTCCGGCATGTCCTCATCGTCCTCGGCGTCATCATACGCCATGTCGTCGTCGTCCACGTCATACACCTTGGTGAAGGCAACGGGAAGAAGAAGTCAGGCGGCCTCCGAAGCTAGCCTGTACGCCGTGGTCCGGACGGGACTTCCACCACGTCACTGTCGGTACACTCCTCGGCGTCCTCTCCATTGTCACTTGCGTCGCTGCCCTCAACGCTCTATTGCACCTTAGTCGGCATCCTTGCCGACCCCTCCCCTGTGGTCGACTCCCCTGCCGACGGCCCGGTTGTCAACTGCTCCTTGGTCGGTTTCGCTGCTGCCTGCTCCTCTGTCGGTTGCTGCCTTGCCGCTGCCCCCTTCACTGACTGCACCACCGTCGGCTGCACCTCGGCCTGCTCCTCTCCTGCCGGCGTCGACTCCACTCTTACGTCGGCTTGCTGGACGTCACGTCGGCCACCGGCGATGCTCTTGGCTGGCGCCACAGACGACGCTCCACTGCTCCCCTCATCGCCGGAGGCCGACACCGAACTCAGCCCATGCAAGTCGGCATCGAGGGGAGGGGCAGGAGGGGCAGGGGAAGGGGAGGTAGATCTGACGTCTTCAGCATCCTCATCAGCAAGCTTACCAACCTTGGCAAGCAGAGGCTGAGTCACCGTCAAGGTATCCGTCGGCGGGTTGACGCACGTCCGTCCCGAAGCCGGCCCGTGTTTCGACTTCCACACCTCTAGCGACATTGTTTCGTAGAACACCACGTCCTATGTGGTGACCATCTTGTTGTTGGCGATGTCAAGAAGCTCCCAGCCCTTGCTCTCCGCCGACACACCGAGATGAAGACCCCACCTGGACTTCGGCTTCAGCTTGCCGCCGCGCTGCTGTTCGGGGACCAGGAATTGGGCCATACAGCCCCACACCCGTGCCAGCGACAAGTCGGGTTTCTTCCCGGTCAGCAATTGGAACGGCATGTCCCCGGCAGCAGCGTCGACCTCTCAAGGCAGTTGCGGACCCAGACGGCCTGCCGCAGAGCGAGGTGCCACCAGTGGTGCTGCACACCCATGTGCAGCAACATCGTCTGCACCGACTCCACCACTGTCCGCATCTCCCGCTCCGCCATGCCATTCTGCTGCGGGGTGTACGGGCAGGTCAGGTCGTGGATGATCCCCCTGCCGTTCACAAAGTCGGTGAATCGCTTCCCGAGGAACTCCCCTCTCTGGTCAGAGCGCAGCATTGACACCGACTTCTTCGTCTCTCGCCAACCGCCGCCAGCCACAGCATGAACTCCTGCAGTGCATCCGACTTCTTGGCGACCGGCCTCACCCACATGTAGCGGGTCTTGCGGTCCTTCAGCAGCAAGAAGTACAGGCTGCCGTCCTTGGCAGCCACGCGGAAAGGCCCGCACAAGTCGATGTGCACGACGCCAAGCACGTCGTCGGCATCGGAGCCCTAGTCGGGGAAGGTGTGCCGCGCCAGCTTCTCGCCGACGCACGAGACACACGGTGAGTCGGCGCCCGATGCCGACTTGAGGTCCAGCCCAGTGGCAACCTCGTGCTTCGCCGAGCTCCGGATGGTGTCCATGCCAACGTGCGCAAGCCTCGCATGTAGCCTGTCCGGCGTCGACTTCGTCGCAGAGACTATCGCCTGCGGGGCCACGACCTCCGTCGTGGGGGTTGTCGACTTCGCCGAGCAGGGTCGCGGGTCGGTGCAGAAGATACGACAAGTGTAGGATGCCCGACCGAGGACGTTCCCGGCCGTCGAGATGAGCATCATCCCGTCGCCATCCTGCTGCAGCTTCACGCCGTTCTCCTTCAAATGGCAGGCCGAGAGCAGGTTTGCACGCACGCCCGGGACGTAAAGCACGTCGGGGATGAGCACCTACTTCCCGGACACCCCTTGCAGAGCAACAGTGCCGCGGCCCTGGACGTCCTGCAGCGCCCTATTGAAGCCGCGCACGTGCTTGACGTCGCCGCTCGGTTGCAGGTCGACGAAGACCTCCTTCGTCCCCATTAGGTGCTGGGAGCAGCCTGTCAGAACTATATTGTAGGCTGTAGTGGGGCACCCTTTATGGGGTACAGTACTGTAAGGTTTTGCCTATACAAACCTTGTACTGTCCTGTTTCTAGTCATTCTCGTTTCCTACTTTGTGACATGGTTTCAGAGCAGGTTCCCTAGTGAGAACGTTTTTCTTTAAGGGCCCACCGTGTTAGCTTTTTTTTTTCTTGCCCTGCCCAAAGCGCGCGTCGCGCCTGCCTCGCCTGCACCGTCGCGCGCTCTGCCCTAGTGCCGCCCTTAGCGGCCCTGCCCTTGCGGCTCGTCGCGCCCTTACCCCAACGGCCCGTCGAGGCCCTTTTCTCGCCGTCGCGGCCTGCCCTAGCCGTAGTTGCCACCCTTAGCGGCCCGCCTCAGCCGTCGTCGCGGCCCTGCCCTACCCGCCTGCTGCGGCCTGCTTTCGCTGCCCGCACGGCCCTGCCCTCCCGCCTCTTGTCGCGGCCCTGCCCTGCCGCCTCGTTGCGGCCCCTTCCCTGCCGGCTCGTCGCGGCCCCTGCCCTGCCAGTCGCGGCCCTGCCCTACTCCCGCCCCTGGTAAGCGCACCGCCGCACCCGCGCCGCCATGCCGAGCCGCGTCGCCCTGCCGAGCCGCGCCGCCCTGCCGAGCCGCGCTGCCCTGCCAAGCCGCGCTGCCCTGCCAAGCCGCGCCGCCCTGCCGAGCCGCGCCGCCCTGTTGAACTGCTACTGCTACTGCCACTGCTGCTGCTGCAGCTACTGCTACTGCTACAGCCGCCACGGTTAACCCTAGTGTTCTTAACTTCGATGCTGAGGGTCGAGCGGTTGATTTCGAGGTCTGGGTCGATGACCTGCAGCTCATCCTGCAGTGCGACTCTAGGGACGGAGTCTCACTGTTCGACCACACGTCCAGCGTCTCTGTTGCACCTGCTGCCAATGCTGGACCACGCGTGATGCTGCTGCTCGTCTTGCTGTTCGTAGTCACCTACCGTCTGATGAGGGCGCGCACTTTAGCCAGTACAAGACTGCTAAGACTCTGTATGACGCTGTAATTGCGCACTACTCCTCCCCTGCCTCTGCTGCCCTCAGCCGCCTCATGCTGCCGTACCTGTTCCCTGACCTCGCCGCTTTTGCCACAGTCGCTGACCTCATTACCCACCTCCAGTGACACCCGCTACTGCGCTGCGCTTCCTGCCAAATTCTGCACCAAGACCCCGCCCCCTATGTACATCACCCTCTACTACCTCGTCACCCGGCTCCCTGACTCCCTTCGCTCAGTCAGGGACCACTTCCTCTCCCTTTGCCCCACCACACTCACCGTTGACCTCCTCGAGGAGCACCTCCTTGCAGCTGAGAAGAGTATAGTCGCTGTAGGAGCCTCTCCTGGTGACCCTCGTGCCCCTTTCTTTGAGAGGTACTCCCCTGTCCCCCTTTTGCCCTCTGTTGCCCCTGCTGCTGCTGTCGACCTCGTTGGCACCGAGTATGTCGGAGCTGCGTCTGCTCCTAGTGGGAGATGCCGCAGCGGCAAGGGCAAGGGGGGCAAGAGTGGTGGAGGGGACGGCGGGGGCGGCGGTGGTGGCGGCGGTGGTGGCGGTGGAGGAGGTGGAGGCGGCGGCGGCAGCGGCAGTGGGGGTGGGGGCCCCGGTGGTGCTGGTCGAGGTGGAGCTGTGCAGCGGGGAGGCTTTGGCGGTGGCCAGCGCCAGCAGCAGCAGCGTTCTCGTGAGACCCCGTTGCCCCAGCAGCTTCGTGAGTGGTACGCTGGGCGTGGTAGATCTGGGGGTGCTGGTCCCTGCGCTTACGTTCTCCGCACCGGTGAGCGCAGTGGGGAGACGTGCGGGCTGCCGCACGCTACGCACCGCTGCTTCGGCTGCCTGACTGACGCTTGGCGTGCACAGTTTCCTGACGCCACTAAGCTCTCTCGCTGGGGTGATCTGCTTAGGTCGGGGGTTGCTATCTTTGATCTTGATTATGATGCTATCCTTGCTGCTATGTATGCTGTGACAATTAGTGCTGAGGGTGACTGTTACCTGTGTGTTCCGCCCGACCCGGGCATTGAGGCTGCTGCTCTAGGTGCTAGTGAGTCTGCTGCTCCAGGTGGTGGTGAGGCTGCTCTCTCAGGTACCGCATCGGCTCAAGTCTTGCACACTTTCACCCTTGACTCAGGTGCTTCCCGTTCCTTCTATCGCGACTGCACCACACTCACGCCGCTCAGCCGGCCAGTGGCAGTCTCCCTGGCTGACCCCTCTTGGGGTCCGGTCCTTGCGCACTCCTCCACGGTTCTGCCGTGTCCGGCGGTCCCATCTGGCTCCCTGTCCGGTCTCCACCTCCCCTCGTTCTCCACGAACTTGGTAAGTGGAGCTGACCTTCAGGACGTGTGGGTTGACCAGTTCACTCCTGGAGGTCAGCGGGTGACCCACTATTCGTGTATTCGCACGGGCCGGCACCTGGCCACGTTTACTCGTCAGCCTGTGTCGAGCCTGTACACCCTGACTACCGTGTCTCCTCCAGTTACTACGTCTGGTCAGGTAGCTGCATCTGGTCAGGTGTTTGCTGCAGCGTCCCGGTCTGGTCCTGAGTCTGCCCCCTGCTCGTGTCGCCTCCTGTCTCACCAGACTCTCCTCTGGCACCACCGCCTTGGTCACCCCTCCCTGCCTCGTCTCCGAGGCATGGCCTCTCGTGTCCTTGTCACTGGTCTTCCCCTGTCTCTCCCTCCCCTTTCCCCGGGGCCTGCCCCTACCTGCGTTCCATGCGTTGAGGGGCGGCAGCGCGCCGCTCCTCACTCCTCCGAGTTCCCTCTGACGGAGACTCCCCTGCAGACTCTTCACATGGACGTGTGGTGCCCAGCCCGCGTCCGTGGACAGGGTCACGAGCGTTACTTTCTGCTGGTCGTTGACGACTACTCGCGTTACACCACAGTCTTCCCCTTGCGTCGCAAGGGTGAGGTCACTGAGGTGTTGATCGACTGGATCCGCGTTGCCCGTCGCTAGCTCAGCGAGAGTTTCGGCTCGGACCTTCCTGTTCTGCGTCTGCGCTCATACAGAGGTGGAGAGTTTTCCTCCGACCTTCTGAGGGCCTTCTGTCGTGCGGAGGGCATCCGCCAGACTTTCACGCTTCCGGCCTCTCCGCAGCAAAATGGGATTGCTGAGTGCCGCATTGGCATGGTCATGGACGTTGCTCGTACGTCCATGATCCATGCGGCTGCTCCCCATTTTCTATGGCCGTTTGCGGTTCAGTACGCTGCGCATCAGCTCAACCTCCAGCCCCGTGTCTCCATGCCGGAGACCACACCTACTCTGCGGTGGACGAGGAAGGTTGGCGATGCGTCTGCGTTCTGTGTCTGGGGATCTCGAGCCTTTGTCTGCGACTTGTCTGCGGACAAGCTGTCCTCCCGTGCTGTTCCCTATGTCTTCCTTGGCTTCCCCCCTGACGCGCCTGGTTGGCAATTTTACCACCCCACTTCGCGCCGTATTCTGTCCTCTCAGGACGTCACATTTGACGAGTCGGTTCCTTACTACCGTCTCTTCCCCTACCGCACTGCCCCCCTCCTCCCCCCCCGCCGCTCTTCCTCGCGCCAGGTCCTCCTCTGGTAGACCCCCTTCCCCCTCAGGGTCCTGCCCCCTCCGGTGTGTCCCAGGTAGACGCAGTCGAGCCTGTCGAGGTAGCTGTTGACTCTGGTGCTACTAGGGGTGCTGAGCCTGCGGGTGCCGGGTCTGGGGGTGCTGAGCCTGGGGGTACTGAGTCTGGGGGTGCTGAGCCTGGGGGTGCCGAGTCTGGGGGTGCTGAGCCTGGGGGTACTGAGTCCGAGGGTGCTAAGCCTGGGGTTGCTGAGTCTGAGGGTGTGGAGCCTGCGGGTACTGCGCCTGCGCGTGTGGAGCCTGGGAGTGCTGAGCCTGGGGGTGCTGAGCTTGGAGGTCCCTTGGGTGCCTTGTCCCGGCGGGAGCCACTCTCTCCACGGCAGCTGCGCGAGTGGTTTGCTCGGCGTTGGAGTCCTGCTGCGGGAGCGAGTGGTGCTATTGGACCTGGGGGTCCTGCTACTACTTGAGCTATTGGGGGTTCTTGAGCCGCTGGTCCCGGAGGTGCTCGTACTGGAGGTACTGGAGCTGCTGGGCCTGGTGGTGCTGCTGAAGCTGGTGCTGCTGGAGGTGCTGGAGCTGGCGCTACTGGAGCTACTGGGACTTCTGGTGGTCCTACTGCAGCTGGGTCTGCTGGAGGTGATGGAGTTGGCGCTGCTGGAGCTGCTGGAGGTGCTGCTAGGGCTGGTGGTGCTGCAGGAGTTGGAGCTGACGCTGGGGGTGCTGGTGCTGTCTCTGCTGGTTCTGGTGGTACTGCACGGCCGCGGCCGTACTTCGTTCCACTCCTTCAGCAGGTTCTTGGTCTCCCGCCTTCTACTAGTCTTGCTCCTCCCTTAGAGTGTCCACCGCCGGTTCAGTCGTAGTCACAGTTACAGCCCGCCTCCCCACTGCCTGCTCCTTCTCCTTAGACTGGTCCGACCAGAGGTCTTACTGAGCGTCGTGCGCCCGCGTCTCGCCCTGCGTCGCCTGTTCCCTCTGCTCGCACTAGTCGTCGTAGTTCGCGTCAGCGTCCTCCTCCTGTCCCCGGCACGCACCAGATGGCACTGCGTCCTTCCACTGCTCCACAGTGTGTCCCTCTGCCGTCTCCTCTTGCGCCCTCCCTTCTTGTCGGCCCGGACCCGGAGTCTGACTCCCTTTGTGCTGCTAGTCCTACTGTCACGCGTCTCCTGGCCACTGTTGTCACTGACCCTTCCTTTGAGTCTACTGCTGCGTCTGCTGTTGTTGCTGAGCTTGTCGACTTTGCTGCTCGCTGTCGTCTAGACCACGCGGCTAGTCTTGTTGCTGAGTCGGTCTGTCCTTCGTCCGTCGGGGGTAAGTGTGCCCTTAGCACGGACGTCCTTGAGGACAGGCAGGAGGAGTTCCAGTGTTTTGCTGCTGCTTTACCTCATCTCGTATCCATGTTGCTTGCCCTTGAGGGAGACCCGGATGCACCAGACATCCCGACCCCGCGCTCTTACGCAGAGACAATAGAGGGTCCCTACTCCTCTCAGTGGTAGACAGCCATGGACGCAGAGATGGCTTCCTGGAAGTCCACAGGCACCTACGTCGACGAGGTTCCCCCTCCTGGGGCGAACATTGTCGATGGCATGTGGATTTTCAGGGTGAAGCGGCCTTCGAGTTCTCCGCCTGTCTTCAAGGTGCGGTACGTTGCTCAAGGTCTCAGTCAGTGACAGGGAGTTGACTACTTTCAGACCCTCTCCCCCACCCCGAAGATGACCACGCTTCGGGTGCTGCTGCACGTCGCCGCTCAGCGTGACTACGAGCTTCACTCTCTTGACTTCAGCACAACCTTTCTACAGGGCAGCCTGCATGAGGAGATCTGGCTGCGCCGCCCACCTGGCTTCACTAGGTAATTTCCTGCTGGTACCCAGTGGAGCCTCCGGCGGCCAGTCTACGGTCTCCGCCAGGCGCCCCGTGAGTGGCACGACACACTGAAGACTACGCTTGCGGCTCTTGGGTTTGCTCCTTCCACTACTGACCCGTCGCTGTTTCTACGCACAGACACTTTGCTGCAACCGTTCTACATCCTCGTGTACGTCGAGGACTTGGTCTTTGCTACTGCTTACACTGAGGGACTCGCCCACGTGAATTCGGAGCTGCAGAAGAGACACACGTGCACAGACCTGGGTGAGCTGCGCAGCTATCTTGGCTTGCAGATCACCCGGGACAGAGCACGGCACACCATTACCTTGACTCAGTCATACATGGTGCAACTGTCCTTCAACGCTTCCGCTTCACGTACTCCTCGCCTCAGGCCACTCCTCTGTCTACTCGCCATTCGCTCTCAGCTCTGCCTTTGGATGAGTCCGTAGAGTCGAGTGGCCCGTACCCAGAGCTTGTGGGCTGCCTCATGCACCTGATGACCTGCACTCGACCTCACCTGGCATACCCTCTTAGCATCCTGGCACGCTATGTTGCTCCTGGGAGACACCGACCAGAGCACATGGATGCAGCTAAGAGGGTGTTGCGCTACCTGTGCAGTACGTCGGGCATGGGGCTCATGCTTGGAGGACGGGCTCGAGTTGTCCTCACTGGTCACGCAGACGCTTCTTGGGTTGACGACTTGGCTACGCAGCGGTCGTCGTAGGGTTACACCTTCAGCCTTGGTTCCGGCTCTGTTTCTTGGCGGTCTACTTGCTCGTCTTCTGTTCTTAGCTCCAGTTGTGAGGCTGAGACCTACGCTGGGGCCATGGCTGCACAGGAGTTACGTTGGCTCACCTACCTGCTGACCGACTTGGGAGAGGCGCCTCGTTCTCCTCCAGTTCTGTACGTCGACAACAAGGCCATGATTGCCTTGTGTCAGGAGCACAGACTAGAGCACAGAACGAAGCACATTGCTCTGCGCTACTTCCTTGCTCGAGAGTTGCAGCAGCGTGGTCAGCTTCGTCTTGCTTACGTGGCCACTCGGGCCAACACTGCTGATATCTTTACCAAGGCACTTCAGCCTTGTAATCATCAGCGTTTTTGTACTCTATTAGGTCTTGTGCCTACCTAGCCTCACTTGCTCACCTCTTGACTTTGCTTGTACTGTAATCTATATGTACCAGCACCTGCATGCTTACACTTGCTAGGTTGTGATAACTGTACTACTTGTTCTCCTCTTTATATAACTATGCATGTGAGCTGGCCTTGTGGCCTTTTGCTTGTGCTTAGAATGCGTGGTGACGTCGTGATCCACCCTGAGCTTGACCTTTACTTTGTTCTTTTGCTTGTCCCCACTTTGCCTATGGGGGTGTATCAGAACTATATTGTAGGCTGTAGTGGGGCACTCTTTATGGGGTACAGTACTGTTAGGTTTTGCCTATACAAACCTTGTATTGTCTTGTTTCTAGTCATTCTCATTTCCTACTTTGTGATACAGCCGCTGGCGAGCAGGACCACCGACGGTTGCCGCCATCGCCTGGAAGTCCTCGCCAGCCTCCGGCGCCAATGAGATGGTTCGCTCCACAACAATGACCAGCGAGCACGACGCCTCCTTGTTGTCTCGCCCCTTACCACTTGCAGAGGAGTCGGCGTCCTTCGCCGAGGTCGACTTGGTCGACTACTTCTCCTTGCGCGGCTTGTTTCCTCGTCAATGGGGACATCGGCTGCCAGGCCTCCCGCGGCCTCCCTTGGCATCGTCGTCGTCGGAGTCACTGCTGTCGGGGCACTCGAAGGAGAGGTGGTCGGGGTCGCCGCACAGCCAGCACTCCCGACGCCGACTTCCTCCTCCACATCTGCTGTCCTTGGGCGACTTCTTCTTGTCGGCGTCCTTGGCCGGCTTCCAGCCACTGCTACCCCCGCCGCTAGACTGCCCACGCTACCCCGGTCGACTGCCTTGTTTCGCCGGGGCAACATAGTTCACCTGCGCCAGGAGCTCCGTGAGCCGCTCAGCTTCCTGCATCGCCTCATTCTATAGGATGTACGAGGTGAGAGTATCATCGTTGAGTGTCGCCCTAGTGCTCGGCGCCATCGACAGTCGCTTCAGCAAGTTGTAGTTGCTCGTGAGCCCTTTGATGACGTGCGTGAGGTACGATGCCGTCGAGTAGTGCACGCCGGCCATCCTCATAGTAGTGAGAATCCGCCGAGCCCGGTTGCAATAGTCGGTCGCCGACTCCTCTTTGCACATCCGTATGTGCGACAGCTGTTCCTCAAGCTGGCCAATGTATAGGTCGTCGGTGACCTGGTATGTCGACTCGATGAAGTGCCACGCCCGGTGGCCGGCGTCAAGGTACTCCCTGTACGACTTCAAGGCGATTTGCACGCCCGGCGAGCAGCATCGCGTGATGACCGTGGCAACTACACAGCGCAAAACTCCGCACACAATTCGGGGTCCTCCGGCGTCACCATTGTGCCGCGAGCAAAGCCGATCAACCCGGCCATCTCCAGCTGGGGCTCGATGGCTTCCTTCCAGGTGAGAATGTCGGGTCAACCGACCAGCAGAGGAGTGACCAAGATCCTGTCCGGCGTAAACTTGAAATATCCGTAGCTTGGCGCGATCCCTCCCGCAGTCACGTGGGTCTCCGACATCGGCAACAATCTACTACGACGTCCTCCGATGTCACCTTGCGAGGAGTCTGCAGCCGCCGACGACCGCATCCCTCGCGCGTGAACGCCGCCGACTTCATCGGCGTGAATCACACCTCGCTGCCTCGACGTGCCTCCTGCACTGCTGCTGACTTGGTCACCGCCGGCGTTGACACCCGCGTCGACGCCGCCCTCGGTGTTCACCGGTCAAGGAGAGACAGGCCGAGAAGGGTGCTCCGTCGCCCACACAGCACGGATGCCAGCCTCGACGGCCGCCCATGGCAGGTCGCCATACTCGTTAGCCTCGTGACGTCTTTTCGCGTCCTCCAGCCGTGCCTCCAGGGTGTCCACCACCCCCGAGTATGTTATGTGATGCTATCATTTGCATTCACGTCTGTCTGCCTCCCATCACATGTTCGTGCGTTGCATGCGTGGTGTGAGCGTGTGCAAGAATTTGTGTTTGGTGTGGTTTGGATTTTCTGAGTATATGTGGATGTTATTCTGCTTGAGCAGATATCTGAAATGATTTTTCTGCTTGAGAGCTTTCCGACGACCCAAGAATCGCCACGATCGGAGCAAGAACGAGAAATGTATGATCGTTCAAAGTTTTGGTTGTCGTGCGGCGACTATGGAAATTTGCGGGTTGACTCAATATGGGGTAAAGACTTTTGGGGGTTGGGAAATTCGTCCCCATCACTGTAGTTGATTCCAAGTGGTTGGGAGAAGCCAAACCAGGTTGGCAAGTGTGGCCAAGTTGGGTGAGGCGGATGGCCTGGGTTGGGAGTCACAAAGGTCAAAGTTGGGGTGCCCATAGGGAGGGAATCTTTGTGCTTATGGGGTTTCTTTGGTTGGGGCTCCTTGGGGACCTTCCCTCTCGTCCTCGTCTTCCCTCCTACCTGGTTTATTGCTACTCTAAATTCTCTTGTGTGATACTTGTGAGTTGATTGTGATTGAGAAATGTTTCTGTGGCAGCATACCCCCTAGTGCGCCAAAATTCATACCTCAAGAAATAGTTCACCTTTTTGTACGATTCAAATTAGGGATTGTAGCCACAGACCAGGGCTACAATATATCTGAGTTTAGTGAAGTTTTAACAGTGAACGTTTCGTCGACGGCGTTTCGTGTGAACTCGACGTTTCGGTCCAGAATTCTAAGCCAACGATTTTGAGAAATTTCGGCCCATAATCTTCATAGACTCCGTCCTTAGTCTCTAGTATCAGAGCTGATTATGGACCTTCTGGGGAGTCTACTGAAGTGTGAAGACCCTCCTAGACTCACCATGGCCTGTGGGAGTGCCTAAGTGGAGTTCTCGAGGTTGGATGTGACTTCCGCTAAAGGGAAACTCTGCGAACTTTCGTTGGCACCGACACTTGTGAAAATATTGTGAGACTTCGGTGTGGACAGCAAAGGGGGGAGCTGAAAACTGTGATTGGGAGCATAGGAGATGAGTCAAGGGAGTGGAGAAGTTGCTGAGAAGAGAAGTGAGCCGCCACCATCCAAGATTGAGGCGTTGGATGGCTCCAATTACGAGGAATGGAGCGGGCGGATGAGGAGTGTTTTCAAGCGCTACAAGCTGCTCAAACTTGCGATGGGAGAAGAGAAAATTCCCGAGGAAGGAGATGCTCGGGAGCGGTGGATCGAGCGGAGAACGGTGTTGTTTGACCTCATCTTGCAATCGGTCAACAAGGACATGTTCTAGCTGTCAGAACTATGCTCTAGGCTGTAGTGGGGCACTCCTTATAGGGTACAGCCCAATTAGTTTTGCCATACAAACCCTGTACAGTTCTCATTCTAGTCATTCTCGTTTCCTACTTTGTGACATGGTTTCAGAGCAGGTTCCCTAGTGGGAACGGTTTTTTTTAGGGCCCACCACGTTAGTTTCTTTTTTTTTTCCTGCCCTGCCCGAAGCGCGCATCGCGCCTGCCTAGCCTGCGCCGTCGCGCGCCCTGCCTTACTGCCGCCCTTAGCGGCCCTGCCCTCACGGCCCGTCGCGGCCCTACCCTAACGGCCCGTCGTGGCCCTGATCTAGCTGCCAGTCACTGCCCTGCCCTGCCGCCGCCCTTCGCGGCCCGCCCTAGCCGCCGTTGCGGCCCTGATCTACCCGCCCGTCGCGGCCTGCTTTCGCCGCCCGTCGCGGCCTGCCCTCGCCGCTCGCTGCGGCCCTGCCCTGCCGCCTCTCGTCGCGGCCCTGCTCTCTGCCGCTCGTCGCGGCCCTGCTCTACCGCCGCCCCGACGCGGCCCTACCCTGCAGCCGCCGAGACGCGGCCCTGCCCTACTGCCGCCCAGTCGCGGCCCTGCTCTCCTAGCCGCCTCGTCGCGGCCCTCCCCTGCCGGCTCGTCGCGTCCCTGCCCTACTACCAGTCGCGGCCCTGCCCTACTCCTGCCCCTGGTAAGCGCCCGCCCTGCCAAGCACGCCACTGCACACGCGAGCCTGCTGAGCCGCGCCGCCCTGCCGAGCCGCGCCGCCCTGCCGAGTCGCGCTGCCCTGCCCTACTGCTACTGCTACTACTACGGCTACTGCCGCCATGGCTAGCCCTAGTGTGCTTACCTTCGATGCTGAAGGTCGAGCGGTCGATTTCGAGGTCTGGATAGATGACATGGAGCTCTTTCTTCAGTGTGACTCTAGGGACGGCGTCTCACTGTTCGATCACACGTCCGGCACCTCTGTTGCCCCTGCTGCCGATGCTGACAGTGCGGTTCGCTCGCAGTGGACCACTCGTGACGCTGCTGCTCGCCCTGCTGTTCGTAGTCACCCGCCGTCTGCTGAGCGCGCGCACTTTAGCCAGTACAAGACTGCTAAGACTCTGTATGACGCTGTTGTTGCGCGCTACTCCTCCCCTGCCTCAGCTGCCCTCAGCCGCCTCATGCTGCCGTACCTGTTCCCTGACCTAGCCGCTTTTGCCACAGTCGCTGACCTCATCACCCACCTCCGCACTAGTGACACCCGCTACCGCGCTGCGCTTCCCTCTGAGTTCTGCGCCAAGAACCCCCCCCCTTATGTACATCACCCTCTTCTACCTCGTCACCCGTCTCCCTGACTCTCTTTGCTCAGTCAGGGACCACTTCCTCTCCCTTTGCCCCACTGAGCTCACCGTTGACCTACCCGAGGAGCGCCTCCTTGCAGCTGAGAAGAGCATAGTCGCTGTAGGAGCGACTCGTGTCGACCCTCGTGCCCCTTTCTTTGAGGGGTGTTCCCCCGTTCCCCTTTTGCCCTCTGTTGCTTCTGCTGCTGCTGTCGACCTCGTTGGCACCGAGGAGGTCGGGGCTGCGTCTGCCCCTAGTGGGAGGCGCCGCAACGGCATGGACAAGGGGGGCAAGGGTGGTGGAGGAGACGGCGGGGGCGGCGATGGTGGCGGTGGAGGCGGCGGAGGGGGTGGGGGTGGAGGTGGGGGTGGTGGCGGGAGTGGGGGCGTCGGTGGCGGCAATGGAGGTGGAGGCGTCAGTGGCGGCGGCAGTGGAGGTGGCAGCGGCGGAGGTGCTGGTCGGGGTGGAGCAGCGCCGCGTGGGGGCTTTGGCGGTGGCCAGCGATAGCAGCAGCCGCGTTCCCGTGAGGCCCCGTCGCCCCAGCAGCTTCGTGAGTGGTACGCTGGGCGTGGGAGGTCTGGCGGTGCTGGTCCCTGCGCTTACGTTCTCCGCACCGGTGACCGCCGTGGGGAGACGTGCGGGCTGCCACACGCGACGCAGCGCTGTTTTGGCCGCCTGACTGACGCTTGGCGTGCACGGTTTCCTGATGCCACTAAGCTCCCTCGCTGGGGTGATCTGCTTAGGTCGGGGGTTGCTATCTTTGATCTTGATTACGATGCTATCCTTGCTGCTATGTATGCTGTGACTATTAGTGCTAAGGGTGACTGTTACCTGTGTGTTCCGCCCGACCCGGGCATTGAGGCTGCTGCTCTAGGTGCTAGTGAGTCTGCTGCTCCAGGTACTGGTGAGTTTGCTCTCTCAGGTACAGCATCGGCTGAGGTCTTGCACACTTTCACGTTTGACTCAGGTGCTTCGCGCTCCTTCTTTCGCGACTGCACCACACTCACGCCGCTCAATCGGCCAGTTGCAGTCTCCCTGGCGGACCACTCTAGGGGTCCAGTCCTTGCGCACTCCTCTACGGTTCTGCCGTGTCCGGCGGTCCCGTCTGGCTCCCTGTCGGGTCTTCACCTCCCCTCGTTCTCTACGAACTTGGTGAGTGGAGCTGACCTTCAGGACGTGTGGGTTGACCAGTTCACTCCTGGAGGTCAGCGGGTGACCCACTGTACGTGTACTCGGACGGGCCGACACGTGGCCACGTTGACCCATCAGCCTAGGTCGAGCCTGTACACACTGACTACCGTGTCTCCTCCGGTTGCTGAGTTTGGTCAGGTAGCCGCGTCTGGTTAGGTGTTTGCTGCAGCATCCTGGTCTGGTCCTGAGTCTGCCCCCTGCTCGTGTCGCCTCATGTCTCACCAGACTCTCCTCTGGCACCACCGCCTTGGTCACCCCTCCCTGCCTCGTCTCCAAGGTATGGCCTCCCGTGTCCTTGTCACTGGTCTTCCCCGGTCTCTCCCTCCCCTTCCCCCGGGGCCTGCCCCTACCTGCATTCCTTACGTCGAGGGGCGGCAGCGCGCCGCTCCTCACTCCTCCGAGTTCCCTCCGACGGAGGCTCCCCTGCAGACTCTTCACATGGACGTGTGGGGCCCAGCCCGCGTCCGTGGACAGGGTCACGAGCGTTACTTTCTGCTGGTCGTTGACGACCACTCGCGTTACACTACAGTCCTCCCCTTACGCCGCAAGGGTGAGGTCACTGAGGTGCTGATCGACGGGATCCGCGCTACGCGTCGCCAGCTCAGCGAGAGTTTCGGCTCGGACCTTCCTGTTCTGCGTCTGCACTCCGACAGAGGTGGAGAGTTTTCCTCTGACCTTCTGCGGGCCTTCTGTCGTGCGGAGGGCATCCGCCAGACGTTCACGCTTCCGGCCTCTCCGCAGCAAAATGGGATTGCTGAGCGCCGCATTGGCATGGTCATGGACGCTCGTACGTCCTTGATCCATGCGGCTGCTCCCCATTTTCTATGGCCGGACGCAGTCGAGCCTGTCGAGGTAGCTGTTGACTCTGGTGCTACTAGGGGTGCTGAGCCTGCGGGTGCCGGGTCTGGGGGTGCTGAGCCAGAGCGTGCGGAGCATGGGGTGGCTGAGTTTGGGGGTGCGGATCCTGGGGGTGGTGAGTCTAAGGGTGCTGAGCCTGGGGGTGCTGAGCCTGCACATGCGGAGCCTGGGGGTACTGAGTCTGGGGGTGCTGAGCCTGGGGTTGCTGAGTCTGAGGGTGCGGAGATTGAGGGTGCGAAGCCTGAGCGTGTGGAGCATGGGGGTGCTGAGCCTGGAGGTCCTTAGTCCTCTGCAGGTCCTCCGGGTGCCTTGTCACGGCGGGAGCCACTCTCTCCGTAGCAGCTGCGCGAGTGGTTTGCTCGGCGCTGGAGCCGTGCTGCTGGAGCTGGTGGTGCTACTGGAGCTGGAGGTCCTGCTACTGCTAGAGCTGCTGGAGGTTCTGGAGGCACTGGTCCCGGAGGTGCTCGTACTGGAGGTGCTGGAGCTGCTGGGCTTGGTGGTGCTGCTGGAGCAGGAGCTGCTGGAGGTGCTGGAGCTCGCGGTGTTGCTGGAGCAGGTACTACTGGAGGTGCTGGAGCTGGCGCTACTGGAGCTGCTGGAGCTTCTAGTGGTCCTGCTGGAGCTGGAGCTGCTGGAGGTGCTGGCGTTGGCAGTGCTGCAGGAGCTGGTGCTACTGGGGGTGCTGGAGTTGGCGCTGCTGGAGCTGCTGGTAGTGCTGTAGGAGTTGGAGTTGGTGACCCTGGCACTGGGGGACCTAGTGCTGTCTCTGCTGGTTCTGGAGGCGCTGCGCGGGCGCGGCCGTACTTTGTTCCTCTCCTTCAGCAGGTTCTTGGTCTCCCGCCTTCTACTGGTCCTACTCCTCCCCTGCTGTGTCCACTGCCTGACCAGTCGCAGTCGCAGTTACAGCCGGCCTCCCCACTACCTGGTCCTTCTCTTTACACTAGACCGACCGGAGGTCTTGCGGAGCGTCGTGAGCCTGAGTCTCGCCCTGCGTCGCCTGTTCGGTCTGCTCGCACTAGTCGTCGTGTTCTGCGTCCGCGTCCTCCTCCTGCCCTTGGCACGCACCAGATGGCACTTCGTCCTTCCTCTGTTCCACTGCGTTTCCCTCTGCCGTCTCCTCCTGCGTCCTCTCTTGCTGACGGTCCGGACCTTGAGTTTGACTCCCTTCGTGCTGCTAGTTCTACTGTCACGCGTCTGCTAGCCACTGTTGTCACTGACCCTTCGTTTGAGTCTAATGCTGCGTCTGCTCTTGTTGCTGAGCTCGTCGACTTTGCTGCTCACTATCATCTAGACTACGCCGCTAGTCTTGTTGCTGAGTCTGAGTCTGTCTGTCCCCCGTCCGTCGGGGGTGAGTGTGCTCTTGGCACGGATGTCCTTGAGGACAGGTAGGAGGAGTTTGAGTGCTTTGTAGCTACTTTACCCCATCTCGTGTCCATGCTGATTGCACCTGAGGGAGACCCGGATGCACCAGACATCCCGACTCCGCGCTCTTACGCACAAGCGGTTGAGGGTCCCTACTCCTCTCAGTGGCAGACAGCCATGGACGCAGAGATGGCTTCCTGGAAGTCCACAAGCACCTACGTCGACGAGGTTCCCCCTCCTGGGGCGAACATTGTTGATGGCATGTGGATTTTCAGGGTGAAGCGTCCGCCGGGTTCTCCGCCTGTCTTCAAGGCGTGTTACGTGGCTCGAGCCTTCAGTCAGCAGCAGGCAGTTGACTACTTTCACACCTTCTCTCCCACCCCGAAGATGACCATTCTTCGGGTACTGCTGCACGTTGCTGCTCAGCGTGACTACGAGCTTCACTCTCTTGACTTCAGCACAGCCTTCCTACAGGGCAGCCTGCACGAGGAGATCTGGCTGCGCCGCCCACTTGGCTTCACTGGGTTGTTTCCTCCTGGTACCCAGTGGAGCCTCCGGCGGCCAGTCTACGGTCTCCGCCAGGCGCCCCATGAGTGGCACGACACACTGAGGACTACACTGGCGGCTCTTGGGCTTGCTCCTTCCACTGCTGACCCGTCGCTGTTTTTCCGCACCGACACTACTCTGCCACCGTTCTACATCCACGTGTACGTCGACGACTTGGTCTTTGCCACTGCTGACGCTGAGGGACTCGCTCACGTGAAGTCGGAGCTGCAGAAGAGACACACGTGCACAGACCTGGGTGAGCTGCGCAGCTATCTTGGCTTGCAGATCGCCCGGGACAGAGCACAGTGCACCATTACCTTGACTCAGTCACACATGGTGCAGCAGGTCCTTCAGCGCTTCAACTCCACGTACTCCTCGCCACAGTCCACTCCTCTGCCTACTCGCCACTCGCTCTCAGCTCTGCCTTCGAATGAGTCCATAGAGCTGAGTGGCCCGTATCCAGAGCTTGTGGGCTGCCTCATACCTGATGACCCGCACTCGACCTGACCTTGCCTACCCTCTTAGCATCCTGGTACGCTATGTTGCTCCTGGGAGACACCGAAAGGAGCACATGGATGCCGCTAACAGGGTGTTGCGCTACTTGTGCAGTAGGTCGGGCATGGGGCTCGTGCTTGGAGGACGGGGTCTTGTTGTCCTCACTGGTCATGCAGACGCTTCTTGGGTTGACGACTTGGCTACGCAGCGGTCGTCGCAGGGTTACACCTTCAGCCTTGGCTCCGGTTCTGTTTTGTGGCGGTCTACCCGCTCTTCTTCTGTTCTCAGCTCCAGCTGTGAGGCTGAGATCTACGCAGGGGCCATGGCTGCACAGGAGTTACGCTGGCTCACCTACCTTCTGACCGACTTGGGAGAGGCACCTCGTTCTCCTCCAGTTCTGTACGTCGACAACAAGGCCATGCTGGCCTTGTTTCAGGAGCATAGACTGGAGCACAGAACGAAGCACATTGCTATGCGCTACTTCCTTGCTCGAGTATTGCAGCAGTGTGGTCAGCTTTGTCTTGCTTACGTGGCCACTCGGGCCAACACTGCTGATATCTTCACCAAGGCACTTCAGCCTTGTGATCATCAGCGTTTCTGTACTCTTCTAGGTCTTGTGCCCACTTGGCCTCACTTGCTTACTCCTTGACTTTGCTTATACTGTGGTCTATATTTACCTATACCTTCGTGTTTACACTTGCTAGGTTGTGATCACTGTTCTGCTTGTTCTCCTTTATATTTAACTCTGCATGTGAACTGGCCTTGTGGCCTTTTTCTTGTGCTCAGAATGCGTGGTGACATCGTGATCCACCCTGAGCTTGACCTTGCTTTGTTCTCTTGCTTGTCCCTCACTTTGCCTATGGGGGTGTGTCAGAACTATGCTCTAGGCTGTAGTGGGGCACTCCTTATAGGGTACAGCCAAACTAGGTTTGTCATACAAGCCCTGTACAGTTCTCATTCTAGTCATTCTCGTTTCTTACTTTGTGACACTAGCACATCAAGGTCTTGGTTGAGCTGGACGACTCCGGTCCAAAGGCGTGGAAGCTACTGCGCGACATGATTCAGCCCAACAAGCTGCCCATGGTGATCGTCCTCGAGAAGGAGCTGGCGGCCATCTCCATGCGATCGGGAGATGATGTGAAGCCGGTCCTTGACAAGATCAAGGACACATATGCGAGGATGGCAGCGGCGGGCAGCGAGGTGTCGCAGATGCAGCAATGCACCAAGATCATCTCGGTGCTCGACAACTCATGGGAATACCTCATCCCCACCCTCAACATTCAGCAGGACAAGTGGACGCCTGAGTGGCTATGGCAGCAGATCCTGCAGGAGGACTTCCGCAAGCGCCACACGGGAGGTGGCGCTGCCAACAAAACTGCTGAGGGGTATGGAGCTGCAGGAGGCAGCAGAGGCAGAGGGTGTTATATGATGCTATCATTTGCATTCATGTCTGTCTGCGTCCCATCATATATTCGTGCGTTGCATGCGTGGTGTGAGCGTGTGCAAGAACTTGTGAGTTCATTGTGATAGAGTTAAGTTCCTATGGCAGCATACCCCACCAATGCGCCAAAATCGATAACTCAATATTTACTTCACCTCGTAATACAATTCAACTTGGAAATTGTAGCTACGGTCTAGAGCTACAACATATCTAGAATTGGTGATGTTTTCACTGCGCGTTTTTCGTCGACGATGTTTCTTGTGAGCGCGACTTTTCTGTCCAGAAACTTAGGTAAACGATTTTGTGACATTTCGGCCCCTAACATTCATAGACTCCGTCTTTAGTCTCTAACAAGTGGTATCAGAGCAATTAAGGACTTTGTGGAGAGTCTATTGAAGTGTGAAGACCCTCTTCGACCCACCATGGCATGTGGGCGTGCCTGAGTGGAGTTCTAGAGGTTGGATGTGACTTTCGCTAAGGGGAAACTCGGCCGAAATTTCGTTGGCGCCGACACTTGTGAAAATATTGTGAGACTTCGGTGTGGACAGCAAAGGAGGAGCTGAAAACTGTGATTGGTAGCAGAGGAGATGAGTCAAGGGAGTGGAGAAGCATCTGAGAAGAGAAGTGAGCCACCGCCATCCAAGATTGAGGCATTGGATGGCTCCAATTACGAAGAATGGAGCGGGCGGATGAGGAGCGTTGTAAAGCGCTACAAGCTGCTCAAACTTGCGATGGGAGAAGAGAAAATGCCAGAGGAAGGAGATCCTCAGGAGCGGTGGATCAAGCGGAGCACAGTGTTGTTTGACCTCATCTTGCAATCGGTCAACAATGACATGTTCCAGCACATCAAGGACTTGGTTGAGCTTGACGACTCCGGTCCAAAGGCGTGGAAGCTACTGCGCGACATGATTCAGCCCAACACGCTGCCCATGATGATCGTGCTCAAGAAGGAGCTGGCGGCCATCTCCATGCGATCGGGAGATGATGTGAAGCCGGTCCTTGACAAGATCAAGAACAAATATGCAAGGATGGCAGCGGCGGGTAGCGAGGTGTCGCAGATGCAGCAATGCACCAAGATCATCTCGGTGCTGGACAACTCGTGGGATAACCTCATCCCCACCCTCAACGTTCAGCAGGACAAGTGGACGCATGAGTGGCTACGGCAGCAGATCCTGCAGGAGGACTTCCGCAGGCGCCACACGGTAGGTGGTGCTGCCAACAAAACTGCTGAGGGGTATGGAGCTGCAGGAGGCAGCAGAGGAAGAGGGGGAGGGAGATCTGAGGCCGTGGTAGAGGCTTTGGCAGAGGGAGAGGCCGAGGTTACTACAATGAGGGGCATGGGAGCTCTGGTGGCAGGGGGAACACTTGAATGGAGGGTGCCTGCTGGTATTGCAAGAAGGCTGGACATCCGTGGTTTAAATGTTTCAGCCGCCCTGAGGGATGGGCGCCTTCAGGCATGAAGCCGCCAAGTGGTGAACGTGCACGAGGTGGCACTGTGCAAGGTTCAGGTGCACAAGGCGATGGTGCACAAGGTAAAGCCGACCCTGGGATGTTCCTCATGGTTGAGGATGTGAAAGGGAGTGAGGGTGATGTGGGCTCGGTTGGGAAGGTTGTGATGCACCCCCTCACTCACTAGGTGATCGATTCAGGTTGCACAAGTCACATGACCCCACGGGCAGATTTGCGTGACGAGGTAAAACCCCTTGGGAAGATCAAGTTCCTGGCTGCCGCTTCAGGTGCCTTGCTCCCTGTGATTGGTGTGGGAAATGCCAAGGTAATAGGAGCTAAATGGGAGCCCGTGGGGCTGGGGAATGTGTTGCTGGGGAATGTGTTGCTAGTTGAAGGTTTTTCCGCTAACCTTCTTTCTGTGCGCCGGCTGCAGAAGAGCAAGGCCAAAGTGACCTTTGGCCCAACCAGCTGCCGTGCGAAGCTTGGGAAGTTGCTGCTGCGGGATTTGGAGGAGAAGAGCAGCTGCATCAAGGATCTGTGGCAGCTGCCCATCATCCCCTGGAACGGGAAACCACCAGCAACGGCAGCGGCAGCAGCAACAGCTAAAGCAACTGCGGGAGGAGAGGTGACTGCACCAACTGATGGGGCCCCGGATGCAGTCAAGAAGGTGCAGCAGCCACAGCAGCCACATGGTGAGGTGCTTGCTGGTGTGGATGCGACAACTGCATGGGCAAAGGCTTCATTTGGGAGTGGTGAGGCCGATTGGGAGACTTGGCACGAGAGGTTGTGCCACATCAACATTCCGATGCTGCAGAAGTTGGTGAAGGATGGAAGTTTGAAGGGATTGGAGGTGCAGGAGGCAGCTGCGGAGAGTCACTCTACAATGGTAGTGAGCTAGATTACGGGGGTTGGCACGAACTACTAGGAGTGATCGTAGCTTTGCTTAGTTCCTTTATGCTTGCGCATACACGGGAGAAATCGGCAAGTGTTTCACTAGGCAAAGTTGGAATTACAGAATGATAGAACAAGCGATGGCAACAATGACTGCATCAGGCACCTAGCAACCCTGCAGCTAGCCTGGTCGACCGCCAGCACAGCTCGGTCGACCGCCTGCCAGCGTTGCGTAGAGGAGCCGCGCCAGCACTGCAGAAGGGCGACCTGCCAACAGAGCAGGTCGACAGCGTGCCAACACTGCAGCAGAGCGGCTGTCCAGCGTTGCCCTGTAGAACACAGCAGTGCGCACGCTTGCAGGTGCGCGCAGACGATTGGCCCGACTTGCCTCCTTGGGCATCTATCGGCTGTTGTTTGCGCCTGACGAGCCACATCGACTTTGGGGTACCAGCCCGAAGTCGCTTGCGCCATTGCGACCTTGACGACGTTCTTGTGCCTCCGCAGAACTTGTCGAGCAGGTTACCCGGTCAACCCGGTCGACCACCAGGTCCCTCTAGTCGACCACCATTTGCCTCTGGTCGAACACAACTCCCGTCGAGCTACCCCCTGGTCGACGGACCCCTTCTGTCGACCAGAACCGTCAGCGGTTGTCGCCGAGCTCCCCCCGTCGACCGCTGCTCACTTGTCAGGTCGACGGACCGCTCCGTCGACCTCCCGGTCGAACTGCAGGTCGACAGACTGCTCTCGGTCGAGCTACAGGTGGACGGAGATCTCCCGGTCGAGTTGCAGGTCGACGGAGGCCTCCCGGTCGAACTGCCCCTCCTGGTGGACGGCCCACCCGTTGCCCAGACCAGTCAGTTGCAGCGGTCGAGCTCCCTGGTCGACAGCAGCACCACAGCGGTCCCGTGCAGCTCGACGAGGCCTGTCGAGCAGCTCTCCCATTGTGAACGGTCGGCTGCTACTCCTGTACATCCGACCAAGTCGTCGGCGCTGCCCAAGCGAGGGCGGGGCCAACAATCCATTCCTGTTAACACTCCCCTGCCGCACTCACGCTTGGGCCTCCAGCCCACGCGGCAGTACTCCACGGAGAAAACTCGTCCTCGGCGTGCACCCCACACACAGCACGCCGTCACCGCACCAGCCGTGCAGAAGGGCACGGCACCTACTGCTGCACCTCGTCGTCGCCGTCGCCGACGTCGGCCAGACAAACTTGGCCGATGGCGACGGAGCACCGGTTGGAAGCCAGAAATTGCAGCGCCTTCGTCAGGAAGTCCGCCGGCTGCTCGGTCGTCGGGATGTACTTCAGCACGAACTTCCCGCGCCTCACCATGTGCTGCAGCCAGGCGTAGCGTCGCTCCATGTGCTTGAGGTTGCCCGTCAACCCCAAGCCTTCAGCGACCGTGATTGCCGACTTGTTGTCGACGCGGAGGATGGTCGGCTCCCCAGCGTCGAGCAGCTTGAATTCCGCAAGGAGGAAACGAAGTCGACTCCCCTCCTTGCTGGCATCCGTGGCCGCCACGTACTCCGACTCGGTCGATGACAATGTCGCGCACTTGATGCGCGAGCTCGACCAGGAGATGGCAGCCCCTCCATAGACAAACACGTAGCCTCCCGTGCTCGTCCGGTTCTGCTTGTCGCCCGCGTCGTTGGCATCAACGTAGCCGATCAGCTCCAACGATTCTGGTCCACCGCCGAACTCCAGGGCAGTGTCGCGGGTGTCGGCGAGATAGGCGAGGCAGCGGTCAACCTCGCGCCAATGCTGGTCGCTCCTCACCGTGAGGCCGCTCCCCAGCTTGCTGCAGGCGAAGGCGATGTCCGTCCTCATCGTCGTCGCCGCGAACTGCAGCGAGCCGACCTTCTGCCGGTACTCCTCCTCTTCGCGCTCCTGAGCCTCCTCGTCGTCGAACGTCAGCTGAGCGTAGGCGTCGATAGAGACCGGCGTCTTTGGGACTCGACCGCCCTGCTCCTCGTCGATGAAGCGCCTGCGCAGCTTGTCGGCGTAGCCCTGCTACTGCAGCCACAGCTTCCTGGCCGGCCTGTCGCGCACGATCTCCAGCCCAAGGTACTTCACCACCGGCGAGATCTCACGCAGCTCAAAGGCGGCCTCCAGCAGCTCCTTCAGCTCCTTCAGCATCGCGGTGCTGCTGCTGGCGGCGAGCAGGTCGTCAACGTAGACCAGCACCCAGCAGGTAACTCCATCGTCACCGCCTTGAAGTAGAGCGCCTCGTCGACCTGGCTCTTCTTCTAGCCAACGCCTAGCAGCACACTATCGAGAGCCCTGTACCACAACAGCGACGACTGCTTCAGCCCGTAGAGGCTCTTCAGCAGCTTACACACCCGGCCAGTCCCGTCGTCGAAGTAGTCCGGTTGGTACATGTAGAGCACCCTGTCGAGCTTGCTCTGCAGGAATGCGTTCTTCATGTCGAGCTGCATCAGGTTGAGGTCGAGGATGGCAACGATGCTGAGGAAGATCCTCAGCGTGACGTAGCTGCTCACCGGCGCGTACGTCTCGTCGTAGTTGGCGCCGTACACCTGCGTGAAGCCCTTCACGACCAGCCTCGCCTTCTCGCGCTCGACGGTGTCGTCGATGTGGTACTTGGTCGTCAGCACCCACCGGTTCTTCATGATGTTCACCCCGCGTGGGCGTTCGACCAGCTCCCAAGTCCCCATACCAATGAGGCTACGGATCTCTTCTTCCATGGCGGCCTTCACCGCCTCGCCCTTCCAGCTCAACAGCGCCTCCTTCACCGTCATCGTGGCGATGTCCCAGTGGTGTTCGGGGTCGGCACGCATGTCGGGGTCGAGCTCCGGCAGGTCTTCATCCTCCTCGGCGTCGTCGTACAACAGGTCGTCGTCGACCTCGTCGAACACCGTGGTGAAGGCAGCTGGCGGTAGGCAGGCGTGGAAGCTCAGCCGCTCCAGTGGCCGTCGAGCTCGACCTGTGGGTCGCAGCTCAGGCTTCGTGATCGGCACTTCCACCACGTCGCTGTCGGTGGACTCCTCACCCGCCGATTGCTCCCCTTCCTTGTCGACCAGCTGCTTTGACCCTTCGACCGGCTGCTCGTCTGCTGCTGACTTCGACAGCTCCCCTGTCGACCGCTCCGACTGCTGTTCCCCTGTCGAGTGTACCCCTGCTGTTGCCTCCTGTTCGACCAGCTCCCCTGTCTGGTGCTCCCCTGTCGTCGACGGCTTCCCATCGTGGTCGACAAACTTGGCGCTTGGTCGACCGCCGGCGATTCCACTGGCCGGCGCCACAGGCGACGCCTCAAGGCTCCCCTCATCGCGGGTGGCCGACATAGGTGTCGAAGCTGGCCGATCTGCGACAGGAGAGAGAGGAGCAAGAACAATGGGAGGTGGAAGAACCTCCACAACATCCTCATCAGCAGGCTCGTGAGCTTCGGCGAGTAGTGGAACCGTTGCCGTTGAGGTGTCCGTCGGCGGGTGTGCCTGCGTCCGCCCCGACGCCGGCCCATACTTCAGCGACAGCGTCTCGTAGAAGATCACCTCGACCGACGTGACCACTTTGTTGTCGGTCAGGTCGAGCACCTCCCAGACCTTGCTCTCTAGCGACACACCCAGGTGAAGTCCCCATCGAGCCTTCGGCGCCAGCTTCCCACCACGTTGCTGCTCGGGAACCATGAACTGCACCATGCAGCCCCACACCCGCGCCAGTGTAAGGTCGGGCTTCTGCCCGGTCAGCGGCTGGTACGGAGTCGTCCCCGGCGGCATCGGCGACCGCTCCAAGCAGTTGCGCACCCAGACCGCTTGTCGTAGAGCAAGGTGCCACCAGTGGTGCTGCACGCCCATGTACAGCAGCATCGTCCGCACAGACTCGACGACCGTGCGCATCTCCTGCTCAGCCATGCCATTCTGCTGCGGAGTGTATGGGCACGTCAGGTCATGGACGATGCCCTTCCCGTCGACGAAGTCGGTGAACGCCTTGCCGGGGAACTCCCCTCCTCGATCGGAGCGAAGCGACAGCACCGACTTCTTCGTCTGCCGTTCCACCAGCACCAGCCACTTCTGGAACTCTCGCAGCACGTCGCTCTTTTTAGCGACCGGCATCACCCACACGAACCGAGTATGGCGATCCTTCAGCAGCAGGAAATACAAGCTGCCATCTTTGGCAGCCACCCGAAATGGCCCGCACAAGTCAATGTGCACAACAGCCAGTGCCTCCTCGGCGTCCGAGCCCTTGTCGGGGAAGGTGTGCCGCGCCAGCTTTCCTCCAACGCACGAGACACACGGCGGGTCTGCTTCGGTCGACGACGTGATGTCGAGCCCAGTAGCAACATCATGCTTCGCCGAGCTCTTGATCGTGTCGACGCTGACGTGTGCGAGCCGCGCGTGCATCCTATCGGGGGACGTCTTCGTCGCCAAGACGATCGTCCGCAGAGCCACCACCTCGGTCGACGGCGACTGCGTCGAGCAGGGGCGAAGGTCGGTACAGAGGACTCGCCCGGTGTAGCGTGCTTGACCGAGCACCTCCCTGCTCGCAGCGACGAGCAGCATCTTGTCGCCGTCACCCTGCAACTGCACGCCATTCTCCTTTAGCTGGCTAGCTGACAGCAGGTTCGCCTGTACGCCCGGAACGTAGAGCACGTCGGGGATGAGGACCTGCTTCCCGTCCTCCCCTTGCAGAGCAACGGTTCCGCGACCCTCGACAGGTTGCAGCGCCCCGTTGAATCCGCGCACATGCTTCACATCGTAGCTCGGTGCCATGTCGACGAAGACCGCTTTGTCCCCATCAGGTGGTGGGAGCACCCGCTGTCGAGCATCACTGCCATCGGGTTGGCCTGCATAGCTGCCGCCACCGCCTGGAAGTCCTCGCCAGCCTCCGGCGCCAGCGAGACCGTCGGCTCCACGACGCCGACCATCGAGCACGACGCCTCGCCGTCGCCTCGGCCTTTGCCGCTGGAGCTGTCAACGTCCTTCGTCGACGACGCCTTCTTCGACGTTTGCTTGTCCTTGCGCGGCTTTCCATCTCGACGAGGGCGACAACTGGCCGATCGACCGCGGCCTCCCTTGCTGTCGTCCTCGTTGTTGTCCTCACGGTCGGGGCACTCGAAGGAGAGATGGTCGGGGTTGCCGCAGATCCAGCACTCCCGCCGTCGACCACCACCTCGTCGACCCTTGTCCCGTGTCGACCGCTTCTCGTCGACGTCCTTCGTCGACCGCCCACCTCCGCTACCACCTCCGCCCGGCTTCCGGCGCTGCTCCTGCTGACGATTCGGCTTCGTTGGTGCAGCGTAACTCGCCTGCGGAAGGAACTCCGTGGGCTGCTCTGCCTCCTGCATCGCCTCATCCTAGAGGATGTAGCTGGTAAGGGAGTCCTCATCGAGGGACTCACGTGTGCCGGGCACCATCGTAAACCGCTTCATGAGGTTGTAGCTGCGCGGCAGGCCCTTGAGGACGTGGGTGATGTAGGACGCCGTCGAGTATTCAGCGCCCGCCATCCTCATTTCAGCTAGGATTCGTCGAGCTCGGTTGCAGTAGTCCGTCGCTGACTCCTACTCGCCCATCCGAATGTAGTCATCTTCTCCTCCAGCTGTCCGATGTACAGGTCGTCCCTGGCCTGGTACGTTGACATGATGAAGTGCCATGCCTGGTGACCAGCATCCAGTCGCTCTCGACAGCTCCTGAGCGCTAGCTGCACCACCGGCGAGCAGCACCTCGAGATGACCATGAAGGTGAGCAGGTGAGTAGAACGAAACTCCCCGCGCAGCTCGACATCCTCGGGCGGAATTGGCACGGTGCCATCGGCGAAGCCCTTCAGCCCGGCGACCTCCAGCTGGGGTTCGATCGATTCTCTCCAGGTGATGAGGTCCCGTCAACCTTGCAACGGTGCGACAGTGATCCGGTCCGGCGAGAATTTGAAGTAGCCATACGCTGGTGCAATCCCGCTTGCAGTCTCATGCGTCGTTGCGGAAAGCCCTCCACCACTTCGTAGAGGAGAGCGACGTCGAACATCGACATCGGCGCGCGAGCTGCCTGCAGCCGCCGTCGACCGCTGCACTCACGCCTGGATTCCGTCGACACCACCGTCGACCTTGATCACCCCTCTCTGCCTCATGCCTTTGCTGCCGCTGACTCGTGCACCACCGTCGACCTCGTCGTCGACGCCACCTTCGTTGCGCACCGGTCGAGGAGATGCAGGACGGGAAGGGTGTTCCAACGCCCACTGCGACCGGATGCCCAACTTGACGATCAGCAAGGGGATCGTCCTGTACTCACCATCTGCGTGGCGTTTCCTTGCATCAGCCAAGCGTGTCTCCAAGGTGTCCGCTACAACCGCATCAGCTACGGGGCCGACCATGGTGACTATCGCTGCCGCCGGCCAACGAACGACTTTGTAGGTGCAAAAGTCGGCTCCTATCTGAAGGTATTTTGCACGGCCGTCCACGCTCACCGCACCATGCGGAGAGTCACTCTACAACGGTAGTGAGCTAGACTACGGGGGTTGGCATGAACTACTAGGAGTGATCGTAGCTTTGCTTAGTTCCTTTGTGCTTGCGCATACACGGGAGAAATCGGCAAGTGTTTCACTAGGCAAAGTTGGAATTACAGAATGATAGAACAAGCGATGGCAACAATGACTATATCAGGCACCTAGCAACCCTGCAGCTAGCCTGGTCGACCGCCAGCACAGCTCGGTCGACCGCCTGCCAGCGTTGCGTAGAGGAGCCGCGCCAGCACTGCAGAAGGGCGACCTGCTAACAGAGCAGGTCGACAGCGTGCCAACACTGCAGCAGAGCGGCTTTCCAGCGTTGCCCCGTAGAACGCAGCAGTGCGCACGCTCGCAGGTGCGCGCAGACGATTGGCCCGACTTGCCTCGTTGGGCATCCGTCGGCTGTTGTCTGTGCCTGACGAGCCACATCAACTTCAGGATACCAGCCCGAAGTCACCTGCACCATTGCGACCTTGACGACGTTCTTGTGCCTCCGCAGAACTTGTCGAGCAGGTTACCCGGTCGACCCGGTCGACCACCAGGTGCTTCCGGTCGTCCACCACTGCTTCTGGTCAACCACCAGGTCCCTCTGGTTGACCACCAGGTGCCTCTGGTCGACCGCAACTCCCGTCGAGCTACCGCCTGGTCGACGGAACCCTTCCGTCGACCAGAACCGTCAGCGGTTGTCGCCGAGCTCCCCTCGTCGACCGCTGCTCACTTGTCAGGTCGATGGACCGCTCCGTCGACCTCCCGGTCGAACTGCAGGTTGACAGACTACTCCTGGTCGAGCTGCAGGTCGACGGAGACCCAATGGTTGAGCTGCAGGTCGACAGAGATCTCCTGGTCGAGTTGCAGGACGACGGAGGCCTCCCAGTCGAACTGCCCCTCCTGGTCGACGGCCCACCCGTCGCCCAGACCAGTCAGTTGTAGCTGTCGAGCTCCCTGGTCGACAGCAGCACCACAGCGGTCCCCTGCAGCTCAACGAGGCCTGTCGAGCAGCTCTCCCACTGTGAACGGTCAGCTGCTACTCCCGTACATCCGACCAAGTCATCGGCGCTGCCCAAGCGAGGGCGGGGCCAACAATCCGTTCCTGTTAACAGCAGCAAAGGAGATTGGAAGCTGCCCTACGTGCCTTAAAACGAAGTTCACATAGTTTCCCTTCAGCAGCAGCACGGGACCAGCCAAGGCTCCACTTGCACTTGTGCACATAGATGTGGTGGGCCCCACGAGGGCCCTTTCTCTCTCGGGCAGCCGCTAGGTCTTGACGATTGTGGACGACCACACACGTGCGGTATGGGTGTACCCTCTCAAGACCAAGGGGGAGGTGGTAGCGGCTGTTCTTAAGGAGTGGATGCCGAGAGCTCAAACGGAGAGCGGACAAAAGGTGAAGGTGATCCGCACCAACAATGGGGGAGAATTCATTGGCGCTGATTTTGAGGCGGTGCTGAAGAAGAAGGGGATCCAGCATCAGTTCACGGTGCCCTACAACCCTCAGCAGAACGGTGTGGCAGAGAGGTTCAACCGGACCCTGCAGGAAGGTGCTCGCACTCTCCTTGGGCGTGCAGGGCTGCCGGATCCGTTTTGGGTGACTTCACTGCGGCGGGTCGCCCTTGTGAAGAACAGGGTACTGGCAACCGTGGGGGACAAGCAGTGGGTCCCCTACACCAAGTGGTATGGAAGTGCACCAGCAGTCAGCATGCTGAAAGCCTACGGCTGCATGGTGGTGTTTCATGTGCCCAAGGAGAAGAGAGGAAAGCTGGAAGCTTCTGGGAGATGGGGAGTGCACTTGGGACTTGCAAAGGATCACAAGGGCTGGCTACTATGGGACTTGACTAGCCAGCAGCTGACTGTGTCAAGAGATGTGAAGTTCCTTGAGTCCTTGTACTTTAAAGAATGGAAGCAGCAGTAGCAGAAGCTTCCGACGACACCGCTGATTGTTGAGGCTGATGAGGTGCAGCGGCCTTCGAGGCAAGTGGAGGTTTCCGTTTCCGAGGATGAGATCTCTGGGGTGACTGAGGATGGGGGAGAACCTGAGATGGAGGAGCAACAGAAGCAGCAGCAGCCGCAGCTGCAGCAGCAGCAAGGTGCTCCACAAGGTGCCACACGCCTAACTGACCGTCTTAGGAGGGATGTGCGCCCTCCTAACCGGCTGACGTATCCGAGCTTTGGCAAGCCAAAGGGGGTAAGGGCTAAGAGTGTGGCTGAGTATTGTGGTGAGGAAGAGATAGCGCACTGCTACTGGGCAGCCGTCCATGAGCCCAAGACGCTAGCTAAGGCATTCAGCGGGCCCGATGCTGAAAAGTGGAAGCAGAGTGTGAAGAAGGAGTATGACTCTCTGCTGGAGAATGAGATGTGGGAGTTGTGAGAGCTGCCTCCTGGGAAGAAGGCAATCTCTTCGAAGCTGATCTTCAGGCACAAGTATGGACCTGATGGGGAGCTGACCCGCTACGAGTCAAGGCTTGTGGCTAAGGGGTTTCAGCAGACAAAGGGGAAGGACTTCGATGAGATTTTTGCTCCTGTGGGGAAAGGCACGACACTGCGGGTGTCATTGGCAATGGCAGCAAACCGTGGATGGCGGGTGAAGCAGATGAACATAACCACCGCCTTCCTCAACGGGATCATTTTGGAGGAGCTGTACATGTTACAGCCTGAGGGATTGGATGATGGGAGCGGTAGGGTGTGCAGGCTGAAGAAGGCCATCTATGGCTTGAAGCAGGCTCCTCGTGCATGGTACCACAAGCTGGAAGAGACACTGCTGGCTGGGGGACTCAAGAAGAGTGAGTGTGATCACAGCCTTTTCCTGCTGCAAGAGAAGGTGCAGCTCCTCATGCTCCTGGTGTACGTGGACGACATCCTTCTTTTCTCCGAGTCGTCTGCGATGATTGAGCGAGTGGAGGAGATGCTGGAGATGTAGTTCAAGTGTTCCAAGATGGGAGATGTGAAGTACTACATGGGGATGCATGTGGAGAGGGACCTTGACAAGGGAGTGTTGAGGTTGCACTAGAGGAAGTATTGTGAGGGGCTGGCTGAGAAGTATGGGCTGCAAGATGGAGGAAAGCCAGCCACCCCACTGCCTTCGGGGTTCACTGTGGAGCCCTGTGCTGATGAGGAGGTGGTGGGTGAGAGTGACAGGAAGCATTTTCACTCCATGGTTGGGGCACTCAACTATGCGGCTAAACACATGCGGCCTGACATTGGCTTTGCTACATCCAGGCTTGCCAGTGTGGTTTCATGCCCCAGTCATGAGCAGCTGGAAGCGGCCAAGAGGTTGGTCCGCTATGTAAGTGCTACAACATCAGTGGGCTTGGAATATAGTGCTGTGCGATAGAGGTTGCAGAGGGGTGCTGCTGATTTGAGCAAGGGGGAGATGCTCTTGACCTGCTACACTGACGCTAGCTTCAATTAAGTGAAAGCGGATGGCACTGGCGTTGGAGGCTATGTGTGCCTGTTTGGAGGTGGTGCAGTGAGCTGGCGCAGCAAGGAGCAGAACGAGGTGGGGATGTCTTCATGTGAGACAGAGTACATGGCCCTTCATCATGGGCCAAGGAGGTAGTGTGGCTGAGGCGTTTGTTGGAGGAGATCGGAGTGTGCCAGAAGGAGCCGACTATGATTTTCTGTGACAATGAGTCGCCTGTGAAGCTTGTGAAGAATGCTTGTCTTCATGGTCTTACAAAGCACATTAGGCCAAAGTGGCATTGGACGAGGAGGCTCCTGGACAAGGAGGTGCGGCTGGAGATTGTGAAGACCCATCAGCAGGCGACTGACATTCTCACCAAGCGCCTGGCTGAAACTGAGCATTGGAAGGGCATGAAGCTGGGATGAGTGTGCATTGAGGGTGCATGCTTGAGCTATGGCATGTGGGATGATGGTAGGCAGCCGGAGGGGGAGTTTGTTATGTGATGCTATCATTTGCATTCACGTCTGTCTGCCTCCCATCATATATTCGTGCATTGCATGCGTGGTGTAAGCGTGTGCAAGAACTTGTGAGTTCATTGTGATAGAGTTAAGTTCCTATGGCAGCAGACCCCCCCAATGCGCCAAAATCGATAACTCAAGATTTACTTCACCTCTTAATATGATTCAACTTGGGAATTGTAGCTACGTTCTAGAGCTACCAATATCTAAAATTTGGTGAAGTTTTCAGAGTGCGTTTTTCGTCGACGACGTTTCTTGTGAGCGCGACTTTTCTGTCCAGAAACTTAGGTCAACGATTTTGTGACATTTCGGCCCCTAACATTCATAGAATCCGTCCTTAGTCTCTAATATAGGGGGAGGGAGAGGCCGAGGCCATGGGAGAGGCTTTGGCAGAGGGAGAGGCCGAGGTGACTACAATGACGGGCATGGGAGCTCTGGTGGCAGGGGGAGCACTCGAATGGAGGGTCCCTGTTGGTATTGCAAGAAGGCTGGACATCTGTGGTTTAAATGTTTCAGCCGCCCTGAGGGATGGGCGCCTCAGGCATGAAGCCGCCAAGTGGTGAACGCGCACGAAGTGGCGCTGTGCAATGTTCAGGTGCACAAGGGGATGGTGCACAAGGTAAAGCCGACCCTGGGATCATAGAAAATGGGGAGCAGCCGCATGGATCATGGACGTACGAGTGACGTCCATGACCATGCCAATGCGGCGCTCAGCAATCCCATTTTGCTGTGGAGAGGCCGGAAGCGTGAACGTCTGGCGGATGCCCTCCGCACGACAGAAGGCCCTCAGAAGGTCGGAGGAAAACTCTCCACCTCTGTCGGAGTGCAGACGCAGAAAAGGAAGGTCCGAGCCGAAACTCTCGCTGAGCTAACAACGAGCAGCGCTGATCCAGTCGATCAGCACCTCAGTGACCTCACCCTTGCGGTGCAAGGGGAAGACTGTGGTGTAACGCGAGTAGTCTTCAACGACCAGCAGAAAGTAGCGCTCGTGACCCTGTCCACGGACGCGGGCTGGGCCCCACACGTCCATGTGAAGAGTCTGCAGGGGAGCCTCCGTCGGAGGGAACTCGGAGGAGTGAGGAGCGGCGCATTGCCGCCCCTCGACGCAAGGAACGCTGGTAGGGGCAGGCCCCGGGGGAAGGGGAGGGAGAGACCAGGGAAGACCAGTGACAAGGACACGCGAGGCCATGCCTCGGAGACGAGGCAGGGAGGGGTGACCAAGGCGATGGTGCCAGAGGAGAGTCTGGTGAGACAGGAGGCGACACGATCAGGGGGCAGACTCAGGACCAGACCGGGACGCTGCAGCAAACACCTGACCCGACGTGGCTACCTGACCAGACTTAGCAACCGAAGGAGACACGGTATTCAGGGTGTACAGGCTCGACCCAGGCTGACGGGTGAACGTGGCCAGGTGCCGGCCCGTCCGAGTACACGAACAGTGGGTCACCCGCTGACCTCCAAGAGTGAACTCGTCAACCCACGTGTCCTGAAGGTCAGCTCCACTCACCAAGTTCGTGGAGAACGAGGGGAGGTGGAGGCTAGACAGAGAGCCAGACGGGACCGCCGGACACGGCAGAACCGTGGAGGAGTGTGCAAGGACCGGACCTCCAGAGGGGTCAGCCAGAGAGACTGCCACTGGCCGACTGAGCGGCGAGAGTGTGGTGCAGTCGCGAAAGAAGGAGCGGGAAGCACCCGAGTCAAGGGTGAATGTGTGCAAGGCTGCAGCAGGCGTAGTACCAGAGAGAGCAGACTCACCAGCACCTGGAGCAGTGGACTCACTAGCGCCTAGAGCAGCAGCCTCACCAGCACCTGGAGCAGGAGACGCACCAGCACCTAGAGCAGCAGCCTCATCAGCACCTAGAGCAGCAGACTCTATACCTGGGTCAGGCGGCACACACAGGTAACAAGCACCCTCTGCACTAGTAGGCAATGCATACATGGCAGTGAGGATAGCATCATAGTCAAGAGCAAAGATATCTACCCTCTGCCTAATCAGCTCCAGCCAGGTCGGGAGCTCAGCGTCGTCGCCAAACTCTGTACGCCAGGCGTCGCTCAGACAGGAGAAGTAGCGGGACTCTGTGTGACCAACCGTCCCGCAAGGCTGACCAGCCCGAGCACCAATGCAAATGACGTACGGGTAGCGAGCAGTACTCCGTGACCCTCTACTCTGAGCGTACCACTCACGAAGCTGCTGGGGCGAAAGGACCGCACGCGGACGCTGCTGCAGCTGCACCTGGTCACTACAAGAAGCTCCCGAACGACCCGCTCCAGGGCGACTCCCACCACGGTCACCCCTACAACCCCAACTAGCGTACCACTCACGAAGCTGCTGGGGCGTGGGGGACGCGCGCGGACGTCGCTGGAGCTGCATAAGGCCACCACCAGTAGCAGCAGTAGCACCTAGGGCAGCAGCACTTAGGGCCCCTCTTTGTTTTTTTTTTTTTTTTTTTTTTTAGGGTTTGGCAGGGCGCACTGGGCGCTGCAGAGGCGGCTCGCGGGCTGCAGGGGCGGCTCGCGGGCTGCAGGGGTGGCTCGCGGGCTGCAGGGGAGAGGGCAGGGCCGCTACGGGCGGCAGTAGGGCAGGGCATGCGACGGCGCAGGTGAGGCAGGCGTGAGGCGCGCTTCGGGCAGGGCAGGAAAAAAACGATCGTGGTGGGCCACTAGGGAACCTGCTCTGAAACCATGTGAAAGATAGAACGATGAATGGTGTGGACTAGAAAGGAGATGGGTACAAGTATGAAAACCTGGAAGAGTTGTACCTCATAATGTCTACCCCACTACAGCCTACACAGGCTATATCATATATGTTTGACATACCTGGCACAACAAATTTCTACTATCGAAATTCGACTTTATACAGTACGCATGCGAGTCACGCCCTACTTTCGTAGGTTACCCGACCAATACGATGTAGTTCGTGACCGAATCCGACTTCGGTAACACGGTAATTATATTGCGTGCCTGTAAAAAAAAATCACAGCTTCATCGCGCGTGAATAGAAGAACACACGATTGGATAAACGTGCCATGAAAAACCAATTGCGATGTCAACCCGGGTTCAGTGTCTTGACATTTTTTCGAATCATCCTGAAAATAAAATAGAAGACTCGCAAACAACCCTAACGAACATTCGCGAAGCTAGTTACCACCAAACGTTCGACCTTAGGGTGTTTTACTAGACATAATGATTGTGCATGGGTAAATTTCCCTACACCCTGTCTCGATGTAACACAAACCTCCTGTTTTTTTTCATCATGTACGTGAGTGGGGCACGCAGCAAGTGGGGGTTCGGCAGCAAAGTTGTTGTGTCCATAGGATATGGCGCCCAGGGGGGAAGGTGGTAGAGAGAGGGGGGGAAGGGGGGGGGGGGGGGAGGGGAGTGGATGATAGAAGTGTATTTTCATGGTATGTTTTGTAACACCCTTACCAACCAAGGGAATCAGCTCAAGACCATAATTTTCTATAAGTAGGAAGAAAATCTTTTAAAGAAAGAGTAGTATAGCAAAAACACTTCAGAAGTCAAGGTAATATCCAAAAGCGACCCAAGTTAGGGCATTTTACTCTTCATTTTTTGGTGCATGGCGTCCCTTTTATACATTGATGTTACAATTAATATGATTACGCGAACGAAGATTGAACTATTGAAGAAAAAAACTACAATGAGCAAATGCATTTTAGCCACGGTAACGCGCTCACAAAACATGTGCCCCTTGGGCCTGATGCCACTGTTGGGAATGTCGAAGTTTAGGACCGGGTCGTGGGTTACTAGCCGAGCTAGGTGGTTCGGACGCGATGGTCGTGTTGGCGGGAACAGTGGTTGAGGCGAATGTCGCGAGGTGGTAACTGTCAGAAGTACGAACGAGAAATGAATTGACTAACAACAGGATGGGTACAAGTACTAACCCTAATTGGGTTGTACCCCATATGGGCTACCCCACTATAGCCTACACAAGATACAGCATATAGGTTTGACACACCCCCATAGGCAAAGTCGGGGAGAACAAGAGGTCACAAGACCAGTCAAGAAAAGCAAAGCAAGCTCAGGGTGGATCACGAAGTCACCACACATGTCAGATTGCTGTATTTGTCTAGCCTGCAAGGGGGCACTCTATAGCGAGTACAGCCCAATTAAGGGTTTCCTATATGTACTCAACTGCTTGCTAGTGCAACCCCTCTTTCGTGTTCTATCTTTCCACCTGCTATCTTTGACATGCTATCAGAGCGGTTACGCTCCTGGCCTGTGGGCCCACCGTTAGCTTCCGCTGTTGTCTTGTCTGTCGCGCGCCCCGTGGCGCGCGACGTTTTTTCTTCCCGCCACGCGCTCGGGGCGCATGGCGGTTTTCTGCCCGCCGCGCGCTCGGGGCGCATCGCGGTTTTTTGCCCCGTCGACCAGCGCGTCGTCCCCCCCGTCGTCCGTCGAAGCGCCCCCGGGGACCTGTGTGTCGCCCCCCATCACACGTCGAAGCACCCTTGGGACCCGCGCGTGGCCCGTACAGCCTGCGCGCGGCCCGTACGACCTGCGCCAGGCCCGCGCACGGCCCGTACAGCCCGCGCGCGACCCATGCGGCCTGCGCGAGGCCCATGCGTGGCCCGTTCAGCCTGCTCCAGGCCCGCGCGCTCCTGCCCTGCCGTGCGTGCACCCGCTCCAGCCCCGTACTGCCTGTGTTAGGGTTTGGGGGTGGCGGGTATGGGGGTGACGGGTGTGTGAGGCCTCCCCTGCTCCTCCTCCTCCTTCGTCTCCCACTGCTGCAGCTGCCGCTGATGGGGGTGGATGTGTGGGAGCCGTCGGAGTGGTACTAGGGGGGTGGAGTATGAGTAGTGCTAGGGGAATAGCATGGGGTGTGTGAAAGGGGTGTGGGACAGCTGGGGGAGGTTGAGTGGAGGCAGCCGTCTTGTCGTCCGCAGCGCCAGTAGTCCGGAGGCTACAATCTCCGTTAGTCGCCAATCGCCCGTGGGTCAGTTGCTCCAGCCGCTCGGTGTAGCCGCGGAGCCAGTTACTCCTGAAGGCCGGGCCTTTTCTTTGGTAGCCACTCAGCCAACCGCTACAGTGTGTCTGTGGCTCGAAATAGGGCGGGTGCTGTGGCTTGATTGGCATCGGTGCACCAATGTCTCTATTGCCGACGGGTGCCGCAATGCTGACGTGATGGCGAGCTTCGTGAGGTGTGTTTACGCTTGGTGCTTCCCTGGTCCGCTCCATGTCCGGTGCTTCCATGGATTGGGTGGCACCATTACTAATTGCGTTTGTGTCCCACGCTGTCATGATGCGATGGTGTTCCCAATAAGATGACAATTGGTTCTTCAGTTTGTGCTGGTGATTGTGCTGGTGCATTCGGCCTTACTGCTCTCGTGCTGAATCGCGCTCCGCTGTTAATTTTGTAACTTCGAGTGTCGATTCTTCTAGCTGGCGCATAATTCCGTCCAGATGCTTTTCCGTCATAGTCGCGAGCAAAATGCGGCCGTTTTCGTCCATGGCGGTGGGTGTCGGCTAACTCAGTGGTAGCCTCTGACGTGGCTGTGTGTGCTTACGAAAGAGCAGACGAGCAGCGGTGCTTGTCGCTGAGGAACATCTATGTTAGAATGAATCGAAGTAGGAAACCCTAAATGAGTTGTACTCTATACTCTTTACCTCATTGCAGCCTAAGAAACCGAACAGCATATAAATATGTTTTGACACACCCCCATACGCTAAGTGAGGGATAGCAAGCACAACAAATTGTCACAACACCACTCAAGAGAAGCAACAAATCAACGCTCAGGGTGGATCTCAAGCTCACTACACAAACTGAGCGAAAGCAAGCGGCTAGTCAACGGTCTCCGTCACGCGCCCCGCAAGTGGCACGACACACTGAAGACGACACTTGCGGCTCTTGACTTCGCTCCTTCGATTGCCAACCCGTCGTTGTTTCTGCGCACGAACTCTACTCTCTCGTTGTCAGGCCCCTAGATTCATTTTGGACCACGCTGATCCATCAGCCTTGATACGGCAAAAAACGCTGACAATCAGTGTTACCTAGGAAAAAAACGCTGAAATTCCAACGTTCGTACAGAAGAAAACGCTATTTGTGTATGGTTTAGATTTGAAGCATTAGTACATATTACATCATTGAAGTGAAACAATTTTCACGGATGGATTGGGATTGACGAGAGAAACAGATGGGCTAGGGGGGCAGTGTAACAGGTGGGCTGGGGGGAGGGGTGAGAGAGGCACGTGGGCGGGCTGGAGGAGAGCCTAATGGAATTGGGGAGCTGGGGGGGAGTTTTAAGTGTAAGAAGTGGGCTGGGAGGGGGTTTCGTATGGAAGAAATGGGCTGGGGGGAGCGACAAGCGAAAGTATCTCGGCTGTCTGGGGTAAGGGAGAGTGGGCGGAGTGGGCAAAAGAGCGGGTAGGGGAGCAGAAAATCATGACATGTGCACATACAACATTGAGTCTCTCGCGCTATCTCTTGAAAATTTCAGCGTACAATCAAGGAAAAAGGCTGGAAAAACATACCAAGTACAAAAAAAAATGCTGAAAAGTCAGCCAAGGTACATGCAAAAAAACTTTGAAATCAGCGTAGGGTTGAAAAAAAGCCCGATTTTACGCTGAATCAGCGTAAAAAGGCTGATATCTAGGGCACTACTCGCCGTTTTACATCCTCGTGTACGTCGTCGACTTAGTCTATGCGACTACTGATACTGAGGCACTGGCCCTTGTGAAGGCGGAGCTACAGAAGAGACACACCTGCACTGACCTAAGTGAGCTGTGGAGCTATCTCGGCTTGTAGATCACCCGGGAAAGAGCAGCGCGCACCATCGTTCTGACTGAGTCACACATGGTGCAACAGGTCCTTCGGCGCTTCCGGTTTCAATTCTCCTCGCCACAGTCCACTCCTCTGCCTACGAGCCACTAGCAAAAAAGAAGGGGTTGCACTATTGTATGGAGGTACAAGTTACGGTATAGGCAAGAATTAATGACAATGTGATACAAAATGGCGATTGTAACTATTTCTATTGGCAATGACTAACAATTTTTTTTCTATTTATACATTTACATATCTATAAATCTATATATTTATAAATCTATATATTTATATATTTGTATATTTATATATTAATACATTGTTCGACACACCCCCTAACTGCCTGTAGCAAATAGTGCAAGAAGCTAACCCTCAGCGACTGCCAAGGCAGCAACTAAACCGGCGCATGGCAGACATGCGATAGGCCCGAGGCAGACAAGCGGATGCAGCCGCAAGCAGCACAAGCAATTAGTGAAGCAGAAATGCGCGGCAGAAACGAGAGGCGGGGGAAATGAGAGGAGAGAGGAGGAGGACCACAGTGAAGCAGCTTCTGGCAGCTGGCTGGTCACACCCCCCCTCCCCCCCCCCCCCCCCCCTGCCACCCCTTCACCCTCCCCCACTCCCCACTGCAGTAGGAGCAGTGGCAGGGAGAAGGAGGAGGAGGAGAGGTGGAGGGACGGCTGCTGGCTGATCACACCCACCCCTACACCCTCACCCCACCCCCTCGGCTGTACAATGAGCAGGGAGAGGGAGAAGGCGGGCAGCGGCATAGCACAGCAGCAGAGGATCGTGAGTGGGAGTGACAACCACCCCCGTCACTCCACTCACGGCCACCACCCCCAACACTCCCCCTTCCTCCCCACCCAAAGGGGAATACAATTCTTAGAATCAAGAAGGTAGAACAAAACACCTCAGCTATGTACATCTTCACCTTGAAAACTCCAAACGTGGTCCTCAGGTGCGATAACCAGCAATGCTTCCACTCGCACTCGCCTCTCCACTTGTTCCTTCTCCAGCACTCGAGCTCTCATTCCCTTCCAAGCTGCCCGTCGTATCCCTCATAGCCGTCACCGGGGTGACACTCACCGCTGATGGCCCATCTGCTGGGCTCTCCCACTTCTCCTTGACCGCCCCGCCCACTCCTCCAACCCCTCCCACCCCCATATCCACCCCTATAAACCCGCTTCCATGCTCCAACCCACTCTCCCCCTCCCGCCTGACCACCTCCTGGTGTAGCTGCTTCAGCTGTGAGAGCACTTTGGCCATGGAGGTGCATCACCTACCACAAATCACACCACACATTGACCTCACACGTGCACGAGCATGCAACACCCGCATGCTGAGAACTCACATGTGCATGAGCATGGTAAGACTGCCAAAGGCAGATGGGATGGACCCGGAGAGCTGGTTGCTGCTGACATCACTGTGACAAGGAGCGGAGAGACGAGACAGGAATGGTAAGCGGGGGTGAGGAGGAGAGGGATGGTGGGGCAGGGAAACAAAGGTGCAGTAAGCAAAGGAAATTAAGAAGCATGTGAATGGCTGGAACTTGACTAAGAGGAATGACGTGGATCCATCATGTACAACTTCTATCTTGAACAGTGGAGTTTGGCTCAAACCTGTTGACACGAAAAGATGATGTTTTCTTATATTGTGCATCACGATCGCATCTTTTCAACAACGTGCTCTGGAGGCTGAAGTATCTGCTGACCCGGGCCCTGCTTACTTGTCACCACTATGGATTATTACAGTGCAGTTTTTTTCCTAGCAGGTTGATGCACCAGTTGGAAACGTGTTTAAGATGTGAAGTTTATACTTTCACAACATCCAATTCATGGACTGCCAACAGCTACCAGCTGTTGCATACATCCCATTTGCTGAAAACCGTTCCTTCCATGGTTCTATGTTCTCCGCATGTTAAGGCCACAAAGTATTTAGCTTTGCTAGTAAGTGACCCTTACAGGCAGGTCAACTGTGCCAGAGCTCCCAGGGATGCAGTGACAGTGTCAGAGAGCGAGTTGGTGCTGAGATTGCTGTGTACGCAACAGTACAAAGGTAGAAGGAAGAGGGCATGTCAGCAGGGTGAGCAGCAAATGGCAAGAAGAGTGGCAGCAGTGGTGGCATGTGGTGTGGTTGTGGTGAAAGGGAATGACGAGCGGCAGCAGTATGGTGGGGGCGGTGGTGGGCTTTAAGACGTCTTGAATATGGTAGCCGTACGGTGGTGGTGAGGTGACTATGTTCCTTGGCTTTAAGACGTCTTGAACGTGGTAGCCGTATGGTATGGTGGTGGTGGCAATGAGCATTGACTCACTCACACGCCTCCTCAAAACGATTTTTGAGGTGCCCCTAAAAAAAAATCCTTATGCGTATATCACATGCTCACAACCTATGGAGAGAAAAGGCTCGTGTTGGATACACCAGTCCACGAACCGGCTTGGTTACAGAGACTGTTAAATTGGTGGGTCAAAAGCACACCCAATCCCCCACGACAGAACCTGTGGCATTTTTAACCTCTCTGGGTTACCCCCCTATGAGCCTATGAGAGATTGTGCACTCACAGCCTCTGCATCAGCACTAGCGCACTCAGAAAGTCTGGAATGCTTCCACTGAGAGAGTTGCCACTCAGATCCCTGCCAATGACAGCATGCCACGTGGAGATCCAGATATGGGCGAGGACCACAGAAATATGGAGGTAGCAAGGTCGACGCTGTTTGACGTCAGGAATCCAAGGATGGAGAACACAGGATTCCAGAGGTGCTTGTGGGATTTGAAAGCCACGTGTGCAAGCAACGGCCAGCCAGACATATGACGCCACGTGGATGGAATGGTCTTGTGAATGCAGGAAACGAGTGGTCTCACAGGAAGTTAAGGCGCTTGAGGGCTTGAATGGAAGGCGGAAGGGCGCCTGAGAACTGGTTTCCACTCGTGTTGCTGCTTAGCAGAGGGATGGGAGGTGAAGAAGCAGGTGCAAAACAAGGTGGGAGAAGTTTTAAGGACAAGATAGAGCTTGTGCGGATACATGCATGCAGAAAAGATGTTTTTGAGACGTCTCCAAAAAGATTTACTTTCATGTTTCTTGGGACTGCAGTGGCACGTACAGGGATGTAAGGGCCACTAGACAGCTTAGCTCCGCAGGCAGCGTGCCAGATAGCCTGTTGCTGCTAATGTTCCTGCAGACAAGAGAGGGATGAATGGAGGTAATCCAGATAGATGCACATGATGAGGGGCTAACCTGTGGGAGTTCGTGTATAAGAGTGTTTTTGTTAGAGTGCATGTTTGGAAGTGCCCTTACAATGTGGCAAGGCTGCTGAACTGTGCTGTGTTCTGTGGGAAGCCTCCCGTGAAACTGTTTCTGCTGAGATCGCTGTAAACTCCAGCGGCGCACAGACAATAACAGACAGCATTAGGAATAGGGATTGGGATTCTATATGTATACATGCATATTATGCCCAACGTACTCCATAAACATAAGATAAACAGCATGAACTGGAGCGAATGTGGTCTGGAGGCGAGCAAACCGAATAGAGCAGTAAGAATGCTGTGATTGCACAGAGAAACAATGGTGTGGCAAGCATGTTCTGAGGCCCGTACACTATTGATACGTTATATGGGAGGTTGGGGAGTGACCCCTCAAAGAAGTTGTTGTGCAAATACCTGCCATGTGACCATTCACAGCCATGCATGCATCATACCGCAGCATGCATAACATGCCGCACACACACCATTCCATATCAAGCATTTAATTATTGTTTATAACGGGCCGTGTGGTGCCACGGGACAGTAGCAGCGGCATCAGCATCAGCAGCAGCAGAAATGTGTGGTGACGTTTATTGAAACGTAAGCACATGCAATTTCCCTCAAACCAGAGGTGTTCAGAAAGAGGAAGATCAAAGGAGCAGGAAGGGAGCAGGAAGGGTGAAACACGGGGACTGACAGGATGGTGAGGGAGGTGAGAGCGCTGATAGAGGTAGGAAGGGAGCCAGAGAGGGAGTTGTTGCTCAGATCCCTGCAGGTGCCACGCCGTGGGACAAAGCGATTAAGAGTGGTGATACCACACTGAAGCTTTCACTTCCAAATTGCTCACAGGCTAGTAGTGTCAGAACTTAGGCTTAGAACTGATACATTAGTAATGAGCTTGAAGCTCTTTAAGTACATCCAAGAAGGGCAAGGAATGGATGGGAAGGGAATCGGGGGCAATCCCTAGGGATTGGGGGTAATCCCAAGGCAATCTCCAATTGGTGGGTTGGAGATTGCTTGGAGATTACATTTGGGTTTGGTTGGGATGTAGGTGTACACCCAACCAAACACAAAGTGCAAACTACACTACTCTAGGATATAGAAAATATAAAGTACAAAGTGTGAGATTGAGGGCTAACACTAACAAGTAGTACCACCTGCATGGCTTGATATGGCATTGGCCCACGTACTTGCCTCGTGTGCTCCTAGGGGCATCGCTCTGGCTGATTTACATATGAAAAGGCTAAAAATCCTGAAAGGAAAAGTGGCCTGGCTGGCTTTATGACTTGCGGTTTTTGTTTAGCTGTGAGAGCACTCACAGGGTGGTAAGGCAGGTAAGCTTATCAAAGCTTTCAGGGAAGGATCCTTTCAGGTAGTTGCTGCCAAGACCGCTGAAGATGGGATGATTTGGCACAGAAGGAGGGAATAGAGGGCAAAGAATATGAAGAAAATGAAAGAGAAGTAGCAGTTGCGTGCACAGGCGTTTGTGCTTGAGTGCTCACAGCTTCTTGAGTGCTCACTGGTGCGTGAGTTCTCACAGGTGCGTGAGTGCTCACAGGTGCTTGAGGGCAGGGCTCTGGCCCAGCTCAACGGGTATGTCACCCGAGAGGCTGTTGTTGCCAAGAATGCTGCAAGAATGACGCACACAGGCAACAAATAAACAGAAAAGAAAACCGGGGAAAGTTAGACACTGGCAAAATCAATCAGAAAACTGACGAGGTGCAAAATCTGTGCGGCAGGAATGGATAAAACATGTGTGCACGCCCAAGGTGAAGAAACAAATAGGCTGAGGTGATCATAAGCACTTACAGTGTTGTCAGGCCAGTAAGGTTTGCAAAGCCAGAAGGAATCGGCCCACTCAAGCGGTTGTTGCCCAAATCTCTGCCAGTTCCATTGGTGGGAAGTTAAGCAAGGGTTTTGCACGAGCGGGGCCACTCCTGTCAAGTTCGGTTTTCAATCGTGCCTCAGTTGCTTCTTGTCAATCCGAACACACACACTCCGATCAAGTGCACCCAGGCACCACTCCGACCAGGCTGTTGAGTTGTGTGACGTTATCCTGAACGAGCAGACTGAAGTGGGCAATGTTGGTGCTACATTTAATATCATTTCTTCTCAGGTAAATCAACTATGACAAGCGCACTCACAATTTCACGAGGGTCTTCATTTGGGTGATGGTCTCCGGCACGGGTCCACTGAAGTTGGCCATGTTGCCATTGCTGCATGGGATGAGCTCAAAGAAAGGCACAGAGGGGACATATTTAACGATTATTGTGAGTTTGTGTGCGTTTTATTGTGTGTGTTTGTGTGGGTGTGTGTGTGTGTGTGTGGAGGACACAAGTTACCAAGCTTACGTCATCACCAGCTGCACAAGACTGCTGATTTCCGAAGGTATCGGTCCCGACAAGGATGTATTGCCAAAGTTTCTGGAAAGCAAAGGCCAACACATGGGAACGTCAGACAATGAATGCCAGAGCAGCAAAGCAGCAAAAATCCATACAGAATGGTGATCCGTGATTGTTAGATATTCACAAAGATAAATATCTCATGGCAAGTTAGATTTATACACAAAACTCTGATAGAGGCATACAGATCAGTGAGATTGGTGAGTTGAAAGAGCCCTGTCGGGAGGGAGCCATGGAAGAAGTTGTTGCAGAAGTGCCTGCAGGAGTATTCAAAATATCGGAGCTTTAGGTTATATCTTGAAAATTGGTATAAGTAGGCATCTAATTGCGGTAAACTACCGGAATTTTCTTGTACTGAATCGTGCCACAAATCATAATTACAGCAATTTACAGGACATGACCATCACACATGAAGTGGAGGTCCAATGAAATTTGCAACCATCATTGACACAATAAATGACTGGATGATGCAAATGTCTGCATGCTTGTCAAATTGGCACACCATGGGCACTTCAGAAGCAGTACAGGGTATCATCTTCAGATTTGGGACAGGGGCTTGAAGGTGATTTGGAAACCAACGAAGGCTCGCAGTTGCAAGTAAGGGTTGGCGTTTGCCAATGAAGCATGCAGAATCAAAAGGGATCCCAGGACGTCTATCACTTCTGTTATGCATAATACATATATGGAGGCTCACAGCTGATTGAGGCTCTTGAGTTTGAGGAATGCTGCTGGGACAGTGCCGGAGAGAGCATTGTCCGCGATGCCACTGCGGAGAGCAGAAGGGAGAGACAGGAAAAGGCTTGATGAAGGGACGGTACGCCATGGTTAGAGGAGTGTGAGGAGGGAGACAGTGAGACAGAGGAAAGAATTCAAGTGGAGGAAAAGAAAATACTTGATGCAGATGGCAGTGTGCATCACACAAGGGAAAGACTTGATTCAGAGGCGCCTCGAGGAGCATGGGTCAGTGCGAGGGAGGCAGGTAGACGGATAGGAAGTAAGTACGCAAGAGGATGAAAGGAATAGACTTGATGCACATCGCAATGTGCATCACCCAACGGAAGCCTTGATATGGTGTTAGGGAGGAGTGCCACTTTATTGTGATAGCAGCGGTGGCAGGGTGTGAGGACAGGCCTGTAATCTCACACAAAAACACCAACAGCCATGGAGAAGCTACTGCAGACCAGAGTGCCAGTACAATCCACACTCACATAATGGGAGCCTGAGAGCAGCACCCACATTCCGCTGGTAGCACTCACATATCGCTGGTAACAGAAACTATCTTACAGATATAGGCCTGAAAGCAGCACTCACAGTGCAAGCAGCTGTGTGAGGGAGCTCCATGAGTCGAAGGATTTCTCATAAAATGCCAATACAAGCCACACTCACATGATAATATCCCGAAAGAGGCCCATTTCTGAGAGCAGCACTCACAGTGCGCGCAGCTGTGTGAGGGAGCTCCAAGAATCGGGCACGGAGCCGTTGAAATAGTTGTCTGCCAGCCACCTGAACAGGCATGACAGGGAAGGAGAACGGAAATGAGAGAGAATGACAATTGCTGTAGTCAAGAGTGAGTTGGCTATGGGCGCAGCACATCAGGTTTGATCCTATGGGCAGATTTAGAGGCGTCTATACATTTCCTTGCGCATGATGAAGAGAATGGAAATCGAATTTCTTTATCCCCGTATCTTTCCTCATTTCATCTGTGCACGAGGATGAGAAGATGAGAACATGTCTCACACAAAGGGGAGTTGACAGGAGACACTCACATTTCTGTCAGATTGGTGAGCCTTCCGATGGTGGCTGGGAGACACCCTGAGAGCTGGCAGCTGCTCATATCGCTGAGGAGGGAAGGAAAGTGGAAGCTAGAAGAATGAATCATTTTGGACTGGGATCCAGAATAAGTAGACTGCTACAGTGTTTATGCTATACTGGTACCTGTAGCTTTTATACGTGAAATGTTATAAATTAACCTATGTGCAAACGCTACGTGTGAACGGCAATATTGTAGTAACAATTATCGATTGTAGCTGTTTTACGCAATCTGTTATACAGTAACTATCATGGAATCCGTTGCAAGAAATTTTTAACAAACCTCCAGGGTGATAGGTGTCACATGAAAACAGCACAAGTGTTTTAACCCAAGGACTACGTACGTGCATAGCACGCACACGTGTATGATGAGAGCCGTAAGGAACACATGAACATCATTGGCAAGTGCTACAATTTTTACAGTCCAAAATCGTCGAGAGGATTTCGATGACTTACAGAAAACGAAGGTTGATGAGCCTCCCAATGCCAGAGGCCAGTGGGCCTGTGAAGCCATTGGAGTTTAAGTCACTGCACCAAACCACACATTAAAGGAGGGAGAGAGGTGTCTGAATATTTATCTCAGTTCACGCAGACTGTGTATATGAAGGGAATGCTGGTTTTAGTCAGCAGCTGCCCGCCTCTGTTTTTGCTTGTTTGCATGTGCCTAAAGGCCAACATACTATGAAGTACCGTTTGAGAGGTGTGTGTTTTTACCATGCACTGTATGCACTGTCTGCAGTGTGTGCACTGTGTGCGCTGCATGTGCTATGTGTGTGCAGCATGGAAATTATGGTGGGGGGACGGCACTGACAGTTTGGTGAGCCTCGTGAGGTTGAAGAGGGAGGCGGGGGTGGTGCCGTTCATGTCGTTGTTCTTCAGATCCCTGCAGCCAAGCAAAGAAAAGGGTAGCAAGGAAATGGAGGGGGGGGTGGGCAGTGCACTGCAGAGGGCGGTGAGTGGAGGCAGGGATGGTGCCATTCATGTTGTTCTTCTTCATATTCCTGCAGGCTGTCAAAGAAAAGGACAGCAAGGTGGGGCAGTGCAATGCAGCGGGCGGTAAGTGGAGGCGGGGATGGTGCCGTTCCTGTCATTCACATCCCCGATGTAGTTCGTGGAGCAGTTCGTGTGATCCCTGGAGGCGCAATCTGAAGGGAAGGTAGTTCTGCGTCCATGAGACAGCGTGGATTGGCGTTTTATGGCATGAGATGTGCACTAGTTTGCAATGGAGTGCACTGATTTGCAATGGAGTGCACTGGTTAGAAATGGAGTGCACTGGTTTGCAATGGAGTGCAGAAAGCGGTATTCAGCGGCATTATGCACGCACAGGGAAAAGAGGCACCCACAGGGCAACGAGGTTGGTAAGCTTTCCGAGTAAGGTGGGGATGGTGCCGTTGAGCTGGTTGTCTCGCAGCCACCTGATGGGTGGGATTCAGGGAGAATGTATGTGTGAAAGTGTGCATGAGTTTTGAGGGGTCCCAAAACTCAAATTAAGGAGGAAATGGTGTCGTTCAGCTGCTTGCCTCGAACCTATCTGGTGGCTTTCATGGATAGATTTGTGGAATATGTACAATGTATACACACGCACGGTAATAGATGAAATCAGTGCATATACCTGGGAGGGGGAGCCTGGGCTTACAGCTCTGTGAGGTTGTGCAGGTTCGCCAAGGAGACCGGCACAGTGCCGTTGAGCTGGTTGTAACTCAGCTCCCTGTTGTCAGGGATGCATGTAGAGGGCAACACACATAACGGAGATCATGCAAAATGGGCAACACACACAAAGGTGAAAACACAAAGGGGAACACACATCATGGGGAGCATACATGATGAGAAACACTCACAAAGGGGAACACATATAATGAGTGAGAAACAAATAGTGAGCAACACACACGACGATCAGCATACAAACACAAAACCAAAAAGCTACTGAAGCACCCACAACCCACACTCACGTCAGCCGGTCACACACAAGACTCACATTCGCTGCAGGTTGGAGAGAGTGCCGAAGCTGGTGGGGATGGAACCTGTAAGTGCATTGCTACGGAAAGCCCTGTTGGTGTTACAGAAAAGAGAGGCAGGTAAATATTGGCAGGAGATTAGTGGCAGGAGAAGAGGGGCAGGAACAGGAAAAGGAGGAGTGGCAGGGGGACAATGAATCTTTGAGTTCCTTCTCCACATACATCCCATCCTGCACAATGTTCGGGAGAAAATAAGCACAGTCTACTGGAAGGGATGGGAGTAAAACTAGCAGAAACCCAAACTTCAAGCTGTGAGACTTCTAAGAAAAAAACCTGCATTATGATTCTTTGATTCAGAACAGACACATGAGGCCAGACCGCTATGGTAGGGCGGTGCTTTAATCTTTCTCCGTACATGTCTGTGAATTCTGTGAGCTCGGACATGCTTTTGAGGCTCCTCAAAAGTGGAAGAAAGTGAGTGGTTAACTTGTGCTGATGGACCTGTTCTTCTTACATGTCTGTGAGTGCTGTGAGCTCGGACAGGAAGTCTGGTAAATCTGAATTCATCTTGTTGAACGCCACAGAGCTGCGCAAGGGGAGGGTGGGATTGTCAGAGCACATAAGGGGATGAAGAGGGGCAATTTTAGTGCATGATTAAGCGAGCGATGTGGATAGAAGAGCTGATGCGGGAAAGCGTGGGAGAGCAGAGGAAGACAGAAAAAGTGGCAGAAGAAGGCAACGTCTCAGTGTTTCTTAGCAGAACTATCTTCAGTGTGCCTAAAATTTGGAGCAGAAGGCACACAGTATGTAAGTATAGAGAGAAGACTGCCAAACATCAAAGATTTCAAGTGGACGAGTCACCTCACCATGCGACAAGAGGGAGGGAGATGAAGGGCTAGGCGCAGAGACTTACAAGAGTTCGAGCTTCTTCAGCTTAGTGATAGTCTCGGGAATGCTGCCATTGATTTTATTGCCACCCAGGTTCCTGCACGGTTGGAAGAGAGGGTGACAAAGCGAGATGGGTTTTGAGATGTCTGGAAATTGCGGCAATGGGCAGGGGCAGTAGGCAGTGGCCAGTGGGCAGTGGGCAGTGGGCAATGGGAAATGGACAATGGGCATGGTGGCAGTTGCGGGTGGGCAGTGGCTACATGCATACATGTGTACACCTCTTATGATTATTCACTCGCTGGTAGATGAACTGTGAGTCAATTCAATTAGGTCTCATATGCTACAGTTATGAACTTGGAAGCTTTTTGTGGCGTAGGGGTCACCCTAAAACTCATAGAATGTTGCAATGCTAGACTACACAGATGGTAATCCATAAATACTCCGCAATAATCATGTTCCACAGCTCAAATGTACTTGAGGATTGAGGTTGAGGTTATGTGTGAGCGTTCAAGTGTATTTGAGATGGAGAAGGTTGTGTGCGCGCTCACAGGTATCTGAGGTTGAGGAGTTTGCCAATGCTGGAGGGGATGGAACCATTGATGGCTGTGGCGGCATCAGGGTACGGGCTCCACGCCACACTCCTGCAGTGACAACGACGAGGCACGGTGAGTGCTCAAACAGAGACGATTGGTGTACGGGTAACGCTGCATGGACTTACAAGTTTAGGGTTTTCAAGCACAGCATGGTACAGATTGGCTCACATGAACTCAAGGTTAGTGAGTGTGCCGATGGACTCTCCAATGGGACCCCAGAATTTGTTGTCGCTCATGTCACTGGCGGAGGCGCATGGGGTGGGGAAGCACAACAGCACATACGGAACGGTTTGGTATGGTATGGAGTGGCATAAGCGAACCCAGAACGGTTTGTTGTCGTTCATGTGGCTGGCAGACGTGCAGGGGATGAGGAAACACAACAGAAAGGCCGTGAGGCATGGCTGTGATATGGAAGCAGAATCTGTCACAAGGGGAAGGAGCATTGCAGCGCTGATGTATAGGGATATTATGTGAAACGGCATTTTAGGGACGTTTCAAAGTTCATAACAGGTTCATCAGCGAGAATCATGCGAGGGATATATTCACCGGCCTTCTGACAGAAGAGCTTATTACATCACCTGTGTAGAGGGATAGTGGAGTGGAGGCTTACAGCCATGTGAGCTTGGTGAGAGTGCTGATGTGAGATGGGAACGAGCAGTTAATGCTGTTGAAGTGAACATCTCTGCAGCCGTCACCGGTGTGAGAGAGCACAGGAGGGCACAGACATTTGCCAGCATTTCGATGTGTAATAGGCTTGAAACTTGTAACTGCAGTACTGCATTTTCTTTCAAAAAATCTAAAGAACTTCAACACTAGTCTCTTCATATGATAGCAACACAAACCGCCCAGGAGTACAGGTGGATGGAGAACTTTCAAACGATGGAGGCAGGCACGCATATGGGATGATTCAATGGATTATAAGCAGACGGATGCATAAAATGGTGGAGGAGGGGAGGCGACTGACAGAGCAACAAGGTTGGTGAGGGAGCTAATGGCAGCAGGGAAAGTGCCGTTAATGAAGTTGATGGAGATGTTGCTGGAGGAACATGTAAACAAGACAAACAAGGAACCGAAGGGATGGCAGGCAAACAAGGTAGTTGAAGCATACAGGTGGAGGTGATATTGTGTGTGGTTGATGAGATTAATGGGCATGTTGCTGGGGGAGGGTAGGGCTGTGGGGTAGAAGCGAATGAACTGTGAAAGACACTCAGGTACACTGGTGAGGCTAAGCAATGTGGTGACTAAGGGGGACATAAATGATAACGGTGATACAACCAGAAAAGGAATGAAAGGTTTGAGTTGAATGATGAATGGGACCCTTCCATGCTGCTGCCCTGCTCACAGGTTGGTGAGACTGATGAGATTGCTCAAACTGGCAGGGAGTGTCTGGTTCAGCTGGTTGTTGGCGACTTGCCTGCAAGAAGGGAAGGGCATACAAGAACCGACCAATGAAATGGCATCAACAATTCTTGGCTGTGCAAGAGAGCAAGGGACACAAGAACCAGCAAAGACAACGGCATCAAGAATTTCATGCGATGCTTGTCTAAATCCTAGGGTACACCTACAGGTGCTTGAGTGCCTACAGGTGCTTGACTGCCTACAGGTGCTTGAGTGCCTACAGGTTCTTGAGCGCAGAAAGTCGGCTGAAGGAGTCTGGCAGCGACCCGTTGAGGCCATTGTAGCTGACGTCACTGGTGGTGGGTGAGCAAAGAGGCGAAAGTGACAAAGGAAGAGGATCAGGGAAACGCTCAAAATCTGATGCAGATAATTGTTGCAGTTGATGGCACGAGCAGGAAGAAATCGCGAGGAAACAGTGTAAGACATGCCATTTTGCAACGGCCAGGGAAAGCACCAAGCAGGAACAAGGAGCCTTTTTTCAGATTCCATAGTTGTTGCCATGGAGGTGGTGTGTCGGTTCCTTCAAAATAAGCCGTGGAAGATGAGAACACTATAGACAAGAAGGTTCTTCGAGGACACTAGACGTGTGGTATACTTGCAAATAGAGAAGAGAGATGGGTTTTGTAGATGACCAGGTAGGCGAACTGATATTGAAATCGCAAGTAGAGGAGGTGTGGAAGACTCACAAATAGAGGAGGTGGGCGAATTCACCAAAGGACGATGGAATGGATCCATTGAGCAGATTCATTGTGAAGTTGCTGCATGGAATTTTACGAGTGGCAGGTGAGAAGGGGCCGCATGGATGGATTAAGAGGAGGACATGAAGTTGCACTCAAATCAACACCACATTTCCCACTCCATCCGACAAAAATGCAGAGGCTGACCCCTCGCCTTTGTTATTTTTCCTATGCAGAATCTCTCATAAGCTATATTCTTTCGTTTCAGAGGCAGCAATTTTGTAGATATAAAGCAGAAACCTCATATCTCTGTAGGCACCCTCCTCACACCCCATGTTCCATTTTCAATGCGCATTTTGTCTCCCCACGACCCACATCAATGTTTTTGTTTTTTCCAGTTTCTGTATATTTCTTTGGTGTAGGTGCATACAGAGAGACGAGGTTGGTAAGGTTTCCCAGAGATTCAGGGATGGAGCCGTTGATGGCGTTGCTGGCCAGATTGCTGGAAGTGGCCATGGCATGGCGGGATGGATGGTATGGTGGGAGGGATGGACGGAGGGAGTGATGAGTGGTGGCATGGCATGAATGGAAATATTGATGGGTACGATGGGAGGGAGTGGTGGGTACGATGGGAGAGCGTGATGGGTATGATGGAGGGATTGATGGGTATGATGGGAGAGAGTAGTGGAGGGAACGTTGGGAGGAGTGATGAGCAGGGTGGGGTTGGAGCATTGGGCGTTGAGAGAGAGAGAGAGAGGGTACAGAAGGGGATGTGATTGCAGCACTGCAACTTGCGAGGGGCAGAGGGAGATCACGTTAATGGAATATTTCCGGGACTGCAGAGGTACTAAGTTACTCAAATTCTTGCAAGACAGGCTTCTTAGAGTAGTGAGTCACTCACAGGCTTGTAAGGGCAGTGAGTTGGTCCAATTCGTGAAGCAGAGTGCCATTCAACAAGTTGCCACTGATGTCACTGGATAGCGTAGGAGTAAAAGGGGGAATGAATGAGCCAGTGAGAGCGAGGGCTAATTAAACAACGAAAATTGTACTGAGGTCACTGGGAGCTGAAAGAGAGGAGGGAGAAGGAATGCTGAACAGATATGGACGACCAAAAGGATTACTGTGCAGAGGGAGGGCGAGAAGTACCGCTGAAAGATAGTGGTCTGGGACCACAAAGGACACATGCTGGATGAAATAGTTGCGCTTTGAGTGCACTAAAGACACAGACATGAATGGGGTGATGCAAATGGTACAGGTGCGATGGGTTATGATACGTTGCAGTGGAGACAGGTGAAAGAGAATGGAACCGAGAGCTGGGAGGGTAGGGGACTAACAGGTGGGAGAGGAGGGAGATTCTCCCAAGGCCTTCAGGCAGAGAGCCGCTCAGCTGGTTGTTGCTCAGGTCGCTGCAGATTGGAAGGGGAGAGATAGGTAGGGCGGTGGAGGGAACGATGCGTTTGGGAAGACGAAGAATCTCTCCATCCCTCTCTTTTCTTAATAATTGTTCTGAGTGTGCTGGGGAACCATGAGTGAAAAGAGTCTTGGGAAATTGTCTTCTTTTGTTGATTCAAGCTAGTAACTGTTCTTGGTGAAGAGTGCAAGGTGAAGCTTCAAATGAAACAAACAGGACAATGAAAAAACGCAATTACCATATACTGGGTGTTACAAGGGAAGGATAGGAGAGTGGAACGGCGCTCACAGGTGCTGCAGATGCAGAAGCTTGCCCACCCCTCGAGAGACATTGCCTTCAAAGGCATTGGCACTGAGGTCGCTGTTGGGGGGAGATGGTGAAGATGAGTGACGATGGGCGTGAAATGAGAACAAGAGTGGACGATAGGAGAGGGTTAGGAAGGGTGATTGAGATGTTTGGAAGGCGTTGGCACTAAGGTCCCTGTGGGGGGGTTGGGGGGCATTGAGAGTGACAGGGTGTGATGAGAGAAAGCGGGTGGGCAGAAGGAAAGTATGCAGCACGAGAAAGAGAGAATGTTGTGAGGGCTGAGTGTTCTGAGGGCGCAGAAGGAGGTGAGAAGGGAGGATTGGGGCGCCCAAACCAACAGGGGGCTATGCTGAAGGTGCGAACAGCCAACGCCACTAGAGGATGGCATGGGCGATGTGCAGAGGTGGTGCGCGTCACAAGAGCGGCACTGGCAAATGGCACAGGTGCTGTGCACGGCATGGGTGCTGTGCCTCACGTACACACGGCATGGATGATGTGCCTCACGTACTGATGACATGGCTGAGCCTCTTTGGTGGTGTGCATTGACATGGGTGTTGTCGTCGTGTGCATCACGAGAGTGACAATAGCCAATGGAATGGACGCTATGAGGTGAGTGCATCACGTACAGGCGAGTGAGGTGGTTGTATCTTCGCAGGCGAGGTAGCGAGCCATTCAGGGCGTTGGAGCTCAGGTCGCTGCACTCGCAGACACAAGAAATGGAGAATCAGTGCCGTTTGGTAAGCATTTAGAAGGCGAATACGTAGTTTCTTTTAACAGGGTGTTAAACCGCTCAGGTCGCTGCACCCCTAGACACAAGGATTGGAGAAGCGGTGCCTTTTATGAAGATTTATAGCTGCGCACAGGAGATAAAGAGTGATATCAACCGGAATTTGAATCTACACACGATCTTAAAGCTGCTGTGAACATGCAGAGCACTTGTAAAAGGTGAGACTCACAGGGTGTGCAGGCCAGTGAGATAGCTCAGCATGCCGGGAACAGTGCCGACGAGGAAACAGCTCGAGAGATTGCTGTGCGCAGGCAGAGGGAGAGGTGGAGAGATAGAGGAAGAGAAGCCAGAAGGGGAGAATCTTAAGACCTACATGAGAATCTCCCAGTTGTGCGCTAGACTGAGAGGTCATGTGCGACTCAAGTCAGCCCTGTGCGACTCAAGGCATCCCTGTGCGACTCAAGGCATCCCTGTGCGACTCAAGGCATCCCTGTGCGACTCAAGGCATCCCTGTGCGACTCAAAGCACCCCTGTGCGACTCAAAGCATCCCTGTGCGATGCAGTGTGCTGCTATCCTGCTGGTCAATTCATCATCCGAGTGCTGCAGTGGTCCTCTTTGAGTGAAGCAGTTTTTGCAATCGAATTTCGCTTAGGTAGGGTTTTACTCTCTTTTCTTCTTTTTTTTGTTCAGGAGCGTTTTTCGCTTCATGTTGCAGCAGTCTGCTTACAGGCGTGTGAGCCGAGTGAGAAAGCCGAGAGCTGAAGGGATGGAGGATGAGAAGCCGTTGTCAGAAATATCCCTGTGGGAAAGAGGGTGAGGAGAAGCAGGGTTGAGGAGTTTTGACACGACGCGAACATGAGTTGGTTGGAATTTTAGATGTGAAAGAAGACAGTTCCGTTGAGTGAGCGGTAACAAGGGGAAAGAGAAGGGGAAAGGGAGGGGAAAGAGAGGGGGAAAGGTAGGGGAAAGAGAGGGTGAAAGAGAGGGGGAAAGGTAGGGGAAAGAGAGGGTGAGAGAGAGGGGGAATGAGAGTGGGGAAGAGAGCAGGAAGGATATGTGAAGTGAGAGCTTATTAGAAACAGATTGCAGGGAAAAGAGCGTGGTCAAAACACAACTGGTTTCCAGGATTACATATACTTGAGGCATTAACGCATGCCAAGGCTCCTACGAAAGAGGCCTGTCAAGGAGTTGTCTTGCACCCAGGATCGGCAGTTCCCTTTCAAAAGCTCACACGTCATTGTTGCGATCCAAAACACACCTGGTTTCGCTTCAGGCTTACATGTCCTTGAGGCGTGGAAGCATGCCAAGGCTCCTAGGCAGGGTACCAGTCAAGGTGTTGTTGTGCAGGTCGCTGGAGATGACAGAAGTACGGTGGCAGTGCGGATGCAAGGGAGTTAAGAATCCGCAACAGAAACGGCACGGTGGTGAGAGTGGTTTTGGTGCACTGGAGAACAGCTGGTGGGGAAAACAGAGCAAGTTGAGATGGCAATGTTTGTTTCACGGGTCTCCAATTTTACCGGTGATGCCACCCTTAACAAAAACCCGCACAGTCAGTGGAGTAGCTTTGTTTCATTCCAGCTTGTTGCAGCTGCTATTGCCATGGGTGAGGTTCAACCAAGATGGATTGAGACGCCTACAGAACAATGAGTGGTTCATCACGACCTACCAAGGTAGGGGAAACTCTTACAACTTTCTCAAAAATCGCTTACAGGGCGGTGAGTGATTTGAGTCGACCCAGGGAGGCAGGGATGGACGAATTGAGCCGGTTGGACGAGAGGTTCCTGCGGGAGAGAGGACCGTCAGGCAAAGCGATTGGGAAACCAGAGAATTTTGATTAACAGGCAAAGGGGAGCAGATAGTTTTGGACAGCAGCCACTGCAGAGAAGAGTTTAAGGGTTTGGAAGGCAGCGAAGGCAGCCTGATGGAAGGGTTTATGGGTTTCGCCTGCAGAGATGGAAGGCAGCGAAGCCTGGAAGGCAGAAAAGTCTGGAAGGCAGAAAAGTCTGGAAGGCAGAAAAGTCTGGAAGGCAGAAAAGTCTGGAAGGCAGAAAAGTCTGGAAGTCAGCAAAGTCTGGAAGGCAGAAAATTCTGGAAGTCAGCAAAGTCTGGAAGTCAGCAAAGTCTGGAAGTCAGCAAAGTCTGGAAGTCAGCAAAGTCTGGAAGTCAGCAAAGTCTGGAAGTCAGCAAAGTCTGGACTGGATAACAGATTGTATCTGCTCTGCATTTATGGCCAATGGACAGCGGATTTATGTTAACCAACCCACCGGGGCACACTCTAAATCGTACACACCAATAGGTCACTGCATCCAATTGTCCAAGGAAGGGTGTATGCATGAATGATGAAACCACACACGGTGGACGTGTGGCTGGGCTAGTGGAGTGCAGTTCGATTCTTGAGTCGATTGAACAGGAGGGGAAGGTGTGCGTTACAGGACAAAAGGCAGAGGTGAGACTCACAGGAAGCGCAGGTTGGGAAGCATGCCGAGGCCGGCTGGAATGGGTCCCTGTAAGGAGCTGTCGCTCAGATCCCTGGCATGGTTCGAAGCAAGGTTGCAGAGAGGGGAGAGATGAACGTTAAGTTGACTGAAAGGTCATTTCTGAATGGATCCGCATCTGTTACTCAAATTCCTGGGAGAGCATTAATGGAAGGTCCAAGGAGGAGCAGGGCAGAGCAGGGCTCTAAGGGAGGAAGGGCATGCAGGGGGGGAGGAAGGAGGGGAAGAGCACCAAGATAAGGCGCAAGGGAGGGGACCAACTTAGGATCTAGAATCAGCGAACTGTTGCTTGTGAACCAAACCTTGGCACATAGGAAGGCATTGAAGAACGAGGGAGTAAAGGCATGGGGAAAGGGTGTAAGGGCATGTTTGAAGGGTGTAAGGGCATGTTTGAAGGGTGTAAGGGCATGTTAGAAGGGTGTAAGGGCATGCTAGAAGGGTGTAAGGGCATGTTTGAAGGGTGTAAGGGCATGTTTGAAGGGTGTAAGGGCATGTTAGAAGGGTGTAAGGGCATGTTTGAAGGGTGTAAGGGCACGGGAGAAGTGTGGAAGGACATGGGAGAAGGTGTTAGAGCATGAGGGGAGGGTGCAAGGGCATGTGGACAAGGGTGCAGGGGTGGCTGGTGAGAATGGGGTGTGTGAATTAGATGGCACAGTAATACTCTCAACAGGAATACTTTGACTGGTACTCTCTCGAATGGTCCGTTGTACTAATACTTTGTCCTTCAATCTTCCGACTCTCAGGCCACTCACGCCTCTCATTTCTCTCAGGCATCAAGCCTCTAAATCTTCTGAAGCCGCCGACTCACAGGCGCCTCAGATTCTGCAGGAGGCTGAGGAACGACGGCATGGTGCCCCGTAGGGTGTTGTGACTCAGATCTCTGCGAGGAGGTGCGGGAAGATGTGGCGGCAGTAGGGGAGCAGGGAGAGGACAGGAGTAAGGGAGAGGGGTAGGAGAGAAGGTATGAGAGAGGAAGGGGGAGGGGAGAGGAGGATGCAAGAGGGAGAGGGAGGGGAGCGGAATAAAGGGGGGGAGGGGGAGGAGGGCGGGTGGGGTAAGGAGAGGGAGAAAGCCATGAGCATGGGTTAAATGCGACGGGAAGAAAGAGGCAATAACAGAGGGGGTGAGGATGAGCAGGGAAAATAAGGGAGGTACAATTCAAGAATAGCTTTTACATAAGGCTGGACACTACAACTAGGATAATCGTGCAAATGCAAAAGTAGCTCTGCAGGATATTTCTTACACGAGGGAGAGAGACGTGAGAGCACTGAATGTGGTGGGAATGTACCCACGTAGAGAACAGTTCGCGAGGTTGCTGTTTTGGAAAAAGGAACAGCAGGGGAGGAGAAATTCAGGGGAGATGCGGAGAGAAGGAGAGGAGAGAAAAGGAGGAACAGTACCACCCATGCTGTAAGGGACTAAATGTAGTTGAACGTACACGGTAAAGGAGAGGGTGAGAGGAAAGCAAGATTGATGAGACCTACACGAGAGTGAGGGAGGTGAAGCTTACAGGAGAGTGAGAGTGGTGAGGCTGCCAATCTCGGGAGGAATGCGGCCGTTCAAGTGGGTGTTGCTCAGGTCGCTGCTCACGACGACCATAAAACGCCATTTTATTCAAAGTTAATGCCATGGAAAAATATCCCCTGAGAACGCATGCCATGTGAAGGCATGCCATATGAAGGCATGCCATGAGAAGGCATGCCATGGGAAGGCATGCCATGGGAAGGCATGCCATATGAAGGCATGCCTTGTAATTGCATACCACGCAAAAGCATGCCAACTTAGACCATGCCATGAAAAGGGCATGCATGTGAAACCATGCCACGTGAAGCGATGCCATGAGGTAGCATGCGATGTTGAGGCTACATGGCATGTGGCACCAATCAACCCTGAACGGAGACGATCATGTGATGGGGATATGGAGACACAATTGCATGCGTTCAAATCAATGCAGAACAAGGTAATGACAAAGAAGGGCCCACAGTGGAAGATTCAAGGAAACAGTAGACCATAACAAGTCACCGTGCCTCACAATGCCACCACCGTGCCTCACATTGCCACCACCGTGCCTCACATTGCCACCACCGTGCCATTGCTGCCACAAGTCACCCCTTGCACTTGGCTGCAGTCCGCCTCTCCACTCCACCCTGCGGGCGCCACTCCCCATGCCCCCGCGCTCGCCGCCAGAACTTGTGCTGTCAGAAGTGAGGGAAGAAGAATTGAGGCAAAGCTCACACGGAGATATGAGAGGGTATTCGCTGAGGTAGCATAGGAGGTTTCTCCCAACAAACATGCCGGAAGTGAGGGTGGATGCATGAGGAGTCGAAGGAGGTGAAGCAGCGAATAGGTGCAGCTTTGCTCACGTAGTGTCATATACCATGGCATCACTCCACATCCCATCCCAGCCTGTTCCATCGCATCAAATTGCATGCCATTGCATCCTAACCCATCCCATCTCAATCCATCCCACCCTATCCCATCCCATCCCATCTCATCCCATCCCGTCCCATCTCATCCCATCCCATCCCATCCCATCCCATCCCATCCCATCCCATCCCATCCCATCCCATCCCATCCCATCCCATCCCATCCCATCTCAATCCATCCCATCCAATCTTAATCCATCCTATCCATTCCCATCCCCATCCCATCCCATCCCATCCCATCTCAATCCATCCCATCCAATCTTAATCCATCCTATCCATTCCCATCCCCATCCCATCCCATCCATCCCATCCCATCCCATCCCATCCTTCCCATCCCATCCCATCCCATCCCATCCCATCCCATCCCATCCCATCCCATCCCATCCCATCCCATCCCATCCCATCACATAGCATCCCATCCCATCCCATCCCATCCCATCCCATCCCATCCCATCCCATCCCATCCCACCCCATCCCATCCCATCCCATCCCATCCCATCCCATACCATCCCATCCCATCCCATCCCATCCCATCCCATCCCATCCCATCCCATCCCATCCCATCCCATCCCATCCCATCCCATCCCATCCCATCCCATCCCATCCCGTCCCATCCCGTCCCGTCGCATCTTATTGCACCGAACCTCATATCATCTCATCTTATCGCACCACACTCACAACGACGACACCAGTGCATCACATCTTATCGCCGCTCACATCCACTTTATAAGAAAACTCACTAGCTTAAACTCTTCTGGCGCTAACATTTTTTCCCTGACATTTCCATGACAACAAATCTCTGTGCTCTTCCGGGAGGTCAGATCATCGCGACGCACCCTTGCTTCCATTCTCTCTATAATAGCTTATTTTTCCAATACATAACCTTATTGAGTCACCTTGCAGCGCGTCTATCGGCACGACGGGTCCTGCAGCATGCACAGGGAGGCTCGCCAGGAAATGAAGCGCCAGGGCGACAGCGAGAAGCGGAAACAGCAATCTCTCCGAGCAGTTCGTTGAGTAGCGCGACACTCTCCTCGGTGCCGCATAGTAGAAGCGCGCCGAGCCCTGCCTCATCGCAACAGATAGACCCGAATCGCGACGTTTTTGTGCTGGACGAGACTCGTGGGACCGCGCCAGGTGTGGCGGCGGCAGAGGAGTGAGTAGAACAGCTTTCGATGCGTTGCTTTCAGCGGAGCGGATCAAGGAGGCTCCTTTGAGAGGAAATGGTGGTATCTAAAAGTACTGCTTGCGGACGATTCTAGTAGTGAAACAAGTTTAGAGTTTGATGCATCTACCGTGCTCTGGATTCTTTGAAATTGTCGGACCTTGTGTGGATTTCAAGAAAGCTTTGCACAAAATATAAGGAGCTGGAAGGAGGAATTGGGGTCTGGTCTTGACGTTCGTCTTAATGCGGCTTTATGAGATCGTTTACGTTGTAGAACGGTCAATTCAGTATTTTGCTTGGTCGGGTAGGGTGAGAAATACGAACTTGTGGGAGATGGAGTGGATGGTAGGGAGGTGATTGGATTCCTTCCACACTTTTCTTTTCTCGTAGTGCCCTTTTTTAGTCGAAACTAAGAGAGTTGAAATTGATTCTTGTCAAAGTTGTTTGGTCGCTCCACGCTCAGCACTAGCACTTTAAAGTCATGCTGGCTCATTTTTAGCGCCTGAGGGAATCCACACTTAGTGGGTTCGAATTATTGGCTGCCCAAAGTGGACAGAAAGAACGAATGGTTACTTGAAAATATATTTTTTGGGCGCAACCAAGTCCAATTCCTTGTACAGCAAGGCGCTGGCGGAAAAAGGAAGGGTGACAGGGTGGATTTCGTTTGCGCAGCGAAGTTTCTGGCGACGCTTGACGATGCCAGAAACATGGTTGCAGTGCTGTCATATGTCGCACCCAACAACAACATTACAGCTAGGACGCATCTTCATTGTAATCGCCACCCCAGATGAGTGGGAACTCGTTGACGATCAAGACTTCGACGAACACCATAAGTAAGGACCGAGTGCAGGCCGCAAATCTCCGCTTCTCTTCCTAAATTTTATATTATACTGCGCATAATTACTCAAATTACCCTACATCACTTAGAATCCCAACTTTTGGAATACTCCAGGGGGTCAGTCATATACCGTATATGAGGAATTACGATACCTGTCCCAATGCTGTCAGATTACAATTGTATCTCTAGACTACAGTAGGGTCACTCCTTAGTGAGTACAACACTTTAGGGTTAGGTTTCCCCTACTTGTACTCACATCTTGCCTAGTTCAATCATTCATTCCTAGTTCTATTCTTGACATGTTATCAGAGTAGGAACCGTTTCTACATGGGCCCGCCGTTCCGCCTAGTGGTAGCGCCACAACCTACACAGTAGCCAGCGCGCTGGCGCCCCTAGCTCTCACTGTCGCGACCCTTGCAGCCCGTGCGCTGCCCCTGCGACCGCGCTGCCCCTGCAGCTGTGCTCGCCCCTACGACCGTGCTGCCCCTGCAGCTGTGCTCGCCCCTGCTACCGTGCTGCCCCTGCAGCCGTGCCTGCCCCTGTGGCCCGCGCGCTGCCCCTGCAGCCCGTACGTCGCTCCGCAGCCCGTACGTCGCCCCTGCAGCCCGTTCACGCTGCCCCTGCAGCCCGTTCACGCTGCCCCTGCAGCCCGTTCACGCTGCCCCTGCAGCCCGCGCGCAGACCTACCGATCCGCGCGGCCCCTGCAGCCCGCGCGTTGCCCCTGGAGCCCGCGCGCCGCCTCTGCGGCCCGTTCGCGCCGCCCCTACAGCTCGCGCGCGGACCTGCCGAGCCGCGCGTCGCCTCTGCAGCCCGTCCGCGCGGCCCCTGCAGCCCGCGCGTCACCCCTGGAGCCCGCGCGCCACCTCTGCGGCTCGTTCGCCCCTACAGCTCTCGCGCGGACCTGCCGAGCCGCGCGGCCCCTGCAGCCCGTACGAGTTGCCCTTGCAGCCAGCGCGGTGCCCCTGCAGCCCGCGCATCGCCCCTGCAGCCCGCACACCGCCCCTGGAGCCTGTGCGCCCTGCCCTGCGCCAGCGCCCTGCCCTGCGCCCGCGCCCTACCCTGCGCCAGCGCCCTGCCCTGCGCCAGCGCCCTGCTATACCCTAAATATAATGAAATTGTTTACTAAAAAAAAAAGGGGCCCTAGGTGCTTCTGCCCTAGGAGCTACTGCCTACTACTGCCCTGCTGTGGCCGCGCGCCGCCCTGCTGCTGTTACTACTGCTGCTGCTGCTACTCGTGCTACTGGGAGTGGTGGAGGTGCCGCTGGGAGTGCAGGAGGTACTGCTGGCGCTGTAGGAGCTGGGGGTGCTGGACCTACTCCTGACCGTCACTGTCTGTCATGGCCACTTCCGCGGCAGTTGCTGCGGCCAGGGGTGGACAGCAGCGGGCACTGCTTCTCCCGGACGACCCCACCCCTCGGCAGCTTCGTGAGTGGGTTATTCAGCAAGGTCATCCTGGTGGTAGAGGTTATCGTTCTGTTAGGACTACTGCTCTAGGTGCTAGTGAGTCTGCTGCCGCTCCAAGTGCTAGTGAGTCTGGTGCAGCTCTAGGTGCCCGTGCGACTATCGACGCTCTAGGTGCTAGTGCGTCTACTACCACAGGTCCTGCCTCAGATGAGGGCTTGCACACTTTCACGCTTGACTCAAGCGCGTCACGTTGCTTCTTTCGTGATTGCACCATAGTCACACCACTCACAGCACCTGTCCCAGTCTCACTGTCTGACCCCTCTGGGGGCCAAGTGGTTGCGAGAGCCTCCACGGTCCTCCCTTGTCCAGCAGTCCCCTCCGGCTCTTTGTCAGGTCTCCACCTCCCCACGTTCTCGACGAACTTGGTGAGCAACGCTGCCATTCAGGATGTCTGGGTTGATACCTTTATTCCTAGAGGGCAGCGTGTGGCGATCTGTACGTGCTCCCGGGCTGGCCGTCACCTGGCTACGTTCACTCGACAGCCTGGGTCTAGTCTGTACACACTGACCACTGCGTCTGCACAGGTGGCTGAGTCAGGTCAGGTAGCTGCGTCGAGTCGAGCGTCTGCGTCAGGGCAGCTAGCTGCGTCTTGCTCGTGCAGAGTACTCACGCACAAGACTCAGCGCTGGCACCACCGTCTTGGTCACCCCTCCCTGCAGCGTCTGCGCGGCATGCACTCCCGGCTCCTGGTCTCTGGCCTCCCTGAGACCCTGCCCCCCCTCCCGCGCTCACTTGCACCGCCGTGCCTTCCTTGCGTCGAGGGGCGGCAGCGCGCCGCTCCTCACTCCTCCGAGTTTCCTCCGACCACTGCTCCTCTGCAGACTCTCCACCTGGACGTGTGGGGCCCGGCCCCTGTCGGTGGGACGGACCAGGAGCGCTACTTCCTGCTGGTTGTTGACGACTACACACGCTACACCACAGTCTTCCCCTTGCGTCGCAAGGCGGACGTCAGCGGTGTTTTGATCCCCTAGATCCGTGCTACTCGTCTCCAGCTACACGAGCGCTTTCAGCAAGACTTCCCAGTCCTGCGTCTGCACTCTGACAGGGGTGGTGAGTTCTCTTCTTGCGTCCTTGAGACGTTCTGCCAGGATGAGGGCATCGCCCAGTCGTTCATGCTTCCAGCCTCTCCGCAGCAAAATGGGATCGCTGAGCGTCGCATTGGCCTGATCATGGAGGTTGCTCGTACCTCCATGATCCATGCGGCTGCTCCCCATTTCCTGTGGCCATTTGCGGTCCGATACGCCGCGCATCAGCTCAACCTCTGGCCTTGTGTCTCTGCTCCAGAGACCTCACCCACACTCCGTTGGACGGGACAGCCTGGTGATGCGTCGTCGTTTCGAGTCTGGGGCGCGCTCTCCCTTGTTCGCGATACCAAAGCGAGCAAGCTCTCTCCTCGCACTCTCCGCTGTGTCTTCCTGGGCTTCCCCACCGACGCTCCACCTTGGCAGTTCTACCACCCTGCCTCACGTCGTGTTCTGTCCTCTCAGGACGTCACCTTCGACGAGTCGGTCTGTTACTACCGACTTCACCCGCACGCGTCCCACCCGGTCCCCCTTGCACCCCTCTTCCTGGTACCAGTCCCCCCCCCGGTAGACCCCCTCCCCCCACAGGGTCTTGCTCCCTCAGGTGTGTCCCAGGTAGACCCACCCCCCTTGGATGAGCCAGTTGAGATCTCTTCTGACTCCTCTGACTCACCTGAGGGGGGTGACGCCGTAGCCGATGACACGGCGACCACTCGCAGCACTCCTCGCTTGGCGACCCCCCCGGGTTTCCCGCCACGGTCGTCTTCGCCGCCTCCGCAGCCTGCTGCTGTGGACTCTGGAGCTGAGACTACTAGAGCTGGGACTAGGGGTGGTGAGTCTGGGGGTGCCCAATCTCCTCGTCTGGCTACCCCCCCCGGGTTCCCACCTCTGCCGTCTTCGCCGCCTCTGCAGCCTACTGCTGTGGACACTGGAGCAGAGACTGAGGGTACTGAGCCTGAGGGTGCTGGGACTGAGGGTGCTGAGACTGAGGGTGCTGAGACTGAGGGTGCTGGGACTGAGGGTGCTGAGCCTGAGGGTGCTGACTCTGGGGGTGCTGAGACTTCGGGTGCCGACTCTGGGGGTGCTGCGAGTCCTTCTGGAGGTCCTGGAGCTGGAGGTACTGGAGCTACTAGGCCTTGAGGTCCTACTGGAGGTACTAGAGGTACTACTGGTGCTGGAGGTACTGGAGCTGCTGGAGGTGCTGGAGCTGGAGGTACTAGAGGTGCTTCTGGTGCTGGAGGTGCTAGAGCTACCACCACTGGAGGTACTGGAGCTGGACAGCCACCGCAGCCTGCTCTACTCGAGACGCTCTCGTCGCAGGCGATTCGTGCGTGGGTCGTTCTGCAAGGCAGTCCTGGTGGTGGAGGGTACAGTCCTGCTGGTGCTAGAGCTACTAGTCCAGGAGGTGCAGCTGGTGCTGAAGGTGCTGGAGGTACTACTGGAGGTACTAGAGGTGCTGCTGGTGCAGGAGGTACTGGAGCTGCTAGTACTGGAGGTGCTGCCGGTGCTGGAGGTACTGGAGCTGGAGGTACTGGAGCTGCTAGTGCTGGAGGTACTACTGTTACAGGAGGTGCTGGAGCTACTGGCACTGGAGGTGCTGGTGCTACTGGTGCTGGAGCTGCGGGAGCTGCTGACCCTGGAGGTGCTGGTGCTGCTGGTGCTGGAGGCGTTGGCACTGGAGGTCCTGGAGGTGCTGGAGCTACTGGTCCCGGAGGTGCTCGTACTGGAGGTGCTGGAGCTGCGAGAGCAGGTGGTACTGCTGGTGCTGGAGGTGCAGGAAGTGCTACTGGAGCTGCTGGCACAGGAGGTACTGGAGGTACTACTAGTGCTGGAGGCGCTAGAGCTGGAGCTGGAGGCACTGGAGGTGCTGGAGGTACTACTAGTGCTCGAGGTGTTGGCGCTGTCGGAGCTCGTGGTGCTGGAGGTGCTGGTACTACTGGTGTTGGAGGTGTTGCTGGGGGTACTGGAGGAGCTGCTCGTGCAGGCGGTACGGGAGCTACTGGTGCTCTTCGCCACCTTCTCAGTCTTCCGCCAGGTGCTACTGACTTCCCTGTGGCAGGTACTACTCCTTAGTTACTGTTTCCACCGACGGACCAGTCACAGCCACCGCTGCTACCGCACTCCCCACTGCCTGCTCCTGCTCCTTACACTGCGGTGTCAGAGTCCGTGACTGAGCGTCGAGAGCCTGAGACTCGTGCATCCACCCCTGAGCGTCGAGAGCCTGAGTCTAGCTTTGACCTTGAGCCTGAGCCTAGAGCTGCTGTCGGTGCTCGTGTTCCTCGTGTTCGTCGTCCGCGTGCTCCGGCTGTCCCCAGCACTCACGATATGAAACTCTGTCCTTCCTCTGTTCCACAGCGTGTTGTCCTACCGTTACCTCCTGCGTCCTCTCTTCCTGACGTTGCTGACCCTCCGTATGACCATGCTCGTGCGTCCAGTCCAACTGTTACTCGCCTTCTTGCTACGGTTGTGACGGACCCTAGGTTCTCGTCTCCTGCTGCGTCTGCCCTCATAGCTGAGCTCGTTGACTTTGCTTCTGTGTACCGCCTAGACTACCTTGCGGGTCTTGTCTCTGACCCTGTCCCTGCCTGTCCTCCGTCCGTCGGGGGTGAGACTGCTCTTGGCGGTACTGCCCTTGGCTGTGACGTTCTTGAGGACAGACAAGAGGAGTTGGAGTGCCTTGCTGCCGCTTCACCCCATCACGCGACCATGCTGCTTGCCCCTGAGGGAGACCCAGATGCACTTGGCATCCCCACCCCGCGCTCCTACAGTGAGGCGATTTCGGGTGAGTACTCCTCTCAGTGGCAGACAGCCATGGACGCAGAGATGGCTTCCTGGAAGTCCACAGGCACCTACGTCGACGAGGTTCCCCCACCTGGGGCGAACATCGTCAGTGGCATGTGGATTTTCAGGGTGAAGCGGCCGCCAAGTTCTCCGCCTGCCTTCAAGGCACGTTACGTTGCTCGAAGCTTCACTCAGCGTGAGGGGGTCGACTTCTTTCAGACCTTCTCCCCCACCCCGAAGATGACCACTCTTCGGGTGTTGCTACACGTTGCAGCTCAGCGTGACTACGAGCTTCACTCCCTCGACTTCTCGACAGCTTTCTTGCAGGGTAGCCTTCACGAGGCCATCTGGTTGCGCCGTCCACAGGGCTTCACTGGGTCGTTTCCTCCTGGTACCCAGTGGAGCCTACGGCGACCAGTGTACGGACTACGTCAGGCGCCCCGTGAGTGGTACGACACACTGAGGACGACACTTGCGGCTCTTGGGTTTGCTCCTTCGACTGCTGACCCGTCGCTGCTCTTGGGTTTTCCGCCGTTCTACATCCTCGTGTACGTCGACGACTTGGTTTTTGCTACTGCTGACACTGAGGCACTGGCCCTAGTGAAGGCGGAGCTGCAGGAGAGACACACCTGCACTGACCTGGGTGAGCTGCGGAGCTATCTTGGCTTGCAGATCACCCGGGACAGAGCACGGCGCACCATCACCCTGACTCAGTCACACATGGTGCATCAGGTCCTTCAGCGCTTCCGCTTCACGTGGTCCTCGCCACAGCCCACTCTTCTGTCTACCGGCCACTCGCTCTCAGCTCCACCTTCGGACGAGTCCGTAGAGCCGAGTGGTCCGTACCCAGAGCTTGTGGGTTGCCTCATGTACCTGATGACGTGCACACGACCTGACCTCGCGTACCCTCTCAGCCTCCTGGCTCGCTACGTGGCACCTGGTGGACACCGAAAGGTGCACTTTGATGCTGCGAAGAGGGTACTGCGTTACTTGTGCAGCACATCGGGCATGGGGCTCGTGCTTGGAGGACGGGGTTCGGTGGTCCTCACAGGACACTCTGACGCTTCTTGGGCCGACGACCAGACGACTCAGCGTTCATCACAGGGTTACACCTTCAGTCTTGGCTCTGGTTCTGTCTCGTGGAGGTCCACTCGTTCTTCTTCTGTGCTTGGTTCCACCTGTGAGGCCGAGATCTACGCTGGGGCCATGGCTGCACAGGAGCTACGCTGGCTGACCTACCTGCTGACCGACTTGGGGGAGCGGCCTCGTTCTCCTCCAGTTCTGTACATCGACAACAAGGCAATGCTTGGCTTGTGTCGCGAGCAGAGACTGGAGCACAGAACGAAGCACATTGCTCTTCGCTACTTCCTTGCGCGTGAGCTGCAGCAGCGTGGTCAGCTGCGCCTTGCTTATGTGGCCTCTCGGGCCAACACTGCTGATGTCTTCACCAAGGCCCTTGGGTCTGGTGATCATCACCGTTTCTGCACTGCTCTTGTGCCCACTCTGCCTCACCTGTTAGTTGCTTGACTTGCTCTTGTTGTACACTGCTATATATCTTTATACCTGCGTGTTTTCTCTTGCTAGGTTGCGATTAGTGTACTGCCTTGCTATTATATACCTCTGCATGTGAACTGGCCTTGTGGCCACTTGCTTGTGCTCAGAATGCGTGGTGACTTTGTGATCCACCCTGAGCTGTGTTCTCTTCTGCAGACTGGTCTTGTGACCACTTGTTGTGTTTGCTGTCCCCTACTTTGCCTATGGGGGTGTGTCAGATTACAATTGTATCTCTAGACTACAGTAGGGTCACTCCTTAGTGAGTACAACACTTTAGGGTTAAGTTTCCCCTACTTGTACTCACCTCTTGCATAGTTCAATCATTCATTCCTAGTTCTATATCCTTGACAAATGCATCATGGGAAACCAGAAATTCAAGTTCATATAATCAGTCAAGGCGGATTCCTGGCTTTGGGACTTCCAAATTTTTTTTTTTCCCAAACCGGGGGATTTCCAATTCGACTTCGGATCTTCCGATTCGGGAACCCACGATGGTCGCAAGCAGGCCCTCAGATTGGTTTCAGGGCATGCTGATGGATCAGCGTGCCCTGCCCAAAGTAGTGACCAAATCAGCGTTGGGGGTGAAGTTTATGCTGATTTTGTCAGGGTAAAATTTCATGGTTAACTGATTTATCAGTTTAGGAATTAAGTTTGAACTAGCTGTCTGAGGCTTTGTCCTGTTGTTAGAGAGGTCACGGGTTCAAGTCCCGTGAGTGAGAGGTTTACTAGTGCGTGGCGGTGATTTTCGGCCTAATCCCACGTCCGCGCACCCCATGTCTTGTACCCTAAGCATTTTGGTAAGTCCGAATCAGTGTGACTCAGTACACTATACTGATGGTTGAGTGTCACTGGTACACCTATACACTAATTCGTCAGGGTAGCAGGGCCTCAGAAGTCAGCGAAAAAAGGCTGATTTAGGTAAAAAAGGCTGAGATTTCAGACCTTTTTCAGAATTGAGGCTGAATTTTCAGCATTTTTTTGGGAAGAAACAGGATTTTTTACTATATTTGTAGTGTAAAATGGCATAAAATGGGCTGATTTCTCTGTTTTTCAGCATGGAATTTTGTACCAACTCTGATCTTTCAGCCTAACCCGAAACCAATCTGAGGCCCTGCAGGGTAGTCCTATACTTCAAACTGGAAAATCAGTGCAAATATAAAGAAGATACTGAAATTTCAGGGAAAACGAAAATCACAGCTACAAAATCAGCCTAAGCAGCGTGTTTTACGCTGATATCTGAGGGCCTGGTCGCAAGTGCATCCAGCGAAGGGTAGCCGAAATCAAGTTTACCCCCAACGATGACTCAGGATGGGAACGCGCGATCAGTTGGGGTCGCCTCGCCTGTCAAATGACCGTCAATTTTTTCACGGAATTGACGTGGATGCACTCCCGTGGAACACGCTCGACTCACACAACTCGACATTGACTGTTGACTGTCAATGTTGTGGAAGTGTGGCCGATTGTAAGTCGCACGTTGTCAGATCAAACATCAGGTGACCAATGAACAGCAGAACGTGGGTGAAAAGATGTGGTAACTATTGTCAAGTCAGACCAAAAAAATCGCATTGGAAATGTGGTCGTTGACACGAGCTGCAGTATTATAGCTCGGGTCATCCCACATGTTCGGAAGGCCCAAACACCGGAAGTCCCAAAGCCAGGAATACGCCCTCATGCAAAACTACCCAATTGCATCCACTCCACTACGGTATTATCCACTCGATTACTGAGAGGTCCCTTGCATTTGGGTATCTGAACACAGACTGGCTTCCACGATATACACAGCACTGCAACAATAACAGAATGAGAGCCACTACAATCACATTCAAGCACAGCTGGCATCAGCCATGCCATTCTCTTCCTCCAGCCCCCAGCAAGGCTGCCATCCCCATGACCCAATGATGCACATGCATTGAGCAGCACACATGAATCAGGCAGCACACATGCGTCAAGCAGCAGTGCTGCCCATGACGCCCGCCAGCTCACTCTCAGCGTCCGCCACCAGCTTGCGTGTGAGCCGCTTCAGCCCCCCCATGGCCCTCGCCGCCAGCCCAAGCGCCTCCTCCCGCTGAACTGTCCGCCGCTGCACTGCCCCCGCCTCCTCCTGTACCTCCCCCCTCGCCCCTCTGCCAGCCCCACTGCCCACCGCCGCATGTGCCCCTGCCCGTGCCAGCATATCAGCAGCAGCAGGTGGCACGACAGGTTGGCGAGGGTGTGTGGCTGGGAGGGCGTGGGTGGCGCAGTCGTCCCGTAGCTGGTAGCTGAGGTCCAGCAGCCCCTGCAGCGCTGTCATGGCTGTTTCCGCCTCTGCCTTGGCCACCTGGAGTAGGGGGGATGGAGAGAGGTGGGTGGAGGAAGATAAGGTTGGTGAGCTGGCTAGCAGGTAGCAGGTAACAATAAGGTCGAGCAGCACAGCATCTAGCCACACTCACGGTCCCCCATACAAGCATGTTGCCACCCAACACATACTTGCATTGCACATGCCATGCCCATACCCCATCCATCTTTCATCCCACCACCCCCTCTCAAACCCAATATCCCCACCCCACACCCCGCACCCCACACGCCTCCTCGCAACACCACCCTCCTCCCAGCACCCCCTCACCTCGAGTTCCAGCTTCACCACTTCGTCCGCCAGTACCACGCCCTCCCCCTCCCCCTCGCCCGCTCTGCTCGCGCCCGTGATGGCGCGCTTCAGCTCTCCAATCTCGCGCGCGCCCGCCACCACCTCCTCGCGGATGGCGCTCAGCTCCCCGTCGCGCTGCCCCCACCGCGCGCGCAGCCGCCGCACCTCCTCGTCGCGCTCCTGCAGCACGGCGCGCACCTCCGCCACCTCGCCCTCGCGCTCGCGCAGCTCCTCCTGCGCCACCGCCAGCTCCCCGCGCAGCCGCACCTCCGCCTCGCGCCCCTCGCGCGCCGACACCTGCAGGCGGTGCAGCGCCGCGTCGCGCTCCAGCAGCGCGCGGCTCGCGGCGAACAGCTGCTGGTTCGTCTCCGCCAGCAGCGCGCTCTCCCCCACCCCGCCGTGCGCGTTCAGGTACCGCCTCTCCTTGGCGGCTCCCGCGGACAGCGGCGCCGCGTCGAGCGACACCGACGGGCCGAGGCCCAGTCGCTCGGCGGCTTCGAGCGCGGAGTCTGCGAGCTTCTGCGACAGCTGTGCGATCTGCTGGACGGTCGACTCGGCGACGACGAGGCGCGCGTTGCTGCCGTCAAGCTGCTGCTCCACCTGCGCCAGGCGCGCGTCCTTGCGCGCCATGTCCGCCGCCATGCCCGCCAGGCGCTCTTCCTTCACGCGCAGCTCCATGGCCACCGCCTTCATCTCGCGCCGCATCTCCACCATCGACCGCTGCGCCGCCATCAGGTCCGCCGTGCGCGTCGCCAGGTCGGCCTGCGACGTCGCCAGCTTCGCCTGCGCGTCGCGCAGCTGCAGTCGCAGGCTGACGATCTCCGCCTCCTTGAGGTTCAGCGCCAGCTTCGCCTCGCGCAGCTCGCCGTCCACCCGGCGGAAGTCCTTGCGCAGCTGCGCCAGCTCCGTGCTCGCGTTGCGCATCTCCGCGCGCTCCGCGTTCACCGAGCTCCGCAGCCTCTCCGCCTCGTCCACCTGCGCGCGCACCTGCTTCTCCAGCTCCGCCACGCGCGCCTTCGCCGTCTTCAGCGCCGCCCGGTCGCGCTCCAGCTCGCCCTTGGCGCGGTTCAGCTCCTTGTCGCGCTTCTGCGCCTGCATGCGCGCGGAAGACGCCTCGCGCCCCTTCCGCGCGACGGCCATCCGCAGCTCCTTAACCTGGGCGCGGAACGCCTCCGCTGCGCCGCCCGACAGCGCCATCTCCGCCTTGAGGTCGCCCACCACCCGCCGCGCGCCCGACACCTCCTGCTCCACCAACTCCCCGCTCGCTCCCGCCTCGCGAAGCCGCGCGGACAGCGCGTTAATTTCCTCCTCCGCCGCCGCCACCACCTTCGCGCGCCCCTCAAGCTCCGCTGCCATCTCCTGCAGCTTCGCCTCCTGCCGCTCAAGCTCCCTCCGCGCCGCCTCCGCCTCCTGCGCCGCCCGCCTGCCCTCCCCCTCCGCCGCCGCCACGTCCGCCTCCAGCCGGCGCAGCTCCGCCTCCGCCGCTGACAGCTGCGTCTCGCGCGTCTTGGCGTCCATCTCCGCCGCCTCGATGCGCTCGTTGCGCTGGCGGATGGCGAGGTGCGCGCGCGCAATTTCCTCCTCCTTCAGCGCCAGCACCTCCTTCGCGCGCGTCAGTTCCGCCTCGCGCTCCGCCACGGCGCGCTTCACCTCCTCCACCTCCGCGTCCTGCTCCCGCACCTTCCGCCGCAGCCGCTCCGCCTCTTCCCTCATCACCCCCTGCGCCGCCTGCCGCTCCTCCAGCTGCGCCTCGCGCGCCATGAGCGCCTCCCGCGCAGCCACCAGGCTCGCGCGCTCGTCCGCGACGCGGCGCTCGTCGAGCGCGAGCTCGCCCTCCTTCTCGCGTAGCGCCTCGAAGACGGCGGAGAGGTCGACCTCCAGCTGCTTCACGGCATCCTCGAGGAACGCCACCGACGCGCCCGTCAAATCCGCCGGCGCCGCGGGGCCTAGCAGCCGCTGCTTCTCCTCGTGCTCGTGCGCCTGCTGGAACAGCCGCTCCAGCGCCGAACGCGCCGCTTCCAGCGGGTCGCTGCTGACCTTGCCATGGCCATCTCCCCCGCCGCTGCTGCCGCTTCTGCTGTTGCTGTTGCGGCTGGACGACTTGTCCAGGACGGCTCGCACGGCTAGCCGGCATGAGGAGCGGCGGGAGGTGAGGAGCAAGGCGGGCTTGGGGGCCTTTAGAGATCGAACGTTGGCGAGCGTATTTGACGACGACAGCGAGCCGTGAGCCACCGCGTGCGGCGCTGGCCTGCACCGTGCGACTTGGTGAGTCATGGCAGAAGAGCGGGATTGAGCAACTGGGGTCAACTTTCGCCTCGCAGAAACGAGAGGGTCAGGAGATTACCCGTCTACTACCCGTCCTGCACAAGCAAGCCAGGAACACAAGGCTCAACTGCAATTAAAGATCTAGCCAAAAAATTGGGAGCATTAGCTGGGGGGGCTCCAGCAATGGAGGTTCCAGCGATTAGGCGTCCAATCTCGTGACGTACCAACGTCAATTGCACACTGATGATCGGAGCTATCTTGGCCCTGGGCTCATGTTCAACCGAACAGGGCCTTTGTTGGTATATGAATCTGGCCACCATTTCCGTCGACGCGAGGCGCATGAACCAGAGCCACAAGCGAAGAATCGCGAAAGTCCCAGCAACCACACATCGGAACGGCCGTTGGGGCCAACCGTCTCAAACTCTAGGCTCAGACCACGTCGGCGAAGAACTAAATAACGAAGAGCAATATCCACATCCTCGACGTGTGATTGGCTGATGTAGTCACTTCGCAAACGCGCAAACCAATCACTCGCGTTCGGGAAAGTGAAACCTCCCCCTTGCCTTCAAAGCTGGACATCGTCCACCCACTTGCCGACGCTGCTCGACGATTCGTGTTCACACATGTTGGATGAGGTGGCGAAATTCAAGGAATGTGAATGTCCACCAAGCCGTTTGCTCCGCTAGACGCTGATGGGTTAGGTACAGCCGACCAATATTAGACGGCTTTATTTTATGAACTGCTTGCATGAGAGCTAATCACTTTCTACCGCCTTAGGCATTTTAACAAAAAGCAGTAAACCTCTATGACATGTGCGAAACGTTGCTGAATGTGTGCAGATAAAACCAAATTCAGCGATTGAATCCAGCATAATCCTAAGGGATACGAATCGTGGCCTTCTACGAGGCACACCGCCGAGTGCATATCTTTTATGTTGGAAACAAGTAATTAACGCTTCTTATGTGTCGTAACATCAGATTACAAACGAGGCGGATTACATCGCAGCAACGGCGAGTCAACCGAGGAGGTTGACCGAAAAGTAACAGCCGGAGGTTACGCGAAGGTCAAAGGTCAGCGACCTTTGACTCGACAAGTACAGCGCGACAGCAAGGACACACAACTGACTCGGTATTGAGCAGTTGCCCGAGTCGTCATTGTATCGAACCGCAACAGCAACAGTAAAACGGTTATTAAGCTGCATCTTTTCATATTCCTTATACTCTTATAAAACCTTGTATCTCCTTGCTTTAATCAATCTATCTTGCCCTCACATACTAGCGCAAGGTGCCTCGTTATCAAAACGCTTCCACAATACAACACCCTACAGGAACATCCTAAGGGCTTTTCTCAGCCCAACATGGTATGAGAGCAGATAAGGCAAAACTCCACTTCGTTTAAACTCCTACAACATCAGAAGATATGGCAACACAGAAGGAGAGAAGCTCCTCTAACGGCTCTCCCGGTACTACTCCTACTCCACCTCCAGCCTCTGGCCTACAGATAGAAGGAGGCACTGCGACAAGACCAGCTGCTGAGTCTACTGAAATACCTACGAACCAAGCAACAGGCTTCGATCCAAGCACGATGGAGAAGTTCTTCTCCTTCATGTCCTTCTACGAACAACATCAGCAAACGGCACCTGCGCAGTCAACCAACAGCAACAACAACAACGATGTCACACCCATGAGCTTCGATGGTTCATCCTATGCGCGCGGAAACCAGCAGCAACCCACCTTTGCTCCGTACGAGCCTCAACGCGGCTCCATCAGCTTCATGCCGCACCCACAGCCCCCACCTGGACAAGAGAAGACACTGGATGCATTTCAAGTTCAATCGTAGTTCGCGCACGTCTTGAAACTGCAAACATCGACGCCTTTCGACGGAAAGGATTTCTATACCTGGTATTCGAGTTTGAGCTGATGATGTAAGGCACGCAGATTCTCGGATTCTTCGACGGGTCCCTGCCATATCCAACACACGGGACACAGTACGACAAGCAACAATACACGTATCAATCACTAATGGCGTATACGATTCTTCTACGCAACATCACATCGAACGAGCAGCAGAATATTCGGTCTTATCGTGGATACGGCAACTCCGCCGAGCTCGCGTACAACACCTGAAGAACCTGTATCAAGCAACAGACAACGTCAATCAGAGTCGGCTCATGGCACAACAGACAACAGTGGAAATGAAACCCCGCGAAAAAGGGATGGCATATATCAGTCGTTGTCGCGGACTGCGCGACAGACTCCTTTGATGTGGAGGATCGATATCAGAAGAAGCCTTCGTCATAGTCGTCATCACTGGTCTCGGGCCTCATTGGCGCTCCACGCGAGCCATTCTCCGAGCCCACGGGAAGATTTCCGAAGCAGCCTTCTGCGCCGAAATTCACGCTGAACAGCAGGACATGGACCTACATGAAGAACAACACAAGAAAAGGGCGTCAGTACCAGAGTTCGCGTTTCACACTCAACGGCGCTACAACAACAACAACAACGATCGACAGAACAAACCTCAAGCTCAACAGTATGCACCACTGTTCTGCCATCTCTGCAAGACGCCAGGGCACTCGCGTACACACTGCCCGAACCAGCAGCAGTCAACGCCACCGCAACGACAACTACGGCCCTCAAGCAGTCAAGTTGCTTCTACACAAGCACATCCTGCTAATCAAGCACAATCTTCAACGACATTAAAGACAAAACCTGCACAAGGCGCAAGAAACATCGTAAGCTGCATGGCAAGAACAACAGATTCCTGCATCACCGGATTAGCACCACACTACTCACCAGAAGAACAACTCGACGAAAGGACTCCGCGCCGCGAATCACTGGAGCCCAACCAGACGTATGCAGCCATCACTCAGAGCGAGCCGTCCGGGAAAGACACCTGGTTCTTGGACAGTTGCTGTGAGCAAGACATGTGCTCCTCGGTCGTTTCGTTCAACGAGAACACCAACTGCAATGCGAAGTTGTCATCACCGTCGCCAACAAACAGAACCTGCGCACACGACGACAAGGGGTATTACAGCTTCAGTCACGAGAAACCAACGTCATCATGCAAATGTCAAGGGTTCTAATTGCAGAAGGACTCGGCTACAACTTACTCAGCGTCAGTCAACTGATGGCGAAAGGAATTCATCTCGAAGCAGATAGCACCACCCAAGAATTCAAACTGTACCACGGGAGAGGAGGACCCTACATCGGCAAGGCGGTCTTGAAGAACAACGTCTTCGTCCTTGACTTCGTTCCAGATCAAGGCACCGCCGACAGCGACGCCATTGTCAATTTCACCTCCTGGACACACCCGCCAGATCTCGACCCCGACTTCAGTCCTGGAGGATTCTGGTATTCAAACACCATACCTGAAACAGAACGAACAAGAGCATTAGCTACCATTCAATCGGCAGCAGCAGAGACAACATCGGCAGCAGCAGAGACAACATTGGCAGCAGCAGAGACAACATCGGCAGCAGCAGAGACAACATCGGCAGCAACAGGGACAACATCGGCAGCAACACAGACACCAATCGCTGGCCCTTCAACGCCCCCGATCTTCATCGACGACATGTCACCAACTCCTGCGCAGCAACTGACTCCCACTCCACGGGAAGTCCATAGAAGTGCAAACTTCACCGCGGGCTTTTATTCCAACTCCGACCTGTACAGACGTTCACCCGGACATCGCGCCAACGAATCAATCTGGCATGGAAGGATGGGACACCTAAGTAACACAACGTTTAACAACACGATTCGAGCTGGAGTGCTTGACAAGGACTCCCTACTCCTCAGAGACGGCAGAGAACTTCAGCGAGTCCGCGGAACATGTTTTACCTGCCCTGAAGCCGACTTACCGCATCAACCGTTCGTCTCTCACCATAATCCAAGCGCTCCAGCATACGCACCTCTGGAGAAAGTGTACAGCGACATACTGTACAACCGAGAACCTGGACAAGGAGCATACAACTATGTCATCACGTTCATCGACGCCGCTACACAATACGTCTGGCACTGCAACCTCCCAAGTCGCGACATGGCCCTCGACGCTTTCGCCGCTTGGCTTCCAGCAGCAGAACGAGAATCAGGAGTGAACTAAAAGGCTTCCAGTCAGACGGGGGAGGGGAATATCAGTCACAGAGGTTCAAGGGCTACCTGGCAGAAAGAGGCATCAAGCGACTCATCTCCCTTCCCTACGCTCATCAACAGCAAGGCGTGGCAGAAAGAATGAACAGGACCCTCCAGAACACCATGCGCAAACTGCTACGTGGCATGCGGTTACCCAACCACCAGTGGCCCGAGGCGATGGACCATGCCGTCATGCTGCACAACTTGCTCTCGTCATCATCGCTCCCGAACAACGCATCACCGCATCTGCTGTGGACAGGAAAATTGGGCAGCACAAAAATGTTGCGAGTATTCGGCTACATGGTACAGCACCGACCCCCAACTGCACGAGCCGGCCGATTCTCTCAACGCGCACGGTGGGGACTACACCTGGGCATCGAGAAACACTACAACGCATGGAAAATCTTCGACATCAACACAAAAGAAACAGTAGCAGCACGTGACGTAATCTTCTACGAACGACTCACCCTCCCAACGTACCTTGCCAACCTGGAAGAAGGAAATCCGGACCTCTCGGACGGATTCCTTGGCAACCGAGCCTTCGCTTCTGCAGCAGACGAAGCTGACTGGGACGAGCAACACGTGGACAGAGCCTCGGAGGAAGCTGGACCTCTTCCCTACTGTTCAGTCGATGTCCCAATGGACGATGAAAATCCTCGCGAAAGCATCAACGCCGAAGCCTACTATTACTTCGCTGACAACGATTACGTTACACCCGCACGAGTCAAGACCGACGAAGCAAAACGCGTAGGGCCCAATTTCGTACCTGATCCAGAAGCGGGAGATGAAGCGGTTTATCCCGAGGATACAACTCTCCCTCGCTACATACAGAGCAGACTGCAGATCCCTGGACTCGTCACCGCCGTCCACGGAGCAGCGCCACCAAAGGAGCCTACCACAGTTCAGCAGGCCCTGGGGGGGGAGCACAAGGAAAAATGGCGCGAAGCCATGGACAGGGAATCAAAGGCGCTCGAAGAACAAAACACCTGGAAGGTCGTACCTATCGGAGTGGCACATAACAAGACCATTCTCACCGGAAAATGGGTTTTTTCGGGTGAAAACAAAAGCAGACAGAACCATCGACAAGTTTAAAGCACGCTGGGTCGTACGCGGCTTCGACCAAGAGCACGGGCGAGACTTCACCGAAACGTTCGCACCGGTCAGCCGGCACACCTCACTGCGGATTCTCCTCGCAATAGATGCCATGAAGCGGAAGAAAATTCACCTAATCGACGTTGCCAACGCCATCCTCTACGCGCGTTCGATGCTGAGATCTTTGTCGAGCAACGACACAGTTCCGACGCAGACCCCAATCAAGTCTGTCAGCTGTTGAAATCCCTATACGGCATCAAACAAGCCCCAAGGCTGTGACAGCAGTACTTGCACGCCCGATTGATCCGCATCGGACTCCGCCAACTACTGCATGATCAGGGCATGTACTGACTCACGAAAGGCACCGACTACATCCTGCTTATCGTCTACGTAGACGATCTGCTGTACATCGGCTCGACCAACGGCATCACAACCTGGTTCGAAGGGGAGCTGCAGCAGGATCTCATGCTCACGGTCTCATCTACCGTAACACAATACCTCGGACTCAACATACAAGAAGAGGAGAACGCGATCCACCTCAGCGCCGCGAAATACGCCGACACTATCGCTAAGTGCTTCGGACTAACCCCAGCCGCCATCACCGCTACACCGCAGGAAGTCATAAGGAAACCTCCGCTCCGCTGGCATACGCGACTACCAGCGAAAGCTGGGATGTCTCCTCTTCGCAGCCGTCATCTGCCGACCGGACCTATCGTACTCAGCGAGCCAACTCGCCACCTACCTCAAGAAACCTGAAGCAGACCACATGGCGGAACTCGACCGCGCACTCCACTACCTCGTCAGCACCCCGACAACCGGCCTGACCTACCAAAAAAACGGAGCCTCGACACCTAAGCTAATCGGCTACGTAGACGCTGATCACGCCGGCGACTCTGACAACAGGCGCTCGCGTATCAGCTACATCTACCAACTCGAGCCTATCGGACCTATCTCGTGGCACTCGAGCAAACAAGAACTAATCGCCCTCTCCCCAGCTGAAGCAGAATATATTGCACTCTACTCAGCCACCAAGACTGTACCTTCGTGAACTACTGGAAGAAGCGAAGTTGGCCCAGTTACCCAGCTTCACTCTGTTCTGCGACAACCAATCTGCAATTCGCATAGCAAACAAGAACGGATTCGCGAACCGAACGAAGCATATCGCCCTGCGATATTTCTTCGTGAAAGACGAAATCGAGAAGGGGAGACTCGAGCTATCCTACTGCCCCACGTCCAAAATGGCAGCCGACTACCTGACCAAGAAGCTCGGAAAACAGAAGTTCGAGTACTGCATGCTGCTGACTGGACAAGGCCACGTCACCAGTGGCGACACTCCAGAAGCAAAGGGGAGGGTTGGAAACAAGTAATTAACGCTTCTTATGTGTCGTAACATCAGACTACAAACGAGGCGGATTACAGCGCAGCAACGGCGAGTCAACCGAGGAGGTTGACAGAAAAGTAACAGCCGGAGGTTACGCGAAGGTCAAAGGTCAGTGACCTTTGACTCGACAAATACAGCGCGACAGCAAGGACAAACAACTTGAGAAAGTTTGAACAAGAATGAATGAACTATGAATGAAGTGAGTACATATAGGAAACCATAATTGGGTTGTACCCCCTATGGGATACCCCACTATAGCCTACACAACTGCATAAGCTATATATATGTTCTGACACACCCCCATAGGCAAAGTGGGGGAGAACAAGGGGTCACAAGACCAGTCACGCAAAGCACAGCAAGCTCAGGGTGGATCACAAAGTCACCACACAGTCCGAGCACAACGACAAGGCCACAAGGCCAGTTCACATGCAGGAGTGCACATATGTATATAGAGCTAGACAAGCAAGAGCAGGTATATATATGTGACAGTACAAGCAAGGTCAAGAGGAGAGCAAGTGAGGCAAGACAGGTACAAGACCCAGCTGAGTGCAGAAGCGCTGATGGTCACAAGGCGCAAGTGCCTTGGTGAACACATCAGCAGTGTTGGCCTCAGAGGCCACGTACGCAAGTCGCAACTGACCACGCTGCTGCAGCTCACGAGCAAGAAAGTAACGAAGAGCAATGTGCTTCGTTCTGTGCTCCAAGCGCTGCTCTCGACACAAGGCCAGCATGGCCTTGTTATCTACGTACAGCACTGGAGGAGAACGAGGCGGCTCTCCAAGGTCAGTCAGCAGGTAGGCGAGCCAGCGAAGCTCCTGTGCAGCCATGGCCCCGGCGTAGATCTCAGACTCACAACTGGAGCCGAGCACAGAGGACGAGCGAGTAGCCCGCCACGAGACAGAGCCGGAACCAAGACTGAAGGTGTAACCCTGCGACGACCGCTGCGTAGCCTGGTCGTCAGCCCAAGAAGCGTCCGCGTGCCCAGTGAGGACCACTGGACTCCGCCCTCCAAGCACTAGCCCCATGCCCGACGTACTGCACAAGTAGCGCAACACCCTCTTCGCTGCAGCCATGTGCTCTGGTCGGTGTCTCCCAGGAGCAACATAGCGTGCAAGAATGCTAAGAGGGTATGCAAGGTCAGGTCGTGTGCAGGTCATCAGGTACATGAGGCAGCCAACAAGCTCTGGGTACGGGCCACTCGACTCTACGGACTCATCCGAAGGCAGAGCTGAGAGCGAGTGGCGAGTAGACAGAGGAGTGGCCTGAGGCGAGGAGTACGTGAAGCCGAAGCGCTGAAGGACCTGCTGCACCATGTGTGACTGAGTCAAGGTAATGGTGCGGCGTGCTCTGTCCCGAGTGATCTGCAAGCCAAGGTAGCTGCGCAGTTCACCCAGGTCTGTGCACGTGTGTCTCTTCTGTAGCTCGGACTTCACGTAGGCTAGTCCAGCAGTGTCAGCTGTGGCAAAGACCAAGTCGTCGACGTACACGAGGATGTAGAACGGCGGCAAAGAAGTGTCGGTGCGCAGAAACAACGACGGGTCAGCCGTAGAGGGAGCAAACCCAAGAGCCGCAAGCGTAGTCCTCAGTGTGTCGTGCCACTCACGCGGTGCCTGGCGGAGACCGTAGACTGGCCGTCGGAGGCTCCACTGGGTGCCAGTAGGGAAAGTCCCAGTGAAGCCAGGTGGACGGCGCAGCCAGATCTCCTCGTGCAGGCTACCCTGCAAGAAAGCAGTGCTGAAGTCAAGAGAGTGGAGCTCGTAGTCGCGCTGAGCGGCTATGTGCAGCAGCACCCGAAGAGTGGTCATCTTCGGGGTGGGAGAGAAAGTCTGAAAGTAGTCAACTCCCTGCCGCTGACTGAAGCCACGAGCGACGTACCGCGCCTTGAAGACAGGTGGAGAGCCCGGCGGCCGCTTCACCCTGAAGATCCACATGCCACTGACGATGTTCGCCCCAGGAGGGGGAACCGCGTCAACGTAGGTGCCTGTGGACTTCCAGGACGCCATCTCTGCATCCATAGCTGCCTGCCACTGAGAGGAGTAGGGACCCTCTACGGCCTCCGCGTAAGAGCGCGGAGTCGGGATGTCTAGTGCATCCGGGTCTCCCTCAGGGGCAAGTAGTACGGACGCGAGATGAGGTGAAGCAGCAGCCAGACACTGGAACTCCTCCTGCCTGTCTTCAAGGACGTCCGTGCCAAGAGCACACTCACCCCCGACGGACGGAGGACAGACAGACGCAGACTCAGCAACAAGACCGGCAGCGTAGTCTAGACGACAGCTAGCAGCAAAGTCGACGAGCTCAGCAACAAGAGCAGACGCAGCAGTGGACTCAAAAGAGGGGTCAGTGACGAAGAGACGTGTGACAGTAGGACTAGCAGCACGAAGAGAGTCGGACTCTGGGTCGGAAAGTGCAGGAAGGGAGGACTCAGGAGGAGAAGGCAAAGGGGCACGCAGAGGAGCAGTGGACGGACGCAAAGACATCCGGTGCGTGCCAGGGACAGGAGGAGGACGCTGACGCGAACCGCGACCACTAGCGCGAGCAGCACGAACAGGCGATGCAGGACGAGACGCAGGCTCACGACGCTCAGCAAGACCTCCAGTGGGACCAGTGTAAGGAGAGGGAGCAGGAAGTGGGGAGGCGGGCTCTAACTGGGACTGTGACTGAACAGGCTGTGGACACGCTGCAGGAGGAGAAAGACCAAGAACCTGCTGTAGGAGTGGAACGAAGTACGGCCGAGGCCGCGCGGCGACTCCAGACACAGCAGGGACAGCACCCTCAGCAGCAGCACCAGCGCCAACAGCACCTCCAGCTCCAGTACCTCCAGCAGCACCAGCAGCACCCGCAGCAGGACCACCGCCAGGAAGGACAGGAGCAGTCTCAGCACCAACACCCGCGGCAGATCCAGCTCCAGGCGGACCCGAGGGCCCAGCAGCTCCGGGACCAGCGGCACAAGTACCCTCAGCAGCCGAAGGAACTCCAGCTCCAGCAGTACGTCTCCAGCGGCGAGCAAACCACTCGCGCAGCTCCTGTGGAGAGAGGGGCTCCCGCCGAGGCGAAGCACCCGGAGAACCGCCAGGTCCCGCACCGCCAGACGCCACAAGGGGAGGTCCAGTGGCCGCAGGCTCCGTAGCTCCAGGCTCAGTAGCTCCAGACGCAGCACCCCCTGGCTCAGCACCCCCAGTCACAGCACCCCCAGGCTCAGCACCCCAAGACTCCGCACCCCCAGGCTCAGCACCCCCAGTCGCAGTACCCCCAGGCTCAGCACCCCCAGACTCAGCACCCCCAGGCTCAGCACCCACGCGCGTAGCACCCCCAGAGTCAGCACCCCCAGGCTCAGCACCCGCAGCAGGACCAGAGTCACCAGCAACCTCGACCGGCTCGACTGCGTCTACCTGGGACACACCTGAAGGGGCAGGACCCTGAGGGGGAAGGGGGTCTACCGGGGGGGGACCTGGCACAAGGAAGTGCGGTGGCGGGGGGAGGGAAGGAGTGCGGTAGGGGAAGAGGCGGTAGAAGGGGACTGACTCGTCGAACGTGACGTCCTGGGAGGACAGAACACGACGAGAGGAGGGGTGGTAGAACTGCCACCCTGGGGCGTCAGGGGGGAAGCCGAGGAAGACACAGGGAGCAGCACGAGGGGACAGCTTGTCCGCAGACAAGTCGCGGACAAACGCCCGAGATCCCCAGACACGGAACGCAGACGCATCGCCGACCTTCCCCGTCCACAGCAGAGCTGGGGAGGTCTCCGGCCGGGAGACCCTGGGGTGAAGGTTGATCTGATGCGCCGCGTACCGAACCGCAAACGGCCACAGAAAATGGGGGGCAGCCGCATGCATCATGGACGTACGAGCGACGTCCATGACCATGCCAATGCGGCGCTCAGCAATCCCATTTTGCTGTGGAGAGTCCGGAAGCGTAAAGGTCTGGCGGATGCCTCGTGCACGACAGTAGGCTCGCAGAAGGCCAGAGGAGAACTCTCCACCTCGGTCAGAGTGCAGACGCAGAACAGGAAAGTCCGAGCCGAAGCTCCTCCTGAGCTGGAGACGAGCTGCGCGGATCCAGTCGATCAACACCTCAGTGACATCACCCTTGCTGCGCAAGGGGAAGACTGTGGTGTAACGCGAGTAGTCGTCAACCACCAGCAGGAAGTAGCGCTCGTGACCCTGCCCACGGACGCGGGCCGGGCCCCACACGTCCATGTGAAGCGTCTGCAGAGGAGCCTCTGTCGGGGGAAACTGGGAGGAGTGAGGGGCAGCCCGGAGCCGCCCCTCGACACAGGGGACACAGGAAGGTCCGGGTCCCGAAGGAAGGGGAGGGAGAGACCGGGGAAGACCAGAGACAAGGACACGGGAAGCCATGCCCCGAAGACGAGGCAAGGAGGGGTGGCCAAGACGGTGGTGCCACAGGAGAGTCTCATGAGACAGGCGGCGACACGAGCAGGGGGCAGACTCAGGACCAGACCTGGACGCTGCAGCAAACACCTGACCCGACGCAGCTACCTGGCCAGACGCAGGGACAGGAGGAGACTCAGTGGTCAGGGTGTAGAGACTCGACCCCGGCCGACGCGAAAACGTGGCCAGGTGTCGGCCTGTGCGGGCGTCCGAGCAGTGGGTCACCCGCTGACTCGCAGGAGTAAACTGGTGAACCCCCGCATCCTGCAGGTCAGCACCACTCACCAAGTTCGTCGAGAACGAGGGGAGGTACAGACCAGACAGGGTGCCCGAGGGGGCAGCCGGACACGGGAGGACAGTGGAGAAGTGAGAGAGGACAGGACCCCCAGAGGGGTCAGCCAGGGAGACTGCAACCGGCCGGCCAAGCGGCGTGAGAGTGGTGCGGTCTCGAAAGAAGGAGCGAGAAGCTCCTGAGTCAAGCGTGAAGGTGAGGGAGGCCGAAGCCGACGCAGTACCTGAGAGCGCAGCCTCACCAGTACCTGAGAGTGCAGACGCACTGGCACCTAGAGCAGCAGCCGCAGAAGTACCTGGCGCAGCAGTACCAATGCCCGGGTCGGGCGGGAAACACCGGTAACAGTCACCCTCCTCACTAATAGTCACAGCATACATGGCAGCAAGGATAGCATCAAAGTCAAGATCAAAGATAGCTACGCCAGCCCTAGACAGCTCTCCCCAACGGGGAATCTCACTAGCCTCGGGGAACTGCTGACGCCAAGCGTCCGTCAGGCGGCCAAAGCAGCGCTGGGTGGGGTGGGCACCCCCACACTGCTCACCCGCGCGGTCGCCGGAACGAAGGACGTAGGTGCACGGACCAAAACCCCCACCCCGCTGACGCTGCGTGTACCACTCACGGAGCTGCTGGGGCGGGGGGATGTCCCGCGAACGCTGCTGCTGCTGCTGCTGCTGCTGCTGCTGCTGCTGACGCTGGCCACCACCAGAGCCGCTACGCTGCGGGGCACCACCCCGACTAGCGCCACCCCCTCCGCCACCGCCGCCTCCACCTCCACCACCACCGCTGCCTCCGCTCCCACCGCTGCCGCCACCACCGCCTCCTCCTCCGCTGCTGCCACCGCCACCACCGCCCCCGCCACCACCCCCACCGCCACCCCCACTCCCTCCGCCGCCTCCACCGCCACCTCCACCGCCCCCGCCAGTTCCACCCGCGCCCTTGCCCCCCTTGCCCCTGCCAGGGCGGCGTCTCCCGCTAGGGGCAGACGCCGCGCAGACCGACTCAAGACCAAGCAGGTCGGCAGCAGCAGCAGAGGCAACAGAGGGCAGCAGGGGGGAAGGAGAACACCCCTCAAAGATGGGGGTGCGAGGGTCACCACGAGAGGCTCCTACAGCGACGATGCTCTTCTCCGCCGCCAGGAGGGACTTCTCGAGGAGGTCGACAGTGAGAGTGGTGGGACAGACTGAGAGGAAGTGGTCCCTGACTACGCGAAGGGAGTCAGGGAGGCGTGTGACTATGTAATAGAGAGTGATGTACATGGGGGGGGGGTTCTTGGCGCAGAACTCAGCAGGAAGGGCGGCGCGGTAGCGAGTGTCACTAGTGCGGAGGTGCGTAACGAGGTCAGCGACAGTGGGAAAGGCAGCAAGGTCAGGAAAGAGGTACGGTAGCATGAGGCAGCTCAGGGCAGCAGTGGCAGGGGAAGAGTAGCGCGCAACTACAGCGTCGTACAAGGTCTGAGCACTCTTGTACTGACTAAAGTGCGCGCGCTCAGTGGTAGGCAGGTGACGACGCACAGCAAGACGAGCAGCAGCATCGCGGGTGGCCCACTGAGAGCGAACAGTGGGGTCAGCATCAGCAGCAGGGGCAGGAGAGGCGCCAGAGGTGAGGTCAAAGAGGGAAAGACCGTCCATCCTATCGCACTGTAAGAACAGCTGCAGGTCGTCGACCCAGACCTCAAAGTCAATGGCTCGACCCTCAGCGTCAAAAGCGAGGACACTAGGGGTAGCCATGACGACGACAATGTAGTAGTGCAAGCAGTAGGGGAAGGGCACGCAGTAACAGTGGTGCTGTGCTCACCAGGCAGGGCAGGTCGGGCGGCTCGGTAGTAGGGCGGCCCGGCAGCTGGGCGGCTCGGCGGCTCGGCTGCTGGGCGGCTCGGCTCCCGGGCGGCTCGGCGGCAGGGCGGCTCGGCGGCAGGGCGGCTCGGCGGCTCGGCTCCCGGGCAGCTCGGCGGCAGGGCGGCTTGGCGGCAGGGCGGCTCGGCTCCCGGGCGGCTCGGCTGCAGGGCGGCTCGACGGCTGGGCGGCTCGGCGGCTGGGCGGTCGGCTGCACGGCGGCTCGGCTGGTGGGCGGCCGGGCGGCTCGGCTGCAGCTGCTGGGCGGCTCGGCTGCGCTGCTGCTGGGCGGCTTGGCCGCTGTAGAGGAGCGGCGGGGCCGCTGCAGAAGGGCGGCGGGGCCGCTGGGTAGGGCGGCGGGGCCGCGAGATAGGGCAGCGGGGCCGCGTGGTAGAGTGGCGGGGGCCGCGCGATGGGGCGGCGGGGCCGCGAGGAAGGGCGGCGGGGCCGCGCGATGGGGCGGCGGGGCCGAGAGGAAGGGCGGCGGGGCCGCTAGGTAGGGCGGCGGGGCCGCGCGATGGGGCGGCGGGGCCGCGAGGAAGGGCGGCGGGGCCGCTCGGTAGGGCGGCGGGGCCTCACGATGGGGCGGCGAGGCCGCGAGGTAGGGCGGCGGGGCCGCGCAATGGGGCGGCGAGGCCGCGAGTAAGGGCGGCGGGGCCGCTAGGTAGGGCGGCGGGGCCGCGCAATAGGGCGGCGAGGCCGCGAGGTAGGGCGGCGGGGCCGCTAGGTAGGGCGGCGGGGCCGCTAGGAGAGAGGCGGCGGGGCCGCGATGAAGGGCCGCTAGGGCGGCTCGACGAAGTGAGGGCCCGGAGCGCGACTCGGGCTGAGCGCGCTTCGGGCAGGAAAAAAAAAAACGATGTGGTGGGCCCTAAGCACAGTTCCCAAGGGGGAACCTGCTCGATACCATGAGAAAGTTTGAACAAGAATGAATGAACTATGAATGAAGTGAGTACATATAGGAAACCATAATTGGGCTGTACCCCCTATGGGATACCCCACTATAGCCTACACAACTGCATAAGCTATATATATGTTCTGACACAACTGACTCGGTATTGAGCAGTTGCCCGAGTCGTCACTGTATCGAACCGCAACAGCAACAGTAAAACGGTTATTAAGCTGCATCTTTTCATATTCCTTGTACTCTTATAAAACCTTGTATCTCCTTGCTTTAATCAATCTATCTTGCCCTCACATACTAGCGCAAGGTGGTTCAACCCTCGTTATCAAAATGCTTCCGCAATACAACACCCTACAGGAGTCTTAGCCTTGAAAGATCCTAAGGGCTTTTCTCAGCCCAACATTTTAAAATTGTTAGAGTGAGGACCTTGGATAGGATAGGAATGCCTTATAAGAGTTTGGTAGCGGAAGTCTTGGTGTAGGAACTTAGATCATAGTGAATGTAGATGACCAAGTTGATTAAAACAAAGATTACACACATGACAAATAGTTCTAGCTAGCCATGTACTCTGAGGGGTACATTTCCTTATTCTAACTGCTTTACAGGCATCTCTACAGTGACTCTGACTATTGCACTTCTTTCGCACTTCTTTCTTCTGACCGAGTCGCTGCATGTAACCTGTACGTGCGGTTACGCCTGTTGCTATTCCTCGATGGTAGGTCAAGCGTCGGTCTTGATGGTCAACAGTCACGACAGTTGACTTTGCGACTGTTGGCCTTCCTGCCCTTGATATAGCCTGATCCGACACTGCTGCTAGCGCTGCTTCGATAGTGACAGGTGCGGTACTGCTGCACCTACGGGAATGCTAAGAGTAATTACCTTCATACTCCAACACTCCCCTTCATTCCTGGAGGTGCGCCACGCGGCTCTTGCAGACGACTCCGCACAAGTCCGAGTAGTACTGGAACTTCTGGCGTGGCAGTTTCTTCGTCAGGAAATCAACTGCCATTTCGCCAGTTGGGCAGTAGGTGAGCTGGACCTTTCCTTTGTCGATTTCGTCTTTGACGAAGAAGTAACGCAGGGCGATGTGTTTTGTGCGGTTGACAAAGCCCGGCTTGTTTGCGATTTTGATCGCACTCTGGTTGTCGCAGAGTAACTTGAAGGACCCGTTCATCGCCGTCTTCGTTTCCTGTAGGAGCTCTGTGAGGTAGAGTCCTTCGCGAACTGCTGCGCTTGCTGCGATGAATTCTGCTTTTGCTCACAAAAGGGCGATGAGTTTCTGCTTGTTGGAGTTCCAGGAGATGGTTCCTACAGGTTCAAGCTTGAAAATGAAGCCTGTGCGGGACCTTCTGTTGTTTGCGTCCCCGGCGTGGTCAGCATCCACATAGCCGGTGAGTTGTAGTGGAGCCGTTAAGTTTGCCTTGTAGGTGAGGCCGACTATGAAGTACTGTAAGGCGCGGCGCAGGTCTGCCAAGTTCTCCCCTTCAGGTCGGCGCAGGTACTGGGTGAGCTGGCTGGCGATGTAGGATAGGTCCGGGTGGCATGTGACAGTGGCGAACAGTAGACACCTGAGCTGCTACTGGTAGAGGTGGTGGTCGGCCGGTGAGAGCGGAGTAGTGTCGGGCTCGTGGTTAGGCGGAGGAGAGCGGAACGGGGTAGTGATGCCGATGGGAGCGATGCCGAACTTCTTAGCGAGTGTTTCGGTGTATTTCGCGGCGGAGAGGTGGATCGTGTCGGCGGTCTGGGTGACGTCGAGGCCAAGGAATTGGGTAACTTCATGGTCGATGGTCACCTCCAGCTTCTCCTGGATGTCGCGCTCGAAGCGATCAAGCAGGTCCCGTGTCATCTCCGGTGTAGAGGAGATCGTCCACATAGGCGACGAGGAGGATGAAATGGCCACGGGATTCGAGCCGGTACATCCCCTGATCGTGGGGAAGCCGCTGAAATCCAAGCTCGATGAGCACGGAATGAAGATACTGTTGCCACAGGCGTGGCACCTGCTTAATGCCGTACAGGGACTTTTGGAGGAGTTCGAACGCGTGAGGCTGTTCGACGTAGATGATGGCATTGACTATCGCGTAGAGAAACGCGTTGGAGACGTCGATTTTGCGGAGGGGGCGCTGTTTAACGGCGGCGATGCAGAGAAGAATCCGCACTGAGGTATGACGGCCGACAGGAGAAAATGTTTGGTGGTAGTCCACGAATTGTGTCTGCTCGAATCCGTGGACCACCCAGCGTGCCTTGTATTTATCGACAGTTCCGTCCGCGAGAGTTTTGATTCGGAAAACCCATTTTCATGTGAGAATTTTCCTCCCCTTCGCGTGTCGTCATGGTACCAGCTTCCAGGTGCCGCGGCGCTGGAGTGCAGCGACTTCTGCGGCCATGGCGGCTCTCCATTTCTCAGCATTGGGCCTGCTGAGAGCCTGGCGAATGGTGGTGGGCTCGACCAGCTGCTGGTTACCCCGAACAGCGACAGCGAGGCCAAGGACGCGAATACCTGTGAGGTTGGATTCGGCCGTGTTGGTAACTTCGACCACGTCGTCGTCGTCGCTAGGGATGTCGCGAATGGTGTCACGGGAAGAGTCGCGAGCTGGATCTTCGTTCATGGGTGAGTGCATTTCTGCACTTGCATAATCGTGCTGTGCCTGTACTGCTTCGTGTGGAGTGGTGTATGTTGGAAAATATGTGGGTGTGCCAAGCTGCTCCGTAACAGGGACGAACAGTGCCTCATCTGCTGCTGCCTCGTCTGGCTGTTCTCCTGCCAAGTCGACGTCGTCCTCGTCATTGGGGTAGCTGTGCTGTCCTTGAAAAATGTTGTCTGATGCGTCCTGTGCAGTGCGGTGCTGGCGGTACAGTGGCAGCATCTGTCTTTCGTAGAAGATGCAGTCACGTGAACGCGTGAGCTGGTGGGTGGCGAAATCCAGGATCGTCCAGGCGTGGTATTCGGATTCGATCCCGAGGTGAATGCCCCAGCGGGCACGATCTTCAAATTTTCCGGTTCGGGCAGTATGGGGGCAACACTGTACCATACACCCGAATACTCGCAGCATGCGTGTGTCGGGGTGTTTTCCGGTCCAATCCTTGAAGGGTGAGCTGTTGTTGGGCAGTGCCTTCGAGGAGAGCATGTTGTGCAGCCGAACTGCATGCGCCATAGCGAAGGGCCAATATTTGGTTGGCACAGCGGACTGCTTCATTAGGGCTCGCATTTTTGTCGCGAGGCTCCTGTTGGTTCGCTCGGCCAATCCCTGCTGCTCGTGGGCATAAGGGAGCGAGATCATCCTCTTGATGCCTTTCTGCTTGCATAGGGTTTTGAAGTCGTCCGACTGGTACTCCAGGGCTCCGTCTGTCTGGAACGCCTTCAATTTGAATCTGTTGCTTTGAGTTTCTGCCATGCTGAGCCAGACCTCGAAGCACTGGTAGGCAAGGTGGTGATCGCTGACGTTCACGGCCCAGACGAAGCGTGTGCCAGCGTCGATGAAGGTAAGCATGTAATGCTCCCCTCCAAATCCCTTCGCCGTGAGCACAAGGAAATCGCTGTAGACCTTCTCCAGCGGCTTGTAGCGTTCGGCTCCAGGGATCTTTTCGGCGAAGGGCGTGTGGAGAAGCGCGGCTGCCGGGCAGACGGTGCAGTTGGGTAAGTCATTTCTTGGTTTAAGTAATTTTCCATCCGGCAGCAACAGTGCGTCTGCCGCAAAGACGTTTGCGTTGATGCAGTTGTTGAGCACTTCAATTGATGGGTGTCCCATGCGTTGATGCCAGATGTCTCCGTCGGCCCGGTATCCCTTATTGCGCGCGTAAAGCTCCTTCTCCCGTGCTAATATCGCTGCTGCAGTTTCCGTTCCGACTTGTTCTTCAGGTTCGTCGGGGACGGTGATTTTCACTGCCGCTGCCGTGAGAGTCGCACCGTGGCATGCCCCACTGGTGTCGCCGATGGTGTTGGTGTCGATTGTCACGGGAAGCTCCAGCGGTCCTTCGGAAGGCGCCTTCCGTGCCACCGATCGCTGCTCCCCTTGTCTCGAAGCGGAGATAGTCCCTGCCGTCTGTTGTGATGGGGATGAGATGGGGGCCGTATTCCGTGAGTGACTCTTCTTCTTCTGCTTCTGGTTCCTCCTTGATGACTTCTGGTTCTTCTGCTGCTTCTGCTTCCTCTGCTGCAGGTCCTTCGGCGACGTTTCCCATCCAGTTTCAGCTGCGATGGCCTTTCCCAGCTCGGTGTTGTCCATGATCCAGCGCATGTCCATTGCGTCCCAGCCTTCGGTGGGGTTCCAGCCGGTAGGTTGTTGGACGGGAGGCCAGAAGGCCTGTGCAGCTTTCGTGCTTGTTGGTGCAGTTGGTGCGGCTGTTGTTTCTGACGTGGTCTCCTCTCCTTCTTCCACCGCATGCGATCCTGTGTCTGCAGGGTTCGTGGTTAAGGCGACAGGTACGACAAGGGCGCGATAAGTGCCATCGAGACCATGTTGCTGATAGTCGGCTTCTTCTCGGTGGCTTCATCTTTGTGGTGACGGGTGGCCCGGTGGATCAAGGACGAGGATGTGCTCGTTGTCGCCGGAGGTTCTAGGCGACTCGAAGTCGAGCACAAATACTCCTTCCACACTCGTCGCTTTCCCGATGAAGATTCCGTTGTAAATTAAGTGTATCTCGTCTTCGGTGGTTTGCAGGCCGACTCCGCACTTCATCAGCTGGTAGAGGGACAAGAGATTGTACCGGAGTTCGGGCACGATGAGAACATCGCTGATGTGGATGCAGTAACCGGTGTCGCGTGACTCCAGCTGGATCTGTCCACGGCTTCTGGCGTAGATAGTCTGGCTGTTGGCAACGGTGATCTCCACCTCGTTGAAGAGTTGTTCCCTGTTGAGGATGAAGACGTCTGATGACACCATGTGTTGGCCGCATCAGCTATCCAGGTACCGCATGCTGACTTCTTTCTTTGCTTTGGCAAGGTTGGCGAGCATCGGGGTGATGTGGTGCTCCATGTCGTGCTCGTTCTCGTAGTCATAGTAACACCCTTCTTCGTCGTACGCTATGCGCGCAGGTGGCGACTCTTGGATCCACGGCGGCATTTCCCAGTCGTACTCCATCCGTCCGACTGTCAGCTCGTCGTACATGGGATCATTTTCTTCCTCGTCTTCGACAGATCCTTCGGGTCGTTCATGAGGCGGGTGTGCGAACATGTCCTCCCAGCTGCGGAAAAAGCGGTAGTGTCGGTTTGGGCGAGCTGGTCCGTGACGCACCATGCAGGTCAAAGCCTTGCTTTTGCCCTTGTCGTTTGTGTTCGCAGAGACACGCGCCGGAGCTTGGGACGTGCTGGCGACCACTGGTGGTGATACTGTCTGGTTGCACATCAGAGCTCCTCCTTGTTGGTGAGAAGCGGTACCCTTCTGGCTGTTGTTGTTGCCGTTCAGCTTCCAGCAGTCTTGAATTGTATTCCCGTTCTTCTTGCAGTATTTGCAGAAAAAGTCTTTTCTTGTCCGGTGGCGCATGTGCGTAGAAAGCGATCCTCTCCTTCTTGTTGCCCCTTTCGTTGTACAGGTCGATCTCCTTCTGTTCGGAGAGGAGCATGGAGCAAAGGGCAGTTTCACTGAGGGTCCCTTGAATACAAAGAAGCGACTTGCACTGGCACCATTCCGAGCTCAATCCAGCGAGGATGATTGTGACAAACATGTCGTCCGGAAAGTTACCGCCGCTTTTCCTGAACTGATCTCTCAGGTTTCTTCAACGGTGGATGTATGGTCCAGCCTTTTCACCGGGAAACATCTTGACATTGTTCAGCTGGTTGAGCAGGCGCCTAAGTGTCACCGAATCCGTTGCCATGCGGTAGGTGCGCAGGTGTTCCTAGGACTGTTGCGCGGGTGCTTACTCGTTCTTGAAGGGGCGAATGCTCAGTTGTTCTTCGGGCGACAGATTTCGTATCAAGACGGTGAAGGCCAGGAGCGATTCGTTGTAGTACTGCGTCTTCTCCTGAGGTGAGCCGTTGGTTGGGAATGCGTATGATACGTCGTAATACATCCAGATCTGAGCGCTCTGAGCTAGTAGCTCGAACTCGAAACTCCAGGTGTAAAAATCTTGCCCATCGAAGGGCTTCATTGTCTTGAGTTTCGATGTTGAGAGAATTTGCTTTGCATTGACGCCATTGCCCCGTAATGCGTTTGTAGTGCTTGTGCAGAGCCTTGAGCTCCGCGATTGTTGAAGGTGAAGGATCGTTCAGATCCAGCTTCTTAAGGATCGGGAGGTCTTCGGGCATAGCTGGAGCCGTCGATGCTCATCGGCTGATGCCTCTCCAGTGCGCTGATGCGGAAGAGCAGTTGTTTGAGGAGCGCTGTGTCCACAATCGTTGTAGTAGAAGCGACATTGATGGAGGGCTGTACTGGATTTTCTCCAGCCTCTCCGCAGTCTGCGCCTGGCATGTTGATGCCCTTGATGTAGAGATGTCTTGTAACAGGAGCCTGCTTGGGCCCCTTTTAGCAGTTCCTATAATCCAAACTAGCTCTCATACCATGTTAGAGTGAGGACCTTGGATAGGATAGGAATGCCTTATAAGAGTTTGGTAGCGGAAGTCTTGGCTTAGGAACTCAAATAATAGTGAATGTAGATGACCAAGTTGATTAAAACAAAGATTACACACATGACAAATAGTTCTAGCTAGCCATGTACTCTGAGGGGTACATTCCCTTATTCTATCTGCTTTACAGGCATCTCTACAGTGACTCTGACTATTGCACTTCTTTCGCACTTCTTTCTTCTTACCGAGTCGCTGCATGTAACCTGTACGTGCGGTTACGCCTGTTGCTATTCCTCGATGGTAGGTCAAACGTCAGTCCAGATGGTCAACAGTCGCGACAGTTGACTTTGCGACTGTTGACCTTCCTGCCCTTGATATAGGCTGATCTGACACTGCTGCTAGCGCTGCTTCGATAGTGACGGGTGCGGTACTGCTGCACCTACGGGAATGCTAAAAGTAATTCCCTTCATACTCCAAAAATCGTAGGCAAAAAAGTCTTGGTCACATCCCTGGCAGATAACAATGGGAGTACAACGAGGAGTATATATTAGTAAACAGAAAAGAAACGGAAGAGCAAGTACATGAGCTAAGATAGAGAAAGGTAAACCACTTACGGTAGATATTCTACAACGATATACGGGTTGGACCATTCTAAAAAAACGTCGCCGTCCCAGCGATCTGTTGCGAAACTCCTGATAGTCGTCGGTTTATGTCATATAATACGCTGTTCCAATCTTCCCCGCCACTGCATGCGGGAGATGCGTGCATATGTGGTTGTCGAGGCGGAAAGTCTAGGGCCGAGAAGATCTGTCCGTTGCGGTCAGAAAGTTGATCGTCCCTAGGATCACCTCAGGAAGGTTCGCAAAGGACTGAGTAGTAGTGGTGGGCCCTTGACCTCAATAGTAGAGTGAATGTAAATGCTTGAGATGAACTTAAAACATGCAAGTACAGGGAATATATATAAGAGTACAGGGGAATACCAAGCGTCCTAGCTAGCCATGTACTCTAAGGGGTACATTCCTTTATTGTAGCGAAATTCAACCGTGCGACTCCAGGTGGTTACGAAACCGTTCGGGCAGAATCCTCGCCACTGCTGCTGCCTGATGGTGTCTGCCCAACGGTTCAGATGCCTTCGTAACTGTTACAATCTGAAGTGGGACTTAGCGAAGGATCGCTCAGGGTTGATCGCAGGTAGTGTGGCAGCGGAAGTGTTGAACTCAGGTCAGAGTGAATGTAAATGACTAAGATGATAATAGCATGCATACATCAAGATTATATAGGAAATACAAAGGAATGCGAAACGACCTAGACTAGCCATGTACTCTAAGGGGTACATTACCTTATTGCAGCGAAATACAAACCGTGCGGCGCAGGAACCAATTTCAAACCTGTTCCCGCTCTTTTCATTTCAAGTGTTTCTGCCTGCATCGGTCTTGGTCAGACGGTTGGAGGTGTCGCTTCGACTCTTCCGACGCCTCGACTTCGTACTCGCTAGAGTCGGCTCCTGCAGTGTACAGAAATGCCTTCTCATAAAACTTCATATCATAACGCTCCCCTTAATTCCTGGACGCGCAGGCTGCTGACTCGCTTAACTACTCCGGTGAGGTCGGAGCAGTGTTTGAACTGCTGACGTGGCAGACGCTTGGTGAGGAAGTCGGCTGCCATTTCAGTAGTTGGGCAGTATGCGAGGTCAACCTTGCCTTGGTCAATTTCGTCCTTGACGAAGAAGTACCGCAGCGCAATGTGCTTCGTGCGGTTTATGAACCCCAGCTTGTTCGCGATCTTGATGGCGCTCTGGTTGTCACAGTGAAGGCGAAAGGTGGGCGAAGTTGGAATTTTCGCCTCCTGTAGCAGTTCCTGCAGATACAGGCCTTCGCGAACTGCTGTTGTCGCAACGATGTATTCAGCTTCAGCCGATGACAGGGCAACCAGTTCCTGCTTCTGCGAATTCCAGGAGATTGGTCCGATTGGCTCCAGCCGGAAGACGAAACTGGTTTGGAACCGTCGATTTGCAGGGTCAGCAGCATGATCTGCGTCCACGTAGCCGGTGAGGTTGAAGGAGGTTGTTGCCAGCGTGGAGTAGGAAATCCCGATGTCAGGTGTGGAGATGAAGTACTGCAGGGCGCGCTCCAGATCCAGCTGGTTCTCAGCTACTGGCTTGCGGGAATATTGTGCCAGTTGGCTGACGATGTACGAAAGATCGGGTCGGCATGTGACAGAGGCGAACATCAAACATCCCAGTTGCTGCTGGTACAGTTGAAGTCCGGCGGGTGACAGAGGTTTGTTGTCAGGTTTGTAGTTGGCGCTGGGGTTGCGGTAAGGAGTTGCGAGTGGTGCGGGTGAAATGTTGAAGCGTTCTCCCAGCTATTCTGCGTACTTGGAGGCTGACAGGTGAATTGCTTCTGGCGCGTAGGTGATGTTCACTCCCAGAAACTGAGTGATGTTGTGGTTGATTGTGATGTCCACGCGCTTCGCCAAATTCTCCTCGAACTAGTTAAGGAGCTTGTTGAATGTGTCAGTGTACAGCAGGTCGTTGACGTAGACGGTCAGGAGGATGTAGTCGCTGTTGAAGTGTAGGCAGTACATTCTCGGGTCGTGCGACAGCTGCTTGAAGCCGATTTTGTGCAGGTGCTGCTGCCAGAGTCGCGGCGCCTGCTTTATCCCGTAGAGAGATTTCTTCAGCTGACAGACCCTGGGATCTCCTTCTCTGTAAGTGTGCGGCTGCTCCACGAAGAAGGTAGCATCCACTAGGGCGTATAAAAACGCATTCTTGACGTCGATCTGCCGCAGTGGTAGATGCTTAGCGGCGGCAATGGCGAGAAGAATCCTGACAGAGGTGTGGCGGCTGACAAGAGCGAAAGTTTGATCCATGTCGATGCCGTGTCGCTGGTCGTATCCTCGTACAACCCATCGTGCCTTGAACCGTTCGATGGTTCCGTCGGCGTTGGTCTTGAGATGGAATACCCATTTTCCACTTAGCACCCTCCTCCCCTTCACTGCTGCATGATCGACTAGGACCCATGTGTCACGAGACTCCAGCGCCTTCAGATCTGCGTCCATCGCTACACGCCACTCCTTAGCGTGAGGGCTGGTGAGTGCCTGGCGCGGGTTCTTGGGTTCGACGGCACGGACGAGGGTAGAGACCGAAGCGTGTAGGCCGAGGAGTTGTAGGCCAGACACGTTCGTGGTGCCTGCGGTGTCGGTGATGGGAACCTCCACCACGTCGTCGTCGTCACTTTCGTGGCCTGGTGAGGAGGTGCTTGGCTCGGTTTGGCGGCGGGAAGGTCCTGATGCGGGCGCGTCGTCGCTATCGTCGTCGTCGTCGTCATCGGTGTTGTTCAGAATCCGTCCCTTTGAGAACTTACGACGAACTCATTTCTCAACTAAACGCAAATCTGCTCAGTAGGAAGTTGCGCCTTAGGCTTAGCTACCATCTCCAAGTTGAATCAGTTGTTAAGATGGTCTATACAGTGAGAACCAAGTAAAAACGTCTAGCACCCGCATGACTAGAATGGTGGAGGAAGTACAAACATTAAGGCATAGAAAGTTGGAGTTGGGGACTCCAAGAGAACCATGAGAGGGAAGGGGTTCTCCAAGAGCTAGGGAAGGATGGTAGGAACCTTCCTAGCAGCAAGGATGCAACCTTCATCATGAGGTCCTTGAGGTGTCACATGCAAAATCCAATCTAGTTGGATTTTGTCTAGGTGTTGCAACATTTGCAACCCATGCTAGAAACTTCTAGCCACCCCAATCCAAAAGTCAAAGTTGCCTTCCCTAACCACCCAACCAAAGATCCCTTTATATTCATGTCCCAAGTATGTGAGAATCACGAGGAATGATTGACTAAGGAATGAGTGTGATACAAATATGAAACCCTAGAATTGTGTACCCCTTAGTATCTAACCCCCTACAGCCTACACAGGCTAGATCATATAAGTCTGACACACCCCCATAGGCAAAGTGGGGGAGAACAAGGGGTCACAAGACCAGTCAAGCAAAGCAAAGCAAGCTCAGGGTGGATCACAACGTCACCACACATTCCGAGCACAAGTTCAAGGCCACAAGGCCAGTTCACATGCAAGATCATATATAAAGGTAAACAAGCAAGTGCAGGTATAGAAAGATCACAGTACAAGCAAGGTCAAGAAGTGAGCAAGTGAGGCCAAGTAGGCACAAGACCTAGCATCGTACAGCAGCGCTGATGATCACAAGGCGGAAGTGCCTTGGTAATGATATCAGCAGTGTTGGCCTCAGAGGCCACGTAAGCAAGGCACAGCTGACTACGCTGCTGCAGCTCACGAGCAAGGAAGTAGCGAAGAGCAATGTGCTTCGTTCTGTGCTCCAGTCTGTGCTCCCGACACAAGGCCAGCATGGCCTTGTTGACTACGTACAGAACTGGAGGAGAACGAGGCGGCTCTCCTAGGTCAGTCAGCAGGTAGGTGAGCCAGCGTAGCTCCTGTGCAGCCATGGCCCCCGCGTAGATCTCAGCCTCACAGCTGGAGCCGAGAACAGAAGACGAGCGGGTAGACCGCCACGAAACAGAGCCGGAACCAAGGCTGAAGGTGTAACCCTATGACGACCGCTGCGTAGCCTGGTCGTCAGCCCAAGAAGCGTCTGCGTGACCTGTGAGGACCACTGAACGCCGCCCTCCAAGCACTAGCCCCATGCCCGACGTACTGCACAAGTAGCGCAACACCCTCTTCGCTGCAGCCATGTGCTCTGGTCGGTGTCTCCCAGGAGCAACATAGCGTGCCAAGATGCTAAGAGGGTATGCAAGGTCAGGTCGAGTGCAGGTCATCAGGTACATGAGGCAGCCAACAAGCTCTGGGTACGGGCCACTCGGCTCTACGGACTCATCCGAAGGCAGAGCTGAGAGCGAGTGGCGAGTAGACAGAGGAGTGGCCTGAGGCGAGGAGTATGTGAAGTCGAAGCGCTGAAGGACCTCCTGCACAATGTGTGACTGAGTCAGGGTAATGGTGCGCTGTGCTCTGTCCCGGGTGATCTGCAAGCCAAGGTAGCTGCGCAGTTCACCCAGGTCTGTGCACGTGTGTCTCTTCTGCAGCTTGGACTTCACGTGGGTGAGTCCAGCAGTGTCAGCAGTGGCAAAGACCAAGTCGTCGACGTACACGAGGATGTAGAACGGCGGCAAAGAGGTGTCGGTGCGCAGAAACAGCGACGGGTCGGCAGTAGAAGGAGCAAACCCAAGAGCCGCAAGTGTAGTCCTCAGTGTGTCGTGCCACTCATGGGGCGCCTGGCGGAGACCGTAGACTGGCCGCCGGAGGCTCCACTGGGTACCAGGAGGAAACGACCTTGTGAAGCCAGGTGGGCGGTGCAGCCAGATCTCCTCGTGCAGGCTGCCCTGCAAGAAAGCTGTGCTGAAGTCAAGAGAGTGAAGCTCGTAGTCGCGCTGAGCGGCTATGTGCAGCAGCACCCGAAGAGTGGTCATCTTCGGGGTGGGAGAGAAGGTCTGAAAGTAGTCAACTCCCTGCCGCTGACTGAAGCCTCGAGCCACGTAACGCGCCTTGAAGACACGCGGAGAACCCGGCGGCCGCTTCACCCTGAAAATCCACATGCCACTGACGATGTTCGCCCCAGGTGGGGGAACCTCGTCGACGTAGGTGCCTGTGGACTTCCAGGAAGCCATCTCTGCGTCCATGGCTGACTGCCACTGTGAGGAGTAGAGACCCTCGATCGCCTCAGCGTACGATCGAGGAGTCGGGATGTCTGGTGCATCCGGGTCTCCATCAGGGGCAATCAGCATGGACACGAGATGAGGCAAAGCAGCAGCAAAACACTGGAACTCCTCCTGCCTGTCCTCAAGGACGTCCGTGCCAAGAGCACACTCACCCCCGACGGACGGAGGACAGACAGACTCAGACTCAGCAACGAGACTAGTGGCGTAGTCGAGACGACAGCGAGCAGCAAAGTCAACGAGCTCAGCAACTAGGGCAGACGCAGCAGTGGACGCAAAGGAAGGGTCAGTGACAACAGTAGCCAGAAGACGCGTAACAGTAGGATTGGCAGCACGAAGAGAGTCAGACGCCGGGTCAGCAAGAGCAGGAAGAGAGGACTCTGGAGGAGACGGCAACGGGACACGCAATGGAGCAGTGGAAGGACGCAGTGCCATCTGGTGTGTGCCCGGGACCGCAGGAGGACGCGGACGCGGAACACGACGACTAGTGCGAGCAGTACGAACAGGCGACGCAGGACGAGACGCAGGCTCACGGCGCTCAGCAAGACCTCCAGTAGGACCAGTGTAGGGAGAAGGAGCAGGCAGTGGGGAGGCGGGCTGTAACTGTGACTCGGACTGGACAGGCGGCGGACACTCTAAAGAAGGAGCAGGACCAGCAGAAGGCGGGAGACGAAGAACCTGCTCAAGGAGTGGAACGAAGTACGGCCGCGGCCGCGCAGCGCCTCCAGAACTAACAGGTACAGCACCAGCACCCCCAGCTGCAGCACCAGCACCAGTAGCACCCCCAGCCGCAGCACCGCCAACTCCAGCACCCTCAGAAGCACCAGTGCCAGCAGCACCTCCAGCGCCAACACCCCCAGCAGCTCCAGCTCCACGCGGACCACCGGAAGACTCAACAGCCCCACCTCCAGCACCTCCAGCAGCACCTGCTCCAGAAGCACCGCTAGCTCGAGCACCACCAGCAGCTCCAGCACAAGGAGCACCCCCAGGCCCAGCAGCTCTAGTACCTCCAGTACGAGCACCGCCGGGACCCGTGGCACCAACACCCTCAGCAGCAGCACCTCCAGCTCCAGCAGCACGGCTCCAGCGCCGGGCAAACCACTCACGCAGCTCCTGTGGAGAGGGTAGCTCCCGCCGGGACGAAGCACCCGAAGGACCCCCAGACCCAGCACCGCCAGAGGCCACACGAGCAGACCCAGCACCCTCAGGCTCCGCACCCCCAGGCTCCGCACCCCCAGGCTCAGCACCCCCAGACGGAGCACCCCCAGGCTCAGCACCCCCAGACTCAGCACCCCCAGACTCAGCACCCCCAGACCCCGCACCTGCAGGCTCAGCACCCCTAGCAGCACCAGAGTCAACAGCTACCTCGACAGGCTCGACTGCGTCTACCTGGGACACACCTGATGGGGCAGGACCCTGAGGGGGGAGAGGGTCTACCAGGGGGGGACCTGGCGCGAGGAAGAGCGGCGGCGGGGGGAGGGGCGCAGTGCGGTAGGGGAAGAGACGGTAGTAAGGAACCGACTCGTCAAAGGTGACGTCCTGGGAGGACAGAACACGGCGCAAGGTGGGGTGGTAAAACTGCCAACCAGCGTCAGGGGGGAAGCCAAGGAAGACGCAGGGAACAACACGGGGGGACAGCTTGTCCGCAGACAAGTCGCGGACAAACGCCCGAGATCCCCAGACACGAAACGCAGACGCATCGCCAACCTTCCCCGTCCACCGCAAGGTGGGGGAGGTCTCCGGCGAGGAGACCCGGGGCTGAAGGTTGATCTGATGCGCCGCGTACCAAACCGCAAACGGCCACAGAAAATGGGGAGCAGCCGCATGGATCATGGACGTACGAGCGACGTCCATGACCATGCCAATGCGGCGCTCAGCAATCCCATTTTGCTGTGGAGAGGCCGGAAGCGTGAACGTCTGGCGGATGCCCTGTGCACGACAGAAGGCTCCCAGAAGGCCAGAGGAAAACTCCCCGCCTCTGTCAGAGTGCAGACGCAGAACAGGAAAGTCCGAGCCGAAACTCTCTCTGAGCTGGAGACGAGCTGCGCGGATCCAGTCGATCAACACCTCAGTGACGTCACCCTTGCTGAGCAAGGGGAACACCGTGGTGTAACACGAGTAGTCGTCAACCACCAACAGGAAGTAACGCTCGTGACCCTGGCCACGGACGCGGGCGGGGCCCCACACGTCCATGTGAAGAGTCTGCAGTGGAGCCTCTGTCGGAGGAAACTCAGAGGAGTGAGGAGCGGCGCGCTGCCGCCCCTCGACGCAGGGAACGCAGGTAGGGGCAGGCCCCGGAGGAAGGGGAGGGAGGGACCGCGGGAGACCAGAGACAAGGTAACGGGAGGCCATGCCTCGGAGACGAGGCAGGGAGGGGTGACCAAGGCGGTGGTGCCAGAGGAGAGTCTGGTGGGACAGGAGACAACACGAGCAGGGAGCAGACTCAGGACCAGACCTGGACGCTGCAGCAAACACCTGACCCGACGCAGCTACCTGACCAGATTCAGCAACTGGAGGAGACGCAGTAGTCAGTGTGTACAGGCTCGACCCCGGCTGACGGGTAAACGTGGCCAAGTGTCGGCCCGTCCGAGCACACGTACAGTGGGTCACTCGCTGACTCGCAGGAGTGAACTGGTCAAACCCCCCATCCTGTAGATCAGCACCACTCACCAAGTTCGTAGAGAACGAGGGGAGGTAGAGACCTGACAGGGTGCCAGAGGGGGCCGCCGGACACGGTAAGACAGTGGAGAAGTGGGCAAGGACAGGACCCCCAGAGGGGTCCGCCAGGGAGACCGCAACCGGCCGACTAAGCGGCGTAAGCGTGGTGCGGTCTCGAAAGAAGGAGTGGGAAGCACCCGAGTCAAGGGTGAAGGTGTGTAAGGCCTGAGCCGACGTGGTACCTGAGAGAGCAGACTCACCAGCACCTGGGACAGTAGACGCACTAGCACCTAGAGCAGCAGCGTCACCAGCACCTAGAGCAGCAGCCTCAATGCCCGGGTCAGGCGGAACACACAGGTAACAGTCACCCTCATCACTAGTAGACACAACATACATGGCAGCAAGAATAGCATCATAATCCAGATCAAAGATAGCAACCCCCGACCTAAGCAGCTCGCCCCAACGGGGGATCTCAGTGGCGTCAGGGAACTGGAGACGCCAAGCGTCCGTCAGGCGGCCGAAGCAGCGTTGGGTGGTGTGCGGGCCACCGCACGGCTCTCTAGTGCGGTCGCCGGTACGCAGGACGTAGGCACAAGGACCAGCACCCCCACCCCGCTGACGCGCAGCGTACCACTCACGAAGCTGCTGGGGGGGCGGGGTCTCACGAGTGCGCTGCTGCTGCTGGCGCTGACCGCCATCGAAGCCGCCCCGCTGCGCAGAGCCACCCCGACCAGCTCCACCTCCGCCGCCGCCACCTCCGCCACCGCCGCCACCGCCTCCTCCTCCGCTCCCACGGCCACCTCCGCCGCCGCCTGCGCCTCCACTGCTGCCACCGAAGCCCCCACCCCCGCCACCACTCCCACCGCCACCCCCACTCCCGCCGCCGCCTCCACCGCCACCTCCACCGCCCCCGCCAGCCCCTTCAGCGCCCTTGCCGCCCTTGCCCTTGCCGGTGCGGCGTCTCCCGCTAGGGGCAGACGCAGCGCCGACCGACTCGGTGCCAACGAAGTCGACAGCAGCAGCAGAGGCAACAGAGGGCAAAAGGGGGGAGGGGGAGCACCCCTCAAAGAAGGGGGCACGAGGGTCACCACGAGAGGCTCCTACAGCTACTATACTCTTCTCAGCTGCCAGGAGGCGCTCCTCGAGGAGGTCAACGGTGAGAGTGGTGGGGCAAACAGAGAGGAAGTGGTCCCTGACCGAGCGAAGGGAGTCAAGGAGCAGGGTGACTATGTAGTAGAGGGTGATGTACATGGGGGGGAAGTTCTTGGCGCAGAACTCAGCAGGAAGCGCAGCGCGGTAGCGGGTGTCACTAGTGCGAAGGTGCGTAATGAGGTCAGCGACTGTGGGGAAGGCGGCGAGGTCAGGGAACAGGTACGGCAGCATGAGGCGGCTAAGGGCAGCAGTGGCAGGGGAAGAGTAGCGTGCGACTACAGCGTCGTACAAGGTCTTAGCACTCTTGTACTGACTAAAGTGCGCGCGCTCAGAGGACGGCAAGTGACTACGCACAGCAAGACGGGCAGCAGCATCGCGTGTGGCCCACTGTGAGCGAACAGTGCTGTCAGCATCGGCAGCAGGGGCAGTAGAGGCGCCAGACGTGAGATCGAACAGTGAGAGACCATCTTTCCTATCGCACTGTAGGAAAAGCTGCAGATCATCGACCCAGACCTCAAAGTCAACAGCCCGACCCTCAGCATCAAAGACGAGAACGCTAGGGGTAGCCATGACAGCAGTAGCAGCAGGCTAGGGGCAGTAGCAGCAGGCTAGATGCAGCGCAGTCGCAGGGGCGCGGCTCGGCGGTGCTCTTACTAGGGCGGGAGGGTAGAGTGCCGCAAGAGGAGGGGCAGGGCCGAGGCGCGCTTGCAGGGACAGGGCCGCGACAGCTGCAGCGGCTGCTGTGGCCCCGGTAGCGGCGGCGGCGGCCGTTACGGCAGCGGCGGCGGCTGCTGCTCCAGGCGGTGGCGGCGGCGGCGGCCGCGGCTCCGGCAGCGACGGCGGCGGCTGTCACGGCAGCGGTGGCGGCGGCTGCTTCTGTCAGCGGCGGCGGCGGCTGCTGTTGTCGACGGCGGCGGCGGCTGCTGCTATCACTGCACCGGCGGTGGCGGCTCCTGCTGTCAGCAGCGGCGGCGGCGGCGGCCCCGACAGTGGTGGCGGCGGCTGTGACGGCGCGACGGCCGCTGCTGCTGGGGCGACGACGGCTGGGCGGCAGGGCCGTGAAGGAGCCGAGAAGGGGCCGCGGAGGAGCGGAGAAGGGGCCGCTAAGGGCGGCGAAGGGGCCATGAAGGGCCGTGAAGGGGCCGCGAAGGACGGCGGCGGGGCCGAGAAGGGGCCGCGCAGGGGCCACGAAGGGCGCCGACGAGGCCGCGAGGGGCCGCAAAGGGGCCGCGAGGGGCCGCAAGGGGCCGCGAAGGGCCGTGAGAGGGGCCGCAATGGGCGGCGAAGGGGCCGCAAGGGAGCCGCGAAGGGGCCGCGAAGGGCCGTGGGAGGGGGCCGCGAGGGGCCGTAAGAGGGCGCGACGGGCCGCTAAGGGCAGGGGACGCGACGGGAGGGTAGGCACACGCGGCGCGACTCGGGCAGGAGCGAAGCGCGCTCCGGGCAGGATTTTTTTTTTTTTTTTTTTTTCGATTTTCAGTGGTGGGCCCTAGGAAACGTTCCCACTAGGGAACCTGCTCTATACCATGTGAGAATCACGAGGAATGATTGACTAAGGAATGAGTGTGATACAAATATGAAACCCTAGAATTGTGTACCCCTTAGTATCTAACCCGCTACAGCCTACACAGGCTAGATCATATAAGTCTGACAAAGTAATCACCCAAATTAGATATAACCCCAAAAGGTAAATAAGAAATCCAAGTCTTGGAAATCTTGTAACTTGGGCGATCTTGGTCAGAATAAGGCGATCTTGGTATCGTTGGAAAACTCTGGATTTCTCCTGCATGATAAAGCATTTAGACTTGGAGAAAAAACACAGAGATGGTATAATCCAACAGCCATGCACAATGACATATGCTCATGCAAATCATGCAAGCACAAATAGCACGAGCACTCGGCAGGACGTTAGGATGACATGCACTCAGGACGTTAGGATGACATCCAACAATCGGTGCGAGGGCGAGGCGGAACACTGGGATGTTCGTTAGCGGGATCTCGGTCGAGTGCTGCTGCCGCTGCCTTGTCCTTAGGCGATGCGAAGCTACGGCCGCTGTTGGCGTAGGCGTGTGTGGTGTTGCTGCACTGATCGTCGATCCACTGCTGCAAGGTGAGTCGTTCGTAGAAAAGAACATCGCGTCCGGGAACAATCTTGTTAGTGTCGATGTCGAGTATCAGCCACCCTTGATATTCGTAGCTAAGTCCCAGATGCACTCCCCAACGTGCGCGGTGAGTGAACTTCCCGATGGTGGCGGACGCCGACCGATACTGCACCACACACCCCCAGACCCTCAGCATGGAGGTGTCTCCCCTTGAACCGGTCCACTTCATGTGCGGGGAGAAATTTCCCAGATTGGTCGTGGTGGAAGGGAGGTTGTTTAGGCGTACGGCGTGGTTCATGGCGTACGGCCAGTATTTCTGGGGTAAGCCAGACTGGTTCATGAGCGCGCGCACCTTCGTCATCAGTGTGCGGATGACTCTCTCAGTGACGCCTTGCTGCTGGTGAGCGTATGGGAGGAAAATCTGATGCTTGATCCCCTTTTGTGTGAGAACTCCCTCCACCTCGGCACTGCAAAACTCCTTAGCGCCGTCAGTCTGCCAGATTTTTAGCTTCTTTCTAGATTCCCGCAGTGCGTGTGCGAGCCAGATGCGGAAGACTTTTGGAGCTTTGGAGCGGGTGTCAACGTTGGCAATCCAGACGTGGCGTGAGTAAGCGTCGATGAAGGTGAGTGTGTATTGTCCGCCGTTGATGCCCTCGGAGGTGAGAACAATGAAGTCGCTGTAGACCTTCTGCAGCTTCTTGTAACGGTTGGTGCTAGGCTCCAGTGAAGGATATGGTTGGTGTGTGAGGGCTGCAGTGGGGCAGACGGTGCAGGTGGTTGGGTGTGATGTCCTGAGAGGCTCCGTGCTATTAGGACGCAATAGTGCTCCTGGAAGGAAAACTTTGGCACGAAGGCAGTTGTTGAATGTCTGATGTGAGGGGTGACCAAGTCGCTGGTGCCAGAGGTCATCATCTGCGTGAATTCCGGGAGTGCGCACGTAACGTGCGTGATACTCCGCCGCTTCTGCTTCTGTTTCGTGGGGAATTAGGAGCACAGGTCCTTCTTCTTCTCCTGGTTCTGCTTCGTTGTCCTGCTCCTCTGCTTCTGGTTTGGTTGCTGTCTCCCCTTCTGCAGGTGCTGTCGTGAGGTAGAGCGCGAGGGATTTCCGATCGGGGGATGATGTTCAGTGGTGTCCTTGTGCCTTCGATGAATCGCGCGGATGGATCTGGGTGGGAGATTGGGCCAAGTGAGTCGCGGGGTGCAGTTGGCGGTTCATTCCCCTCCTCAATCTCCGACCAAGGATCGGTCCAGCGGTGAGGTGAGTGAGGTGGCGAGGCAAGATTGCGGGGGTGGCCGTCCGAGCGGGATGGGAACTCGTGGAGATGGTAGGTTTGCTGTCATCTCCTTTTCTGCTGCTTCCAGCTCTTCCTGAGTGAGATCTCCTTCGGTGAGGTCACGTGGTCCGGGAGAGCCCCATCCGCCAGTCCCCCATGCGCCTGTTGCGGATCCCCAAGCTCCTCCTGTGGTGCCGCTGGTGCCTTCGTTATCGGTGTCGCCGCCCCAACCACCGCGTCGCGCTGACTCCTCGTCCCATCCGGCTGCTACGCGCTCTTCATACAGCTTTTGTTTGTTCTCTGCTTTTGCTTTATCTTCTTCTTCCTTGAGCTCAGCTCATCTTTTGCATCAGGATCCTTCCACGACTTGTCAAACTCCGTGCGGTAGACGTCGCGGGTGTATGGGCGCGGGCGGTTTTCTTTGTCAAAAGTTCCAATGTTGGCTTCAAGGACGAAGGGAGTGTATCAGCGCGCGGCGTTGGGCGCTGCACTGGCAGTTGTCCAAACGTTTCGTTTTCTTCGCCGAAGATGCGGTAACAACTGCAAGCTCACTCTCCTTCATTCCTTCAGGCTCTGTCTCGGCAAGATCTCTCTCCACTTCTTTTGTGCGGCTTGCCGTGGGTGCGTGGCAGGTGGTGCAGAGTCCGTTAAGCCCGATTTGGTGCAGATTGAACTCTTGAGGGTGTGGGCTCCGTCGGATCCATGGCCGTCCGTCTGGATGCTTCCATTATTCCTTGTTCATGAGTGCGAAGTCCAGAGGTACGAGGTCGACAAGCTCGTCCGACGAAGCTTAGTAGCTGGGTATGTCGAAGTCCAGTACGTAGATGCCGTCCATTGAGCGGGCCCTTCCGAGATACTTGTGCGCCTCGGGGGGTGTGTACGAGGGAGCCTGAGTGAGGATGAGGTCGCGCGTGTATGGGTCCGTGGCGATCATGACTCCGCAGTCTCTGAGCTGTCCTGCCGAGAGGAGGTTGAAGCATAGATTCGGGACGTATAACATGTAATTGAACGAGATATGCATGTTGCTGTCTCATGCTTGTAGGACCACGATGCCTTGTGCGTTGGCGCGCAGCTGCTCGTTGTTGGCGACGGTGACGTATGTTGGAGGAGCGCGGATGACGTTGGAGATGTATTGAACAGACCCCACCATGTGCTGGTCGTAACTCTCCGCTGAGTTTGGAGCAGTGCTGATACTGCCGATGCGGCAGCTTCTTTGTGAGAAAATCGGCTGCCATGTCACCCGTCGGACAGTAGGTTAGGTCAACCTTGCCTTTTTCAACTTCGTCCTTGACGAAGAAGTAACGCAGCGCAATGTGCTTGGTGCGGTTGACAAATCCAGGTTCATTCGCGATCTTGATCGCGCTCTGGTTGTCGCAGTACAGGCGAAAATTTGTAGAGGCTGGAATTTTTGCCTCCTGCAGCAACTCTTGGAGGTAGAGTCCTTCGCAAACAGCTGCTGTTGCTGCGATGAACTCGGCTTTCGCTGATGACAGGGCAACCAGCTCCTGCTTCTGTGAATTCCAGGAGATGGGGCCGCTGGGCTCTAGGCGGAACAGGAAACCTGTCCTGGACCGTCGATTGTCGGGGTCAGCGGCATGATCTGCATCTACGTAAACGATGAGGTTGAAAGATGCGGTTGGGATGGTGGAGTAGCAGAGCCCAACATTGCCCGTGGAGATGAAGAACTGGAGTGCTCGCTGAAGATTTATGAGATTTTCAGCCGTTGGTTTGCGGGAGTACTGTGCCAGCTGGCTTGTGATGTACGAGAGATCGGGCCTGCAGGTAACTGAGGCGATGAGTAAACATCCAAGCTGTTGCTAGTAATTCTAAAGCCCAGCAGGGGACAGGGCTTTGTTGTCAGGCTTTGTGGTTGGGTCCTGGAGTGCGGTAAGGGGTGGAGAGCGGTGCAGGTGCAATGTTAAAGCGCTTGCCAAGTTCTTCTGCATACTTGGCTGCTGAGAGATGAATGGCTTCTGGCGAGTAGGTGATGTTGAGGCCAAGAAACAGCTTCACGTCGTGGTTGCAGGTAATGTCGACGCGCCTCGCGAGGTTCTTTTCAAATTGCTCAAGCAATTCGTTGCTTGACCCTGTGTAGAGAAGGTCGTCGACGTAGACAGTGACCAGGATGTATTCGCCGCAGAAATCGCGACGATAAATCCCTGGATCGTGAGGCAGCTGCTTGAAACCAATTTCAAGTAGGATGTTGTGCAGGTATTGCTGACAGAGCCTTGGCGCCTGCTTAATCCCGTAGAGGGATTTGCGCAGCTGGCAGACGCGCGAATCCCCTACTCCGTATGTGTGTGGCTGCTCCACGTAGATCACTGCATCTACTAACGTGTACAGGAACACGTTCTTCACGTCAATCTGTTGGAGCGGTAGGTGTCGCGCGGCGGCGATGGCGAGGAGGATTTTAACGGAGGTGTGGCGGCTGACCGGCACAAAGTTCTGGTTGAAGTCAATGCCATGCCTCTGGTCGTATCCACGCACAACCCAGCGCGCCTTGAATCGCTCGATCGTGCCGTCAGCTACGGTCTTCAAGCGAAAAACCCACTTTACAGAGAGGATTCTTCTTCCCTTGACTGCTGCTCGGTCGACGAGCACCCAGGTGTCGCGAGATTCAAGGGCCTTGATTTCCACATCCATCGCCTCGCCACTCTTTGCTGTGTGGTCCCGAAAGGGCTTGGCGCGGATTCTTCATTTCGACGACACGTGGCGCCGTTGAGGTGGCGGTATGGAGCCCGAGGAGCTGTAGTTCGGACACGGTGCTGTCGTGGCAATGCTGTGGGGTAACCTCCTATACGTCGTCGTCATCGCTTTCTGGTTCACGTGGAGCTGGCGGTGCTGCGCCTCTGCCGCTTCCGCTTCCGCCGGTTGCTTCTCCGAATGGATCGTCGTCGTCATCGTCGTCGCTGCTGCGACCGCCTCTTGTGAACTCGCCTCTAGTGTCCTGCTCCAGTATGGCTGCTGGGGCTTCGTCCTCAGGTGTGGCGTAGCTGTGCCCGTCATTGGCGTAAACGCGGTTCGCGTTTGTCTGTTCGTCTTCACGAAATTGCTGGAGAGATCGGGCCTGCAGGTAACAGAGGCGAAGAGTAAACGTCCAAGCTGTTGCTAGTAAGTTTGAAGCCCAGCAGGGACAGGGCTTTGTTTTCAGGCTTGTGGTTGGGTCCTGGAGTGCGGTAAGGTGTGGAGAGCGGTGCAGGTGCAATGTTAAAGCGCTTGCCAAGTTGTTCTGCATACTTGGCTGCTGAGAGATGAATAGCTTCTGGCGAGTAGGTGATGTTGAGGCCAAGAAACAGCTTCACGTCGTGGTTGCAGGTAATGTCGACGCGCCTCGCGAGGTTCTTCTCAAATTGCTCAAGCAATTCGTTGCTTGACCCTGTGTAGAGAAGGTCGTCGACGTAGACTGTGAGCAGGATGTATTCGCAGCGGAAATCGCGGCGATACATCCCTGGATCGTGAGGCAGCTGCTTGAAACCAATTTCAAGCAGAATGTTGTGCAGGTATTGCTGCCAGAGCCTTGGCGCCTGCTTGATCCCGTAGAGCGATTTGCGCAGCTGGCAGACGCGCGAATCCCCTACTCCGTATGTATGTGGCTGCTCCACGTAGATCACTGCATCTAGGTGTCGCGCGGCGGCGATGGCGAGGAGGATTCTAACGGAGGTGTGGCGGCTGACCGGCGCAAAGTTCTGGTCGAAGTCAATGCCATGCCTCTGGTTGTATCCACGCACGACCCAGCGCGCCTTGAATCGCTCGATCGTGCCGTCAGCTGCGGTCTTCAAGCAAAAAACCCACTTCACAGAGAGGATTCTTCTTCCCTTGACTGCTGCTCGGTCGACGAGCACCCAGGTGTCGCGAGATTCAAGGGCCTTGATTTCCACATCCATCGCCTCGCGCCACTCTTTGCTGTGTGGTCCCGAAAGGGCTTGGCGCGGATTCTTCGTTTCGATGACACGTGGCGCCGTTGAGGTGGCGGTATGGAGCCCAAGGAGCTGTACTTCGGACCCGGTGTTGTCGTGGCGATGCTGCGGGGTAACCTCCTGTACGTCGTCGTCGTTGCTTTCTGGTTCAGGTGGAGCTGGCGGTGCTGCGCCTTTGCTGCTTCCGCTTCCGCCTGTTCCTTCTCCGAATGGATCGTCGTCGTCGTCGCTACTACGACCGCCTCTTGTGAACTCGCCTCTGGTGTCCTGATCCAGTATGGCTGCTGTGGCTTCGTCCTCAGGTGTGGCGTAGCTGTGCCCGTCATTGGCGTGAACGCGGTTCGCGTTTGTCTGTTCATCTTCACGAAATTGCTGGAGGAAAAGGCGATCATAGAAGATAACGTCCCGCGCGTTAGTAATTTTCTGGCTCATGAGGTCCAAGATGAGCCATGCCTTGTGCTAGTGGCTGATGCCGAGGTGAATGTCCTAGCGCGCGCAACTTGCGAACTTCCCGATAGTTGATGTAGCTGGGCGGTACTGCACCATGCACCCCCACACGTGGAGCATGGAGGTGTCGCCCTTGGTCCCGCTCCACTTCACGTGCGGGGACAGGTTGCCAGTGATAGCAGTGGTTGACAGCAGGTTGTGCACCCACACGACGTGGTGGATCGCATAGGTCGAGTAGATCGGCGGAAGTTTCGAATGCTTCATCAGCGCCCGCACCTTCGTCATTAGCGTGCGATTCGTACGCTCAGCTACTCGTTGCTGCTGGTGCGTATAGGGGAGGGAAATATGGTGCTCGATCCCCTTCTGTGCGAGATAATCCTGCAACTCCTTGCTTCTGAACTCCGCCGCGCCGTCAGATTGCCAAATCTTCATTTTCTCCCCAGATTGCCGCTGCGCGTGCGCCAACCACAGGCGGAAGACTTCGTACGCCCTGCTGCGCGCCTCCACGTTCACGACCCATACATAGCGTGTTCATGCGTCGACGAAGGTAAGCGTGTAAAGCTCGTCGTTGGTTCCGCAGTGACCCACATTGAGGAAGTCGCTGTAGAATTTCTCCAATTTTGCATAGCGGTTGGTTCCAGGGTCGAGTAGGGGAAACGGCTGGTGGCTCAGCGCAGCTTCGGGGCAGACGGTGCAACTGCGAGGATGTGTTGCCCCTCTGACTTCAGTGTCATCTGGACGCATGAGCGCACCAGGTGCGAACACTCCGGCTTCGATGCAATTTTTCAGCGTCACGTGCGAAGGGTGACCAAGGCGCTGGTGCCAGAGAGTGTCGGCGCGGAATCCGAAAGTGCGCATGTAGCGTGCGCGCGTTGCTTCAGGGTCTTTGTCAAGTATAGTGCGGCTGTTGTGGTTGCTGCGTCAGCTGCTTATTCTTCTTCTTCGTCGGTGCCTGTGGTCAGCATCAGCGCAAGAAATTCCCTGTCAAGGATTACAGAGAGGGGAATAGTACTTCCAGGGATGGTTCCAGGTACAAAGGTCGGTTCACGCGGCTCGGGGGCAGGCCTGTAAACGGTACGCCGCGGGGTTGAGGGCTCGTTCCCCCAGTCAATACTGTCCCAAGGGTCGCGGTGTGGCTGGATGTCAGGCGGAGGAAGCGCAGGTGCAGAGCGGCGCGGGGGGCGACCAAGAGGGACAATAGCAGGTTCTGCTTCTTCTTCTGCTCCCCCCCTTTGGCCCTCGCGGGAAGCTCCCCAGCCTTCGCCAGAAGTGCCCCATCCGCTTGTCTCGCCGCCGGATGCGGCGCCCCAACCGCCGGTGTTACCGCTGGTGACTGCTCCCCAACTGCCGGTGTCGCTTATGCCCTTTTCACCAGCGCTTCCCCACCCCCCTTCATTGGAGGCGCTTTCTTCTTTGCCACATCCACACCAGGCGAATGTGCCGCGTGATTCCGCAAGACTCCGTTGCCGAAGCTCTTCCGCCTCGCGACGCGCCAGTTCTTCTTCTTCCGCAACGGTGAGCTTCACCGTGGGGTCGCGCCAGTGTGGATAGATCTCCATGAATTTTTCCTTTGTGTAGGGTCGCGGGAAGTCTGTGTCGAAGGTGCCGACGCCGACGCCGCGCAGCATGCCCCGAAGGTGTTGTGACGCGGGTCCGGGGAGGGGATGTTCCGGCGTTCCAAAGACGACCCGCGTGGCAGTCTCTAGCTCCAGGTTAGATAGCCCCTCTTCTGGCCGTGCTTGCCGTTCTGCTTCGGTGATGGCGGCGAGGCCATGGCCGGCAATCGCGCTTGTTGATGCCGTGGGCGTGTGGCAGTCTCTGCAGATGCCGTCAGGGTCGGGATCGTGTAACGCCAGCTCGCGCGGGTGTGGGTGATGAGACACCCACGGTCTTCCATCTGGGTGCTTCCAGTCGCGGTGGTGAATATGCTAGAACCGCACTGCTGCACTCGTGACTCCTCCTCTACTCTCTCCTGCTGCGGCTGCAACTGCACCTGCTACTACAGTCGTGACCCCTCCTCTGCTCTCTCGTGCTGCTGCTGTGGCTCCTCCTCTACTATCTCCATCCGCTGCAGCTGAGACTGCTCCTGCTGCTGTTGTTGCTGGTGCTGTGCCCTCTCAAACCGCTCACGCTCCTCCCTCTCCAACCGGAGGAGACGCTGCTCACGGGTCAGGAACCGTACTGTGCGTGGTGTAGGCGCTAGAGTGCCAGTGCCTCCAGCTCCAGCACCCCCAGAACCAGCACCTCCACCACCGACACCCGCGGGGCCTCCAGTACCTCCCGCAGGAACACCCCCAGGCTCCGCAGCAACCGGCCGCAGAGAAGAACGAGGAGGGAACTGCGGGACGGACAGGAAGCCAGGGGGTGACGCGGGGCGAGGCCGCCTAGTCGAGGCTGCCGTGTCCTCCACGGGAGTGACCTCCACGCCAACACCCCCTGCACCCCCAGAACCGACACCACCAGCTCCAGCAGCCCCAGCACCCCCACCCTCCACAACTGCACCTCCCGCACCCCCAGACACGACAGGGACAGGATGCTACGGGGGGGGGGGACAACTGCGGAGTGACGTGCGGCACACCTGACGGGGCAGGACGCGAAGGGGGGGGGCTACCGGGGCGACTGAGGGGGGCTCAAGGGTGAGGAACAGCGGGGGGGAAAAGGCCTCAGTACCTCGGTGGGGGCGACTCCTGTAGTAACTGACAGACTCGTCGAACGTGACGTCCTGGAAACTGCAGAACTTGTAGGTGAGTGGGTCGTAGAACACCCAGCCGGCGGTGTCCAAAGGGAAGCCAAGAAAGACGCAGGCACGAGTGCGCGGAGACAACTTGTTCGCGCCAGGGGCGCGAGCGTGAGCCAAAGAACCCCAGACGCGGAAGTCGGCTGCTACGCCCGGAGAACCTTTCCAAAAGGAGATCGGTGTCATCCGTGGACGTGCGTCACTAGGCCACAGGTTCAGCTGGTGCGCAGTGTAGCGGATTGCCCGACGCCACAGGAACTGGGGGGCACCGGCATGGCACATCGAGGTCCGGGCAACCTCCATGACCAGGCCAATGCGTCGCTCGGCTACCCCGTTTTGCTGCGGCGAGGCTGGTAGCGTGTAAGACCGGAGGATCTCCCAACCCTGACAGAACGTCTCTAGGCGAGTGGAAGAAAACTCACCACCACGGTTTGAGTGCAGGCGGAGCCCACAAAGGGCCTGGGCGCCACCCCACGCTAGTAGCCACGGCTCGAGGACGGTAGGCACGTCGACCTTCCGTCGCAAGGGGAAAACCGTGGTGTAGCAGGAGTAGTCGTCCACCACAATCAGGAAGTAGCGCTCCTGACGTGGGCCACGGACCGACGTCACGCCCACTACTGGCTGAGCCGCTGCTGCGGCCGGTACTCCTAGGACCCTCAGGTCCCCACTGCCGGGAGTGCTGTAGCTGCTGTCGCTGCGGCTGACCCTGCTGCTGCTGCAGAACTCTAGCACACGCCATCGTAGGCGTTAGAGACGGTTGAGCGCAGTGGGGAGCGGCTAGGAGCGGTTGCTAGCTACAACCTATGGTGCTGCTCAGTTTGCTGGGGGCAGCCTATGCTGCTGCTGGTGTTGCTGGGGGCAGCAAATGCTGCTGCTGGTTCTGGTGGGGGCAGCCTATGCTGCTGCTGGTTCTGCTGGGGGGGAAGAGGCTATGCTGCTGCTGGTTCTACTGGGGGCAGCCTATGCCGCTGCTGGTTCTGGCGTTGGGGAACGGTTTTGGGCGGTTCTGGGCGGTTATGGGCGGTTCTACACGGTCCTGGGCGGTTCTAGACGGTTCTGGACGGTCCTGGGCGGTCCTGGGCGGTTCTGGGCGGTTCTGGGCGGTCTTGAACGGTCCTGGGCGGTTCTGAACGGTTCTAGACGGTCCTGGGCGAGCCTGGGCGGTTCTGAGAGGTTCTGGACTGTCCTGGGCGGTTCTGGACGATTCTGGACGGTCTTGGGCGGTTCTGGATGGTCCTGGGCGGTCCTGGGTGGTTCTGGGCGGTTTTGGACTGTCTTGGGCGGACCTGGGCGGTTCTGGGCGGTCCTGGACTGTCTTGGGCGGTTCGGGACGGTCCTGGGCGGTTCTGGACGTTCCTGGGCGGTTATGGAGGGCTGGTGGCAGGCATAGCTGGCAGACTGAAGGGCGTACGGGGAGGGGACGCAACGGGGCTGGCGTACGGGGGCGCGACGGGGCTGGCGTACGTAGCTGGCGGATTGTAGGGCGGCAGGGAGGGGACGCGACGGGTAGGGGAAGGGGAGGCGACGAAGAGGGGACGCGACGGGGAGGCGACGAGGAAGGGGCGCGACGGGGAGGTGACGGAGAAGGGACGCGACGGGGAGGCCTGCAGGGCGACGGACTACGGGATGGAGGGGGGGGGGGGGCGTTTCGGGGGCACGCGGGGGCCTTTCTAGGTCGCGACGTGGGGGGACCCACGGGGGTCCTTCTTAGGTCGCGATTCGGGGGCCCGCGGGGGCCTTCCTAGGTCGCGACGTGGGAGGGGGACCTGCGGGGTTCCTTCTAGATTCGGGGGGCCCACGGGGGCCTTCCTAGGTCGTGACGTGGGGGAACCGTGGGGGTCCTTCTAACTCGCGATTCAGGGGCCCGCGGGGGCCTTCCTAGGACGTGACATGGGGGGGTGGGGCACGGGGTCTCTGTCTAGCGCGCAATTCGACGGGGGGGGGGGGGGGGGGGGGGGAGGGTGGCGCTAAGGGGTGACGGGGCACTACAGGTAACGCGTTACTAGCGGTCGAGCGCGAGGCGGTGGGCCCATGGGAATCGAACTGTTAACGAGGTAACGGAATAACGAATGACTAGAAATGACAAGGACAAGGAAGATATAGCAAACCCTGGTCAACCCAAGCCAACCCTAAACATAAGTGTACACCACCTAGACTAGCAATTACAAACCATAACAATTATAGTTTGACATCAACGTGATGTGCGTCTTGCTCCCTCGGGCTTTGAGCACAACGATTGCTCGCAAGCGCGTGTTGTTCGCCACGGTGACGTAGGTGACGGCAGGGGTGCCGATGGCGTTGGATATGTAACGCTCGGAGCCCACCATGTGCTGCCCACAGCAGCTATCCAGGTACCACGTATTGTAGCGCCTGTTGTCGTTACGTGCAAGCAGCGCAAGTCGCGGAGTAACGATATGCGATGTGTCAAACTTCAGGAATTGCTCGCGCGCGATCCAATCAATCGGTGCCGCCCTCGTATCAGGTACGTGCGGGGGGCTCTCAAGCAGCGGGACTGGGAGGTTCCAGTCTTGGGCGTCGTCGTCGCTGAAGTTGTGATGCGTGCTGAACGGATTGTTGTTCGAGAACGCTCCGATTGGGTGAGGTGTCGGCTCAGGTGATGGTGGGCGAGCGCGAGGACGACGCGATCCGCTTGTCATTGCCATATTTCCCATGACATTGCGGGCGGGAGCAGGCTGTGGCTGCTGCTGCTGCTGATGCTGAACCATTGGGTTCAAATTGCGTGAAGGAGGTTAATACCCCTGGGCTGGACGCGTGTCGTTTCGTGCGTCTTGTCGGCCGGACCAGATGCTCGGATTTCTCTGGCGAGGGCGAGATCGGGACTTGCATCGATCTGCCAGGTGCCCAAAATTTCTGCAAATCTTGCAGTAAAGGCGCCGCGGCCGTCGCTCTTTGGTGTTGTCGGCGTAGAAGGCGAGGCGTTCCCGTTCTCGTCGCAGCGCTGGTCGCTGCTGGTCCATATCCCGTTGTTCGACAAGAAGGGTGGCGCATACGGTGGCCTTTGAGATGACCCCCTGGTGTCGGAGGAGTGCCTTGTAGGGCCGCCACTCAGGGCCGAGCCCTTGAAGCACAATATTCACGAAGATCTCCTCTGAGATCGTGCTCCCCAGTTTCACGATTTGATCGCGTAAGCTCCGACAGCGGTTGATGTAGCTGTTGACCTTTCCCCTTGGGTCATTTTTGTCTCGCCAGAAGCTGTTGGAGTAACGGCTAGAAGAGACCGAGTCCTTCAGTTGGTACACGCCGTTCAGGTGGCGCCAAGCGTCGAGGGCTGGAGCAGACGATGTCTTGCATGATCGGATGTTCAACTGCTCTGCCGGCGACATGTTCCGCAGAAGAATTCCGTACGCCATCAGGGACTCGTTGTAGTACATTGTCCTGGCATCGTCGCTGTCTTCGACAGGCCCCGAGTAGCTTCCGTCGAAGTAATGAAAAATCTGTGCGTTTTGCAGCAGCAGCTCCAGCTCGAAGCTCCACGTATAGAAGTCTCTGCCATCAAAACACACAGTTGTCTTTATTTTTGATATGCTCAGAAACCTTGATTGCGCAGAGAGAATGGCTTCTTCGCTGGGACGGGAAGTCTTGGGTGTTGAGCCATTTGTGTCGAGGGAGAAGGTGTGCGGGGCGGTATTATGGCCGTTCGAGGCCGGTTGAGAGGGTTGGGAAGAAGTTCCCTCATCGCCATTCCGCAATGTTTGGAGTCCTTGCTCATAGCTGGTGAGTCGTTGAAGCAGTTGTACGAGAACGGTGGGTTGGGCTGCGCTTCAACTGTCAGTTTCGTCTGACCACCAGATCCTTCGGCCATTCTCACACGCGAGCATGTGCCGGACGCCACTTTCCGATCGTTGAAGATTTCGGAGGTGGCTGTGCGAAGGATTCCCGAGTCGCTCTCATACCATGTAGCGATCAGAAGTTGATCGTCCCTAGGATCACCTCAGGAAGGTTCGCAAATGACTGAGTAGTAGTGGTGGGCCCTTGACCTCAATAGCAGAGTGAATGTAAATGCTTGAGATGAAATTAAAGCATGCAAGTACAGGGAATATAAATAAGAGTACAGGGGAATACCTCCTAGCTAGCCATGTACTCTAAGGGGTAAATTCCCTTATTACAGCGAAATTCAACCGTGCGACTCCAGGTGGTTACGAAACCGTTCGGGCAGAATCCTCGCCACTGCTGCTGCCTGATGCTGTCTGCCCAACGGTTCATATGCCTTCGTAACAGTACGACTCTTCGCATCACTTCCATCCTTTCGTCTTCATTCTCCGTAGTGCGTGCTTCGATTGCTGCGGTAAGGAGTGAACAGTGATTCTTCAATGATTACTATTTGTAACAGATCTGTCCATTGCGGTTTCATTGGCAATGAGCATGAGGCTGAAAGCAGTGGCGCGTGGGTGGAACAACTCATGGCAGCGTTAGTTGCGTGTTGTACACGCATCGCCATCATGTTCGGGTAACTTAGCCTCCACCATCAGGCTACTCTCCGCCATGGTAGGGCGAGGACAATTGAAGCAGAGTGGTGATTGGCTAATGGGGAAAGTAGAAAATGGAGTGATTATGCTTGACAGAAACTCACCCGGTGTGCACGAGCCCACTCTATGAGCGGTGTCGAACATCCCATACCCTTCAGGGCACATGCAATACCAAGTCGATTTCTGACTCAACTTAAAAATCGATTGTTCCATAGAAACTCACTTTGAGTACACGCTGTCAAAATGTATATGTTTGTGTTTATATAGGCTATATGGGGGTTAGCACTAGGGGGTACAAAACTTTTCTCGACATTGTTCTTGTACCCCTCCTTTGACCTAGTCGACTCATTCCTCTCCTAAGCCTAGCCTCACCTCCTTATCTTAACATGGTATCAGAGCAAGAACGTTCCTAGGGCCCACCGTTCGTTTTGCCTTGCCCTGCCTGTAAATGTTTTTTTCCCACTGCCCCTTACTAGCGCGCGACCCGCTTCCCAGCGCCGCGCGCCACCCACTACCCTCAAGGTTTAGGGTTCAGCACCACAGAATTCGTCGAGGAGGCGGGAGCAAAACTCACCACCTCGGTCAGAGTGCAGCCGCAGAACCGGTAGGTCCTGCCGGAACCGAGTGCGAAGCTCGAGACGGACAACGCGGATCCAACGGATCAAGACACTATGGACCTCTGCCTTGCTCTGCAAGGGGAAGACTATGGTGTAGCGCGTGTAGTCGTCAACAACAAGCAAAAAGCAGCGCTCGCCACCCTGTCCAGTGACGCGGGCGGGGCCCCACATGTCCATGTGGAGGGTCTGCAGAGGAGTTGTGGTAGAAGGAAACGAGGAGGAGTGAGAAGTGGCTCGCTGCTGCCCCTCGACGCAGGGAAGGCACGACGAAGAGGAGGGCGAATGCCCTCAGCACCACAGAAGTCCTCGAGGAGGCGGGAGCAAAACTCACCACCTCGGTCAGAGTGCAGCCGCAGAACCGGTAGGCCCTGCTGGAACCGAGTGCTAAGCTTGAGACGGGCAGCGCGGATTCGGCGGATCAAGACACTGCAGACCTCCGCCTTGCTCTGCAAGGGGAAGACCGTGGTTTAGCGCGTGTAGTTGTCAACAACAAGCAGGAAGTAGCGTTCGCCAACCACTGCCCCCCCCCCACCTGCACGCGACCCACTGCCCAGCGCCGCGCGCTTCCAGATGGCCCCCCCTACCCACGCGACCCGCTGCCCAGCGCCGCATGCCACTCGTTGCCCGTTGCCCTGCTTGCGCGCCTGCCCTGCGCGCTGTCCAGTCGCGTCGTCCTGCTCTCGCCGCGCCGTCCTCCCCGAGCAGCGCCGCCCTGCCCTGCATGCGCACGCCTTGCCCGCACGCGCACTATGGCACTTCGTCCTTCCTCTGTTCCACTACGTCTTGCTCTGCCGTCTCCTCCTGCGTCTTCTCTTCCTGACGTTCCTAACCCTGAGTCCGACCTTGCTCGTTCTGCTAGTCCTACTGTCACTCGTCTCCTCGCTACTGTTGTCACTAACCCTTCCTTTGAGTCTACTGCTGCGTTTGCCCTAGTCACTGAGCTAGTCGACTTGGGGGCTACCCGTCCTCTCGACTATGTCGCGAGTCTTGTTACTAAGTCTGTCTGTCCTTCGTCCGTTGGGGGTGAGCTTGCTCTTGGCTGTGACATCCTTGAGGACAGGCAATTTGAGCTCGAATTTCTCGCGGCCGTTTAACCCCGTTTCGCGTCCATGCTGCTTTGCCCTGAGGGAGACCCGGATGCACTTGACATCCCTACCCCGCGCTCTTACGCAGAAGCGATCGCGGGTGAGTACTCCTCTCTGTGGCAAGCAGCCATGGACGCCGAGATGGCTTCCTAGAAGTCCACAGGCACTTACGTCGACGAGGTCCCCCCTCCTTGAGCGAACATAGTCGATGGTATGTGGATTTTCAAGGTGAAGCGGCCGTCGGGTTCTCCGCCTGTCTTCAAGGCGCGTTACGTTGCACAAGGCTTCAGTCAGCGACAGGGGGTCAACTTCTTCCAGATTTTCTCCACCACCCCGAAGGTGACCACTCTTCGGGTGTTATTTCACGTTGCAGCACAGCATGACTACGAGCTTCACTCGCTTGACTTCAGCACAACTTTCTTGTAGGGCAGCCTGCACGAGGAGATCTGGTTGCGCCGCCGACCTGGCTTCACTGGGTCGTTTCCTGAGGGTACCCAGTGAAGCCTCCGGCGGCCAGTCTACGGTCTCCGCCAGGCGCCTCGCAAGTGGCACGACACACTGAGGACGTCGCTTGCGGCTCTTGGGTTTGCTAACTCGTCGCTGTTTCTACGCACCGACACTTCACTGCCGCCGTTCTACATCCTCGTCTACGTCGACGACTTGGTCTTTGCTACTGCTGACATTGAGGAACTGGCCCTTGTGAAGTCGGAGCTACCGAAGAGAAACACATGCACTGACTTGGGTGAGCTGCGCAGCTATCTTGGCTTGTAGATCACCTAAGACAGAGCACGGCGCACCATCACTCTGTCTAAGTCACACATGGTGCACCAGGTCCTTCAGCGCTTCGGCTTCCAGTTCTCCTCACCACACTCCCCTCCTCTGCCTACGGGCCACTCGCTCTCAGTTCCACCTTCAGACGAGTCCGTAGAGCCGAGTGGTCCGTATCCAGAGCTTGTGGGCTGCCTCATGTACCTGATGACCTGCACTCGACCTGACCTCGCGTACCATCTCAACATCCTGACACGCTACGTTGTGCTCGGGAGACACCGACCAGAGCACTGGCGGGCTGCTAGGAGGGTGCTGTGTTACTTGTGCAATACATCAGGCATGGGGCTCGTGCTTGGAGGACGCTTCTTGGAAGATGACCAGGTGACTCAGCGGTCGTCACAGGGTTACACCTTCAGCCTTGGATCCGGTTCAGTTTCTTGGAGGTCTACTCGCTCGTCTTCTGTTCTCAGCTCCAGTTGTGAGGCTGTAATCTACGCGGGGGCCATGGCTGCACAGGAGTTGCGATGGCTGACCTACCTGCTTGCCGACTTGGGAGAGGGGCCTCGTTCTCCTCCAATTCTGTACGTCGACAACAAGGTCATGATTGCCTTGTGTTAGGAGCATAGACTGGAGCACAAAACGAAGCATATCGCTCTGCGCTACTTCCACGCACGAGAGTTGCAGCAGCGTGGTCAGCTTCGTCTTGCTGACGTGGCCTCGCGGGCCAACACTGCTGATATTTTCACCAAGGCACTTGTGTCTGGTGATCATCAGCGTTTCTGCACTACTGTAGGCATTGTGCCTACTTTGTGCTTACTGCAGTTTTGTACAGTGATCTTTGTATATATATACCTGCATGCTTACTCTTGCTAGGTGGTGATGACTGAACTATATGTGCTGTTTTTTAACTCTGCATGTGAACTGGTCTTGTGACCATTTGCTTGTGCTTGGACTGTGTGGTGACTTTGTGATCCACCCTGAGCTGTGCTTTGCTTCTTCTCTTGACTGGTCTTGTGACCATTGCTTGCTCTGGCTATCCCCCATTTCGCCTATGGGGGTGTGTCAAAATGTATATGTTTGTGTTTATATAGGCTATATGGGGGTTAGCACTAGGGGGTACAAAACTATTCTTGACATTGTTCTTGTACCCCTCCTTTGACCTAGTCGACTCCTTCCTCTCCTAAGCCTAGCCTCACCTCCTTATCTTAACACACGCGCCCGGTTTATCGGTGGTGTCGTACATGCCATACCCTTGAGGGTACATGAAATAGAGCACTGGCACTGGCTCCCAATATTTTGCATAATCATAAGTTGTTTTGCAGGTGGCTCCTCTGGGGCCAGAGCCACAGGTAGTGTCTAAAGAATGCACCAAGGGGCAAGCAACGGGCGAAGCAAGGGGTCAGAACTGCAGCTCAGGGCATATTTCAGGGCACGGACACCATCCAAAGTTCCCCCACGCGGTCCGCAATGTTGTAAATTGAATTTCAATGTTACGCCATGCGGTACGGCATCTGGACACCTTGAAGCTGACGGCTACGGAACTTGCGACTGCCTTGCACGTCTAGCTGCGACAGTGGGTTTAGGCCCATGTCGCTGTTTGATTAGGCCAATGAACTTGACAGGCTGTGTATGTGTTCCAACACCTTCATGACTCGTTTTTGTCGCTGCCCCACACGTGAGTCGGTTGTCACCAAAACAACGGAGGTGTACTTGAACTCCCTGCTCGATACACACAGCCACCCAACATAAAATGTTTTACAATTGCCCGCGAAGTCATTGTTGGCAGTTTGGCAGTCTAAACTGCGACAAAATTAATTAGGCACGAATCACCCCAGACCAGTTTATGGTCAGACGACGTAGACGACCATTCCCAACCACCCTGCGACGCCAGATGTCCAGAGTGGGGGCTGTCACAAACAGTAGCAAGAAAGTTAGAAACAGAAAGAGGGGTTGCACTAGCAGCAGATAGGATACATATAGCAAACCCTAATTTGGGCTGTACTCACTATAGAGTACCCCAATGCAGACTAGACAATTATAGCATTCTGACGCACCCCCATAGGCAAACTGGGGTATGATCAGCACAGCAAGCAGTCGCATAAGAAGTTCACAAGCACAAGCAAAGCTAGAGGTAGTCAGAGAGGGCAAGTGAGGAGGAGGAGGGACTATGAGAGGAGTGGAGATAGGAGGCGACGAGTGAAGCCGCAGACACACGGGCAACAGGAGCGGCGCGTACGGTGGCTACCGGAGCAAGGGCACCGGACTACAGGAGTAACTGGCTCCGCGGCTAAGACGAGCGGCAGGAGCAACGGACCCACGGGTGACTGGCGCAGCAGGCTCGCTGGGCTACCGGAGCAAGGGCCCCGGACTACTGGCGCTGCTGACGTCACGACTGCTACCTCCGCTCAACCTCCCCCAACTGTCCCACACCCCTTGCTGCACCCCTAGCTCCACTCCCACGACACCCCCCTAACGCCACTCCCTCGGCTCCCACATACCCACCCCCCTTAGCAGCAGCTGCAGCAGTGGGAGACGGAGGAGGAGGAGGAGCAGGGGACGGCTCACATACCCGCCACCCCCATACCCACCACCCCCATACCCCCAACGCAGGCGGCGCGCGTGCGGCGCGGGGCAGATACGCGGGCAGCAGCTGGGGCGGCGTGCGAGCGGAAGCGGGGCGACGCGCGGGTCCCTGGGGCGCAGCGACGGGCGACGGGCAGGGCGGTGCGCGGGCCCCCAGGGCGCCGCGACGGGCGACGGGTAGGGCGGCGCGCGGGTCCCTGGGGAGCCGCGACGGGCGACAGGAGGGGGCGGTGCGCGGGCCCCCGGGGCGCCACAACGGGCAACGGGAAGGGGCAGCGCGCGGGCCCCCGGGGTGCCGCAACGGGCGACGGGAGGGAGGACGGCGCGCGGGCCCCTACGGTGCTGCGACGAGTGATGGGAGGGGACAGCGCGCGCGCCGCCGGGGCGCCGCGACGGGTGACGGGAGGGGGGACGGTGCGGTGGCCCCTGGGATGCCGCTGTCAACGGGAGTTGTTGTTGGCCCCGTCCTCGCTTGGGCGGAGCCGACTTCGTGGTTGGGTGTACGGGAGGTACAGCCGACTTACAGCAGTGGGCGACGCCGACTTGGGCAAGCTGGTCAACGGGGTTGGTCGACTTGCACGGGGCCACTGCAATGTCGCCGACTTGGGAAGCCGGTGGCCGACTTCAACTGGTGGTCGGAGATGTGGCACGTCGACCTGGAAGTCGGCGCCGACTTGCAAGGTCACCGACTTGCAAGGTCACCGACTTGCAAGGTCGCGACTTGCAAGGTCGCCGACTTGCAAGGTCGCCGACTTGGGAGGTCGCCGACTTGGGAGGTCGCCGACTTGGGAGGTCGCCGACTTCAAAAGGTCGACCCGGAAGCCGGCGCCGACTTGGTGACGCCTACTTGGGTGGTCGGCTGACGACTGTGCTGGTCGACGTGGAGCTGGTCGACCAGGAGTGACGTCGACGTGGAGCTGGTCGACCAGGGGTGTGGTCGACCTGGTGAGGTCGAATGGAGGTGGCCGTCGACTTGGGAGGTCAACGGGCACATACAGGAGCACCTGGTCGACGTGGTTGCCCGGTCGACCAGGTTACCTGGGTGACGAGGTTCTGTGGAAGAGTGCGACGGTCACCCAGGTGATGTTGGCGAGACTGACCTCGGTGGTGGTATCCCGAGGTCGACGTGGCGGATCAGGTGGAGTCGTCAGCACGAGGATGACTTGGTGTGTGCGTTGTGCAGGTGACGAGGCTCAGCACGCCAATTATCTGCGAGCACCTGCGAAGCTGGTGCGCTGCTGTTCTGCGGGAGCAACGCTGGCACGCCGTCGACCTGCAGCGTTGGCACGCCGTCGACTTTGCACTGCTGGAACGCGGTCGACCAAGTCGTGCTGGAACGCGGTCGACCATGCTGCGCTGGCAGTCGACCGACCCGAATGCTAGCTCTGATGTAGTCTTGTCTTGCCAACCTGATTGTACCATTGTTGTCAACTTTCTCTAGTGAAACTCTTGCCAACTTGCCCCGTGAACTAGCAAGCAGTGTGTGCACTAGGAACACGACTAAGGACCAAGGAACGCAGAGATCACCCAAGCACCCGTGCCTAGCCCGTAGTCTAGCTCCCGTTGTAGTAGTTATCTCCGCATGGTGCGGTGAGCGTGGAAGGCACACGACTTCTCTTTCAGTCAGGTCGACGTCGAGGTCACTTACCTAAGTTGTTTGTAGGCCGGCAGCTGTGCAGTCACTAGCGTGCGCGTAGGTGACGCCAAGGGAATGGAGACCCTGGAAGCACAGCTGGAGGACGCGAGGACACGCCATGGGGCCCAGGAGTACAGAACGATCCCCTGGGCGGTTGTGGAGGCTGGCATTCGCACCATGTGGGCGACATTGCACCCTTCTCGACCTGCGTCTCCTCGACTGGTGAACACAGAGGTCGGCGTCGACGTGGGCGTCAACGCGGGTGGTGACCAGGTCGGCAGTAGTGCGGGAGGCACGTCGAGGCAGAGAGGTGTGATACACGCCGATGAAGTCGGCGGCGTTCAGGCGCAGGGAGTGCGGCCGTCGGCGGCTGCAGGCTCCTCGCATGGCAACGTCGGAGGTCGACGGAGTGGGTTGTCGCCGATGTCGGCGACCCAGGTGACGGCGGGCGGGATTGCACCGAGCTACGGCTTCTTCAAGTTCACGCTGGACAGGATCTTGGTCACCCCGCTGCTCACTGGTCGACCCGACATACTCACCTGGAAGGAAGCCATCGAGCCCCAGCTGGAGATGGCCGGGCTGATCAGCTTTGCTCGAGGCACCGTAGCGACGCCAACTTGCGTGCGGTGCAGCTGTTGACCTTCACGGTTATCTCGCGGTGCTGCTCGCCGGGCGTGCAGATCGCCTTGAAGTGGTGCCGAGAGTACCTCGACGCCGGCCACCGGGCGTGGCACTTCATCGAGTCGACCTACCAGGTCACCGATGACTTGTTCATCGCCCAGCTGGAGGGGCAACTGACTCACCTGCGTATGGGCGACGAGGAGACGGCGACCGACTACTGCAACCGGGCCCGGCGAATTCTCGCCACCATCAGGATGGCCGGCGCGCAGTACTCGACGGCGTCGTACGTCACCCACGTCATGCAAGGACTCTCGAGCAGCTACAACCTCCTGAAGTGGCTGTCGATGGCGCCGAGCACAAGGACGACACTCAACGAGGACAACTTGACCTCGTACATCCTGCAGGACGAGGCGATGCAGGAGGCAGAACGATCACAGGGGCTCTTGGCGCAGGTGAACTTTGTCGCCCCGGAGAAGCAAGGAGGTCGACCGGGGCAGCGCAGACAGTCTGGCGGCGGTGGTAGCAGTGGCTGGAAGGCGGCCAAGGAAGTTGACAAGAAGAAGTCGACCAAGGACAGCGGTCGAGGAGGAGGAGGTCGACGTCGGGAGTGCTGGATCTGCCACAGCCCCGACCACCTCTCCTTCGAGTGCCCCGACCGCAGTGACTCCGAAGACGACGACGCCAAGGGAGGCCGCGGGAGGTCTAGCAGTCGTCGTCCTCGTCGAGGAGGAAACAAGCCGCGCAAGGAGAAGCAGTCGACCACGTCGACCTCGGCGAAGGACGCCGACTCCTCTGCTGGCGGCAAGACGCGGGACGACAAGACGGCGTCGTGCTCGCTGGTCGGCGTCGTGGAGCCGACCATCTCGCTGGCGGCGGAGGCCGGAGAGGACTTCCAGGCGGTGGCGGCAGCTGTGCAGATGAACCCGGCCGTGGTCCTGCTCGACAGCGGCTGCTCTCACCACCTGATGGGGACGAAGGAAGCCTTCGTTGACCTGCAGCCGAGCGGCCCCATCAAGCACGTGCCCGGCTTCAACGGGGCGCTGCAGGACGTCCAGGGCCGCGGAATCGTCGCCCTGCAAGGAGAGGCCGGGAAGCAAGTGCTCATTCCCGACGTGCTGTACGTCCCGGGTGTGCGGGCGAACCTGCTGTCGTCCGGCCAACTGAAGGAGCACGGCGTGAAGCTGCAAGAGGACGGAGACGGAATGCTGCTCGTCTCGGCGGCGGGAGAGGTGCTCGGGCGGGTGACGTACTCCGGGCGTGTCCTCTGCACAGACCTGCGTCCCTGCTCAACGAGGTCGACGTCGCCCACGCCGGAGGTTGTGGCCCTGCGGAAGATCGTCTCGAAGACGAAGTCGACGCCGGACCGGATGCATGCGAGGCTTGCGCACGTCGGCATGGACACCATACAGAGCTCGGCGAAGCACGAGGTCGCCACTGGGCTGGACCTCAAGTCGGCGACGGGCGCCGACTCACCGTGTGTCTCGTGTGTCGGCGGGAAGCTGGCGCGGCACACCTTCCCCGACCAAGGCTCCGACGCCGGCGACGTTCTGGCCGTTGTGCACATCGACCTGTGTGGGCTGTTCCGCATGGCTGCCAAGGACGGCAGCTTGTACTTCCTGCTGCTCAAGAACCGCAAGACCCGCTACGTGTGGGTGAGGCCGGTCGCCAAGAAGTCGGATGTGCTGCTGGAATTCCAGAAGTGGCTGGTGTTGGTGGAGAGGCAGGTGAAGAAGTCGGTGCGGATGCTGTGCTCAGACCTAGGAGGGGAGTTCCTCGGGAAGAAGTTCACCGACTTCGTGGACGGCAAGGGGATCGTCCACGACCTTACCTGCCCGTACACCCCCCACGGCATGGCGGAGCGGGAGATGAGGACGGTGGTGGAGTCGGTGCGGACGATGCTGCTACACATGGGCGTGCAACACCACTGGTGGCACCTCGCTCTGCGGCAGGCCGTCTGGGTCCGCAACTGCCTTGAGAGGTTGACGCTGCTGTTGGGGACGACACCGCACGAACTGCTGACTGGGCAGAAGCCCGACTTGTCGCTGGCGCGGGTGTGGGGCTGCATGGCGCAGTTCCTCGTCTTCGAGCAGCAGCGTGGCAGGAAGCTGCAGCCGAAGGCCCGGTGGGGCCTTCACCTCGGCGTGTCGGCGGAGAGCAAGGGCTGGGAGCTCCTCGATATCGCCGACAACCGGGTGGTCACCACGTCGGACGTGGTATTCTACGAGGATATGTCGCTAGAGGAAGTCGGAGCTCGGGCCGGTGTCAGGACGGACGCCGACCACCCCGCCGACCGACTCCTTGACACCGACGCTGCCTCTGCTCGCCGAGGTCGCTGAGCGAGCTGGTGAGGATGTCGAGGTCGTCCGTCCTCCTTCTCCTCTCCCTGCACCCCATGCCCCTCCCCTCGTGACCGACCTACGCAGGCTGACCCCGATGTCGGCCTCCGGCGATGAGGGGAGTAGTGGGACGTCGCCTTCGGCGCCGGCCAAGAACATCGCCGGTGGTCGACGTGACGAGCAGCAAGTCGACATGGGAGTGAAGGCGACGCTGATAGGGGAGGAACAGGTTGAGAAGGAGCAATCGACTTGGGTGATGTCGGCAAATAAGGCAGTTGGGCAACAGCCTACAGGGGAGCAGGCAGCGGTGACGCCGACCACGGAGTAGTCGGCAACCAGGCAGTCGGCAGAGGAGCCAACTTTAGGGGAGAGGTCGGCCAGGAAGTCGACCGAGGTGCAGCAGGACGACGAGGGCAGCGAAGCCGGTGACGAAGGGGAGAAGTCCACCGACAGCGACGTGGCGGAGGTTCGGCCTAAGCCCCGGAAGTCAGGCCGACTTCGGAGGCCGCCCGATTTCTTCGTCCCCGCTGATTCACCACAGTATACGACGTGGACGACGACGACTTGGCGTATGACAACGCCGAGGAGGATGAGGAGTTTCCGGAGCTCGACCCCGACATGCATGGCGACCCCGAGCACCGTTGGGACATCTCGACGATGACGGTGAAGGAGGTGTTGGCAAGCTGGAAGGGCCCGGCGGTGAAGGCCACCATGGAGGAGGAGATCCACAGCCTCATCAACATGGGCATGTGGGAGCTGGTCAAACGTCCGCCGGGGGTGAACATCATGAAGAACCAGTGGGTGCTGACGACGAAGTATCACGTCGACGACACCATCGAGCGCGAGAAGGCGAGGCTGGTCGTGAAGGGCTTCACCCAGGTGTATGGCGCCGACTACGACGAGACGTTCGCGCCGGTGGGCAGCTACGTCACGCTAAGGATCTTCCTCAGCATCGTCGCCGTCCTCAACCTCAACCTGATGCAGCTCGACATGAAGAACGCCTTCCTGCAGAGCAAGCTCGACCGGGTGCTCTACATGTCTTAGCCGGACTACTTCAACGACGGGACCGGCCAGGTGTGCAAGCTGTTGAAGAGCCTGTACGGGCTGAAGTAGTCGCCGCTGCTGTGGTACTTGGCGCTCAACGACGTGCTGGTCGGCGCCGGATGGAAGAAGAGCCAGGTCGACAAGGCCCTGTACTTCAAGGTCGGCGACGACGGAGTGGCTTGCTGGCTGCTGGTCTACGTCGACGACCTGCTCGCCGCCAGCAGTAGCACCGAGATGCTGAAGGAGCTGAAGGGGCTGCTGGAGTCCGTCTTCGAGCTGCGTGAGATCTTGCCGGTGCAGATTTACCTCGGGCTGGAGATCGTCCGCGACAGGTCGGCGGGGAAGCTGTGGCTACACCAGCAGGGCTACGCCGATAAGCTGCGTAGGCGCTTCATCGACGAGGAACAGACCGGGTGCACCCCGAAGATGCCGGTCTCGGTCGACGCCTACGCCGAGCTCACCTTTAACGATGAGAAGGCACAGGAGCGACATGAGGAGGAGTACCGGCAGAAGGTCGGCTCGCTGCAGTTCGCGGCGACGACGACGAGGCCGGACATCGCCTTCGCCTGCAGCAAGCTGGGGAGCGGCCTCACGGTGAGGAGCGACCAGCACTGGTGCGAGGTCGACCGCTGCCTCGCCTACCTTGCCAACACACGTGACACCGCTCTGGAGTTCGGTGGTGGACCTGAGTCGCTGGAGCTGATCGGCTACATGGACGCCGACGACGCCGGTGACAAGCAGAACAGGATGAGCATGGGTGGCTACGTGTTCGTCTACGGAGGGGCCGCAATCTCCTAGTCGAGCCAGCGCATCAAGTGTGCGACGTTGTCGTCAACCGAGTCGGAGTATGTGGCGGCCACCGAAGCCAGCAAGGAGGGACGCCGACTTCGCTTCCTCCTCGCCGAGTTCCGGCAGCTGGATGCCGGGAAGCTGACCGTCCTTCGAGTGGACAACAAGTCGGCCATCACAGTCGCCGAGGGCATGGGGTTGACGGGCAACCTCAAGCACATGGAGCGGCGGCAGGCCTGGCTACAGCATATGGTGAAGCGTGGGAAGTTTTCACTGAAGTACATCCCGACCGCTGACCAGCCGGCCGACTTCCTGACGAAGGCGCTGCACTATCCGGCCTTCAACCAGTGCTTCGTTGCCATTGGCCAGGTGCGCTTGGTCGACATGGGCAACGGGGACAACGACGTGTAGCAGTAGGTGCCATGCCCTCCTCCATGGCTGGTGCGGTGGCCGGCGTGCTGTGTGTTGGGTGCACGCCCGTGTGGGCTGGGGGCCCAAGCGTGAGCGCGGCAGGGGAGTGTCAACGGGAGTTGCTGTTGGCCCCGTCCTCGCTTGGGCGGAGCCGACTTCGTAGTTGGGTGTACGGGAGGTACAGCCGACTTGCAGCAGTGGGCGACGCAGACTTGGGCGAGCTAGTCGACGGGGTTGGTCGACTTGCACGGGGCCACTGCAATGCCGCCGACTCGGGAAGCCGGCGGCCGACTTCAACTGGTGGTTGGCGATGTGGCACGTCGACCTGGAAGTCGGCGCCGACTTGCAAGGTCACCAACTTGCAAGTTCACCGACTTGCAAGGTCACCGACTTGCAAGGTCGCCGACTTGCAAGGTCGCCGACTTGCAAGGTCGCCGACTTGGGAGGTCGTCGACTTGGGAGGTCGCCGACTTCAAAAGGTCGGCCCGGAAGTCGGCGCCGACTTGGTGACGCCGACTTGGGTGGTCGGCTGACGACTGTGCTGGTCGACGTGGAGCTGGTCGACCAGGAGTCACGTCGACTTGGAGCTGGTCGACCAGGGGTGTGGTCGACCTGGTGAGGTCGAATGGAGGTGGCCGTCGACTTGGGAGGTCGACGGGCACATACAGGAGCACCTGGTCGACGTGGTTGCCCAGTCGACCAGGTTACCTGGGTGACGAGGTTCTGCGGAAGAGTGCGACGGTCACCCAGGCGATGTTGGCGAGACTGACCTCGGTGGTGGTATCTCGAGGTCGACGTGGCGGATCAGGTGGAGTCGTCAGCACGAGGATGACTTGGTGTGTGCGCTGTGCAGGTGACGAGGCTCAGCACGCTAATCATCTACGAGCACCTGCGAAGCTGGTGCGCTGCTGTTCTGCGGGAGCAACGCTGGCACGCCGTCGACCTGCAACGTTGGCACGCCGTCGACTTTGCACTGCTGGAACGCGGTCGACCAAGTCGTGCTGGAACGCGGTCGACCATGCTGCGCTGGCAGTCGACCGACCTGAATTCTAGCTCTGATGTAGTCTTGTCTTGCCAACCTGATTGTACCATTGTTGTCAACTTTCTCTAGTGAAACTCTTGCCAACTTGCCCCGTGAACTAGCAAGCAGTGTGTGCACTAGGAACACGACTAAGGACCAACGAACGCAGAGATCACCCAAGCACCCGTGCCTAGCCCGTAGTCTAGCTCCCGTTGTAGTAGTTATCTCCGCAGCCGCAACGGGCAACGAAACCGCCGTGCGCGCCCGGGGCGCGGCGGGCAGGCGCGCGGCGGGAAGAAAAACCGCCGCGCGCGCCGGGCGCGCGGCAGGCAGAAAACGTAGCGCGCCCGGGGTGCGCGACAGGCAGGACATCAGCGAAAGCAGGTGGGCCCTCAGGCCAGGAGCGTTCTCGCTCTGATACCATGTCAGAAACAGTAGCGAGAAAGTTAGAAACAGAAAGAGGGGTTTCATTAGCAGCAGATATGATACATATAGCAAACCCTAATTTGGGCTGAACTCACTATAGAGTACCCGACTGCAGACAGCATTCTGACAGGGGCCTGCCCCACACTGACACCATCTAGAGTCCTAAGAAGTTCGGAGGGGCGGACTTCGGATGGTGTTGTCCGTGCCCTGGAACATGATCTCACTCAAAGCAACCTTTGAGCTCTACAACACAACCCCTTGCTGCAACGTGTGAGGCAGGCAGCATGCGGGGCAGGCAGCGCGGGGTTACGGGTGTTGGGCTGAAAAAGCCCTTAGGATCTTTACAAGGCTAAACTCTGAGTAGAGGTGTTGTAGTTGCGGAAGCGTTTCAATGACAAGTGTTGAACCACCTTGCGCTAGTATGTAAGCGCAAGATAGATTGATTAAAGCAAGGAGATACAAGGTTTTACAAGAGTACAAGGAATATGAAAAGATGCAACTAATAACCGTTTTACTGTTGCTGTTGCGGTTCGATACAGTAACGACTCGGGCAACTGCTCAATAGCGAGACAGTTGTTTGTCCTTGCTGTCACGCTGTATTTGTCAAGTCAAAGGTCGCTGACCTTTGGCCTTCGCGTAACCTCCAGCAGTTACTTCTCTTGTCCACCTCCGATGGTTGACTCGCCGTTGCTCCATTGTAGTTCGCTTCGTTTTCAGCTTGCTGTTGCGACACGTCAGAAGCGTTAAAGTTACCTGTTTCCAACACTCCCCTTCGCTTCTGGAGTGTCATTGCCGGTGAGGTGGCCTTGTCCAGTCAGCAGCATGCAGTACTCGAACTTCTGCTTTCCGAGCTTCTTGGTCAAGTAATCGGCTGCCATCTCGGATGTGGGACAGTAGGACAGCTCGAGTCTCCCCTTCTTGATCTTGTCTTTCACGAAGAAATATCGCAGAGCGATATGCTTCGTCCGGTTCGCGAACCCGTTCTTGTTGGCTATGTGAATTGCGGATTGGTTGTTGCAGAACAGAGAGAAGCTAGGTAACTGGGCTAGTTTCGCTTCTTCCAGCAGTTCGCGAAGGTATAATCCTTCCTTGGTGGCTGATCAGTGTGCAATATATTATGCTTCAGCTGAGGAGAGAGCTATTAGTTCTTGCTTGCTAGACTGCCACGAGATAGGTCCGATAGGCTCGAGTCTGTAGATGTAGCCAGTGCGTGAGCGCCTGTTGTCAGAGTAGCCGGTGTGGTCAGCATCGACGTAGCCGATCAGTTTGGGCGTCGTGGTTCCACTCTTGTGGTAGGTTAGACCGATCGTTGGAGTGCTGACGAGGTAGTGGAGTGCGCGGTTGAGCTCCGCCATGTGCTCTGATTCGGGTTTCTTGAGGTAGGTAGCGAGTTTGCTTGCGGAGTACGAGAGGTCCGGTTGGCAAGTGACGGCTGCGAAGAGCAGACATCCCAGCTTTCGCTGGTAGTCGCGTATGCCGACGGGCTTGAGTAGAGCGGAGGCTTCCTTGTGATTTCCGGTGGTGTAGTGATATGGCATGGAGATAGTAGTTGGGGTGAGTCCGAAACGTTTGGCGATGGTGTCGGCGTATTTCGCGGCGCTGAGGTAGATCGCGTTCTCTTCTTCTTGAATGATGTATTGCGTTACGGTAGATGAAACCGTGAGCATGAGATCCTGCTGCAGCTCCCCTTTGAACCAGGTCGTGACGCCTTCGGTCGAGCCGATGTAGAGCAGATCGTCCACATAGACGATGAGAAGAATGTAGTCGGTGCCTTTTGTGAGCCGGTACATGCCCTGGTCCTGCGGTAACTGGCGGAATCCGATGCGGATGAGCCGCGCGTGTAGATATTGCTGCCACAGTCTCGGGGCCTGTTTGATGCCGTACAGGGACTTCAGTAGCTGACAGACTTGGTTGGGGTCAGCGTTGGAGCCATGCGGTTGCTCGACGAAGATTTTAGCATCGACAGGTGCGTAGAGAAAGGCGTTGGCGACATCGATTTGGCGTAGCTTCTTTTTCTTCATGGCGGCTATCGCGAGGAGAATCCACAGAGAGGTGTGTTGGCTGACCGGCGCGAACGTTTCGGTGAAGTCCCGTCCGTGCTCTTGGTCAAAGCCGCGTACGACCCAGCGCACCTTGAACTTGTCGATGGTGCTGTCTGCTTTGGTTTTCACACAGAAAACCCATTTCGCGGTGAGGATTGTCTTGTTGCGTGCCACGCCGATGGGAACGATTTTCCAGGTATTGTGTTCTTCCAGCGCTTTTAACTCCTTCTCCATGGCCTCGCGCCATTTTTCCCTGTGTTCCCCCCCCCCCAGAGCCTGCTGAACCGTGGCAGGCTCCTTAGGTGGTGTTGTGCCATGGACTGCGGTGAAGAGCTCGAGTATCTGGAGTCCACTCTGTGTCTAGCGGGGGAGATTTGCGTCCTCGGGATAAGCTGCTTTGTCTCCTGCTTCTGGGTCAGGTAAGAAATTAGGTCCTATGCATTCTGCTTCGTCGGTGTTGACTCGTGCGGGTGTAACGTAACCACTGTCAACGAAGTCGTCGAAGACTTCGGCGTTGACGCTTTCGCAAGGGTTGTCGTCATCCATTGGGATGTCCACCGAGCAGTAGGGAAGTGGTCCAGCTTCTTCCGAGGCTCTGTCCACGTTCTGCTTATCCCAGTCAGCTTCATGCGCTGCCGAAGCAAAGGCTCGGTCCCCACGAAATCTGCCTGTAACGTCCCGTGAGGTTTCCAAGTTGTACAGGTACGTTGGAAGGGTGAGACGTTCGTAGAAGATGACATCACGTGCTGCCACTGTTTCCTTTGTGTTGATGTCAAAAATCTTCCATGCGTTGTAATCTTTCTCGATGCCCAGGTGTAGTCCCCATTGTGCGCGTTGGGAGAATCGCCTGGCGCGTGCAGCTTGGGGCCGGTACTGTACCATGCAGCCAAACACTCGTAACATTTTTGTGTTGCCCAGTTTTCCTGTCCACAGCAGATGCGGTGATGCGTTGTTCGGAAGCGATGATGACGAAAGCAAGTTGTGCAGCATAACAGCATGGTCCATCGCCTCAGGCCACTGGTGGTTGGGTAGCCGTATGCCACGTAGCAGCTTGCGCATGGTGTTCTGGAGGGTCTTGTTCATTCTTTCTGCTACGCCAAGCTGTTGGTGAGCGTAGGGAAGGGAGAGGAGTCTCTTGATGCCTCTCTCTGCCAAGTACTGGGTGAACCTCTGTGACGTATATTCCCCTCCCCCGTCTGACTGGAAGCTTTTCAGCTTCACTCCTGATTCTCGTTCTGCTACTGGAAGCCAGGCGACGAAAGCTTCGAAGGCCATGTCGCGGCTCGGAAGGTTAAGATGCCATACGTATCGTAAGGTGGCGTCGATGAAGGTGATGACGTAGTTGTATGCTCCTTGACCAGGCTCGCGATTGAACAGTATATCGCTATACACTTTCTCAAGAGGTGCGTATGCTGGTGCGCTCGGGTTGTGATGAGAGACGAAAGGCTGATGCGGTAAGTCGGCTTCAGGGCAGGTGAGACATGTTCCTCGAACTCGTTGAAGTTCTCTGCCGTCGGGTAGGAGTAGCGAGTCTTTATCAAGTACTCCTGCTCTTATCATGTTATTAAACGTCGTGTTGCTCGGATGTCCCATTCTTGCGTGCCAGATGTCTTCGCCGGCACCATGTTTGGGTGAGCGCTTGTACTATTCAGAGTTGGTGTTAACACCGGCGGTGAAGTTGGCGCTTCTGTGGACTTCTCGTGGAGTTGGAGTCAACTGCTGCGCAGGAGTCGGTGGAGTATCATCGTCGATTGGGACTGGTGCCGTTGAAGGACCCGCGATTGGTGTCGTGATCGGTGTTGTCTCTGCTGCTGCCGATGTTGTCTCTGCTGCTGCCGATGTTGTTTCTGTTGCTGCCGATGTTGTCTCTGCTGCTGCTGATGTTCTCTCTGCTGCTGCCGATGTTGTTTCTGCTGCTGCCGATGTTATCTCTACTGCTGCTGCTGATGTTGTCTCTGCTTGTTGGATTGTTGCTAATGCTCGTGTTCGTTCTGCCTCAGGCACCGTGTTGGAGTACCAGAAGCTGCTGGGGCTGAAGTCGGGGTCGAGGTCTGGTGGATGTATCCAGGGAGCGAAGGTGACGATCCCGTCGCTGTCGGCGGTGCCTTGATCTGGAACGAAGTCGAGGACGAAAACTTTATTCTTCAGCACTGCCTTGCCGTTGTAGAGACCTCCTTTCCCGTGGTACAGTTTAAACTCCTGTGTGGTGCTGTCTGCTTCAAGATGGATGCCCTTCGCCATCAGCTGGCTCACGCTAAGTAAGTTGTAGCCGAGTCCCTCCGCGATTAGAAATTTTGACATTTGCAGTATGACGTTGGTTTCTCTTGACTGAAGTTGAACGATGCCTTGTCGTCGTGTGCGCAGGTTCTGGTTGTTGGCGACGGTGATGACTACTTCGCGTTGAAGTTGATGTTCCCGTTGAACGAAGCGACCCGAGAAGCACATGTGCTGTCCGCAGCAGCTGTCCAAGAACCAGGTGTCTTTCCCGAACAGTTCGCTCTGGGCGATGGCTGCGTATGTCGGGTTTGGCTCCAGTGACTCGCGGCGAGGGGTGCTTTCATCGAGTTGTTCTTCCGGTGAGTAATACGGTGGTGATTCAGTGATGTAGGAGTCTGTCAGTCTCGCCATGCAGCTCACGATGTTTCTTGTCCCTTGTGCAGGTTGCGTTGTTGACGTTGTTGAAGCTTGAACTTGAGGAGTGGGATGCGCTTGTGTTGAGGCGACTTGGCTGCTTGAAGGTCGAAGTTGTCGTTGCAGTGGTGTTGACTGCTGTCGACTTGGGCAGTGTGTACGAGGGTGTCCAGACGTCGTGCAGAGATGATGGAACGGTGGTACGTGCTGTTGTGTTGTTGTTTATTCTGTCGGTTGGGGTTGTTGAAGCGCCGTTGGGTCTGGAATGCAAATTCGGGTACTGAAGTTTTCTTCTTGTGCCGCTCCTTGTGCAGGTCCAGGTCTTGTTTTTCGGCGTATATTTCGGCGCAGAGTGCCACTTCGGAAATCTTCGAGTGAGCTCGGAGTATGGCTCGAGTGGAGCGCTAATAAGGACCAAGGCCGAAGATGACGACTGTAACGAAGGCTTCTTCATATATCGATCCTCCGCATCGAAGGAGTTTGTCGCGCATTTCGCGACAACGACTGATATACGCCATCCCCTTTTCGTCGGGTTTCATTTCTACTATTGTCAGCTGCGCCATTAACCGACTCTGATTGACGCTGTCTGTTGCTTGATACAGGTTCTTCAAATGGTTGTACGCGAGCTCGGCGGAGTTGCCGTATCCCCGATAAGACCGGATGTTCTGCTGCTGGTAGGGAGTTATGTTCCTCAGCAGAATCGTGTATGCCGTCATCGACTGATAAGTGTACTGTTGTTTGTCGTACTGCATCCCGTGTGTTGGATATGGCAGGGACCCGTCGAAGAATCCAAGAATCTGCGCGCCTTCCATCATCAGCTCAAACTCGAATGACCAGGTATAGAAGTCTTTGCCGTCGAAAGGCGTTGATGTCTGTAATTTCAAGATGTGCGCGAAATGCGATTGAACTTGGAGTGCATCCAGCGTTTTCTCTTGTCCAGGTCGAGGCTGTTGTTGCGGCATGAAGCTGATTGAGCCACGTTGAGGCTCATACGAAGCAAAGGTGGGTTGCTGTTGGTTTCCGCGCGCATAGGATGAGCCATCGAGACTCATGGGTGTAACATCATTGTTGTTGTTGTTGTTGCTGATGTTTGATTGCGCAGGTGCCGCTTGCTGATGCTGTTCGTAGAAGGACATGAAGGAGAAGAATTTCTCCATCATACTTGGGTCGAAACCTGTCGCTTGGTTCGCAGGAGTCTAAGTAGACTCAGCTGCTGGTCTTGTTGCTGTACCTCCCTCTGTCTGCAGGCCGGAGGCTGGAGGTGGAGTAGGAGTAGTGCCAGGAGAGCCGTTGGAGGAGCTTCTCTCCTTCTATGTTGCCATGCCTTCTGACGTTGTAGGGAACTTGATTGTAGTCGAATTTGCCTTGACAGCTCTGATACCATGGTGGGCTGAAAAAGCCCTTAAGATCTTTACAAGGCTAAACTTTGAGTAGAGGTGTTGTAGTTGCGGAAGCGTTTTAATGTCAAGTGTTGAACCACCTTGCGCTAGTATGTAAGCGCAAGATAGATTGATTAAAGCAAGGAGATACAAGGTTTTACAAGAGTACAAGGAATATGAAAAGATGCAACTAATAACCGTTTTACTGTTGCTGTTGCGGTTCGATACAGTAACGACTCGGGCAACTGCTCAATAGCGAGACAGTTGTTTGTCCTTGCTGTCGCGCTGTATTTGTCAAGTCAAAGGTCGCTGACCTTTGGCCTTCGCGTAACCTCCAGCAGTTACTTCTCCTGTCAACCTCCGATGGTTGACTCGCCGTTGCTCCGTTCTAGTTCGCTTCGTTTTCAGCTTGCTGTTGCGACACATCAAAAGCGTTTAAGTTACTTGTTTCCAACAACGGGATGGGACGGGGCAGCGCGCTGCGCGCAGCTGGCTACGAATGGGGCGGGTCATGGCGTGGCCTGCTTAGGATCGGGACGGGGGGCTAGGCTAAGCTAGGGAACAGGTGGGGCAGGCTAGGCTAGGCTCAGAACCTTACCGTAAGCCCCCAGATAGAAGCGCAGGCCTCGGATAAGCACCGGCGCTTATAAAAGGATGAGGGCGCTTATATCCGGTTCTCGATTATAAGCGCACCCCTGAAGGCTTACGGATTATAAGCGCCACCCTCTGTAATTTGTTTTTATATATTTTACTGGAATCGCGGTAACGAAACACAATTTTGCATCCCCACATTCAGAATTTCGAAACCCTTTCCCCTCGTGCGACTCAATGTCTTCGCGTCCAGTCAGAATGAGCTATCATGGGGTCAATCTGACTCATTCTGACTGTGTGTGTTGGCAGGGAATCAGCCACTGCCAATTTACGCGAAATTCACATGTATTGCCCTCTACAAGATCGATTCGATTCAAATCGCAAGGACGAGATCAACACTTTAGTGTAAAAAAAATGAATTTCATATATGTCATTATATAAGCACCGGCGCTTATAAAAATCATCAAATATAAGCCCACCCCCTAAAAAACATTGTTTTTTTATACCCCCAGGGGCGCTTGTATCCGGGGGCTGACGGTATCTAGCTCGTGATACCATCTCAAAGTTAGAATTGGAGAATGTGACTAGGAAGCAAGGGTGATATGGTACAAATACAACCCTTACAAATGTTATACGCTATATCACGCAAATATACGGTAGTTTGACAGTTACAATAACGTTTTACCATAACTTGGGTATTCATCGAGAAAGGGAGAGAAGCCAATTATGCTGAAGAAGCATGTGCAGATGACACCATATTGAGTGATTGTAGCCAGCTTCCTACGGATACGTGTTGCGGCCTTCTACGAGGCAAACTGCTAAGCGCATATTTCGGAGTGCCATTGCCGATTGGTCCTCTGGGTTCATAATGTCCCTGGCAGGCAGATAGCAATGTGAGTACAGAAAGAAGAGTACAGTAAAGGGAAGCGAAATAACAGGTAAAGGCACGCAGTAAAAATAGTACAGGTGTGGAGAACGATAATCACTTACTGGTACGATAAATAATCTGTCACAATCTGTGAGCCGAAGTCCCATTCTGTGAAGACTCGTCGAAACAGTTCTCTGATGGGTAAATTCTGACTTTGGGGCAAAATGGTAAGTAGCGGTTGGTGGTTGTGATAAAGTACACTGCTGTGACCTTCCCCGCCACTGCATCCGGGAGCTGCGTGCATATGTGGTTGTTGAGGCGGAAGGTGTAGGGCCGAGAAGCTTTGTCCTTGGCAGTTTCATTGGCTATGACCGTGAAGGTGAAAGCAGAAGCGCGCCCGGGACCAGCTGCAAAGGAGTGGCACATGGAATGGAACGGATCATTGCAACGATTCTTACATGATCGCCATGTTCAAATAACTAAGGCCAACATCAGGCATTTGGCAGCTTGGTAGGGTGAGAATGATTGAAGCAGAGAGGCGACTTGCTCATGGGGAGAGTAGAGAATGGACTGATCATGCTCCACAAAAGCTCACCCTGACAAAAAGCCTCGTTCATCCCATAGGATCCTTCAGGGCACTCGCAGTACCGCACTGGCACCGACGGCACATACTTCATATAATTATATGTTGTTTTGCCGGTGGCTCTTTTGGGTCAGGTGCCACAGGGAGAGTCTGGAGAACGCAGCAAGCAAGGGAGAAGCAAGGGAGAATAAAGGGAGAAGGAAGGGAGAAGGAAGGGAGAAGCAAGGGAGAATAAAGGGAGAAGGAAGGGAGAAGAAAGGGAGAACAAAAAGGGCAGAGAAACGTTGGGAGTTTTATGAACGAAGGGTGGGCATTGGTGGGGTGTGACATGTCAGTGGGCTTCCTTGAGGAACATAGAGGAGACAGCAAGGGAGAAGAAAAAAGGTGAAACATAGTGGATCCTCGCTCTCACGGAGTGGACACATTCCATTCCAAAGAATGGCATTGAGTTGTAAGGCGCCTATAAAATGGATGCATGGGATTTTAGTTGGCTATGGTTCTTGACATACGGACGCGTGGGTTGATGTAACAGTGGGAAAGCGGGACAGCCATTCTCACTCACCCCACTGGCAGAAAAGCTCGCCGCTCTGATCCACCTGACAGGAGCCACCGGGGTCACAGCCCAATGCCGCACACGCAGGATCTGCAGCACACAGGCAAGAAAGGAACACAAAGATGAGCAGCAAACGAAGATATAAAAAAGCGTAGTTACAACATAGGGGCATAGGAATGATGTACAGGACCGTAGAGGGCGTTATTGAAATGCCACATGTTTTAGTGTGGCCGTCTATGCCCTCAAACCACCGCCAAGGCACTTGAACACTAGGTTATATGCTTGGCAAGATTTCAGTTGGCACAGAGGGAGGCATCGCTGCTCACAGCCAAGCAGCATCAGAGCCACACCTGCTCTCATAACCGAGTTTTTCTGAATCACGCACTTTGGAAGCACACACTTAAGAAGGTAGTTAGTTGCAACGTCGGAATCACGTCGGTCGGATGCAAAGCACCTTCTAGGAGGATCAGCAATAGCTGTACCGCTGCAGTTGACTTGTGGACTTTTGAGGGGCCTCAATTGGTCCAGCAAATATGTACCGCGGGAGTTGACTAGCGGATGAGCAAAGCACGTACCGCTAGTGTTTCTGGCTAAAGAAACACTTCCAACAAAGATTCGAATGAACTGGTGGTGAAAATCGATCTCCCGACCAGTGGATCTGGTGAAGTAACTGAAAGCACTGTGCTAACGAGGCTGTCAAGATGCGACCAAACATATGACTGGTAAAATTATTATCGCTTCCAACCAATTCAACTTAGGGTTTGCCTTTCTCTTTTCTCCCTGGCATCTCCTACTCCTCGTCGTTCCTAGTGCTTTTGCTTCAACTAGTTCGTGCTTCAACTATTCATACCTCCACCCCCCTGCATTTCATCTTAGTAACTGCTAAGGTGAGCTTAGAAGCCTCTTAGTTTCCCCTCTCGCTCTCTTTAGCCTTCCCTCTTTCTCTCTTGAATATACTTCCCATTTATGTACGATCGCTCTCTTGTTTACCTCCAAATTTTCGTTGTCTTAGCGTTCTGTTTTCACCTTGTTCCTTCCTTTCGAAGTCGCAATCAGATTTCTTACCATTGTGGTATATTTTCTTGGTGCTTTTTTTCTTGTACTTTTATTCCGTTCCTGCGTATGTCCCTATCTCATTCTATTTACCTCGTTTCTATTATACTTTCGTTCTGCCTCTTTCTTCCCTCTTCTATCCTTACTGTTTTACCTCTTCTCATCCCCGCTCCTTCATGTCGTTTATGTTCTCCTGTATTTTGCTTATCCCTCTTCATGTTAAACGTTGTGAGAAATTTCAGATCTTGAAAGATCGATTCAATAACATATTATGTCCAACCGAAACTAGGAATACACACTTGTTATACGACAGTGAAATATGCCGAATGCAAAGTATTCAGCCCACAAAACCTGAAGTAGTTGCGACTTTATCCAGGTTTTATGGCATGCTTATTGTTAACTATTGCACATCTTCTCACCCGTTTTCTCACTGTCTTTGTGCTTTTAAAAATCTATCTTATCATTTCCGTTTTCTCTTATGCTCTTTCTTTCACTTAGTCATTTCCTGTTATCAGCTTCTGTAGACTTTGTTCCTTGTTATCATTTCCAACGTTTCCACCACTTCTTCTTGTAACCTCTGTTTGCTCCTTCCATCTTGCTGTTAGAATCTAGAATAGAACGAGAATGATGAAACTAGGAATGATGGGGATACAAGTAGGCAACCCTAGCAAAGTTGTACCCCCTAAGGCTAAACCCACTATAGCCTACACAATATAAACATATAATGTTTGACACACCCCCATAGGCTAAGTGGGAGACAACCAGATGGTCACAAGACCAGTCAAAGCAAAGCAAAGCAAGCTCAGGGTGGATCTCAGGGAAACCACACAAATTCTGAGCACAAGCAAGTGGTCACAAGACCAGTTCACATGCAGGTTGATAATATAACAAGAGATACAGTGATCACAACCTAGCAAGAGCAGGCATGCAGGTATATATATAGAGATCACAGTACAAGCAGAGTCAAGAAGTAAGCAAGTGAGGACCAGTAGGCACAAGGCCTAGAACAGTACAGGAGCGCTGATGGTCACAAGGCTGAAGCGCCTTGGTGAACACATCAGCAGTGTTGGCCCGAGTGGCCACGTAACGCAGACGAAGCTGACCGCGCTGCTGCAGCTCTCGAGCAAGGAAGTAGCGCAGAGCGATATGCTTCGTTCTGTGCTCCAGTCTGTGCTCCTCACACAAGGCAATGGCAGCCTTGTTGTCGACGTACAGCACTGGAGGAGAACGAGGCCGCTCTCCCAAGTCGGTCAGCAGGTAGGTGAGCCAGCGTAACTCCTGTGCAGCCATGGCTGTGGCGTAGATCTCAGCCTCACAACTGGAGCTGAGAACAGAAGACGAGCGTGTAGAACGCCAAGAAACTGAACCAGAGCCAAGGCTGAAGGTGTAACCCTGAGACGACCGCTGAGTAGCCTGGTCGTCAGCCCAAGAAGCGTCTGAGTGCCCAGTGAGTACAACTCGGTCTCGTCCTCCAAGCACTAGCCCCATGCCCGACGTACTGCACAAGTAGCGCAACACCCTCTTAGCGGCATCCATGTGCTCCTTCCGGTGACGGCCAGGAGCGACATAGCGTGCAAGGATGCTAAGAGGGTATGCAAGGTCAGGTCGAGTGCAGGTCATCAGGTACATGAGGCAGCCCACAAGCTCTGGATACGGGCCACTCGGCTCTACGGACTCATCCGAAGGCAGAGCTGAGAGCGAGTGACCGGTAGGCAGAGGAGTGGCCTGAGGCGAGGAGTACGTGAAGCGGAAGCGCTGAAGGACCTGCTGCACCATGTGTGACTGAGTCAAGGTGATGGTGCGCCGTGCTCTGTCCCGGGTGATCCGCAAGCCAAGATAGCTTGTCAGTTCACCCAGGTCTGTGCACGTGTGTCTCTTCTGCAGCTCCAACTTCACGTGGGCGAGTGCTGCAGTGTCAGCAGTGGCAAAGACCAAGTCGTCGACGTACACGAGGATGTAGAACGGCGGCAGCGAAGTGTCGGTGCGTAGAAACAGCGACGGGTCAGCAGTAGAAGGAGCGAACCCAAGAGCCGCAAGTGTAGTCCTCAGTGTGTCGTGCCACTCACGCGGCGCCTGGCGGAGACCGTAGACTGGCCGCCGGAGGCTCCACTGGGTACCAGGAGGGAACGACCCAGTGAAGCCAGGTGGGCGGCGCAGCCAGATCTCCTCGTGCAGGCTGCCCTGTAGGAAAGCAGTGCTGAAGTCAAGAGAGTGGAGCTCGTAGTCACGCTGAGCGGCGACGTGCAGCAGAACCCGAAGAGTGGTCATCTTCGGGGTCGGGGAGAAGGTCTGGAAGAAGTCAACTCCCTCTCGCTGACTGAAGCCTCGTGCAACGTAACGCGCCTTGAAGACAGGCAGAGAACCCGGCGGCCGCTTCACCCTGAAAATCCACATGCCACTGACGATGTTCGCCCCAGGTGGGGGAACCTCGTCGACGTAGGTGCCTGTGGACTTCCAGGAAGCCATCTCTGCGTCCATGGCTGTCTGCCACTGAGAGGAGTACTCACCCGCGATCGCCTCAGCGTAAGAGCGCGGGGTCGGGATGTCTGGAGCATCCGGGTCTCCCTCAGGGGCAACCAGCATGGACACGAGATGAGGTAAAGCAGCGGCAAAGCACTCAAACTCCTCCTGCCTGTCCTCAAGGACGTCCGTGCCAAGAGCACACTCACCCCCGACGGACGGAGGACAGACAGACTCAGACTCAGACTCAGCGACAAGGCTAGCGGCGTAGTCGAGACGACAAGCGGCAGCAAAGTCAACTAACTCAGCGACTAGAGCAGACGCAGCAGAGGACTCAAAGGAAGGGTCAGTGACAACAGTGGCGAGGAGACGCGTGACAGTAGGACTGGCAGCACGAAGGGAGTCAGACTCCGGGTCAGCAAGAGCAGGAAGAGAGGACGCAGGAGGAGACGGCAGGGGGACGCGCTGAGGAGCAGAGGAAGGACGAAGCGCCATCTGATGAGTGCCTGGGACAGCAGGAGGACGCTGACGAGGGACACGACGACCAGTGTGAGCAGCACGAACAGGCGACGCACGGCGAGACTCGGGTGACGCAGGACGAGACTCAGGCTCACGACGCTCTGTAAGACCTCCAGTCGGACCAGTGTAAGGAGAAGGACCAGGGAGTGGTAAGGCAGGAGGGAACTGTGACTGCGACTGGACTGGCGGAAGACACTCTAAGGAGGGAGCAGGACAGGGAGGAGGCGACTGACCAAGAACCTGCTGAAGGAGTGGAACGAAGTACGGCTGCGGCCTCGTAGCGCCGCCAGAACCAGCAGAGAGACCACCAGTAGGCTCAGCTCTAGGGTCTCTAGCTACAGCGCCCGCAGGACCACCAGTAGCTCCAGCAGCGCCAGCACCTCCAGCACCAGCAGCAGCTCCAACGCTCGGGTCCGCAGCACCAGCAGCAGCTCCAACGCCCGGGTCCTCAGCACCAGCAGCAGCTCCAACTCCAGGGTCCGCAGCACCAGCAGCACCTCCAGTAGTAGCAGCACCTCCAGCAGCCCCAGCACCAGCAGCACCTCCAGCAGCTCCAGCAGCACCAGCAGCACCTCCAGCAGCGTCAGCATCACTAGCAGCACCGCCAGCAGCAGCACCTCCAGCAGCTCCAGCACCAGCAGCACCTCCAGTAGCGCCAGCAGCACCGCCAGCAGCAGCAGCACCTCCAGCACCAGGGTCCGCGACACTAGGAGCGCCACTCCGGAGACTGCAGCGCCGAGCGTACCACTCTCGGAGCCGCTGGGGAGAGGGCAGCTCCCGCCTAGGAGGGGAAGCACTAGCACCAGCTCCAGCAGCACTCCTAGCTCCAGAAGCACCTCTCCTGAGGCTGCAGTACTGTAAGTACCACTCACGCAGCTGCTGTGAGGAGAGAGCTCCTCCAGGTGTAGCACTCCCAGGCTCAGCACCTCCAGACTCAGCACCCCCAGACTCAGCACCCGCAGGCTCCGCACCCCCAGGCTCAGCACCCCCAGACTCCGCAACCCCAGGCTCCGCACCCCCAGGCTCCGCACCCCCAGGCTCCGCACGCTCAGGCTCAGCACCCCTAGCAGGACGAGAGTCGACAGCTACCTCGACAGGCTCAACCGGGTCTACCTGGGACACACCTGAGGGAGCGGCACCCTGAGGGGGGGGGGGGGTCTACCACAGCAGCACCTGGCGCGAGGAAGAGAGGCGGGGGGGGGGAGCGGGGCAGTGCGGTAGGGGAAGAGGCGGTAGTAGGGCACCGACTCGTCAAAAGTGACGTCCTGAGAGGGCAGGACACGGCGCGAGGTGGCGTGGTAAAACTGCCAACCAGACGCGTCCGGGACAAAGCCAAGGAAGACACAAGGAACAGCGCGGGAGGAGAGCTTGTCCGCGGACGTATCGCGGACAAAAGCTCGAGATCCCCAGACCCGGAAACGCGACGCATCGCCAACCTCCCCCGTCCACAGCAGTGTGGGCGAGGTCTCCGGCAAGGAGACACGGGGCCAGAGGTTGAGCTGATGCGCAGCGTACCGGACCGCAAACGGCCACAGAAAGTGGGGGGCAGCCGCATGGATCAGGGAGGTACGAGCGACCTCCATGACCAAGCCAATGCGGCGCTCAGCAACCCCATTCTGCTGTGGAGAGGCCGGAAGCGTGAACGACTGGCGGATGCCGTGCTCCGCACAGTAGGCTGCCAAGAGGTCGGAGGAGAACTCACCACCTCTGTCAGAGTGCAGATGCAAGACAGGAAAGTCTGAGTGGAACCGCTCGCTGAGCTGTAGACGAGAAACGCGGATCCAAGGGATCAAAACATCAGGGACCTCACCCTTGGTGCGCAAGGGGAAGACCGTGGTGTAGCGCGAGTAGTCGTCAACAACGATCAGGAAGTACCTCTCCTGACCCTGTCCACGGACGCGGGCTGGGCCCCACACGTCCATGTGGAGCGTCTGCAAGGGAGCAGTCGTCGGGGGAAACGAGGAGGAGTGAGGAGCGGCGCGCTGCCGCCCCTCGACACAAGGAAGACAGGGAGGAGCAGGCGAGGGTGGGAGGGGAGGGAGTACCCGGGGAAGACCAGAGACAAGGTACCGTTTGTGCATGGCACGAAGGCGCTGCACTGACGGGTGCCCAAGGCGGTGGTACAAGAGGACGGTCTCGTGTGCTAGAGAGCGACACGAGCAGGGGGCAGACATCTGACCTGAAGCAGACGCAGACGCAGCTACCTGAGGGGACTCAGTGGTCAGTGTGTACAGGTCCGACCCCGGCTGCCGAGTGAAGGTAGCCAGGTGACGGCCCGTCCGAGCACACGTGCAGTGTGTCACGCGCTCGTAGGCAGGGGTGAACTGGTGGACACCCCCGTCCTGGAGCGCACAACCCGCCACCAAGTTCGTAGAGAACGAGGGGAGGTGGAGACCTGACAGTGTGCCCGACGGAACCGCAGGACAAGGAAGGACAGTGGAGGAGGCCGCAATGACTGGACCCCCAGAGGGGTCAGCAAGGGAGACAGCAACTGGCCGAGCAAGCTGCTCAAGGGCAGTGCGGTCACGAAAGAAACAGCGAGAAGCACCTGAGTCCAGTGTGAAGGTGTGCAGTGCCTCAGTAGACTCAGTACCAGGGGGGGCAGACTCACGAGTACCTAGAGCAGCAGCCTCACCAGCACCTGGGGCAACAGACACTCTAGCACCTAGAGCGGCAGCCTCACCAGTACCTAGAGCAGTAGACTGGATACCGGGGTCAGGCGGCACACACAGGTGACAGGCACTCTCAGTACTAGTAGACAATGCATACATGGCAGTGAGGATAGCATCATAGTCAAGAGCAAAGATATCTACCCTCTGCCTAAGCAGTTCCACCCAGTCGGGGAGCTCAGCGTCGTCGCCAAGCTCTGTACACCAAACGTCGCCCAGACGGGCGAAGCAGTGGGACTCTGTGTGACCACGTGTCCCTCAAGGCTGACCAGTCCGGACACCTGTGCGAATGACGTACGGGCAGCGAGCAGTACTCAGTGACCCTCTACTCTGAGCGTACCACTCACGAAGCTGCTGGGGCGAAAGAGCCTCACGTAGACGACGCGGCTGCTGCACCGGGCCACTACAAGAAACTCCCAAACTACCCACTCCAGGACGACTCCCACTACTGCCACCCCGACAACCCCAACTGGCGTACCACTCACGAAGCTGCTGGGGCGTGAGGGACACACGCGGACGGCCCTGGAGCTGCATCTGGCCACGCCAGGAGCAGCAGTAGAAGCAGTAGCAGCAGCAGTAACAGCAGTAGTAGTACGGGCAGGGCAGTGCTCACCAGTGGTGGGAAGGGCAGGCGTACGAGCGGGGCGACTGCGGGGCCGCCACAGCGGCCGCTCCAGGGGCGGCTGCTCCAGGGGCGGCTGTTCCAGGGGCCAGGAGCGGCTCCTGCAGTGGCAGCTGCTCCAGGGGCGGCTGCTCCAGTGGCCAGGGGCGGCTGCTGCAGGGGCGGCTGCTCCAGGGGCGAGGGGCGGCTCCTGCAGTGGCGGCTGCTCCAGTGGCCGGCTGCTCCTGCTGCAGGGGCGGCTGCTGTAGGGGCGGCTGCTCCAGGAGCCAGGGGCGGCTGCTGCAGGGGCGGCTGCTCCAGAGGCCAAGCGCGGGTTAGGTCAGGGCGACTCAGCGGGCAGGGGCGACGCGCGGGCAGTGGCGACGCGGCGGGCAGGGCGACGCCGCGGGCAGGGGCGACGCCGTGGGCAGGGCGACGCGGCGGGCAGGTGGCGACGCCGCGGGCAGGGCGACGCGGCGAGCAGGGGCGACGCCGCGGGCAGGTGACGACGCCGCGGGCAGGGCGACGCGGCGGGCAGGTGGCGACGCCGCGGGCAGGGCGACGCGGCGAGCAGGTGACGACGCCGCGGGCAGGGCGACGCGGCGGGCAGGTGGCGACGCTGCGGGCAGGTGGCGACGCCGCAGACAGGTGGCGACGCCGCGGGCAGGCGACGACGCCGCGGGCAGGGGCTACGCCGCGGGCAGGTGACGACGCCGCGGGCAGGGCGACGCGGCGGGCGGCGAGAGCTTGCAGGGGCGGCACGCGGTCGGGCAGAGGCTGCGCGCGGGCCTGACGGGTTTGCAGGGGCGGCTCTCGGGCCTGACGGGCCTGCAGAGGCGGCTCGGGGGGGGCCTGACGGGTCTGCAGAGGCGGCTCGGGGGCCTGACGGACCTGCAGGGGCGGCTCGAGGGCCGTACTAGCTTGCAGGAGGCAGCGCGAGGGCTACAGGACGGCACTCGGGCAGACCGAAGGGTGGGGCGCGCGAGGGCGCACGAGCAGAGAAAGGCGCACGAGGGCGCACGAGGGCGCACGAGGGCGCACGAGGGCGCACGAAGGCGCACGAGCAGAGAAAGGCGCACGAGGGCGCACGTAAGGTAGGGCGCACGAGGGCGCTTCTAGCGGAATAGTGGGCCCGTAGTAGAAAGCGGTCCTAGGTAGCAACCTAGGCTCGTGATACCATGTTAGAATCTAGAATAGAACGAGAATGATGAAACTAGGAATGATGGGGATACAAGTAGGCAACCCTAGCAAAGTTGTACCCCCTAAGGCTAAACCCACTATAGCCTACACAATATAAACATATAATGTTTGACACTTGCTTCATCCATCCCTTCTTGTCTTGTTCTCTCTCTCGTTCTCTCTTTCTCTCTCGCTCGTTCTCTCTCGCTCGTTCTCTCTCGCTCGTTCTCTCTCGCTCGTTCTCTCTCTCTCGTTCCCTCTCTCTCGTTCCCTCTCTCTTGTTCCCTCTCTCTCGTTCCCTCTCTTCGTTCCTTCTCTCTCGTTCTCTCTCTCTCTCTCTCTCTCTCTCTCTCTCTCTCTCTCTCTCTCTCTCTCTCTCTCTCTCTCTCTCTCTCTCTCTCGTTCCCTCTCTCTCGTTCTGGGATTTCATTTGTCTTGATTTTTCAATGGTCTTTTACAGCCATTCTCTTCATTCTCTCCTAAACTTCAAGTCTTAATATTACATCTTTTTTTCTTGCATTCGATTCGATGCTTCTTTTTTCTTTTGTTATCGCAGATACTGGTTTGTAGGCAGGATGGAATGGAAGGAACGGGTTGTCTCGTACAACTTACAGTGCTTTTTTTTAGCTATTGTAATTATGAGTAATTGTTTAATTTGTTTCGTTTCTGTTTGTGTTATGCTTCTCGTTGCAGCCGTAATGCACGTCTGCGTGTTTCAAAAAAATATCCTGCCGATCATCGTCACAAAAGGTTGAGTGGTCCACCACTATGACAGTGAAGCCATTTTCAGCTGGACTTGATCGGTGTAGATATTTTTTTGGGATATGCAGATTGTACTGCTCTCATCACAAAAAACCTGGGTTTTTGAAGGGGGTTCGAAGGGGTGTACATTTCAGGTGTTTTGGTTGGCGAAGCTCCGAAACGAAATCGCGACCAATCACGGACCGAAATCGGACCGCGTTTGTTTGTTGGAGTTGAAAATCAATTTCGGGATGTAGTACATTGTCGGTTTTTTGTGGGTTGTCAAAATAGTTGTCATTTTGGAACAAATCTAGTTAGCTATGACTTCAATTAAGCTTGACAGTGCATAAATAAGCTGGCCATTTTATTACAAAATAAATGCATTACATATGATACTTATTTAGGAGATAGGTACTGTCCAGATGGAACGCCTTCACCACATGGACGTGGCGAAGCAGCGCTTCAAGCAGAATCACGGAGTACGCATACACTCCAGTCGTCCACTTGAGGCGAGTGCATCTAGTTGCAGCATCCTCCCCGCACGCATTCCAATATCTAATGTAAGCCAGCTCCTCCCTCTCTCCACGGATTTTTGTGTGGAACAGCAGCAGCAACCTTGCATACCACTCCTCTCTCCGACCATACCTTACACCCTCTACTGCAACATCCGAGTACCACGGCCGCTCAAAATAGTCAGGCGTCGCCCGAACGAAGTGAGAAACCCTTGAGAAGCTGGCATCATCTGCCGCTGGGATGGCCAACGATGCATGGGCCTGCATAACAATGGCAGTTTGTAAGCAATTGGAATAGGGGCAAGAAAAAAATGATTGTATGATCCACGAAGTACTTACTCTGATCTTGGGGACGCATCCAGCATAACGTACTAGCGCATCCTTGAGGGCAGCTTGTGCAACTGGTTGTTGATTGGCCCACTTCCTTGCAAACCAGTTGGTGGAGGTGGGTTCTTCTGGTAACTCCACAGGGAGAAAGTAGGACTCTTTGATAAGAGTCCGTGTGCCTGTCTCAATGGCCTGCCAACAAACAGTAGCAAGTTTATTACATTATGCATGCATAGCATTGCAATTCAATCACTAGACAGGTTTACCTGCCGCATGGCAGTGTCCCGGCCAGCGGGATCGTCCACCGGCATAACGTCCGGAATGCGCCTAGCATGGAACTTCATAATCTGACCATCTACATTGCGCTTGTTGGACCGCCGGTAGATCCTCTTTACCAACGGTCCGTGCAAGTGCTCGAACATGTTGGTGCTGAATTCCGTGACATGACCCGCCCGGCGAATGGAGTCAATGTAGTGCGACATGAGATGGGTTTTCACAAGGCACCAGGAGGATGGCTGCTTTGGAAAAGCAGCCTGCAACTGCTCAACCAGCTTGATGGGAGTGGGAGTTGACAGCATATGCAAGGACATCAGAGTCTACTACAGCATACTGCAGCCTACTTTATTTGATATACTATCATGGTTTATCAGCAACATCCTGTGAAGATAGGTTACTGCAACAGCTTAGGTGCCGTGGCTAGGCATTCATGCAATGCCCAGGGTTGTACATGCATGTTAATAGTACCGGGAGGTCTTCTTCTTGAGATCCCGCACGGACCGCTCGGTGTGCCCCATTGGCTGGCAACACAAGAGGTACCAGCCAAGATAGGCACGAACAGCATCCATCTGGGGCTGGCGAAGCAGGCCAGCAAAGACAAACACCATGACCTGCAAATTTCAGGGTTTATCACAGCAGGGGGGCATGAGTAGTTGGGACATGCGTGAGAAGATGAGCAAACGGGTTTCGAGGCGGAATTAATGAAAGCATGAGAGAGGGTACTGAGATGCAGCAGGGGGTGTGTTGTAGTCTGGAATCGGCATGCCACTTCTGCATGGTGCATGCTATCGCACAAGATGATCACATGCACCATGGCTTGCACACCTGCATGACGGCCCTGTGCTCATAGGCCGCGACACATGCTCCAGTCTCGAAGTAGGTGCTCTCTGGCAGGCGCAGGTGGTTCAGGCGCGTGCGGTCGCGAATGAGCGACAGGCGCCTGCGCATACACAACAGTTCAAGGGCAGGAACAAATACAGAAACATGTAAGTAGGAGGAGGAGAGTGCGGATTGGAGTGTTGTTGACAACGAGCAACAAATCTAATCCCCCAGGGCACTAACCTGTCCATCTGCTTCACGCGCCGCTTCTTCATCTTGTGCACGACAGCCACAATGTGGCTCATCATGCCCAGGTCCGCCTGGTGCATGATGCCAGGCATGATAACGAGGTAGGGATTGCCCCACACGGTCCCTGGGACATCCCACTTCCAGAGCACACACTGGAAAAGGGGATGTGGTGGGGAATGGTAGAGAAAGGTATTTGAGAGACTCGGCACACAACATGTGGGACAGTGCAATGGGGTATAGCACATCTCCCCAAGGTTTGAGCAACAAGGAGTGCGTAGACTACACAGTCGCCCGGGGAACAGGTCGCTCACCTCAACCGGGTAGGTCGAGTAGGTCTTGCATGGGTCGTCCTGGCTTGATGTCAACCCTGCCGCCTCATTCACGATCCATTGCTGCTGTTCAGGCGTGCGCGGCATGTTCCGTGCCTTTACAGCAACCAGATGCTCCTGGTGTAGCACAGGGGGTGGGATGGGATGAACAGGTAAGGGAGGTGAGATTATGAGGTCCGTCATGTGACATTCGGATGGCGATGGTTCTGAAGGCACGCAGATCGCATGTTTGCTCACCTTTGCAGCATAGCAGATGCTGCACGGCATCCGTGATCCATGCGAGAGTGTGCAACTGATCTTGCCGCTCTCAGGGTAGTCGCACACCCAGGCGTACAGCAGGGGCCGCACGTTTTGCCAATCACCGAAAGGGTCCCTGAGACGGAACCCGCCGCAAGGAACAGGTATTGTGGCAACAGGAACAGGGATTTCGGCTTTGTGCATCGGCGAAGAGGGACAAGGGGGACTGTTACATACAGAAACGCTGCGCATACTATGACGTTGATTGGGTGACGACATAGCAAGACGGAAATAGAGTACGGACCTTTCCATGCCATCAAGAAGCGGCTGCAGCACGGTGATGACGCATCGCTGGAAGAGCATCACCTTCTCCACGGCAGACATTGCAGAAGGGGGGATAGGAAGGAGAGCAAGTAGCGTGTGCCTGGCTTTCCCCCATCGCTTGGCCTGGGAGATGATTGCAAGCGTCATCATTAGCGGCCACGCCTTCTTCCGGCCGTTGTTGCTCATGTGCGTCACATCCGAGTATAGGATGATACCCCCCACGACTTCGGACCATCCAAAGTGTTCCTGCAAGGCACGACAAAGAGGGAAAAGGCACACGGTCAAACACCAACAAGGTAACTTGTCGCCAGGTGGACTAAGCATGCTTCAAAGAACTCCCCAGAAACATGACACACTGAAGATGCTCCCTACACAACAGCGCATCAACGGAGGCATGCGCACTCTTCTGGTTTTGGGTGGCAACGGTGTATTTCCATACCTGAGCATCGTTCCACCACGTTCCAGTTTCCGGCGTGGTATAGCGACGCTCGCCTGTGTCAAGGTCCTCATCGACACGAGCCTTGAGCTTGAAGCCGGGCGCGTTGTTGGTATGCCCAAACAGTTCGGCAAACGCCTGGCGTACAGTGGCAAGAGCAGGAGAGAACCAAACCCTGGTTAGTGGCGTTGAAGGTGGGTCAGATCTCACACAAGCCTAACAGAGGCAACGTTCAACAAGCACCAAATGGATGCGGAATCTGCATTTCACAGCCACGGATCCAGATTCAACTTACCTGCGCAGAGTTCTGGAAGAGAAGGCGCTGTGGCGGATGACCGTCAATCTCGAAGGTCGCCACTGACCATCCGCGATTGAGCCCAACCAAGCGCTCCATCTCGAACCGCTCCAGATCCTTGCTGTTTCGGATCTCTGAGATCACAAGAGGCGCAAGGCCGGGCTCCACCACGAGCTGAAGCAGGCCATTGATGTCGATCTCCGCCATTCCCATTCCGCCATTAACGCGCCGCACGAAATGCAGCAGCTTCAACGCAAGCGGATTGAGGGGCATGGCATTGCTCTGCCCAGAGATGCATGTCGGCGGTGCGGCGTGAGTCTCTTCAGGGCCCCTCTCCGGATGCTCACTCGTGTCAGAGGCATGTGTTCTGGGAGGCGGTTGATGCTCACTTTCAGGAGCCCCCACGTTCACAGATGAGGGTGTTGCGTCCCCGTCAGCTTCGGGCACGCGAGGAGGACCATTCACACCGTCGGTGTTGGACGCGTTAGACGCGGTAGGGGAAGCGGATGCAGCGGGAGCGTCTGACAGAATGTCGTGGACGAACAGCAGAGCGTGTAGACCGGCGGACGGTGCAGACGAGGAGGGCCTTGCCACAGCGGAAAGCCCTTGACAAGGGGTCCGCCGTGACTTATGGCTGCCATAAACCTGGGCGTTGGGGAACCATCTGTTGCAGAACTCGCATACTACGCCTGGCAAAGAGCCCATGTATTCTAGATCCGTCTAAGAGTGGTGGAATGTAGTGTGAGGAGACTAGCCAGTTTGAAGCTTGTAAACGCTTTTACTTCACGATCAATGAAGGCTCAGACTCCAGCACGGTCATCGCTACAGCGCGAAGTGTCCACGGCGGCTTGGATCTCTGCACGCCTGGCACTTGATCGTGGCGCATTAGTGAGAGACTGGCTAACAATGGTCGCGCAGCGCGGCCGTGACAAGCCTAGATACAGACCGCCGACAGCACGGCATAGGCCTTCCCTACAAGGCGTGTCGCCCCCTGTTAGAGTGATTACGACGTGAGCAGGCCCTTATGCAGTGGTGTACGGCTAGCTTGGTCGCGGGCATGCGTGACGAGCACGGTGAGGAGTACGTGCCTCCATATTCAAAACTTCGGTTTTAGAATCGTGTGTGAGAGTCGAGGTGGGAGAGGAAGAGAGGGAAGAGGTCTGTTTGGTGTTGTGATTCTTTCGAGAGTCTCTATAGGGGGGAGATCGCGATCACGTAGGTGTGCCCAAAGTGGTGCGCACCCCCATAGCCTTAATCCAAACCAGGTAATACCATTGTACAGTTACATATAACAAATAACTTAATGTCACTCATAACGATTATACGACCATACTTTACGGCATGCTCAATACCTTTCGGCATATTGACAACGGCAGTGCTTAGAAACAACACCGTTAGTGTGGTCTGCTACCATTTGGGAAGCAACACCATTCCACAACCATTTCACCATGTCGCGTAAGCCAGGCCTGAACGCTGCAACGTCGCCGCGTCTGAACAGCGATGTCGATAACGCATAACCGCTCGTACGTTGGACCAGTGCTTCATGCCACACCCTCCATGCACCTTGTCGAGGGCCCATGCAAGAATTGAGCCCAACCCAACACCATTCCACAACGGTTTCACCATGTCCCGCAAGCCATGGGCCTGAACGCTGCAACGTCGCCGCGTCGGAACAGCGATGTCGAGAACGCATCTACGCTTGTGCATTGGGCCTGTGCTTCATACCACTCCTTTTGGGCGCCTTGTTGAATGTCTGTGCAAGAATGGATGACAATCCAACGCCAAACCACAACGGATTCACCATGTCGCGCAACACACAGGCCGGAACGTGGCATCGTCGCACTGTCTAAACACTGTTGTCGGGAACGCATCTACGCTTGTGCGTTGGGCCTGTGCTTCATACTGAGAAACTGAACGAGAATGAATGACTAAGGGAAAGTTGGGTACAAATGTAAACCCTAGAAAACTGTACCCCATATGTGCTACCCCACTATAGCCTACAGTAGCTCTGTCATATAAATCTGACACACCCCCATAGGCAAAGTGGGGGAGAACAAGGGGTCACAAGACCAGTCAAGCAAAGCAAAGCAAGCTCAGGGTGGATCACAAAGTCACCACACATTCCGAGCACAAGTTCAAGGCCACAAGGCCAGTTCACATGCAGGATTACATATATATATAAGGCTAGACAAGCAAGAGCAGGTGTATATATATATGCAACAGTACAAACAAGGTCAAGGGGTGAGCAAGTGAGGCAAGGTAGGCACAAGACCCAGCTGAGTACAGAAGCGCTGATGATCACAAGGCGCAAGTGCCTTGGTGAAGATATCAGCAGTGTTGGCCTGAGAGGCCACGTACGCAAGCCGCAGCTGACCACGCTGCTGTAGCTCACGAGCAGGAAGTAGCGCTCGTGACCCTGTCCACGGACGCGGGCCGGGCCCCACACGTCCATGTGAAGCGTCTGCAGCGGGGCCTCTGTCGGAGGAAACTGGGAGGAGTGAGGGGCAGCCCGCTGCCGCCCCTCGACACAAGGGACGCAGGTAGGGCCAGGCCCCGGAGGAAGGGGAGGGAGGGACCGGGGAAGACCAGAGACAAGGACACGGGAGGCCATGCCTCGGAGACGAAGCAGGGAGGGGTGACCAAGGCGGTGGTGCCAGAGGAGAGTCTCATGCGACAGGAGGCGACACGAACAGGGGGCAGACTCAGGACCAGACCTGGACGCTGCAGCAAACACCTGACCCGACGCAGCTACCTGACCAGACGCAGTGACTGGAGGAGACGCAGTGGTCAGTGTGTACAGGCTCGACCCCGGCCGACGTGTAAACGTGGCCAGGTGTCGGCCTGTCCGAGCGTCCGTGCAGTGGGTCACCCGCTGACTCGCAGGAGTGAACTGGTGAACCCCCGCATCCTGTAGGTCAGCACCACTCACCAAGTTCGTAGAGAACGAGGGGAGGTAAAGACCAGACAGGGTGCCAGAGGGGGCCGCCGGACATGGGAGGACAGTGGAGAAGTGAGCAAGGACAGGACCCCCAGAGGGGTCTGCCAGAGAGACTGCAACTGGCCGGCCAAGCGGCGTGAGTGTGGTGCGGTCTCGAAAGAAGGAGCGAGAAGCCCCCGAGTCAAGGGTGAAGGTGTGGGAGGCCGAAGCCGACGCAGTACCTGAGAGAGCAGACTCACCAGCATCTGAGGGAGCAGACACACGAGCACCTAGAGCAGCAGCCTCGCTAGCACCTAGAGCAGCAGCCTCACCAGTACCTAGAGCAGCAGTCTCAATGCCCGGGTCGGGCGGAAAACACCGGTAACAGTCACCCTCATCACTAATAGTCACAGCATACATGGCAGCAAGAATAGCATCAAAGTCAAGGTCAAAGACAGCTACACCCGCCCTAGACAGCTCGCCCCAGCGGGGGATCTCAGTGGCCTCAGGGAACTGGTGACACCAAGCGTCCGTCAGGCGGCCAAAGCAGCGCTGGGTGGAGTGCGCACCCCCGCACTGCTCACCCGCGCGGTCGCCGGTGCGTAGGACGTAGGCGCACGGACCAGTACCCCCACCCCGCTGGCGTGCAGCGTACCACTCACGGAGCTGCTGAGGGGGGGGGATGTCACGAGTGCGCTGCTGCCGCTGCTGCTGCTGCTGCTGGCGCTGACCACCACCGGAGCCGACCCTCTGCGCAGCGCCACCCCGACCAGCTCCACCTCCTCCGCCGCCGCCTCCTCCACCGCCGCCACCTCCGCCACCTCCGCTCCCACCGCCACCGCCGCCGCCGCCTCCGCCTCCACTGCCGCCACCGACACCTCCACCCCCGCCACCACTCCCACCACCACCCCCACCCCCTCCACTGCCTCCACCGCCACCTCCGCCACCCCCGCCAACCCCTCCAGCACCCTTGCCCCCCTTGCCCTTGCCGGTGCGGCGTCTCCCGCTCGGGGCAGACGCAGCGCCGACCGACTCGAAACCAACGAGTTCGGCCGCAGCAGCAGAGGCAACAGAGGGCAAAAGGGGGGAGGGGGAACACCCCTCAAAGACGGAGGTGCGAGGGTCACCACGAGAGGCTCCTACTGCGACTATGCTCTTCTTTGCTGCTAGGAGGGCCTTCTCGAGGAGGTCAACGGTGAGAGTGGTGGGGCAAACTGAGAGGAAGTGGTCCCTGACTACGCGAAGGGAGTCAGGGAGCCGGGTGACTATGTAGTAGAGGGTGATGTACATGGGGGGGGGGGTTCTTGGCGCAGAATTCAGCAGGAAGCGCAGCGCGGTAGCGAGTGTCACTAGTGCGAAGGTGCGTAATGAGGTCAGTGACTGTGGGAAAGGCAGCAAGGTCAGGGAAGAGGTACGGTAGCATGAGGCGGCTCAGTGCAGCAGTGGCAGGGGAGGAGTAGCGCGCAACTACAGCGTCGTACAAGGTGTGAGCACTCTTGTACTGGCTAAAGTGCGCACGCTCAGAGGTAGGCAGGTGGCGACGCACAGCAAGACGTGCAGCAGCATCGCGTGTGGCCCACTGTGAGGGAACAGTGGCGTCGGCATCAGCAGCAGGGGCAGGAGAGGCACCAGAGGTGAGGTCAAAGAGGGAGAGACCGTCTGCCCTATCGCACTGTAGGAAAAGCTGCAGGTCATCTACCCAGACGTCAAAGTCAATGGCCCGACCCTCAGCGTCAAAAGCGAGGACACTAGGGGTAGCCATGACAGCAGTGGACTAGCAGCGCGAACAGTAGGGTAAGGGCAGTGCAGTGACAGAGGCGCTGCTCTTACCGGACAGGGCGGCTCGGGCGGCTCGGTGGCTCGGCGGGTCGGCAACTCGGCAGCTCGGGCGGCTCGGGCGGCTCGGCGGTACGGCGGCTCGGCAGCAACTGCGGCACGGCGGCTCGGCGACCCGGCGGCTCGGGCGGCTCAGGTGGCGCGGCGGCTCGGGCGGCTCGGGTGGATCGGGCGGCTCGGCAGTAGCTCGGCGGCGCCGGCGGCTCGGTGGTGACGGCGGGGCCGCGTGGGGACGGCGGCGGGGCCGGGTGGAGCGGCGGCGAGGCCGGGTGGAGCTGCGTCGGGGCCGGGTGGAGCGGCGTCGGGGCCAGTAGAGGCGGCGCCGGGGCCGGGAAGGGCAGCTCCGGGGCCGCAGGGGTAGGCGACGGGGCCAGCAGAGGCGGCGCCGAGGCAGGGAAGGGCGGCGCCGGGGCCGCAGGGGTAGGCGACGGGGCCGCGAGGGCGGCTAGGAGGGGGGGGGTCGCGAGGGCGGCTTGAAGAGGCCGCGAGGGCGGCTAGAAAGGGCCGCGAGGGCGGCTAGAAAGGGCCGCGAGGGCGGCGTGAAAGGGCCGCGAGGGCGGCGCGACACGAAGGAGCCGCGAGGGCGGCGGATCGGGGCCGCGAGGGCGGCGCGACGCGGCCGCTAGGGCGGCGCGACGTGAAGGGGCCGCGAGGGCGACGCGACGGGGCCGCAAGCGCGACGCGACGGGGCCGTTAAGGCGGCGAGACAGGGTCGAGAGAGGGGAGCGCGACTCGGGCAGTGGAGAGCGCGCTTCGGGCAGGAAAAAAAATGAGGTGGGCCCTAGGAACAGTTCCCACAGGGGAACATGCTCGATACCATGAGAAACTGAACGAGAATGAATGACTAAGGGAAAGTTGGGTACAAATGTAAACCCTAGAAAACTGTACCCCATATGTGCTACCCCACTATAGCCTACAGTAGCTATGTCATATAAATCTGACACATACCACTCTCTCTAAGCACCTTGTTGAATGTCCGTGCAAGAATGGATGACAATCCAACGCCAAACCACAACGAATTCACCATGTCGCGCAACACACAGGCCGGAACGTGGCATCGTCGCACTGTCTAAACACTGCTGACGGGAACGCATCTACCCTTGTGCGTTGGGCCTGTGCTTCATACCACTCTCTCTAAGCACCTTGTTGAATGTCCGTGCAAGAATGGATGACAATCCAACGCCAAACCACAACGGATTCACCATGTCGCGCAACACACAGGCCGGAACGCGGCATCGTCGCACTGTCTAAACACTGCTGTCGAGAACGCATCTACGCTTGTGCGTTGGGCCTGTGCTTCATACCACTCTCTCTAAGCACCTTGTTGAATGTCCGTGCAAGAATGGATGACAATCCAATGTTTGAATCTAGAATAGAACGAGAATGATGAAACTAGGAATGATGGGGATACAAGTAGGCAACCCTAGCAAAGTTGTACCCCCTAAGGCTAAACCCACTATAGCCTACACAATATAAACATATAATGTTTGACACACCCCCATAGGCTAAGTGGGAGACAACCATATGGTCACAAGACCAGTCAAAGCAAAGCAAAGCAAGCTCAGGGTGGATCTCAGGGAAACCACACAAATTCTGAGCACAAGCAAGTGGTCACAAGACCAGTTCACATGCAGGTTGATAATATAACAAGAGATACAGTGATCACAACCTAGCAAGAGCAGGCATGCAGGTATATATATAGAGATCACAGTACAAGCAGAGTCAAGAAGTAAGCAAGTGAGGACCAGTAGGCACAAGGCCTAGAACAGTACAGGAGCGCTGATGGTCACAAGGCTGAAGCGCCTTGGTGAACACATCAGCAGTGTTGGCCCGAGTGGCCACGTAACGCAGACGAAGCTGACTGCGCTGCTGCAGCTCTCGAGCAAGGAAGTAGCGCAGAGCGATATGCTTCGTTCTGTGCTCCAGTCTGTGCTCCTCACACAAGGCAATGGCAGCCTTGTTGTCGACGTACAGCACTGGAGGAGAACGAGGCCGCTCTCCCAAGTCGGTCAGCAGGTAGGTGAGCCAGCGTAACTCCTGTGCAGCCATGGCTGTGGCGTAGATCTCAGCCTCACAACTGGAGCTGAGAACAGAAGACGAGCGTGTAGAACGCCAAGAAACTGAACCAGAGCCAAGGCTGAAGGTGTAACCCTGAGACGACCGCTGAGTAGCCTGGTCGTCAGCCCAAGAAGCGTCTGAGTGCCCAGTGAGTACAACTCGGTCTCGTCCTCCAAGCACTAGCCCCATGCACGACGTACTGCACAAGTAGCGCAACACCCTCTTAGCGGCATCCATGTGCTCCTTCCGGTGACGGCCAGGAGCGACATAGCGTGCAAGGATGGTAAGAGGGTATGCAAGGTCAGGTCGAGTGCAGGTCATCAGGTACATGAGGCAGCCCACAAGCTCTGGATACGGGCCACTTGGCTCTACGGACTCATCCGAAGGCAGAGCTGAGAGCGAGAAACCGGTAGGCAGAGGAGTGGCCTGAGGCGAGGAGTACGTGAAGCGGAAGCGATGAAGGACCTGCTGCACCATGTGTGACTGAGTCAAGGTGATGGTGCGCCGTGCTCTGTCCCGGGTGATCCGCAAGCCAAGATAGCTTGTCAGTTCACCCAGGTCTGTGCACGTGTGTCTCTTCTGCAGCTCCAACTTCACGTGGGCGAGTGCTGCAGTGTCAGCAGTGGCAAAGACCAAGTCGTCGACGTACACGAGGATGTAGAACGGCGGCAGCGAAGTGTCGGTGCGTAGAAACAGCGACGGGTCAGCAGTAGAAGGAGCGAACCCAAGAGCCGCAAGTGTAGTCCTCAGTGTGTCGTGCCACTCACGCGGCGCCTGGCGAAGACCGTAGACTGGCCGCCGGAGGCTCCACTGGGTACCAGGAGGGAACGACCCAGTGAAGCCAGGTGGGCGGCGCAGCCAGATCTCCTCGTGCAGGCTGCCCTGTAGGAAAGCAGTGCTGAAGTCAAGAAAGTGGAGCTCGTAGTCACGCTGAGCGGCGACGTGCAGCAGAACCCGAAGAGTGGTCATCTTCGGGGTCGGGGAGAAGGTCTGGAAGAAGTCAACTCCCTCTCGCTGACTGAAGCCTCGTGCAACGTAACGCGCCTTGAAGACAGGCAGAGAACCCGGCGGCCGCTTCACCCTGAAAATCCACATGCCACTGACAATGTTCGCCCCAGGTGGGGGAACCTCGTCGACGTAGGTGCCTGTGGACTTCCAGGAAGCCATCTCTGCGTCCATGGCTGTCTGCCACTGAGAGGAGTACTCACCCGCGATCGCCTCAGCGTAAGAGCGCGGGGTCGGGATGTCTGGAGCATCCGGGTCTCCCTCAGGGGCAACCAGCATGGACACGAGATGAGGTAAAGCAGCGGCAAAGCACTCAAACTCCTCCTGCCTGTCCTCAAGGACGTCCGTGCCAAGAGCACACTCACCCCCGACGGACGGAGGACAGACAGACTCAGACTCAGACTCAGCGACAAGGCTAGCGGCGTAGTCGAGACGACAAGCGGCAGCAAAGTCAACTAACTCAGCGACTAGAGCAGACGCAGCAGAGGACTCAAAGGAAGGGTCAGTGACAACAGTGGCGAGGAGACGCGTGACAGTAGGACTGGCAGCACGTAGGGAGTCAGACTCCGGGTCAGCAAGAGCAGGAAGAGAGGACGCATGAGGAGACGGCAGGGGGACGCGCTGAGGAGCAGAGGAAGGACGAAGCGCCATCTGATGAGTGCCTGGGACAGCAGGAGGACGCTGACGAGGGACACGACGACCAGTGTGAGCAGCACGAACAGGCGACGCACGGCGAGACTCGGGCGACGCAGGACGAGACTCAGGCTCACGACGCTCTGTAAGACCTCCAGTCGGACCAGTGTAAGGAGAAGGACCAGGGAGTGGTAAGGCAGGAGGGAACTGTGACTGCGACTGGACTGGCGGAAGACACTCTAAGGAGGGAGCAGGACAGGGAGGAGGCGACTGACCAAGAACCTGCTGAAGGAGTGGAACGAAGTACGGCTGCGGCCTCGTAGCGCCGCCAGAACCAGCAGAGAGACCACCAGTAGGCTCAGCTCTAGGGTCTCCAGCTACAGCGCCCGCAGGACCACCAGTAGCTCCAGCAGCGCCAGCACCTCCAGCACCAGCAGCAGCTCCAACGCTCGGGTCCGCAGCACTTGCAGCAACTCCAACGCCCGGGTCCTCAGCACCAGCAGCAGCTCCAACTCCAGGGTCCGCAGCACCAGCAGCACCTCCAGTAGTAGCAGCACCTCCAGCAGCCCCAGCACCAGCAGCACCTCCAGCAGCTCCAGCAGCACCAGCAGCACCTCCAGCAGCGTCAGCATCACTAGCAGCACCGCCAGCAGCAGCACCTCCAGCAGCTCCAGCACCAGCAGCACCTCCAGTAGCGCCAGCAGCACCGCCAGCAGCAGCAGCACCTCCAGCACCAGGGTCCGCGACACTAGGAGCGCCACTCCGGAGACTGCAGCGCCGAGCGTACCACTCTCGGAGCCGCTGGGGAGAGGGCAGCTCCCGCCTAGGAGGGGAAGCACTAGCACCAGCTCCAGCAGCACTCCTAGCTCCAGAAGCACCTCTCCTGAGGCTGCAGTACTGTAAGTACCACTCACGCAGCTGCTGTGAGGAGAGAGCTCCTCCAGGTGTAGCACTCCCAGGCTCAGCACCTCCAGACTCAGCACCCCCAGACTCAGCACCCACAGGCTCCGCACCCCCAGGCTCAGCACCCCCAGACTCCGCAACCCCAGGCTCCGCACCCCCAGGCTCCGCACCCCCAGGCTCCGCACGCTCAGGCTCAGCACCCCTAGCAGGACGAGAGTCGACAGCTACCTCGACAGGCTCAACCGGGTCTACCTGGGACACACCTGAGGGAGCGGCACCCTGAGGGGGGGGGGGGTCTACCACAGCAGCACCTGGCGCGAGGAAGAGAGGCGGGGGGGGGGAGCGGGGCAGTGCGGTAGGGGAAGAGGCGGTAGTAGGGCACCGACTCGTCAAAAGTGACGTCCTGAGAGGGCAGGACACGGCGCGAGGTGGCGTGGTAAAACTGCCAACCAGACGCGTCCGGGACAAAGCCAAGGAAGACACAAGGAACAGCGCGGGAGGAGAGCTTGTCCACGGACGTATCGCGGACAAAAGCTCGAGATCCCCAGACCCGGAAACGCGACGCATCGCCAACCTCCCCCGTCCACAGCAGTGTGGGCGAGGTCTCCGGCAAGGAGACACGGGGCCAGAGGTTGAGCTGATGCGCAGCGTACCGGACCGCAAACGGCCACAGAAAGTGGGGGGCAGCCGCATGGATCAGGGAGGTACGAGCGACCTCCATGACCAAGCCAATGCGGCGCTCAGCAACCCCATTCTGCTGTGGAGAGGCCGGAAGCGTGAACGACTGGCGGATGCCGTGCTCCGCACAGTAGGCTGCCAAGAGGTCGGAGGAGAACTCACCACCTCTGTCAGAGTGCAGATGCAAGACAGGAAAGTCTGAGTGGAACCGCTCGCTGAGCTGTAGACGAGAAGCGCGGATCCAAGGGATCAAAACATCAGGGACCTCACCCTTGGTGCGCAAGGGGAAGACCGTGGTGTAGCGCGAGTAGTCGTCAACAACGATCAGGAAGTACCTCTCCTGACCCTGTCCACGGACGCGGGCTGGGCCCCACACATCCATGTGGAGCGTCTGCAAGGGAGCAGTCGTCGGGGGAAACGAGGAGGAGTGAGGAGCGGCGCGCTGCCGCCCCTCGACACAAGGAAGACAGGGAGGAGCAGGCGAGGGTGGGAGGGGAGGGAGTACCCGGGGAAGACCAGAGACAAGGTACCGTTTGTGCATGGCACGAAGGCGCTGCACTGACGGGTGCCCAAGGCGGTGGTGCCAGAGGACGGTCTCGTGTGCTAGAGAGCGACACGAGCAGGGGGCAGACAGCTGACCTGAAGCAGACGCAGACGCAGCTACCTGAGGGGACTCAGTGGTCAGTGTGTACAGGTCCGACCCCGGCTGCCGAGTGAAGGTAGCCAGGTGACGGCCCGTCCGAGCACACGTGCAGTGTGTCACGCGCTCGTAGGCAGGGGTGAACTGGTGGACACCCCCGTCCTGGAGCGCAGAACCCGCCACCAAGTTCGTAGAGAACGAGGGGAGGTGGAGACCTGACAGTGTGCCCGACGGAACCGCAGGACAAGGAAGGACAGTGGAGGGAGGTCGCAATGACCGGACCCCCAGAGGGGTCAGCAAGGGAGACAGCAACTGGCCGAGCAAGCTGCTCAAGGGCAGTGCGGTCACGAATGAAACAGCGAGAAGCACCTGAGTCCAGTGTGAAGGTGTGCAGTGCCTCAGTAGACTCAGTACCAGGGGGGGCAGACTCACGAGTACCTAGAGCAGCAGCCTCACCAGCACCTGGGGCAACAGACACTCTAGCACCTAGAGCGGCAGCCTCACCGGTACCTAGAGCAGTAGACTGGATACCGGGGTCAGGCGGCACACACAGGTGACAGGCACTCTCAGCACTAGTAGACAATGCATACATGGCAGTGAGGATAGCATCATAGTCAAGAGCAAAGATATCTACCCTCTGCCTAAGCAGCTCCACCCAGTCGGGGAGCTCAGCGTCGTCGCCAAGCTCTGTATGCCAAACGTCGCCCAGACGGGCGAAGCAGTGGGACTCTGTGTGACCACGTGTCCCGCAAGGCTGACCAGTCCGGACACCTGTGCGAATGACGTACGGGCAGCGAGCAGTACTCAGTGACCCTCTACTCTGAGCGTACCACTCACGAAGCTGCTGGGGCGAAAGAGCCTCGCGTAGACGACGCGGCTGCTGCACCGGGCCACTACAAGAAACTCCCGAACTACCCACTCCAGGACGACTCCCACTACTGCCACCCCGACAACCCCAACTGGCGTACCACTCACGAAGCTGCTGGGGCGTGAGGGACACACGCGGACGGCCCTGGAGCTGCATCTGGCCACGCCAGGAGCAGCAGTAGAAGCAGTAGCAGCAGCAGTAACAGCAGTAGTAGTACGGGCAGGGCAGTGCTCACCAGTGGTGGGAAGGGCAGGCGTACGAGCGGGGCGACTGCGGGGCCGCCACAGCGGCCGCTCCAGGGGCGGCTGCTCCAGGGGCGGCTGTTCCAGGGGCCAGGAGCGGCTCCTGCAGTGGCAGCTGCTCCAGGGGCGGCTGCTCCAGTGGCCAGGGGCGGCTGCTGCAGGGGCGGCTGCTCCAGGGGCGAGGGGCGGCTCCTGCAGTGGCGGCTGCTCCAGTGGCCGGCTGCTCCTGCTGCAGGGGCGGCTGCTGTAGGGGCGGCTGCTCCAGGAGCCAGGGGCGGCTGCTGCAGGGGCGGCTGCTCCAGAGGCCAAGCGCGGGTTAGGTCAGGGCGACTCAGCGGGCAGGGGCGACGCGCGGGCAGTGGCGACGCGGCGGGCAGGGCGACGCGGCGGGCAGGGCGACGCGGCGGGCATGGGCGACGCCGTGGGCAGGGCGACGCGGCGGGCAGGTGGCGACGCCGCGGGCAGGGCGACGCAGAGAGCAGGGGCGACGCCGCGGGCAGGTGACGACGCCGCGGGCAGGGCGACGCGGCGGGCAGGTGGCGACGCCGCGGGCAGGGCGACGCGGCGAGCAGGTGACGACGCCGCGGGCAGGGCGACGCGGCGGGCAGGTGGCGACGCTGCGGGCAGGTGGCGACGCCGCAGACAGGTGGCGACGCCGCGGGCAGGCGACGACGCCGCGGGCAGGGGCTACGCCGCGGGCAGGTGACGACGCCGCGGGCAGGGCGACGCGGCGGGCGGCGAGAGCCTGCAGGGGCGGCGCGCGGGTCGGGCAGAGGCTGCGCGCGGGCCTGACGGGTTTGCAGGGGCGGCTCTCGGGCCTGACGGGCCTGCAGAGGCGGCTCGGGGGGGGCCTGACGGGTCTGCAGAGGCGGCTCGGGGGCCTGACGGACCTGCAGGGGCGGCTCGAGGGCCGTACTAGCTTGCAGGAGGCAGCGCGAGGGCTACAAGACGGCACTCGGGCAGACCGAAGGGCGGGGCGCGCGAGGGCGCACGAGCAGAGAAAGGCGCACGAGGGCGCACGAGGGCGCACGAGGGCGCACGAAGGCGCACGAGGGCGCACGTAAGGTAGGGCGCACGAGGGCGCTTCTAGCGGAATAGTGGGCCCGTAGTAGAAAGCGGTCCTAGGTAGCAACCTAGGCTCGTGATACCATGTTTGAATCTAGAATAGAACAAGAATGATGAAACTAGGAATGATGGGGATACAAGTAGGCAACCCTAGCAAAGTTGTACCCCCTAAGGCTAAACCCACTATAGCCTACACAATATAAACATATAATGTTTGACATCCAACGCCAAACCACAACGGATTCACCATGTCGCGCAACACACAGGCCGGAACGTGGCATCGTCGCACTGTCTAAACACTGCTGACGGGAACGCATCTACGCTTGTGCGTTGGGCCTGTGCTTCATACCACTCTCTCTAAGCACCTTGTTGAATGTCCGTGCAAGAATGGATGACAATCCAACGCCAAACCACAACGGATTCACCATGTCGCGCAACACACAGGCCGGAACGCGGCATCGTCGCACTGTCTAAACACTGCTGACGGGAACGCATCTACGCTTGTGCGTTGGGCCTGTGCTTCATACCACTCTCTCTAAGCACCTTGTTGAATGTCCGTGCAAGAATGGATGACAATCCAACGCCAAACCACAACGGATTCACCATGTCGCGCAACACACAGGCCGGAACGCGGCATCGTCGCACTGTCTAAACACTGCTGTCGAGAACGCATCTACGCTTGTGCGGTGGGCCTGTGCTTCAAACCACTCTCTCTAAGCACCTTGTTGAATGTCCGTGCAAGAATGGATGACAATCCAACACCATACAACTACTTTTTCTCGTCTGTTACTATTCGTCAACACATTCGTTTGTTACACTTTGTGTCTGTGACATGAGACAAACCCACTACCGGCGGCAACCCCATACTAAACCAAGAGCATCAAAGTTTTGGATGTTTTTTATTGTTGTATTTTTTGAAATTTATTCCGCGTACATGTTCAACACTGTGCGTTCACGAGATCACTGTACTTTGCAGGGATAAGGTTACATTCGCACTTGAGGTTCTAAAACTGTCATACTATGCGTAGAGATTGATGCGTTGGCAACCGTGGTTGGCCAATGCATCTCAAACGAGTCCCCACACAACACAAGCACCAGCCAAGAGGTACTTCCGCCATTGAGCGGATGAGATCGAGCGGTAGGCGGGTTTATGCACGGGTGGCTACACGTACACCGTCCGATATAGCCTGATAGGGTTACAGTAATCTCTATAGTCTCGCAACCCACCCCAACCACCCTCGTGCCCCACCCACCTGCTCCCGTCACCCTCTATGCCAACACTTAGACGCTGCTCGCTGTTTGACAAGCGCGTTTCCAGATCGCCCGTGACTCACCAGTATACTAAGTCACGGGCCGTAGCTCTGTGATGAGTGGCTACTATTTCAGGTTTAGTGATAGCAGCGATTTTCGGAGAAACATAACAGTGATAGGCCGTCGTTAAACACTTCGTGATATTCAGTTGCTGCGGCCCTTCAAAACAGGCTAACCCGTTTCGCGCGATAGACCTTGGCATTCCTACGGCAACCATGACACGTGCCACACGTCAACAAGCAATGGAGGAGGAACAGGCCGGACGCCGAGCGACAAGGACGATGTCTAAACGGACCGATAGGGAGGGTGGCGGCGGCGCTAAGAAAACTAATGCGTCCGTTGCGCGTGGCACTGGGCTGAGAAAAGTGGCGGCAAAGAAGGTCGCGCGGGATCAAGAGAAGTCCGGCAGGAAGGCGGCAGACAACGGGAAGCAACCAATGCCACGCAAGCGTGTTTCTACAGTGAACAAAGATGCGGATGTTGCCTCAACTGGAACCACGCCCGGTCCGACTAACGACGGCACCAGTGGCGGCAACAAACATCCGGGGCGAGGGAGAGCGAGTCTTGCAGTCCCGTCGGCGGAGAGAGAGGGATCGGCGACAGTGGGAAACCACGGAGGCGATCCACGCGCCGAGCATACCGCAACCAAGGAGTCAGAGGCGGAGGCATCTCAACACCATCTGACGCTGCTCCAGCCGACCGTGGTCGAAATTTCTGCTGCCGTGCTGGATAAGGACAAGGTGGGGGAGCACGAGTCGATGGAGGATCCTAACCACGGCATAGCCGACGTCGGTGGCTCTCCTCCTTCTGGTGGACGGGGGAGACGTAGGCAGATGAAGAGCGATGAGGAGGACGATTCTGACACCGCCGTGCCCGGGGACATCACCACGCGGGCGAAGAGGCGGCAGACGACAGGCAGTGCCGACGACGCCGGTGGCGCGGAAGTTGGGAGAACGCGAGGCGCCAGTGAAGCTAGTGGCAAAGCGACGGGTCATGCATTGCGCCAAAAGGGCCGACCCGCAGCAAGAAAAACATCCGGCGGAAGGAGGGGCAAGAAACGGGGTCGTGAAGACCCTGGTGAGGCCGAGGAGGAGGATGCGCAGGAAGAGGAGGATGAAGAGGATGCGGAGGAGGATGACGCGGATGTTGGGGAGGATGAAAAAGATGAGAATGATGGCGGGGAGGACGAAGAGGAGGAGGAGGAGGAGGAGGAGGAGGAGGAGGAGGAGGAGGAGGAGGAGGAGGAGGAGGAGGAGGAGGAGGAGGAGGAGGAGGACGATGAGGAGGAGGATGAGGAGGAGGAGGAGGAGGAGGAGGATGAGGAGGAGGAGGAGGAGGAGGAGGATGAGGAGGAGGAGGAGGAGGAGGAGGAGGAGGAGGAGGAGGAGGAGGAGGAGGAGGAGGAAGAGCAGGGGGACGACGAGGAGGAGGATGAACAGGAGGAGGAGGAGGAGGAGGAGGAGGAGGAGGAGGAGGAGGAGGAGGAGGAGGAGGAGGCAGAGGAGGAGGAGGAGGAGGAGGAGGAGGAGGAAGAGGGGGAGGAGGAGGAGGACGTGGCGGCAGTGAAGGGACGGGGCGGGCGTGGCAGACGGCAGAGTGGTACAGGGAAGGTGGGGGGCCGGACTCGCCATTCCCGAAAACGCGGGGCAGTTGACGCCGCGCGCGGCGCAGCAGCTGGCAGACCGAAGGCGCGTAAGGTGAAGGTCGAAAGTGAAGGGGGTGGTAAAAAGCAAGGGCGCCAGGGAGCAAAAGGGGATGGAGGAGGTAAGGGTGGCGGCGCCAAAGGGGTTCCATTGGGTACTGGCAAGAAAGAACCTGCCGGTAAACGTCGCAGCGGCCGTCAAAGCACCCCGCGGAAAGGTGGCAACGAGAAGGCGCTGGCCCCAAAAAAACCGAAGGGACAGCAGAAAGGTGAGCACCCTGGCCAATAGACCGGGCGTGGTTGTTGCACTCTTTGCGCAACCGTGCCAAATAACACCATTCTACACGTTGTTTCTCCCCTGCAGGGAAGGAGAAGGACGACGAATCTGCAAAGAAAGGTAAAGTCTCCTGTCTCAAAACAGTACACGGCTAAGCCCGATTTAGATTCAAACCATTGATTTCATGCATGACTGTCTGGCCCTGTATTGATACCGATCGACTTTAATTTCTTGATCCTACTCCCTCTAAATCTCAGCCCCTCGCGTTACAGGCATTGGGCCACCGGTAAGCGTGCAACGGATGCAGCTAATGAAGGGGGCCGGAAGAGCGAGTGTGACGCCGCTATCCACAGGAGCCCCAAGGTTCTTCACGCCGTACTCCGGCCCAAGCAAAGTCGCTGCGACGGCTCCCGGCGCGCCAAGAGGAGAGGAATCCGAATCACCTCCACCAGGCCCCGTCACGCACTCCCCACTCGCCTCACCCTCATACCCATTTCGGCCGCTACACGCTTCTCCTGTCCGGGGCAGGGCGGTCTCCCCCCTCGCTGGTCCTTCGCGCGGGCATCAGCCAAGCACTTCTGCCAATCCCTTCCCTGAGCTCCCCTTTTCCCGCCAGCGTGATAGTGTGAGGGCACACGGGACTGCTGAAGAAGATGCTGAAACCCTTGGCCAGAGGGGGGATTCTTCACACCCTTTTCCACCGCTCATGGGTGCCCTAGGTGAAAGTGCGGAGCACGAGCAGTTTGTTACACGGGAGGAGTTCCAGGCGCTGCGGTCTGAGATGTACGCCATGTTTGCACAGCTCAGCCTGCGTCGTGGAGTACCTGCCAGTTATGCCGGGGGTTTCGCAGCCGCGCCTATGGCTGGTACCCCGCCGCCGATGAGTGCCGTGGACAAGGCACGAGTGCTAGTGTTGCAGGAGACAAACCCATTCCCGGTATGTGGCGGGCCAAATGGGGCGGGTTGGGGCTGACGTGGGGGCTTGGAAGGGTACACGGGAGCGGCGCGTGACGAGGTGACTCGTGTCAGGTGGGTGGGGTGACGTGGCATGGGGTGGGTGGGTGGGTGTGATGTGGCACGTGGGGCTGGTTGTTCCCTGACGTGGCGGATGGAGGAGGGTGTGACGTGGCGGGATGTGAGGCTTGGGGCTGACGTGGCGGCTTGGACGGGTACACGGGAGCGGCGCGTGACGAGGTGACGCGTGTTAGGTGGGTGGGGTGACGTGGCATGGGGTGGGTGGGTGGGTGTGATGTGGCACGTGGGGCTGGTTGTTCCCTGACGTGGCGGATGGAGGAGGGTGTGACGTGGCGGGATGTGAGGCTTGGGGCTGACGTGGCGGCTTGGACGGGTACACGGGAGCGGCGCGTGACGAGGTGACGCGTGTTAGGTGGGTGGGGTGACGTGGCATGGGGTGGGTGGGTGGGTGTGATGTGGCACGTGGGGCTGGTTGTTCCCTGACGTGGCGGATGGAGGAGGGTGTGATGTGGCGGGATGTGAGGCTTGGGGCGGACGTGGCGGCTTGGACGGGTACACGCGAGCGGCGCGTGACGTGGTGACGCGTGTCAGGTGGGTGGGGGGTGACGTGGCATGGGGTGGGTGGGTGTGACGTGGCACGTGGGGCTGGTTGTTCCCTGACGTGGCGGATGGAGGAGGGTGTGACGTGGCGGGATGTGAGGCTTGGGGCGGACGTGGCGGCTTGGACGGGTACACGCGAGCGGCGCGTGACGTGGTGACGCGTGTCAGGTGGGTGGGGGGTGACGTGGCATGGGGTGGGTGGGTGTGACGTGGCACGTGGGGCTGGTTGTTCCCTGACGTGGCGGATGGAGGAGGGTGTGACGTGGCGGGATGTGAGGCTTGGGGCTGACGTGGCGGCTTGGACGGGTACACGCGAGCGGCGCGTGACGAGGTGACGCGTGTCAGGTGGGTGGGGGGTGACGTGGCATGGGGTGGGTGGGTGTGACGTGGCACGTGGGGCTGGTTGTTCCCTGACGTGGCGGATGGAGGAGGGTGTGACGTGGCGGGATGTGAGGCTTGGGGCTGACGTGGCGGCTTGGACGGGTACACGCGAGCGGCGCGTGACGAGGTGACGCGTGTCAGGTGGGTGGGGGGTGACGTGGCATGGGGTGGGTGGGTGTGACGTGGCACGTGGGGCTGGTTGTTCCCTGACGTGGCGGATGGAGGAGGGTGTGACGTGGCGGGATGTGAGGCTTGGGGCTGACGTGGCGGCTTGGACGGGTACACGCGAGCGGCGCGTGACGAGGTGACGCGTGTCAGGTGGGTGGAGGGTGACGTGGCATGGGGTGGGTGGGTGTGACGTGGCACGTGGGGCTGGTTGTTCCCTGACGTGGCGGATGGAGGAGGGTGTGACGTGGCGGGATGTGAGGCTTGGGGCTGACGTGGCGGCTTGGACGGGTACACGCGAGCGGCGCGTGACGAGGTGACGCGTGTCAGGTGGGTGGGGGGTGACGTGGCATGGGGTGGGTGGGTGTGACGTGGCACGTGGGGCTGGTTGTTCCCTGACGTGGCGGATGGAGGAGGGTGTGACGTGGCGGGATGTGAGGCTTGGGGCTGACGTGGCGGCTTGGAAGGTTACACGGGAGCGGCGCGTGACGAGGTGACGCGTATCAGGTGGGTAGGGGGTGACGTGGCATGGGGTGGGTGGATGTGACGTGGCAAGTGGGGCTGGTTGCTGGTGGATGTGGCGGATGGAGGAGGGTGTGACGTGGAAAGTTCACACAGTCCATCCTGTGGTCACGCGGCCACAGTCATAACTGATGGTTTCTCTCTCCCCATGTTGTGCTGTAAACCCCACACCCCTGCGCAGAACAAGGCCTACTTAGTGTGCTCTCAGCTCCTGTTTCTGAACCCCCCGGAAAAAATCCAGTACTACCCTGCACCGGAGGAAGTGTTCGAGGCGTTCGCTGTCCACTTGTCTGCCGAAGGGCTCGAGTCAATGAAGCTGCTGTGGTTGCACAACGACAAGTCAACCATGGGTGTCTTCAACCACCAGATGTCGTCAACCAGGTCAACAATCAACAGCACCCTCAGGCCAGCAACGTACGCCGGCATGGGCCTCTCCGATTACGCCCATCTCGTGGATACCCTGCCCACTGAGCTACACCCAAAGAAGTGGTTCAACCACGAGGATCTCCTGGCCGAGTACAGAGATGGTATGTGCAACTCGAACACACCATATCCCCCTGCCCATATGCCAGGTGGCAGCTACAAATAACCGTGCGGTGTTCCTCACCCTGACTCTCACCCAGCCACTTGATTTCTATGCACCCCCTTTCCAACCCGTACGCTCCCTCCCAAAATGCAGAACAGTGGGCCCTCAACTGGCACTTTGACAAGGCCACCGGAACGCCCTTCAGCAACACCTTGTTTGCTTATGCGTTCAAGCTCTCCTTCAAGAGGGGTGGGGTCGTGTTCAACAAGTTCAAGAGCCGCATGGTGGCATGGGGCCTGTTTTTGGTAAGGATGTAGATATGTGTCTGTACACCCATGCCTCATGTCTCGGGAGATATGGGTTGCCTGTACTTCATCTAAATCCCTGGTCGCTTAGGCGTTTGCGGTTACGTAGGGTGTGTCGTCTTCACCGCTTTCAGTTGGCCCATATACTCATAACCCCCCCCCCCATACTCCATCCACCCAACCCTACACCACATTGCAGATCAAGTGGCCCCTTCTGCAGGATAAGCGTCGCAAACGAATTCCGGCCCAGCCGGAACAAAACGGGCCGGACTACTTCGAGTGGTGTGACAAGGTCAAACAGATGATACACTTTGCCGTCGTGGAGCGGCGGATCCCACACGATCCGGCTCAGGGTGCGTTCGTCTTCCCGAACAAGTTCGTCATCGACGATGGCGACCTTGGAGATGTCATTCTTGCCCACCGGGCGATTGCAGGGCCCAGCATTGCGTAGGCTATTTGACCTGGTGCTAAAACTGCTGGTTGTTAGAATGCTGAATAATAGTTGTTGTTTACCAAAATATTGAATGTAATTCTGAAATCCTCAATACCCAAAATAAAACAAAACCAAAATCCAGTTTTTTATATTTTGGTACCGAAATTGCACCAAAACGGATTGCGCCGGAATGTCATCCGGAAAAGCTCGCGTGCCAATTTGAAACTTGACCCGAGCCAAACCTTGTCGCGAGATGTGTGTCGGAGCTCCTATCAAATGATTCCAACCGTCGGTCAAAATTGGGTCCGGACTTTTTTACGCGAAGACAACCCCAATCAAAATTCGTCCAAACTTGGCATAGGGTTTTTGTGATGCTGTTGATTGTTTAACTCAACGTTTATATTGCTGACTTCCCTGACATGCTAGGCAGAGGAAGCGGTAGTATAAAATTAGGACTTCAAACATTCATCAATTCGTTTGATGAATATGAGAAATGCAATTATCGTTTGGTCGGTCATTGCATTTCTCCACATATGTTCAAATTTCAGAATCTTTCGCGATACAAAAGAACGATTTAGAGTAGCAATGGCCAGCAAATTTTCAGAGTTAGCAGTCTTGCGAAATATATCTATATAGATGACTGATTTACAACATAAATATATGCCTTAAATCAATGTGAAGGAAAAACAAGGATAGCATATATGTTACGATTATTTAACTTATCCAGAGTTCTCTTCTTCTTTTTTTCCATTTTTTTACTAGGATTTTGAAAAAAAATTGCGAAAAAAAAAAGTAGTCCCTGTCGATTGCAATAGGTTGCTCCGCAACCCAAAAAATGTTCCCTTCACATTTCCTCCTCCTCCCTTCCCCTCCCCATCCCCTCCTCCCCAACTCATGCAATGCTCGCGTCCTATTGTTGTGCCGTGCACGACCCCAAGTCACATAGACATACGACCCCAATCTCACACGGACACACGACCGACCCCAACTCACCCAGACGTGCACGGGTTGGCGATGTTGTCCAGCGCCGTGCCTTGGCAGACAGCTTTACTGAAGAACTTGACCTGCGCGCACTGACCGCCCGCCGACGCGGTGCTCGAGTCCCCGCCGCCCTTCCACCACACCGTCGCGCTCTTCTGCCGCGCCTTCTTGGGCACGCTCACGCACACCTGCTTGCTGAAGTCCAGCCGCGTCTTGCCCACCACCACCGCCGTCGCAACCTGCAAGCTGGGGGTGCTGGGGGTGGTCGCGAGAGCCCTCCTCACGTTGACCTTCTCGCCCGCAGCTCCACCGCCGCTGCCGCCGCTGGTGGCGATGATACTGCTGGTGGTCACGAGAGCCCTCCTTGCGTCGTTCTTGCTCGCTGGTTTGGCCGCTGCGTTGAGCGTGTCATCTCCATACGCTGCGGCGTTGACCGTGTCATGCCGTGTGGTCTTTTCAACAGTGGTGTTGCTATACGCTGCTGCCTTCATTATGCCGGCAGCTGAAAGCACAAGCGAGAATCGTGCCGAGAAGGGAAATCAGGGCAGAGATGGGAGAACAACGTCACAATATTCCTGGCCCCCAAAACATGCCAACAAAGCGATGCTTTCTTTGAGGTATCCTTCATGAGCTATGCGTGAACAATGCCACATCATGCAAGAAAGAGGAGGAAACAAGAACAGACAGTTGAGAAGGGGTTCGATAAAAACGAGAGCAGGAACTTTAAAGTAGACTGACTGCAAATGAGGGCGAGCGCGGCGAGGAGCAAGAGGCCGGCAGGAGAGGCACCCAGAGTCATCCTCCCCATAGCGAAGAAAGATGGGGTCCCCCGACAAAGCCTTTCACTCAGAGTAGATCGCACGCCGAGAGCGTCGAGTGCGGAGTGTGAGTAAGTTGCCTAAAAACGACGCCGCGTCCGACGCAGAGGACTCCTGTTAGGTGCTCAGAGATGGCCCTTGAAATACACTCCAAACTCCATCAGTACTACTTGGAAGCGGGAGTCTGGGAGGCGATGGGAATGGCCAAGCTTGGATCTGCTCGGCTGGTGGTTCACAGTGTGAGCGTGAGCGGAGACGGCCACCGCTCATTGGTGCAAAACTACAACTAGCGCACAAGCGATTCGCGAACTGTGATTGGGTGTGGTGGGTGGAGTGCGGAGGGAGGGGGCCAAACGAAGGGACGGAGTCTTTGGCAAGAGGACCAGCATCCCAAAATTGCAAAAGTTGGGTTTGGCCTATCAGGCAAGGAAGTGGGCACTTCGAAGCTAGGCTTGGAGTAGCTACCTTCTCAATACAATGGATCTACAGGCAATTTCGTAAGGCCCCGTACCTACCTCCCATGCCGAGCTCAGGACCCAACAGATTGACTACAATGTTGCTGGCTTGGGAACATTTACAAACCAGACACATCGGCCAATGAGTGCATCCCGTACCAAACGCCCAACATGGCATGAAGCCCCACCCACCTACAAAGCCACCACAATGAGCCTACCTCGCCTGAGCAGTAATATTTTCTCGATATTGTCAGTTCAGCATGCACAATGTTCGCGATACTGTCTGAAACGTGTAATAGGATTCTCGTTTAGAATCTCTTTTACGTCACCGGCTTTTTTTACACAATTAGTGACGCTTTTCAAGTACGACAGGGCTATAAACCCGAACGACCAATGAAAATACGGCTGGTTTTCCCATCACAAGCATATCAGATAACATTTACTTATAGCCGTCGATTGTCAAGATCGACGGTTTAAAGTGTTTTTGGTAAGTGATGCGGGTTCGATCGGTAACCGTCAATCTGAATCGCTTCAACGGTTTGGATCAGAGGTCTGTTTGGTAAGGTTGGAATTTATACCGTAGATCTCGAAGGCAGTGAATGATCCAGATCTCACCTGACTTCTCCCAAACCATTTCAAGATATAGGGTTTTCAGCTTAACAGGGAGGGGTATCCCGACCCCTCCGCTTTCAGGTTAGGGGTAGCGCTTTCTGCGCACAGTTTCTGCTAAAGGCTGGGCTAGGGGGGGAGAGTTATTGTTCACAGTTAGCAGTCTTGCGAAATATATATATATAGATGACTGATTTACAACATAAAGATATGCCTTAAATCAATGTGAAGGAAAAACAAGGATAGCATATATGTTACGATTATTTAACTTATCCAGAGTTTTCTTCTATTTTTTTTTTTCCATTTTTTTACTTGGATTTTGAAAAAAAAAATGCAAAAAAAAAGTAGTCCCCGTCGATTGCAATAGGTTGCTCCGCAACCCAAAGAACGTTCCCTTCCCATTTCCTCCTCCTCCCTTCCCCTCCCCATCCCCTCCTCCCCCACTCATGCAATGCTCGCGTCCTATTGTTGTGCCGTGCACGACCCCTGTGAAAGAACGAGGAATGAATGCACTGGCAAACAGGTAGGTACAAGTAGGAAAACCTAAAAGTGTTGTACCCCATATTGTCTACCCCACTACAGCCTACACAGACTATAGCATATAAGTTTGACACACCCCCATAGGCAAAGTGGGGGAGAACAAGAGGTCACAAGACCAGTCAAGCAAAGCAAAGCAGGCTCAGGGTGGATCACAACGTCACCACACATTCCGAGCACAAGTTCAAGGCCACAAGGCCAGTTCACATGCAAGATCATATATAAAGGTAAACAAGCAAGTGCAGGTATAGATAGATCACAGTACAAGCAAGGTCAAGAAGTGAGCAAGTGAGGCCAAGTAGGCACAAGACCTAGCATCGTACAGCAGCGCTGATAATCACAAGGCGGAAGTGCCTTGGTAAAGATATCAGCAGTGTTGGCCTGAGAGGCCACGTAAGCAAGGCGCAGCTGACCACGCTGCTGCAGCTCACGAGCAAGGAAGTAACGAAGAGCAATGTGCTTCGTTCTGTGCTCCAGTCTGTGTTCCCGACACAAGGCCAGCATGGCCTTGTTGTCTACGTACAGAACTGGAGGAGAACGAGGCGGCTCTCCTAGGTCAATCAGCAGGTAGGTGAGCCAGCGTAGCTCCTGTGCAGCCATGGCCCCCGCGTAGATCTCACCCTCACAGCTGGAGCCGAGAACAGAAGACGAGCGGGTGGACCGCCACGAAACAGAGCCGGAACCAAGGCTGAAGGTGTAACCCTGTGACGACCGCTGCGTAGCCTGGTCGTCAGCCCAAGAAGCGTCTGCGTGACCGGTGAGGACCACTGAACGCCGCCCTCCAAGCACTAGCCCCATGCCCGACGTACTGCACAAGTAGCGCAACACCCTCTTCGCTGCAGCCATGTGCTCTGGTCGGTGTCTCCCAGGAGCAACATAGCGTGCCAAGATGCTAAGAGGGTATGCAAGGTCAGGTCGAGTGCAGGTCATCAGGTACATGAGGCAGCCAACAAGCTCTGGGTACGGGCCACTCGGCTCTACGGACTCATCCGAAGGCAGAGCTGAGAGCGAGTGGCGAGTAGACAGAGGAGTGGCCTGAGGCGAGGAGTATGTGAAGTCGAAGCGCTGAAGGACCTCCTGCACAATGTGTGACTGAGTCAGGGTAATGGTGCGCTGTGCTCTGTCCCGGGTGATCTGCAAGCCAAGGTAGCTGCGCAGTTCACCCAGGTCTGTGCACGTGTGTCTCTTCTGCAGCTTGGACTTCACGTGGGTGAGTCCAGCAGTGTCAGCAGTGGCAAAGACCAAGTCGTCGACGTACACGAGGATGTAGAACGGCGGCAAAGAGGTGTCGGTGCGCAGAAACAGCGACGGGTCGGCAGTAGAAGGAGCAAACCCAAGAGCCGCAAGTGTAGTCCTCAGTGTGTCGTGCCACTCACGGGGCGCCTGGCGGAGACCGTAGACTGGCCGCCGGAGGCTCCACTGGGTACCAGGAGGAAACGACCCAGTGAAGCCAGGTGGGCGGCGCAGCCAGATCTCCTCGTGCAGGCTGCCCTGCAAGAAAGCTGTGCTGAAGTCAAGAGAGTGAAGCTCGTAGTCGCGCTGAGCGGCTATGTGCAGCAGCACCCGAAGAGTGGTCATCTTCGGGGTGGGAGAGAAGGTCTGAAAGTAGTCAACTCCCTGCCGCTGACTGAAGCCTCGAGCCACGTAACGCGCCTTGAAGACAGGCGGAGAACCCGGCGGCCGCTTCACCCTGAAAATCCACATGCCACTGACGATGTTCGCCCCAGGTGGGGGAACCTCGTCGACGTAGGTGCCTGTGGACTTCCAGGAAGCCATCTCTGCGTCCATGGCTGACTGCCACTGTGAGGAGTAGGGACCCTTGATCGCCTCAGCGTACGATCGAGGAGTCGGGATGTCTAGTGCATCCGGGTCTCCCTCAGGGGCAATCAGCATGGACACGAGATGAGGCAAAGCAGCAGCAGAACACTGGAACTCCTCCTGCCTGTCCTCAAGGACGTCCGTGCTCAGAGCAAACTCACCCCCGACGGACGGAGGACAGACAGACTCAGACTCAGCAACGAGACTAGCGGCGTAGTCTAGACAACAGCGAGCAGCAAAGTCGACAAGCTCAGCTACTAAGGCAGACGCAGCAGTGGACTCAAAGGAAGGGTCAGTGACAACAGTAGCCAGGAGACGCGTGACAGTAGGACTGGCAGCACGAAGAGAGGACTCTGGAGGAGACGGCAACGGGACACGCAGAGGAGCAGTGGAAGGACGCAGTGCCATCTGGTGTGTGCCTGGGACCGCAGGAGGACGCGGACGCGGAACACGACCACTAGTGCGAGCAGCACGTACAGGCAACGCAGGACGAGACGCAGGCTCACGACGCTCAGCAAGACCTCCAGTAGGACCAGTGTAGGGAGAAGGAGCAGGCAGGGGGGAGGCGGGCTGTAACTGTGACTGCAACTGGACAGGCTGTGGACACCCTAAGGGAGGAGCAGGACCAGGAGAGGGCGAGAGACCAAGAACCTGCTCAAGGAGCTGAACGAAGTACGGCCGCGGCCGCTCAGCGCCTCCTGAAACAGCAGGGACAGCACCAGTACCCCCAGCGGCAGTACCAGCGCCAGCAGCACCTCTAGCTCTAGCAGCGCCAACTCCAGCACCCTCAGAAGTACCAGCGCGAGAAGCACCTCCAGCGCCAACACCCCCAGCAGCTCCAGTACCTCAAGCACCACCCGCAGCACCTCCAGCAGGACCAACTCCAGTAGCCCCAGCAGCACCCCCAGTCCCAGCAGCTCCAGTACCACCAGTACGAGCACCTCCAGGACCAGGGTCTCCAGTACCTCCAGCGCCGACCCCAGGGTCAGCAGCAATAGTAGCACCTCCAGCTCCAGTAGCACGGCTCCAGCGCCGGGCAAACCACTCGCGCAGTACCTGTGGAGAGGGTAGCTCCCGCCGAGACGAAGCACCCAAAGGACCCCCAGACCCAGCACCGCCAGAGGCCACACGAGCAGACCCAGTACCCCCAGGCTCCGCACCCCCAGGCTCAGCACCCCCAGGCTCCGCACCCCCAGGCTCAACACCCCCAGGCCCAGCACCCCCACGCTCCGCACCCCCAGGCTCCGCACCCCCAAGCTCAGCACCCCCAGACTCAGCACCCCTAGCAGCACCAGAGTCAACAGCTACCTCGACAGGCTCGTCTGCGTCTACCTGGGAAACACCTGACGGGGCAGGACCCTGAGGGGGGAGAGGGTCTACCGGGGGGGACCTGGCGCAAGGAAGAGCGGCGGCGGGGGGAGGGGCGCAGTGCGGTAGGGGAAGAGACGGTAGTAAGGAACCGACTCGTCAAAGGTGACGTCCTGGGAGGACAGAACACGGCGCGAGGTGGGGTGGTAAAACTGCCAACCAGGCGCGTCAGGGGGGAAGCCAAGGAAGACGCAGGGAAGAGTACGGGGGGACAGCTTGTTCGCAGACAAGTCGCGGACAAACGCCCGAGATCCCCAGACACGAAACACAGACGCATCGCCAACCTTCCCCGTCCACCGCAAGGTGGGGGAGGTCTCCGGCAAGGAGACCCGGGGCTGAAGGTTGATCTGATGCGCTGCGTACCAAACCGCAAACGGCCACAGAAAATGGGGAGCAGCCGCATGGATCATGGACGTACGAGCGACGTCCATGACCATGCCAATGCGGCGCTCAGCAATCCCATTTTGCTGTGGAGAGGCCGGAAGCGTGAACGTCTGGCGGATGCCCTGTGCACGACAGAAGGCTCCCAGAAGGGCAGAGGAAAACTCCCCGCCTCTGTCAGAGTGCAGACGCAGAACATGTTATAGTCACAATAGGCTTGAATGTGCCTAAAACGAAAGATAGAGAGCACAGACGGATTTCTGCACAGCGGCTTCAAACGCTGATAGCGTTCTGCTCACAGCTGCAAATGACTTGATTCAAATTGGATCTGGAGCGTCTTCACGTCGTCTACAATTAGCAATTTAGACTGCACGATTTGATAAAGAATTGACGACACAGCGTCGGTTTGAACGAACGGTACTATGGCAGCCACTATAGTCTTAGAACACAAGATAGGAAGAGTTACGAGTTGGGAATGACTCCCAGCTCCTACAAACCCCAAGAGCCGAGTTACAGTGATGTGGAACAGTGCCACACTGTCCCCAACCACGAAGGGTCTCGAAACTACCCTTCACTAGGGCCTACACCAAGTGAAATGTTACACTACACAAAGTAATGTAACTATCTTCAATATCTTGAGGTGTACCCTTTTGGCAAGCTTCGAAATCACTTGAGGCTTGACACCAAGGCTCGGGCTCTTCATCACAAACTCATCCTTGAGTTCTTGATGGGTCTGCTGCACACACCTGCGACACGCCGAACGTTCGACACAGGACAAAATAGAAACCGCGCACGACAAAATAGAAACCGCGCGCGAGACACAAACGACCGCGTAACACGCGTCTAGCGATAACTCGCTATTGACTCGACACACACACTCGACATCATGACTCAACATTCACACACAATTATAAGCATGAAATATAGATTATCCCATGCCCTCATACCATTCCATACACACACACATTCACGCACACGGACAACAAGCCGAGTGCAAACCGTAGGGTTGCACCAACAGAACTGGAAAGTCCGAGCCGAAACTCTCTCTGAGCTGGAGACGAGCCGCGCGGATCCAGTCGATCAACACCTCAGTGACGTCACCCTTGCTGCGCAAGGGGAACACCGTGGTGTAACACGAGTAGTCGTCAACCACCAACAGGAAGTAACGCTCGTGACCCTGGCCACGGACGCGGGCGGGGCCCCACACGTCCATGTGAAGAGTCTGCAGCGGAGCCTCTGTCGGAGGAAACTCGGAGGAGTGAGGGGCGGCGCGCTGCCGCCCCTCGACACAGGGAACGCAGGTAGGGGCAGGCCCCGGAGGGAGGGGAGGGAGGGACCGGGGGAGACCAGAGACAGGGAGGGGTGACCAAGGCGGTGGTGCCAGAGGAGAGTCCGGTGGGACAGGAGACGACACGAGCAGGGAGCAAACTCAGGACCAGACCTGGACGCCGCAGCAAACACCTGACCCGACGCAGCTACCTGACCAGACTCAGCAACCGGAGGAGACTCAATAGTCAGTGTGTATAGGCTCGACCCCGGCTGACGGGTAAACGTGGCCAAGTGTCGGCCCGTCCGAGCACACGTACAGTGGGTCACCCGCTGACTCGCAGGAGTGAACTGGTCAACCCCCCCATCCTGTAGATCAGCACCACTCACCAAGTTCGTAGAGAACGAGGGGAGGTAGAGACCGGATAGGGTGCCAGAGGGGGCCGCCGGACACGGTAAGACAGTGGAGAAGCGGGCAAGGACAGGATCCCCAGAGGGGTCCGCCAGGGAGACCGCAGCTGGCCGACTAAGCGGCGTAAGCGTGGTGCGGTCACGAAAGAAGGAGCGGGAAGCACCCGAGTCAAGGGTGAAGGTGTGTAAGGCCTGAGCCGACGTGGTACCTGAGAGAGCAGACTCACCAGTACCTGGGGCAGCAGACGCACTAGCACCTAGAGCAGCAGCCTCACCAGCACCTAGAGCAGCAGCGTCGATGCCCGGGTCAGGCGGGACACACATGTAACAGTCACCCTCATCACTAGTAGACACAACATACATGGCAGCAAGAATGGCATCATAATCCAGATCAAAGATAGCAACCCCCGACCTAAGCAGCTCACCCCAGCGGGGGATCTCAGTGGCGTCAGGGAACTGGAGACGCCAGGCGTCCGTCAGGCGGCCGAAGCAGCGTTAGGTGGTGTGCGGGCCACCGTACTGCTCACCAGTGCGGTCGCCGGTACGCAGGACGTAGGCACAAGGACCACCACCCCCACCCCGCTGACGCGCAGCGTACCACTCACGAAGCTGCTGGGGGGGCAGGGTGTCACGAGTGCGCTGCTTCTGCTGGCGCTGACCACCACCGAAGCCGCTCCGCTGCGCAGAGCCACCCCGACCAGCTTCACCTCCGCCGCCGCCACCTCCGCCACCGCCGCCACCACCTCCTCCTCTGCTCCCACGGCCACCGCCGCCGCCGCCTCCGCCTCCACCGCCGCCACCGAAGCCCCCACCCCCGCCACCACTCCCACCGCCACCCCCACTCCCTCCGCCGCCTCCACCGCCACCTCCACCGCCCCCACCAGCCCCTCCAGCTCCCTTGCCTCCCTTGCCCTTGCCGGTGCGGCGTCTCCCGCTAGGGGCAGACGCAGCGCCGACCGACTCGGTGCCAACGAAGTCGACGGCAGCAGCAGAGGCAACAGAGGGCAAAAGGGGGGAGGGGGAGCACCTCTCAAAGAAGGGGGCACGAGGGTCACCACGAGAGGCTCCTACAGCGACTATACTCTTCTCAACTGCCAGGAGGCGCTCCTCGAGGAGGTCAACGGTGAGTGTGGTGGGGCAAACAGAGAGGAAGTGGTCCCTGACCGAGCGAAGGGAGTCAGGGAGCCGGGTGACTATGTAGTAGAGGGTGATGTACATGGGGGGGGGGGGTTCTTGGCGCAGAACTCAGCAGGAAGCGCAGCGCGGTAGCGGGTGTCACTAGTGCGAAGGTGCGTAATGAGGTCAGCGACAGTGGGAAAGGCGGCGAGGTCAGGGAACAGGTACGGCAGCATGAGGCGGCTAAGGGCAGCAGTGGCAGGGGAAGAGTAGCGTGCAACTACAGCGTCGTACAAGGTCTTAGCACTCTTGTACTGACTAAAGTGCGCGCGCTCAGTGGACGGCGGGTGACTACGCACAGCAAGACGGGCAGCAGCATCGCGTGTGGCCCACTGTGAGCGAACAGTGCTGTCAGCATCGGCAACAGGGGCAGTAGAGGCGCCAGACGTGAGATCGAACATTGAGAGACCGTCTTTCCTATCGCACTGTAGGAAAAGCTGTAGATCATCGACCCAGACCTCAAAGTCAACAGCCCGACCCTCAGCATCAAAGACGAGAACGCTAGGGGTAGCCATGACAGCAGTGGCAGCAGGCTAGGGGCAGCAGCAGCAGTAGCAACAGGAGGGGCGCGGCTCGGTGGTGCTCTTACCAGGGCAGGTGGGTAGAGTGCCGCAAGTGGTGGGGCAAGGCCGAGGCGCGTCGGCAGGGACGGGGCCGCTACAGGGCGGCAGAGGAGCGCCGCTCCGCTCTGCAGGGCAGGGCCGGGACAGCGGCGGCGGTCCCTGCTGTCGACGGTGACGGCAGCTGCAGGCGGCGCCTGCGGCCCCGGCTGTGGCGGCTGCGGCTGCTGCCGTCGGCGGCTGCTGCTGCTGTAGGCTGCTGCGGCGGATGCGGCCCGGGCTGTGGCGGCGGCGGCTGCCTGCTGTCGGCGGCACCGGCGGTGGCGGCTCCCGCTGCTGGAGAAGCGTTGGCTGCCGCTGCAGGGGCGGCGACGGCGGGGCGGCAGGTCCGTGAGGGAGCCGAGAAGGGGCCGCGGAGGAGCCGAGAAGGGGTCGCGAAGGGTGGCGATGGGGCCGAGAAGGGCCGCGAAGGGCGGCTACGGGGCCGAGAAGGGTGGCGACGGGGCCGCGAAGGGCGGCGACGGGGCCGAGACGGGCGGTGACGGGGTCGCGAAGGGCGGCGACGGGGCCGAGAAGGGGCCGCGAGGGGCCTCGGAGGGCGGCGACGGGGCCGCGAAGGGGCCGCGAGGGGCCTGAAGGGGCCGCGAAGGGCTGTGAAAGGGGCCGTGAGGGGCCGAGAGAGGGGCCGCTACGAGGCCGTAAGGGAGCGCGACGGGCCGCTAAGGGCAGGGGACGCGACGGGAGGGCAGGCACACGGGGCGCGACTCGGGCAGGGGCAAAGCGCGCTCCGGGCAGGAAAAAAAAAGTCGATTTTCGGTGGGCCCTAGGAAACGTTCCCACTAGGGAACCTGCTCTGATACCATGTGAAAGAACGAGGAATGAATGCACTGGCAAACAGGTGGGTACAAGTAGGAAAACCTAAAAGTGTTGTAACCCATATTGTCTACCCCACTACAGCCTACACAGACTATAGCATATAAGTTTGAGAACCCCAAGTCACATAGACATACGACCCCAATCTCACACGGACACACGACCGACCCCAACTCACCCAGATGTGCACGGGTTGGCGATGCTGTCCAGCGCCGTGCCTTGGCAGACAGCTTTACTGAAGAACTTGACCTGCGCGCACTGACCGCCCGCCGACGCGGTGCTCGAGTCCCCGCCGCCCTTCCACCACACCGTCGCGCTCTTCTGCCGCGCCTTCTTGGGCACGCTCACGCACACCTGCTTGCTGAAGTCCAGCCGCGTCTTGCCCACCACCACCGCCGTCGCAACCTGCAAGCTGGGGGTGCTGGGGGTCGTCGCAAGAGCCCTCCTCGCGTTGACCTTCTCACCCGCAGCTCCACCGCCGCTGCCACCGCTGGTGGCGATGATATTGCTGGTGGTCACGAGAGCCCTCCTCGCGTCGTTCTTGCTCGCTGGTTTGGCCGCTGCGTTGAGCGTGTCATCTCCGTACGCTGCGGCGTTGACCGTGTCATGCCGTGTGGTCTTTTCAACAGTGGGCAAGCGAAAGCACAAGCGAGAATCGTGCCGAGAAGGGAAATCAGGGCAGAAATGGGAGAACAACGTCACAATATTCCTGGCCCCCAAAACATGCCAACAAAGCGATGCTTTCGTTGAGGTATCCTTCATGAGCTATGCGTGAACAATGCCACATCATGCAAGAAAGAGGAGGAAACAAGAAGAGACAGTTGAGAAGGGGTTCGATAAAAACGAGAGCAGGAACTTTAAAGTAGACTGACTGCAAATGAGGGCGAGCGCGGCGAGGAGCAAGAGGCCGGCAGGAGAGGCACCCAAAGTCATCCTCCCCATAGCGAAGAAAGATGGGGTCCCCCGACAAAGCCTTTCACTCAGAGTAGATCGCACGCCGAGAGCGTCGAGTGCGGAATGTGAGTAAGTTGCCTAAGAACGACGCCGCGTCCGACGCAGAGGACTCCTGTTAGGTGCTCGGAGATGGCCCTTGAAATACACTCCAAACTCCATCAGTACTACTTGGAAGCGGGAGTCTGGGAGGCGATGGGAATGGCCAAGCTTGGATCTGCTCGGCTGGTGGTTCACAGTGTTAGCGTGAGCGGAGACGGCCACCGCTCATTGGTGCAAAACTACAACTAGCGCACAAGCGATTCGCGAACTGTGATTGGGTGTGGTGGGTGGAGTGGGGAGTGTTGACTAGTATATGGGATCTATAAGCTCTAAGCACGCCTTTAATACACACTAGTTAGTCCCCACGGGGTCACCTCCAAGGGTGCTCGGGTGCCTGGCAAAGCCAGCCCCTAACCAAGGGTCCATGTTTGTCGAGGGACGTACTAAGTGTAAATCCAATCACGTGCACTAGAACGTGCGGAGATAACTACTACAACGGGAGCTAGACTACGGGCTAGGCACGGGTGCTCCTGTGATCTCTGCGTTCATTGGTCCTTAGTCGTTTTCCTAATGCTCACACTGCTTGCTAGTTCACGGGGCAATTTGGCAAGAGTTTCACTCGAGAAAGTTGACAATAATGGTCCAAATCAGTTGGCATGGCAAGACTACATCAGAGCTAGCATTCAGGTCGGTCGACTGCCAGCACAGCATGGTCGACCGCGTTCCAGCACGACTTGGTCGACCGCGCTCCAGCAGTGCAAAGTCGACGGCGTGCCAACGCTGCAGGTTGACGGCGTGCCAGCATTGCTCCCGCAGAACAGCAGCGCACCTACTTCGCAGGTGCTCGTAGATCATTGGCGGGCTAAGCCTCGTCACCTGAACAGCGCACGCACCAAGTCATCCTCGTGCTGACAGCTCCACCTGATCCGCCACGTCGACCTCGGGATACCACCACCGAGGTCGGACTCGCCAACTTCGCCTGGGCGACCGTCGCACTCCTTCGCAGAACCTCGTCACCCAGGTATCCCGGTCGACCGGGCAACCATGTCGACCAGCTGCTCCTGTATGTGCTCGTCGACCTCCCATGTCGACGACCACCCCAAGTCGACCTCACCAGGTCGACCATACCTCTGGTCAACCAGCTCCAGGTCGATGTCACTCCTGGTCGACCAGCTCCACGTCGACCAGCGCAGTTGTCAGCCGACCACCCACGTCGGCTACCCGAAGTCGGCGTCACCAAGTCGGCGCCGACTTCCGGGCCGACCTCTTGAAGTCGGCGACCTCCCAAGTCGGTGACCTTGCAAGTCGGCGCCGACTTCCGGGTCGACGTGCCACATCGCCGACCAGCAAGTCGGCGGCATTGCAGTGGCCCCGTGCAAGTCGACCAACCCCGTCGACCAGCTCGCCCAAGTCGGTGTCGCCCACTGCAACAAGTCGGCTGTACCTCCCGTACACCCAACCACGAAGTCGGCTCCGCCCAAGCGAGGACGGGGCCAACAACAACTCCCGTTGACACTCCCCTGCCGCGTTCACGCTTGGGCTCCCAGCCCACACGGCATCACTGCTCGAAGAATAGCTCGTCGGCATGCACCCAACACACAGCACGCCGGTCACCGCACCAGCCATGCAGGAGGGCATGGCACCTACTACTGCACATCGTTGTCCCCGTCGCCCACGTCGACCAAGCGCACCTGGCCAATGGCAACGGAGCACCGGTTGAAGGCCGAATAGTGCAGCGCCTTCGTCAGAAAGTCGGCCGGCTGGTCAGCGGTCGGGATGTACTTCACGGAAAACTTCCCACGCTTCACCATGTGCTGCAGCCAGGCCTGTCGCCGCTCCATGTGCTTGAGGTTGCCCGTCAACCCCATGCCCTCAGCGACCGTGATGGCCGACTTGTTGTCCACCCGGAGGACAGTCGGCTTCCCGGCATCCAGCTGCTGGAACTCTGCGAGGAGGAAGCGAAGTCGACGTCCCTCCTTGCCGGCTTCGGTGGCCACCACATACTCCGACTCAGTCGACGACAACGTCGCGCACTTGATGCGCTGGCTTGACCAGGAGACTGCGGCCCCTCCGTAGATGAATACGTAGCCGCCCGTGCTCGTCCTCCTCTGCTTGTCACCGGCGTCGTCGGCGTCCACGTAGCCGACCAGCTCCAGCGACTCAGGTCCACCGCTGAACTCCAGGGCGGTGTCATGCGTGTTGGCGAGGTAGGCGAGGCAGCAGTCGACCTCACGCCAGTGCTGGTCGCTCCTCACCGTGAGGCCGCTTCCCAGCTTGCTGCAGGCGAAGGCGATGTCCGGCCTCGTCGTTGTTGTCGCGAACTGCAGCGAGCCGACCTTCTGCCGGTACTCCTCCTCTTGCCGCTCCTTTGCCTCCTCGTCGTCGAAGGTGAGCTCGGCGTAGGCCTCGACCGAGACCGGCGTCTTCGGGGTGCGCCCGGTCTGCTCCTCGTCGATGAAGCGCCTACGCAGCTTGTCGGCGTAGCCCTGCTGGTGCAGCCACAGCTTCCCCGCCGACCTGTCGCGGACGATCTCCAGCCCGAGGTACTTCTGTACCGGCGAGATCTCATGCAGCTCGAAGGCAGACTCCAGCAGCTCCTTCAGCTCCTTCAGCATCTCGGTGCTGCTGTTGGCGGCGAGCAAGTCGTCGACGTAGACCAGAACCCAGCAGGCGACTCCGTCTTTTCCGACCTTGAAGTAGAGAGCCTCGTCGACCTGGCTCTTCTTCCACCCGGCGCCGACCAGCACGTCGTTGAGCGCCAAGTACCACAGCAGCGGCGACTGCTTCAGCCCGTACAGGCTCTTCAGCAGCTTGCAGACCCGGCCAGTTCCGTCGTTGAAGTAGTCCGGCTGGGACATGTAGAGCACCCGGTCGAGCCTGCTCTGCAGGAAGGCGTTCTTCATGTCGAGCTGCATCAGGTTGAGGTTGAGGACGGCAACGATGCTGAGGAAGATCCTCAGCGTGACGTAGCTGCCCACCGGCGCAAACGTCTCGTCGTAGTTGGCGCCGTACACCTGCGTGAAGCCCTTCACGACCAGCCTCGCCTTCTCGCGCTCGACGGTGTTGTCGACGTGGTACTTCGTCGTCAACACCCACCGGTTCTTCATGATGTTGACCCCCGGTGGGCGTTCGACCAGCTCCCAAGTGCCCATGTTGAGGAGGCTGCGGATCTCCTCCTCCATGGCGGCCTTCACCGCCGGGCCCTTCCAGCTCGCCAAAGCCTCCTTCACCGTCATCGTCGAGATGTCCCAGCGGTGTTCAGGGTCGGCCAGCATGTCCGGGTCGAGCTCCGGAAACTCCTCATCGTCCTCGGCGTCGTCGTACAGCAGGTCGTTGTCATCGTCCACGTCATACACCGTGGTGAAGGCAGCGGGGACGAAGAAGTCCGGCGGCCTCCGAACTCGATCCGACTTTCGTTGTTCAGGCCGAACCTCCACCACGTCACTCTTGGTGGACTCCCCGGCGTCCCCTCCTTTGTCACCACCTCCACTGCCCTCGTCGTCCTGCTGCACCTCGGTCGACTTCCTGGTCGACCTCTCCCCTGTGGTCGGCTGCCCTGCCGACTGCCTGGTTGCCGACTGCTCCGTGGTTGGCTTCACTGCTGCCGGCTCCCCTGTCGGCTGCTGCTCCTCGACCTGCTCCTCCCCTGTCGACGTCGGCCTCAATCCCACGTCGACTTGCCGCTCGTCACGTCGGCCACCGGCGATGCCCTTGGTCGGCGCCGAAGGCGACGGCCCACTACTCCCCTCATCGCCGAAGGCCGACACCGAGGTCAGCCCGCGCAGGTCGGCCAGGAGCGGAGGGGCAGAGGCCGGAGAGGGAGGGGAAGGAGGGCGGACGGCCTCGACATCCTCAGCAGCAAACTCACCGACCTCGGCGAGCAGAGGCATTGTCGCTGACGAGGTGTCGGTTGGCGGGGTGGATGGCGTTCGGCCGGACACCGGCCCGTGCTCCGACTTCCACTCGGCCAACGACATCTCCTCGTAGAACACCACGTCCGACGTGGTGACTACCCGGTTGGCGTCGACGTCGAGGAGCTCCCAGCCCTTGCTCGCCGCCGACACACCAAGGTGAAGGCCCCACCTGGCCTTCGGCTTCAGCTTCCCACCACGCTGCTGCTTGGGGACAAGGAACTGCGCCATACAGCCCCACACCCTCGCCATCGACAAGTCGGGCTTCTGGCCGACCAGCAGCTGGTACGGCGTCGTCCCCGGCGGCAGCGTCGACCGCTCAAGGCAGTTGCGGACCCAGACGGCCTGCCGCAGCGCGAGGTGCCACCAGTGGTGCCGCACGCCCATGTGCAGCAGCATCGTCCGCACCGACTCCACCACCGTCCTCATCTCCCGCTCCGCCATGCCGTTCTGCTGCGGGGTGTATGGGCAGGTAAGGTCGTGGACGATCCCCTGTCCATCCACGAAGTCGGTGAACTTCTTCCTGAGGAACTCCCCTCCTCGGTCGGAGCGAAGCATCAGCACCGACTTCTGCGTCTGCCTTTCCACCAACACCAGCCACTTCTGGAACTCCAGCAACACATCCGACTTCTTGGCGACCGGCCTCACCCACACGAAGCGGGTCTTGCGGTCCTTCAGCAGCAGGAAGTACAGGCTACCGTCCTTGGCAGCCACGCGGAACGGCCCGCACAGGTCGATGTGCACGACGGCCAGCACGTCGTCGGCGTCGGAGCCTTGGTCGGGGAAGGTGTGCCGCGCCAGCTTCCCGCCGACACACGAGACACACGGTGAGTCGGCGCCCGTCGCCGACTTGAGGTCCAGCCCAATGGCGACCTCGTTCTTCGCCGAGCTCCTGATGGTGTCCATGCCGACGTGCGCAAGTCTAGCATGCATCCTGTCCGGCGTCGACTTCGTTTTCGAGACGATCGCCCGCAGGGCCACAACCTCCGTCGTGGGCGACGTCGACCTCGTTGAGCAGGGACGCAGGTCGGTGCAGAGGACCCGCCCGGAGTACGTCGCCCGGTCGAGCACCTCCCCAGCCACCGAGACAAGCAGCATTCCGTCTCCGTCCTCTTGCAGCTTCACGCCGTGCTCCTTCAGCTGGCCGGACGACAGCAGGTTGGCTCGGACACCCGGGACGTACAACACGTCGGGGATGAGCACCTGCTTCCCGGCCTCTCCTTGCAGAGCGACGGTGCTGCGGCCTTGGACGTCCTGCAGCGCCCCATTGAAGCCCCGCACGTGCTTGATGGAGCCGCTCGGCTGCAGGTCGACGAAGACTTCCTTCGTCCCCATCAGGTGATGGGAGCAGCCGCTGTCGAGCAGGACCACCGCCGGGTTCGCCTGCACAGCTGCTGCCACTGCCTGGAAGTCCTCTCCGGCCTCCGGCGCCAGCGAGACGGTCGGCTCCACGACGCCGACCAGCGAGCACGACGCCGTCTTGTCGTCCCGCCCCTTTCCGCCTGCAGAGGAGTCGGCGTCCTTCGCCGACATCGACGACAAACCACTTCGTGGTCCTCCGACGTCGCCCTGCGAGGAGCCTGCAGCCGCCGACGACTGCACCCCTCGCGCCTGAACGCCGCCGACTTCATCGGCGTGAATCACACCACGCTGCCTCGACGTGCCTCCCGCACTGCTGCCGACTTGGCCACCTCCGGCGTTGACGCCCACGTCGACGCCGCCTTCGTTGGTCACCGGTCGAGGAGAAGCTGGTCGAGAAGAGGGATGTTCCGTCGCCCACATGGAGCGGAGTCCAGCCTCGACGACCGCCCAGGGTATCGCCCCATACTCCTGGGCCTCATGGCGTCTCCTTGCATCCTCCAGCCGTCCCTCCAAGGTGTCCATCACCTTGGTGTCACCTACGCGCACGCTAGGGACCTGTACGGCTGCCAGCCTACGAGCAACTTAGGTAAGTGACCTCTACGTCGACCTGACTGAAAGGTAAGTCGTGTGTCGTCCACGCTCACCGCACCATGCGGAGATAACTACTACAACGGGAGCTAGACTACGGGCTAGGCACGGGTGCTCGTGTGATCTCTGCGTTCGTTGGTCCTTAGTCGTTTTCCTAGTGCTCACACTGCTTGCTAGTTCACGGGGCAATTTGGCAAGAGTTTCACTCGAGAAAGTTGACAATAATGGTCCAAATCAGTTGGCATGGCAAGACTACATCAGAGCTAGCATTCAGGTCGGTCGACTGCCAGCACAGCATGGTCGACCGCGTTCCAGCACGACTTGGTCGACCGCGCTCCAGCAGTGCAAAGTCGACGGCGTGCCAACGCTGCAGGTTGACGGCGTGCCAGCATTGCTCCCGCAGAACAGCAGCGCACCTACTTCGCAGGTGCTCGTAGATCATTGGCGGGCTAAGCCTCGTCACCTGAACAGCGCACGCACCAAGTCATCCTCGTGCTGACAGCTCCACCTGATCCGCCACGTCGACCTCGGGATACCACCACCGAGGTCGGACTCGCCAACTTCGCCTGGGCGACCGTCGCACTCCTTCGCAGAACCTCGTCACCCAGGTATCTCGGTCGACTGGGCAATCATGTCGACCAGCTGCTCCTGTATGTGCTCGTCGACCTCCCATGTCGACGACCACCCCAAGTCGACCTCACCAGGTCGACCATACCTCTGGTCGACCAGCTCCAGGTCGATGTCACTCCTGGTCGACCAGCTCCACGTCGACCAGCGCAGTTGTCAGCCGACCACCCAGGTCGGCTACCCGAAGTCGGCGTCACCAAGTCGGCGCCGACTTCCAGGCCGACCTCTTGAAGTCGGCGACCTCCCAAGTCGGTGACCTTGCAAGTCGGTGACCTTGCAAGTCGGCGCCGACTTCCGGGTCGACGTGCCACATCGCCGACCACCAAGTCGGCGGCATTGCAGTGGCCCCGTGCAAGTCGACCAACCCCGTCGACCAGCTCGCCCAAGTCGGCGTCGCCCACTGCAACAAGTCGGCTGTACCTCCCGTACACCCAACCACGAAGTCGGCTCCGCCCAAGCGAGGACGAGGCCAAGAACAACTCCCGTTGACTGAACGCTCCCAAGCTCGTTTGCGCAGCGTTGACGACGAATTGGCTCGTATGCAGAATCAGCTCTTCACGTCAATACGATGGTAGAGCAATTTTCATTCACAAAGTGTGCATGACAACTTCGCACAAGCACGCATATATATTTCGCCTAACACACATGCAGAGGAAAATAGCAAACGGTTGATTAACTGTATCTCTAGGACTTCGCCTTGCTGTCTGGAAAAACGGTTGCCAAACTTCTGCTGCATTTGGCTTGATCCGAGCCCTTGAAATAATTGTCTTCAACTTTCATGTCTGCCAAATGCCCCTGCTGACTCCTCTCGCGAACGATCATGAACGCACAAGTGGAATCATGAACGCTCGTGTGGAAATTTCCGTTTTCCCACTGTTTACAGTTGTAAAACGGTTTTTCACCGTTTCGTACCTGTAGTAAAACTGTTACCTTTAAATGCTCAGCTTCTGGCGAAATGTCCTTGTGCCACGTCACAAAAGACAAGACTCGAATTTCAGTTATTCAACTGAAATTTCGAGTCAAATCCCGAGCATCCCTCAGGATCCCGCGGCACCCCCTGAAACACACCCGCACCCCTCAGGTGCGCAATTTGCACGACCGATATTTCGGTCGTGCTGTACAGCGCACAAACGTGCGTTGTCACGTTGCGATCATGGGCCTTGTGCTCTCGCGCGACAGTGCCCAGCCACACGCGTGGGCCTGAGGGCCCACACGCGCATGTCAGGACCTCACGCTCTGGTCCTGACAGTCGCGCGCTTTTTGACCAGCTCGAGACTGGTCAAAGGGCTTGGTCAAAGATCGAGCCCCACATCCCCGGCACACTCGACTCACACAATGAACACTCATGAAAAATACACGAACAAAAACATGAATAAACATGACCGAAACATAAACGGTCATGAGCAAACATGAACGCACATGAACGAACATGAGCGCTCGCACGAACACCACGCAAACATTCATGAATACGCGAAGGCTCACGAAAGCACATGATCACTCGGAACTTTACGCTCTTTCATGACGCAACAAGAACAGCACGAAATTCACACGAACAATCATGCAAACACATGAATGCAACCTCACACTAAAATGCACATAACTCATGAACCGCTAAGGCGTTTCACAAACCGTAAACGCCAAAATGATCAGTATACAAATGCACATTCCACACCACATAAAATACCTTAAAACAGATACCTTCAAATTTCACATCGCTCGACCAATAGGCGACAGGTTGACGTGCAAAATAAGTTTTGCACCCAACAGGGAGGGAGGGGGCCAAACGAAGGGACGGAGTCTTTGGCAGGAGGACCAGCATCCCAAAATTGCAAAAGTTGGTTTGGCCTATCAGGCAAGGAAGTGGGTACTTCGAAGCTAGGCTTGGAGTAGCTACCTTCTCAATACAATGGATCTACAGGCAATTTCGTAAGGCCCCGTACCTACCTCCCATGCCGAGCCCAGGACCCAACAGATTGACTACAATGTTGCTGGCTTGGGAACATTTACAAACCAGACACATTGGCCAATGAGTGCATCCCGTACCAAACGCCCAACATGGCATGAAGCCCCACCCATCTACAAAGCCACCACAATGAGCCTACCCCGCTTGAACAGTAATATTTTCTCGATATTGTCAGTTCAGCATGGACAATGTTCGCGATACTGTCTGAAACGTGTAATAGGATTCTCGTTTAGAATCTCTTTTACGTCACCGGCTTTTTTTACACAATTAGTGACGCTTTTCAAGTACGACAGGGCTGTAAACCTGAACGACCAATGAAAATTACGGCTGGTTTTCCCATCACAAGCATCTCAGATTACATTTACTTATAGCCGTCGATTGTCAAGATCGACGGTTTAAAGTGTTTTTGGAAAGTGATGCAAGTTCGATCGGTAACCGTCAATCTGAATCGCTTCAACGGTTTAGATCAGAGGTCTGTTTGGTAAGGTTGGAATTTATACCGTAGATCTCGAAGGCAGTGAATGATCCAGATCTCGCCTGACTTCTCCCAAACCATTTCAAGATATAGGGTTTTCAGCTTAACAGGGAGGGGTATCCCGACCCCTCCGCTTTCAGGTTAGGGGTAGCGCTTTCTGCGCACAGTTTCTGCTAAAGGCTGGGCTAGGGGGGGAGAGTTATTGTTCATATTAGGGACTCGAGCTCTCAATGAGCCACGTTTCCTAGTTCTCACAAAGAGCTCACTGTAGGTGTTCAATCACTGATTCTCCACTGCTCTGGTTTGTTGGAATCACTGAACAGGAATGGATGAACTAGTAATGAAAAGAGTACAAGTACCTAACCCTAGAATTGTGTACCCCCTATAGGTTAACCCACTGTAGCCTAAACTAACACAACATATATAATGTTTGACACACCCCCATAGGCAAAGTGGGGGAGAACTAGGGGTCACAAGACCAGTCAAGGCAAAGCAAGGCAAAACAAGCTCAGGGTGGATCTCAAGGATACCACACAAATTCCGAGCACAAGCAAGTGGTCACAAGACCAGTTCACATGCAGGTTTATATATAGAGATCACAGTACAACAGACTCAAGAAGTAAGCAAGTGAGGTCCAGTAGGCACAAGGCCTAGAAGAGTGCAAAAGCGCTGATGGTCACAAGGCTGAAGCGCCTTGGTGAACACATCAGCAGTGTTGGCCTCAGAGGCCACGTAACGCAGGCGAAGCTGACCACGCTGCTGCAGCTCTCGAGCGAGGAAGTAACGCAGAGCAATGTGCTTCGTTCTGTGCTCCAGTCTGTGCTCCTCACACAAGGCAATGGCTGCCTTGTTGTCGACGTACAGCACTGGAGGAGAACGAGGCTGCTCTCCAAGGTCGGTCAGCAAGTAGGTGAGCCAGCGTAGCTCCTGGGCCGCCATGGCTGTGGCGTAGATCTCAGCCTCACAACTGGAGCTGAGAACAGAAGAAGAGCGAGTAGAACGCCAAGAAACAGAACCAGAGCCAAGACTGAAGGAGTAACCCTGAGACGACCGCTGAGTAGCCTGGTCGTCTGCCCAAGAAGCGTCTGAGTGCCCAGTGAGAACAACGGGGACTCGCCCTCCAAGCACTAGCCCCATGCCCGACGTACTGCACAAGTAGCGCAACACCCTCTTAGCTGCATCCATGTGCTCCTTCCGGTGACGGCCGGGAGCGACATAGCGTGCAAGAATGCTGAGAGGGTATGCAAGGTCTGGTCGAGTGCAGGTCATCAGGTACATGAGGCAACCCACAAGCTCTGGATACGGGCCACTTGGCTCTACGGACTCATCCGAAGGCAGAGCTGAGAGCGAGTGACCGGTAGGCAGAGGAGTGGGCTGAGGCGAGGAGTACGTGAAGCGGAAGCGCTGAAGGACCTGCTGCACCATGTGTGACTGAGTCAAGGTGATGGTGCGGCGTGCTCTGTCCCGGGTGATCCGCAAGCCAAGATAGCTTGTCAGTTCACCCAGGTCTGTGCACGTGTGTCTCTTCTGCAGCTCCGACTTCACGTGGGCGAGTGCCACAGTGTCAGCAGTAGCAAAGACCAAGTCGTCGACGTACACAAGGACGTAGAACGGCGGCAGTGAGGTGTCTGTGCGTAGAAACAGCGACGGGTCAGCAGTAGAAGGCGCGAACCCAAGAGCCGCAAGCGTAGTCCTCAGTGTGTCGTGCCACTCACGAGGCGCCTGGCGGAGACCGTAGACTGGCCGTCGGAGGCTCCACTGGGTACCAGGAGGGAACGACCCAGTGAAACCAGGTGGACGGCGCAGCCAGATCTCCTCGTGCAGGCTGCCCTGCAGGAAAGCAGTGCTGAAGTCAAGCGAGTGGAGCTCGTAGTCACGCTGAGCGGCGACGTGCAGCAGAACCCGAAGAGTGGTCATCTTCGGGGTCGGGGAGAAGGTCTGGAAGAAGTCAACTCCCTCGCGCTGACTGAAGCCTCGTGCAACGTAACGCGCCTTGAAGACAGGCGGAGAACCCGGCGGCCGCTTCACCCTGAAAATCCACATGCCACTGACGATGTTCGCCCCAGGCGGGGGAACCTCGTCGACGTAGGTGCCTGTGGACTTCCAGGAAGCCATCTCTGTGTCCATGGCTGACTGCCACTGAGAGGAGTAGGGACCGGCCATCGCCTCTGCGTAAGAGCGTGGGGTCGGGATGTCTGGTGCATCCGGGTCTCCCTCAGGGGCAACAAGCATGGACACGAGATGGGGCAAAGCGGCAGCAAAGCACTGGAACTCCTCCTGCCTGTCCTCAAGGACGTCAGTGCCAAGAGCACACTCACCCCCGACGGACGGAGGACAGACAGACTCAGACTCAGCAACTAGGCTAGCAGCGTAGTCTAGACGACAGCGAGCAGCAAAGTCGACAAGCTCAGCAACTAAGGCAGACGCAGCAGCAGACTCAAAGGAAGGGTCAGTGACAACAGTGGCCAGGAGACGCGTGACAGCAGGACTGGTAGCACGAAGAGAGTCTGACCCAGGGTCAGGATGAGCAGGAAGAGAGGAAGCAGGAGGAGACGGCAGTGGGACACGCTGTGGAGCAGTGGACAGACGAAGCGCCATCCGGTGAGTGCCTGGGACAGCAGGAAGACGCTGACGCTGGACTCGACGACTAGAGAGAGCAGTGCGGACAGGCGACCCAGGACGAGACTCAGGCGACGCAGGACGAGACGCAGGCTCACGCCGCTCAGTAAGACCTCCAGTCGGACCAGTGTAAGGAGCAGGACCAAGGAGAGAGGAGGCAGACGGTAACGCCGACTGCAGCTGGACAGGCTGAGGACACGCTAAGGAGGGAGGAGGAAAAGGAGGAGGAAGCTGACCAAGAACCTGCTGAAGGAGCGGAACAAAGTACGGCTGAGACCGAGCAGCGACACCAGAGCCAGCAGGGACACCCGCACCAGGGTCCGCAGCACCAGCAGCAGCTCCAGCGCCCACGTCCTCAGCACCAGCGGTAGCTCCAACGCCCGGGTCCTCAGCACCAGCAGTAGCTCCAACGCCTGGGTCCTCAGCACCAGCAGCAGCTCCAACGCCTGGGTCCTCAGCACCAGCAGCGGCTCCAACGCCCGGGTCCTCAGCACCAGCAGCAGCTCCAACGCCCGGGTCCTCAGCACCAGCAGCGGCTCCAACGCCCGGGTCCTCAGCACCAGCAGCAGCTCCAACGCCCGGGTCCTCAGTACCAGCAGCAGCTCCAACGCCCGGGTCCTCAGCACCAGCAGCAGCTCCAACAGCAGCGGGGTTCGTAACACGAGGCACGCCACTCCGAAGAGTGCAGCGCCGCTCGTACCACTCACGGATCCGCTCGCGGGAGGGGAGCTCCCGAACGGGAGAAGAAGTACTAGCACCAGTCCCAGTAGTACGTCCGGCTCGAGCGGGACCTCTCCGGAGGCTGCAGTACTCTAAGTACCACGCACGTAGCTGCTCCGAGGAGAGGGCTCCTCCAGGTGCAGGACTCCCAGACCTCGTACCTCCAGACGCAGAACCCCCAGACTCCGGACTCCGCAGCTCAGTACCACGAGGCTCCACACCCCCAAGCTCAGCACCCTCAAGCTCCACACCCCCAGGCTCCACACCCCCAGGCTCCACACCCCCAGGCTCCATACCCCCAGGCTCCACACCCCCAGGCTCCACACCCCCAGGCTCAGCACCCCCAGGCTCAGCACCCCCAGCAGGACGAGAGTCGACAGCTACCTCAACAGGCTCAACCGGGTCTACCTGAGACACACCTGAGAGAGCGGCACCCTGAGGGGGGAGGGGGTCTGCAACAGCAGCACCTGGCGAGAGGAAGAGAGGCGGGGGGGGGAGCGGGGCAGTGCGGTAGGGGAAGAGGCGGTAGTAGGGGACGGACTCGTCAAAAGTGACGTCCTGGGAGGGCAAGACTCGGCGCGAGGTGGCGTGGTAAAACTGCCAACCAGACGCGTCCGGGACAAAGCCGAGGAAGACGCAGGGAACAGCACGGGAGGAGAGCTTGTCCGCAGACGAATCGCGGACAAAAGCTCGAGACCCCCAGACCCGGAAACGCGACGCATCGCCAACCTCCCCCGTCCACAGTAGCGTGGGCGAGGTCTCCGGCAAGGAGACACGGGGCCAGAGGTTGAGTTGATGCGCAGCGTACCGGACCGCAAACGGCCACAGAAAGTGGGGGGCAGCCGCATGGATCAAGGAGGTACGGGCAACCTCCATGACCAGGCCAATGCGGCGCTCCGCAACCCCATTCTGCTGTGGAGAAGCCGGAAGCGTGAACGACTGCTCAATGCCGTGCTCAGCACAGTAGGCTGCCAAGAGGTCGGAGGAGAACTCACCACCTCTGTCAGAGTGCAAGCGCAGGACAGGAAAGTCCGAGTGAAAACGCTCGCTGAGCTGGAGACGAGCTCGGCGGATCCAAGGGATCAAGACATCAGGGACCTCACCCTTGGTGCGCAAGGGGAAGACCGAGGTGTAGCGCGAGTAGTCGTCAACAACTATCAGGAAGTACCTCTCCTGACCCTGACCACGGACGCGGGCTGGGCCCCACACGTCCATGTGGAGTGTCTGCAAGGGAGCAGTCGTCGGGGGGAACGAGGAGGAGTGAGGAGCGGCGCGCTGCCGTCCCTCGACACAGGGGAGACAGGTAGGAGCAGGCGAGGGTGGGAGGGGAGGAAGGACCCTGGGCAGGCCAGAGACAAGGTACCTGGAGTGCATGGTACGAAGCCGCTGCACAGACGGGTGGCCAAGGCGGTGGTGCCAGAGGACAGTCTCGTGTGCCAACGAGCGACACGAGCAGGGGGCGGACAGCTGACCTGACGCGGACGCAGTCGCAGCAACCTGAGGGGACTCAGTAGTCAGTGTGTACAGGTCCGACCCCGGCTGCCGAGTGAAGGTAGCCAAGTGACGGCCCGTACGAGCACACGTGCAGTGTGTCACGCGCTCGTAGGCAGGGGTGAACTGGTGAACACCCCCGTCCTGGAGTGCACAGCCTGCCACCAAGTTCGTAGAGAACGAGGGGAGGTGGAGACCTGACAGTGTGCCCGACGGGACCGCAGGGCAGGGAAGGACAGTGGAAGAGGTCGCAATGACCGGACCCCCAGAGGGGTCAGCAAGGGAGACAGCAACTGGTCGAGCAAGCGGCTCAAGGGCAGTGCGGTCACGAAAGAAGCAGCGAGAAGCACCTGAGTCCAGTGTGAAGGTGTGCAGTGCGGCAGTCGACGCAGTACCAAGGGGGGGAGACACACGAGCACCTAGAGCAGCAGCCTCACCAGCACCTGGGGTAGCCGACACGCGAGTACCTGGAGCGGCAGACGCACTGGCCCTAATGCCCGGGTCGGGCGGCACACACAAGTACTCAGCACCCTCTCCACTAGTAGACATCACATACATGGCAGATAAAATAGCGTCAAAGTCTAGAGCATAGATATCAATCCCCTTCTTCAGGAGATCAAGCCAGCGGGGCAGCTCAGTGGCCTGAGGGAACTGAACACGCCAAGCGTCGTCGAGACGAGAGAAGCAGCGCTGTGTGGCGTGCGGTCGTCCACACTGCTGACCAGTGCGGTCACCAGTGCGAATGACGTACGTGCAGCTAAGACCACCCCCACCCCCGTGCTGAGAGTACCACTCACGGACCTCCTGGGGCGAGAGAGTGTGCTGCTGGCCCTGGCCACCGCCAGCGCCTCCACGGCCACCACCACCGCTGCCACCTCCTCGACCACCCCAACCCCTGCCGCCGCCTCGTCCACCGCCACCCCAACCGCCGCCTCCACTCCTGCCACCTCCCCCGCCGCTGCCGCCACCACCCCCACCGCTACCACTCGCCCCTCCAGCCGAGCCACCACCCCCACTGCCTCCACCGCCCCCACCGCCGCCTCCCCCGCCGTCACCGCCACTACCCTTGCCCCCTTTGCCCTTGCCGCTGCGGCGTCCGCTCGAGGCAGACGCAGCGCCGACCTTCTCAGTACCAAGAAGGTCGACAGCAGCAGCAGAGGCGACAGAGGGAAGAAGGGGGGAAGGAGAACACCCCTCAAAGAACGGGGTACGGGGGTCGCCACGAGAGGCACCTACAGCGACTATGCTAGCCTCAGCTGCAAGGAGCTCCTTCTCGAGGAGGGCAATGGTGAGCTCAGTGGGGCAACGAGCTAGGAAGTGGTCCCTGACAGCACGCAGTGTGTCAGGGAGGCGGGTGACTAGGTGATAGAGAGTGAGCCAGAGTGGAGGGGGGTGCGTGGCAAGGAACTCAGCAGGCATGGCGGCACGGAAGCAGGCCTCACTAGTACGGAGGTGCGTGATGAGGTCAGCGACTGTGTGAAAGGAGGCCAGGTCGGGAAACAGGTAGGGGAGGGAGAGACGGCCTAGTGCGGCAGAGGCAGGTGAGGAGTAGCGAGCAACTACAGCTGTGTACAGTGCCGGTGCAGTCTTGTGCTGACCAAAGTGCTCGCGTTCGTCTATCGGCAGGGAGTTGCGAATGGCGAAGCGAGCGTGGGCATCACGAGTCTGCCACTGTGAGCGAGCAGTGCTGTCAGCAGTAGCAGCAGGGGCAGTGACAAGGCCTAGGGCGTGATCGTACAGTGAGATGTCATCCTTGGCTGTGAGCTGTAGGTAGAGGTGCAGGTCATCGAGCCAGGTGTCAAACTTCACAGGGCGACCCTCAGCATCGAACACGAGAACCTGTGGGCTAGCCATAGGAACAGTAGAAATAGCAGCAGTAGCGGTAGGAGAAGCAGGTAGGACGAACCAGGTAGGGCAGGGCGGCGCGGCTCGGTTCAGGTCGGGTCGCGGCTCGGCTGGGTGGCGCGGCTCGGCTCGGGGCGCGCGGCTCGGCTCAGGTCACGGCGGGGACGGGCCGCCCGCTCTCCCTCTTGTGCTGCGGCGGGAACGGGCCGCCCGGGGCCTCTGGGTGGTGGGCACGGGTCGGCGAGGTAGGCACGGGGCCGGTTGGGGCCCTAGAGGGGCGAGCGCGGGGCCGATCGGGGCCTGAGCGGGGCTAGCGCGGGGCCAAACGGGGCCTTGACGGGGCTAGCAAGGGGCCGACGGGGCCTGAACGGGGCTAGCGCGGGGCCGACGGGGCCTGAAACGGGGCCGAAGGGGCCTGAAACGGGGCTAGCGCGGGCCCGATCGGGGCCTGAATGGGGCTAGCGCGGGGCCGACGGGGCCTGAGAGGGGCTAGCGCGGGGCCTACGGGGCCTGAGACGGGGCTAGCGCGGGCCGACGGGGCCTGAAACGGGGCTAGCGCGGGCCGACGGGGCCTGAGAGGGGCTAGCGCGGGCCGACGGGGCCTGAGAGGGGCTAGCGCGGGGCCGACGGGGCCTGAAAAGGGGCCGACGGGGCCTGAAACGGGGCTAGCGCGGGTCGACGGGGCCTGAGAGGGGCTAGCGTGGGGCCGACGGGGCCTGAAACGGGGCCGACGGGGCCTAAACGGGGCTAGCGCGGGGCCTGAACGGGGCCTTAAAGGGGCCGACGGGGCCTGAACGGGGCTAGCGTGGGGCCGTCAAGAGGGGCCTCTAGGGGCGTGACACGCCGAGGCGCCCTAGGGCACGGGTAGGTAGGTAGGTAGGTAGTTACGTAGTGGTGGGCCCTTAGAAAATTTCGGTCCTAGGAAGGACCTGCTCTATACCATGTTGGAATCACTGAACAGGAATGGATGAACTAGTAATGAAAAGAGTACAAGTACCTAACCCTAGAATTGTGTACCCCCTATAGGCTAACCCACTGTAGCCTAAACTAACACAACATATATAATGTTTGACATGGTTTGTCGTTTCTACTCAGTATATTACACTCGAAATACCCCAACAGACACGCGAGCAAAAAAAATAAACCCTAGTCGGGAAGGCATCCGGTCAGGGAGGCATCAACCCTAAACACCTTGTGGCATGGTGTTTAGGGTTGATGCCTCCCTCGGATGCATTTTAGGGAGGAATCAACCCTGAACACGGGACTGTCAAACTTATATGCTATGGTCTATCTAGGCTGTAGTGGGGTAGACACTATAGGGTACAACACTTTTAGGTTTTCCTACTTGTACCCACCTGCTTCCTAGTTCATTCATTCCTCATTTCTTCACATGGTATAGAGCAGGTTCCCTAGTGGGAACGCTTCTCAGGGCCCACCACTGAAATCGACTTATTTTTCTGACCGGAGCGCCAGTCGCTCCTGCCCGAGGCGCGCCCCGTGGGCCGCCCTTCTGTCGAGCCCTTCTAGAGGCCCCTCTCACGGCCCCTCGCGCCACCCTTAGCGGCCACGTCGCCACCCCTAGCGGCCCCGTCGCCGCCCTTCTAGGCCCCTCGAGGCCCCTTTGCGGCCCCGTCGCCGCCCCTAGCGGCCCCGTCGCCGCCCTTCCAGGCCCCTCGCGGCCCCTACGTGGCCCCGTCGCCGCCCCTCGCGGCCCCGTCGCCGCCCCTCGCGGCCCCGTCGCCGCCCCTCGCGGCCCCGTCGCCGCTCCTACGCGGCCACGTCGCCGCCCCTACGCGGCCCCGTCGCCGCCCCTACCGGCCCCGTCGCCGCCCCTACGCGGCCCCGTCGCCGCCCCTACGCGGCCACGTCGCCGCCCCTACGCGGCCACGTCGCCGCCCCTCGCGGCCCCGTCGCCGCCCCTACGCGGCCCCGTCCCCGCCCCTATCGGCCCCGTCGCCGCCCCTACGCGGCCCCGTCGCCGCCCCTACCGGCCCCGTTGCCGCCCCTACGCGGCCCCGTCGCCGCCCCTAGCGGCCCCGTCGCCGCCCCTTGCGGCCCCGTCGCCGCCCCTTTCGGCCCCTCCCCGGCCCCTTCACCGCCGAGCCGCCAGCCGAACAGCCGAGCAGCCGAGCCGCCCAGCAGCCGAGCCGCCGAACCGCCGAGCCGCCGAGCCGCCGAGCCGCCCAGCAGCCGAGTCGCCGAGCCGCCCAGCAGCCGAGCCGCCGAGCCGCCCGGCAGCCGAGCCGCCGAGGCCGCCGTCGAGCCGCCACTACCGAGCCACTGCCGAGCCGCTGCTACCGCGGTTGCCGCCCTGTTCCTTCCGGCGCGCCCCGGCCCTGCCCACCCGGACTGGTGAGAGCACTCCCTACTAGACCACCGCTGTCATGGCTACCCCCAGTGTCCTTACCTTTGATGCTGAGGGTCGTGCTGTTGACTTCAAGGTCTGGGTAGATGACCTACAGCTTTTCCTACAGTGCGATAGGGCAGACGGACTCTCTCTATTCGATCTCACCTCTGGTGCCTCTCCTGCCCCGCATGCTGATGCTGACAGCACTGTTCGCTCACAGTGGGCCACCCGCGATGCTGCTGCCCGTCTTGCTGTGCGTCGCCACTTACCGACCACTGAGCGTGCGCACTTTAGTCAGTACAAGAGTGCTAAGACCTTGTACGACGCTGTAGTTGCACGCTACTCTTACCCTGCCACTGCTGCCCTTAGCCGCCTCATGCTGCCGTACCTGTTCCCTGACCTCGCAGCCTTTCCCACTGTCGCTGACCTCATTACGCACCTTCGCACTAGTGACACCCGCTACCGAGCTGCGCTTCCTGCTGAGTTCTGCGCCAAGAACCCCCCCCCCATGTACATCACCCTCTACTACATAGTCACCCGGCTCCCTGACTCCCTTCGCTCGGTCAAGGACCACTTCCTCTCTGTTTGCCCCACCACACTCACTGTTGACCTCCTCGAGGAGCGCCTCCTGGCAGCTAAGAAGAGTATAGTCGCTGTAGGAGCCTCTCGTGGTGACCCTCGTGCCCCCTTCTTTGAGGGGTGCTCCCCCTCCCCCCTGTTGCCCTCTGTTGCCTCTGCTGCTGCCGTCGACCTCGTTGGCTTCGAGTCGGTCGGAGCTGCGTCTGCCCCTAGCGGGAGACGCCGCACCGGCAAGGGCAAGGGGGGCAAGGGCGCTGGAGGGGCTGGCGGGGGCGGTGGAGGTGGCGGTGGAGGCGGTGGAGGGGGTGGGGGTGGTGGTGGGAGTGGTGGCGGGGGTGGAGGTGTCGGTGGCAGCAGTGGAGGCGGAGGAGGCGGCGGCGGTGGCGGTGGGAGCGGCGGCGGCGGAGGTGGCGGAGGCGGCGGCGGCAGCGGTGGAGCTGGTCGCGGCTCTGCGCAGAGGAGTGGCTCCGGTGGTGGTCCGCGCCAGCTGCAGCAGCGCACTCGTGAGACCCCGTCCCCCAAGCAGCTTCGTGAGTGGTACGCTGCGCGTCAGCGAGGTGGGGGTACTGGTCCCTGTACTAACGTCCTCCGTACCGGCGACCGCGCTGGTGAGCAGTGCGGGGGCTCGCACTCCACCCAGCGCTGCTTCGGCCGCCTGACGGACGCTTGGCGTCACCAGTTCCCTGACGCCACTGAGATCCCTCGCTGGGGAGAGCTGTCTAGGGCGGGGGTTGCTATCTTTGATCTTGATTATGATGCTATTCTTGCTGCCATGTATGCTGTGTCTACTAGTGATGAGGGTGACTGTTACCTGTGTGTTCCGCCTGACCCGGGCATTGAGGCTGCTGCTCTAGGTGCTGGTGAGGCTGCTGCTCTAGGTGCTCGTGCGTCTGCTGCCCTAGGTGCTGGTGAGTCTGCTCTCTCAGGTACCACGTCGGCTCAGGCCTTACACACCTTCACCCTTGACTCGGGTGCTTCCCGCTCCTTCTTTCGAGACCGCACCACGCTTACGCCGATTAGTCGGCCGGTTGCGGTCTCCCTGGCGGACCCCTCTGGGGGTCCTGTCCTTGCTCGCTTCTCTACTGTCTTACCGTGTTCGGCAGCCCCCTCTGGCACCCTGTCGGGTCTCTACCTGCCTTCATTCTCTACGAACTTGGTGAGTGGTGCTGACCTACAGGATGGGGGGGTTGACCAGTTCACTCCTGCGGGTCAGCGGGTGACCCACTGTACGTGTGCTCGGACGGGCAGACACTTGGCCACGTTTACCCGTCGGCCGGGGTCGAGCCTGTACACACTGACTACTGCGTCCCCTCCGGTTACTGAGTCTGGTCAGGTGGCTGCGTCGAGTCAGGTGTTTGCTGCAGCGTCCAGGTCTGGTCCTGAGTCTGCTCCCTGCTCGTGTCGTCTCCTGTCCCACCAGACTCTCCTCTGGCACCACCGTCTTGGTCACCCCTCCCTGCCTCGTCTCCGAGGTATGGCCTCCCGTGTCCTTGTCTCTGGTCTCCCCCGGTCCCTCCCTCCCCTCCCTCTAGGGCCTGCCCCTACCTGCGTTCCCTGCGTCGAGGGGCGGCAGCGCGCCACCCCTCACTCCTCCGAGTTTCCTCCGACAGAGGCTCCGCTGCAGACTCTTCACATGGACGTGTGGGGCCCCGCCCGCGTCCGTGGCCAGGGTCACGAGCGTTACTTCCTGTTGGTGGTTGACGACTACTCGCGTTACACCACGGTGTTCCCCTTGCGCAGCAAGGGTGAAGTCACTGGGGTGTTGATCGACTGGATCCGCGCAGCTCGTCTCCAGCTCAGAGAGAGTTTCGGCTCGGACTTTCCTGTTCTGCGTCTGCAATCTGACAGAGGCGGGGAGTTTTCCTCTGCCCTTCTAGGAGCCTTCTGTCGTGCACAGGGCATCCGCCAGACCTTCACGCTTCCGGCCTCTCCACAGCAAAATGGGATTGCTGAGCGCCGCATTGGCAAGGTCATGGACGTCGCTCGTACGTCCATGATCCATGCGGCTGCTCCCCATTTTCTGTGGCCGTTTGCGGTTCGGTACGCAGCGCATCAGATCAACCTTCAGCCCTGAGTCTCCTTGCCGGTGACCTCCCCCACCCTGAGGTGGACGGGGAAGGTTGGCGATGCGTCTGCGTTCCGTGTCTGGGGATCTCGGGCGTTTGTCCGCGACTTGTCTGCGGACAAGTTGTCCCCTTGTTCGGTTCCCTGCGTCTTCCTTGGCTTCCCCCCTGACGCGCCTGGTTGGCAGTTTTACCACCCCACCTCGCGCCGTGTTCTGTCCTCCCAGGACGTCACCTTTGACGAGTCGGTGCCTTACTACCGTCTCTTCCCCTACCGCACTGCGCCCCTCCCCCCGCCGCCGCTCTTCCTCGCGCCAGGTCCTCCCCCGGTAGACCCTCTCCCCCCTCAGGGTCCTGCCCCATCAGGTGTGTCCCAGGTAGACGCAGTCGAGCCTGTCGAGGTAGCTGTTGACTCTGGTGCTGCTAGGGGTGCTGAGCCTGCGGGTGCTGAGTCTAGGGGTGCTGAGCCTGGGGGTGCTGAGTCTAGGGGTGTTGAGCCTGGGGGTGCGGAGCCTGGGGGTGCAGAGCCTGGGAGTGCAGAGCCTGGGGGTACGGAGCCTGGGGGTGCTGAGCCTGGGGGTGCGGAGCCTGGGGGTGCTGGGTCTGCTCGTGTGGCCTCTGGCGGTGCTTCGTCGAGGGGGGAGCCCCTCTCTCCGCAGGAGCTGCGCGAGTGGTTTGCCCGGCGCTGGAGCCGTGCTGCTGGAGCTGGAGGTGCTACGGTTGCTGCTGACCCTGGAGTCGGCACTGGAGTTACTAGAGCCATTGGTCCTGGAGGTGCTCGTACTGGCGGTACTGGAGCTGCTGGGACTGGGGGTGCTGCTGGGGCTGCTGGAGTTGGTCCTACTGGAGGTACCGCGGGAGCTGCTGGCGGTACTGGAGCTGGCGGTCCTGCTGGAGTTGGTGCTGCTGGAGCTGCTGGAGCTGCTGGAGCTGGAGCTGCTGGGGGTGTTGGTGCTGGAGGTGCTGCTGGCGCTGGTGCTTCTGAGGGTGCTGGAGTTGGCGCTGTTGGAGCTGGAGGTGCTGCTGGCGCTGGTGCTGCCGCTGGGGGTACTGGTGCTGTCCCTGCTGGTTCTGGAGGCGCTGCGCGGCCACGGCCGTACTTTGTTCCGCTCTTTGAGCAGGTTCTTGGTCTCCCGCCCTCTACTGGTCTTGCTCCTCCCTTAGAGTGTCCACAGCCTGTCCAGTCGCGGTCACAGTTACAGCCCGCCTCCCCCCTACCTGCTCCTTCTCCCTACACTGGTCCTACTGGAGGCCTTGCTGAGCGTCGTGAGCCTGCGTCTCGTCCTGCGTCGCCTGTTCGTGCTGCTCGCACTAGTAGTCGTGCTCCGCGTCCGCGTCCTCCTGCGGTCCCAGGCACACACCAGATGGCACTGCGTCCTTCCACTGCTCCTCTGCGTGTCCCGTTGCCGTCTCCTCCAGAGTCCTCTCTTCCTGTCCTTGCTGACCCGGAGTCTGACTCTCTTCGTGCTGCCAGTCCTACTGTCACGCGTCTCCTGGCTACTGTTGTCACTGACCCTTCCTTTGAGTCCACTGCTGCGTCTGCCTTAGTTGCTGAGCTTGTCGACTTTGCTGCTCGCTGTCGTCTAGACTACGCTGCTAGTCTTGTTGCTGAGTCCGAGTCTGTCTGTCCTCCGTCCGTCGGGGGTGAGTGTGCTCTTAGCACAGACGTCCTTGAGGACACGCAGGAGGAGTTCCAGTGTTTTGCTGCTGCTTTGCCTCACCTCGTGTCCACGCTGATTGCCCCTGAGGGAGACCCGGATGCACCAGACATCCCGACTCCTCGATCGTACGCTGAGGCGATCGAGGGTCCCTACTCCTCGCAGTGGCAGCCAGCCATGGACGCAGAGATGGCTTCCTGGAAGTCCACAGGCACCTACGTCGACGAGGTTCCCCCACCTGGGGCGAACATCGTCAGTGGCATGTGGATTTTCAGGGTGAAGCGGCCGCCGGGTTCTCCGCCTGTCTTCAAGGCGCGTTACGTGGCTCGAGGCTTCAGTCAGCGGCAGGGAGTTGACTACTTTCAGACCTTCTCTCCCACCCCGAAGATGACCAATCTTCGGGTGCTGCTGCACATAGCCGCTCAGCGCGACTACGAGCTTCACTCTCTTGAATTCAGCACAGATTTCCTGCAGGGCAGCCTGCACGAGGAGATCTGGCTGCGCCGCCCACCTGGCTTCACTGGGTCGTTTCCTCCTGGTACCCAGTGGAGCCTCCGGCGGCCAGTCTACGGTCTCCGCCAGGCGCCCCGTGAGTGGCACGACACACTGAGGACTACACTTGCAGCTCTTGGGTTTGCTCCTTCTACTGCCGACCCGTCGCTGTTTCTGCGCACCGACACCTCTTTGCCGCCGTTCTACATCCTCGTGTACGTCGACGACTTGGTCTTTGCCACTGCTGACACTGCTGGACTCGCCCACGTGAAGTCCGAGCTGCAGAAGAGACACACATGCACAGACCTGGGTGAACTGCGCAGCTACCTTGGCTTGCAGATCACCCGGGACAAAGCACAGCGCACCATTACCCTCACTCAGTCACACATGGCGCAGCAGGTCCTTCAGCGCTTCGACTTCACGTACTCCTCGCCTCAGGCCACTCCTCTGTCTACTCGCCACTCGCTCTCAGCTCTACCTTCGGATGAGTCCGTAGAGCCGAGTGGCCCGTACCCAGAGCTTGTTGGCTGCCTCATGTACCTGATGACCTGCACACGACCTGACCTAGCATACCCTCTTAGCATCTTGGCACGCTATGTTGCTCCTGGGAGACACTGACCAGAGCACATGGCTGCAGCGAAGAGGGTGTTGCGCTACTTGTGCAGTACGTCGGGCATGGGACTAGTGCTTGGAGGGCGACGTCGAGTGGTCCTCACAGGTCACGTAGACGCTTCTAGGGCTGACGACCAGGCTACGCAGCGGTCGTTACAGGGTTACACCTTCAGCCTTGGTTCCGGCTCTGTTTCGTGGCGGTCTACCCGCTCGTCTTCTGTTCTCGGCTCCAGCTGTGAGACTGAGATCTACGCGGGGGCCATGGCTGCACAGGAGCTACGCTGGCTCACCTACCTGCTGATTGACCTAGGAGAGCCGCCTCGTTCTCCTCCAGTTCTGTACGTAGACAACAAGGCCATGCTGGCCTTGTGTTGGGAGCACAGACTGGAGCACAGAACGAAGCACATTGCTCTTCGCTACTTCCTTGCTCGTGAGCTGCAGCAGCGTGGTCAGCTGCGCCTTGCTTACGTGGCCTCTGAGGCCAACACTGCTGATATCTTTACCAAGGCACTTCCGCCTTGTGATCATCAGCGCTTCTGTACGATGCTAGGTCTTGTGCCTACTTGGCCTCACTTGCTCACTTCTTGACCTTGCTTGTACTGTGATCTTTCTATACCTACACTTGCTTGTTTACCTTTATATATGATCTTGCATGTGAACTGGCCTTGTGGCCTTGCTCTTGTGCTCGGAATGTGTGGTGACGTTGTGATCCACCCTGAGCTTGCTTTGCTTTGCTTGACTGGTCTTGTGACCTCTTGTTCTCCCCCACTTTGCCTATGGGGGTGTGTCAAACTTATATGCTATGGTCTATCTAGGCTGTAGTGGGGTAGACACTATAGGGTACAACACTTTTAGGTTTTCCTACTTGTACCCACCTGCTTCCTAGTTCATTCATTCCTCATTTCTTCACAGGGACCCCTCTTTCTTGTTAGGGTTGATGCCTCCCGAGTCGCACCCCTTCCCGATTGGGTTTATTTTGTTTCGGTCAGGAAGGGTGCAAATAGTCTCAGGGTTTCGGGTGCAATGTAATTTGGACGAAAAACAAAAAAAAAAACGGCCACACAGCTTTGGAAACAGTAGGCTGACGAGCTACCCGGAACGTGGGCTGGATTCGGTAGAAAAGACAAACAAGCGCAGTGCAGAATCTGAGATTGTAGATGTACAGTGAGCGATTTGTGTAGGACTAACCACGTGGCTCATTGAGAGCTCGACTCCCTAACCTGAACAATAACCCTCCCCCTCTAGCCCAGACTTTTGCGGAAACTGTGCGCAGATTGTGCTGTCCGTACCCTGAAAGCGGAAGGGTCCAGATACTGTCAGAATCCCAGCCACTAACCACTGGGATAAAAGGGCTTGTTAGATAGCGGGTCAGTGCGCCCATAACCCCCCAGGACAACGAGCATGTAACCCTTCCCTAGGATCAATCGGGGATCACCAGTGGACCTCTGACACCCCCCCCCGCACTGGGATGCCAGAAGTGCACACACTGGGATTCGAACCCGAGACCTTCGCTCTGATACCATGTCAGAATCCCAGCCACTAACCACTGGGATAAAAGGGCTTGTTAAGTAGCGGGTCAGTGCGCCCATAACCCCCCAGGACAACGAGCCTGTAACCCTTCCCTAGGATCAATCGGGGATCACCAATGGACCTCTGACAGATACATGTCCCCTCTAAGCTGAAAACCCCAAGATTTAAGTGTGGTTGCCTATGGTTGGAATCTTAGCCGTCGATCGTCACCCTTGGATGGCTACGATCGAGAGATGTAGAAGATAATGCTCTCTGGTTCCGATTGGTTCATACACAGATTTCGGCTGACGCTACCACACGTAAGATGGCGTTCCCACAGTTTCCCGACACCGAAGTTTGCCCATCAGGCTCAAAAATTGTCGGGATGGTGGTCAGAGTGGGGTACTGCCCCACTCTGGACACCGCGTCCTTGCGAGCAGTTACGACCAAATTGCGACCTTCTGACCAGCACACACGTAAATAATATAGTCGCACCCAATAGGCCTTCACGTCTGACAATCGGATGGACTCAACGAGTTGGTTGGGATTTCTGACTCCCGCGTAAAACGGTGCCCGAAAATTTGAAAACAAAACATTCTGAGGCGCACTGAACCATTTCTGCTATTGAATGGCGTTGACTCAGAAACTGGGCAGCTGAACTTCGGGCAATGACACAAAATCGCGGGTGGGGTCGTAGCCCATATTGGTAGGCGTCGTGAGTCGTCAGATGAGATCGTATACGGCTGTGGATGAACACTCGCACGACGAATTTGATGGGAAACTTGGTGGTCGAACTTCGAGCCGCATGTTTGCAAATTTCTTGAAATTTGCAAAATTGCGAGCCGCGTGGGCAGACTTTCTTGTCGGGAAACTGTGGGAACGCCCTCTAACTGGGTAGTTCCAACGCCCACCCTTGTCATTTCCTCCTTTCATTTCTTCCAGGCAACCTTTGTTTCGTTCCCTGCTCTTCAGTTTCACCTGCCAAACCACGCTCTTGTTCGTTTTCAGCTTGGGAATCTTCAGCGCGACTAATTGATTTTCAGTCGTTTGCATCTACCTTATCACACTATTGCAGGCGACATTGGCGTGGCATTTGGGCGCGTAGATTTGGGCGTGACGATATGGGCGTGGCGACATGGGCGTGGCGACATGGGCGTGGTGATATGGGCGTTGGCACGTTGGCGATATGGGCGTTGGCGATATGGGCGTTTGCGACATGGGCGTGGCGACATGGGCGTTTGCGACATGGGTGTTGGTGAATGTGCGTGGCAATTTGGGGGTGGCGATTTGGGCGATGGCATGCGGGTTGCGGCAGCGTTGTTACTACTGTAAGTACTATGCGACCGTTTCTGTTGTCTGTTATGCTAACCTTAACTTCTTGACTGTTTGTTAAACTCTTGACGGTGTATCAACGTGTCGCGGTCTTGCAGGCTACATGTTTTCCTGTGCAGAATGTGCTATTATGTTTTCTTATCAGCAATTCCATTAAGTATTTTCTGTCAAGTCTTGTCTGAACCCATGTACGTATTTGGCGCTCTCGACTTGTTGATTTTTTACTCTTGTTTTGCAGGGAGGTGTTTATCGATTGCAGTTGCAAGGCGACTTAGTAGGGCTATACCAAGTGTATTTTATTCATACGTAGCTTTTGCGAACACTGTATTGGTAGGATGTCTATTTTTAACGTTCTATGAAAATATTCGATTTCACTTTGGTTTAACAATAAGCGTGTATCTGGAATCGTAATTCAATTGCAAAGAATCATGCTGAAATATGCTTTATAAGCACTATGCACTACATACTATGTACCAACTCTATGCTGGCTGAGGGAGTGGGTTAAGAGTAAATTTAGAATGTATACTATGTAGTTACTATACATTTATCGGAGTATGTACTATGTGGTTACCCTATTGCCACCCCATACGGGGATTCGAAGTAAAATGTTTGTAGCAGAACCTATAAGTACAATGTAGCCGAGTGCACTGTAGGTAGATCGAACATCGCATGCAGCTACGGGGTAACTACAATGTAGCTCCAGCGGAGTTTTTTGGGATGAGGGACTGCACAGCAGCCGACCTTTGCGAAGTGAGACCAGCTGGTTCAGACCGCGGTTGCGATTGCATCATTTTTTCACCTGAACTCGCAGAGTATTGGCTGCTCGGATCATGCGCTGGCTTCTAACGAGACCTCTCGTTTTGGTCGCCTCCAATCCAATCAGGTTTACCTAGCAGTTGCATCATATCGGCGAGCCATAATGCGAACTAGGTCGTTATCGTTTGTTCGTTTGATGACTGGCTACAGTACTTGAGAGACGCGTTCGCGTTCGTGGTTGTGAATCTGACCAACCAGATCAGAGAAGCTAAAACCGAAGTTTGCTCCGAGACGTACAGTTCTCCGGAGTGCACGAATCTGTGAAGGTGAGGATGGGTGAGAGAATTTGGGGTTTTTAGCTACGCCAGAAGAGGTACTTTCGATCTTGCGCTTTCCATTGACCTTCATCTCCACCTGCACAGAGTGTCCCAGGTTTCGACGCCCATGCAGAAGACTTATGGGGCTGAGACAGAACTCGGCTCCACGTTTAACCACATGTCAGTCATTGCACATCCCAACTACTGCTGATTTACGCAGAGAAACAGTGCACAACCGCTTTTGTTATTTTCTGCCGAGTAAAAACCACGTTCTGGATGGCTCGGTAGCTCACTGTTTCAATACCTCACTCGGTAGCGTCGGTAGCGCTCGGTAGCGCTACCGTTTCGCTAAACGACGCTACAAGGTAAGTCAGCATTCTGCCCCCGGGCAGAAAATCTAAAACCCATTCGGACTGCATGCCATTCGGGGAGCCTCAACCCAAAAATTTTAGGGTTGAGGCTCCCTCGGATGGCATGCCTTCCGATGGGGGTTTATTTTTTTTCTTGCTCGCTGACTCATTGCACTGCCTGTGTCAGCAGGCAGTGCAATATATTACCCAAAAATCTGGGGATGAAACAGATTTACTGGCGCGACAGTGCACATCCCCAGATTTTGAAACAGTGAGCTGCCGAGCCAACCAGAACGTGGTTTTGGCTCGGCAGAAAATAACAAAAGCGGTTGTGCACTGTTTCTCTGTGTGCAGCAGCAATAGTTGGGATGTGCAATGACTGAAACGTGGTTAAACGTGGAGCCGAGTTCTGTCTCAGCCCCATAAGTCTTCTGCATGGGCGTCGAAACCTGGGAAACTCTGCGCAGGTAGAGATGAAGGTCAGTGGAAAGCGCAGGGTCGAAAGTACACCTCTTCTGGCGTAGCTAAAAACCCCAGAATTTGGTGTGGTGAGCGCGAGAGTCTCCCCAGACTAGAGGATTGAAGTGCGCACAAATCCAACGGCTACCTGCGATGCAAACGCGTTACATGCTCTCCCACATGTGAATCTGTTTCCAGCGTCTTCCACGGCAATCGATCTTGGGTCCAATTATTCACGTGAGATGCAAGGGAAGTGAAGCGAACTCTCTTGATAACCTGGATGTTCACGTGGTAACGCTTCTTGTTTAAAGCCGGCGGCCCAAATTGTTCATGCTTTTAAAAGTTGACCAGAGGGAGTTTTTCTGGTGTGGGCTTTGGCGAGAGTTTCCGATTTCGTCTAGGTTCGTTTTTTTCGCGAGACCCAGCCAACCCTCGGTTTTCCCCCTGGTGAGTGAATCTGTCTTCGAAAGTCCCAAATTGCAAGTGCGTGACTTTCAAAAGCTTGGACACTCAACTTCGTCAAGTTTTAAAAACTTGACCCTCGCCGCCCGCAATTTGGGACGCGGGCTTTAACAATCCGCACCAATAATCGTCAGCGAGATGTGTCATTTGTGACGGGCGACTGAGAGGAAATTCGTTCAGCGGGCGGGTCCAGCACGTTCGTCCTTCGTTCGTTCTGTGCGGTTACTCTTGTTGCGTCACGGTGCGAAACGGTGAGGCCAAATAACCGTTGTGCACCGTTTGGAATCGTCTTGCGCAACGACGGATGAACTGAAAACGAACACTGGACCCACCCGAAGATTTCCAAGCGAGCCATCTGCGAAACCATCGTATGTACTTCGTCTAACCTTCGCGCCGTCTTTCGATTTCAGCCCCCTCCCCACCTCAACAACAGCAAGCCCTTGCACTTGCATTGCACGCCACTTGTCTCGTATTTGCAACCTATCCTTCCACTAATTCCCAGAGGAAATCCACAACAACACGCAATAGTCCATCTTCCACTATCCATCTTCCTACGCTTACAGTGCAATAGTACTGTCCTTACGCAATGCTTTTAGAAACCGCTATACATTGAACCTCGTTGTACCTCTTTACCTTCCTTTGAGCTCACTCGTAGTCGTACTAGCCCCACGCGACCATTTCCCTCTTCCGCGTAGCGCGGGTACGAGAATCTCGCGGCGCGATACCAGCGAGCGAGCAGAAGCAAAATAAAGTTCCAATTCAGCCCCAAATTCCCCTCCAATACGGGAATCATTCGAGTAGTCTTTCCTATTCTTCGTCGCAAAACGAAAACCGAGCCAAAAAATTAAGCGAAGGCCGCTGGGGTTCGGCGCGCTACTCTCAAACGGAAGCCGTTGCATCGATAGACGCGCGACGTGCTGCTTTCAAGCGATGTTTTTTCTTCTTTTCGCGACGATCCTCGCATCGAGCCTCCCCGTGCACACTGCACAACCCGTTGCACGGATAGACACAGTACAAGGTGACTCAATTGTACGAGGGGGTAGGAAGACGGTGAGATGGAAAAAGGCGAAAGCCGGAAGCGGATGCAAGGGGGTACCATGTCATTGCAGGTTGCTTGAAGCCTTTCCATGAGGCGGAGGATTACATGGAAAGGATGGGATGGAAGGATGGAATGGGACGGGAAGGATGGAATGGGACGGGAAGGATGGAATGGGATGCAAAGGAAAGGATAGAAGGATGGGATGGAAGGAAAGGATGAAAAGGATGGGATGGAAAGATGGGATGGGATGGAAGGAGGGATGTGATGGAAGTGATGGAATGGGAACGGAAAGGATGGGATGGAAGGATGGGATGCAAAAGATGGGATGGGGCGGAAATGGTAGGATGGGATGGAGTTGGACGGAAAAATGATGGAAGGATCGGATGGGATGGAACGATTGGATGATATGGAAGGGAGGATTGTATGGAAAAGATGGGATGGGCTAGGATGGAAAGGTTGGAATGGATGATATGGAAAGGATCAGATGGGAGGGACGGAAGGGATGGAATGGAAAACATGGGTCGGGATGGATGGATGGGATGGGAAGGAGAGGAAGGGATGATGGAAAGGATGGAATGGGATGGAAAGGACGGGATGGGAAGGAGGATTGGATGATATGGAAAGGATGAGACGTGATGGAAAGAGTTTGATGATATGGAATGGAAAAGATGGGATCGGATGGAAGTGTTGGGATGGGATGCGCCGCAAGGTATCGGGTGAGGATGGACTGATGGAGGAAATGGGATGGGATGCAATGTGATGCGCTGTACTGACAGTCATGGGATGCGTGATGGCATGAGATGAGATGTGTGAGCACGGAGCAATACTACGCACTTTTCTAACTCACAGTGGTATCTCCATGCATCCATCCATGCGCACGTCACGCATGCCATGCATCCATGCTCGCATCATGAACTCTCTGGTTCTTCCTCCCATGCTAAGCAGCTGCTCTTTCCCATGCTAAGCAGCTGCTCTTTCCCATGCTAAGCAGCTGCTCTTTCCCATGCTAATTAGCTCCTCTCTCGCCATGCCAAACAAATGCTCTCCTCCCAAGTCTCATCCAGTTCTGCTATTCCAACTTCCCAGCCGTTTCTGAAGATCCAAGACTAGAATGCTCTTGACCAATCACCTTGCGGCCTGGGGTGCTGCTTTTCCCCACCTCCCCTCCTGGTCCCACACTCACTTGTGTCGCCGTGTGTGCCGTGCTCCTCCCTTCGTCCCTCTCTTCCAGCAGCACAAGCACTAGCGGGCAGCGCGGGGGCATGGGGAGTGGCGCCCACAGGGTGGAGTGGAGGGGCGGACTGCAGCCAAGTGCAAGGGGTGACTTGTGACAGCAATGGCACGGTGGTGGCAATGTGAGACACGGTAGTGGCAATGGGAGGCACGGTGGTGGCAATGTGAGGCACGGTGGTGGCAATGTGAGGCACGGTGGTGGCAATGTGAGGCACGGTGGTGGCAATGTGAGGCACGGTGGTGGCAATGTGAGGCATGGTGGTGGCAATGCGAGGCACGGTGGTGGCAATGTTAGGCACGGTGGTGGCAATGTGAGGCATGGTGGTGGCAATGTGAGGCACGGTGGTAGCAATGTGAGGCACGGTGGTGGCAATGTGAGTCACGGTGGTTGCAATGTGAGGCACGGTGGTGGCAATGTGAGGCATGGTGGTGGCAATGTGAGGCATGGTGGTGGCAATTTGAGGCACGGCGGTGGCAATGTGAGGCATGGTGGTGGCAATGCGAGGCACGGTGGTGGCAATGTTAGGCACGGTGGTGGCAATGTGAGGCATGGTGGTGGCAATGTGAGGCACGGTGGTAGCAATGTGAGGCACGGTGGTGGCAATGTGAGTCACGGTGGTTGCAATGTGAGGCACGGTGGTGGCAATGTGAGGCATGGTGGTGGCAATGTGAGGCATGGTGGTGGCAATGTGAGGCACGGCGGTGGCAATTGGTAGTGACATGGTGACTTGCCATGGTCAGCTGCAGGTTTCCATCTACCGCAACCGGACCCATCGCCATGTGCAAGGATCCCAGGACATGCGTAGTGATGTTCCCCTGTTAGCGTTTTGTCATGTTGTGTTCACCATGCCTCATTAAAGAACGCTTTCTTGTTTGTTCACTGAGACACAACACATGCGATACTTGATGTTATGTCATATGGGCATGACACGTGCGGCATGGCTTGTTGTGCCATGCCTTGCCATGGTATGCCATGTCGGGGGCATGTACTTCATGAGCAGTGACCTGAGCAACACACTGCTGAATGGCAGCATTCCCAGGGAGATTGGCAATCTCACCACCCTCACTCTCCTGTAAGCGTCACCACTAGCACACTTTAAACTCTGGAGGGACCTATCGTCCCTCCCCAATAATGACCGCTCATCTGCCGTCTAGAGTTTCAAGCTGTTGCGCCCTGTCCCCTTTCCATTCTCGTTTGTCCTCCATTAATCCCCTTTCTTCTCTGCTCCATGCCCTGCGTTTCGTCCCAAAACAGCAACCTCGCGAACTGCTCTCTAAGTGGCTCCATCCCCTCCACATTCAGTGCCCTCACCTCCCTCTCTCTCCTGTAAGACCCCACTCTCTCCCTCCTTCCATCAGCTCCCTACCTCTCCTCCTCCCTGCTTTCCTCTCTTCCCTTCCGCCGTCCTCTGTTTCATAGCCTCCCCTCTCCCATCTACCCGTCTTCCTCCCTCCCAGCCTTCCCTCCTGCGCTCTCCTCCTGCTCTCCGTACCCCATACACTCCATCTCCCTCCATCCGCCTCTCACACCATACCCCCCACTCTTCCTGTGCCCTCTTTCTCCCACTGTCTCATCCTTTCCTCTCCCGCGCTCCTCTCCCCCTTCCTTCTCCAGCGATCTGAGTCACAACAGCCTATGGGGCACAACGCCGTTGTTTCTCAGCCTGCTGACGCAGCTCAGGCGCCTGTGAGTCGGCGGCTTGGGAGGCTTGAGAGATGGAAGCTTGAGAGACATGAGAGGCTTGAGAGGCTCGGGAGTTGGATTGGAAGCACGATAGATCTGAGAGGCTTGAGACTTTGTGAATCGAGAAAGTGCGGAAGGTCAGGAGTTTGAGAGAGGTTCTGAGGGAAACAGGCTTTCTGCGAGCATGGCAAGGTTGGATAGCAGGCTGACCTTTGAGTCGACTCAAAAGTCGACACAAAGGTGGATGGGCAGGGCAAAACGTGTGTGAGCGCTTGAGGGCGTGTGAGAGCCTTGGCCGTTGGTGGATAGACACACACAGAATGAGATGAGATGCCTCGAATGCCTTGCTTTTGGGAACCATGCCTTTACTTCCCCTCTCTGTTCCGTCCTGCATGCCTTTCCCCCCTACAGTTCATGGCCAGCCCACACACATGGTCCACACACATGGCCCACACACATGGTCCACACACATGGTCCACACACATGGTCCACACACATGGTCCACACACATGGTCCACACACATGGTCCACACACGTGGCCCACACACATGGTCCACACACATGGTCCACACACATGGTCCACACACATGGTCCACACACATGGTCCACACACATGGTCCACACACATGGCCCACACACATGGTCCACACACATGGTCCACACACATGGTCCACACACATGGTCCACACACGTGGCCCACACACGTGGCCCACACACATGGTCCACACACATGGTCCACACACGTGGCCCACACACATCCATGCCCTGTCCCATGCCTTGCGCCTGTGCCCGTCCCATGCCCTGCCCCCGGGGCCTCGCCCCGTGCCCCCATGCCCCGTTTCCATATCTTGCTCACGTGGACTACCAGTGACCTGATTGACAGCTCATTGAACGGATAAGTCCCAAGATGACCGCCAACTCAACTCAAAGCCATCTCTCCCCTCTCCGTGCCCTCGGGACTTCATAACCTGTTCTGCTTCCTTGCGCCCTCCCTTCACTCCCTGCCAGGGATCTGAGCGACAGCACCTTGCACGGATCCATCCCGGGCGGCCTTTGGGTGCTCCCCGAGCTGCGACACCTGTGAGACTCAAAATGCCCATACTCGTGAGGCAGGGTCCCTGTTCTGACACGCCTCAAATTGCGGAGGCGTATCGTATTCCGGGCGGCCTTTGGATGCTCTTTGGTACCTCTGAGACCACGACACCTGTGAGACCACGACACCTGTGAGACAACGACACCTGTGAGACCACGACACCTGTGAGACCACGACACCTGTGAGACCACGACACCTGTGAGACCACGACACCTGTGAGACCACGACACCTGTGAGACCACGACACCTGCGAGACCACGACAACTGCGAGACCACGACACCTGCGAGACCACGACACCTGCGAGACCACGACACCTGCGAGACCACGACACCTGCGAGACCACGACACCTGCGAGACCACGACACCTGCGAGACCACGACACCTGTGAGACCACGACACCTGCGAGACCACGACACCTGCGAGACCACGACACCTGTGAGACCACGACACCTGCGAGACCACGACACCTGTGAGACCACGACACCTGCGAGACCACGACACCTGCGAGACCACAACACCTGTGAGACCACGACACCTGTGAGACCACGACACCTGTGAGACCACGACACCTGCGAGACCACGACACCTGCGAGACCACGACACCTGTGAGACCACGACACCTGTGAGACCACGACACCTGCGAGACCACGACACCTGCGAGACCACGACACCTGTGAGACCACGACACCTGTGAGACCACGACACCTGTGAGACCACGACACCTGTGAGACCACGACACCTGTGAGACCACGACACCTGTGAGACCACGACACCTGTGAGACCACGACACCTGTGAGACCACGACACCTGTGAGACCATGACACCTGTGAGACCACGACACCTGCGAGACCACGACACCTGCGAGACCACGACACCTTGGAGACCACGACACCTGCGAGACCACGACACCTGTGAGACCACGACACCTGTGAGACCACGACACCTGTGAGACCACGACACCTGTGAGACCACGACACCTGTGAGACCACGACACCTGTGAGACCACGACACCTGTGAGACCACGACACCTGTGAGACCATGACACCTGTGAGACCACGACACCTGCGAGACCACGACACCTGCGAGACCACGACACCTGGGAGACCACGACACCTGCGAGACCACGACACCTGCGAGACCACGACACCTGTGAGACCACGACACCTGTGAGACCACGACACCTGTGAGACCACGACACCTGTGAGACCACGACACCTGTGAGACCACGACACCTGCGAGACCACGACAACTGCGAGACCACGACACCTGCGAGACCACGACACCTGCGAGACCACGACACCTGCGAGACCACAACACCTGCGAGACCACGACACCTGCGAGACCACGAAACCTGCGAGACCACGACACCTGGGAGACCACGACACCTGTGAGACCACGACACCTGTGAGACCACGACACCTGTGAGACCACGACACCTGGGAGACCACGACACCTGCGAGACCACGACACCTGCGAGACCACGACACCTGCGAGACCACGACACCTGCGAGACCACGACACCTGCGAGACCACGACACCTGCGAGACCACGACACCTGCGAGACCACGACACCTGCGAGACCACGACACCTGCGAGACCACGACACCTGCGAGACCACGACACCTGCGAGACCACGACACCTGCGAGACCACGACACCTGTGAGACCACGACACCTGGGAGACCACGACACCTGCGAGACCACGACACCTGCGAGACCACGACACCTGTGAGACCACGACACCTGTGAGACCACGACACCTGGGAGACCACGACACCTGCGAGACCACGACACCTGCGAGACCACGACACCTGCGAGACCACGACACCTGCGAGACCACGACACCTGCGAGACCACGACACCTGTGAGACCACGACACCTGCGAGACCACGACACCTGCGAGACCACGACACCTGCGAGACCACGACACCTGCGAGACCACGACACCTGCGAGACCACGACACCTGTGAGACCACGACACCTGCGAGACCACGACACCTGTGAGACCACGACACCTGTGAGACCACGACACCTGCGAGACCACAACACCTGCGAGACCACGACACCTTGGAGACCACGACACCTGCGAGACCACGACACCTGTGAGACCATGACACCTGTGAGACCACGACACCTGTGAGACCACGACACCTGTGAGACCACGACACCTGTGAGACCACGACACCTGTGAGACCACGACACCTGTGAGACCACGACACCTGTGAGACCACGACACCTGTGAGACCACGACACCTGCGAGACCACGACACCTGCGAGACCACGACACCTGTGAGACCACGACACCTGCGAGACCACGACACCTGCGAGACCACGACACCTGTGAGACCACGACACCTGCAAGACCACGACACCTGTGAGACCACGACACCTGCGAGACCACGACACCTGCGAGACCACAACACCTGTGAGACCACGACACCTGTGAGACCACGACACCTGTGAGACCACGACACCTGCGAGACCACGACACCTGCGAGACCACGACACCTGTGAGACCACGACACCTGTGAGACCACGACACCTGCGAGACCACGACACCTGCGAGACCACGAAACCTGCGAGACCACGACACCTGGGAGACCACGACACCTGTGAGACCACGACACCTGTGAGACCACGACACCTGTGAGACCACGACACCTGCGAGACCACGACACCTGTGAGACCACGACACCTGTGAGACCACGACACCTGTGAGACCACGACACCTGTGAGACCACGACACCTGTGAGACCACGACACCTGTGAGACCACGACACCTGTGAGACCACGACACCTGTGAGACCATGACACCTGTGAGACCACGACACCTGCGAGACCACGACACCTGCGAGACCACGACACCTGGGAGACCACGACACCTGCGAGACCACGACACCTGCGAGACCACGACACCTGTGAGACCACGACACCTGTGAGACCACGACACCTGTGAGACCACGACACCTGTGAGACCACGACACCTGTGAGACCACGACACCTGTGAGACCGACACCTGCGAGACCACGACAACTGCGAGACCACGACACCTGCGAGACCACGACACCTGCGAGACCACGACACCTGCGAGACCACGACACCTGCGAGACCACAACACCTGCGAGACCACGACACCTGCGAGACCACGAAACCTGCGAGACCACGACACCTGGGAGACCACGACACCTGTGAGACCACGACACCTGTGAGACCACGACACCTGTGAGACCACGACACCTGGGAGACCACGACACCTGCGAGACCACGACACCTGCGAGACCACGACACCTGCGAGACCACGACACCTGCGAGACCACGACACCTGCGAGACCACGACACCTGCGAGACCACGACACCTGCGAGACCACGACACCTGCGAGACCACGACACCTGCGAGACCACGACACCTGCGAGACCACGACACCTGCGAGACCACGACACCTGTGAGACCACGACACCTGGGAGACCACGACACCTGCGAGACCACGACACCTGCGAGACCACGACACCTGTGAGACCACGACACCTGTGAGACCACGACACCTGGGAGACCACGACACCTGCGAGACCACGACACCTGTGAGACCACGACACCTGCGAGACCACGACACCTGCGAGACCACGACACCTGCGAGACCACGACACCTGTGAGACCACGACACCTGCGAGACCACGACACCTGCGAGACCACGACACCTGCGAGACCACGACACCTGCGAGACCACGACACCTGCGAGACCACGACACCTGTGAGACCACGACACCTGCGAGACCACGACACCTGTGAGACCACGACACCTGTGAGACCACGACACCTGCGAGACCACGACACCTGCGAGACCACGACACCTTGGAGACCACGACACCTGCGAGACCACGACACCTGTGAGACCATGACACCTGTGAGACCACGACACCTGTGAGACCACGACACCTGTGAGACCACGACACCTGTGAGACCACGACACCTGTGAGACCACGACACCTGTGAGACCACGACACCTGTGAGACCACGACACCTGTGAGACCACGACACCTGCGAGACCACGACACCTGCGAGACCACGACACCTGTGAGACCACGACACCTGCGAGACCACGACACCTGCGAGACCACGACACCTGTGAGACCACGACACCTGCGAGACCACGACACCTGTGAGACCACGACACCTGCGAGACCACGACACCTGCGAGACCACAACACCTGTGAGACCACGACACCTGTGAGACCACGACACCTGTGAGACCACGACACCTGCGAGACCACGACACCTGCGAGACCACGACACCTGTGAGACCACGACACCTGTGAGACCACGACACCTGCGAGACCACGACACCTGCGAGACCACGACACCTGTGAGACCACGACACCTGTGAGACCACGACACCTGTGAGACCACGACACCTGTGAGACCACGACACCTGTGAGACCACGACACCTGTGAGACCACGACACCTGTGAGACCACGACACCTGTGAGACCATGACACCTGTGAGACCACGACACCTGCGAGACCACGACACCTGCGAGACCACGACACCTTGGAGACCACGACACCTGCGAGACCACGACACCTGTGAGACCACGACACCTGTGAGACCACGACACCTGTGAGACCACGACACCTGTGAGACCACGACACCTGTGAGACCACGACACCTGTGAGACCACGACACCTGTGAGACCACGACACCTGTGAGACCACGACACCTGTGAGACCACGACACCTGCGAGACCACGACACCTGTGAGACCACGACACCTGTGAGACCACGACACCTGTGAGACCACGACACCTGTGAGACCATGACACCTGTGAGACCACGACACCTGTGAGACCACGACACCTGTGAGACCACGACACCTGTGAGACCACGACACCTGTGAGACCATGACACCTGTGAGACCACGACACCTGTGAGACCACGACACCTGTGAGACCACGACACCTGCGAGACCACGACACCTGTGAGACCACGACACCTGTGAGACCACGACACCTGTGAGACCACGACACCTGTGAGACCATGACACCTGTGAGACCACGACACCTGTGAGACCACGACACCTGTGAGACCACGACACCTGTGAGACCACGACACCTGTGAGACCACGACACCTGCGAGACCACGACACCTGCGAGACCACGACACCTGCGAGACCACGACACCTGCGAGACCACGACACCTGTGAGACCACGACACCTGTGAGACCACGACACCTGTGAGACCACGACACCTGTGAGACCACGACACCTGTGAGACCACGACACCTGTGAGACCACGACACCTGTGAGACCACGACACCTGCGAGACCACGACACCTGTGAGACCACGACACCTGTGAGACCACGACACCTGTGAGACCACGACACCTGTGAGACCACTGACACCTGTGAGACCACGACACCTGTGAGACCACGACACCTGTGAGACCACGACACCTGTGAGACCACGACACCTGTGAGACCACGACACCTGTGAGACCACGACACCTGTGAGACCACGACACCTGTGAGACCACGACACCTGCTGAGACCACGACACCTGCGAGACCACGACACCTGCGAGACCACGACACCTGCGAGACCACGACACCTGCGAGACCACGACACCTGCGAGACCACGACACCTGCGAGACCACGACACCTGTGAGACCACGACACCTGTGAGACCACGACACCTGTGAGACCACGACACCTGTGAGACCACGACACCTGTGAGACCACGACACCTGTGAGACCACGACACCTGTGAGACCACTGACACCTGTGAGACCACGACACCTGTCGAGACCACGACACCTGCGAGACCACGACACCTGGAGACCACGACACCTGCGAGACCACGACACCTGCGAGACCACGACACCTGCGAGACCACGACACCTGTGAGACCACGACACCTGTGAGACCACGACACCTGTGAGACCACGACACCTGTGAGACCACGACACCTGTGAGACCACGACACCTGTGAGACCACGACACCTGTGAGACCACGACACCTGTGAGACCACGACACCTGTGAGACCACGACACCTGCGAGACCACGACACCTGTGAGACCACGACACCTGTGAGACCACGACACCTGTGAGACCACGACACCTGTGAGACCATGTCACCTGTGAGACCACGACACCTGTGAGACCACGACACCTGTGAGACCACGACACCTGTGAGACCACGACACCTGTGAGACCACGACACCTGTGAGACCACGACACTTGTGAGACCACGACACCTGTGAGACCACGACACCTGTGAGACCACGACACCTGCGAGACCACGACACCTGCGAGACCACGACACCTGTGAGACCACGACACCTGCGAGACCACGGCACCTGCGAGACCACGACACCTGTGAGACCACGACACCTGCGAGACCACGACACCTGCGAGACCACCACACCTGTGAGACCACGACACCTGTGAGACCACGACACCTGTGAGACCACGACACCTGTGAGACCACGACACCTGTGAGACCACGACACCTGCGAGACCACGACACCTGTGAGACCACGACACCTGTGAGACCACGACACCTGTGAGACCACGACACCTGTGAGACCATGACACATGTGAGACCACGACACCTGTGAGACCACGACACCTGTGAGACCACGACACCTGTGAGACCACGACACCTGTGAGACCACGACACCTGTGAGACCACGACACCTGTGAGACCACGACACCTGTGAGACCACGACACCTGTGAGACCACGACACCTGTGAGACCACGACACCTGTGAGACCACGACACCTGCGAGACCACGACACCTGCGAGACCACGACACCTGCGAGACCACGACACCTGCGAGACCACGACACCTGCGAGACCACGACACCTGCGAGACCACGACACCTGTGAGACCACGACACCTGTGAGACCACGACACCTGTGAGACCACGACACCTGTGAGACCACGACACCTGTGAGACCACGACACCTGTGAGACCACGACACCTGTGAGACCACGACACCTGTGAGACCATGACACCTGTGAGACCACGACACCTTCGAGACCACGACACCTGCGAGACCACGACACCTGGGAGACCACGACACCTGCGAGACCACGACACCTGCGAGACCACGACACCTGTGAGACCACGACACCTGTGAGACCACGACACCTGTGAGACCACGACACCTGTGAGACCACGACACCTGTGAGACCACGACACCTGTGAGACCACGACACCTGTGAGACCACGACACCTGTGAGACCACGACACCTGTGAGACCACGACACCTGCGAGACCACGACACCTGTGAGACCACGACACCTGTGAGACCACGACACCTGTGAGACCACGACACCTGTGAGACCATGTCACCTGTGAGACCACGACACCTGTGAGACCACGACACCTGTGAGACCACGACACCTGTGAGACCACGACACCTGTGAGACCACGACACCTGTGAGACCACGACACTTGTGAGACCACGACACCTGTGAGACCACGACACCTGTGAGACCACGACACCTGTGAGACCACGACACCTGCGAGACCACGACACCTGCGAGACCACGACACCTGCGAGACCACGACACCTGTGAGACCACGACACCTGTGAGACCACGACACCTGTGAGACCACGACACCTGTGAGACTACGACACCTGTGAGACCACGACACCTGTGAGACCACGACACCTGCGAGACCACGACACCTGCGAGACCACGACACCTGGGAGACCACGACACCTGCGAGACCACGACACCTGCGAGACCACGACACCTGTGAGACCACGACACCTGTGAGACCACGACACCTGTGAGACCACGACACCTGTGAGACCACGACACCTGTGAGACCACGACACCTGTGAGACCACGACACCTGTGAGACCACGACACCTGCGAGACCACGACAACTGCGAGACCACGACACCTGCGAGACCACGACACCTGCGAGACCACGACACCTGTGAGACCACGACACCTGTGAGACCACGACACCTGTGAGACCACGACACCTGTGAGACCACGACACCTGTGAGACCACGACACCTGTGAGACCACGACACCTGTGAGACCACGACACCTGTGAGACCATGACACCTGTGAGACCACGACACCTGCGAGACCACGACACCTGCGAGACCACGACACCTGGGAGACCACGACACCTGTGAGACCACGACACCTGGGAGACCACGACACCTGCGAGACCACGACACCTGCGAGACCATGACACCTGTGAGACCACGACACCTGCGAGACCACGACACCTGCGAGACCACGACACCTGCGAGACCACGACACCTGCGAGACCACGACACCTGCGAGACCACGACAACTGCGAGACCACGACACCTGCGAGACCACGACACCTGCGAGACCACGACACCTGCGAGACCACGACACCTGCGAGACCACGACACCTGCGAGACCACGACACCTGCGAGACCACGACACCTGCGAGACCACGACACCTGTGAGACCACGACACCTGTGAGACCACGACACCTGTGAGACCACGACACCTGTGAGACCACGACACCTGTGAGACCACGACACCTGTGAGACCACGACACCTGTGAGACCACGACACCTGCGAGACCACGACAACTGCGAGACCACGACACCTGCGAGACCACGACACCTGTGAGACCACGACACCTGCGAGACCACGACACCTGTGAGACCACGACACCTGTGAGACCACGACACCTGTGAGACCACGACACCTGTGAGACCATGACACCTGTGAGACCACGACACCTGTGAGACCACGACACCTGTGAGACCACGACACCTGTGAGACCACGACACCTGTGAGACCACGACACCTGTGAGACCACGACACCTATGAGACCACGACACTTGTGAGACCACGACACCTGTGAGACCACGACACCTGTGAGACCACGACACCTGCGAGACCACGACACCTGCGAGACCACGACACCTGTGAGACCACGACACCTGTGAGACCATGACACCTGTGAGACCACGACACCTTCGAGACCACGACACCTGCAAGACCACGACACCTGGGAGACCACGACACCTGCGAGACCACGACACCTGCGAGACCACGACACCTGTGAGACCACGACACCTGTGAGACCACGACACCTGTGAGACCACGACACCTGTGAGACCACGACACCTGTGAGACCACGACACCTGTGAGACCATGACACCTGTGAGACCACGACACCTGTGAGACCACGACACCTGTGAGACCACGACACCTGCGAGACCACGACACCTGTGAGACCACGACACCTGTGAGACCACGACACCTGTGAGACCACGACACCTGTGAGACCATGACACCTGTGAGACCACGACACCTGTGAGACCACGACACCTGTGAGACCACGACACCTGTGAGACCACGACACCTGTGAGACCACGACACCTGTGAGACCACGACACCTGTGAGACCACGACACTTGTGAGACCACGACACCTGTGAGACCACGACACCTGTGAGACCACGACACCTGCGAGACCACGACACCTGCGAGACCACGACACCTGTGAGACCACGACACCTGCGAGACCACGGCACCTGCGAGACCACGACACCTGTGAGACCACGACACCTGCGAGACCACGACACCTGCGAGACCACGACACCTGCGAGACCACGACACCTGTGAGACCACGACACCTGTGAGACCACGACACCTGTGAGACCACGACACCTGTGAGACCACGACACCTGTGAGACCACGACACCTTTGAGACCACGACACCTGCGAGACCACGACACCTGCGAGACCACGACACCTGGGAGACCACGACACCTGCGAGACCACGACACCTGCGAGACCACGACACCTGTGAGACCACGACACCTGTGAGACCACGACACCTGTGAGACCACGACACCTGTGAGACCACGACACCTGTGAGACCACGACACCTGTGAGACCACGACACCTGTGAGACCACGACACCTGCGAGACCACGACAACTGCGAGACCACGACACCTGCGAGACCACGACACCTGCGAGACCACGACACCTGTGAGACCACGACACCTGTGAGACCACGACACCTGTGAGACCACGACACCTGTGAGACCACGACACCTGTGAGACCACGACACCTGTGAGACCACGACACCTGTGAGACCACGACACCTGTGAGACCATGACACCTGTGAGACCACGACACCTGCGAGACCACGACACCTGCGAGACCACGACACCTGGGAGACCACGACACCTGTGAGACCACGACACCTGGGAGACCACGACACCTGCGAGACCACGACACCTGCGAGACCACGACACCTGTGAGACCACGACACCTGCGAGACCACGACACCTGCGAGACCACGACACCTGCGAGACCACGACACCTGCGAGACCACGACACCTGCGAGACCACGACACCTGCGAGACCACGACAACTGCGAGACCACGACACCTGCGAGACCACGACACCTGCGAGACCACGACACCTGCGAGACCACGACACCTGCGAGACCACGACACCTGCGAGACCACGACACCTGCGAGACCACGACACCTGCGAGACCACGACACCTGCGAGACCACGACACCTGCGAGACCACGACACCTGCGAGACCACGACACCTGCGAGACCACGACACCTGCGAGACCACGACACCTGCGAGACCACGACACCTGCGAGACCACGACACCTGTGAGACCACGACACCTGCGAGACCACGACACCTGCGAGACCACGGCACCTGCGAGACCACGACACCTGCGAGACCACGACACCTGCGAGACCACGACACCTGCGAGACCACGACACCTGCGAGACCACGACACCTGCGAGACCACGACACCTGCGAGACCACGACACCTGTGAGACCACGACACCTGTGAGACCACGACACCTGGGAGACCACGACACCTGCGAGACCACGACACCTGCGAGACCACGACACCTGCGAGACCACGACACCTGCGAGACCACGACACCTGCGAGACCACGACACCTGTGAGACCACGACACCTGTGAGACCACGACACCTGTGAGACCACGACACCTGTGAGACCACGACACCTGTGAGACCACGACACCTGTGAGACTCAAAATGCGCATGCTCGTGACACAGAACCCTGGCCGATTGTTGAGGCACCTACGAGATCGCGGCCGTGGCTTCGAGTGCCTTCTCACCTGCATTCCTAGTGACAGGGGGAGGGCGTTCGTTCATAGCCTCCGTCTGGGACCTCCCTCGATGCGCAACTTCAGTGACATGCTAACTTTCTCTTCATTTGACATTTCATAGCTTCCCAAAGTGCCTCTGTTCAGTAATCAAGTGCTTCCCTTGCCTCCCTCCCTTTTCTGCTTCGACAGAGATCTCTCGTCCAACCACATCAACTCAACCGTCCCAGCCTCTTTGGGCGGACTCAAGTCGCTCACCGCCCTGTAAGCCGCCACTCTCTCACCCTGTTCACTCTGAAAGGCATCCTCACACACCACTGCGAGCTCCGCTCAAGAATGATCTGCTATGCCCACACGGCTGGCAGGGTTGATCGAATGGCCGTTTAAGATACATTTTGTCAAGACAGGAAGAGAGTGCAGCATGCGTGATCATGACGAAGAGGCTTTTGGCAGCAGCGAAGGCAGCTTCGCTTCAACCTGCCAAAGCCTTTCCTGCTCAGCTGCTACTGCTTCACTGAGACTGAGAACCATATCAGAGGCACTATCAGAGGCACTATCAGAGGCACTATCAGAGGCACTATCAGAGGCACTATCAGAGGCACTATCAGAGGCACTATCAGAGGCACTATCAGAGGCACTATCAGAGGCACTATCAGAGGCACTATCAGAGGCACTATCAGAGGCACTATCAGAGGCACTATCAGAGGCACTATCAGAGGCACTATCAGAGGCACTATCAGAGGCACTATCAGAGGCACTATCAGAGGCACTATCAGAGGCACTATCAGAGGCACTATCAGAGGCACTATCAGAGGCACTATCTATTGTTCCTTTCTCGACTCATCTCAAAACCCGATGCACGTTGCTGTGCCTGTTTGTTTCCCTAACATTCAGTGACCTGAGCAACAACAGCTTGACTGGCAGCATCCCATGGAGCCTTGGCTTTCTGACGAGACTCGAGTCGATGTACGAGATGGTCAAAGCATGAGGTGTACTTTTCTCTGAAGGAAAGAACCAGTCAAGGTTTGAAGCTGGTTGCACACTACCGTTTCATTTGTGTTCTGAGCTGAGAGAATCCTGACAGACAGCAGCGGCATACTCCTGTCATGTCAGCCCTATTTGGTCTGTCACCACACCAACCCATAATTTCATTAGACTGACAAATCTTTGCATTTCTGACTCAAATTTTCTGTTTCCCTGCCGAATCACTTCCACTTCGTAATTGTGCAGAAACATATCTTCCTTGCTTCCATCCTGTCCACCTCCTTAGCCCCCCCACCCCACCCCCCTCCACCCAACCTCCCTCATCCCCCCTCTCCTCATTCCGCTCCCCCCACCTTCTCTGCCCGTGTTACTGAAGAAATCTTTCCATGAAGAACATTTCATCCTCCATTCCCCCTCCCCACCACCCCACCTTCTCCGCCCCTCTTCGCCCCTCTCCTCCCTGCGTACATGACAGCAACTTGTCCAAGAATGGCATTTCATCCTCCATCCCCCCTCCCCACCACCCCTCTCTCTCCGCCCCTCTCCACATCCTACATGACAGCAACTTGTCCAAGAACGGCTTGTCAGCCTCCATCCCATCATCTCTCGGCCTCTTGACTCGCCTCTCAACCCTGTAAGCGCGTCTGCGGTGTGTTTACGGTTTAAGAGTGAGAGGAAGGTGCATGGAAGGTACTAGTAAGGTGAGTAATTTACAGCCATCCTGTAGCTCACTCACTCACAAGCACATTGGTGGAGTGGAGTTCTTTGGCGTGGCATCTGATGAGGCAAAAGGCAGCCATACTGTATAACCAATCTTCTTAGCTCTTTGCACTCCAATGAGACAAGATAGAAACAAGTCACGCAGTCCTGAGACGGCAGACAGAGGCAGAAAGGCAGTCATCCAACCCTCTACTCTTCCCGCCTCCCTTCCTCTCTGTCTGCCCTCCTCTCTCCCCGATATCCTTCTCTTATTTCTCTCCCCCCTCCTGCGCACAGCATCCTATCAAGCTGCTCTCTCAACGGCACGGTTCCGGGCATGCTGAGCTATCTCACTCGCCTGCACACCCTGTGAGTCTCACTCGCCTGCACACCCTGTGAGTCTCACTCGCCTGCACACCCTGTGAGTCTCACTCGCCTGCACACCCTGTGAGTCTTACTCGCCTGCACACCCTGTGAGTCTCACTCGCCTGCACACCCTGTGAGTCTCACTCGCCTGCACACCCTGTGAGTCTCACTCGCCTGCACACCCTGTGAGTCTCACTCGCCTGCACACCCTGTGAGTCTCACTCGCCTGCACACCCTGTGAGTCTCACTCGCCTGCACACCCTGTGAGTCTCACTCGCCTGCACACCCTGTGAGTCTCACTCGCCTGCACACCCTGTGAGTCTCACTCGCCTGCACACCCTGTGAGTCTCACTCCGTGCACCCCTTGATCAGACTCACACAGAGCGTCTACTTAGCCGGATTCTCCATTTCTTGTGTCTGCGGGTGGGCAGCGACCTGAGCTCCAACGCCCTGAATGGCTTGCTGCCCCGCCTGCGGAAATATAGCCTCCTCACCCACCTGTGCGTGAGGCAAACCACCCTTGCCATCTGTACGCAAGGCACATCGCTTATGCCACCTTCTAGTACCACACACACACGTGCCATCTGCATACCATCCGCGCCATTGGCCAGCACCGCACACATGCCTTGCCATTCTTTAGTGGTGCGGCCTGTTTGCACCTTGAGCATATCTTCCTGCTGGATTTGGGAGGCTCGAATCCCCATGTCTTGCTCTTTTGACCAAGACTATGAGCCTTATCAACAGTCTCAATAGAGTCGCTCGCCCTCCATTCCCTTCCCTGCGGTCCACCCTTCTTCTCGGGCCACACCCCATGGGTCATGACGGTCATGCCCCACCCCCATTGCCCATGGCGGTCATGCCCCCCATCCCCAACCTCCATCCGCCATACCCCATCCATCCCCCATCCCCCATCCATCCCCCATCCATCCCCCATCCCCCATCCATCCCCCATCCATCCCCCATCCCCCATCCATCCCCCATCCATCCCCCATCCCCCATCCATCCCCCATCCCCCATCCATCCCCCATCCCCCATCCATCCCCCATCCATCCCTCATCCATCCCTGATCTCCCCTCCACAGCGACCTCAGTGCCAATGCCTTCCAAGGCACTCTCTCTCAAGGGCTGGGGAAACTTCAGCAGCTGCAGCACCTGTGAGCGCCCTCACATTTTCCCTTTCCCTTTCTGCTCCAATGACCCAGTCAATGCTTTCTGCTATGTTCAAATGAACCGGGAAGACTGCTGAGCACAGTAGGAACTTCGAGGAAAAATATGGGATTGGAGTGTCATGTAAATCTTCATGTTGTTGATTGATTGGTAAAATGGAATCTTAAACATCTAGCAAGTGTAAACCTACCTTCAGAAACTCCAATCCAAGATTAATAATAGCACAGGCAAGAATAACATCCTGATTACAATACCAGCCTATTCCCTTGTTTCGTTTGTACCCCCTTATTCACCACACACACTGTCACCTACTTCGTCTCCCCGAACTTCACTGTGGTCCACAACCCGGTGCCGGTCTCTCCAGTCCTCTCCCTCTCAACTCAAGCCCCTCTATCCTCCTCCCCTTCCACCTGCAGTGACCTGAGCAGAAACCAGCTGAATGGCACTCTGCCTGAGGGCCTCGGCAGAAGCTCCCTCCTCTCCCACCTGTCAGTGCTCCCACTATTTCCAGCACACCCAACCCAACACACCCACCACCCACATCACCCACCCTTCCCTTGTGCCCTCAACTCCAGGAGTTGTGGTAGTGCAATCACTCCGTTCCTTGCTTCCGTGTGACACAACTTGCACAACCTCTCGCCCTCTTGCGTGCCTTGCAGTGATCTCAGCGCCAACTCTCTCAACGGCACTCTGCCCCAGGGACTGCAACAACTCACAGCTCTCACTTATCTGTAACCAACAACGGCTTCTCAATACCCCTCTTACTTGGGAGCGTCCACCTTAGGTGCCCCGGACCCGGGTGTTCCGGGCCTGGGTGCGCCAGGCCTGGGTGCGCCAGGCCTGGGTGCCCCGGGCCCGGGTGTTCTGGGCCTAGGTGCGCCGGGCCTGGGTGCGGCGGGCAGGTCTGGGTGCACCAGTTACCCTCCTGCCCCTTCCTTCCACTCCTCATTCTCATTTCTTCCTAGCCACCAAGCTTATCTCTTCTTGTTGTGGTGTGGACTGTTCATTCTCTCCTCTTACGCACCCATCCCTTGTCATCACCCACACACCCATCCCTTCTCGTCACCCTCACCCATCCTTTCTCATCACCCACACACCCATTCCTTCTCATCACCCACACACCCATACCTTGGCATCACCCACACACCCATCCCTTGTCATCACCCACACACCCATCCCTTTTCATCATTCCCTCCCATCATGCCATCCCATTACTTCTCACTCCTTTCCATACTCATCACTACCTTCCACCACGCCCAAACCCTCAGCAATCTGGCCAGCAACGCCATCAATGGCTCCATCCCCGACTCTCTAGGAAGCCTCACCAACCTCATCTCTCTGTACGCATCCACACCACACCAACCAGTCATCAGTCTGTTATCGCACCCCAAGCACATTACTGCTTCTCACAGAAATTCTTCTCCTTGTTGCATAAGGGTGAGGAGCTTCCACCTTAATTTTCAATCTGGTGCTGGACTGGTGTTAACGGGAATGTAACTCTACACACTGTAAGTCTAGTCATGTGATAGAAGTTGAGTTCTGAGACGTCTCCAAGCTCAGCTGTTATCACGTGGTTCCACAGCTGTAGCCTAGTTCCTAATCTATGCGCCATGACTTCCATTCGCATGCCCGCATGCCTTCCTTACGTTCTATGCACGTGCTTTCCTCCCTTCCCTCTTCCCACCATGCAGTAACTTTACAAAGAATCTCCTCAACGGATCCATTCCATCGTCATTTGGTGAATTCGCCCACCTCCTCTACTTGTGAGACCTCAACCTAATAATGCCAGTGTATCTCAATGTTGAGGATTTTGAAACCTCGGCAACGTGTTGTGAGACCCGGGCTTGCATATCTCATGCTCCACCACACATATCTCATGCTCCACCACACATATCTCATGCTCCACCACACATATCTCATGCTCCACCACACATATCTCATGCTCCACCACACATATCTCATGCTCCACCACACATATCTCATGCTCCACCACACATATCTCATGCTCCAACACACATATCTCATGCTCCACCACACATATCTCATGCTCCACCACACATATCTCATGCTCCACCACACATATCTCATGCTCCACCACACATATCTCATGCTCCACCACACATATCTCATGCTCCACCACACATATCTCATGCTCCACCACACATATCTCATGCTCCACCACACATATCTCATGCTCCACCACACATATCTCATGCTCCACCACACATATCTCATGCTCCACCACACATATCTCATGCTCCACCACACATTTCCTCACTTTGGTTCGCATCCCTGGCGTTCGAGGATCTCCTTTCCATATCCCTCATTTCAAATCCCTCCTTTTCAAACCATCTACACACACCCTCTTGCATCCCTTATGTCCTCTATCTTCTCCTATCGCTCACTAGTGGCATCCGCTGCATCTCGTTCAATGCACCCCTACTTACTGGTCGTTTCGAGCCTCTTCCTCTGTCTGTCGTCTCTCGTTGCCGCTCTTTCAAAGATCCCCATGCACATCAGCTTCAAGAGCCCTCTCAGTACCACCTCTGATTCTTGTCGACTCAAAAGTCATCTCTGTAGACCCTAATGTTTTCCTTGTCGAAGATAATGTCTTCCTTGTCGAACCTAATGTCGTCCTTGTCGAACCTAATGTTTACCTTGTCGACCCTAAGCCCTAATGTTTCGAGGGTCTGCTTCTAATTCTCGTTTCGTGCAACGAACCTAATATCTCCCTTGTCTTCTCTTGCTGCTCCTCTCCATCCACCAGTGACGTCAGCTTCAATGGCCTCAATGGGTCGCTCCCAGACTCCTTCAGCCGACTCTCGGCACTCAAGCACCTGTAGGCACTCAAGCACCTGTAGGCACTCAAGCACTTGCGAAAATGACTCGAACCCATCTGACTGGCACCAAATTTATGAGGTGATGCCTTTGTGCTGCCGTGGTATAAGATTGGATTTCTTGTGGCATAGCATCGACTTTCATGGCTCGGTTGGCTCAACTTAGGCAGGCATGAGGCAAGAATTTCCCAAAATTCAGCTTATGCTTTCTGAGCCCTATCGTGCAAGCTAAAATGGTTGATTCCACTATTTGAAATGGTCCATGTTTGTCCTTTTCTGACAGGCAAGTTGCTAACAACCAGCTGAACCAGACACTGCCTGCCAGCATCAGCAATCTCATCAGCCTCACCAACCTGTGAGTGGCAGCGTATTGTTAGGAGGGTTTACGTTCAGTTCAGAGTAGGATGTTGAGGTGGGGCATGCTGAAGGGAAACAAACAGGCATAATCTGGTTGGAAGGAAGCATGTTTGGGCTCGAAGGAAGCATCTTTGGGTTGGAAGGAAGCTTTTTTGAGTCGACTCAAATGTCACCACAGCTCACTTCCTTTCTCTTTGCCCCCACACCACGTCACTCCCTTTTTTCCTCAGCAACATCTCCATCAACTTCATCAACGGGACTCTCCCTGCCGCCATCAGCAGTCTCACCAACCTTGTTGCTCTGTCAGTCACCTCACCTCTGTCAGTCATTCTCCCCCCTGTTTCGTTTTGTCAGAACTGGAGCTTGAAGCTCCTTAAGTACATCCAGAATGAGCTAGGAATGGATGGGGAGGGAATCGGGGGCAATCCCTAGGATTTGGGGTAATCCCAAGGCAATCTCCAATTGGTGTGTTGGAGATTTCTTGCAGATCACATTTAGGTACACCCAACCAAACACAAGATGCAAATTACACTAAACTAGGATATAAAAGTACAAGTACAAAAGGTATCGAGGGCTAGCACCAACTCGTTTATCCTTGTGCTGAAATGCTGCTGTGGCTCACTTTCCGTTGGTCCCCCTTACTCACTTTCCGTTGGTCCCCCTTACTCACTTTCCGTTGGTCCCCCTTACTCACTTTCCGTTGGTCCCCCTTACTCACTTTCCGTTGGTCCCCCTTACTCACTTTCCGTTGGTCCCCCTTACTCACTTTCCGTTGGTCCCCCTTACTCACTTTCCGTTGGTCCCCCTTACTCACTTTCCGTTGGTCCCCCTTACTCACTTTCCGTTGGTCCCCCTTACTCACTTTCCGTTGGTCCCCCTTACTCACTTTCCGTTGGTCCCCCTTACTCACTTTCCGTTGGTCCCCCTTACTCACTTTCCGTTGGTCCCCCTTACTCACTTTCCGTTGGTCCCCCTTACTCACTTTCCGTTGGTCCCCCTTACTCACAATGCCTTGGGAATCATGCATGGAGGCAAATCTCTTTCTCTTGTTTTGAGGCGCCCTAAGAATTGGCTATTCATGGAAGCGCCTGATCTTCCATCTCAATTCGTCCCTCCGTTTGCTTGTATTCTTGTTTCCATACCATCAGCTTTCACCTCATCTACTATTGACTAGCGTTTTGGATTGCTAGAGACTGACCTGATATGGGTTTCTTTTCGTTGGTTTTATCAAGCACAAACAGTTTTTTCAGTGCAGGTGCAGTACAGTTTGATGACCCTTTGTACAGTGCAGTTTCGTGACCCTTTGTACAGTGCTGGCTGATAGCTACCATCATACCAATGTTGCAATCATGATTCGTGCTGGGTTTCCCATGTTCTTGTTCTTGATTGCCTGCAGTGACGTCCACTTCAACAGCATGAACTGCTCCTTTCCATCGTATATAAGCACACTCACTAAACTCACGTGGCTGTAAGTCTGGTCTGGCATAATCCATACAACTCTGACACGTGCATGTGACAAATGGTGGCGACTACTAGTCAAATACTAGCGCAACGGTGAAGGTGCTCTTTTCTTGCATCAAGCTCTAACTGCCGCTACCTTTGTACAAGGTATAGACATTCAGCGTGAGTAGTTTTTTCAGTTAGTGAGACGCTTTTTGGTAGTGGGTGGCCATTCGCTAGGTGCTGAGATGTAACACGCGCCACCTTGTGTGTTTCTCTCCACCATAGCCTTGTGCTGTTCCCACCTCTTCACACAGCTCACTTCTTTCATGATTCCTTGGCACATCAAAGCCTCATGTTGTTCCCGTGGGGTTGGTTGGTGCGTGCATGTGACAGTGGCATGAGTGACAACAAGTTCTGGGGTCCCATTGGAGAAACCATAGGGGCACTCACTAACCTGGAATACATGTGAGTCAGTCCCTGTCTTGCCATGCCATGCTGTGTCATCCCATACAATGCCATGCCATGCCATGCCATGCCATACCATGTCATGCCTGCCATGGCATCCCATGCATTTTCCTGTGCTCCCTTTGGGTCACCATATCGCGCCTCCTTTTCATCCATGTTATTGGTCTCTTCTCATGTATCTCCCCCACCCACCATGCATCTCAATGCCACTGCCAGAGTGTGGGTAAAACCTGTATAGTAACATACTTGGATCGGTGCCTGGTGGTGCTTCTCAAATGATCCGTCTATTGATATGATCCTGGTTACACAAGACTCATAAGCCTGGTGGTGTTTCTCTGTCTCTCCCTCTGCCACTCTTCTTGTTGATCCCTCAATCGCGCCCCCACCTTGTGATGCCCCTATCACGCCCCTTCACTGTCATAATGTCATTGCAGGGATGTCGGGTGGAACCCGAGATTTGATGCCGACACGGCTATTAGCGGATCCATCCCCGCCAGCATTGGCAACCTCCTCAACCTCAGATACCTGTGAACGCACACACAAGACCTCTTTAACCACTAGCACATTGATTGTCATCCTATGATTATTGCTATAATTTCGCTTCTATTGAGCCTACACTGACAACCCGTTTTGTTCGTGTTATTTCTAATCAAACCAGTCTTCCTATCTAATTTCTTTAAAAGGTCATCGATGTAAAATACCGTCCACACACACCCTCCACAACCTCACGTACCTGTGAGCTTCCACACAAGGCCTCTTTAGCCACTAGCACATGTTACCATCCACACACACCGTCCTCAACTACACGTACCTGTGAGTATTCGAATCCACTGCTATGCTTAGATTATGTTCAGTTGAGAACCACAACCCACTGCCATGTGTTGATTGATGTTGAGTTGAGAACCACAAGCACGGTTGGCTGACATTCCGTTAAATCTCACATACCTGGGAGCACTCACTCTTGCACTGCTGGCCTCTGCTCCTCCTGTGCAGGAGACTGGCTGGCAATAAGATCAGTGGAAGCATTCCCAAGACCATTACGAAGCTTAAAAAGCTCGAGTTTCTGTGAGAATTTAAGATGAGCCTTTATCTCCCCCCTGTAACATGCTGAAGGAACACGCGCTGTATGTTTATAAGCCTAGCTCTTACTCTCCCTCCCACGTGCCATTTGCTGTTGGCGTCCATTTGTAGTCTCTGATAATAGCCGCTCTAGATCAAGCAGGATGATTTTTGAGTCACTCAGCGCTGCAGCATGTTATGCACACTGCTGGCCTGGCCTCCAAACTCACTTACTGTGAGTGTTTTGCTCCAACGCCCAGCACAGCGAGTTTGCTTTTGATTAGAATCACTGAGAATGACATCCCCTTTTGCCCCTTCTGCTGTCTTCCTCTCCTCTTTGACGGTTTCCTGCACCTGTTCCTCCACCCACATCACTATGCATACAGATGACCCCGCATATTTCCTTCTGCCCTACCACCCTCTCCTCGTGCAGCTCTGTGGCATTCAACAGTATGAACGCAGACTTGCCAGACTTCCTGTCCGAGCTCACAGCGCTCAGGAAGATGTAAGGAGAACACGCAACTGGCTAGCACTTTTGAGCGGCCTCAAAAGACATACAATTAGCTAGCACAGGTTGGCCACTCGCTTGCTTCCACTTCTGAGGAGCCTGAAACACATTCAGCCATCAAAAACATGTACGGACAGGAAGTAACACAACGGAAGGGAACCTTGGCACCTCCATAGCAGAGATGTAAGGAGGGGAACCGTTCATTAGAGGTGAAGAATGGGATGTATACCTTAAATGGGATGAACCTTGTGTTTATCGTCCTGTTTCATGGACGACGGGATGTATGGACATGGAGAACCACCTTGCCACACCCTTCCTTGCCACACCCTTCCTTGCGCTATTCCAGCCACCATTCTAAGGCCCCTCTTGCCCTGCCCGTCTTGCGCTGCCCGTCTTGCCGTGCCTGTACTGTTTGCCCCCATGACACGCCTCTCTCTGCTACAACGCATGCAGGGGGATGCGCACCAATGGTTTCACAGGGTCCATACCCACCAGCCTCGGCACTCTTTCCCACCTGCAGCGACTGTGAGTCTCGTGTGCAGACAGCACGCTGACGTAACTAATGTATTGTTTCGCCGGGTCCATCCCCACCAGCTTACGCACTCTCTCGCACCTGCAGCAAACGTGAGTCGTGTGTGTGGTGTGAAGTGGCCTGCTGACAGCACGCTGACATACAACAAAGTGTCTCTAAACGCGTCGGGGTTTGCTCCCACCAGCTTTTGCAATATCGCCTGTTGTTTTTCCATGCTAGCTCTGTGTGCGTTGCTGCTTGTTACTTGTGTTTTGCACATTATGTGTGTTCCCCATTATGTGTGTTCCCCATTATGTGTGTTCCCCATTATGTGTGTTCCCCATTATGTGTGTTCCCCATTATGTGTGTTCCCCATTATGTGTGTTCCCCATTATGTGTGTTCCCCATTATGTGTGTTCCCCATTATGTGTGTTCCCCATTATGTGTGTTCCCCATTATGTGTGTTCCCCATTATGTGTGTTCCCCATTCTGTGTGTTCCCCATTATGTGTGTTCCCCATTATGTGTGTTCCCCATTATGTGTGTTCCCCATTATGTGTGTTCCCCATTATGTGTGTTCCCCATTATGTGTGTTCCCCATTATGTGTGTTCCTCATTATGTGTGTTCCCCATTATGTGTGTTCCTCATTATGTGTGTTCCCCATTCTGTGTGTTCCCCATTATGTGTGTTCCCCATTTTGTGTGTTCCCCATTATGTGTGTTCCCCATTATGTGTGTTCCCCATTATGTGTGTTCTCCATTATGTGTGTTCCCCATTATGTGTGTTCCCCATTATGTGTGTTCCCCATTATGTGTGTTCCCCATTATGTGTGTTCCCCATTATGTGTGTTCCCCATTATGTGTGTTCCCCATTATGTGTGCTCCCCATTATGTGTGCTCCCCATTATGTGTGTTCCCCATTATGTGTGTTCCCCATTATGTGTGTTCCCCATTATGTGTGTTCCCCATTATGTGTGTTCCCCATTATGTGTGTTCCCCATTATGTGTGTTCCCCATTATGTGTGTTCCCCATTATGTGTGTTCCCCATTATGTGTGTTCCCCATTATGTGTGTTCCCCATTATGTGTGTTCCCCATTATGTGTGTTCCCCATTATGTGTGTTCCCCATTATGTGTGTTCCCCATTATGTGTGTTCCCCATTATGTGTGTTCCCCATTATGTGTGTTCCCCATTATGTGTGTTCCCCATTATGTGTGTTCCCCATTATGTGTGTTCCCCATTATGTGTGTTCCCCATTATGTGTGTTCCCCATTATGTGTGTTCCCCATCATGTGTGTTCCCCATTATGTGTGTTCCCCATTATGTGTGTTCCCCATTATGTGTGTTCCCCATTATGTGTGTTCCCCATTATGTGTGTTCCCCATTATGTGTGTTCCCCATTATGTGTGTTCCCCATTATGTGTGTTCCCCATTATGTGTGTTCCCCATTATGTGTGTTCCCCATTATGTGTGTTCCCCATTATGTGTGTTCCCCATTATGTGTGTTCCCCATTCTGTGTGTTCCCCATTATGTGTGCTCCCCATTATGTGTGTTCCCCATTATGTGTGTTCCCCATCATGTGTGTTCCCCATTATGTGTGTTCCCCATTATGTGTGTTCCCCATTCTGTGTGTTCCCCATTATGTGTGCTCCCCATTATGTGTGTTCCCCATTATGTGTGCTCCCCATTATGTGTGCTCCCCATTATGTGTGTTCCCCATTATGTGTGGTCCCCATTATGTGTGTTCCCCATTATGTGTGTTCCCCATTATGTGTGTTCCCCATTCTGTGTGTTCCCCATTATGTGTGTTCCCCATTATGTGTGTTCCCCATTATGTGTGTTCCCCATTCTGTGTGTTCCCCATTATGTGTGCTCCCCATTATGTGTGTTCCCCATCATGTGTGTTCCCCATTATGTGTGTTCCCCATTATGTGTGTTCCCCATTATGTGTGTTCCCCATTATGTGTGTTCCCCATTCTGTGCCTTGCCCTCTGGATGCGCCCGTCACGGCAGGGAGCTGAGTTACAACCAGCTCAGCGGCACTGTGCCGGTCTCCTTGGCGAACCTGCACAACCTCACAGAGCTGTAAGCCCAGGCTCCCCCTTTAAGGTAGAAATATACTCCCAAGTATAAACAGGATCCCAGGTACAAGCACATGTTTTCACAGTACACAACCTGCACAGCCTCACTAGCCTTGTAAGGTACATATGACATGCTGCCACTGTGCACAGCCTGCACATGTTCGCCCTAGCGCACGGACGATAACTGAGACAACTTAGAAATTGCATCACAGAGCTGTAAGGGAATGATTCCCCAGGTACATACTTGTACTTGTTTCGTTAAGTGCTAATTATGTGAAGTGTGGGTGTTTGCGCACATCCCAGCCTCAGCTAAACCCAGAATCTCCAAAGCAATGAAAAGGTTCCAGCTAATTTCGTAGAGCATCGTCCCCGATTTCCCTCCTACCGTTTCCAACCCATTGTTGTTAATTAAAGAGTCCTCTTCAGCTCTAGTGTGTTCCTTGTTAAACAATTTCAGATCAAGTACCTACACCCCCATGCACAAGTGCAAGTTCATTCATGCACTCATACGACCATCCATTGCACCTATCACGACATGACATGTGCCCACACACACCTGTTCCCTGAGTCCCACCCATCAGGTGGTTGCGAGACAACCAGCTCAACGGCACCATCCCCTCCTTACTTGGAGAACTCACCAAACTCGTTGCTCTGTGAGTGCCTCGTTGCCCTGAGTGAGCCTCGTTGCCCTGTGGATAATGAAAACCATTTTTTGCATGCCGTTGCTTGCAGATCAATGTACATCCCTTCTTAATCGCATGCCTTCTTGTGGACGCACAACCACATGCTTCCCTTTACATTCCCTCCCCTTGCTGCCCTCTTTACTGCTGCATCTTGCTGCCCCCTGCACTGCTAAATCTTCCTGCCCTCTGCACGGTACCCAATTACTGTCCTTTACTTTGCTTTCTGCGTTGGCTGCAGGGATCTGAAGAACAACGACATGAATGGCACCATCCCCACCTCGATCTACAACCTCACCAGGCTCACCAAACTGTCAGTGCTGCCCCTTCACCCTCAACCTCCGTGTTGCACACACGCTGTGCACACAGAGCAGAGAACAGCGGGACAATGAACCCCTCTCTCTCCACTGTCTTTCACAATGTTCAAGAGCACCTCTGTCTTATACTTCACTACAAATATTTATACCTCTACCTCTATCTTATCTTGTGTCTCATGCACTTTCAATTTTTCAAAGGCCAACCTCCCTCCTTTTAAATTGGTGGTGCAGCGATTTGAACTCCAATGGGTTCACAGGACCACTGGCCTGTAGCATTGGCAGGCTCGTCAGCCTTCAGTTCTTGTAAGCGAGAGAAACTCTTCTCCACCATATTGATCACTCAAAGTTGACGCACTTGCCAATAGGTAAGGGGTACGGGGGGGCTGTTCAATTCAGTATCATACACGTGTGTGTTGTTACAAGAATCATAGTATACTAACTATACTGCTGTAAAATTTGCTAAAGTGGGTGTGGAAGCCTAGCGTATAATTGTTGTAAGAGTAGTTGTAGATGGGTGAATGAGGCCTGCACTGTAAGGGCAGGGCTGAGCGCACTGTAATCTTGGGACAGGGAGCAAGGAGAGGAGGAAGCAGGTAATCCGACAGCTTGTGTACAATTCTAGTCCTTGAGTGCTCATGTTGAAACACGTGTGCCGCTTGCTTCCAAATCCAATCAGCCATGAATTGTCAGTGCCTAGAAGATTCTGTGTAGCAGTTCCACGTAAAAGTCACCGTGAAATAGGTCGCATGTAGAAGATAAAGATAAAAACACCAAGATTGCAGTTTCCATGCAGCAGTTGGACATCAGAGTTATAAAACAACCGTTTGCATAGAACAGCCACAGATAACAGTACATCGTAGTGTAAATCAGTTTTTCAAAGCGTGAATTTAATTCCAAAATACTTGAGTCCCCTGGATCTTCCTTTCCCTCTCCTCTCAGCGATTTGAGTAGCTGCCAGTTTTCAGGGTCTCTCCCAGCCACCATCAGTCGCCTCACCAACCTGACACAAATGTGAGTTCCTGCTGTATTCCACTTGTGAGAGTCGTGATATCATCTCCTATACTTCACTCACCCTCATCTAACGTTCGGATGCGTGCATGCTTCCGATCCATGCATGTGGCTCGTTGACGTGTACTCTTACATAAGTCAGTATACTCAGGAATACCACATGTCTCGATCATGCTATGATGAGAAGGTTATGGGTGACTGAAAAGCAAAGCACAGTCTGTATGGAACAAGCTAACCCCCATACTGTCAGACCTTGTGTGCTGCTTTGGTAACCAACTCATTTCCTTGAAAACGGTGAACATAATTTCCTCGCATTTCCAAGTCTCCGTCCATTTCGTGATCTCATTTCCCATACGTTCAGGTGGCTGGCAGACAACCATTTCAGCGGTTCCGTGCCCGACTCATGGAGCAGCCTCACACAGCTGCGCGCACTGTGAGTGGTGCTCTCGTTAGTGCTTCTCTCGAGCTCTAATCTATGAGACTTTGAGTGCTACCAGCGATATGCTCTTGATTATGAAAGTGAGGGTGCTACCATGACATGTGACTGCTGCTCCCAGGCTCTCATGCCTCCTAGCCTTCACAAAGCCCCAGGGCGGGACGAGGCCAATAGCGGTAGGAGAGTGCCTCTTCTGCATAGTCGCTAAGGCGGCCCTTTTTCTGACAGCTCCCGCCGCTCGAGGACACTTCGCACCCCTGCAGTTCGGGGTGGCGATAGCGAGGGGGATCGAAGCTGCAATCCACACAGCTCGCACGTACCTGGAGGTACACCCGGAAGCTGTGGCACTGCAAATCGACCCTGCAAACGCCTTCAACGCGGTGGACCGGAGAGCGGTTTTCGAGGGACTACGGAATGAGGCGCTGGGAGACCTCATCCCTCTGGTTCGCCTCTCGTACGGCATCCCATCTTCGCTACTCCTCGACAACGACTTTGGCGCAGCCCCACTGCAGAGCGCCAGAGGAGTGCGCCAAGGGGATCCGCTCGGACCACTCCTTTTCGCGGCGAGCATCCACCCCTGCCTCACGGACACAGCAGCGGCGCACCCGCAGGTGGTCCTGCTCGCCTATGCCGATGACATTACCCTTCTCGGCGACGCCGCGGCCTGCACCGCGGCCTTCAACCACCTTATGTCCGCTCTGGCTTCCCTGGGCCTGGCTCACAACCCATCCAAGTGCGCGGTCTGGTCAGCCTCCGCGGTTGACCTTCCTCCGCACCTCCTGGCATTACTATCTCGGATGAAGGGCTGCAGGTCCTTGGCAGCCCCATCGGCACTCCCCAGGGCTGCGCAAGCACGGTGAGAGAGCGGCTAGCAGCAGCAGCGAAACCACTGCCCCTCCTAGCCTTAATGGACCCCCAACTCAGCCTCCTCCTCACCCGCTGCGTCAGCCGCCGCGCCTCCTTTCTGGCAAGGACCACCCCGCTGGAGGTGCTCCCGGACGCTGAATGGTCGGCATGGGGGGAGCAGTTATTACTTACCTTCTTGGACTCGGCTCACATCATGGCCCCGAGGAGCAACAGAGAGAGGCGGCGGATCTGGCGGCAGGCGGCGCTGCCCATAACACTGGGTGGGCTTGGCATCACCCACCCTGCTGTTGAAGGGAGCTACGCGTACCTCGCGTCTGTGATTAGCACGGCCCACCTCCTGAACTCCCTGACTGATTCGCTGCACCCAGCGGTGGCCGAGCTCCTACCCCTCCTGGACTCTGCCCACGGCTCCACCCACGCCCTGGCAGCACGCCTTGCAGCTGCTGAAGCGGCCCTCCCCCCCAAGGCACTCGAGGCCCTCCAGGCAGTTTGAGGGAGAGCGGAGCCCAAGGGCCCTCCAGGCAGGGAGAGCGGAGCCCAAGGGCCCTCCAGGCAGTTTCAGGGAGAGCGGAGCCCAAGGGCCCTCCAGGCAGTTTCAGGGAGAGCGGAGCCCAAGGGCCCTCCAGGCAGTTTCAGGGAGAGCGGAGCCCAAGGGCCCTCCAGGCAGTTTCAGGGAGAGCGGAGCCCAAGGGCCTGAAGCTGCAGCAGTCCCTGGCGCTGGCGGTTCACACCCGCCGCTTCCTGCGGGTGATGAACGAGGCGAGGCGGATGCGCCCCAACCCCCTCTCTGGCCACGCACAGCGGATGCAATCAGTGCTGGGCCCGGGAGCAGGGGACTGGCTGCTGGCGATCCCCCTCATCCCCTCGCTTCGGATGGGCCCCTCGCAAATCTCTACTGCAGCCGCCTTCCGCCTAGGCCTCCCCCTCCCGGTGCCTAGGCGCTGCAACTGCCGGTACTGCACCACGTTCCCTGATGACCGCCTCCCCAACCACCTCCTGCGTTGTGAGAAGGGGAAGGGGAGGACAGCTACGCACCATGCCCTTAGAGACGAGATTGCAAACATCGGGGCACAGGCGGGCTTCACAGTGCACAAAGAGACGTACATCTACTCTTTCGTTGAGAACCTAAAGGCGGATGTCACCATCCGCCATCCCCTGACGGGAGAGGTGTGGTTGTGCGATGTGACTGTGACTGATCCCGTGTCCTACCAGGATGAAGAATGCAGTCGGGCTCCAGGGTGGGCGGCCAGGGCGGCAGCTGCTAGGAAGGAGGAGAAATACGCGCGAAGGAACGCGTGGGTGGGCTTCCACGCCCTTGCAGTGGAGACATACGGCTACCCCTCCCCGGGGGTGCTGGCTTACCTGCGGCAGTGCGCGGAGCTGGCGGCCAGGCTGCGTTACAACGCAGCACCTACCTCATACGAGGCAGCCAAGCTGCTGACGGAGTACCGCCAGCGCTGGATTGTCTGCCTCCAGAGAGCGCAGGCCAATGCCCTCCGCTCCAAGACCAACGAGGCCTTGGCAGCGGATGAGCTCGGCATGCAGGGCCCCATTGTCCCTCTCAGCGAGGGACAGCTGCACCAGCTGATTGAGGCCCCGTTCGGCCAATAGGGTCGGACAGAGAGGGCCGGGAGTGGGAAGAAGTAGGTGTGTTAGGTAGCTTTGTGCTCTGGTTGTTTGTTTTGCTTGTGTTTGCATCTTCCTTGTAACACCCCCCCTGATTAATGCAAGGACCGTTCGAGAGAGTGAGTCAGGGGAGACGTGGGTGACGGATGTAACCGTGACAGACCCGGTGTTGCAGAACAGAGATAGCAGAGCTCGTAGGCCGCCGGGGTGGGCGGCGGAACAGGTATCACAGAGAAAGCATAGGCTCTATGAGGGGCGACCGAGCTACGCCGGCTTCTTTGGGCTAGCTGTCAGGGCTATGCCTACATCCTTCTCCCATCTCTCCCATATCTCCCATCTCTCCCCACAGTGGCCTCGCAGGCAATGCTCTTTCCGGCACTGTCCCAGCAGCATTCTTCAACCTCAAGAGCCTCACCCAACTGTGAGTCTATACATGTGTATGCATCAATACGAATAAAAGAAATTCAGGGTTTTCCAGGAACTCTGCATGTTGCAACAGTCAATTCCAACCCCTGCATGCCAGCTTCAAGCCTTGGTCTCTGAATCACCTTCAAACCCCTGTCCCAATTCTTAAGGTCCTGGTTTGTACTGCTCTTAAGCTGCGACAACTGACATGCATGCATGCACTTGCATCGCATCATCCAGTCATTGCATGAAGGTGTCAGCAGAGGCGAGCAATGAACCTCCGCTTTCAGGTGTAATAACCATGAGATTGAAATGGCCTACGTAAAGATATGTGGCACAATACGATGCAAACACATGCCATATCGCATGAGATTTAGGTAATGACAATTGATTGCATTCCAATGTTCCTAATATCACCGGTTTCTAGAAATTCCCCAGTACCCCCAAATCTCCCTATATATTTAACCCATTTTACCAACCATCATTCCAAAGCCCTCCATATTAACAACAATATTCCCAACTCCATAACCCTGCAGGCACTTCCCCAACAACTTATTCCATGGTTCCCTTCCCACCGCCCTCTTTCAGCTCACCAACCTCACTGATCTGTAGGCCTCTTTTTGAGTGCGTCCTTGCCTTGAGGTTCTTACACCCCTCCCTACTGCGAATCACATTTCTGTATTATTGTTTACCGGTTAACAGACCTATGAGTTCACATTTCAAGCATAAGAATCCACGAGTTTACATATTCGTGAGTTTATGCTCTCTGCTCTGCATCACTGACAAGTTCCGCAAGCCTATTTCAGAAAAATGATATCGATGCCGTTGAGTGAAAGAAAATATGAGCTTATATTTGGCATTGACAGTTCCATCCCATGGTGCGCTGCTCTGGTGTGGCTCGTGCTTCTCCAGAAACTTTGGCAATACCTCCTTGTCGGGACCCATCCCTTCGGAGATCAGCAATCTTGTGCAGCTAGTGTGGACGTAAGCTTGGTGCCTCGCGCGCGCGCGGTTACACACACACACACACACATGAACACACACACACACACACACACACACGCACACACACACACACGCATGCACGCATGGACGCACGCACACACACATGCACACGTGTGCGTGCACACACATACACACACAGTCACACACACACACACAGACACAGACGCACACGCACACATACACACACACACACACACACATACACACACACACAACACATAGATATCAGCAACCCAGTGCACCTGGTGCATACACAATCTGAATGGCTCTATCGAATGCTCCTTCTGTGCCTTACTTGTTTGGAGCTTCTGACCTGCAGCGATGGGAAGAGGGCCAACTTCAGTGGACCCCTGCCGACCACCATCACACGAATGACGACCCTTGAGAGATTGTGAGTACTCGTGTATTACTTATGAGTTCTCTAGAAGTGACACCACCACCAGCATGGCCTATTTCAGTGTCCCTGCGCATGAAGCCAAGAGCCGTAAAAGTCTGTGCTCAATCCGTGGAGGGAGATGCCTGCTGTGTGATGCTCAATGAAGTCAATGCAGTCAATGACGTCTCTCAGAAACCTGGCATGAGAACTTCGAAGTCATGAGGACTCTCGTGTCCATACACGTTCACGCAAAACATGGACGCATGCATGTGTATGTGAAGGTGCTTATGGATCTCACCTGCATATGAATGTGCACATCAGTGTGCATGCGACGTGTAGAATACACCTGAGGGCATACTTACCCTTACAAAGGCGAACATCAAAAGGGAGGGTATGGGAGACCTGCCTGCTGCAGCCCCTCTTTACCTTCACCTACATGACCAGTACCACCAGTGCCACTTCCTCCCTTTTCACATTATACTTGGTTCAAGTCTCCGATTGCGCCTCACACCCCTTTACCATCCCATCCCACCATGTGTGTGTGTCACTGAGAGGACCTCACTCACTCGTGTTAAGGTAACCCCTTGCCTAACTTGTCACCATCTGAATGCAAATGGAACTGGCAGGAATCTGGCCCACAACCGCTTGAGTGGGCCCATTCCCACTGGCTTTGCCAACCTTACCAGCTTGACAATGCTGTAAGCGTTTGCACATAGTTCAACTGTTTTGTTTGTTCCTAACAAGATTTGCACAGCTTCAGCTGTTTTGTTTCTTGACCACTGGTGCACACACTTAACCCATTCCAGTTGTATGGCATAAGTTGTTGAGTTGCTCCTGATTGTGTCTGCCAAAGTCAAAATTCACCGTGTGTGGTATTACATTCTGATGCTCCATGTGTGAAATGCATGCAGCATTTTGAACAACAACAGCCTCTCAGGCGAGCTACCTGCTGAGCTGGGCCAGAACCCTGCTCTCAAGGACCTGTGAGCACTCACGCACTCAGCGCTTGTGCACATACCTGCTAGCGTTGTCTTATCACTTAACGTCCTCAGGCCTCAAAATAAATTCATGATAATTTCTCTCGTAATTTCCATACCCCCTGGATATGTCCCCACGCTCCTCCTGTTATGATGAAAATTCTTTTTCTCCAGCGGTCTTGGCAGCAACTACCTGAGAGGATCCTTCCCTGAAAGCTTCTCTAGCCTTACCAACCTTACCAAACTGTGCGTGCGCTCGCAGCTGATGCAAAAACAAGCCGTCAAGCCAGCCTAGGCACTTGGCTTTGTTAGAATAAGGCTGTCAACACTTTGTGTACTATATTCTATATCACGTAGGTTATTTGCGGGTTGGGTGTAGTTTGTAATCCCAACCCTATCTGGTTGGGATTCCCTCGTAATCCTGGAAATCTGCCAACTCACCAATTGGAGATTTGCTAGGATTCTCATCCCATCCTTTCCCTAGCCTTGCTCAACCCCATCTCGTTTGTACTTGAGGCCTAGTGCCTTCTTTACTAATCAATCAGTTGAGCTCCATTTCTATCAGGCTTGTCATATCGTTACCACCGAATATGATGCCCCTAGGAGTACATGCTGCCAATCTGTGGGCCAATGCGTTATCATGCAATGCCAGTAGGAGCTAACCTGTGAATATCAACATGACAGCTTCAGATGGTAGTCCAGCTTTATAAAAGGGCCTATTCTGGAAAACCACTCTCAACCCAACCCCTTTGTGTGTCCCACGGCATGGCCACTGCAGGGTCCTGAGCAACAACTCTCTCTCTGGCTCTCTTCCTACCACCATCAGCGCTCTTACCTCCCTCAGCATCCTGTAAGTTCCCTGTGCTCTGTTTGCCCTCTGTTCACGCTACCTGCATCTTGTGTTCTTTGTTTCTCCCGATAGCATCTGGGTTGTTGGGACATGCGTGTGGATTTCAGTGGATAACACGAAACCTTCATTCGGGTGCTGCTTTCGCTCCTGCCGCCGCCGCTGTTGCTGCTGGCTGCTGTTTTCTTTTAACAAAACACAGCTTATTATCAAATTGCCTTCTCTTGTATGACACGGTATGGCGTGGGTGCACTGTATTATGCCGTGCCATGATATGTTGCATGCATGGTTGGGAATGATCACATCACAGGTATTTGCAGAACAACAACTTTGAGGGGTCGCTGCCCAATCTCCCATACAATGTATCGGCAGTGTACGTATCTCATAAATTGCATACCACATGCCAACCTCTTGCTTGCACTGCTGTACTTGTTTTCGCAGTATCTCTCTAAGTTCCATGTTCAGTGCTATCATAAGTTGAAGAAGAAGAAGAGAAGAAAAAACACACACACACACACACAAAGAAATACATGAGAGCAGCTGTAAATTTACCGTATACGGTGGCGTTTCTATTGCAAATTGCGTACCACATTCTTCCTCTGCTATGTCCATGTTCTGGTGGCAAAAAACAGAGATTTCAGCGGCAACAACTTCACAGGAGGATTTCCGTTGTACTCTGCACAATTCAGCAGCCTTGCCTCATTGTACGCATGCGCTGGCGTTACCACTCTCACTTTCACTCCAGCACTCCAGTGCTGGAATCTACCCGCAGCTTTGCACTGCATTTTTATTTGTGCATGGCACTTCAAAGCTGACGAAGCCAGGTTAGACCACGTGCCACCCACTTCCGGCTGGCGGACCGTAAACTCCAGCAGTCTTTGCCCTTACTTCCCTTGTTTCTCACATTCGGTCTGGCCTTCCAGAGCCTCACAGATGCACATATGCAACAGTTATTTATTACACCTGTTGCTTATGTATGCTATCTCTTGCACCATCAACCACGCCCTTGCCCTCGCCCTCCCCTTGCCTGCAGGAACGTCAGCAGCAACAGGCTTTCCGGCTCACTTCCTTCAGAGCTCGGCAATCTCGTGGCCCTTACATCCCTGTGCGTGCCACTGCAACCTCTTTACTCCTTGCATCCCCACCCTTGCATTTCTTGTCGATGCACCAGCAGCGTTTGCAACCCAAATGTGCACCTCCTCACACATCTCCTCCACACCTCCTGTCCTGTCACCCATCTGCCAAGCAGCAACACGAGTGGCAACCACTTCTCAGGCGCCATCCCGACCTCTCTCCAAGCCCTGAAACTCCTTAGCTTCCTGTGAGACCATTTTTTTCCATCATTCATGAAACCTCCATGTGGCTTCTCATGAACGCCGGAGAATCATGTGTTGACACGAGGCTTATTTTCATCATTTGTTGACACGTGGCTTTTTTTAAATCATGTGTTGACATGTGGCTTCTGAATTATGTGTTGACTCGTGGCTTCCAAAACCACTGTATGTGGTCACATGGCTCCACCCTTGCTAACTCTGCTCTTCCTTTCGCTGAACCTTTCTGTCTTTCTGAAAACCCACGTGGCATGCTGTAATTTGCAGGGATTTGAGTGGCAACTCTCTAATTGGTGGCATTCCAGACTTCCTGAGCGTGCTCACGCTCTTACAGAGGCTGTGAGTGAACCTTACAGAAACCTTACTCATCGTGTGGTGCCTGTAAATGAGAGAGCGACACTCCAAAGTACTCTCAATCAATTCATGTGCCAAAATCTATCATCCACACCGTTTAGATAACACTTTATTTCAGTCGTTCGCCTACATACCATCCGTGCTGCACATATCGGCGCTATATGCTGCTGAACGTGCTGTGCTTCCTTTCTTCTTGACTCACCCTCACTTTCCCTGCTGCCCGCACAGAAATCTCAGCACCAACTCGTTTTCTGACACGCTTTCTACATCCCTGGGAGCTCTGGACCAGCTGACGTGCCTGTAAGAGTCACTTAGCTAAGCTAGATACTTGAAGGCCATGTCTTGTAAAGCAAGACCAGCCTTAGATTCCTGAAATAAGGGCCACAAGGCCAACTCTTACAAGCATGAGACAAGCTTGGGTTGTAATCCAACTGGACTCAAATAATGTATGTACACCTTGTATCAGCTTGTGTTAAGTGCACGTTACACTGCAAATTGCATTGTATCACATACTGTAAGATCTCAAAGCGAGAGTTCATGAGTCACTATGGTGCAACGCAATTGCAAGGCACTTCTGATTCTTTATGTCCTTCTGTTGATTTCGTTCAATACATAAAGGCGTTGCTCAAGATGCATGATTTGGTAACCTGTTTAACAGACAGAAAGAAATTATACATACACGTGAGTACCGAAAGACTTCCACTTATGGAGGAGGGGTGACAAGTTTAACAAACTAAAATGCTAGAGGGATGTCAGAAGAATATCAAAGCACGTACCAAGAGCTCAGAGAATGCCACCCTACAACAACATGCATGTAAGAGTGCCTACTCTGTTATGATCTAGATTTTTCTCAGGCCTCATTTTTGTACTGGCCTTCTAGAAGCTGTGTCTTCCTTTCAGCTGCTTTCCTCTGCTGAAAGTTAATTCTTGTCATTAACAATTGATATATCTACTTGCAAGTCTCACTCCTCAGCGCCTTCTCACACTTCCTCTCTTCCCTCTCCCCTCCACAGTGACTTGAGCGGCAACCAGCTGTCTGGGTCAATCCCTTCTGCCTTTGGCGGTCTCACCCTGCTCGTGCACATGTGAGCGATGCACCTCTGAGTTTGATGCTCCTGTGAGAGTGATGCACATGGAGGGTGATGCACATGGAGGGTGATGCACATGTGAGCGATGCACATGCGAGTGATTCCTGCTCATGCGGAGTGATGGCCATGTGAATGATGCGCATGTGTGGATGCATGCGTTCATCTACCCACCCGTAACGTGTCCCGTATTCTTCCAATCGCATGTATGCCAATACCCCTCCTAGGGACATGAGTCGCAACAACCTCTCAGACTCCATCCCCACCAGCATCGGCCGCCTCTCAGGCCTCACCTCCCTGTACGCCCAGATTGGTTCATGTGCTCCTCATCATCCTAATCATCCTCATCATCCCCATGATCCCCATCATCCCCATCATCCCCATCATCCCCATCATCCCCATCGTCCTCATGATCCCCGTCATCCCCATCATCCTCTTCATCCTCATCATCCCCATCATCCCCATCTTCCTCATCATCCCCATCATCCCCATCATCCTCATCATCCTCATCATCCCCATCATCCTCATCATCCCCATCATCCCCATCATCCTCATCATCCCCATCATCCCCATCATCCTCATCATCCTCAATGCCCTCCTTAAACCACTGTGGCTGGTTACCATGCCATGATGGCGCATTGGGATAATGGCCCACTGAGATATTAAACCCTACTTTCAGGCATTTCCAGTGTACTTGCAAGGGTTTTCAGTGGAAGCACAGGCTGCTGCACCGGGCCATGCCCCCCTTCCTCCCTCTCCTCGCCCTTCTTTGCATGCCCACCATGCCCTATTGCTGGGCATGAACCTCTCACTCACGACCGTCAATGGATACCCCCATGCGTACCTTCAATCATCCTCCACGCCTCACATCAACTGTGCAGGAACCTAAGCCGCTCAAGCGTCACAGGTCCCATCCCCGACTCCTTCACCTCACTCTCCAACCTGGTTTTCCTGTGAGATACCCAGCAGTAGACTCTCAGCATCAAACCTCCAAATCGCTGCTCCCGCAAGCCATTACTAGAACTGTGTGGCTGTTACAAGCCATCACAGTCAGCAAGCCACTTGCCGCATTTCACAGTCGCCAAACAGCTGCTGAAATGCACATGTTTGCAACCCCACTCAACAATGCCTCCTAAATCGCATCTCAAATTGCATTTACCGAAGAAGCTGTCAGCTTGCATAGACATGTGGAGCCTTAGCTGATATGGACTGGGATACATAGCAGTTAACTGCGCAGTTCTGGATCGTTATGTTTTTGTCATAGTGTCCAATATCTTTGGGGGAAAAAAACATTTTCAGGCTGTAACCAAGCTGCTCTTCTCTGAACTGCACTGCAGGGATCTGAGCTACACAGGGGTGGCTGGGTCAGTGCCATGGGGCATCAACAGCCTGGGGCAGCTGCAGGCCTTGTGAGTCACTCCAAACCCTCGCAGAGGAGTAATTAGAGAGTTTGCCAGGAAAAATGGTTGTTTCAATGCACGCTGGTACATGAGTGATTATGTTTTACGGTCTCCCTATCTATTAAGGCTTATAAAGCGTGAACCTTCTACGCATGATAATTCACGATTTTCAGTCCCCGCCACAGGCATTCAGTTGAGACAACTGTATGTAACACTGTGTACCAGTGATGGCACGGCTCACAACCCTCCACTCCCCCTCCCCCAACCACACCAGGTACGGCACCCCCGGCATCTTCTGCAACGACAATGCCACCTGCCCTGCTGCCCCTACGCCGCCCGCCAGCCCGATGCCCCCTCCTGCGCCACCAGCCAATCCCACGTCGCCAGCTGTCACCGACTCCAGCTCCCCTGCGTCTGCCAACTCGTCTGCGCCCAACGCCACCTGCCACGTGTGCCAGAGCTACTGCCTCGATTGCTCCTCCTCTGCACCCAGTGCGTCTCCTGCTGCTTCTGCTCCCTCAGTCCCTCCTGCACTGCCTTGTCCACTGCACAAGTTCCGTCACCCATTACACCTCGCATTTGTTAAAGTTTCTGCCGTCCTGAACCCACTCTCTCTCTCCCAATACTTTGTGTCTCTTGCTCGTTTGCTCTCCCCATTCTCTTCCATCATCCAGTTCCTTATCTCGTCTGGATTCTTCCTGTACGATTTTCATAAAGTCCCTCCATCTCTCCTTCTCCCACCACCGTATTCTCACAATTCTCTATCACACCACTTGCCTCCTCTGCTCTGCCACCACCACCCCACTCTGAGTAGAAGCCATCGCAGCCACACTTGCACACTCATTCCAAACTCTCATCATTATCATTGCCCTCTCTCCCTTTTTCGGTTCTCCCTCTCCATGCTTCAGCCAAACCCTTGGCTTCCACTAGTTCTCTCTCCTCGGGGGCCATAGCAGCCATAGTGGCGGCGGCACTCATTGCACTCCTTGCTCTCATCGCCCTGATCATCTTGCTCTGGTTCTGCTTCCGCCAAACGAAGCCTGGTAGGATGCTGCAATTTATTATGAACTGAACAAAGCCAAGCCGCCTGTGGGTGGCCGAATTGCCAGTGCATAAACAGACACTCAAAGACATTGCCAGTCACCTCTGCCTCCCTCTATCTTCACCCAATTCTCTCCTCCTCTGCTGATCAGCTTAGTTTCCACAAAACAAATGCCTCATTCCAGCCCCGTTTCTTCCCCATGTCTTGCTTCTCACTCGCGGACATCCAGCAGGCCACCAACTTCTTCTCGAAGGTCAACCTGATTGAGTCAGATCCTAGACAAGTGCTTCCCTCTATCCACCCTCACCCCTCCCTCCATTGTCCACCACCCCTTCTCCACCACCCCCTTTCCCCCCCCTCCCCCCCCCCTCCCTCTCCTCCCCCAGCGTGCAAGCAGTACTCACTGGCGGACATCCAGCAGGCCACCAACTTATTCTCGGAGGTCAACCTGATCGGCTCGGGGGGCTTCAGCGACGTGTACAAGGGCGTGGACCCGCAAGACCCGGAGGGGCTGTGGGCCGTGAAGCGCGCCACGGCCCTCTCCAACGACTTTATGAAGGAGGTGAGGGACATCACATATTTTATGCGGTGTGGGGCGGGTGTGGGCTGTCAAACGTGCCACGGCCCCCTCCTATGACTTTGTGCAAGTGGTTAGCAGATAGGGATGCTGTTTGCAGTACAAAACTGCAAATTCTTAACATGGGAAATGGGTCAGATGGGTTGGGATGAGATTGAAAACCTGGAAGCTTTTCGTTTAAGGTTTTTTTTTTTCAACGGTGTATTTTTTGTCGCTATCTAAGGTGTGAGCACTATGCAGTGAGTAGAACTCTGGCAAAAAACGAATGGTCTCACTGATCTTGGGAAGAGATGAGTACCAACATTGCGAAGGGATTACGTTAAGGGTTGAAATCATTCTAAAGACAAATGGATGGTTGAGCTGTAAAATCTATTGTCCAGAATAGGAGGGGAAATGTCCAAGTTAAGCTATTGAAGTCAACTACTTCTATAAGTCGATTTCAATATGCGTGCCAGCAACAATGAGTCAAATTCAAACATGAGTTGGCTTTTCTTCCCATTTGCACCTTTCACAAACTGATTTTAGGAAGCCCACGCTTTTCAAAAGGAAGGATGCAGATCTTCATGTCTCAAAACCTCACTGTTCTTGCTGCAGCGCGCGAGGCTGCTAGTGGTGCTGGGTACTGCATCAGCTACAACTTGGCTCTCACGCACACCTCGTTCTTTTACTTGGTCTTCCTGACCATCCTCCCTCTCCCAGGTGGCAGACTTGTCACGGCTGAAGCACCCAGCACTGGTGCCGCTGCTGGGGTACTGCATTGACTACAATGAGGAGACCCTGCAGATGGAGCAAATCATCGTGTCTCAGTTCATGCCCAACGGGGATCTCTCCCAGTGGACCATGCCAGGTGCGATTCGGCCAGCAGGGCTTGTTCAATAAGGGTTGATGAAAGGCGTTCACATCCTTCAGAATACAAAGGATGGCAGTACACTTCGCATGATGGTTCATAGTATAATAAAGATAACGTTGACAAGAAAGGTAATGATACTGTATATGTATATATATATACATATTAGTGGTGATCCAATGAAAGAACGATTCATATTCAATAAATATGTCGAATGATGACGTATGTCGAATGATGAGGGAGGCAGTTGGGAGAAATCAATAGAGGGTGGAAGAATGGGGAGCCCTCCCATCCCATCCCTCTATACTCCCATTCCCCAAGCCCTCCTCTCACTGCTTCCCCATGCCCGTGCCTTTCAGGAGCCAAGCCTGCAAGCACCTGTTCTGGAGGCCCTATTCATTTTTCCATGTCTGCACCGCATCTCCCGGGAGCCAAGCCCACGACTTCATGCCTCCATTCCTTCATTCCATCGTGCCCTCTTCATTCTCCTACGCCCCCACCTCCCAGGAGCCAAGCCCATGTCGCTGCGTGTGAGGCTGGCGGTGCTGGTGGACGTGGCGGACGGGCTGAGCTTCCTCCACAGCCGTCGGATCGCGCACCGCGATGTGAAGCCGGCCAACGTGCTGCTGGATGCAGACATGCGGGTGAGGCCAGAGCTTGAATGACTGACTAGGCGCGGGTGAAAAATGTGCGCTGGATGCAGACACGTGGGTGAGTCATCCAACAGTACTGCATCAGTTTAGGACTCCTGTTTTGCTTCCATTTACTTCGTCACTGTTCCATATACTTCTTCACTGTTCCATTTAATTCTTCACTGTTCCATTTACTTCGTCACTGTTCCATTTACTTCTTCACTGTTCCATTTACTTCTTCACTGTTCCATTTACTTCTTCACTGTTCCATTTACTTCTTCACTGTTCCATTTACTTCTTCACTGTTCCATTTACTTCTTCACTGTTCCATTTACTTCTTCACTGTTCCATTTACTTCTTCACTGTTCCATTGTCACTTGGCCCTGAAACCGCAAATGTGTCCCCTTCTTTCTGCAAACTTCTAACAATCTCCCTCTCCTTCACCTCTCCTCCTCCTTCATGCCATGCCACACACCTCTTGGAGAGCATCTCTCAACCAAAGGTGGTGAATTCGGGTTAACCCATCTCCTCCCTTCCTCCTCCATCACAACACCACCCACCCTCCCAGGCGAAGGTGGCGGATTTGGGGTTCATGCGGAGATGGAAGCGACCCACAGAACCCTTCTCTACAGCTCGAGGAGCCACCCTGTTCAACTTGTCCTGCCTGTTCTCACTCCCTCTCTGTCGCCATGCGATGCACCATTTCAGGCGAAGGTGGCGGACTTTGGGTTCATGCGGAAGATGGAGGCGACCCAGGTGAACACCACGAGGGTGATGGGCACACCGGGCTATGTGGACCCCGAATACCTCCAGACCCGCCTTGCCACCACCGCCACCGATGTATACAGGTGAGCGGTGCTGACCGGTGGTGGTGCCTTGGTGCTGCATCGTGTGGGCATGGGTGATGGGAGCATCAGGCAAAATAGCACCACGGCATCATGTCATCACTCCCACCAGCATGCAAAAGTGTCTTGTGATCTGCATGGGGTGGATTTTTTTTAGGCTTGAGGCGCCTAAAAAATACGCTCTCCAAATAGCACCACGGCATCTTGTCACTCGCTACCACCAATACGCAAAAGTGTTTTGCAAACAACAGAGGGTGGATAACTGTGTGCCTGGCAAACGTGCATTTGTGTGCATCGTCGCATTGCCAGCTGTGAATCTGCAGCAGCTGCTGCGGATCCTCGCTGAGCATGACTCCTTTCTCCGCCACTACACCGACCGACTACCCGTATCTCAGTTGACTAATAATAACAACGAATTCTCCTTCAGCACCACTTCTCTCTCCTCACTCATCTCTCCTGAACGACCACCCCCGCCCTTTCCCTCAGTTTCGGAGTGCTACTGCTGGAGATGCTGACCGGTAGGGAGCCAATGCTGTCAATCGATGGCTCACAGTCACACATCCGGGACTGGGTGAGTCATTCTTGAAACACCTCAAAAGCCCGTTCTTTCAGTCGATGCCATGAGCACATTCAGGAGTGGGTAAGTCATTTTTCTTATCCGAGTGCTCCAACCAGTGCCTTGCAATTCATCCTTTCTTTTGATGGCTAGCATCACACATCGTAGAATGGGTGTGTTTCATTTTCCTCATCTGTATGCCGCAGTCCACTCGCTGCCTCGGATGACTGTTGAGTTGACTAAAATTCTCTCTCTTCGCACCCACTCTCTCCCATAATGCAGGCGGCTGCCGAGCTCTCCAGTGGTGACATCAGCTCCATTATAGACCCTCGGATGGTCTCCCCTGCAGCATCTGGTGCCAGCATTGTGCATGCTGATGTCATGAAGAGCCTTGCATCCCTGGCACTGGCATGCACGGCCATGCCTGCTGCCTCTCGTCCCCCCATGGCCAAATTGCACTCACAGCTGAAGCAGCTGCACGAGGAGGTGGTGAGGCGGGAGGGGGAGAGCATATCGCAGCAAGGGAGTGGGCTGGGGGGGCTGGGAACGGGGGGAGGGAGTTGGCTGCAGAGGGATAACCGTGTGTGCCCTGCAGCTGAGCCTGCGGTAAGGAGTGTGAGTGTGGTGAGGGGAACGACGGATGACGAAGGCAGTCCTGAAGAGGATGAGAGCTTGACTGTTGGGGAGGGGACAAGTGGAGAAGCAAGTAGGAGCACGGGTGATGACCACAACTGAACGGACCACGTTTGAGATATTATGGTACAGTGTGTATAAATACCATATGGTATGTTGAAAATGCGAAGCTTTTATGCAGATCCAAGCGTTTGAGTATGAATGGGGTACACGCAATTAAGCAAGATTGTTCTCCACAATGCGGAGATGTGTCTTAAAAAGAGGAGTCGCAAGTGCTACAAATTGAGTTCGTAAATTCCATCATTGTTAATTTCTACTGCCCCATTCAGTTAGAAAATCTATTTCATTATACGTGCATCCACGGCCCTGATTGATTGAAGTGCGTTTTTGCTTGCCTAGGTGCGTCCACTGCTGCCGCACCCCTCTCCACTCTCAACTTCTGTGCCACCCATTGCTTCTTTCGCAACCGCACCACCCTTTCGCTGCAACCAGCTTCTATCGCAGCTCCGTGGCCGACCCCGCATCTGGGCCAGTCGTCGCACGCAGGGCTTCTGCACTCCCTTGTCCAGCATGCAGGGTAGCACTCCAGTTCGCTAACCAACTGAGTTAAAAGGGCATGTTTCCTTGGTGGGTCAGTGCACACATAACCCCTTCGACCCATTCCAGTGTCCATTTCCAACACTCCCCTCACCGAGAGGGCCCACCACCAGGGCACAGGAAATCGTCGACAGCAGAAATCGAATCCTGATCCTCCACAATCACCGCACCGTGCAAGGATAGCACTCCATTTCGCTAACCAACTGGGTTGATGGGCATGTTTCCTTGGTGGGTCAGCGCACCCATACCCCCCCTCCCCCCCCCCCCCCCCTGACGACACCCGCAGCCCTTGGGGAGACCACTTCGGACCATTCCATTGTCCATTTCCAGCATGGCAGTCCCCTCATAGGTCTACACATCTCCTCATTCTCCAGGAACTTAGTGGGTGCCAGTCGCCATCAAGACCTCGACATCATTACCACGTTTCTTGGGCACGAACGGTGTGCGTCCTCTATGGATGCTTCCTGTGAGAGGATCAAGACTTTACCTCAATGTTCAATAAGGAACCTAGGCATGACTACGTGACTATAGAGGCACGATACAAGGCAGGTAACCTGGATGTTACAACAAGGTGTCGAGGCTCCAAAACTGGCGGGAATAGAGTCTTTCAGATCTGGTAGAGTCATTCAGTAAATAATCATGCACATGAAAGGTCACACGAGATAATGCGAGATAGTGCTAGAAAACAGCACAAAAACGGTGCATAGAATCATATTTGGTGCAATAACCGAATAAGAGCTAATAGGAAAGGAGCGCATAAATCAAAATAGAAATCCGAAATAGGATAATCAGGGAGGAACGGACGCACACTCTCACACTACCACTAGAGCACCTCTTGCAACGTTCCCTCAAGATTTTCCCAAACTTTCCACGATGTACACTGCATCCACCCACGTTCCTCGTCTGGTCAGGTAGTTGTGCCGTGATCGTGTCGGTCGCTCACTCACCCGTCGCTCCTGTGTCACTACCGTCTAGGTCACCCCGCTCTCCCGCGTCTCCGTCAAATGGTTCAGCATGGTCTTGTCTCTGGTCTCCCGTCGTCACTCCCCGCTCTCCGGCCCCCGTATGTGCCACCGTGCACTCCATGCACGGAGGCGAAGCAGTGCGCCGCCCCTGCCTCCTCATTGTTTACCCCCATGATTGCGCCACTACAAACACTGCACATGGACGTGTGGAGCCCTGCTGCCATCCTTGGGCCACACCGGGAGCACTTCATCCTGGTCATTGTGGACCATTACTGCCGCTATATAATGGTTCTTCTATTAGAGTGGACGGCTGACATACCTGGCGCTCTCCTTCTATGGATATTAGCCGTCTGTGCCCAGCGCGCCCAGCTTGTGCTTGGTCTACACTGCAACCGTAGTGGCGAGTTTGCCTCCAGTTGCTTTGGCAGGTTCTATTGTGCAGAAGGTATCACCCAGGTTGTTGGAGTAGGCTAGAGCTAGCTTGGATATCATGGCTTTATTCTGATATTTCGCCATGTTTAGAGCAAGTTACGCTTTAAGGTTTGTCATATTTGCATTCCGTGTGAAATGGTAAGGGGAGGAGCAAATGGGGGTATACAGAATGTACATATTTTACATAATGAGTGAAGCGGCTAGCAAGGATGGGAGGCGAAGAGTCATAGGACGTTTCAAGGGATGAGGAGTGAACGGGGGAACTGGCCTCTGCTGACGCGAGGGGTGATGGAAGGGGGTGGATCTGCATGGGGAAGTTCCAGTGAGGCGGCACTTACGTAAGCACAAGAGGATTGAATGAAACTCTACAGCACTCAGCAAAGGCAGTGGGAAAGAGGTCGGGGAACGGCGGTGGATGGGTGTTTGTGTGCTTGCATGGTTGTTTGCCCTATTGTTCGTAGGTACACACCAAGAAGCCAGTTGGATCAGCGCAGTTCCAGCTGGAGGCAATGAGATTAGAGGCAGGAGGGTTGGCAAGAAGTAGCACGGATGCAAGCCTGCTCAAAGACAATCTTAGTTGTCGACGACTAGGCTAGGAATGATGGGACGAGCGCAAGGAGGAGGACTCGCTGGTAGAATTGGTGGATTATTGCTGTGTGTTCATCATTGCTAGTATGTTTCCTTTCAACACGAAATTCTTGTTGTGAACTGAGCAAGTAGGACCTTAAGGAGATAAGGCAAGCTAGCACAAGGTAGGAGTAACTACAAGTGAGATTATGTGAGGGAGCTTGGAGCTCATCACATACAAGCAATCTTAGTGGAGGGAATGCCCACGAGATACGGACTGGATTACGCATCGAAAGAGGCGGCAAGGGAGATGGGAACGATGGATGGTGACGGAAAGAATGACAATAGCCAGGGGGCGGAGACGTAGGGCGCCGAGAGACAGAACGCGGCGAATCGGGAGAGAGCCATGGGCTCGGATGAGGAGCGCAATCCGACACACAAATTGGAGAAGGGAGCGACCAAGGACGGTGTGGCATGGCCCACGTCAGAGGAAGGAGGAACGGTTGGCGGAGCCGGCAAGCAGGGCGAGCGAGCCTATCAGCGGAGCGCGTCCTGGTAGGGCTCGGAAGAAGAGGCAACGTCCTTGCGATTGCGCTACACGATGCTTCCTAAGGTGGAGGTCCCGGAAAGGTTCTCAGGCGAGACACGCTGCGAACCCTCCCTGGAGAACTATCTGATGCAGCTAGAGAACCTGAGGGCAATGTGGGAGAGAGATCGCCTTGTGGCGGATGAGTTTTTTCGCGGACTGGCGAATACTGTGACGGGAGAAGCTGAAACCTATTACCGCATCTGCATGAGGGACTTACTGGAATGGGCTGCAAGAGGAAGGCCAAGAGAATTGGATCCGACGGTGCAATTTCTAGACATACTAAAGGAGCAGTTCCCGCTGCAGACCCCAGAGTGCGTTGTAGAGTTCCGGGAGTTCAGAAAGAGACCGGGGGAATTGCTGCTGGCGTACTACGGGCGCCTCGTTGAGGGCCGACTCATGAACAAGTTCCTAAACAGAATGAATTACGAGCTGCAGCATGACGTGCAAGTGAAGATCTTCGACCTGGGAGCAAATGCAACATTAAGGGAAGCCTACGAGGCGGCTAAGCGGGTGGAGATGGGGAGAAGACTGTTCGAGGTGGAGCGCACGGTAGAGCAAGCGCCAGAATGGCAAAGGCCAGCCTGGAGTGCGGCGCCAGTTGAAAGAGACCGGCCGCCGAGAGGAACCGCGAATGTGCGAAAGTGTCACAACTATGGCAAGTCAGGGCATCTGAGGTAGGAGTGTTGCAACCCACCGGCGTGTTCCATCTGCGGACAAGAGGACCATTTGAGGCGCGACTACCTGGAGGCACCGGTGAGTGGTAAATGTGGACGTAAAGGGCACGCGGACCTGGACTGCTATTCATGAAGGGGAGAAGGCTGGGGAGACAACCGTAGGAGGAGCGAGATGGCAGAGATGCGGGCGGAAATCGAGAGGTTACAAGCACAGCTAGAAGGACACGAGGCGGGGAGCGAGAGGAAGCAGGCTATGGTGGCGAGGGGGGGAGAGGAGGAAAGCAGCGAAGAAGAATTCTGCCTGATGGCAAGGCCAGCACGGGATAGGGAAGAGCTGGGATTGAAGCTGAAGGTGAGGAAACATGAGGCCGCAAAATGAGGAAGGGAAGGAGTTAGGCCCAAGGAGGAGGGCGGAAGCAGAAGAAAAGCAACACCCGCCGTGTCGCCACCCGCTGGAGCGACTCAGCTGCGCATCATCCGTCTTGGTGGCAGAAAAGGGATACATCACTGTGGGGGGCATCTCGGTGAAGCAGGTGATCATAGACACTGGGGCGCACCCAGTGCTCATTGGGAAAAGGCTCGCGGAATAGCTGCAGCTAGACAGGCTCAAACGAAAGATAGAAGAGGGATTGTTGTTGAATGCACGTCAGTTTGAGTGCATCTCATCCTAACGTCCTGCCAAGTGCTCGTGCTATTTGTGCTTGCATAATTTGCATGAGCATGTGTCATTATGCATGGCTGTTGGATTTTATAATTTCTGTGTTTTTCTCCAAGTCTACATGCTTTATCATGCAGGAGAAATCCATAGCTTTCCAACAATACCAAGATCGCCTTATTCCGACCAAGATCGCCCAAATTACAAGATTTCCAAGTTTTGGAGATTCTATCTTATTTTGAGATGTTATCTATATCGGGAAAAGACTATAAGACGATCTTTGGTTGGGTGGTAAAGAAGGCAACTTTGACCTTTGGATTGGGGTGGCTATAAGTTTCTAGCATGGGTTGCAAATGTTGCAACACCTAGGCAAAATCCAACTAGATTGGATTTTGCATGTGACACCCCAAGGACCTCATGATGGGGGTTGCATCTGCGGAGAGTCACTCTACAATAGTCGTGAGCTAGACTACGGGGGTTGGCACGAACTCTAGTTGCTTGCGTTCCTTAGCACTTGCACATTCACTGGAGAAGTCGGCAAAAGTTTCCACTAGCAAAGTTGGGATTATAGAATGATTGCATTGACAATGACAAGAATGACTACATCAGGCACCTTGCAGCTCTGCAGCTAGCTTGGTCGACCGCCAGCACAGCATGGTCGACTGCGTGCCAGCGTTGCGTAGAGGAGCCGCGCCAGCACTGCAGAAATGTGGCCTGCCAACACAGCAGAGTGGTTGTCCAGCATTGCACCCGTACAAGACAGCAGTGCGCATGTACGCAGGAGCGAGCAGACTATTGGCCCGACTTGCTTCGTTTTGCATCTGTCGGTTGTGGTTTGCGCCTGACGAGCCACATCTACTTCAGGATACCAGCCCGAAGTTGCCTCCGCCATCGCGGCCTCGACGACGTTCGCTTGCCTCCGCAGAACTCGTCGAGCAGGTTATCTGGTCGACCACCCAGTGTGCGCTCTGGTTGACGAGCCCTTTGTCCACCACCGCTCCTGTTGAACTGCCCCTCCTGGTCGACGGGCGGGCTGTCGACCAGCCCTGTCAGCTGCAGCCATCGAGCTCACGAAAGTTCGATTGGTGGTCAAACCGCGTTCTAATTTGAAGTATCGAGTTTGCGACGGCGATCTTCGTAGAATCGAAATTTGTGGCAGAATTCTCTCCAAACGATTTCTCAAATTTCCACGGTTCATAAGGCCTCAATATGACTGGTACAAACTCTGGAGGTGCTAATGGCGAGATGGGTAGAGGTAGAGAGGCTGAAGAGCAGGGGGGAGTTGCTGGTGTTGGAGTGGGGACTCACCAACTAGCCAACCCTACGCTACCTACGTCTACTACACCATCTCCAACAACCGTGGATCTCGTGAAGACGTTCTTTATTGAGAAATTCATGGGGGAGGATAATGAGCACTGGAGCTTCCGCATGAGGCTGATGTATACCCAATATAAGCTATTGGCCCTGGTGGAGGGGAAGGAGAAGATGCTGGAGGCCGCGGAGCTGAAATGAGCGTGGATGGAGCGATCGTTCGACGCGTACATGCTCATGGTGCAAGCGGTTGGCGGACGACAACTTGACCACATCAAGGACCTCTTGGGTGATCTAGAGTGTGGCCCTAATGGTTGGAGGAAGCTTCTGGATGTGCACTCACCGACACACGCTATCGGCATCATGCTACTCGCGCGGCGGCTGCGCGACATCAAGTTCGTTGACGGAGAGCTGATGCAACCGGTGTTGGACGAGATGCGCGGCATTTTCACGAAGCTGCAAGGTGGCGGTGTGGTGTACCCGGAGCTTGTGCAATGCGTAGAGATTATGATACGGCTGCTTGAGTCGTGGTATGCTCTTGCTATCAACCTCAACCCCCAACAGCCCCAAGCGCGGATTACATCCAGGCGCGTATCCTTGAGGAGGACTTGCAGCGCTGGAGTGTGGAGTGCTCGAAGGAGGGGGCTGGCTATGAAGTTGGAGGTGGAAAGAGTGGCTTCAAGAAGAAGTGTAAGGGCAAGAACAAGGACAACCATATAGAGGAGAGCAGCGGGGCCCAAGGGGAGGTGTGCTTCTACTGCAGGAAGCGCGGACATGGTTGGAGGAAGTGCTACCAACGACCTAAGGATTAAACAATGAAATCTGCAGGCCGACCGAAGAGATTCTATCAATATTTTGCTCTTCAACCAAACGTCACGTCATTGCTCGCAGGCCTTCTCTCGATGCTCCCTGTTGCATGTGAGGGCAATTCGCGGCATCTATTCGCGGGACGATCGGGGATAGCATGGCGTCGGTCGGAGGATGATGTGCTCGCAATGGATGGATGATGTGCTGGCGATGGATTACACTACTAGGTATTTCCGCATAGCATCATAGCAGCAAGACGCCTAGGATCCGGTGCTTAGATAATGAGAGCTCTTAGCCTGTATTAACTATTTTGACAAAACCGGTTTGGTTAATAAGACATGATTACATGAACCAAAGGTTGAGGGATGATGGCACAAGGCGGATCGGACAGGTACAAGAAATACAGTTATCGCATGGAAGCCACGTGGCATAGCCTGTTGCGGCATCATGAGTGCCATTCTCATGTTGTCTGCTTCCACTTTCTCCAGTGCCTCGCATATCCAGTCCGCTGACTCCTGACGCACCTTATGGCTCCCTGCCTTCCGCGGTCCTTACTCCACCTTCTCTCTCACAATTTCCCTTCCCCCCCGTCCTATTCCTTCCCTCCCCCTCTTCTTCCCACCCCAATCCTTCCCTCCCCCTTTTCCCCTCATTTTTTCCTCAATTCCCCCTTCTCTGCTCGCACCTTTCCACAGTTCAAGATAGTTGAGGCCTATAACACGCATGGGGAAGTGTAATCCAAATTCATGGATTTGCATTGTTGCGCACACATGCCACATCAGCAATCGCAAGCATGCTGCTCTTGTGGCTTCAAAAAGACTTCCATGACAACAAATAGGGTGAGTACAATTATGCGGGCCAAGTCACCACCATCCCCTCCCTTCCCCATACCCTCTCCCTCCCACCACCCCCTTCCCCACCCTTCCCAACTCCCACACCAACATCTGCCCCACAGATTCCCGCCCCTATTGTGGGGCCGCACTGCTCACCTCACCTCTCCACCTTTCCACCTTCCTCCAATTCTTCCCACGTCACCCCTCCCAGCTCTGCACCTGCTTCGCCCATGCCAACGTCTGCCCCACAGGTTCCTGCCACTACGGTGACGTCACACTGCTGCTCTCACCCACGTGCTATACCCTCCATCCCCTCCCAATACCCTCTCCCTTCTTCCTCCTTCTCCAGTCCCCCCCTCCCCCCCTAGCGCTTGCTCCCATTCTGACATCTGGCCCGCAGATTTGCGGCCTCATGGTGTGGCCGCACTGCTCTCACCCACACGCTGCCCCGTTCTCTCCCCTTCCCACCTCCTCCAATCCTTCCCCTGTCTTCCCACCAGCTCCACACCTTTGCCCTCCCTACCCTGCCTGCCCGTGCTCATTGCTCTTTCTCCCCTATTTCGCCCTCCCCATTCACCTCAAATCTTTCAGCCCATCATAACAGGGCACTGCATTGTGCACCATTCCCAGTCTTACCTCGTTACTGCGGAGAAAACTATATCAACGGGAGCTAGGCACGGGGCAAGAGTGATCTCTGCGTCCATTCCTTAGTTTTTCTTGTGTTCATGCTGCTTGCTAGTTCACGAGGAGAATTAGCAAGAGCTTCACTAGGAAAACATCACAACAATTATAGCAAACAACATTGGCATCACAGACCTAGCTAGGCTGCCAGTCGACCTCCAGCACAGCATGGTCGACCGTGCTCCAGTGCAGCAACGCTCACACCGCTCCAGCGTTGCAAAGCAGCGGTTCCCCACAGTATGCCAACGCTGTAGCAAGTCGGCTGCATAGCGTTGCACCCATAGAACAACGGTGCACCTACTTCGCAGGTGCGTGAAGCTGGTTGGTGCTCCACACCTTGTCACGAGCACAGCGCAGACGCCTAGCAGACTCCACGCCAGCGACTACGCCCACCAGCCACGTCGACCTCAGGATACCACTTCCGAGGTCGGCCTCGCAGAATCCACCCCGCCGACCTTCGCACACGTCGCCCGGGTATCCCGGTCCACCGGGCAACCACGCCTGGCCGATCAGCTCAGTTCGTAGCCGACCACACATGCCCGGCGTCCCCAGTCCAGCGTCCAGACGCCCAGGACGCCGTTCGGTCACCTAGGTTGGCGTTCAGGCGCCCGGTCGGCGTCCAGCCTCCCAGGACGCCGTCCAGGCACCCAGGACGCCGTCCAGATGCCCAAGTCGGCGTCCAGGCGCCCAGGTAGCCGTGCAGACGCCCAGGTCGGCGTCCAGCCTCCCAGGACGCCGTCCATGCGTCCAGGACATGGACCAGGCATCCAGGACGGCGTCCTCCTGCTCGGCGCCCTCCAACCAGGCGCCCTCCAACTCGGCGCCCTTGCATGGCCCCCGTGTCCACTACTGTAGGTCGGCTGCATCCCCCATACATCCAACAACGAGGTCGGCTCCACCGAAGCGAGGACGGGACCACACAATACTCCCATTGACACTCCCTTGCCGCGTTCACGCTTGGGCCCCCACTACAGTACCACTCTGAGAATAGCCCGTCGGCGTGCACAGAACACATAGCACGTCGGTCATCGTACCAGCCATGCAAGAGGTCATCGCACCTACTGCTGCACGTCGTCGTTGCCGTCGCCCACATCAGCCAGGCGCACATAGCCGATTACAACGGAGCACCGGTTCAAGGCCGTATAGTGCAGCGCCTTCGTCAGGAAGCCAGTTGGTTGCTCGGTGGTCGGGATGTACTTCAGCGTGAATTTTCCGTGCTTCATCATATGCTGCAGCCAGGCTTGTCGTCGCTCCATATGCTTGAGGTTGCCCGTCAACCCCATGCCCTCGGCGACCGTGATGGCTGACATGTCTTGTCCACACGAATTACAGTCGGTGTCCCGGCGTCCAGCTGCTAGAACTCTGCAAGGAGGAAGCGAAGGCGGCGTCCTTCCTTGCCAGCTTCAGTGGCCACCACGTACTCCGACTCGGTCGACGACAACGTCGCGCAGTTGAAGAACTGGACGAGCACAGGCGGCTGGAGTCCTACCTCCTACCCGTCGTATGTAGTTCTACCTCCTACCTCGCCAATACACGTGACACCGCCCTGAAGTTCGGTGGTGGAGTCCTACCTCCTACACGTCGTTGAAGTTGTCCAGCTGGTTCATGTACGCATCCGAAACACACAAAAGTTCGACACAATGATGGAGCTCTCCGCCTTACTGCAGCCATGGCCATGGCCAGATGCTTTAAGCTGCACAATGTGTGTCAATTTCTTCACGGATTTCGATGCGAGTCTACTTAATCGATGCGCGGCTTTAAGCTCAACCCAATGGTGTCCTTTTAGTGTTCATTACGGGAACCTAAGCACCTGTTTTTTGAGTTCTAGGCTGTTGATCACAGTACACTCGTATCCTATTTAGGCGACATTACATGGCTGCTATACAAGCTCTATGCATTGGGAGTCTCTGTCCTGGGAACAGTTTTCATGCCTGCTTTATCATCGCGTCAATTTCAAGAGGTCTTCGCTTCATGTCCAGAAGACAATTTCTATGGTGTCCTCGGTTTCACCAGCCCCTGACTTGTGGTGTTTCATCTTCAAGCATCAGAGATATAAAACATGGCGACCTACGCGGATTGTGCTCAGATCAGCTGTTTTATCGGCCTTCATCAGGCCGTCTAGCCTCTCTCATCATTGCACCATGGTGAAACCCCGCAGCAACAAGAGCAACAAAAAAGGCAATGACAATGCTCTGGATAAGGAAGAGATCAACGTACCTGACGTACCTGTGAAGGACCTGGCTGGTACCATGAAGTCGCCTGCTGGATCGGCGTCTGCTGCGGTGCTTGGTCCTTTTGAAGATCTCCTTGACCTGTAGAACATCAACAAGGATGCTGAGGACGATGGAAAGGAGACTGATGAGAACGGTGCTGATGCCGCTGCTCCTCAGGGACTTGCTGGAGAGCACGAGGCAAGGGAGGAACTTGGTACTAATGACAATGAACAAGATGAAGTGGACGCGTCACCGGCGGAGACCCCTGGCGAGGAGGATGACTGTTATTTGAGTGACGACAGCGACGAACATTTGGAGCCTGACTCGCTTAACTGCGTTATTGCTTTGAAGCGATTTTCACTAACCTTACTGGTGCCAATCAGCAGGAAGACTGAAGTGACGCGCGCTGCTGTCACGGTCGCCGCTCTGCTGGATGATTGGAAGGAGCATCTGTCGCCGGATGTGCTCCAGACTACAACTTACCAGGAGCTTACGCCGACTTTTTTCTCTGGCACGCGCTATGGTCGTCTCCAGGTCACGTTCAATCACGTCCGCGACGCAAACTTCGTTTGGAATCAGGTCATCCGTCACGAGTGCGTGAACGGGGACCTCATTGATATCACCTGGCAACATCCGGAGGACGCGCGTTTCCTGCGCGAGCGAGTGCTGAATCCGACGGCTAAGGAGGTTGTGATTAAGGGGGTGCCGGCGGAGATCACGGCGGAACTGATCCGTCGCCTCTTGGTGGTGTCTAAGTTGGTTAAGCGCGGCAGGAGCACCTTCGCCAGTGGTTTTGGTTTTCATCGGACGGTGGATCCAGTGACAGGCCTTGACACTGACCGCATCCGTGGGTTGTTCATTCCTCATGCTGACGACAAGTACCGCTGGAGGTATTTCCTGGAGGATCCGACCACGGGGAAGCGATACCTTCTCCACTTTCCGTCGCTGACCTGTGATTTCTGCGGGGGACAGCACATGACGCGGTACCATGATCATTATGTCACCCCGAGGCAGGAGACCTTCAACAACTGGAACCTAACAGTAAAAAAGGTTCACGAGATGAATGGTATAAGTGGAGGTGTTTCTTCCCAGCAGCCGATGTATCTTTTACCGTTCACGCCTCCTTTCTTACCTTTTACTGACGGCTATCTGCCTTTACCTCCTCGCAGCTGCGTCCCTGAAAGTTTCAGATCTCCTGAAACGTATCATACGCGACCCCGCGGTCATTCTCACCTCCACGGGTACTGCGCGGGAAGAGTGGGTCTGCGTCCAGACTGCGTGCGAGAAGGCACAGGGGAACAGCTTCGAGCAGGCATCTGCTCACATCGCGTCTGCTCGGCACAAAGGGGGACTCCGGAAAGATGGATCTGCAACCCGTGTCAGCAAGTTCTCACAGAAGCTACCTGCGTTCAAGAAGGAGTTCATCACAAAGCAGTCGAAGTAGAGTGTACCAGCAGCGGTGACAGTGGAAGGGATGAGGCAGCAAGAGCTGTTGTTGTAGCTGGTTGTGTAGTCGGAGCTATGTTCTCTTTTGCTGTAGCAGGATGTATCGTTGCAATGAAGCTCAATCGCCCGTGGATGCTGTGGGGCTCTTCACCAGTGGTTAATGGATAAGCACAACAAACTCACCATCCTCGAGCTCAACATCAACGGGCTCGGAAGCAGTGGGAAGCAGGAGAGGTGTGGCAAATGGATTAAGAAAGCAGCACACATCGTGGCACTCACAGACACTCGAATACCGGCGCATCACAACTTCTGGACACATGTTAAGGCAGAGGCGCAGGTGGTGGTTGGACCGTCGCAGAGAGCTGGAGGAGTAGCGGTCCTGGGTTTCCTGGAAGGGATGCTTTTTACGGATGCAGTCGTACACGAGTCAGGGCGGTTGTTGAGCCTGGTGGTAACATGGAAGGAGATTAAGTGCAGGATAGTGGCGGCATACCTACCTGCGCAGGCTTCAGTCAGGGGTGTCTTCTCCCGGGAGGTGCTGACGCCTTTTGTGCAGGGCTTGCAGGCGACGCCGCACACAGTCTTCCTTGGTGATCTGAACATAGTAGCAGACCCAGAACTTGACAAGTCTTCGAAGCTGGGTACGCCGGCAGAGAACCAACGGCTTTTGCAGATTTGCTCAAGGTGGGACCTGCAGGACGCTTTCAGGTGCCTGCACCCAACTCGCAAGGAGTTCAATTTCTTCTCCAGATCTGCACGGACCAGCACGAGGATCGACAGGGTGTTAGTGTCTCACTCTCTGCTCGGTTGCGTGGACGAGGCTAAACATAAAATGGTGCCGTACGGTCTCACTGATCACTGGTTTGCGGCGACGGTGACACTCAAGACATCGGCTGGAGACCATGGACCGGGTCTGTGGAGACTGCCAGCACCTCATGTTGGAGGGGAAGGGACCAGGAAAATTGTATCGGCGGTACTGGAGTCGCATGCGAGTCAACCGGTCCAGGGCCTGGAGAGGCTTGTGGCTAGTCTGCGCGCGGGAATGAGGGCACATGTAACGGAGGAAAGGAAGCGAGTGAGGGCGACCATGAAACATCTAGAATTGAAGGTGGAAGGGCTCAGGTGGAAGGTCATGAACAGCCCATCTGACCAGGACGCCTATGAGGAGTTGATAAAAAACGAGGTGGCTCTAAAGCTATATCAGGACAGCAGTAAAGAGCGCTTGCAGGCCATGACGGGTTTGCTGGCGGAGGTGGCTGGGGAGACGCCGTCGGCTTTCCTGTCAGGCCTGCTCAAGTCGAGGAAGGCAAAGACTGCAATCAGCGAACTGTTTTTCAAAGGGACCGCAAGGAGGGGTGCGAGGGAAGTACTGCTCGCGGCTTCAAAACACTTCCGTGACGCGTATGCGGACCTACCGTTGCATCTCATCTCGGACCCATGGCCGATCGATGAAGAGAGGAGGCTTCGGGATGATGACCGTTCTCAACTCGGAGGAGAATGGTCGGAGCAGGAGGTGAAGGCTGCGCTTAAAGGACTCCCGGTGGGGAAGGCGCCTGGGGAAGACGGCCTGCCAAAGGAGTTCTTCGAGCGCAACTGGGAGCTTCTCGGCGAGGCGGTGATGAGTGAAGTCAGAGTCTTCGAGCGCACAGCGAAGCTCTCCGAATCATTCATGACCGCGGTCACCATCTTGCTGCACAAAAAGGGAGACAGGGACAACATTGGCAATTACAGACCAATCACGTTGCTGAGCTTTTTCTACAAACTGGTGGTGAAGGTGTTGGCGAATCGGATCAAGCTGGCCTTACCAAGGGTGATTTCCGAGAACCAATTTGGCTTCCTCCCAGGGAGAAGTCTGGCAGATGCTGTATCACTGGTGGCTGATGCGATTGATGCAGCAGAAGAGGAGGATGAGGACTGGATGCTTCTTCTGGTTGACTTCCAGAAAGCCTATGATTCCGTCTCCCGAGGATACCTGTTTGGGACACTGGAGCGCATGGGCTTCCCGGACAAGTTTATCGCCTGGGTTAAGGGTTTACATGAAGGTGCTGCTACCAGATTACTGCTCAACGGCTGGCTGGGGGAGTGTGTAGACATGGAGAAGGGAGTGCGGCAGGGTTGCCCGCTAGCCCCATACCTCTTCCTCTGCGCGGTCGAACCACTCTGCCAGGAGATCACAAGGAGGAAACTGGGGGTCAGGAAAAGGGGGATGAAAGGAGAACTCGCTTACATCGGCTATGCGGACGACACAACACTTGTCCTGAAAGGGAAGGATCAGGTGGAGCGGGCGAAGAAGCTATTGGACGAGTTTGCGGAGATATCGGGGCTGTGTGTGAACCGTGACAAGACGACGTTGATGCCGTTGGGGAAGAATCGGAGACGGTTGCAGCCTCTGTTGACGCCTTTCAAGTGGGCGGACAAGGACAAGGTGGAAAGGCTGTTGGGTATATGGATTACATCTGGAGGGTCGCCGGTGCCGGCATGGGATAAAGCCTTTGAGTGAATAAGTGCGGTGCTGAGTTGCTGGGAGACGAAACACCTCAAGACGACGGCGCGGGTCACCATTATAAACAGCTACGCGATGCCGATCCTGCTGTTTCAGGCGCAAATATACGCACCGCCGCACGACGTATGGACGAAGGTGAAGCGGCTCTGTCACAACTTCATATCAGGGGGAAAGGCGGTGCTGGATAGGCACTTCACTCTTTGGAGTTACGACCTGGGGACGGAAAGAGGGAGGACTGGGCGTTATTAACCTGAAGCAAAGGATTGACAGCGTGGTAATTCAAAAATTGGGGAAGGCACTGGCGGAGCAGGAGCCCCTGAGAAATTGGCTGTGGGAGAGAGCTGCTGGGTTCCCTCTCGGGCTGGCCACAATCTACGCACACCCCTCGATTTTGAAGTGCTGGCTGGGAGGAGGTACGAGGTGGAGATCAGCGGTGAAGTCTCTATGGGACTCGAAAGTGGTGGCTATTGGAGACCCTGCACACAGATGGGACGCGGAGGAAGAGCAGCTGCTGTTTAATCGGAAGATTTTATTCAGGGGAAAATCCCCTTTCGGCAATCAGGCTGGATCGCGCTGCCTAAAAGGTGTTCGGCTGGGCGATCTTGTGTACAAGTGGTGGGACGGAAGCAGAACCCTCAAGGATGCCTCTACCCTGGAGCGGGAATTGGGGGGAGAGGAGCAGAGAAAGTGGGCGATGAAGGCCTGGGAGGCAACACCGCAAAGCTGGAAGGACATGGTTCTCGCAAAACTGACTGCAGAGGAGATCTTCAGGGAGACAAATCTGCTCCGCTCACCGTCGTACCGGCCGGGGGAGCTGCTTTACTACAAACTGGAGCACACGAGTGACGGCGCGATCTACGGGAGAAGAGTGGCGGTGGACAAAAAAGGAAACGTCACCGAGGTGCAGTATGCGAGCGTGGTATCAGTTGGCTTCCTACGCGCCACCCCGATGGCGGTCATAGAGGGGAGAGTACGTGGCCCACTGGGAGAGCCAAGAACGCGCCTGCTGTACTCGCCGATCTGCGACAAGGGGGAGCGTGCCGAGCTAAGGCGACTAAGGAAGCTGATGAACCCTCCCCCATCCCAACCTAAGCAGCAGCTGCAATGGGAGGAGACTTTGGGAAGGAAGATTGGCTGGGGGAAGGTCATCACGACCCGAGACTCGCTGGCAACTCCGGGCAGGGCACGGGAGATCATTCTGAGGCTACACAGCAATAACCTGCAAGTGGGGGAGAGACTGCCTTTCCTGGGTGCAAGGGCGAGGTGCCCGCACTGTGGGGAAGTTGAATCGCAAGACCACTGTCTGTACAGCTGCCCCAAAATACAGCCGGTGGTCAGGATGATGAAGAGAGCGGTGCAATGCATGAATCCTGGAAGATTAGTAGAGTCCCTCGGCGATATGCTCTTCCAAGAGAGCTGCACGTCAACTGGTTTTCCGGAGGCAACGTTCATCTCAACCACTGCGCACCAAGTCTGGTTGGAACGGTGCAACGCGGTTTTCAGGGGCAGTTGCTTCCAGCCAAAGAGGGTGTTACGGCGCATGGCGGTTAGTTTCAGAAGGCACGTGAAGATTTACAACAAGGCCCGGAAAAGGGCGGCTTACAAAGGAGCTAAGGACAAATCAGGAGGCTGGGGTCATTTGGCTGCTGACGAGGCGGGGGTCATGCGCAGACTGTACCAATGCGAGGCTTCAATGACGTGTAACGCCGATTTTAAGGCAATCTGGGAAGATGGAGGGGTGGCTTTTCGGCCCCCGTAGAAGCGAGGGGGGGAAGAGGGGGTTTTCTTCTCGCTATCAGTGGCCTCCTTTGTCCTCCTAGCATCAGTTACGACTGCAGATGTATGTATGCGTGTAGTGTACTTATATCCACCAAAAAAAAAAAAAAAAAAACTGGTTCATGTACAGCACCCTGTCGAGTTAGGACTACCTACGACGGGTAGGAGGTAGGACTCCAGTTCTGCTTGAAGTACGACGAACTCCAGGGCGGGTAGGAGGTAGTCCTACCTCCTACCCATCGTTGAAGTTGTCCAGCTGGTTCATGTACAGCACCCTGTCGAGCTTGCTCTGCAGGAAGGCGTTCTTCATGTCCAGCTGCATTAGGTTGAGGTCGAGGACGGCGACGATGATGAGGAAGATCCTCAGCGTGACGTAGCTGCTCACCGGCTTGTACGTCGCGTCGTAGTCGGCGCCATACACCTGTGTGAAGCCTTTCACGACCAGCCTCGCCTTCTCGCGCTTGACGGTGTCGTCAATGCGGTACTTCGTTGTCAGCACCCACCGGTTCTTCATGATGTTCACCCCAGGTGGGCGCAGCAGCTCCCAAGTTCCCATGCTGATGAGGCTGCGCTCACCGCCTTGCCCTTTTAGCTTGCCAACGCCTCCTTCACCGTCATCATGGAGATGGCCCAGCGGTGCTCGGGGTTGGCGTGCATCTCGGGGTCGAGCTCCGGCAGTTCCTCATCCTCCTCGGCGTCGTCGTACAGCAAGTCGTCATCGACCTCGTCGTACGCCATGGTGAAGGCAGCCGGTACATAGAAGTCGGGCGGCCTCCGAAGTCGGCCTGTACGCCGTGGTCCAGGCTGAGCCTCCTCGGCGTCCCCTCCATCATCACCGGCATCGCTGCCGTTAGCGTCCTGCTGCACCTCAGTCGGCGTTTTAGCCAACTTCTCCCCTAAGGTCGGCTCCCCTGCCGACTGCCCGTCGTGGACTGCCCCTTGGTCGGCTTCACTGCTGCATGCTCCCCTGTTAGCTGCTGCCTTGCCGATGCCTCCTTCGCCCGCTCCACCAAAGTCAGCTGCACTTCCTCGGTCTACGTCTCCCCTTTCGGCGTTGACGCCGCTTCCACGCCGACTTGCTTGGCGTTGCGTCGGCTATCGGAGATGTTCTTGGCCGGCGCCGCGGGCGACGTCACCTTGCTCCCCTCATCGCCGGAGGCCGACACCGGAGTCAGGCCATCCAGGTTGGCTACAAGGGGAGGGGTAGGAGGGGCAGGGGAGGGGGAGGAAGGGTGGACGTCCTTGGTGTCCGCAGCAGCAAAGGGAGCGTCGCCGTCGAAGTGTTCATCAGCGTGTTGACCGGCGTCCGCCCTGACGCCGGGCCGTGCTCCGATTTCCACACCTCCAGCGACATCGTCTCGTAGAACACCACGTCCGACATGATGACCACCCGGTTGTCGGTGATGTCCAGGAGTTCCCAACCTTTGCTCACCTATGACACGCCGAGATGAAGGCCCCATTTGGCCTTCGACTTCAGCTTCCCACCGCGCTGCTGCTCGGGGACGAGGAACTGCACCATGCAGCCCCACACGCGTACTAGCAACAAGTCGGCCTTCCCGGTGAGCAGCTGGTATGGTGTCGTCTCCGGTGGCAGCGTCCACCTCTCTAGGCAGTTGCGAACCTAGACGGCCTGCCGCAGAGCGAGGTGCCACCAGTGGTGCTGTACGCCCATATGCAGTAGCATCGTCCGCACCGACTCCACCACCGTCCGCATCTCCTGCTCCGCCATGTCGTTTTGCTGCGGGGTGTAGGGGCAGGTTAGGTCGTGAACGATCCCCTTGCTGACCACGAAGGCGGTGAACTCCTTGCCAAGGAACTCCCCGCCTCGGTCAGAGCACAGCATCACCACCGGCTTCTTCGCCTGCCTCTCCACCAACACCAGCCACTTATGGAATTCTAGCAGCACGTCCGACTTCTTGGCGACTGGCGTAACCCACACATAGCAGGTCTTGCGGTCCTTCAGCAGCAAGAAGTAAAGGCTTCCGTCCTTGGCCGCCACCTGAAACGGCCCGCACAAGTCAATGTGCACGACGGCCAGGGCGTCCTTGGCGTCCGAGCCCATGTCGCGGAAGTTGTGCTGCGCCAGCTTCCTGCCAACGCAGGAGACACACGGTGAGTCGGCGCTGAACGCTGACTTGAGGTCCAGCCCAGTGGCGACCTCGTGCTTCACCGAGCTTCGGATGGTGTCCATGCCAATGTGGGTGAGCCTCGCATGCAGTCGGTTCGGCATTGACTTCGTCGCTGAGACGATTGCTCGCAGAGCTACCACCTCCGTCATAGTCGGCGTCAGCTTTCCCGAGCAGGGTCAAAGGTCGGTGCAGAGGACCCGGCCGGAGTCCAGCCTCAACGACCACACAGGGGATTGCTTCGTACTCCTGGGACTCATGGCGTCTCCTCGCATTCTCTAGCTGAGCTTCAAGGGTGTCCACCACTCCTGCATCACCTACGGCGCCTACCCATGGTGACTACCGCACAGCTGCCGGCCTACGTACACGGATTAGGTAATTGACCACTACGTCGACCTAACTAAAAGGTAAGTCGTGTGCCGTCCACGCTCACCACACCATGCGGAGATAACATCAACAGGAGCTAGACTACGGGCTAAACACGGGGCAAGATTGATCTCTGCGTTCGTTCCTTAGTTGTTTCTTGTGTTCACGCTGCTTGCTACTTCACGAGGAGAATTAGTAAGAGTTTCACTAGGAAAACATCACAACAATGATAGCAAACAACATTGGCATCACAGACTACATCTGAGCTAGCTAGGCTGCTGGTCGACATCCAGCGCAGCATGGTCGACTGCGCTCCAGCGCAGCAGCGCTCGCACCGCTACAGCATTGCAGAGTAGCGGTTCGTCAACGTTACAAGTCCACGGTATGCCAACGCTGGGACAAGTCGGCTGCACAGCGCTGCACTCGCAAAACAACAGTGCACCTGCTTCGCAGGTGCGTGCAGCTGGTTGGTGCTCCACACCTTGTCACGAGCACAGCGCACACACCTAGCGGACTCCACGCCAGCGACTGCGCCACCAGCCACGTCGACCTCAGGATACCGCTTCTGAGGTCGGCCTCGCAGAATCCACCCCGCCGACCTTCGCACACGTCGCCCGGGTATCCCGGTCCACCGGGCAACCACGCCTGGTCGATCAGCTCAGTTCGTAGCTGGCCAGACATGCCCGGCGTCCCCGGTCCGGCGTCCAGACGCCCAGGACGCCGTCCGGTCACCCAGGTTGGCGTCCAGGCGCCCGGTCGGCGTCCAGCCTCCCAGGACGCCATCCAGGCGCCCAGGACGCCGTCCAGATGCCCAGGTCGGCGTCCAGGCGCCTAGGTAGCCGTGCAGACACCTAGGTCGGCGTCCAACCTCCCAGGACACCGTTCAGGCATTCAAGACGTTGACCAGGTGTCCAGGACAACGTTCTTCTGCTCAGCACCCTCCAGCCAGGCGCCCTCCAGCTCGGCGCCCTTACAGTGGCCCCCGTGCCCACTGCTGTAGGTCGGCTGCATCCCCCGCACATCCAACCACGAGGTCGGCTCTGCCCGAGGGAGGACAGGGCCACACAACACTCCCGTTGACAGTTACCCATCCCTCATTATTTTTTTACTCCACGCTTCCCTCTATTCCCCCTCCCGAAACCCCACATCTTTCAGGCTTTTCCGCTACGTGGCATGGCGCTGTGTTGAAATCACTTCTGAGAATTCTCAGAAGCGATTTCATCATACCCCACACCTTTCCAGCATTTCTAGTCACCATACCCCATGGCCGAATGCTGTGGTGTGCACTATGCACTGCAGTTCTCACCACCTTCCCTTGTCCACACATGTTTGCAGCCCTCCCCTCTATCCATGTTTCCCCCACTCCCACCCTTTTTCTCGTACACTCTCTGCCTGCCCTGCCTTCCATACTTCTCCCTCTCTGCAGGCCCTAGTGGGTTTACTCAAGGCCAAGAGCACTGCTCTTCTCACCGCCCCTTGCTCGCTTGGCATTAGGAGATTTCTCCGGCAGTGTGCTGTGCCTCTTCTGGGCCTTCACCATCCTCGCCTTCCCTTCCCTTTCCCTCAACCCTTCCCTTCTATCCAGGCACTGTTCGATTGGCGCAAGGCCAAGATAATGACTCTCATCACTCTAGTCCTGCTAGCGTTATGCGGTTTCTCCGATAGTGTGCTGTGCCTCTTCTGGGCCTTCATCATCCTCGCCTTCCACAACAGCGAGGAGCTGCCACCACTTGACGAGATCTCAGCACTTGACAGAGGCCGATTCATGCAAGCGTGGATTCTTCTGAGCACAGTCTGCTGTTGCAACTGCTGCGCTAGAGTGGCGGTTCTTACCTATGCATGCTTACCTACACCATGTCAACATTTGGCACGGCACCAAACATCTTCCATTCAAGTTGGAGCAGCTGATTGTTAGCTCCACTGCTTAAAATATAATCGTGTGTATGTGGTGTTCCAAGGTGGTCCCATGCACCTCATGCACCTCTTGTCCCAAGGAGCTATCTTAGGCCGAGTCTATTACAATGTGGAACAAAGATACATGCATGTTCAGGAGGTTTCAGTTGTCGATGGCTATGATGCAATGATATGCTTATACCACACAGGGTATGTATACTGTCTTGATTCACTATAAAACAAGCTCTTGTCGGAAATTCCCTTACCTCCTCCTGCCCTAGCTCCTCTCCCACTGGCTCTCCCTCCTCCTTCTTGCAAGGCCCCTGCACTGCCTTCCCTCTCTGTCTTGATGCCACTGTATTCCTTGCTCCATGATTCTCTCGTTGTCCCTCTCCGAGATAGGTTCCTCTCCTCACTTGGTATTGATCTCACTGCTCCTGGCGCTTGACATCCCCTTGAAAAGCCCACTCGGCTTACTCACACTTCTTGCTCACATACTTCTCCGCCTACCCGAGTGTCTGTTATGGCCTGCTGCCTTACGTCTGCTCTAGCTTGAAGCAATCACATGAGATTTACAGAACATACAAACAATGCGAATTCAAACGCCCGTACCCCCTATATTCTTGCCTGCCTCCTTCCCCCATTGCTACTCCTCTATGTTCCTTGGAGGTGATGGTGTCCCCACCGAAGCGAAGGGCCATCCTCCTGTCCTCTTGCCACCAGCACTTAGCCGCCCATCTGCCTAACCTCCAGCTTGTGGCTGTAACCCCAGCTGGCTCGGGCATCCAGCCTGCAAGGAAACGAAACATGCAATCACACACAAAACAAAGTAGCTCCTTCTAACTGTCACATCCCCTCTTCGCCTCATGCTGCCTCCCGCTGACGTGTTTCCCCATCTTACACCCAGCCATCATCCGAACCTCATCCCCTTGTCCTCGGTACTTCTCTGCTTCAGTTGTCTATACAAATGTACATTATATACACTTGCTGTCCGTTCGGCTTAACTCGCGACAGCTGTCGGAAGTTCCCTTACCTCTTCCTGCCCTAGCTCCTCTCCCACTGGCTCTCCCTCTTCCTTCTTGCAAGGCCCCTGCGCTGCCTTCCCTCTCTGTCTTGATGCTACTGTATTTCTTGCTCCATGATTCTCGCGTTGTCCCTCTCTGAGATAGGTTCCTCTCCTCACCTGGTATTGACCTCATTGCTCCTAGCGCTTGACATCTCCTTGCCCCCTCCCGTGACCTTGAGCCGCCCTTGCCCTGGTCACGGGACCCTGATATGCTGCTGCTTTGCCTCCTGCCCGGGCAACATTAGTAATGTGGTCCACCGCTCGCACCCCAGCCTCGCTCTCCAGCACCAACACCCCTGAGTCACGAATCTCCTTGACAGTCCAGCGCTGATGAGACAGCCCCACATCCAGCCTATCCTTTTTGGGGCGGCGAATGTACACCTCCTGTCCCTGCTGCAAAGCTGCTGGCGTCCCACCAGCCCGATGCTCCTGTCACTGCCTGTAGCGATGAATATCCCGTAGCTGGGCGACATGCAAACTCTCTAGCGCCGCTGGCAGCAGGTGTTGTGCCAACACATTATAGTGGCACGGTCATCGCACTCCCATTCGGCCTACAAGCCTGCTCAGCTTCTGGAATTTTGTAGGGAGGTTGTTCAATATGTGTACTTCAAACCCTCGAAGTTTCAGAGTATTTGAGGCAGTTACCAAGGCATGACAACATTTTAAGTTTCAAGACTTATGGCATCCCGGAAGTGTGTGTTACTCTTTTTTGGTAACACCCGAGTTCACCATTTCGGCTGCTAAGCTTTGATTGGTCTGAAATTTGGTCTGGCTATCCTTTGCCTTGCTTTTCAGGTGGTTACCAAGTTTCAGAACGATCCAACATCGGAGCATTGCGTGACAGCTGTCGAAAGTCACTGTTCCGTAGTCATGGTGCACTGTTGGCAGCATTTCCCTTGCCACCCTTTCATTGTTGTCATGCCAATGGTGCAGGGACAGAGAATGAGACAAGAAGTACAGGTGGTCAAGTGGGACTCTACCACCCTCCTTTTGAGAAGTGTGGTCTTCCTGGAATCAGCTTGCAAGAGGGTGCAAGTGGGAAGACAAGCTGACCCATGGTTGGCTTGACTCACAATTGGTTGCCTTGAGTACAGCTCTGAACATCCATGTGTGGTTGGCTTTGCTGACCTAGCTAGGACGTTTCCCATCCTTCTCTAGCCTTTCTCCCCTAGGACTCAACCTTCTCTGAGTTCCCAGGATGATCCCAACCCCTTAAGAGTCCCCTAGGCAATGTTGTACTCACCTCTTCCTTGCATCAATGAGAATACACGATTTTCAGCCGAGCTTACGTTTTAGTTCACTGCGTAGTGCGTACACCTCTGATAGTAGCAAGTAATATACCGTTGGAAAGCAGACACCTAAGGCTAATTGCTGTCCAAGTTTCAGCTTCCTATATTATCGGAGCTGGTCGTGACAGTGTTTTGCACAGAGGCGGTTCGAAGTCATCAGCTTCTACTTAGGCAGTTTCATGGGCATCCGCGACCCCTAAGTGGACTGCAGACTGTAACAGCAGGCGCCGCAGGTACTCCCCTCGGACAGCCGCCAGCGCTGCCCACTTCTTGGATGAGCCAGCCGTGACCACATCTGTCAGTACTCGTGGTGCTCCCACCGGAAGAACCGCCTCCGTGCCAAAGAGCAGATGATACGGGGATAGGTCCTTAAGGGCCGCTTGCTTGCTGAACCTGTATCCGGCCATGACCCAGTGAAGGTGCCTGTCCCAATCCCGCTTCCTTGTCTCTCCATAGGCTCGCAGCCCTTGCTTCAAGGTCTAAATGAGCCGCTACGTAAGCCCGTCGCTCTGCGGATTTTACCTCGATGTGGTGCGATGAGGGATCAGACACGAGGCCAGCAGCTCCTCAAACTCTCCTTGGAATTTCGTGCCCTGATCCATCAGCACTTCCACGCATGCCCCAAAGCGAGTCAGCACCTGCTCTTCAAAGGCGTCTGCCACCTCTTCCGCCGTCTTGTGGCTCACTGCGCGCACCTCCACCCACTTGCGCACGTGCTCTATCATGACCACCACATATCGCCGCCCTCGCTTGGTTAGTGGCAGCTCTCCCGCCAGGTCCAAGGACCAACGATACCCCAGCCCCACGACTAACAGTGGCTGCAGCTCAGCCTTACTCCTTTCGAACGCCGCGCGGTTCCTGATGCACGCCGGGCACCTGGCCACCCAATCCTTAATCTCTCGATGCATCCCTGCCCACCACCACCCTGTCTGCAGCAGCTGTTGCGTGCGAAGCGGGCCAAAGTGCCATAGCTTGTTATGCACCTCCTGTATCACTCCTTCCCGTTCCTTCGGCTCAGGCACCCGCTTCCACCCGTCCTGCGTTCGGATTTGCACCTGATTCTAGTACCAGCGGTAGTGTTGCCCCCTGCTCCTTGCTCGTGCTGATACCACCGCTCCCTCAGCCATATCGCCCTTTAGCCATGCTAAAGTTTCCTGGTCTTCCCACACATCCGTCGCTCCCGCTTGCTGCTCCCTGCGAAGCGGGGTAATGAGATCTGACACCATAGCTGCCAGTGCCATCTCCGGCGCCATTGCCGGCGGATTCCTGGACAAGCCGTCGACATGCTACATGGTCTTGCCCGGGCGATGACGAATAGCGAATTGGTACTCCTGCAACTTTATCGCCCACCTTGCGTTCCTCCCCGTGAGGCTTTGGTTCTGCATCAGCCACAGCAAAGGCTGATGATCGTGACCAGCGTAAAAGGCCTGCCTTGCAGGTAAACTCAAAAGCGGCCCACTGCCCAAACTGACGCTAGCCCTTCACTCTCGTAAGAGGAGTAGTTAGCCTCTGCTGGGTTGCATGAGCGGCTGACGAATGCCACCACCTTGTCCTCCCCTCCCTCCTGCTGGCTTAGAATGGCTCCCATGCCCGTGCTGCTCCAGTCCGTGTAAAGGACGAAGGGCACGTCCGCCCGCGGCAACTGCAACACTACGCCCTCCTTCACGGCTCGCATTAGGTCCTTCAGTGCTGACTTCTGAGGCTCCCCCCACTGCCACTTAACGTCATCATTCAGCAGCTTGTTCAACGGTGCTGCCCTCCTGCTGAAACCTTCCACAAATTTCCGGTAGTAATTCAGAAACCCCAGTAGCACCCTGAGGGCGCTTTTATCCTTGGGCTGCGCCACGCGGTCGAGGATGGCCACCTTCACCTTCTGAATTGCCAGTTTCCCTCCAATTACCTTGAACCCTAGATACGTCACCGTGGTATGTCGGAAGCGACATTTCTCAGGGTGATATGTCAACCTGACCTCCCTTATCCTCTGAAGCGCCTCGGCTAGGCGATTCACGTGTTCTTCCATGTCGAAATCTGAGTCGTGGAACTCCTCTGGGGTGTCACCCCTGCCTGCCCCCGATTCTTCTTCCATCTCCTCTTCCTCTTCCCCCTCCCATTCCTCTTCACTCTCCGGTGGGTCAGCATATCTCCCTGGGATAGCTTCTCGGTGGTCCCTCTAGCTGGCGCGCCTGCGTTCTTCCGGGATTCCCCTCCACCACTGGTTTTCCTCCCTTTCGTCCAGTCCCCCCCAGCATTGTCCGAGCCTCTGTCTCCTTGTCTGCCGCCAGCCGCGTCTATGGCCTGATTAAGGTTGCCTTGCTGATCCGCCTCTCCAGCCATTTCCTCTCCAAGTGGTTAGCCATGGTGACGAATAGCTAGTATAGAGCATTCAGATCCATCGCCCTTCCCAGCGCCTTCCTGTCCTTCTCTGTCATTTGCTCATAAGCCGTAGCTCCTGCCAGGAAACCCATGGCCAACTCCTGCTCCTGCGCGGTGGGTTCTTCCCACAATCCTTGCGCCTGATCGTACACCATACCCGGGCCAGCCACCCCTCCGACTTCCTTGAAGCCCCTTGCGTTCTCGTGCGCCACCAGCGTCGGCCAGGCCTGCCTTGGCTCTCCCACTTTGTTGCACGGATATTGTGTGGGGTGGTCTTCTTCTGTGACTGGTGCCGCCAACCTTCCTAGCTCCAAAATATCCTCCACTCGTCTCGCCCTTGGTCGTTCCATCCGCGATGGTTGGTATCTCAGCGCTGCCTCAGGTATGACGTTCTGCCAATACCGCCTTGGCCTGTCAGCCCTGCTCTCATTCTGCGCAGCATCCCACGCTACTCCTGCCCCCAGCTCTTCAGTGATCTCTTCATTGGCCGCCCGTACCGCCGGTCTTGGATCATTTGCCATGTCCACGTTCTCGATGATGTAAGCCACCTCTCGTTGCCGTTTCTTGATCATCTTCAGCACCCGCACCGGGTCCCGAAACTGAGCGCTCCTCGCATCTCCCATGCCTCTGCCCCTCCTGGCTCGCAAAAACCCTTGACAGCTCCATCCGGCAATCACTAGGTCGATCCTTCCCCACTCTGCAAGAAGGTCGTCGTCAATCTCCTCCACCCCCCTGCACAGCCACTCTGCTCCTCTTTCCGCGGCTTCCTCCATCAGCTCTGCTTGTGGTACCTGGCCTTTAGTAGCCTGAGGTGCTGCCATGCCATCAAGTTAGCGTCACCGTCATTGTCCACATACAAATACTTGGCCACAGTGTGGCCTGCCTTCAGTACTGCCGCTAGACCCGTGGCGATTCCTCCGTATAACTCCAGCACCACCAGCGGCTTCTGCAACGCCCTCAAGTTCAGGACTTGTTCTTGCAGGTTATCGCTGACTCCCCAGATGTCTTCGTACTGCTTCTTTGCAGATTCTGTCTGTCCCATCTCCTTCCAGGTCATGATTCCTAGCTCTTCCTCCAGCGGCTTCTCCATAGCCTGGTACGCCTCCCTTGGTTCCCTTCTGATGAACCACACTGGCAGTTCTGCCAACGAGCTGTCATGTTCCCAGTAAGTCACCCGGTACATCAGCCGCTCTTCCCACACACGGTGCCGATTGCGAACAGATACTCCACCCCCAGCAGTAAGTCATAGTCCTCAGACGTTGACACACCTCAGTACATCCTCACTATGCACTCATCCTGGTGTCTGGGTCGAATCACTATTTCCACCGTGTTGCGGGTCCTCGGCATCCACATAGCCGTTCCCCCTTCTGCGGTCATGAGCAATTAGCCTTCCGGTAACACTCTATCCTCTCTGTCCAAGCCCAGCAGCCTTGCCATGGGCGCACCAATCAGTACGTTGTGGGCACCCGTGTCCAAGATCGTCTGCTTGACTTTGACGCCGCCCACTGTCATCACTCCCGGCTCCACCACCAGCACTGATGGCTGACACGCCATTCTCTCCAAGGGGTGTCATCGTGCCGCCCCAGGAGCTTGTGCCTCTGAAGTATCCATTCTCGGACCTCGTTCATGTGTTGGGGGATCTTGCGGAAAGTATCGGTGCCGCGATCGTAAACCGAGATCGCCTCTCTCACGTACTGGGCGTGCCATCAGGGCAAAGCTGGCCTCACTCCCTTCCTCGTCCTCCTCCTTTGATCTCGCCAACATCGCCGTTCTTTTTGCTCTTGCCCCTCCATTTCCTCCAGCTGCCATTGCAGACGCGCGATTAGCGCCTTCACGTCCTCCGGATCCTTCCTCATTCTCCCTTCTAACCTGGTTGCGTAGCAGTCCTTGTCTTGATGTCCCTTCCTCCCACAATGCTCGCACACCAGTGCGTTCGGGCAATCTCGCCTCAGGTGCTCTTCGCTTCCACAGGTGGAACAAGCCGGAGAGGTTGCAACACTCCCTCCGTAGATGCCCCGGCTGCCCGCAGTTGTGACAATGGCGCTCGTCACCTGCCATGCGGGGTGGCCTCTCCCGCTCTGCTGGAGTCGCTGACCAGGCTGACCTCCTCCTTTCGCCTCCCTTCTCCGTTGTTGCCTCAATTTCACACAGCCGACGACCAATCTCCACATGCTTCATCACTTCGTACACATCCTTTATCGTCGCTCGTGCCCCCATCTCAAAGACGCGAACCGCCACATCACGCCGTAGTTCATAGTGCAGCCCATTCAAAAATTTACTGACGAGCCGTCCCGTATCATGGCAGCTCATGTCTTCAGCTAGCTCCACCAATCTTCCGTAGTACGCCAGCAGTGATTCTCCCGTTCTGCGGTGGAATTCCCTGAACTCCGTCACTCTCTCGGGTGTCTGCGCCGGGAACTAGTCTTCAAGCATGCCCAGGAAGCGCACTGTGGGATCCCGCTCTCCTGGAGCCGCTCGAACTGTCCATTCCAGTAGTTCCCGCCGACTGATGCGGTAGAAAGTTTCCGCTTCCCCGGTCAAGGTGTTGGCGAGGCCTCGGAATAACTCCTCTGGGTCCAAACGATCCCTCTCCCACCACGCCCGCAGATTGTCCAACTGCATCACGTAATTCTTGATCGACGGCGCTCGTCGTGTATCCCCCGAAAAACGCTCCGTAACCTCGATTTTCGGCAGCAGCATATATTTCCACCGCTGCTCTGACGCCTCTTCCTGCCACGACGCACTCCTCCGATAGGAGCCGGTCGAACGATCCTCTTCCGCGCTGCGCATCGGCCTTTCTCCCGATCACGCATCCTTCTTCGCAGCTCCGCTGTCCTCCTTCTCCTCTCGCCCCGGCCGATCCGGTTTCTCGACATCCCGCTTAGGCGGGCCATCATCGCGCGCCTCCTCCTCCCTCGTTTCTGTCCCTTGATTCATGCTTCTTGTTTTTCCCGACGACGTCGATTCCGAATTCACGAACTTGGCTTCTAGCTCGTATTCAGTCCCACCACGCGTCCGCATACTACTGCATCTAGATTGTTTGTATGTGAAAAGCCCACTCGGCTTACTCACACTTCTCCCTCACATACTTCTCCGCCTACCCTACTGTCTGTTATGGCCTGCTGCCTCACGTGTGCTCGAGCTTGAAGCAATCACATGAGATTTATAGAACATACAAACAATGCCAAGTCAAACGCCCATACCCCCTATATTCTTGCCGGCCTCCTCCCCCTATTGCTACTCCTCTGTGTCCCTTGGAGGAGATGGTCCCCCCACCGAAGCGAAGGGCCATCCTCCTGTCCTCTTGCCACCAGCACTTAGCCGCCCATCTGCCTAACCTCCAGCTTGTGGCTGTAACCCCAGCTGGCTCGGGCATCCAGCCTGCAAAGAAACGAAACATGCAATCACACACAAAACAAAGTAGCTCCTTCTAACTGTCACATCCCCTCTTCGCCTCATGCTGCCTCCCGCTGACGTGTTTCCCCATCTTACACCCAGCCATCATCCGAACCTCATCCCCTTGTCCTCGGTACTTCTCTGCTTCAGTTGCCTATACAAATGTACATTATATACACTTGCTGTCCGTTGGCTTAACTCGCGACACGCTGCTGCACTACACATGACCTTGTACATATAGTTCCTCAGCACACATATTGTGCTTGGCATGATTCTATCTGACAAAAAAGAATTTGCTGGGTATTCTCTGCCCAACATAATCAAATCAAGCTCTCTATAGATTGGTAGGCATATCAGAGGCCAGCTCTGTGTATGTTGGGGGGTAAGTGGGGTGGGGAGGGAAGAGGAGGGGAGGGAGGGGGAGTCAGACGAAGACATGTGCCAAAGCACCCACTTCACCAAACGCGCTTGACAAACTTATACCGTAGCACACATTGTGATTGCAACGTCACAACGATACAACCGCTGCTGGTGCTACTGCTTCTGGTGGTGGTGATGGAGGGGAGGATGGGGTAGCCTTAGGTGGGATAAAAAAGGAGCAGCAGCAGATGAAGCAGGGGCAGCAGGTGCATCAAGTGCGGACACTCTTCGTCGCCACAGACACAACCGACCAGGTGAGTGAGAGCGTCCCACTGCTTGAGGTCGGGGTTCCGGTGCTTGTTACTGCATTATCAGATAGGATCAATGCTCTCAATTCTTCTGCTGGTGCTGGAGGGGAGCAGTGGGTAGGGCCAGGTGGAATGGAGTGGCAGCAGCAGCAGCATTTAGTGCTGACGGTCCGCATGCAATTAGACAGCTTTCATGTGATCGGATGGTCTGCGTCGCGCCGCGCGATCCCCCTGCCTAGTACGACGCGTGCTGCGTTGTTCGCAGCTCGCCGCGCTGCACCTGCACGCTGCCCTGACGCGCTGCTCGCACGCTGCCCTCCTGCACTCCTTATCTGCTGCGCGACGCGCCTGCGCAGTGCCCTGCCATGCGCCCGATCTGGCCGCCCGCCACTGCCCTTATTGCGACCCACCCTGCTGCATGCACTGAGTCGTGCTGCAGCCCACCCTGTCGCGCGCCGCCCTGCAGTGTCTTGCCCTGTGCACTGCCCTTCTGCCCTGTCCGGCGCTGCTGCTCGTGCTCCCACTGCCCTGCCGTGCTATGCACCCGAGCCACCCGTTGGCCGCTGCCTTAACTGCCTCTCCCCTCTATCAAAACCCCTCTTTACCTCATCTGCCCCTTCACCCTCCTCCTCCTCTCCTCTCTCCCTCCTTTCCCCTCCCTAACTCTCTCTCTCCTCCGCCTCTCTTCTCTCCCCATCTGCCACAGCCGGTTGCTGATCTTGCCCCGTAGTCGTGCTCGTTATCCCACTTTCCCTCCGCTCTTATTTCTCCCCCCAGCGGCGTAGCAGCAGAATATTCTGCCATTATCCCTCCTCATTTTCTTGTTAGAGACTAAGGACGGAGTCTATGAAGATTAGGGGCCGAAATATCACAAAATCGTTGGGCTAGAATTCAGGACAAGATTGTCGACTTCACAAAGAACGTCGTCAACAAACATTGCACCGTTGAAACTTCACCAATTTCGGATATGTTGTAGCCCTGGACCTGAACTACATTTCCCAAGTTGAATCGTATCAAGAGGTGAAATATTTCTTGAGATATTAATTTCGGCGCACTGGGGGGTATGCTGCCATAGGAACTTAACTCAATCACAATTGCTCTCAAAAGTTCCACACAAGAAAGTTAGAGTAGCTAGAAACCAGGTGGGAGGGGATGAGGAGGATGAGAGGGAAGGTCCTAAGAGAGTCCCCAACCAAGGAAACCCCATGCCACACAAATACCCTCTCTATAGGCACCCCAACTTTGACATTTGTCACTTTCCCAACCTCCACAATCCACCTCACCAAGTTGGCCACACTTGCCATCCTCCCCCATCCCATCCCTGCAGCTGTGCACTTGTGTATCCCTGTCATCTGCCGATACAGCAGAAGCGCATTACTTGAAAAGGCACTACCCCTTCCTCCCCCCTGCCTGCTTTCCCTTGACCTCTTTCCCCACTTCTCACCCCTTCCCCCCAGATCCGCATCTGCTACTCCCACATGGACGCACAGACTCACGCCCCTACCGCACTGTCTCTCATATCCCTCCTTCCCACATCCGTCTAATCAACGCACTGATCCCTCCTTCCTCCATTCACCCCCTAACCCCCCAGCTCTGCACCTATTTCTCCCATGCCGACTTCTGGTCCACAGCCCCTACGGCACTCTCTCCCACATTCCTCTCATATGTCACTGCTCCTTTTCCTTCGTTCACCTCCCATCCCCAGCCCCTCCTTCCATCTATGTGCTACACTACACCTGCGGCGTCTCCTATACCCATGTCTATCCCACTCCCACACCACTGCACGGACTCGCTCCCCACAGCGCGGGCGGGCGCACACCATCCCCTCCCCTCCCCATATCATCTCCTTTTCCAACCATCCAGCTCCGCACCTGCTTCTCTAACGCCAGCGTCTGCCTCACATATTCCCACCCCACTTCCTTACTCTCCCCGTTTCACCTCCTCCAATCCTTCAACCGTCTCCCACCAGCCCCACTGCTGCGACTCCCACGCCAATGTTTCTCCCACAGATTTCTGCCGCTACGTTGGCACCGCACTGCCCACTCAGGCGCTGTCCCTTCCTCTCCCCCAATTTTGTTTCTCCCAACCACTTGGCATCATCTACAGTGATGGGGACGAATTTCCCAACCCCCAAAAGTCTCTACCCCATATTGAGTCACTTCACAACTTCCCAAAATCGTCGCATCCCAATCAAAACTTCGAACGACTATAACTTCGTCGTTCTTGCTCCGATCGCAACGATTCTTGGTTCGTCAGAAATCTCTTGAGCAGAGGAGTCACATCAGATTTTTTCTCAAGCCAAATGCAACGCACGAACATGTGATGGGAGGGAGATAGTCGTTAATGCAAATGATAGCATCACATAACAAGCTCTCCCTCTGGCTGCCTACCGTCATCCCACATGCCATAGCTCAAGCATCCACCCTCAATGCACACTCATCCCAGCAAGCTTCATGCTCTTCCAATGCTCAGGTTCAGTCAGGCGCTTGGTGAGAATGTCAGCCGCCTGCTGATGGATCTTCACAATCTCCATCCGCACCTCCCTGTCCAGGAGCATCCTCACCCAGGGCCACTTGGGCCTGATGTGCTTCGTCAGCCCATGAATGCAAGCATTCTTGGCAAGCTTTACAGCCGACTCATTGTCACAGAAAGTCAAAGTTGGCTCCTTCTAGCACACTCCGATCTCCACCAACAAACGCCTCAGCCACACCACCTCCTTTGCCCCATGATGCAGGGCCATGTACTCTGTCTCACATGAAGATAGTCCCACCTCGTTCTGCTTCTTGTTGCGCCAGCTCACTATACCACCTCCAAACAGGCACGCATAGCCTCCAATGCTGGTGCCATCCGTCTTCACAGAGTTGAAGCTAGCGTCGGTGTAGCAAGTCAAGAGCATCTCCCCATTGCTCAAGTCAGCTGCACCCCTTTGCAGCCTCTGTCGTGCAGCACCATACTCCAAACCTACTGATGCCATTGCACTCACATAGTGGATCAACCTCTTGGCCGCTTCCAGCTGCTCATGACTGGGGCGTGAAACCACACTCGCAAGCCTGGATGTAGCAAAGGCGATGTCAGGCCGTGTATGGTTAGCCGCATAGTTGAGTGCCCCCACTATGGAATGAAACAGCTTCCTGTCACTCTCACCCACCACCTCCTCATCAGCACAGAGCTTCATAGTGAACCCCGAAGGTAGTGGGGTGGCTGGATTTCCTCCATCTTGCAGCCCATACTTCTCAGCCAGCTGTTGGAATATATATGTAACTATCTGTAGCTGTAGTTTAGTGTAGTTATTATAAACTGTTTAGGTGGTGCACCACTATAATTTCCTATATCTTGTATCTCCTTCACATTATTGAACCTCTTTGGCATCTCTCTTGTTCCTGCTACTCTCGTCAATCCCTCCTAGGGTTTCTATGGCTTCTGAGCGCTAACTTAGCCTTCTGACATGGTATCCAGAGCCTGGTTCGCCTAGGCCTGCTTTTGATTGTCATTCATGGCGCCCTTCGTCGCGCCGTGCGTCGCGCTGCCAGTCACGCTTCCGCTCGTCACGCTGCTGCCCGTGACGGGGAGCTGGGCGATGGCGCTAGCTGCGGCCCCGGTTCAGCCTCTCGTCGCGCGCCTCGCTGGCCCTGTTTATCGCCACATCGCGCTACCCCGACGCCAGCTGCCGCGACTGCAGCTGCTACGCTAGCGACATTGACCGGCGCGAAGGCGCTCGTCGCGCCCCCCGTTACGACCCCCCGTCCTGCTCTTTGCAGCCCACCTGCGATCCCGCCGGCGCCAGCAGCATTCGCGCCTACTGTGGGGGTGAAGTGGCGTGACGGGGTGGCCGCTGTGAGCCGCCAGCAGCGCCTGTCGTCGCCCTTTATCGCCCCACATGCGACCGTCGCTGTGGGGGGGAGGGTGTGGCGGGAGTGTACCCGCAGGAACCAGCCGCCGCCCTCCTCTCTCCCTGTAGTGTCTGTCGCTATGAGGGAAAGGGGGGAGTGTGAGGGGGTGGCGAGAGAGATTCTGCCGAGCCAGCAGCCGCCACTCCTCCTCTCTCTCTCACTGCCGCGCGTGCCGCTGCGGGGGGGAGGGTGAGAGGGTGGCGGAATCAGCCAGGCATCTGCAGTTGCCGCCCGCTGTTACCATGGCACCTCCTGCTACCGCCCCTGCCTCCACCTGCTCCTTCTTCTGCTGTCTGCTGCTGTTGAGCGGCAGGTGCTGCCGTTGAGCCCTGCTGTGCCGCCGCACGTTGCCGCCGCACGCACCCGCTCTCCAGGCGACCTGCCACCACATGCACTTGCTTCTTCTGCTTCTACCTTGGATGAGGGGTTGGTGCAGCTGAATGTGCCACCACTGCACCGATTGCCACTGCTCTTGCCTGCTGTTGCTGCTTTCTCTATTCGTGGTGTACCCATCCAAGAGGTGTTGCTGCTCAAACTCCTGGTGCAGGCAGTTATGGGGGAGTGTTGGAATATATATGTAACTGTCTGTAGCTGTAGTTTAGTGTAATTATTTTAAACTGTTTAGGTGGTGCACCACTATAATTTCCTATATCTTGTATCTCCTTCACATTATTGAACCTCTTTGGCATCTCTCTTGTTCCTGCTACTCTCGTCAATCCCTCCTAGGGTTTCTATGGCTTCTGAGCGCTAACTTAGCCTTCTGACACCAGCCCCTCACAGTACTTCTTCTTGTGCAACCTCAACACTCCTTGTCAAGATCCCTCTTCACATGCATCCCCAGACAGTACTTCACATCTCCCATCTTAGAACACTTAAACAGCATCTCCAGCATCTCCTCCACACGCTCAATCATCGCAGACGACTCTGAGAAAAGAAGGATGTCGTCCACATGCACCAGGAGCATGAGGAACTGCTCCTTCTCTTGCAGCAGGAACAGGTTGTGATCACACTCGCTCTTCTTGAAACCCCCAGCCAGCAGTGTCTCCTCTAGCTTGTGGTACCATGCACGAGGAGCCTGCATCAGGCCATAGATGGCCTTCTTTAGCCTGCACACCCTGCCGCTCCCATCATCCAACCCCTCAGGCTACTGCATGTACAGCTCCTCTACGATGATCCCAATGAGGAACGCAGTCGTGATGTCCATCTGCTTTGTCTTCCATCCGTGGTTTGCAGCCGTTCCCAACATCACCCTCAGTGTTGTCCCTTTCCCCACAAGAGAATAGAGCTCGTCGAAGTCCTTTCCCTTTGTCTGCTGAAACCCCTTAGCCACAAGCCTTGACTCGTAGCGAGTCAGCGCCCCATCTGGTCCGTACTTATGCCTGAAGATCAGCTTGGAAGAAATGGCCTTCTTCCCAGGGAGCAGATCACACAGCTCCCACGTCTCGTTCTCCAACAGAGAGTCATATTCCTCCTTCACACTCTGCTTCCACTTTTCAGCATTGGGCCCACTCAGCGCCTCGACTAGCATCTTGGGCTCAGAGACGGCTACCCAGTAGCAGTGTGCTATCTCATCCTCATCACACTGCTCAGCCAAACTCCCAGCCAGTACCACTTTTGGCTTTCCAAAACTGGGATAGGTCAGCCTCTTAGGAGAGCGAAGATCCCTCCTAGGACGGTCATGTGGACGTTAGTCACGTGGTGGAGCATCTTGCTGCTGCTACTCCTCCACCTAAGGTTCTCCCCCATCCTCTGTCAGCCTAGAGATCTAGTCTAAGATAGTGACCTGCACTTGCCTCAAAGGCCGCTGCATCTCATCAGCCTCAATGATCAGCGGTGTAGAAGGAAGCTTCTGCTTCCATTCCTTGTAGTACACTGACTCAAGGAACTTCACATCCCTTGACAAAGTCAGCTACTGGCTGGTCAAGTCCCATACCAACCAGCCCTTGTGATCCTTAGCAACTGTTGGACCTGGCCAGTTGGTCCCATGGACCAGTTGGACCAACCGGCCAGTTGGTCCCATGGACCATAAGGACAAACCGGCCTGTTGGTCTCATGGACCAATTGAACCAACCGGCCAGCTGGTCCTCTAGACCAGTTGGACCAACTACCTCTTGGTCCTGTGGACCGGTTGGACCAACAAACCAGTTGGTCCTATAGACGTGTTGGACCAATAGGCTAGTTTGTCCTGTGGACTGGTGGAACCAACCGCCTAGATGCTCCCATGGACCGGCAGGAAAAACAGGCAAGTTGGTCCTACGGAAATGTTGGACCAGCCGTCCAGTTGGTCCTGTGGACCGGTTAGACCAACCGGCCTGTTGGTCTTCTGGACCAGCTGGACCAACCGGCCAGTTGGTCCTATGGACCGGCTGGACCAGCTGACCAGTCGGTCCGGTGGGCCGGTTAGACCAGCCGACCCGTTGGTCTAGTGGGCTGGTTACACCAACCGGCCAATTGGTTCCATGGACCAGTTGGACCAACCGGCCAGTTTGTCTCATAGACCAGTTGGTCCAACTGGCCTCTTGGTCCCATAGACCATTTGGACCAACTGGCCAGTTGGTCCTCTAGACCAGTTGGACTAACTGGCCTCTTGGACCTGTGGACCGGTTGGACCTGCCGACCAATTGGTCCTACAGATGTGTTGGACCAATAGGCCAGTTAGTCCTAAGGACTGGTTGAACCAGCCGTCTAATTGGTCCCATGGACCGGGGGACCAACGGGCCAGTTGGTCCTGTGGACTAGTTGGACCAAACGGCGATTTGGTCCTATGGACCGGTTGGACCAACTGGCAATTTGGTCCTGTGGTCCGGTTTGACCAACTGGCCAGTTGGTCCTGTGGACCGGTTGGACCAACCGGCCAGTTGGTCCCATGGACTAGTTGGACCAACCTGCGAGTTGGTCTTATAGACTTGTTAGACCCACTGGCCAGTTGGTCCCATGGATCGGTTGGACCAAACGGCCAGTTGGTCCTGTGAAGTGGTTTGTGCAATCGACCAGTTGGTCCTGTGGACCGGTTCGACCAACCAGCCAGTTGGTCCCATAGACCAGTTGGACCAGCCGGCTAGTTGGTCCCCTGGATCGGTTGGACCAATCGGCCAGTTGGTCCTATGGATCGGTTGGACCAACCGGCCTGTTGGTCCTGTGGACCGGTTGGACCAAATGGCCAGATTGTCCTTCGACGCGTTGGTCCTGTGGACCAGTTGAACCAATCGACGAGTTGGTCCTGTGGACTAGTTGAACCAACCAGCCATATGGTCTCATGGACCGGTATGACGATCCGGCGAGTTGGTCGCGTGGACCTGTTGCACCAACCAGCCAGTTGGTCTTATCAACCGGTTTGACCAACCGGCTAGTTGGTCCCATGGACCGGTAGGACCAACCGGACTGTTCGTCCCATGGACCTGTTGGACCAACCAGCCACTTGGGCCTGAGGACAGCTTGAACCAATTGGCCTGTTTGTCCCATAGAGGAGCTAGTTGGTCATGCTGACCGGTTGGACCAACCGGCCTGTTGGTCCTATGAACCTTTTGGACCAAACGGCCATTTGGTCCTATGGACGTGTTCGACCAACAGGCCAGTTCGTCAAATGGACCGCTTGGGCCAACCGGCCAGTTGGTCCTGTGGATCGGTTGGACCATCTGACCAGTTGGTCTTGTGGACTGGTTCGACCAACCAGCCAGTTGGTCATAGGGGCTGGTTGTTCCAACCGGCCTGTTGGTCTTGTGGACCAGTTGGACCAACTGGCCAGTTGGTCCTACTTTTGGACCAAAAGTCCAGTTGGTCCTATGGACCGGTTGTACCATCTGTCCAGTTTGCCGCTAGGACCAGTTGGACCAGCCGGCTTGTTGGTCCTATGAACCTGTTGGACCAAACAGCCATTTGGTCCTATGGACCGATAGGAGCAAACGGCCATTTGGTCCTATGGACCTGTTCGACCAACAGGCCAGTTGGTCCAAGGGACCAGTTGGACCAACCAGCGAGATGGTCCTGTGGACTGGTTCGACCAACCGGCCAGTTGGTCCTGTGGGCTGGATGGACCAACCGTCCTGCTGGTCGTGTGGACCGGTTGGACCAACCGGCCAGTTGGTCCTATAGACCAGTTAAACCAAAAGGCCAGTTGGTCGTGTGGACCAGTTCGACCAACCGAACTGTTGGTCGTGTGGACCGGTCGGACCAACCAGCAATTTGGTCTCAGGGACGGGCTGGACCAACCGGCGTGTTAGTCCCATGGACCGGTAGGACCAACCGGCCGGTTGGTCTCATGGACTTGTTGGACCAACCAGCCAGTTAGTCCAGTGGACCGGTTGGACCATCTGGCATGTTGGTCCTAACGACCTGTTGGACCAACAGGCTAGTTTGTCTCGTGGACCGGTTGGACCAAACAATCAGTTGGACCCATGGACCAAATGGACCAACCAGCTTGTTAGTCGTGTGGACCTGTCGGACCAACTGGCAAGTTAATCATATACACCTGTTGAACCAACAGGCAAGTTGGTCCATTGGACCGATTGTACCAACCGGCCAGTAGGTCCTGTTGAACCTGTTGGACCAACCAGCCAGTTGGTCCTCTAGACTGGTTGGACCAACCGGCCAGCTGGTCTCATGGATCGGTTGGACCAAACGGCCAGATGGTTCCACAGACCTATTGGACCACGACCTGTTGGTCCCATGGACCGGTTGGACAAGCCGGCCAGTTGGTCCTGTGGACCGCTTGCACCAACCAACCTGTTGGTCATGAGGACCGGTTGGACCAACCGGCTTGGTCCCATGGACCTATTGGACCAATCCGCTAGTTGGTCCCAAGAACTTGTAGGACCAACTAGCTTGTTGATCCCATGGACCTGTTGAACCAACCAGCGAATTGGTCCAGTGGACCGGTTGGACCAACTGGCATGTTGGTCCTATGGACCTGTTAGACCAACTGGCAAGTTGGTCCCATGGATCGGTTGGACCAAACGGCCAATTGGCCCTGTGGACCGGTTCAACCAACAGACCAGTTTGTCCTGTGGACTGGTTCGACCAACCAGCCAGTTGGTTTTATGGACCGGTTGGACCAACTGGCCAGTTGGTCCCATGGATCGCTTGGACCAACCGGCCTGTTGGTCCTGTGGACAGGTTGGACCAACCAGCCAGTTTGTCCAACAGACATGTTAGACCAACAGGCCAGTTGGTCCTATGGACCGGTTCGACCAACCGACCAGTTGGTCCTGTGGACTCGTTCGACCAACCAGCCAGTTGGTCCCATGGACCGGATGGACCAACCGGCTAGTTGGTCCCATGGATCGGTTGGACCAACCGGCCAGTTGGTCCCATGGACACGTTGGACTAACCGGCTAGTTGGTACCGTGGACCTGTTGGACCAAACAGCCTGTTGGTCTTATCAACCGGTTGGACCAACCGGCCAGTTGGTCCCATGGACCGGTAGGACCAACCGGCCAGTTGGTCCAATATGCCTGTTGGACCAACCGGCCCGTTGGTCCCATGGACCGATTGGACCAACCGGTCTGTTGGTCCAATACATCGGCTGGACCAACCGGCTGGACCAACCGGCTGGACCAACCAGCCAGTTCGTCCTACGGAACGGTTGTACCAACCGGCTAATTGGTCATATGGACCGTTTGGACCAACAGGACAGTTGGTCCAATGGACCGGTTGAATCTATCGGCCAGTTGGTTCTACGGACCGGTTGGACCAACAGTACACTTGGTCCTATAGACATGTTTGACCAACATGACAATTGGTCCAATAGTCCGGTTGGACCGACCGGCCAGTTGGTCCTACGAACTGGTTGGGCCAACCGGCTAGTTGGTCCCATGGATCGGTTGGACCAACCGGCTTGTTGGTCCTGTGGACCGGTTGGACCAATCGGCCAGTTTGTCCTACAGACCTGTTGGACCAACAGGCCAGTTGGTCCTCTGGACCGGTTGAACCAACTGGCGAGTTGGTCCTGTGGACCGGTTGAACCAACCTGCCAGCTGGTCCCATCGACCGGTTGGACCGACCGGCCTGTTGGTCCCATGGACATGTTGGACCAAACGGCCAGTTGGTCCCGTGGACCTGTTGTACCAACCAGCCTGCTGGTTCCATCGACCAGTTGGACCAACCGGCCTATTGGTCCCATGCACCGGTAGGACCAACCGGCCTTATGGTCCCATGGACCTGTTGGACCAACCAGCCACTTGGTCCAAATGACTGGTTGAACCAACCAGCCGGCTGGTACCATGGACCAGCTAGTTGGTCCTGTGGACCGGTCAGTTGGTCCTATGAAACTGTTGGACCAAATGGCCATTTTGTCCAATGGACCTGTTTGACCAACAGGCCAGTTGGTCCAAGGGACTGGTTGGACCAACTGGCCAGCTGGTCCTGTGGATCGGTTCGACCAACTTGCCAGTTGGTCCTGTGGGCTGGTTGTTCCAACCAGCCTTTGGTCGTGTGGACCGGTTGGACCAACCGGCCAGTTGGTCCTATAGACCTAATAGACCAGAAGGCTAGTTTGTCCTGTAGACCGGTTGGACCAACCGACCTTTTGGTCGTGTGGACCGGTTGGACCAGCCAGCAAGTTGGTCCCATAGACGGGTTGGACTAATCGGCCTGTTGGTCCCATGGACTCGTAGGACCAACCGGCCTGTTGGTCCTTAGGTCCTGTTGGACCAACCAGTGAGTTGGTCAAGAGGACCGGTTGGACCAAATGGGCAGTTGGTCCTATGGACCTGTTCACCCAATTGGCCAGTTTGGACCAAACGGGCAGTTGGTCCCATGGACCGGTTGGACCAACCGGCAAGTTGGTCCAATACACCTATTGCAACAACTGGCCAGTTATTCAATTGTAGACCATTTGAACCAACCGGGCCAGTTGGTCGAGTGAACCTCTTGCACCAACTGGCCAGCTGTTGGACCAACCGACCGATTGGTCATATGAACCGGTTGGACAAACTGGCTGTTGGACCTAAGGACTGGTTGAACCAACCGTCTTGTTGGTCCCATGGACCGGTTCGACCAACCAGCCAGATGGTCCCACAAACCGGTTGGACCAACCGGCAAGTTGGTCCTATATATCCATTGGACCAACCGGCTAGTTGGTCCCATGGATCGGTTGGACCAATCGGCCAGTTGGTCCTATGGATCGGTTGGACCAACTGGCCAGATTGTCCTTCGACGAGTTGGTCGTGTGGACCGGTTGAACCATTCGACGAGTTGGTCTTGTGGACCGGTTGAACCAACCAGCCATATGGTCTCATGGACTGGTATGACGATCTGGCTATTTGGTCGCGTGGACCAGTTGGACCAACCAGCCAGTTGGTCCCATCAACCGGTTGGACCAACCGGCCAGTTGGTCCCATGGACTGGTAGGACCAACCGTCCTGTTGGTCCCATGGACCTATTGGACCAACCAGCCACTTGGGCCTGAGGAGAGCTTGAACGATTTGGCCAGTTGGTCCCATGGAGGAGCTAGTTGGTCATGTTGGCCGGTTGGACCAACCGGCCTGTTGGTCCTATGAACCTGTTGGACCAAACTGCCATTTGGTCCTATGGACATGTTCGACCAATAGGCCGGTTCGTCCAATGGACCGCTTGGTCCAACCGGCCAGTTGGTCCTGTGGACCGGTTGGACCATCTGACCAGTTGGTCATGTGGACCGGTTTGACCAACCAGCCAGTTGGTCATAGGGGCTGGTTGTTCCAACCGGACTGTTGGTCTTTTGGACCAGTTGGACCAACCGGCAAGTTGGTCCTACTTCTGGACCAAATGTCCAGTTGGTCCTGTGGACCGGTTGTACCATCTATCCAGTCTGCCGCTAGGACCGGTTGGACCAGCCGGCTAGTTGGTCCTATGAACCTGTTGGACCAAACAGCCATTTGGTCCTATGGACCGGTAGGAGCAATCGGCCATTTGGTCCTATGGACCTGTTCGACCAACAGGCCAGTTGGTCCAATGGACCAGTTGGACCAACTGGCCAGATGGTCCTGTGGACTGGATCGACCAACCGGCCAGTTGGTCGTGTGGACCGGTTGGACCAACCGGCCAAATGGTCCTATAGACCTGTTGGACCAAAAGGCCAGTTGGTCCTGTGGAACAGTTCGACCATCCGACCTGTTGGTCGTGTGGACCGGTCTGACCAACCAGCCAGTTGGTCGCATGGACGGGCTGGACCAACCGGCATGTTAGTCCAATGGACCGGTAGGACCAACCGGCCGGTTGGTCTCATGGACTTGTTGGACCAACCAGCCAGTTAGTCCTATGGACCGGATGGACCAACTGGCATGTTTGTCCTAAACCTGTTGGACGAACAGGCTAGTTGGTCTCGTGGACCGGTTGGACCAAACGGCCAGCTGGACACATGGACCGGATGGACCAACCAGCTTGTTAGTTCTGTGGACCAGTCGGACCAACCAGCAAGTTGATCCTACACACCCGTTGGACCAAAAGGCTAGTTGGTCAATTGGACCGATTGAACCAACCGGCCAGTAGGTCCTGTCGAACCTGTTGGACCACGACCTGTTGGTCCCATGGACCGGTTGGACCAGCCGGGCCAGTTGGTCCTGAGAACCGGTTGGACCAACCAACCTGTTGGTCATGAGGACCGGTTGGACCAACCGGCTAGTTGGTCCCATGGACCTATTGGACCAATCCGCTATATGGTCCCACGAACTTGTAGGACTAACTAGCTTGTTGATCCCGTGGACCTGTTGAACCAACCAGCCAGTTGGTCCAGTGGACCGGTTGGATCAACTGGCATGTTGGTCCTATGGACCTGTTGGACCAACTGGCCAGTTGTTCCCATGGATCGGTAGGACCAAACGACCAATTAGCCCTGTGGACCGGTTTGACCAACCGACCAGTTGGTCCCGTGGACTAATTCGACTAACCAGCCAGTTGGTCCCATGGACCGGTTGGACCAACTGGCCAGTTGGTCCCATGGATCGCTTGGACCAACCGGCTTGTTGGTCCTGTGAACTGGTTGGACCAACCAGCCAGTTTTTCCAACAGACCTATTGGACCAACAGGCCAGTTGGTCCTGTGGATCGATTCGACCAACCGACCAATTGTGGACTAGTTCGACCAACCAGCCAGTTGGTCCCATGGACCGGATGGAACAACCGGCCAGTTGGTCCCATGGATCGGTTGGACCAACCGGCCTGTTCGTCCTACAGGCTAGTTGGTCCGGTGGACCGGTTGAACCAGCCGGCGAGTTGGTCCAGTGGACCGGTTTAACAAACCAGCCTGCTGGTCCCATGGACACGTTGGACCAACCGGCCAGTTGGTACCGTGGACCTGTTGGACCAACCAACCTGTTGGTCTTGTCAACCGGTTGGACCAACCTACATGTTGGTCCCATTGACCGGTAGGACCAACCGGCCAGTTGGTCCTATAGGCCTATTGGTCCCATGGACCGGTTGAACCAACCGGTCTGTTGGTCTAATACACTGGTTGCAACAACCGGCCAGTTCGTCCTACGGACCGATTGTACCCAATTGACCTTTTGGACCAATTGGCAAGTTGGCCTTGTGTACCGGTTGGACCAACCGGCCAGTTGGTCCTGTGGACCGGTTGGACCAAACGGCTATTTGGTTCTATGGACCGGTTGGACCAACAAGCAATTTGGTCCTGTTGACCAGTTGGACCAACTGGCCAGTTGGTCCCGTGGACCGGTTGGACCAACCAGCCAGTTGGTTCTGTGGACTTGTTGGACCAACCGGCCAGTTGGTCCCATGGATCAGTTGGACCAAACCGCCATTTGATTTTCTGGACCGGTTCATCCAACCGACTAGTTGGTTTTGTAGACCGGCTTGACCAACCAGCCAGTTGGTCCCATAGACCGGTTGGACCAACAGGCCAGTTGGTCCCATGGATCGGTTGGACCGACAGGCCTGTTGGTCTTGAGGACCGTTTGGACCAACAGGCTATTCGGTCAAGTGGACCGGTTCGAGCAACCGACCAGTTGGTCCTCTGGACCGGTTCAACCAACAAGCCAGTTGGTCACATGGACCGGTTGGACCAACTGACCTGCTGGTCCTGTGGACTGGTTGGACCAATCGGCCAGATTGTCATACAGGCCAGTTGGTCCTATCGAGTGGTTGAACCGACCGGAGAGTTGGTCCTGTGGACCGGTTGAACCAACCAACCAGCTGGTCCCATGGACCGGTTGGACAAACCGGCCAATTGGTCTCGTGGACTTGTTGGACCAATAAGCACGTTGGTCCCATCATCCGGTTGGACCAACCGGTGTGTTGGTCCCATGGACCGGTAGGACCAACCGGCCTGTTGGTCTCATGGACTTGTTGGACCAACAAGCCACTTGGTCCCGACGACTGGTTGAACCAACCGGCCAGATGGTTCTATGGACGAGCTAGATGGTCCTGTTGACCAGTTGGACCAATCGGCCAGTTGGTCCTTTGGACCTGTTGGATCAACTGTTCAGTTGGTCCTATAAATCTGTTGGACCAAACGGCCATTTGATCCTATGGACCGGTTGGCCCAAACGGCCATTTGGTCCTATGGACATGGTTGACCAACATGCTAGATGGTCCGGTTGAATTGGCGTGTTGGTTGTGTGGACCGGTTGGACCAATCCTCTAGTTGTCCTACAGGCCAGTTGGCCCTATGGACCGGTCGAACCAACCAACGAGTTGGTCCTGTGGACCGGTTGAACGAACCAGCCTGTTGGTCCCATCAACCGGTTGGACCAACCGGCCTGTTGGTCTCATGGATTGGTAGGAGCAACCGGCCCATCGGTCCCATGGACCTGTTGGACCAACAAGCCACTTGGTCCTGTGGACTGGTGAACCAACCGGCAAGTTGGTCCCATGGACCGGATAGTTGATCTTGTTGATTGGTTGAGCCAACCGGCCAGTTGTTCTGATGGAACTGTTAGACCAACCGTCAAGTTGGTCTTGTGGTTAGCTGGTTCAACTGTTTAGTTGGTCCCATGGACCGGTTGGACCAACCGGCCACTTGGTCTATTGGACCGTTTGGACCTACCGGCCAGTTCGTTCTATGGACCTATTGGACGAAGCGACCAGTTGGTCCTATGGACCTTTTGGACCAATCGGCAAGTTGGTCCTATGGACCGGTTGGACCAACAGGCCCGTTGGTCCTGTGGATTATTTGGACCAACCGCCTTTTGGTCTTGTGAAACGGTTGGACCAACTGGCATGTTGGTCCTATAGACCTGTTGGACCAATCGGCCAAATGGCACCAGTTGGACCAAACGGCCAGTTGGTCCCGTGGACCGGTTCGACCAACCGTCCATTTGGTCCTGTAACCGGTTGGACCAAATGACCTGTTGGTCGTGTGGACCGGTTGTACCAACCGGCGAGTTGGTCCCATCGACCTATTGGAGCAATCCGACAGTTGGTCCCATGGACTTGTTGAACCAACCAGCTAGTTGGTCCTGTGGACAAGTTTGACCATGAGGCTTGTTGGTCCTGTGGACCGGTTCAACCAACTAGCCAGTTGGTCGAATGGACCAGTTGGACCAACCGGCCAGTTGGTCCCATGGATCGGTTGGACCAGGCGGCTTTTTGGTCCAGTGGACCGGTCGGACCAACCGGCCAGTTTGTCCTACAGACCTGTTGGACGAACAGGCCAGTTGGTCTTGTGGACCAGTTGGACCAAGCTGCCAGCTGGTCCCATGGACCGGTTGGACCAACCAGCTAGTTGGTCCTGTGGACCCGTTGTACCAACCAGCCAGCTGGTCCCATCGACCGGTTGGACCAACCGGCCTATTGGTCCCATGCACCGGTAGGACCAACCAGCCACTTGGTCCAGAGGACTGGTTGAACCAACCGGCCAGCTGGTCCCATGGACTGGCAAGTTGGTCCTGTTGACCGGCTCAACCAACCGGTCAGTTGGTCCTATGAAACTGTTGGACCAAATGGCCATTTGGTCCAATGGACCTGTTTGACCAAAAGGCCAGTTGATCCAAGGGACCGGTTGAACCAACCGGCTAGTTGGTCCTGTGGATCGGTTTGACCAACCAGCTAGTTGGTCCAAGGGACCGGTTGGACGAACCGACCAGTTGATCTTATAGACCTAATAGACCACAAGGCTAGTTGGTCCTGTGGACCGGTTGGACCAACCGACCTCTTGGTGGTGTGGACCGGTTGGACCAACCCGCAAGTTCGTCCCATGGACGGGTTGGACCAACCGGCCTGTTGGTCCTATGGTCCTGTGGACTGGCTAGACCAACCGGCCAGTTGGTCCTGTGGACCGGTTGGACCAGCCGACAAGTTCGTCCGGTGGGCCAGTTGGACCAACAAACCAGTTGGTCCTATAGACGTGTGGGACCATTAGGCTAGTTGGTCCTGTGGACTAGTTGAACCAACCGTCTAGTTGGTTCCAATGGACCGCCTGGACCAACAGGCCAGTTGGTCTTGTGGACCTGTTGGACCAACCGTCCAGTCGGTACTACAAAAATGTTGGAACAACCGTCCAGTTGGTCCTACGAAAATGTTGGACCAACAAGCCATCCTATGGAACGGTTTGCCAAATCGGCCAGTTGGTCGTGTGGACCGGTAGGACCAACCGGCCAATTGGTCCAATCGGCCGGTTGATCCTATGGACCGGTTGGACCAACCGGCCAGTTGGTTCTGTGGACTGGCCGGCCAGTTGGTCCTGTGGACCGGCTGGACCAACAGGCCTGTTGGTCCTGTGGACCGGCTGGACCAGCTGACCAGTTGGTTCGTTGGGCCAGTTAGACCAGGCCACTTGGTATTGTGGGCCAGTTAGACCCACCGGCCTGTGGGTCGTGTGGACCGGTTGGACCAACCGGCCACTTGGTCCTACGGAAATGTTGGACCAACCGTCCACCTGGTCCTACGGAAATGTTGGACCAACTGGAACGGTTGGACCAACCGGCAAGTTGGTTCTGTGGACTGGTAAGACCAACCGGCAAGTTGGTCCAATGGACCTGTTGAACCAATCGGCCAGTTGGTACTGTGGACAGGTTGGACCAATCGGCCAGTTGGTCTTGTGGACCGGTTGGACCAACAGGCCAGTTGGTCCTGTAGAGCGGTTCGACCAACCGACATGTCGGTCCTCTCGACTGGTTGGACCAACCGGCCTGTCGGTCCTTTGGACCGGTTGGACCAACCGACCTGTTGGTCCCATGGACCAGTTTGACCAACCGGCTTCTTGGTCCCATGGACCAGTTGGACCAACCGGCCAATTGGTCCCATGGACTGGTTGGACCAACTATCCAGTTGGTCCCATGGACCAGTTGGACCCACCGGCCTGTTGGTCCCATGGACCAGTTGGACCAACCGGCCAATTGGTTCCATGGACCAGATGGACCAACCAGCCTGTTCGTACCATGGACCAGTTGGACCAACCAGCCAAAAGGTCCTCTAGACCAGTTTGACCAACCGGCCTCTTGGTCCTGTAGATCTGTTGGACCAACAAACCAGTTTGTCCTATAGACGTGTTGGACCAATACGCCAGTTGGTTTTGTGGACTAGTTGGTCTCATGGACCGGCTGGACCAACAGGCCTGTTGGTCCTGTGAACCTGTTGGACCATCCGTCCAGTTGGTCCTACGGAAATGTTGGACCAACGGTCCAGTTGGTCCTACGGAAATGTTTGACCAATAGGTCATCCTATGGAACTGCCGGACCAACCGGCTAGTTGGTCTTATAGACCTGTTGGACCAATTAGCCAGTTGGCCCTATGGACCGATTGGACCAACTGGCTAGTTGGACAATGGACATGTTGGACCAATCGGCCACTTGGTCCTGTGGACCGATTAGACCAACCGACCAGTTCGTTCTGTGGACCGGCTGGCCAGTTGGTGCTGTGGACCGGCTGGACCAACCGGCCAGTTGGTCCTGTGGACCGGCTGGACCAGCCGGCTTGTTGGTTCGGTGGGCCGGTTAGACCAACCGGCCAATGGGTTCCATGGACCAGTTGGACCAAGTGACCACTTGGTCCTCTAGACCTGTTGGACCAACCGGCCTCTTGGTCTTGTGGACCGGTTGGACCAACAAACCAGATGGTCCTATAGACGTGTTGAACCAATAGGCTTATTGGTCCATAGACTGGTTGGACCAGCCGGCAAGTTGGTCTTGTGGACCAGTTGAACCAACTTGCGAGTTTGTCCTGTGGACCTCATGGACAGCCCGGCCAGATGGTCCTGTCTAACCTGTTGGACCAACCGGCCAGTTGGTTCTCTAGACTGGTTGGACCAACAGGCCAGCTGGTCCCATGAATCGGTTGAACCAACCGGCCTGTTGGTCCTATGAACCAGTTGGACAAACATGCCAGTTGGCCCTACATACCTGTTGGATCAACAGGCCAGTTGATACTGTGGACCGGTTGAACCAACCGGCCAGTTGGTTTTGTGGACCGGTTGAACCATCCGGCCAGTTGGTCCCACGGACCGGTTGGACCAACCGGCCAGATCGTTCCATGGACCTGTTGATACCAACCAGCCACTTGGTCCTGAGAACCAACCGGCGTGTTGGTCCCATGGACTGGTGGGACCAACCGGCCTCTTGTTCCCATGGTCCTATTGAACCAACCAGCTAGTTGTTCTGTGGACCGATTGGACCAAACGACCACTAGGTCCCATCGACCGGTTGGACCAACCAGCCACTTGGTCCCGAGGACTTGTTGAACCAATCGGCCAGTTGGTCCCATGGACCGGTTGGACAAACCGGCAAGTTGGTCCTAAGGACCTATTGAACCAACCGTCCAGTTGGTTCTATGGACCCATTGGACCAAGAGGCCAGTTTATCATATGGACGTGTTGGACCAAACGGCCAGTTGGTCCTATGGATCGGTTGGACCAACAGGTCAGTTGGTTCTATGGACTGGTTTGACCAACCGGCCAATTGCCCCTGTGAACCAGTTGGACCAACCGACCTATTGGTTGTGTGGACCGGTTGGACCAACCAGCCAGTTGGTCCCATGGACGGGTTGGACCAACCGGCATGTTAGTCCCATGGACTGGTAGGACCAACCGGCCTATTGTTCCCATGATCCTGTTGAACCAACCAGCAAGTTGGTCCTGTGGACCGGTTGGACCATCTAGCCAGTTGGTCCTGTGGACCTCTTGGACAACCCGGCCAGATGGTCTTATGGACCTTTTGGTCCAACCGGTCCACAGGTTCAACAGGCCGGATGGTCCAACCAGTCCACAAGACCATCTGGACGGTCAGTCCAACCAGTCCACAGGACCAACTGGCCGTTTGGTCCAACTGTTTCATGGGTCCAACGGGTCGATTGGTCCAACCAGTCCATGGGACCAACTGGTCGTATGGTCCAACCGGTCCATAGGACCAGCAGGCCGGTTGGTCCAATAGGCCCATAGGACCAACAGACTGGTTGGTTCAACCGGTCCATGGGACCAACAGATCAAATGGTCCGGCCGGTCCATAGGACCAACAAGCCGGTTGGTCCAACTGGTCCATGGGACCAACAGGCAGGTTGATCCAACCGGTCCATGGGACCAAGAAGCCTGTTGGGCAAACACGTCGATCGGACCAAGTGCCCGTTGGTTCAACAGGTCCAAGGGACCATTAGGTGGGTTGGTCCAACTCGTCCACAGGACCAACTGGTCTGTTGGTCCAACCGGTCCACAGGTCCAACGGGCCGGCTGGTCCAACTGGTCCAGAGGACCAACAGGTCGGTTGGTACAACCGGTCCATAGGACCAATTGGCCGGTTGTCCAAACGGAGAATAGGACCAACAGGCTGGTTGGTCCAATCGGTGCATAGGACAAACAGGCCGGTTGGTCCAAGTGATCGATAGGATCAACTGGCCAGTTGGTCCAACCGGTCCATGGGACCAACTTGCCAGTTGGTCCAACCAGTCCACAAGACCTATTGGACGGTTGATCCAACCGGTCCATGGGACTAACTGGCTAGTTGGTCAGACCGGTCCACGGGAATAGTTGGTCGGTTGGTCCAACAGGTCCAGGGGACCATCAGGCCGGTTGGTCCCACCTGTCCATGGATCCAACTCGCCGGTTGGTCCAACGAGTCTATAGGACCAACTGGTCTGTTGGACCAAACGGTCCACAGGACCAACGGGCCGGTTGTTCCAACCAGTCCAAAGGACCAACAGTCCAGTGTGTCCAACCGGCCCATAGGACCAACATTTCGGTTGGTTCAACGAAAGCATTGTACCAACTGGCCGGATGGTCCAATCGGTGCATAGGACCAACAAGTCGGTTGGTCCAACCAGTCCATAGGAAAAACTGGCCGGTTGGTCCAACCGGTCCATGGGGCCAATTGTTCTGTTGGTCCAACCGGTCCATAGGACCAACTGTCCAGATAGTCCAACCAATCCATTGGACCAACTGTCCTGTTGGTCCAACCGGCCCATAGGACCAGCTAGTCAATTGGTCCAACCGGTCCATGGGACCAATGGGCCGGTTGGTCCAACCAGTCCATAGGACCAACAAACCCGTTGGTCTAACAATTCCATTGGACCAACGGGCCAATTAATCCAACAGGTCCATTGGACCAACTGTCCGGTTGGTCCAACAGGTCTATAGGACCAATTGTCCAGTTGGTCCAACCGTTCCATAGGACCAAGTGGCCGGTTGGTCCAACCGGTCCATGGGACCAACGTGCCGGTTTGTCCAACAGGCCCATGGGACCAACTGTCTTGTTGGTCCAACCGATCCATGGGACCAATAGGCTGGTTGGTCCAACCGGTCTATTGGACCAAGTCATGTTGGTCCAACCGGTCCATAGGACGAACGGGCCGGTTGGTCCAACCGGTCAATAGGACCAAAAGACTTGTTGGTCCAACTGGTTCATGGGACTAGCGGGCCGGTTTGTCCATGGAACCAGCTCTCTTGTTGGTGCAACCGATCCACGAGACCACCTGGCCGGTTGGTCCAACCAGTTTATTAGTCCAACCGGTCCATAGGACCACATGGCTGGTTGGTCTAACAGATCCATGGGCCAACTGTCCTATTGGTCCAACTGGTCCATAGGTCCAACTAGCCCGTTGGTCCAAGCGGTCCATGGGACCAATGGACCTGTTGGTCCAACCGGTCCATGGGACCAACTGGCCGGTTGGTCCAACAGGTCCATGGGACCAATTTTTCGGCTGGTTCAACTAGTCCATAGAACCAACTGGCCGGTTTGTCCAACCGGTTCATAGCACTAACTGGCCCGTTAGTCCAAGCGCTCCAGGGGACCAATTGGCCGGTTGGTCCAACGAGTCCGTAGGATCAACTGGCCTGTTGGTCCAACATGTCCATAGGACCAACTGGTCGGTTCGTCCAACCGGTCCATAAGACCAATGGGCCGGTTGGCCTAATAGGTCTATGGGACCAACTGTCCGGTTGGTCCAATGAGTCTCTAGGACCAATTGTCCAGTTGGTCCAACCGGTCCATAGGACCAACTGTCCTCTTGGTCCAACCAGTCCATAGGACCAACTGTAATATTGGTCAAACCTGTCCATAGGACCAACAGGCCGGTTGGTCCAACCGGTCCATTGGTACCAACGGGCCGGTTGGTCCAATATGTCCATGAGACCAACTAGCCGGTTGGTCCAACCGGACCATGGGACCAACTAGCCGGATGGTCCAACCGGTACATGGGACCAACTGTCTCGTTGGTCCAACAAGTCCATAGGACGAACTAGGTGTTTGGTCCAACCGAACCATCGGTCCAACTGTTCTCTTGGTCCAACTGGTCCATAGAACTAACTGGCCGTTTGGTCCAACCAATCCATGGGACCAACTGGACGGTTGGTCCGTCCGGTCCATTGGACCAACAGACCGGTTTGTCCAACCGGTCCATAGGACCAACTTTCCTGTTTGTCCAACGAGTCCATAGGACGAACTGGTTGGTTGGTCCAACTTGTCCATTGAAACAACTCGCCGGTTGGTCCAACTAGTCCATAGGAAAAACTGTCGTGCTGGTCCAGCTGGTCCATAGGACTAACTTTCCTGTTGGTCCAACCGGTCCATAGACCAACTGGCCGATTGGTCCAACCGGTCCGTGGGACCAACGGGCCGGTTGGTCCAACCGGTCCAAGGGACCAATTGTCCTGTTGGTCCAACTGGTTCATGGGACTAATAGGCAGGTATGTCCAATAGGTACATGGGACAAAATGTCTTCTTGGTCCAACCGGTGCATAGGACCAACTGGCCGGTTGGTCCTACCGGTGCATAGGACCAACTGGCCTGTTGGTCCTACCGGTCCATAGGACCAACTGGCCGGTTCGTCCAACCGATCCATAGGACCATCTCGCCTGTTGGTCCAACCAGTCCATAGGACCAATGGGCCGGTTGGTCAAGCAGGTCCATAGGACCAACTGGCCGGTATGGTTAACAGGTCCATGGGACCAATTGTCCGGCTGGTTCAACTATTCCATATGACCAACTGGCCGGTTGGTCCAACCTGTTCATAGAACGAAGATGCTGGTTGGTCCAACCGGTCCATAGGACCAACTTGCCGATTGGTCCAATCCGTCCATATTACCAATTGTTCGGTTGGTCCAACGAGTCCATAAGACCAACTGGCCTGTTGACCCATCCGATCCATAGGACCAACTAACCGGTCGGTCCAATGAGCCTATAGGACAAACTTGCCGGTTGGTCCAACCGGTCCATAGGACCAACTGTCCTGTTGGTCGATCGGGTCCATAGGACGAATGGGCCAGTTGGCCCAACAGGACCATGGGACCTTCTGTCCGGTTGGTCCAACCGGTCCATATTACCAAATGTAATGTTGGTGAAAACTGTCCTTAGGACCAACAAGGCGGTTGGTCCAACCGGTCCAGTGGACCAACTAGCCGGTTGGTCCAACCGGTCCAAAGGACCAACTGTCCTGTTGGTCCAACCGCTCCATAGGACCAACTGTCCAGTTGGTCCAACCGGTCCATAGGACCAACTGTCTTATTGGTCCAATCGGTCCATAGGACCAACTGGATGGTTGGTCCAACCGGTCCATAGGACCAACTGTCCTTTCGGTCCAAACGGTCCATGGGACCAACTAGCCGGTTGGTCCAACCGGTCCACAAGACCAACTAGCCAGTTGGTTTAACCGGTCCATGGGACCAATAGGCCGGTTGGTCCAAGAGGTCCATGGGACCAACTGTCTGGTTGGTCCAACAAGTCCATTTAACCAACTAGCCCTTTGGTTCAACCAGTCCATAGGAACACCTGTCTTGTTGGTCCAACCGGTCCATAGAACCAACAGGCCGGTTGGTCCAACCAGTCTATGGGACCAACTATACGGTTGGTCCAACCAGTCCATTGGACCAACAGACCGGTTGGTCCAACCGGTCCATAGGACCAACTGTCCTGTTGGTCCAAGGCTTCCATAGACGCACCACTGTCCACAAGTGCCTGGAGGCGTCGCCCGTCGCAGATCACCTCGAGTAGTAGTGGTTGTTGCCGCTTCGAGTAACCGTAGATGGTCTCGCTTGTAGGATCGTAGGGTACGTCGAATAGATCATCCCTAGGTCCTGCGCTCGAAGCTGCTGACTCCATATTAGTTTTCAACTGAGTAGGGTTAGAAGGATTTATCCGTGGCCGATTCAGCTTCGTTTTGGCCTGGAACCTTCCCCTAAGCCTTTGCAGCTGTGTAGGCTTCACCTGTGGGCAATGGGGAGCCTGCGGGGAGAGAATATCAACTCCTTGGAACGCACGACCCTTTCCAACGCTCCGGAGTGGTTTGCCCAACTTCTCAGGTACCTGAATAATGTCCAAAGGCTTTTTCTTGGCCTTGAAATCTCCCCTGAATTTATCAAAGGCTTGAAAACCTCGAGAGGAAATATTCTTACTCTCGGGGGTGTTCGGGTGGAGTTTCCCGGTCGATGCAGAGTCTTGTTTCGCGGAGCCTCCATTTGTCTCGGCGATTTCCCCTATTGCCGGCCAGTTGTGGCGTTTTAAATTCGCACCATCATGTCCTCCTTTTTTCGCCCGCTCCGAAGTCGCCATGTCTTCTGACTTCGGGGGTGCTGCAGTGTTGTTGCCCTGCAGCTCCGCTCGTCCCTTCTTCATTTTCCAACACGCCAAGAGTCGATGTCCTGCTGCGCCGCAAAATTCGCACTTCTCATATTTTGTTGGCCGCGGCTTCACGTCGATCTTGTCGATATCCATTGGATCGGCGGTCGTGGGTGGTGCCGATCGCTTCGTGCCAAATGATCGGTTCGGCACGTGGCGTCGTGTCTCGGGTTCACATCGCATCAGCGCATCGAATCTCTCTGCTGCACACACCATGTCGTAGTAGTTTTTGTAGTTCGCGGCAATCACCTATCGGCGGACTTCTATTTTTAGCCCCTCAGTATACGCTTGGATTTTTCCCCTTTGGTCAGGTCGGTAATCCGGTTGAAGAGGCTCTCTATCTGCTGCGTGTACTGTGTTACACTGCCGTACTGTTTATGCCGATGAATCTGCTGCCGCGCCATGTAGCTGGAGTTGATTGGTTCGAAACGTTAAATTAAAGCTGCCCGAAACTGCGTCGATGACCCCTCGCCTTGGACCTCGTTGTTATTGTAAATCCACTCGAGCACCGGGCCTCGTAATAGTGTCGCTGCGAGCCGAATCCACATTGCATTGTGTGTCGGGGTCGTACAGCCAACGGCCTCGAAGTAAATTTCGAGGGTTGCAATGAATCGACAAACGTCGGTGTCTCTCGCATTCTGATTGAACGTCTCCGGTAGCCTCGGACGTGCCGCCTCAAGATTCATTGTAGCCGCTGCCGCTGCTGCTGGGTGAAGTGTCGGTATCGCCGCTGCTGCTGCTGCTGCTCTCGCTGCTGTATTCGGTGCTGCGTTCTCTGCTGCTGTGGCGGCTGCCGACTGGTTCGCAAGAAGCTCCTCTATTCGCTAGAGTGCCGCTCGCGTCTGGTCCATGTCGGTGTGTAACTCCGTATTTTTCGTACGGAATTATCACCGTTTTCCTCCATTTGGCGATTTAAAGGAAGATTTGCGACGAAAATGATTAATTTCTAGGCGCTGGTTCACTCACTGCGAGTGTTGCAGGGCAGGCACTATAGGGGTACAATCTAGGTGAAGGTTGGATGTTGTTTGTCTGTATCTGCATGCTACAGGGCCAGGGGAAACCAGCGGAACCAGCATTTGGCTGGTTGGGCAAAGACAAAACAGGTTCTGTTTTTAGGACCTGAACCTGGTTGTTGTTTTCCCAGGTTGGAAAAACAGAACCAGAGGTTGTTTACCAACCTACCACCTGCTGTTTTGTCCAGCCAGGTTGGTTCTGTTGCTTGGAATTATTTGGGATCATCCCTAGTTGTTCCCAGGTTTATTCCCAAGGTCCTTGCTAGTTAGAACTATTTATTCCTTCTCTGTTTGTACCTGAATAGAGTCAAATTGATTCAAGCGAATTCCTTCCTTGCTGGAATTTCGTTTTTACGCGGTGCGACGGCGGAATGCTACCCGAGTCAACGCTAGTACGCTAGCACTCCAACGCTAGGCAAACGCTGTCCGAGCCATAACTTCGTAATGGCAGAACTTTTCGCGAGGCAACTTGGTTTTTTTTAAAGCTCTTGGAGGGAGCTTCGATATAGGAAATTCTCAGCTTAATCCGATCGACGGTCTGCACGATACGCTGCGCGACGTTCAAGGTACTCTTGCTGTTTTGACTAAGTCCCTCTTGATCCCTCTCTCTACAAACTCGGACCCGAGGATAGGGGCTGGTCTTGTACCAGGCACCTAAGGACCCCTGGAGGTGACCCCGAGGAGAGGTTTTAAGTTTGATAAAGTCTTAATAGCTTGAGTTTATTAGGCCCTTACACCAACAGAAAGCAAATTGGTGGCAACCGAAAAGGCTTGAGTTCGGTACACGTAACCTGGTTCGGTCCTATAACTATAATAACATATAGGAATGCACCTAACCTAGGAAATCAAACATATCTATGCATGATAAATAGAACCCAAGCTAGATATAGCTTAATAAAGTCTAGGCAAGCTAGCAAAGCCAGCATAAGCCGTCGTACTCTCACACTGTTGGTCATGTGGATCGGTTGGACCAACCGGCCAGTTGGTCCTATGGACCTATTGGACCAACTGGCCATTTGGTCCCATGGACCTATTGGACCAACCGGCAAGTTGGTTCAATGGACCGGTCGAACCAACCGGCTAGTTGGTCCTATGAACCGGTTGGACCAACCAGCCAATTTGTCCTATAGACTAGTTGGACCAACCGGTCTGTTGATCCCATGAAACGGCTAAAACAACCGACCAGTTGGTCCCAAGGACCGGCTGGACCAACCGGCCAATTGGTCCTGTGGACCGGTAGGACCAACCGGCCTAGTGGTCATCTGAACCTGTTGGGTCAACCAGCCAGTTGTTTCTGTGCACCGGTTGGACCAAAACGCCAGTTGGTCTTGTGGACCGGTTGGACAAACCAGCATGTTGGTCCTATGGACCGATTAGACCAACCGACCAGTTAGTCCCATGGACCGGTTGGACCAACAGGCCTTGTTGGTCCCATGGACCGGTTGGACCAATTAGCCAGTTGGGTCCTATGGACCGGTTGGACCAACTAGACAGTTGGTCCTCTGGACCGGTTGAACCAACAGGACAGTTGGTCCAATGGACCTGTTGGACCTATCGGCCAGTTGGTCCAATGGACCTGTTGGACAAACCGGCCAGTTGGTCCTATGGACCAATTGGACCAATCGGCATAATGGTCCTATGGACCGGTTGGATCAACCGGCCAGGTGGTTCTATGGACCGGTTGAACCCATCGGCCAGTTGGTCCCATGGACCAGTTGGACCAACGAGCCTATTGGTCCTGTTGAACGGTTGAACCAACGGGCCAGATGGTCCAATGTATCTGTTTGACCAATCGGCAAATTGGTCATGTGGACTGGTTGGACCAACTGGCCTCTTGGTCCTATGGACCGGTGACCAACCGGCTAGTTGGTCCTGTGGACCGGTTGGACCAACCGCCCAATTGATCCGGTGGACCGGTTTGACCAACTAGCCAGTTGGTCTTGTGGACCGGTTGGACCAATCGGCGAGTTGGTACCATGGACCGGTTGGACCAACCGGCCTGTTGGTCCCATGGACCGATAGGACCAACCAGCCTGTTGGTCCTGTGGATCGGTTGGACCAACCGGCCAGTTGCTCCTATGGATCCGTTGGACCAACCGACAAGTTGGTCCGGTGGAGCAGTTGGACTAATAGGACAGTGGGTCCTGTGGACCGGTTGGACCAATCGGCTAGTTCGTCTTATGGACCGGTTAGACCAACCGGCTTGTTGGTCATGTGGACCTGTTGGATTAATAGGACAGTTGGTCCAATGGACCGGTTGGACCAACCGGCGAATTGGTTATGTGGATTGGTTGGACCAACTGGCCAGTTGATCCTGTGGACCGGTTGGACCAACCAGCCCGTTGGTCCCGTGGACCGACCAGCCCGTTGGTCCCGTGGACCGGTTGGACCAACCGGCGTGTTGGTCCCATGGACCGGTTGTTCTAACCGGCGAATTGGTCATATGGTCCTTTTGGACCAATCGGCAAGTTGGTCGAATGGACCGGTTGGACCAACCGGCCAGTGGGTCCTATAGACCGGTTGGACCAACCGGCTAGTTGGTCCTGTGGACCGGTTGGACCAACCGCCCAATTGATCCGGTGGACCGGTTTGACCAACTAGCCAGTTGGTCTTGTGGACCGGTTGGACCAATCGGCGAGTTGGTACCATGGACCGGTTGGACCAACCGGCCTGTTGGTCCCATGGACCGATAGGACCAACCAGCCTGTTGGTCCTGTGGATCGGTTGGACCAACCGGCCAGTTGCTCCTATGGATCCGTTGGACCAACCGACAAGTTGGTCCGGTGGAGCAGTTGGACTAATAGGACAGTGGGTCCTGTGGACCGGTTGGACCAATCGGCTAGTTCGTCTTATGGACCGGTTAGACCAACCGGCTTGTTGGTCATGTGGACCTGTTGGATTAATAGGACAGTTGGTCCAATGGACCGGTTGGACCAACCGGCGAATTGGTTATGTGGATTGGTTGGACCAACTGGCCAGTTGATCCTGTGGACCGGTTGGACCAACCAGCCCGTTGGTCCCGTGGACCGACCAGCCCGTTGGTCCCGTGGACCGGTTGGACCAACCGGCGTGTTGGTCCCATGGACCGGTTGGACTAACCGGCGAATTGGTCATATGGTCCTTTTGGACCAATCGGCAAGTTGGTCGAATGGACCGGTTGGACCAACCGGCCAGTGGGTCCTATAGACCGGTTGGACCAACCGGCTAGTTGGTCCTGTGGACCGGTTGGACCAACCGCCCAATTGATCCGGTGGACCGGTTTGACCAACTAGCCAGTTGGTCTTGTGGACCGGTTGGACCAATCGGCGAGTTGGTACCATGGACCGGTTGGACCAACCGGCCTGTTGGTCCCATGGACCGATAGGACCAACCGGCCAGTTGGTCATGTGGACCGGTTGGACCAACCGGCCAGTTGGTCCTGTGGATCGGTTGGACCAACCGGCCAGTTGCTCCTATGGATCCGTTGGACCAACAGACAAGTTGGTCCGGTGGAGCAGTTGGACTAATAGGACAGTGGGTCCTGTGGACCGGTTGGACCAATCGGCTAGTTCGTCTTATGGACCGGTTAGACCAACCGGCTTGTTGGTCATGTGGACCTGTTGGATTAATAGGACAGTTGGTCCAATGGACCGGTTGGACCAACCGGCGAATTGGTTATGTGGATTGGTTGGACCAACTGGCCAGTTGATCCTGTGGACCGGTTGGACCAACCAGCCCGTTGGTCCCGTGGACCGACCAGCCCGTTGGTCCCGTGGACCGGTTGGACCAACCGGCGTGTTGGTCCCATGGACCGGTTGGACTAACCGGCGAATTGGTCATATGGTCCTTTTGGACCAATCGGCAAGTTGGTCGAATGGACCGGTTGGACCAACCGGCCAGTGGGTCCTATAGACCGGTTGGACCAACCGGCTAGTTGGTCATGCGGACAGTTGGACCAATAGGATAGTTGGTTCCGTGGACCGGTTGGACCAACCGGCCAGTTGGTCCTGTGGACATGTTGGACCAACAAGACAGTTGGTCCAATGGACCAATTGGACCAACATGACAGTTGGTCCAATGGTCCGGTTGGACCAACCGGCTACTTCGTCCTATGGACCGGTTGGACCAACCAGTCTTATTGGTCCCGTAGGCCGGTATGACCAACTGGCCAGTTGGTCTTGTGGACCGGTTGATCTAACCGGCCAGTTGGTCGTGTGGACCAGTTGGACCAACCGGCAGGCTGGTCCTATGAACCGGTTGGACTTACCGACCACTTAGTTCTGTGGACCGATTTGAGCAACAGGAGAGTTGGTCCTATAGACTCGTTAGACCAAGCGGACAGTTGGTTCCGTGGGCGTTGGACCAACCGGCAAGTTTGTGAGAGTACGCTGACATATTTCTCATTTCTATATTTTTACTCTATTTATTCTTCTTATTTTCCTCTTTTATTTGCACTTTATTTTACCTCAATCGGACTACCATTCTAATTTCTAGAGCTTTCTGATTATTTCACTTATTGTGTATTTCTGGCACTGACATATACATCATACGACACTGACAGCACCGAGGGTGGTGTACAAGGCGTAATCTTGCCATAATCGAATGTGCCAATGGGCTTGCGTGCTTATGTAAACTTGTGACTATCTATTCTAGAAGAGCGCGTTCCCGTAGGTTCGGATTATCTTTTGTGTCTATGAATTTCCGAGTATAAATACGCCTTGTATTCACGTTTAGTGCAAAATTCTTGAGTGGAAATTTGATCCTGTGACACTTGGTAATCAGAGCCGTTTTCAGTCGTGGAGTTTCAGCTAAGCAGCGCGACAACAACTTCCCTGCTTCAAAAAACCACCGGGGGCGAAGAATTCGGCGCCGATGTTGGTAAGCACCAGATTCCGCGTTTTTTTAATAACCACCCTCGCGCGTTTTTTTGAACAGGATCGTGAGTTCAATTGTTGTTGAATTCGTTTGTGACATAGCGACCACAATTGCGAATTGTCGGGACCAATATCGAGCGGTGCAGAAGTAGCGAGACCGACGCGCGACGGATCTAACGACTTCGGGTGAAAGCGCGCGTGATGGCAAAAATTGCGACAGAAGCAGAATCGATCGCAGCAGTCGCGATATTTTCCCAAGGCCCAAGAAATTCGAGCCCCCAACACTTTTGTTGGGGAAAACGACGCTCGGCGCTAGCTTTTGGCGATCGAAATTTATTTCGCCGCCATTGGATGGACAGCACCAGCACTCGACAGAAACAGATTAATTGGTGCAGCAACACTACTGCGAGGACCAGCAATTGAATGGATAAGCGGAAGCGGTTTATTAAAACAAGGTAAAGCTACGTGGCAGCAGTTCCGAGAAGGATTGCTACAACGTTTTGAGCTGGTTAATGCAGTGCAAATTCAAAATCACTAACTTTTGAAACTTCCTGACCACTCTTCTTGAGCATCACCCGGATACGTATGACCTCTCCTACAACACTTGTACTACGAGACTCCTTTCTTGGACAGCACTTCATTCTCGCAGAGTTGCAGCCCTCCACTCGGGCTCTTCTCCACTTGAAGAGGTGCTCCTCCTAAGGTAGACTCCAAGGGTACTCCAAGGTAGCTTGAGTGGGCCAAGGTACAAGGTAGCTAAAGAGCTTGTGGCATTGGTAAGAATGCACTATGAGAATATGAGTTACACACAACCTACAAGGACTTTATATAGTGGAAGGGCATACACAAACCACCATCCTTCTATCTTATTCATGCAATCCTAGGAATCCTTCCCCTATTGGCCTAGGATCCTAGCAATCCAACCAACCAATGAGAGTGCTCCGTTAAGTTCACCCATATCTCCAAGGAAATCTCCACCATAGAACCTTCCTTATTGCCTTCTTTGTAGCTCCTTCCAAGTCACTTCCCCAATAGATCCTACCACAGCCTCCATCAAGGAAGCTTCCAATCAGCCACCTTCCAAGGAACCTTCCACTTATTCTCATTCCCAAGGAAACTTCCTTATGACCAGCCCATCCTCCTTAATGCAAATCCCAACTACATGCATAAGAATAAAGAGTAAACCTTAGTAAAATACCCTCCACAAGTACCAACCCTCTTATAAATAACCCGAAGGTAAACTCAAACCAATAGACCTTACCAAGAATGAGATTTATCTTTAGAAGTTTAGTGTTTAAGTTACAAATGTGACTTTCTCGGACGCGGTCCTGTGGCTCCTGACACAAGGGTACCTTCCTAAGACTCCCCACATACCATACCAAAATCACACAAAGGCACACTCAATACCACACTCTGAAAGAAACCCCCTATAGCCCAGGTCATTCCATTCCATTCCATGGGGTCTCACCATCCTCTCATACTTCACCAAATCCGGTCCGTCCTCTAAAGGCTCTCTTACTCTCTTATCACCTCAGTAAAGATAGTGTGACTCCACCACAACCGGTCCACTCACCCACTCAACCTGCCATGCACGCTGAACCTTAGTGCCATCCGGTGCCAAGAAGATCTCTCCATGCTCAAACTCGTATCCCATGGGTACCATCACCACATACCTAGCCAGGGCATAGTCTTCCTCAAGGGGTAGAAGGGGAGAAGGGGGTGAATCAGGTGAGAAGGGGGTATAGGTAGGAGAAGAAGGGGATGGAGGAGGGGAACGGGGTAAGGTGATAGGGGTAGAGGGTGGTGAAGATAGTGGGGTAGTAGGTTCATGCCGAAGAAGGTTATAGGAGGGGTAAGAGGGAATGGTTGGCTCATCATGTTCATAGTCTAGGGCAGGGGAGTATGGTCTTGGAGGTGGGGGAGGAGATGGGAAATATATTGGTGAAGGGGTGGGCGGTGGGCTGTTGTAACCAATGCGTCTCCACCAATCGGCAGGGCGGAGCGGAGAAGGAGAGTCGGGAGGTGTAGGGGGTTCGGACTCAGGGGTGTCATAATCATGGCCGATGCTGGCGGTGGGACTGGGGTCTGCCATGTGAATGGGGCTTCGATCGGTGTAATAGAAGGTTTGTACTCGGGAGTTATAAAAGGGGTGAGAGGGGTCAGGGTATGACGAGATGCGGTGGTTGAAGTGATGGGGGTACAGGACATGAAGGAGTTGGGAGTAGCGGTTGAAATGAGGGCGGTAGTTATTAGGGAGAGGAAGGTAGATTTCCCACAGCTGCTCCACTATCTCGTAGTCCATACCCACTCCGATCAAAGGCCAAGGTACCTCAAACAATTCTCCCGGCTCATCCAGTCGTGGCACCACCCTCCGCCTCTCCGTACACCACCTATAAGTCATCCCCACTTCCGTGATAAACTTCAAATCCTCCCATGTGATCTCCCGCGGCACCCATCCATACCGTATGGCCACTTTTGCCCCTCCCTTCCTTACGTCCAAGCTCCTCCCTTCCACCCGTGGATCATCCATGTCTATTAGCTGCATCCTCGGTGCTCCTCCACTCCCTTCCACCAGTACCCTTAGAAACACTACCTTGAACGATTCCCCTCCGCAGATCTCTCCCCAATTAACCCATAGGTCCGGGAACACCAGCCCCTCCACATTCCCTTGCCGCATCCCCAACGTAGGCATGATAGGGAAATATGCCCTCATGTGGAAACAATCGACCAACCACTGATAGAGATAATCAGTTTCGGCGTCCATAGTTGCCCTAAAAGCGAGGATCAGTTGGGTCGCAAGATCCCCCGTCTCTCGATTAGGAAGATGGAATGGGTGGAATGAGAGGAGGAGGGAGGATTTGAATCTCTTGATCGCACTTTGCCCGGGTCACCGAGCTCGCCTAAGGTCGCCACCGATCCGCTTCGAAGGCCACTCTAAACTAGGGTAACCTATGATTGCTTTGTTCGCCGTTGATCGCCCATTCGCCTTGGTCGCTGGTAGCCTAAGACTGCTTGAACGAGAGTGGGTAACCTATTGAGCGCTTGATCGTGGGGGTGTACAGGCGGTCTTATACTTCGCGGGGAGAGTGGGGGTGTATAGGCGTTACCCATACTTCGTGGGGAGAGTAGGGGTGTATAGGCGTTACCTATACTTCGTGGGGAGAGTGGGGGTGTGGCTCCCGCCTTATCCTCCACTACTACATCGAACTGCTCCACCTCCTTCACCCTGAATAACGTCTTAAACTTCTTAGCCTGCTTCACCCACACCACCCTCTTACTCGGCTTGATGCGGACAAAGTCCCCCTTCTCCAACTTCTCCATCTCTAAGGCCGTTGTCCTCCTCAAGTCAAAGTCCAGCTTCTGCTTTTCGTGCGCCTTGTCTTGGTTCCCCACCGCCTGAGCTAACACCAGCTCCATATCTGAGGACCTCCTATAGAGATACCCGGCTACCGCATCCGCTTCCTCCTCCGTGGATAACTCCGACAGCTCCCGTGCCTCGAACTCCGCCATGGTGGTGCCCGTAATGTTTTGGTGGCGCCCATACTGCAACAAGAAGGGGGAAAACTTTGTGGAAGAGTGGATTGAGGCCCTGTACCCAAGCAACACCCACCAAATGTTCTCATCCCACTCCAAAGGGTTGGTCTACCCAAGCCTCAGCAGCGCCCCCTTCAAGGTCCATTGGAACCTCTCGATAAGACCTGAGCTTTGGGGATGTTCGGAACGCGTAAACTCATGGTAGATCCCAAACTTCTCCAACAGCACCCCAAACTCCCCCTTCAAGTGAGACCCATTGTCGGTGTGGATCACTAGTGGGCAGCCATGGTTGGAGATGATCTTTTCCGCTACAAATGCCACTGCTGTTGCCGCGTCCGCACTCCTCACCGGTTTGCACTCTGGCCACTTGGTGAAATGGTCCATGGCCGAAACATACTTGCTTCCTCCCTTAGTCGTTGTGTGGAGGGGCCCGATGAAGTCTATCACTACCCTCTCCCACGGCTTCGTGACGTGGTTGGTACTTGTGGCGGGTATTTTACTAAGGTTTACCCTTTATTCGTATGCATGCAGTTGGGATTTGCATTAAGGAGGATGGGCTGGTCATAAGGAAGTTTCCTTGGGAATGAGAGTAAATGGAAGGTTCCTTGGAAGGTGGCTGGTTGGAAGCTTCCTTGATGGAGGCTATGGTAGGATCTATTGGGGAAGTGACTTGGAAAAAGCTACAAAGAAGGCAACAAGGAAGGTTCTATGGTGGAGATTCCCTCGGAGATATGGGTGAGCTCAACGGAGCACTCTCATTGGTTGGTTGGATTGCAAAAGAAAGGATAATAGTTTGCTTATATATCCTCGGCCAGTAGGGGAAGGATTCCTAGGATTGCCTGAATAAGATAGAAGGATGGTGGTTTGTTTATGCCCTTCCACTATATAAAGTCATTGTAGGTTGTGTGTAACTTATATTCTCATAGTGCATTCTTACCAATGCCACAAGCTCTCTAGCTACCTTGTTCCTTGGCCCACTCAAGCTACCTTGGAATACCCTTTGGAGTCTACTTTAGGAGGAGCACCTTTTCAAGTGGAGAAGAGACCGAGGGGAGGGCTGCAACTCTGCGAGGAAGTAAGTGCTGTCCAAGAAAGGAGTCTCGTACTACAATTGTTGTAAGAGAGGTCATACGTATCCGGGTGATGCGCAAGAAGAGTGGTCAGGAAGTTTTAAAAGTTAGTGTTTTTGTGGTGGCCCATATAGGTCCCTCTCTCCCTTTGGCTGAGAAAACGGACCTTGTGCGTAAACCTACTAATACTATGCACGCTCCCCTGACCCCAAGGTGTGGCTAAGCCAAGCTACACGGGCGTTGAGGTGCTTCCTCGCGAACACGACGGACGAGCAGAAGTTGGACTACCTCCTCATGCACCTCACAGAATCTGCCTATGTGTGGGCGTAAAGCAAGGACTTCAAGACGGTGACGGGGTTCGAGCAAGCGTTGAAGGATCGGTTCGTTTGGGAGTCCACGGCAACAGTGATGCAGAAGCTAACGGTTCTGAAGCAGAAGAAGGGGCAAACGGTGACGGAGTTGGCAGATGAGGTGTGGCAATTGGCCTCCTACGTCAAGGATTGTTAGCGGATGGAGGAGGAGGAGAAGAGGCAAGGGGGTCAAGGTTTCTAAGGGGAAAGGCAAGGATCTCGTCCCTCTCCACCTCCTACAATGTGGTGGATCAACTCAAGCTCACACCCGTGAGTGCGAGCGTGTGGAACTACATCAAAGATAGCGACAAGGTGAGAAAGGAGCTGATGGAGGCCTTGAAAAAGGGGGATGAGGAGATTGTGGAGGGGGCAGCCGCTATGCCAGGAGTGGCAAAGGTCGTGGCAGCCGCACCGGTAGAGAAGGAGGCGCCTAGAGCTAGTTACATAATTTTTCAGATCCCACAGTATGACGTGTACCTCGGGAAGCATAAGGTTACCGCAATAGTTGATTCGGGAGCTTCTCAAACCGCCCTCTCTCACGTGATAGCTAGAAAGCTAGGGCTGCTACCGTACATCCAAGACACCAACATAGAGTTCACCACCTCTAGCGGAGAGACTTCGAAGCCATGGGGAGTTCTGCCGGACGTACCAGTTAGGGTAGGGAAGCTGACTCTACCGGTAGACATTGCAGTAACGGGAGCAAACACATACGATATGCTCCTAGGGCAGGATTGGATCTACTCGGCCAACGCGGATATCTTGACTAGTACGGGGAAGATAGTCTACCAAGTTAACACCACGGAGACCGACTCGGTCCCCATCACCACGGGACCATTGGGTGGCGGTGGCTGTCCCTCCTATGTGCTCCTCTCCTCCCACACAACCCACAGGAACATCAACGAGGAGGATGAGGAGCGCATCAAGGAGCGGATGGAGGAGCAGGATTTTCTAAAATGGATGGAGGAGATGAGGGTAGCCATGGCAGAGGAGGAAGGGAGGATGGAGTTGAACGTGGAGGAGGAGGATGAGTAATACCTATGGCTAAGGGAGCAAGAGGAGGAAGGGGGTAAGGAGGATGCATCAAGTGAGGAGGAATCCGAGGAGGGAGAGGAGGAGGAGAAAGAGATTAAGGAGGTTGGAGGAGAAGAGGAGGAGACTTGGGGTATGACTTTGGGAGCCCAACGGCAGATGAGGTAGGAGCTTGGGATACGATGGGCACGGGAATCGATTGGGACAAGGAGTATGACGAGATGGTGGAGAAGTATGTGGGAGAGGAGAACGAGGCCAAGTGGGAGGGAGATTCCATGGTGGACGGAGATGAGTATTTGGACCACGAGTGGGAAGAAGGGGAGCTGGTTTATGATAAGAGGAGGAAGCTGATAAGCACGGACCATCTCTTTGAGATGTACAACTACCCTGCAGGTGAGAAATGGAACTACGTGGCAGCCGAAAGTGGGGACGAGGGGAGGATCATCCAAGGAAGTTACTACACCCTCAAGAAGGAGGCGCCTAGGGTAGCTTGCCCCGCGTTTGAGAACCTTCCCGCCTCCTTGAACTACGAGTTAGGGGAGCAGCAGCAGGAGGTGCGGATGCTTTTGGTGGAGTATAGGGAGATATTCTCAACAGAGAAGGAGACGTTAGGAACCCACCCCACCATCCGCCACCACATTGCCACGGGAACCGCCAAGACGATAGCCTACAAACCGTACCGAGTCTCACCTTCCGAGCGCGCTAGGATTGAGGAGGAGGTCCAAACTTTGCTCAAGCAAGGGGTCATTCGCCCTTCGAACAGCCCATGGTCATCCCCATGCATCGTCATCCCTAAGAAGGACTATGGGGATCGAGTAGTGATCGATTACCGCCCTCTCAACGCAGTAACCGAAACAGCCGATCAGTTTCCCATGCCGTGGATCAATGATATCCTAGATAAGATGACGGGGTCGCTTTACTTCTCAGTGCTCGACGTCAAATCCGCTTATCATACCATCCTTGTAGTGGAAGAGGACATCCCAAAGACGGCATTTGTCACCTCCACGGGTCAGTACAAATACACACGGATGCCATTTGGCCTTAAGAACGCACCCGCCACTTTCCAACGCCTCATGACCACCACCTTTCGCACTCATCCCAATGCCATTCCATACCTAGACGGCATTATCGTCTTTTCCAACGGTTGGGAGGAGCATCTTGAGCATCTGCGGGACGCATTCGAGAGGATCAAGGAAAACCACCTCTTGTTGAAGCGAACAAGTGCGAGCTGGGCTTCTACTCAACTATCTACTTGGGGCATGTGGTGACAAGGGAGGGAGTGAAACCGGATGGAGGAAAGGTGGAGGCCATCAGCGGGGGGTACGGGAGTTTTTGGGGTGCACGAGCTACTACAGGAGGTTCATGAAGGGGTATGCCAAGGTGGCACACCCTCTCACGCAGCTGCTCCAAAAGGACCACCCTTTTGAATGGACCCTTGCATGCGAGCACGCATTCAACACCCTCAAGCTTGCACTCATTTCACCCCCCATCCTTGCATTCCCGGATTTCGCCAAGCCATTCATGCTCCAAACAGATTTCTCGGCCAAGGCATTAGGGGCGATTTTGGCACAGAAGGACGATAAGGGAGCAGAACGGGTGGTAGCATATGCAAGCCGAACTACAAGGGGAGCTGAGCGGAATTTGTCTTCAACATACAAGGAGTGCTTGGCGGTGGTGTGGGCAATCAAACATTTCAGGCCCTACCTCTATGGGAGCAAGTTCTTGTTGCAGACGGATCACCAAGCGCTCCAATAGCTCATGACGGCAAATGACCCCACAGGGAAGCTGGCTAGGTGGAGTTTGTTGCTGCAGGAGTACGACTTCACCATCGCCTACCGAGCGGGAGAGACGCATAACAACGTGGACGCTTTGAGTCGCATGCAACAGGGGTTACATCTTCATGTGGGGGGGGAAGGACCATCCCAGTTGCATGGATACATCCCCTCACCCACTCATCCCATCTCCCACACCAGCTACCCCATTCCCATGTACACATACCTCTTTCCCAACAAGCAGGAGGATGAAGAGGGAGAGAGTAGTGAGTCAGTGACTAAGGGGGAGAAGGAGAAGGGTGACGAGGAAGAGGAGAGTACTGAAGAGAATGAGAAGGATAATGGGGAAGAAGAGAAGGATAGCAAAGAAGAGGAGGATAGCAAAGAAGAGGAGGATAGCAAGGAAGAGGAGGATAGCAAAGAAAGAGGAGGAAGATCAGGAGAAGGAAGGGGAGGTAGAGGAGAAAAGGAGTGAAGAGGAGGAAGGGGAGGAGACCGGAGAGGAGGAGGAGAGCTTCGAAGAGGGGCAACGGCCGGATGAGGGGATATAGGAGGAGCAATTGCTAGAGGAGATGGGGCAGCCCAAGAAGAAGGCAAAAGTGGAAAGAGAAGGAGATGAAGGGACCCCTAGTAAGAATCTCGCGTTCGAGACCACCCTCGACATTTGGGACGATACCAACACGTTGTTCTTCTCGGAGAAGGGAGTGGTTGATCCGGCATGGAGCACGGTGGAGAAGAGAAGGGTGAAGGCAAAGGGAAAGAACTTCGAGTGAAGCCGGTACCACGGAAGGAGGAGAGGAGGGATATGATAGCATTTCTTCATGGGTTGGGGCATTTGGGGGTGCCAAGGACCACGGACTTGGTGAAGAAGCAGTATGATTGGTATGGAGTGGGGCACGTTGCGGCCGCAAATTGGAGCAGCTACAACAACGACGTTTCGGCAGCAGAACGTTTCGACGTAATCACGATCGGAACATGCCGACTTTATGGACGAGCTAGACGACGTGGAGGACGCTTGGCTACCCCCACGTATGCCGGCCCGATGGAACTCGATCGAATCGACACGAAGGCAAGACCAAAGAAGGACAAATCTAAGCGTTCTTTCTGCAGCAAGCCGGGACATCGACTCATCGATTGTAACAAAATGAAAACCGTGGAGCAGATTCAATGCGAATATTGGAGAATCGTGGAGTGAATCTTCAACCCACGAACGGACTCTACCAGGGAAAATCTCGGAGGAAAATAAAATCTCCGCGAAACAAGACCCTGTTGGACCCGGACAACTCCAAAAAGGCCCTGTAAAAAGTAAGCACTCCTTAAACTTATCATACAAGGATTTTTTTTTTGGGAAAAACTCCCCAGGGTCTACGGCCTTGGTGAAATCACGAGGGAGGCTCCAGAAGAAAAATAAGGTACCGGTACGACAACTACAGCAGTTATGCATAGGAAACCAACAACGGAGCGTGGAAGATCGACCTTCCAATGACGAGATCGTCCTCTCTCATAACAACCAGCCCATGTCGACCAACCGGTCCCCACGGAAGAAGTCGGTGGCGCTGAAGCCGCTCGAGAGGGAGCTGGAGGTCAACATCAAGCTGCGACAACCTCAAACCTCCTCTACAGAGGCATCTGCAACATCTGAAATATCTGCAACATCTGAAATATCTGCAACATCTGAAATATCTACAATATCTAAAATATTCTGCAACACCTGAAATACCTGCAACATCTGAAATATATGCAACATCTACCCTACGAGGGAATTATACTACGAGCTCGAGAACCACGTCGTCGACGACAACAAAAAATCATGGCAATAGGGAACGGCAGGACCGGCCATCTGCCACCCTAGGAGAAAATACAGAGCTATGGGATATGCCCTACGATCCAATCAACGAGACGATCAACGGGTACAACGAGCAATGCCAACCACTTCTGCTCGAGGTGATCTGAAATGGACGACGCCTCCAAGCACTCGTGGACAGCCGAGCATCCGATTTAGTATACGACAAAGCAACCCTCGAACGCATCAATGAGAAGTACACACCTTCAAGCTTTACAGCTACGATGGTTGGCGGAAGAAAGTTACAAGTCTACGGCGAAGCAGCGTCACACCTGCAGATGGGTCCTCTCCGCTGGAAACTGACCCTATCCACCACCAGCATCAAAGGGCTAGACCTGATCCTTGGGAGAGACTTTCTGAATAAGTTCAACCCTGAAATCAATAGGGTCACCCGCTCGGCGAGTATCTGTTGGGTGCAAATTCACATTGCACGACATCCTGCCGTCTGTTTATACGAGTATGCGTGTGCGAATGCATTTGGGTGTGAATGGAATGTTCGCGTGATTGTTTGCTTTCGCAATTTTTGCTTGAAGCATTTGCAGGTACTCGCGCATTGTGCGCTTCGGCACAACATTGTACGCGCTATGAACAGTACAAGCAGAAAGGACGAGCTCGCAAAGGAACCCAAGATAGAAGCTTTGCGGTTCGATTGAATTGATTGCGCAGATTCAGTTCTATCCAACTCGAAATTGTACTGTTTTGTTTGGTTGACTATAGTGTAGCAGAGCAGGCACTATAGGGGTACAATTTAGGTGAAGGTTGGATGTTGTTTGTCTGTATCTGCATGCTACAGGGCCAGGGGAAACCAGCGGAACCAGCATTTTGCTGGTTGGGCAAAGACAAAACAGGTTCTGTTTTTAGGACCTGAACCTGGTTGTTGTTTTCCCAGGATGGAAAAACAGAACCAGAGGTTGTTTACCAACCTACCACCTGCTGTTTTGTCCAGCCAGGTTGGTTCTGTTGCTAGGAATTATTTGGTTCATCCCTGGTTGTTCCCAGGTTTATTCCTAAGGTCCTTGCTAGCTAGAACTATTTATTTCTTCTCTGTTTGTACCTGAACATAGTCAATTTGATTCAAGCGAATTCCTGCCTTCCTGGAATTTCGTTTCTACGCGGTGCGACGGCGGAATGCTACCCAAGTCAACGCTAGTACACTAGCACTCCAACACGAGGCAAACGCTGTCCGAGCCATAACTTCGTAATGGCAGAACTTTTCGCGATGCAACTTGGTTCATTTTGAAGCTCTTGGAGCGAGCTTTGATATAGGAAATTTTCAGCTTAATCCGATCGACGGTCTGCACGATACGCTGCGCGACGTTCAAGGTACTCTTGCTGTTTTGACCAAGTCCCTCTTGATCCCTCTCTCTACAAATTCGGACCCGAGGATAGGGGCTGGTCTTGTACCAGGCACCCAAGGACCCTTGGAGATGACCCTGAGGAGAGGTTTTAAGTTTGATAAGGTCTTAATAGCTTGAGTTTATTAGGCCCTTACACCAACAAGCTGGTATCAGAGCTGCGTTATAGTGATCCTCGTTATAGGTAGCTATGGCGGGCAACACCTCGACAGGAGCTGGTGAATCTTCAGCCCAAGATCGTAGCGGCAGCCATGATTCTGGTGTTTCAGCGCCAAGGGAGCGCGAACAAACCAGGGCTCGCTGGTCAAGGAGGTGCTGAAGAACTTCACCGTCGAGAAGTTCAATGGTGACGGCTATGATGATTGGGCCTGGAAAATGCAATTGTATTTCCGTCAGATCGGTTTGCTGAAACTAATGATTGGGGAGGAGCCTAGACCGAGTGACCCCACGCTGCAGGAAGATTGGGACGAGCGCTCCTCGCCTGGCTACTATTTGATGTCGCAGAGTTTGGAGCTGAACCAGCGTCACCACGTCATGCACCTGCTGCCGGAGGTTGAGTGCGGTCCGAAGGCGTGGACCGTGTTGAAGGAGCTGCACGCCCCGACCTCCGTTGTTGCAACGTTGATGCTGGAGAGGGAGCTGTCCGCGTTGCGCCTGAGCGAGGGAGAGCCGGTGCAACCTGTCCTGGACAAATTGCGCGACCTCTACGCGAAGTTGGCGACCGCGGGAATCACCTACCCGGAGCAGACCAAGTGCCTGAAGATGCTCTCGCTGCTGCCGGAATCGTGGCTTCAATTCACGAGCGGATTGAACCTGCCGCAGAACCAGAGCTCGTGGACACTCGAGTGGGTGCGGACAAAGATTCTGGAGGAGGACTTTTGTCACCGCCAACTGAGGGGTGGAGACGACGGCAGCAGCGACTACGGGATGCAAGGGAGCCGACGTGGCAGAGGACGTGGCTTCGGTGATGCTGGACGCGGTGCAAAGAAGGACGATGAGTCCAACGACCAACAACGAGGTACCGGTTGGGGTCGCGGTGCGAAATCTGGACGTGGGGGCAAGTTGGGTGGTGGTGGCAAAATGAAAGGGAGTTGCTGGTATTGTGAGAAGGAGGGGCACCCCTGGTTTTTGTGCTATAAGAAACCCGATGGATGGACCCCCCAGAATCGTCACCAGGATGGCGGCGCGCGGAGGAACCAGAAAAACGGCGCGAGCATGGTTGCCGACTCGTCCAACAACAACCCGAAGAGCAACGGCGGTGCGGAAAAGAAGGAGCGCACCGCGGGCCAGTTCTTCCACATTGGAGAGAAGGGGGAGCAGGGGGAGCAAGGAGACGCCTCTGCCAAGGTTGGAGCAGGGCTGCACCCCCTGGATTATTGGGTGTTGGACACGGGCGCTGCTTGGACGATGACGCCGCGAAAAGACCTGCTGGACCACGTACGAGCTGCACCGATCAACGAGGTGTGCTCCGCCTCTGGACACGCGCTGAAGGTGGCTGGTGCGGGACGAGCTGCGTTTAAGGGAGCGGATGGCAAGCCGGTGGTGCTGCACGACGTTCTCCTTGTTCCTGAACTCAAGGCCAACCTCATCTCCCTCCGTAAGCTTGGCAAGTCTGGGGTGAGCACTAGCACGGATGGGGCACGCACTTACAAGGGGCAGCTGGGCAATCGGGTGCTTTGGGATCTGCACGAGAGTACGGACGTGTACAGATCCATGTGGCAGCTGCCGGCGTTGGCGTGGCATGGTGGGGGGCAGGCTGGAGAGGGGTCTGCATCCCAGGGGGAGTACAACGCCGTTGGAGGGGTTGGTGTGAAAGTGTCGGCCAGATCTGGGGAGACGGATTGGGCAACGGCACACCGACGCTTGGGGCATGTGGCAATGCCCTTGTTGAAGCAGTTGGAGAAAGATGGAGCCGTTAAGGGTCTGAAGCTGAACGGACAGCCACCTGATGAGAATTGTGAAATCTGTTTGCTCTCAAAGTTACCCGTTTCCCCTTCCATAGTGTGGCTGGCAGGAGCAAGAAGCCATTGGAGCTGGTCCACATGGACTTGGTGGGGCCGCTGCCGGTTCAGGGGCACAAGGGGGAGCGGTACTTTCTGACCATAGTGGATGATTGGAGCAGGCTTATGTGGGCATATCCGCTGAAGCAAAAGGACCATGTCGCCTCTACAATACGGGAAGATTGGCTGCCATTCGTGGAGAAGCAAGCGGAGTGTGTGGTGAAGCGGATTAGGACAGATCGGGGTGGTGAGTTCCTTGGAGCTGAGATGACGGCCTGGCTCAAGAAGCAGGGCATCCAGAGGGAGCTGACCACGGCTTACACCCCACAGTCTAACGGTGTAGCAGAACGGGCGAACCGGACAATTCTGGAGACAGCTAGGGCGCTGCTCATAGAATCTGGGCTGGGCAACTTGATGTGGCCCCATGCTGTTCGGCACGCTACCGTCGCTAGGAACAGGGTACTCACCAAGGTTGGGGATGACTCGTGGGTGCCGTTGGAGAGGTGGCTTGGGAGGAAGCCGCCGGTGGACATGCTGAGGGTGTTCGGTTGCATGGCAGTTGCCCACCTCCCTAAGACCTACCGCAGTAAGTTGTGGGCAAGTGCAATCTGGTGTGTGCATTTGGGGCTGGCTGCTGAGAGCAAGGGATGGCTGCTGTGGGAACCTTCCAAGGGTGTCTTGTTTGACAGCAGGGATGTAAAGTTTGTTGAGGGCATGATGTATGGGAGCTGGGAGAAACAGCCGGAGGGCAGGGTATCCCAGCAGATGGAGCAGATCACCATGCAGCTGGACCTGACTTCTAGTGTGTGGGAGGAGGGAGAGGAGGCAGCTGCAGAGGGTGGTGATGGAGAGAAGGTGCAGGAGGCACCTGCCGGTGAAAACAATGGTGTGGAGACTAGCGGCAGCACTAGTGGAGCTGCTGGATCCCAGGGAGGAGAGCAGCAGCAGAGGAAAACTAAGAAGCCGAAGGGTGTCGTTATGAAGGGATGGGAGACACCCGTCTCCAGGCCAGGACGTACCCGTATGCCTACTAAGAAGCTGACTGCAGGAGCTGATCTAGCAGAGCAGCAGCTTGGGACCGAGGAGGCATTGCTGATTCTACCGCATGGCAATGATCCGGATGAGGAGGATGAACCTGCCTACTGTTTTCTCGCCCCTGCACCAGAGGAACCAGCTAGCATGGAGGAGGCATTAGCTGGACCAGATAGGGAGAAGTGGCTGGTTTCTAGAGATGCTGAGTACCAGAGCTTACTAGAGAATGGGACATGGGAGCTGGTGGTGCTGCCTGAGGGGAAGAAAGCCGTACAGTGCAAGTGGGTGCTAAGGATCAAGACCGATGACAAGGGACAGGTCACCATCTACAAGAGTAGGCTGGTGGCTAAGGGGTTTATGCAGAAGGAGAAGCAGGACTTCAATGAGATCTTTGCTCCCACTGCCAAAACCCCCTACCCTCCGTGTCTTGTTGGCAGATTCAGCCGTTAGTGGGAAATTCATCATTCAGATGGATATATCGATGGCATTCCTCAATGGGATTTTAGAGGAGGATGTGTACATGACGCAGCCGCCTGGGTATGAGGATGGTACGGGCAGGGTGCGCAAGCTGAAAAAGTCCATCTATGGCCTGAAGCAGGCGCCACGCTGCTGGTACCAGAAGTTGGCAGCTGTTTTAGAGGAGATGGGATTCAGGACCAGCAGCTGTGATGAGAGCCTTTTTCTCAAGGGGGAGGGGGAGAAGCTGGTGCTGTTTCTGGTCTATGTGGACGACATTCTTCTCTTTAGCAGCAGCATGAAGGAGATCCAGAATGTGCAACAGCAGCTGAAGGAGAACTTCAAGTGCAAGAATCTTGGGAAGGTAAAGTACTACCTCGGGATGCACATGGAGAGGGATCTGGATCACAGGTGGTTGAAGCTGCACCAGGAGAAGTTCATCAAGGAGCTGGGGGAGAAGTACGGGATTGAGAATGAGCGCAAAGTTGCAACTCCCCTGCCAGCAGAATTCAAGCTTGTGAAAGCTGCAGAGAATGAAGGGGTTGAAGCCAAGGAGCAGCAGCAATTTCAGTCCTTGGTGGGCAGCCTCTTGTATGCAGCAGTTCACACAAGGCCTGACATCTCTTTCTCGGTTCGGCAGCTGGCTAGGGTGGTGCAGAATCCATCAGAGGAGCAGGTGGATGCAGCTGAGCGTGTGGTGAAGTATCTGAACTCTCACCCAAGCATTGGAGTTCAATACTCCGCATCTGCACAGGTGAAGTAGAAAGGGGTTGAGGTGCTGAAAGAGAAGGGGGAGCGGCTTGGAGAAGGCAAGCTCTTTCTCACTTGCTTTACTGATGCTACGTGTGCGTCTGAGAAGGAGTATTCCTCATCTGTGGGAGGATACATCTGCGTAGTTGGGGTAGGACCTGTTAGTTGGAGGTCAAAGAAGCAGACGGAGACGGCACTCTCTTCCGTGGAATCAGAGTACATGGCGATGTTCCATGGGGTGAAGGAGGTGATTTGGCTGAGGAGGCTGTTAGAGGAGATTTGCCAGGAGCAAAAGGTTGCTACGCCGCTGTTTTGTGATAGCAAGGGAGCTCTTGGGATAGCCAGGAACGCTGTGCTTCATAGGCTGAACAAGCACATGCGTATCAAGTGGCACTGGCTGCGTAAGGAGGTGAAGAGGGGGACGGTGAATCCGATCTACATCAAGACTCACCAGCAGCCAGTAGACTTCCTCACCAAGAGGCTTGCGGATGAGCCTCATTGGCGTAGTGTGCGCATGAGTGGAATCAGCATGAACTAGTATGGAATGATGGGGATGCAGCCGGCAGGCTGAGGGGGAATGTGATGGGTGCAAATTCACATTGCACGACATCCTGCCATCTGTTTGTACGAGTATGCGTGTGCGAATGCATTTGGGTGTGAATGGAATGTTCGTGTGTTTGTTTGCTTTCGCAATTTTTGCTTGAAGCATTTGCAGGTACTCGCGCATTGTGCGCTTCGGCACAACATTGTACGCGCTATGAACAGTACAAGCAGAAAGGACGAGCTCGCAAAGGAACCCAAGATGGAAGCTTTGCGGTTCGATTGACTTGATTGCGCAGATTCAGTTCTATCCAACTCGAAATTGTACTGTTTTGTTTGGTTGACTATAGTGTAGCAGGGCAGGCACTATAGGGGTACAATTTAGGTGAAGGTTGGATGTTGTTTGTCTGTATCTGCATGCTACAGGGCCAGGGGAAACCAGCGGAACCAGCATTTTGCTGGTTAGGCAAAGACAAAACAGGTTCTGTTTTTAGGACCTGAACCTGGTTGTTGCTTTCCCAGGTTGGAAAAACAGAACGAGACGTTGTTTCCCAACCTACCACCTGCTGTTTTGTCCAGCCAGGTTGGTTCTGTTGCTTGGAATTATTTGGGATCATCCCTGGTTGTTCCCAGGTTTATTCCCAAGGTCCTTGCTAGCTAGAACTATTTATTCCTTCACTGTTTGTACCTGGATATAGTAAATTTGATTCAAGCGAATTCCTGCCTTCCTGGAATTTCGTTTCTATGCGGTGCGACGGCGGAATGCTACCCGAGTCAACGCTAGTACGCTAGCACTCCAATGCTAGGCAAACGCTGTCCGAGCCATAACTTTGTATTGGCAGAACTTTTCGCGAGGCAACTTGGTTCATTTTAAAGCTCTTGGAGCGAGCTTCGATATAGGAAATTCTCAGCTTAATCGATCGACGATCTGCACGATACGCTGCGCGACGTTCAAGGTACTCTTGCTGTTTTGACTAAGCCCCTCTTGATCCCTCTCTCTACAAACTCGGACCCGAGGATAGGGGCTGGTCTTGTACCAGGCACACAAGGACCCTTGGAGGTGACCCTGAGGAGAGGTTTTAAGTTTGATAAAGTCTTAATAGCTTGAGTTTATTAGGCCCCTACACCAACAGTATCTACAATCAAGACAAAAAATTTCCACCTTCTGAGTTGGAGCAACACAGGAGACATTCCGGAGGAGACTCTTGCACGCTTCGAGAAGGATGTGAAACGAACCATGGCAGGGTTGTCGCACTGGTTACTAACAAGGACGAAGGAGAGAAGAAAATGCTCGAGCTTCCACCAGCAATCCAGAAACTTCTAGAGGAGTTCGAAGACGTTCTCCCTGACGACCTTCCAGACCAGCTGCCGCCATACCGAACCCACCAGCACCATTGAAGAACACGGTTCAAAACAAACATTCCGAGCACCATATCGGCTCAGCCCTTCTGAGTTGGCTGGCATGAAGAAGCAGATCGAGTACCTCCTGGACAAAGGACTCATTCAATCATCGACATCACCATACGGTGCACCAGTGCTTTTCAGACCAAAACCCGACGGAAGCTTACGCATGTGCATCGACTACCGAGCCCTCAACAAGCAGACGATCAAGAACAAGTATCCGATTCCACGGATCGACGATCTACTTGACCAGCTTCAAGGAGCTACGATATTCTCCAAACTTGATTTGAGATCAGGATACTAGCAGATTCGGATGGCGGACAATTCCATCCACAAGACGGCATTTCGGACACGATACGGATCCTACGAGTACCTCGTCATGCCGTTCGGACTCACCAACGCACTCGCTACATTCCAGGACGAAATGAACCATATTCTCAGGCCTCTACTTGACGAATGCGTGTTGGTGTACTTGGACGACATCCGGATTTACTCGAGGGACATGAAGCAGCACATCGAACACCTACGATGCGTCTTCGAGATACTTCAACGAGAACTGTTTCTACGTCAAGCTATCCAAGAGCGAGTTTGCCTTGAAGAAAGTTAAGTTCCTTGGACACATGGTGAGCGCTCAAGGAGTACATGTCGACCCAAAGAAGATCGAAGCCGTACGTACATGGAAGACGCCGGAAAACGTGAAGGAACTTCAACAATTCCTTGGCTTTGCGAACTATTACAATCGGTTCGTGCCACAGTATGTGAAAATTGCAACAGCTCTCACAAATCTATTGAAGAAAAACACACCGTTCAGGTGGGAGGGTATGCATCAGCAAGCCATGGAGCAGTTGAAGACCGCACTTACGACCGCACCCGTCCTGATCCTGCCAGATCCAGAAAAATACTACGTTATCGAAGCTGACACTAGCGACCAACCAGTTGGAGCAGTCGTGATGCAAGACCAAGGAAAAGGGTTACAACCAATCTCTTACCACAGCAAAAAATTGCATGGGGCAGAACTCAACTACCCAATTCACAACAAAGAGGCATTAGCGATCATCACCGCATTCAAGACATGGCGATGCTACCTCGAAGGGAGAAAGACCACGGTCTACACTGACCATTGCAGTCTGAAGTACCTAAAGACGCAACCGACCCTCTCCAGGCGACAAGTCAGGTGGATCGACTTCATCGAGACACACTTCGACTACGACATCGTGTACAAGCCGGGACACAAGAATAAGGCAGACGCACTGAGCCGGCCTGGACACATTGCCACCTTACAGATTAAGGGGATGAATCTGCTACTCAAGGGACTTTTCACGTACGGGTACACCATCGACCCCAAGATTCCCTTGGAAGAGAAGAAGAAATTGCTGCAGTGGGACCACGACATCGCACTCCGCAAAGGATCAACTAAGATATGGGTACCCAACTACCCGCCTCTTTGGCAATTGCTTCTCGAAGAATTCCATGACGTGCTCTACGCTGGACACTTCGGGAGTAACAAGACTCTTGCCGGGATTGCGAAAGTCTACTACTGGCCTCACATGGCAGACGACGTGCAGAAGTTCGTCACTTCGTGCGACACATGCCGGTGGATGAAGAGAAGTAAGCATAAGAAAGCAGGACTTCTTCAGCCTCTACATGTCCCGGAACAGCCTTGGCATGTGGTCAGCTTGGACTTCATGACCGGGTTACTACCTACCAACGCGGGGCATGACGCCATCCTGGTCGTCATCGACAAAGATGGGACACTTCATTCCGACACATACAACCACACGCACGGATATTCCTCAAACACATCATCTCACAGCACGGGATCCCGACAACCCTTATATCCGACAGGGACCCCAAGTTTACTAGCAAGTTCTGGAAAGAGCTCATATCGCTCATAGAGACACGCCTAGCTATACATCTGCATATCATCCCCAGACGAATGGGCAGACAGAGCGCTTGAACCAGATTGTGGAACAACTCTTGCGCGCAGCGTGCAACGACGACATTAGCAAGTGGCACTTGCACTTGCCGGTGTTGGAGTTCGCCTACAACTTGCGCTTGGACCAACCGGCCAATTGGTCCTATGGAGCGGTTGGACCAACCGGCCAGTTGCACCTATGGACTGGTTGGATCAACAGGACAGTTAGCAATGGACCAGTTGAACCAACCGGCCAGTTGGTCCTATGGACTCTTTGGACCAGCCGGACAGTTGGTCCCATGGACCTGTTGGACCAACAGCCCTGTTGGTCCCATGGACCTGTTGACCAACCGACAAGTTGGTCCAGTGGACCGGTTGGACCAACCTGCCAATAGGTCCTATGGACAGTTTGGACCAACCAGCTTGTTGGTCTTGTCGACCTGTTGGACCAACCGGCAAGATGGTCCATTGGACCGGTTGGACCAACCGGCCAGTTGGTCCCATGGACCGATAGGACCCACCACCGTGTTGGTTCCATTGTCCTGTTGGACCAACCGGCGAATCGCTCCTGTGGACCAGTTGGACCAACCGGTAAGTTGGTCCTATGGACCTGTTGGACCAACCGGCCGGTTGGTCGCATGGACCTGTTGGACCAACCGGCAAGTTGGTCCCATGGACCGGTTTGACCAACCGGCCAGTTGGTCCTGTCGACCTGTTGGACCAACAAGACAATTGGTCCAATAGATTGGCTGGACCATCCGGCCAGTTGGTCCTATGGACTGGTTGGACCAACATGACAGTTAGTCCCATGGGCCAGTTGGACCAACCGGCCCGTTGGTCACATGGACCAGTTGGACCAACAGGCCCGTTGGTCACACGGACCAACTGGACCAACCGGCCCGTTGGTCCCATGGACCGCTTGGACCAACCATCTAGGTGGTCCTATGTACCGGTTGGACCAACAGGACAGTTGGTTCATGGACCTCTTGGACCAGCCGGCCAGTAGGTCCAATGGACTGGTTGGACCAACAGGACATGGTCCAATAGACGAGTTGGACCAAACGGCCAGTTGGTCCCATGGATCGGTTCAACCAACAAGCCACTTGGTCTTATGGACCGGTTGGACCAACAAGACAGTGTTCTGTAGACCTGTTGGACCAACCGGAAAGCTGGTCCTATAGACCTCTTGGACCAAGCGGTCCGTTGGTCCAATGGACCGGTTGGACCAGTAGGTCTGTTGGTCCTACGGACCGGTTGGACCAATCGGCTCGTTGATCCCATGGTTGGGTTGGACCAACTGGCCAGTTGGTCCTATGAACTGGTTGGACCAACCGGCCAGCTGGTTCCATGGACCCGTTGGACCAACCGAAGAGTTAGTCCCATAGACCGGTTGAACCAACCGGCCTATTTGTCCCATGCACCGGTTGGACCAACCGGCCAATTGGTCCTATGGACCAATTGGACCCACCGGCCAGTTGGTCGTTTGGACCTGTTGGACCAACAGGCAAGTTGATGGACCAACAGGACAGTTGGTCCAATGGACCGATTGGACCAACCGACCAGTTGGTCCTATGGCCGGTTGGACCAACGGGACAGTTGGTCCTATGAACAGGTTGGACCAACCGGCCAGTTGGTCCTATGGACTCGTTGGACCATCAGAACAGTTGGTCCAATGGACCGGCTATATGACAGCTTGCCTAAGGACCGGTTGGACCAACCGGCCAGTTGGTCCAATGGACCGGTTCGACCAACAGGATACTTGGTCCTATGGACAGCTTTGACAAACCGGCCAGTTGGTCCTATTGACTCGTTGGACCAACCGGATAGTTGGTTCTATGGACCGGTTGGACCAACCGACTAGTTGGTCCGATGGACCAGTTGGACCAACGGGACAGTTGGTCCTATGGACAGGTTGGACAGACCGGCCAGTTGGACCTATGGATTCGTTGGACCAACCGACAAGTTGGTCCGATGAACTGGTTGGACCAACCAGACAGTTGGTCTCATGGACGACTTGGACCAACCGACAAGTTGGTCCTACGAACAGGTTGGACCAACCGGCTAGTTGGTCTTATGGACCGGTCGGACCAACCGGTCAGTTGGTCCTATGGACCGGTTGGACCAACCGGCCAGTTGTTCCTTTGGACCGGTCGGACCAACAGGCCAGTTGGTCCTATGAACCGGTTGGACCAACCGACTAGTTGGTCCTATGGACTGGTTGGATCAACCGGCCAGTTAGTCCTATGGACTGGTTGTACCAACCGGCCTGTTGGTCCTATGGACTCGTTGGACCAACCGGAGAGTTGATCTCATGGACCTGTTGGACCAACCAGCCCATTGGTCCTATGGACCAGTTTGACCAACCGGCCAATTGGTCCTATGGACTGGTTGAACCAACCGGCCCATTGGTCCTATGAACCTGTTGGACCAACCGGCCAGTTGGTCCTATGGACTTGATGAACCAACAGGACAGGTTGGTCCAATTGACCGATTGGACCAACCGACCAGTTGGTCCTGTAGACCTGTTGGACCAACAGGACCGTTGGTCCAATGGACCGGTTGGACCAACCGGCAAATTGTTCCAATCGACTCGTTCCACCAACCGGATAGTTGGTCACATGGACCGGTAGGGCCAACCGTCCCGTTGGTCCAATGGACCTGTTAGACCAACCGGCTAGTTGGTCCGATGGACCGGTTGGACCAATAGGACAGTTGTTCCTATGGACCGGATGGACCAACCGGCTAGTTGGTCCAATAGATCGATTCGACCAACAAAATAGTTGGTCCTATGAACATGTTGGACCAACCGGCCAGTTGGTCCTATGGACTCGTTGGACCAACAGGACAGTTGGTCCTATGGACCGTTTGGATCAACCAGCCAGTTGGTCCCATGGACTGGTTGGACCAACCGGCCAGTTGGTTCTATAGACCGGTTGGACGAACACGACAGTTGGTCCTATGGACCTGTTGGATCAACCGTCTTGTTGGTCCCATGGACCGGTTGGACCAACCGGTCAGTTGGTCCTATGGACCGGTTGGACAAACTGGCTAGTTGGTCTCATGGACATGTCGGACCAACCAGCCCGTTGGTACCAATGGACCGGTTAGACCAACCGGCCTGTTGGTCCTATGGACAGGTTTGACCAGCATTACACTTGGTCCTACGGACCAACAGGAGAGTTGGTCCTATGGACAGGTTTTACCAACCGGCTAGTTGGTTTAATTGGCTGGTTGAACCAAACGGCCAGTTGGTCCTATGGTTTGGTTGGACCAACAGGACAGTTAGTTTAATGGACCGGTTGGACCAATCGGCTAGTTGGTCATGCGGACCGGTTAGACCAATATGACAGTTGGTCGAATGGACCGGTTGAACCAACCATCTAGTTGGTCTTATGGACTGGTTGAACCAACCGGCCAGGTTGTCATGTGGACCTATTGGATCAACAGGACAGTTGGTATGATTGACCGGTTTGACCAACCGGCTGGTTGGTCTCATGGAACTGTTGGACCAACTAGCCCGTTGGCTCCAATGGACCGGTTGTACCAACCGGCCAGTTGGTCCTATGGACTGGTTGGACCAACAGGATAGTTAGTGCAATGGACCGGTTGGACCAGTCGGCCAGTTGGTTCTGCGGATCGGTAGGACCAGCAGGACAGTTGGTCCTATGGACTGGTTGGACCAACCGGCCAATTGGTCCCAGGGACCGGTTGGACCAACCGGCCAGTTGGACCAACAAGACAGTAGGTCGCATGGACCGGTTGGACCAACCAGTCTGTTGGTCCCATGGACTGGATGGACCAACCCGCCAGTAGGTCCTATGGACCAGTTGGACCAACTGACCAGTTGGTCCTATTGACCAGTTGGACCAACAGGACAGTTAGTTCTATGGACTAGTTGGACCAACCGGCCAGTTGGTCCTATGGAATTGTTGGACCAACCGGCCTGTTGGTCCCATGGACCGGTTGGACCATCCAGCCAGTTAGTCCTTTGGACCGGTTGGACCATTAGGACAAATTGTCCTGTGAACCTGTTGGACCAACTGGCCTGTTGGTCCTATGGACCGGTTGGACCAACAGGTCTGTTGATCCTATGGACCGGTTGGATCAACTGGTCCGTTGGTCGCATGGACCGGTTGGACCAACCGACAAGTTGGTCGTCTGGGCCTGTTGGACCAACACGACAGTTGGTCCAATGGACCGGTTGGACCAACCGGCCAGTTGGTCCTATGGGCCGGTTGGACCAATACGACACTTGGTCTCATGGACCGGTTGGACGAATAGGACAGTTGGTCCTGTGGACGTGTTGGACCAACAGGCCCGTTGGTCCAATGGACCGGTTGGACCAAACGGCCCGCTGGTCCCATGGACCGGTTGGACCAATCGGCCCGTTGGACCCATGAACCGGTGGACCAACTGGCCAGCTGGTCCTATGGACATGCTGGACCAACCGGCTTGCTTGTCCCAATGAAACAGTTGGACCAATAGGACTGTGGGTCCTATGGACCGGTTGGACCAATAGGATAGTTGGTCCTATCGACCTGTTGGACCAATAGACCCGTTGGTCCAATGGACCTGTTGGACCAAACGGCCCGTTGGTCCCATGGACCGGTTGGACCAACCGGCCCATTGGACCCATGAACCGGTTGGACCAACTAACCAGCTGGTCCCATGGACATGCTGGACCAACCGGCTCGTTGGTCCCAATGGAACGGTTGGACCAATCGTTCTGCTGGTCTAATGGACCGGCTGGACCAACCGGCCAGTTGGTCCCATGGACTGGTTAGACCAACTAGTCGATGGTCTCATGGACCACATGGACCAACCGGCCAATTGGTAATTTGGACCGGTTAAACCAAACGGCCTGTTCTTCCCATGGACCTGTGGGACCAACCGGACAATTTGTCTCCCGCTGCCGGAGCTTGAGTGCGGTCCGAATGCGTGGACCGTGTTGAAGGAGCTGCTCGCCCCATCTTCCGTTGTTGCAACGTTGATGCTGGAGAGGGAGCTGTCTGCGTTGCGCCTGAGCGAGGGAGAGCCGGTGCAAGTTGGCGACCTCTACGCAAAGTTGGCGACCGCGGGAATCACCTACCCCAAGCAGACCAAGTGCTTAAAGATGCTCTCGCTGCTGCCTGAATCGTGGCTTCAATCACGAGCGGATTGAGCCTACCGTAGAACCAGAACTCGTGGACACTCGAGTGGGTGCGGACAAAGTTTCTGGAGGAAGATTTCCGTTGCCGCCAACTAAGGGGTGGAGACGACAGAAGCAGCGGCTATGGGTCGCGAGGGAGCTGACGTGGCAGAGGACGTGGCTTCGGTGGTGCTGGACGCGGTGCAAAAAAGGACGACGACTCCAACGACCAACAACGAGGTACCGGTTGGGGTCGCGGTGCGAAATCTGGACGTAGGGGCAAGTCGGGTGCTGGTGGCAAAATGAAAGGGAGTTGCTGGTATTGTGAGAAAGAGGGGCACCCCTGGTTTTTGTGCTATAAGAAACCCGAGGGATGGACCCCCAAAAATCGTCAGCAGCATGGCGGCGCGCGGAGGAACCAGAAAAACGGCGCGAACATGGTCGCCGATTCGTCCGACAACAATCCGAAGAGCAACGGCGGTGCGGAAAAGAAGGAGCGCACCGCGGGCCAGTTCTTCCATATTGGAGTGCAAGAGGAGCAAGGAGACGCCTCTGCCAACGTTGGAGCAGAGCTGCACCCCCTAGACTATTGGGTGTTGGACACGGGCGCTGCTTGGATGATGACGCAGCGCAAGGACCTGCTGGACGATGTACGCGCTGCACCGATCAACGAGGTGTCCTCCGCCTCTGGACACGTGCTGAAGGTGGCTGGTGCGGGACGAGCTGCGTTTAAGGGAGCGGATGGCAAGCCGGTGGTGCTGCACGACGTTCTCCTCGTTCCTGATCTCAAGGCCAACCTCATCTCCCTCCGTAAGCTTGGCAAGGCTGGGGTGAGCACTAGCACGGATGGGGCACGCACGTACAAGGGGCAGCTGGGCAATCGGGTGCTTTGGGATCTGCACGAGAGCAAGGACGTGTACAGATCCATATGGCAGCTGCCGGCGCTGGCGTGGCACGGTGAGGGGCAGGCTGGAGAGGCTTCTGCATCCCAGGGGGAGTGCAACGCCGTTGGAGGAGTTGGTGTGAAAGTGTCGGCCAGATCTTGGGAGACCGATTGGCCAACGGCACACCGACGCTTGGAGCATGTAGCAATGCCTTTTCTGAAGCAGCTAGAGAAGGATGGGGCTGTCAAGGGTCTGAAGTTGAACGGCCAGCCACCTGATGACAACTGTGAAATCTGCTTGCTATCCAAATGCACCCGTTTCCCCTTCCATAGTGTGACTGGCAGGGGCAAGAAGCCTTTACAGTTGGTCCACATGGACTTGGTGGGGCCGCTACCGGTTCAAGGGTACAAGAGGGAGCAACACTTGTTGGGTGCAAATTTACATTGCACGACATCCTGCCGTCTGTTTGTACGAGTATGCGTGTGCGAATGCATTTGGGTATGAATGGAATGTTCGTGTGTTTGTTTGCTTTCGCAATTTTTGCTTGAAGCATTTGCAGGTACTCACGCATTGTGCGCTTCGGCATAACATTGTACGCGCTATGAACAGTACAAGCAGAAAGGACGAGCTCGCAAAGGAACCCAAGATGGAAGCTTTGCGGTTCGGCTTACTTGATTGCGCAGATTCAGTTCTATCCAACTCGAAATTGTACTGTTTTGTTTGGTTGACTATAGTGTAGCAGGGCAGGCACTATAGGAGTACAATTTAGGTGAAGGTTCGATGTTGTTTGTCTGTATCTGCATGCTACAGGGCCAGGGGAAACCAGCGGAACCAGCATTTGGCTGGTTGGGCAAAGACAAAACAGGTTCTGTTTTTAGGACCTGAACCTGGTTGTTGTTTTCCCAGGTTGGAAAAACAGAACCAGAGGTTGTTTACCAACGTACCACCTGCTGTTTTGTCCAGCCAGGTTGGTTCTGTTGCTTGGAATTATTTGGGATCATCCCTGGTTGTTCCCAGGTTTATTCCCAAGGTCCTTGCTAGCTAGAACTATTTATTCTTTCTCTGTTTGTACCTGGATATAGTCAATTTGATTCAAGCGAATTTCTCCCTTCCTGGAATTTCGTTTCTACGCGGTGCGACGGCGGAATGCTACCCGAGTCAACGCTAGTACGCTAGCACTCCAACACTAGGCAAACGCTGTCCGAGCCATAACTTCGTAATGGCAGAACTTTTCGTGAGGCAACTTGGTTCATTTTAAAGCTCTTGGAGCGAGCTTCGATATAGGAAATTCTCAGCTTAATCCGATCGACGGTCTGCACGATACGCTGCGCGACGTTCAAGGTACTCTTGCTGTTTTGACTAAGTTCCTCTTGATCCCTCTCTCTACAAACTCGGACCCGAGGATAGGGGCTGGTCTTGTACCAGGCACCCAAGGACCCTTGGAGGTGACCCCGAGGAGAGGTTTTAAGTTTGATAAAGTCTTAATAGCTTGAGTTTATTAGGCCCTTACACCAACAAGCTGGTATCAGAGCTGCGTTATAGTGATCCTCGATATAGGTAGCTATGGCGGGCAACACCTCGACGGGAGCTGGTGAATCTTCAGCCCAAGATCGTAGCGGCAGCCATGATTCTGGTGTTTCAGCGCCAAGGGGAGCGCGAACAAACCAGGGCTCACTGGTCAAGGAGGTGCTGAAGAATTTCACCGTCGAGAAGTTCAATGGTGAGGGCTATGATGATTGGGCCTGGAAAATGCAACTCTATTTCCGTCAGACTGGATTGCTGAAACTAATGATTGGGGAGGAGCCTAGACCGAGTGACCCTGCGCTGCAGGAAGATTGGGACGAGCGCTCCTCGGCTGGCTACTATTTGATGTCGCAGAGTTTGGAGCTGAACCAGCGTCATCACGTCATGCACCTGCTGCCGGAGGTTGAGTGCGGTCCGAAGGCGTGGACCGTGTTGAAGGAGCTGCACGCCCCGACCTCCGTTGTTGCAACATTGATGCTGGAGAGGGAGCTGTCCGCGTTGCGCCTGAGCGAGGGAGAGCCGGTGCAACCTGTCCTGGACAAATTGCGCGACCTCTACGCGAAGTTGGCGACCGCGGGAATCACCTACCCGGAGCAGACCAAGTGCCTGAAGATGCTCTCGCTGCTGCCGGAATCGTGGCTTCAATTCACGAGCGGATTGAGCCTGCCGCAGAACCAGAGCTCGTGGACACTCGAGTGGGTGCGGACAAAGATTCTAGAGGAGGACTTCCGTCGCCGTCAACTGAGGGGTGGAGACGACGGCAGCAGCGGCTACGGAATGCAAGGGAGCCGACGTGGCAGAGGACGTGGCTTCGGTGGTGCTGGACGCGGTGCAAAGAAGGACGACGACTCCAACGACCAACAAGGAGGTACCGGTTGGGGTCGCGGTGCGAAATCTGGACGTGGGGGCAAGTTGGGTGGTGGTGGCAAAATGAAAGGGAGTTGCTGGTATTGTGAGAAGGAGGGGCACCCCTGGTTTTTGTGCTATAAGAAACCCGATGGATGGACCCCCCAGAATCGTCACCAGGATGGCGGCGCGCGGAGGAACCAGAAAAACGGCGCGAGCATGGTTGCCGACTCGTCCAACAACAACCCGAAGAGCAACGGCGGTGCGGAAAAGAAGGAGCGCACCGCGGGCCAGTTCTTCCACATTGGAGAGAAGGGGGAGCAGGGGGAGCAAGGAGACGCCTCTGCCAAGGTTGGAGCAGGGCTGCACCCCCTGGATTATTGGGTGTTGGACACGGGCGCTGCTTGGACGATGACGCCGCGAAAAGACCTGCTGGACCACGTACGAGCTGCACCGATCAACGAGGTGTGCTCCGCCTCTGGACACGCGCTGAAGGTGGCTGGTGCGGGACGAGCTGCGTTTAAGGGAGCGGATGGCAAGCCGGTGGTGCTGCACGACGTTCTCCTTGTTCCTGAACTCAAGGCCAACCTCATCTCCCTCCGTAAGCTTGGCAAGTCTGGGGTGAGCACTAGCACGGATGGGGCACGCACTTACAAGGGGCAGCTGGGCAATCGGGTGCTTTGGGATCTGCACGAGAGTACGGACGTGTACAGATCCATGTGGCAGCTGCCGGCGTTGGCGTGGCATGGTGGGGGGCAGGCTGGAGAGGGGTCTGCATCCCAGGGGGAGTACAACGCCGTTGGAGGGGTTGGTGTGAAAGTGTCGGCCAGATCTGGGGAGACGGATTGGGCAACGGCACACCGACGCTTGGGGCATGTGGCAATGCCCTTGTTGAAGCAGTTGGAGAAAGATGGAGCCGTTAAGGGTCTGAAGCTGAACGGACAGCCACCTGATGAGAATTGTGAAATCTGTTTGCTCTCAAAGTTACCCGTTTCCCCTTCCATAGTGTGGCTGGCAGGAGCAAGAAGCCATTGGAGCTGGTCCACATGGACTTGGTGGGGCCGCTGCCGGTTCAGGGGCACAAGGGGGAGCGGTACTTTCTGACCATAGTGGATGATTGGAGCAGGCTTATGTGGGCATATCCGCTGAAGCAAAAGGACCATGTCGCCTCTACAATACGGGAAGATTGGCTGCCATTCGTGGAGAAGCAAGCGGAGTGTGTGGTGAAGCGGATTAGGACAGATCGGGGTGGTGAGTTCCTTGGAGCTGAGATGACGGCCTGGCTCAAGAAGCAGGGCATCCAGAGGGAGCTGACCACGGCTTACACCCCACAGTCTAACGGTGTAGCAGAACGGGCGAACCGGACAATTCTGGAGACAGCTAGGGCGCTGCTCATAGAATCTGGGCTGGGCAACTTGATGTGGCCCCATGCTGTTCGGCACGCTACCGTCGCTAGGAACAGGGTACTCACAAAGGTTGGGGATGACTCGTGGGTGCCGTTGGAGAGGTGGCTTGGGAGGAAGCCGCCGGTGGACATGCTGAGGGTGTTCGGTTGCATGGCAGTCACCCACGTCCCCAAGACCTACCGCAGTAAGTTGGGGGCGAGTGCAATCTGGTGTGTGCATTTGGGGCTGGCTGCTGAGAGCAAGGGATGGCTGCTGTGGGAACCTTCCAAGGGTGTGTTGTTTGACAGCAGGGATGTGAAGTTTGTTGAGGGCATGATGTATGGGAGCTGGGAGAAACAGCCGGAGGCCAGGGTGTCCCAGCAAATGGAGCAGATCACCATGCAGCTGGACCTGACTCCTAGTGTGTGGGAGGAGGGAGAGGAGGCAGCTGCAGAGGGTGGTGATGGAAAGAAGGTACAGGAGGCACCTGCTGGTGGAGAAAATGATGTGGAGACTGGCACTAGTGGAGCTGCTGGATCTGAGGGGAGAGAGCAGCAGCAGGGGAAAACTAAGAAGCCGAAGGGTGTCGTTATGAAGGGATGGGAGACACCCGTCTCCAGGCCAGGACGTACCCGTATGGCTACTAAGAAGCTGACTGCAGGAGCTGATGTAGCGGAGCAGCAGCTTGGGACCGAGGAGGCATTGCTGATTCTACCGCATGGCTATGATCCGGATGAGGAGGATGAACCTGCCTACTGTTTTCTCGCCCCTGCACCAGAGGAACCAGCTAGCATGGAGGAGGCATTAGCTGGACCAGATAGGGAGAAGTGGCTGGTTTCCAGGGATGCTGAGTACCAGAGCCTGCTAGAGAATGGGACATGGGAGCTGGTGGTGCTGCCTGAGGGGAAGAAAGCCGTACAGTGCAAGTGGGTGCTAAGGATCAAGACCGATGACAAGGGACAGGTCACCATCTACAAGAGTAGGCTGGTGGCTAAGGGGTTTATGCAGAAGGAGAAGCTGGACTTCAATGAGATCTTTGCTCCCACTGCCAAACCCCCTACCCTCCGTGTCTTGTTGGCAGATGCAACCGTTAGTGGGAAATTCATCATTCAGATGGATATATCAACGGCATTCCTCAATGGGATTTTAGAGGAGGATGTGTACATGACGCAGCCACCTGGGTATGAGGATGGTACGGGCAGGGTGTGCAAGCTGAAAAAGTCCATCTACGGCTTGAAGCAGGCGCCACGCTGCTGGTACCAGAAGTTGGCAGCTGTTTTAGAGGAGATGGGATTCAGGACCAGCAGCTGTGATGAGAGCCTCTTTCTCAAGGGGGAGGGGGAGAAGCTGGTGCTGTTTCTGGTCTATGTGGACGACATTCTTCTATTTAGCAGCAGCATGAAGGAGATCCAGAAGGTGCAGCAGCAGCTGATGGAGAACTTCAAGTGCAAGAACCTTGGGGAGGTAAAGTACTACCTCGGGATGCACGTGGAGAGGGATCTGGATCACAGGTCGTTGAAGCTGCACCAGGAGAAGTTCATCAAGGAGCTTGGGGAGAAGTACGGAATTGAGAATGAGCGCAAGGTTGCAACTCCCCTGCCAGCAGAATTCAAGCTTGTGAAAGATGCAGAGGATGAAGGGGTTGAAGCCGAGGAGCAGCAGCAATTTCAGTCCTTGGTGGGCAGCCTCTTGTATGCAGCAGTTCACACGAGGCCCGACATCTCTTTCTCGGTTGGGCAGCTGGCCAGGGTGGTGCAGAATCCATCAGAGGAGCAGGTGGATGCAGCTGAGCGTGTGGTGAAGTATCTGAACTCTCACCCAAGCATTGGAGTTCAATACTCCGCATCTGCACAGGTGAAGCAGAAAGGGGTTGAGGTGCTGAAAGAGAAGGGGGAGAGGCTTGGAGAAGGCAAGCTCTTTCTCACTTGCTTTACCGATGCTACGTGGGCCTCTGAGAAGGAGGATTCCTCATCTGTGGGAGGATACATCTGCGTAGTTGGGGGAGGACCGGTTAGTTGGAGGTCAAAGAAGCAGACGGAGACAGCACTCTCTTCCGTGGAGTCAGAGTACATGGCAATGTTTCATGGGGTGAAGGAGGTGATTTGGCTGAGGAGGCTGTTGGAGGAGATTGGCCAGGAGCAAAAGGTTGCTACGCCGCTGTTTTGTGATAGCAAGGGAGCTCTTGGAATGGCCAGGAACGCTGTGCTTCATGGGCTCAATAAGCACATGCGTATCAAGTGGCACTGGCTGCGTAAGGAGGTGAAGAGGGGGACGGTGAATCCGATCTACATCAAGACTCACCAGCAGCCAGCAGACTTCCTCACCAAGAGGCTTGCAGATGAGCCTCATTGGCGTTGTGTGCGCATGAGTGGAATGAGCATGAACTAGTATGGAATGATGGGGATGCAGCCGGCAGGCTGAGGGGGAGTGTGTTGGGTGCAAATTCACATTGCACGACATCCTGCCGTCTGTTTGTACGAGTATGCGTGTGCGAATGCATTTGGGTATGAATGGAATGTTCGTGTGTTTGTTTGCTTTCGCAATTTTCGCTTGAAGCATTTGCTGGTACTCACGCATTGTGCGCTTCGGCATAACATTGTACGCGCTATGAACAGTACAAGCAGAAAGGACGAGCTCGCAAAGGAACCCAAGAGGGAAGCTTTGCGGTTCGGCTTACTTGATTGCGCAGATTCAGTTCTATCCAACTCGAAATTGTACTGTTTTGTTTGGTTGACTATAGTGTAGCAGGGCAGGCACTATAGGGGTACAATTTAGGTGAAGGTTGGATGTTGTTTGTCTGTATCTGCATGCTACATGGCCAGGGGAAACCAGCGGAACCAGCATTTGGCTGGTTGGGCAAAGACAAAACAGGTTCTGTTTTTAGGACCTGAACCTGGTTGTTGTTTTCCCAGGTTGGAAAAACAGAACCAGAGGTTGTTTACCAACCTACCACCTGCTGTTTTGTCCAGACAGGTTGGTTCTGTTGCTTGGAATTATTTGGGATCATCCTTGGTTGTTCCCAGGTTTATTCCCAAGGTCCTTGCTAGCTAGAACTATTTATTCTTTCTCTGTTTGTACCTGGATATAGTCAATTTGATTCAAGCGAATTTCTCCCTTCCTGGAATTTCGTTTCTACGCGGTGCGACGGCGGAATGCTACCCGAGTCAACGCTAGTACGCTAGCACTCCAACACTAGGCAAACGCTGTCCGAGCCATAACTTCGTAATGGCAGAACTTTTCGCGAGGCAACTTGGTTCATTTTAAAGCTCTTGGAGCGAGCTTCGATATAGGAAATTCTCAGCTTAATCCGATCAACGGTCTGCACGATACGCTGCGCGACGTTCAAGGTACTCTTGCTGTTTTGACTAAGTCCCTCTTGATCCCTCTCTCTACAAACTCGGACCCGAGGATAGGGGCTGGTCTTGTACCAGGCACCCAAGGACCCTTGGAGGTGACCCCGAGGAGAGGTTTTAAGTTTGATAAAGTCTTAATAGCTTGAGTTTATTAGGCCCTTACACCAACAGTACTTTCTGAGCATAGTGGATGACTGGAGCAGGATTATGTGGGCATATCTACTGAAGCAGAAGGACCACTCCGCCTCTATGATACAGAAAGATTGGCTGCCATTTGTGGAGAAGCAAGCGGAGTGTGTGTTGAAGCAGATTAGGACAGACCGGGGTGGTGAGTTCCTTGGAGCTGAGATGACGGCCTGGCTCAAGAAGCAGGGCATCCAGAGGGAGCTGACCACGGCTTGTTGGTGTAAGGGCCTAATAAACTCAACCTATTAAGACTTAATCAAACTTAAAACCTCTCCTCGGGGTCACCTCCAAGGGTCCTTGGGTGCCTGGTACAAGACCAGCCCCTATCCTCGGGTCCGTGTTTGTAGAGAACGAAGTCAAGAATGACTTAGCCAAAATAACAAGAGTACCTTGAACGTTGCGCAGTGTATCATGCAGACCGTCGATCAGATTAAGCTGAGAATTTCCTATATCGAAGCTCGCTCCAAGAGCTTTAAAATGAACCAAGTTGCCTCGCGGAAAATTCTGCCATTACGAAGTTATAGCTCGGAAAGCGTTTGCCTGCGTAGAAACGAAATTCCAGGAAGGGATGAATTCGCTTGAATCAAATTGAGTATATCCAGGTACAAACAGAGAAGGAATAAATAGTTCTAGCTAGCAAGGACCTTGGGAATCAACCTGGGAACAACCAAGGATGATCCCAAATAATTCCAAGCAACAGAACCAACCTGGCTGGACAAAACAGCAGGTGGTAGGTTGGTAAACAACCTCTGGTTCTGTTTTTTCCAACTTGGGAAAACAACAACCAGGTTCAGGTCCTAAAAACAGAAACTGTTTTGTCTTTGCCCAACCAGCCAAATGCTGGTTCCGCTGGTTTCCCCTGGCCCTGTAGCATGCAGATACAAACAAACAACATCCAACCTTCACCTAAATTGTACCTTTATATTGCCTGCCCTGCTACACTATAGTCAACCAAACAAAACAGTACAATTTCGAGTTGGATAGAACTGAATCTGCGCAATCAAGTCAGTTGAACCGCAAAGCTTCCATCTTGGGTTCCTTTGCGAGCTCGTCCTTTCTGCTTATACTGTTCATAGCGCGTACAATGTTGTGCCGAAGCGCACATTGCGCGAATACCTGCAAATGCATCAAGCGAAAATTGCGAAAGAAAACAAACAAACGGGCCAGTTGGTCCTCTGGACCGATTGGACTAACCGGCCAGTTGGTCCTGTGGACCGGTTGGACCAACCAGCCAGTTGGTCCTCTGGACCGGTTGGACTAACCGGCTAGTTGGTCCTGTGGACCGGTTGGACTAGCCGGCCAGTTGGTCCTGTGGACCGGTTGGACCAGCCGGCCTGTTGGTCCAATGGACCGGTTGGACCAACCGGCCAGTTGGTCCCGTGGACCGGTTTGACAAGCCAGCTAGTTGGTCCTGTGGACCGGTTGGACCAGCGGGCCAGTTGGTCCCGTGGACCGGTTGGACCAACGAGCCTGTTGGTCCTGTGGACCGGTTGGACCAACCGGCTTGTTGGTTCTATGGACCGGTTGGACCAACCGATTTGTTGGTCCTATGGACCGGTTGGACCAACTGGCCATTGGGTCCCGTGGACCGGTTGGACCAACCGGCCTTTGGGTCCTGTGGACTGATTGGACCAACCGATTTGTTGGTCCTATGGACCGGTTGGACCAACTGGCCATTGGGTCCCGTGGACCGGTTGGACCAACCTGCCTGTTGGTCCTGTGGACTAGTTGGACCAACCGGCCTGTTGGCCCTGTGGACCGGCTGGACCAACTGGCCATTTGGCCCTGTGGACCGGTTGGACCAACCGGCCTGTTGGTTCCTATGGACCGATAGGACCAACCGGCCTGTTGGTCTGGCGGACCGGTTGCCAGTTGGTTCTGTGGACCGGTTGGACCAACCGGCCAGTTGGTCTTGTGGACCGGTTGGACCAACCGGCCTGTTGGTCCTAAGGACTGGTTGGACCAACTGGCCAGTTAGTCCTGTGGACTGGTTGGACCAACCGGCTAGTTGGTCCTGTGGACCGGTTGGACCAACTGGCCATTTGGTCCTGTGGACCGGTTGGACCAACCGACCTGTTGGTCCTGTGGACCGGTTGGACCAACCGGCCTGTTGGTCCTGTGGACCGGTTGGACCAACCGGCCTGCTGGTCCTGTGGACCGGTTAGAACAACCGTCTAGTTGGTCCTGTGGACCGGTTGGACCAGCCGGCCAGTTGGTCCTGTGGACCGGTTGGACAAGCCGGCCAGTTGGTCCAATGGACCGGTTGGACCAGCCGACCAGTTGGTCCTGTGGACCGGTTGGACCAGCCGGCCAGTTGGTCCTGTAGACCGGTTGGACCAGCCGGCCAGTTGGTCCTGTGGATCGGTTGGACCAGCCGGCCAGTGGTCCTGTGGACCGGTTGGACCAACCGGCCAGTTGGTCCTGTGGACCGGTTGGACCAACCGGCCAGTTGGTCCTGTGGACCGGTTGGACCAACCGGCCTGATGGTCCTGTGGACCGGTTGGACCAACCGGCCAGTTGGTCCTGTGGACCGGTTGGACCAACCGGCCTGTTGGTCCTGTGGACCAGTTGGAACAACCGGCTAGTTGGTCCTGTGTACCGGTTGGACCAACCGGCCAGTTGGTCCTGTGGACCGGTTGGACCAACCGGCCAGTTGGTCCTCTGGACTGATTGGACTAACCGGCCAGTTGGTCCTGTGGACCGGTTGGACCAACCGGCCAGTTGGTCCTCTAGACCGGTTGGACTAACCGGCCAGTTGGTCCTGTGGACCGGTTGGACCAGCCGGCCAGTTGGTCCTGTGGACCGGTTGGACCAGCCGGCCTGTTGGTCCAATGGACCGGTTGGACCAACCGGCCAGTTGGTCCCGTGGACCGGTTTGACAAGACGGCTAGTTGGTCCTGTGGACCGGTTGGACCAGCGGGCCAGTTGGTCCTGTGGACCAGTTGGACCAACGAGCCTGTTGGTCCTGTGGACCGGTTGGACCAACCGGCCTGTTGGTCCTGTGGACCGGTTGGACCAACCGGCCTGTTGGTCCTGTGGACCGGTTGGACCAACCGGCCTGTTGGTCCTGTGGACCGGTTGGAACAACCGGCTAGTTGGTCCTGTGGACCGGTTGGACCAACCGGCCTATTGGTCCTGTGGACTGGTTGGACCAACCGGCCAGTTGGTCCTCTGGACCGGTTGGACCAACCGGCCAGTTGGTCCTGTGGACCGGTTGGACCAACCGGCCAGTTGGTCCTGTGGACCGGTTGGACCAACCGGCCAGTTGGTCCTGTGGACCGGTTGGACCAGCCGGCCAGTTGGTCCTGTGGACCGATTGGACCAGCCGGCCAGTTGGTCCAATGGACCGGTTGGACCAGCCGGCCAGTTGGTCCTGTGGACCGGTTGGACCAGCCGGCCAGCTGGTCCTATGGACCGGTTGGACCAACCGGCCAGTTGGTCCTATGGACCGGTTGGACCAACCGGCCAGTTGGTCCTCTGGACCAGTTGGACTAACCAGCCAATTGGTCCTGTGGACCGGTTGGACTATCCGGCCAGTTGGTCCTGTGGACCGGTTGGACCAGCCGGCCAGTTGGTCCTGTGGACCGGTTGGACCAACCGGCCAGTTGGTCCTATGGACCGGTTGGACCAACCGGCCTGTTGGTCCTGTGGACCGGTTGGACCAACTGGCCTGTTGGTCCTGTGGACTGGTTGGACCAACCGGCCTGTTGGTCCTGTGGACCGGTTGGACCAACCGGCCTGTTGGTCCTGTGGACTGGTTGGAACAACCGGCTAGTTGGTCCTGTGGACCGGTTGGACCAACCGGCCAGTTGGTCCTGTGGACCGGTTGGACCAACCGGCCAGTTGGTCCTCTGGACCGATTGGACTAACTGGCCAGTTGGTCCTGTGGACCGGTTGGACCAACCGGCCAGTTGGTCCTGTGGACCGGTTGGACCAACCGACCAGTTGGTCCTGTGGACCAATTGGACCAACCGGCCAGTTGGTCCTGTGGACCGGTTGGACCAACCGGCCTGTTGGTCCTGTGGACAGGTTGGACCAACCGGCCTGTTGGTCCTGTGGACCGGTTGGACCAACCGGCCTGTTGGTCCTGTGGACCGGTTGGAACAACCGGCTAGTTGGTCCTGTGGACCGGTTGGACCAACCGGCTAGTTGGTCCTGTGGACCGGTTGGACCAACCGGCGAGTTGGTCCTCTGGACCGGTTGGACTAACCGGCCAGTTGGTCCTGTGGACCGGTTGGACCAACCGGCCACTTGGTCCTCTGGACCGGTTGGACTAACCGGCCAGTTGGTCCTGTGGACCGGTTGGACCAGCCGGCCAGTTGGTCCTGTGGACCGGTTGGACCAGCCGGCCAGTTGGTCCTGTGGACCGGTTGGACCAGCCGACCAGTTGGTCCTGTGGACCGGTTGGACCAACCGGCCAGTTGGTCCTGTGGACCGGTTGGACCAACCGGCCAGTTGGTCCTGTGGACCGGTTGGACCAACCGGCCTGTTGGTCCTGTGGACCGGTTGGACCAACCGGCCTGTTGGTCCTGTGGACCGGTTGGACCAACCGGCCTGTTGGTCCTGTGGACCGGTTGGAACAACCGGCTAGTTGGTCGTGTGTACCGGTTGGACCAACCGGCTAGTTGGTCCTGTGGACCGGTTGGACCAACCGGCCAGTTGGTCCTCTGAACCGATTGGACTAACCGGCCAGTTGGTCCTGTGGACCGGTTGGACCAACCGACCAGTTGGTCCTCTGGACCGGTTGGACTAACCGGCCAGTTGGTCCTGTGGACCGGTTGAACCAGCCGGCCAGTTGGTCCTGTGGACCGGTTGGACCAGCCGGCCTGTTGGTCCAATGGACCGGTTGGACCAACCGGCCAGTTGGTCCCGTGGACCGGTTTGACAAGCCGGCTAGTTGGTCCTGTGGACCGGTTGGACCAGCGGGCCAGTTGGTCCTGTGGACCGGTTGGACCAACGAGCCTGTTGGTCCTGTGGAACGGTTGGACCAACCGGCCTGTTGGTTCTATGAACCGGTTGGACCAACTGGCCATTGGGTCCCGTGGACCGGTTGGACCAACCGGCCGTTGGGTCCTGTGGACTGATTGGACCAACCGGCCTGTTGGTCCTCTGGACTGGTTGGACCAACCTGCCTGTTGGTCCTGTAGACTAGTTGGACCAACCGGCCTGTTGGCCCTGTGGACCGGCTGGACCAACTGGCCATTTGGCCCTGTGGACCGGTTGGACCAACCGGCCTGTTGGTTCCTATGGACCGATTGGACCAACCGGCCAGTTGGTCCCGTGGACCGGTTTGACCAACCGGCCTGTTGGTCTGGCGGACCGGTTGCCAGTTGGTCCTGTGGACCGGTTGGACCAACCGGCCAGTTGGTCCTGTGGACCGGTTGGACCAACGGGCCAGTTGGTCCTGTGGACCGGTTGGACCAACCCGCCTGTTGGTCCTTTGGACCCGTTGGACCAACCGGCCAGTTGGTCCTCTGTACCGGTCGGACCAAACGGCCTGTTGGTCCTGTGGACCGGTTGGACCAACCGGCTAGTTTGTCCTGTGGACCGGTTGGACCAACCGGCCAGTTGGTCCTGTGGACCGGTTGGACCAACCGGCCTGTTGGTCCTGTGGACCAGTTGGAACAACCGGCTAGCTGGTCCTGTGGACCGGTTGGACCAACCGGCCAGTTGGTCCTGTGGACCGGTTGGACCAACCGGCCAGTTGGTCCTGTGGACCGGTTGGACCAACCGGCCTATTGGTCCTGTGGACTGGTTGGACCAACCGGCCAGTTGGTCCTCTGGACCGGTTGGACCAACCGGCCAGTTGGTCCTGTGGACCGGTTGGACCAACCGGCCAGTTGGTCCTGTGGACCGGTTGGACCAACCGGCCAGTTGGTCCTGTGGACCGGTTGGACCAGCCGGCCAGTTGGTCCTGTGGACCGATTGGACCAGCCGGCCAGTTGGTCCAATGGACCGGTTGGACCAGCCGGCCAGTTGGTCCTGTGGACCGGTTTGACCAACCGGCCTGTTGGTCTGGCGGACCGGTTGCCAGTTGGTCCTGTGGACCGGTTGGACCAACCGGCCAGTTGGTCCTGTGGACCGGTTGGACCAAAGGGCCAGTTGGTCCTGTGGACCGGTTGGACCAACCCGCCTGTTGGTCCTTTGGACCCGTTGGACCAACCGGCCAGTTGGTCCTCTGTACCGGTCGGACCAAACGGCCTGTTGGTCCTGTGGACCAGTTGGAACAACCGGCTAGCTGGTCCTGTGGACCGGTTGGACCAACCGGCCAGTTGGTCCTGTGGACCGGTTGGACCAACCGGCCAGTTGGTCCTGTGGACCGGTTGGACCAACCGGCCTATTGGTCCTGTGGACTGGTTGGACCAACCGGCCAGTTGGTCCTCTGGACCGGTTGGACCAACCGGCCAGTTGGTCCTGTGGACCGGTTGGACCAACCGGCCAGTTGGTCCTGTGGACCGGTTGGACCAACCGGCCAGTTGGTCCTGTGGACCGGTTGGACCAGCCGGCCAGTTGGTCCTGTGGACCGATTGGACCAGCCGGCCAGTTGGTCCAATGGACCGGTTGGACCAGCCGGCCAGTTGGTCCTGTGGACCGGTTGGACCAGCCGGCCAGCTGGTCCTATGGACCGGTTGGACCAACCGGCCAGTTGGTCCTATGGACCGGTTGGACCAACCGGCCAGTTGGTCCTCTGGACCAGTTGGACTAACCGGCCAATTGGTCTTGTGGACCGGTTGGACTATCCGGCCAGTTGGTCCTGTGGACCGGTTGGACCAGCCGGCCAGTTGGTCCTGTGGACCGGTTGGACCAACCGGCCAGTTGGTCCTGTGGACCGGTTGGACCAACCGGCCTGTTGGTCCTGTGGACCGGTTGGACCAACCGGCCTGTTGGTCCTGTGGACCGGTTGGACCAACCGGCCTGTTGGTCCTGTGGACCGGTTGGACCAACCGGCCTGTTGGTCCTGTGGACCGGTTGGAACAACCGGCTAGTTGGTCCTGTGGACCGGTTGGACCAACCGGCCAGTTGGTCCTGTGGACCGGTTGGACCAACCGGCCAGTTGGTCCTCTGGACCGATTGGACTAACTGGCCAGTTGGTCCTGTGGACCGGTTGGACCAACCGGCCAGTTGGTCCTGTGGACCGGTTGGACCAACCGACCAGTTGGTCCTGTGGACCAATTGGACCAACCGGCCAGTTGGTCCTGTGGACCGGTTGGACCAACCGGCCTGTTGGTCCTGTGGACCGGTTGGACCAACCGGCCTGTTGGTCCTGTGGACCGGTTGGACCAACCGGCCTGTTGGTCCTGTGGACCGGTTGGAACAACCGGCTAGTTGGTCCTGTGGACCGGTTGGACCAACCGGCTAGTTGGTCCTGTGGACCGGTTGGACCAACCGGCGAGTTGGTCCTCTGGACCGGTTGGACTAACCGGCCAGTTGGTCCTGTGGACCGGTTGGACCAACCGGCCACTTGGTCCTCTGGACCGGTTGGACTAACCGGCCAGTTGGTCCTGTGGACCGGTTGGACCAGCCGGCCAGTTGGTCCTGTGGACCAGTTGGACCAGCCGGCCAGTTGGTCCTGTGGACCGGTTGGACCAGCCGACCAGTTGGTCCTGTGGACCGGTTGGACCAACCGGCCAGTTGGTCCTGTGGACCGGTTGGACCAACCGGCCAGTTGGTCCTATGGACCGGTTGGACCAACCGGCCTGTTGGTCCTGTGGACCGGTTGGACCAACCGGCCTGTTGGTCCTGTGGACCGGTTGGACCAACCGGCCTGTTGGTCCTGTGGACCGGTTGGAACAACCGGCTAGTTGGTCGTGTGGACCGGTTGGACCAACCGGCTAGTTGGTCCTCTGGACCGGTTGGACCAACCGGCCAGTTGGTCCTCTGAACTGATTGGACTAACCGGCCAGTTGGTCCTGTGGACCGGTTGGACCAACCGACCAGTTGGTCCTCTGGACCGGTTGGACTAACCGGCCAGTTGGTCCTGTGGACCGGTTGAACCAGCCGGCCAGTTGGTCCTGTGGACCGGTTGGACCAGCCGGCCTGTTGGTCCAATGGACCGGTTGGACCAACCGGCCAGTTGGTCCCGTGGACCGGTTTGACAAGCCGGCTAGTTGGTCCTGTGGACCGGTTGGACCAGCGGGCCAGTTGGTCCTGTGGACCGGTTGGACCAGCCGGCCAGTTGGTCCTGTGGACCGGTTGGACCAGCCGGCCAGTTGGTCCTGTGGACCGGTTGGACCAGCCGACCAGTTGGTCCTGTGGACCGGTTGGACCAACCGGCCAGTTGGTCCTGTGGACCGGTTGGACCAACCGGCCAGTTGGTGCTGTGGACCGGTTGGACCAACCGGCCAGTTGGTCCTGTGGACCGGTTGGACCAACCGGCCTGTTGGTCCTGTGGACCGGTTGGACCAACCGGCCTGTTGGTCCTGTGGACCGGTTGGACCAACCGGCCTGTTGGTCCTGTGGACCGGTTGGAACAACCGGCTAGTTGGTCGTGTGGACCAGTTGGACCAACCGGCTAGTTGGTCCTGTGGACCGGTTGGACCAACCGGCCAGTTGGTTCTCTGAACCGATTGGACTAACCGGCCAGTTGGTCCTGTGGACCGGTTGGACCAACCGACCAGTTGGTCCTCTGGACCGGTTGGACTAACCGGCCAGTTGGTCCTGTGGACCGGTTGAACCAGCCGGCCAGTTGGTCCTGTGGACCGGTTGGACCAGCCGGCCTGTTGGTCCAATGGACCGGTTGGACCAACCGGCCAGTTGGTCCCGTGGACCGGTTTGACAAGCCGGCTAGTTGGTCCTGTGGACCGGTTGGACCAGCGGGCCAGTTGGTCCTGTGGACCGGTTGGACCAACGAGCCTGTTGGTCCTGTGGAACGGTTGGACCAACCGGCCTGTTGGTTCTATGAACCGGTTGGACCAACTGGCCATTGGGTCCCGTGGACCGGTTGGACCAACCGGCCGTTGGGTCCTGTGGACTGATTGGACCAACCGGCCTGTTGGTCCTCTGGACTGGTTGGACCAACCTGCCTGTTGGTCCTGTAGACTGGTTGGACCAACCGGCCTGTTGGCCCTGTGGACCGGCTGGACCAACTGGCCATTTGGCCCTGTGGACCGGTTGGACCAACCGGCCTGTTGGTTCCTATGGACCGATTGGACCAACCGGCCAGTTGGTCCCGTGGACCGGTTTGACCAACCGGCCTGTTGGTCTGGCGGACCGGTTGCCAGTTGGTCCTGTGGACCGGTTGGACCAACCGGCCAGTTGGTCCTGTGGACCGGTTGGACCAACGGGCCAGTTGGTCCTGTGGACCGGTTGGACCAACCCGCCTGTTGGTCCTTTGGACCCGTTGGACCAACCGGCCAGTTGGTCCTCTGTACCGGTCGGACCAAACGGCCTGTTGGTCCTGTGGACCGGTTGGACCAACCGGCTAGTTCGTCCTGTGGACCGGTTGGACCAGCCGGCCAGTTGGTCCTGTGGACCGGTTGGACCTACCGGCCTGTTGGTCCTTTGGACCCGTCGAACCAACCGGCCTGTTGGTCCTGTGGACCGGTTTGACCAACCGGCCAGCTGGTCCTGTGGACCGGTTGGACCAACCAGCCTGTTGGTCCTGTGGACCGGTTGGACCAACCGGCCAGTTGGACCTGTGGACCGGTTGGACCAACCGGCCAGTTGGTCCTGTGGACCGGTTGGACCAACCAGCCTGTTGGTCCTGTGGACCGGTTGGACCAACCGGCCAGTTGGACCTGTGGACCGGTTGGACCAACCGGCCAGTTGGTCCTGTGGACCGGTTGGACCAACCGGCCAGTTGGTCCTGTGGACCGGTTGGACCAACCAGCTTGTTGGTCCTGTGGACCGGTTGGACCAACCGGCCAGTTGGTCCAATGGACCTGTTGGACCAACCGGCCTGTTGGCCCTGTGGACCGGTTGGACCAACCGGCGTGTTGGTCCAATGGACCGGTTGGACCAGCCGGCCAGTTGGTACTGTCGACCGGTTGGACCAACTGGCCTATTGGCCCTGTGTACTGGTTGGACCAACAGTCCATTGGGTCCCGTGGACCGGTTGGACCAACCGGCCTTTAAATCCTGTGGACCGATTGGACCAACTGGCCTGTTGGTCCTGTGGACCGGTTGGACCAACCGGCCTGTTGGTCCTGTGGACTAGTTGGACCAACCGGCCTGTTGGTCCTGTGGATCGGTTGAACCAACCGGCCAGTTGGTCTTGTGGACCGGTAGGACCAACTGGCCACTTGGTCGTGTGGACCGGTTTGACCAACCGGCCAGTTGGTCTTGTGGACCGGTTGGACTAACCGGCCTGTTGGTCCTGTGGACCAGTTGGACCAACCGGCCAGTTGGTCCTTTGGACCAGTTGGACCAACCGGCCTGTTGGTCCTGTGGACCAGTTGGACCAACCAACCTGTTGGACCTGTGGACCGGTTGAACCAACCGGCGTGTTGGACCTGTGGACCGGTTGGACCAACCGGCCTGTTGGTGCTGTGGACCGGTTGGACCAACTGGCCAGTTGGTCCAATGGACCGGTTGGACCAACCGGCCTGTTGGCCTTGTGGACCGGTTGGACCAACCGGCCTGTTGGTCCTGTGGACCGGTTGGACCAACAGTCCATTGGGTCCCGTGGACCGGTTGGACCAACCGGCCTTTAAATCCTATGGTCCGATTGGACCAACTGGCCTGTTGGTCCTGTGGACCGGTTGGACCAACCGGCCTGTTGGTCTTGTGGACTAGTTGGACCAACCGGCCTGTTGGTCTTGTGGACCGGTAGGACCAACTGGCCACTTGGTCGTGTGGACCGATTGGACCAACCGGCCAGTTGGACGTGTGGACCGATTGGACCAACCGGCCAGTTGGTGCTGTGGACTGGTTTGACCAATCGGCTAGTTGGTCCTGTGGACCGGGTGGACCGACCGGCCTGTTGGTCTTGTGGACCGGTTGGACCAACCGGCCAGTTGGTCCTTTGGACCAGTTGGACCAACCAGCCAGTTGGTCCAATGGACCGGTTGGACCAACTGGCCAGTTGGTCCAATGGACCGGTTGGACCAACCGGCCTGTTGGCCTTGTGGACCGGTTGGACCAACCGGCCTGTTGGTCCTGTGGACCGGTTGGACCAACAGTCCATTGGGTCCCGTGGACCGGTTGGACCAACCGGCCTTTAAATCCTATGGTCCGATTGGACCAACTGGCCTGTTGGTCCTGTGGACCGGTTGGACCAACCGGCCTGTTGGTCTTGTGGACTAGTTGGACCAACCGGCCTGTTGGTCTTGTGGACCGGTAGGACCAACTGGCCACTTGGTCGTGTGGACCGATTGGACCAACCGGCCAGTTGGACGTGTGGACCGATTGGACCAACCGGCCAGTTGGTGCTGTGGACTGGTTTGACCAATCGGCTAGTTGGTCCTGTGGACCGGGTGGACCGACCGGCCTGTTGGTCTTGTGGACCGGTTGGACCAACCGGCCAGTTGGTCCTTTGGACCAGTTGGACCAACCAGCCAGTTGGTCCAATGGACCGGTTGGACCAACCGGCCAGTTGGTCTTGTGGACCGGTAGGACCAACTCGCCACTTGGTCGTTTGGACCGGTTTGACCAACCGGCCAGTTGGACGTGTGGACCGATTGGACCAACCGGCCAGTTGGTCTTGTGGACCGGTTTGACCAACCGGCCAGCTGGTCCTATGGACCGGTTGGACCAACCGGCCTGTTGGTCCTTTGGACCGGTTGGACCAACCGGCCAGTTGGTCCTGTGGACCTGTTGGACCAACCGGCCTGTTGGTCCTGTGGACAGGTTGGACCAACCGGCCTGTTGGACAAGTGGACGTTTGGACCAACCGGCCAGTTGGTCCTGTGGACCAGTTGGACCAACCAACCTGTTGGACCTGTGGAGCGGTTGGACCAACCGGCCAGTTGGACCTGTGGACCGGTTGGACCAACCGGCCAGTTGGTCCTGTGGACCGGTTGGACCAACCGGCCAGTTGGTCCTGTGGACCGGTTGGACCAGCCGGCCTATTGGTCCTGTGGACCGGTTGGACCAACCGGCCAGTTGGTCCAATGGACCGATTGGACCAACCGGCCTGTTGGCCCTGTGAACCGGTTGGACCAACCGGCCTGTTGGTCCAATGGACCGGTTGGACCAGCCGGCCAGTTGGTCCTGTGGACCGGTTGGACCAACTGGCCACTTGGTCATCTGGACCGGTTTGACCAACCGGCCAGTTGGTCTTGTGGACCGGTTGGACCAACCGGCCTGTTGGTCCTGTGGACCAGTTGGACCAACCGGCCAGTTGGTCCTTTGGACCAGTTGGACCAACCGGCCAGTTGGTCCTGTGGACCAGTTGGACCAACCAACCTGTTGGACCTGTGGACCGGTTGAACCAACCGGCGTGTTGGACCTGTGGACCGGTTGGACCAACCGGCCAGTTGGTCTTGTGGACTGGTTGGACCAACCGGCCAGTTGGTCCTGTGGACCGGTTGGACCAACCGGCCTGTTGGTCCTGTGGACCGGTTGGACCAACCGGACAGTTGGTCGAATGGACCGGTTGGACCAACCGGCCTGTTGGCCCTGTGGACTGGTTGGACCAACCGGCCTGTTGGTCCAATGGACCGGTTGGACCAGCCGGCCAGTTGGTCCTGTCGACCGGTTGGACCAACTGGGCTATCGGCCCTGTGGACCGGTTGGACCAACAGTCCATTGGGTCCCGTGGACCGGTTGGACCAACCGGTCTTTAAATCCTGTGGACCGATTGGACCAACTGGCCTGTTGGTCCTGTGGACCGGTTGGACCAACCGGCCTGTTGGTCCTGTGGACTAGTTGGACCAACCGGCCTGTTGGTCTTGTGGACCGGTAGGACCAACTGGCCACTTGGTCGTGTGGACCGATTGGACCAACCGGCCAGTTGGACGTGTGGACCGATTGGACCAACCGGCCAGTTGGTCCTGTGGACCGGTTTGACCAATCGGCCAGTTGGTCCTGTGGACCGGTTGGACCAACCGGCTTGTTGGTCCTGTGGGCCGGTTGGACCAACCGGCCAGTTGGTCCTGTGGACCGGTTGGACCAACCGGCCAGTTGGTCCTATGGACCGGTTGGACCAACCGGCCAGTTGGTCCTGTGGACCGGTTGGACCAACCGGCCAGTTGGTCCTGTGGACCGGTTGGACCAGCCGGCCAGTTGGTCCTGTGGACCGGTTGGACCAGCCGGCCGTTTGGTCCTGTGGACCGGTTGGACCAACCGGCCGGTTGGTCGTGTGGACCGGTTGGACCAGCTGGCCAGTTGGTCCTGTGGACCGGTTGGACCAACCGGCCAGTTGGTCCTATGGACCGGTTGGACCAACCGGCCAGTTGGTCCTGTGGACGGGTTGGACCAGCCGACGATTTGGTCCTGTGGACCGGTTGGACCAGCCGGCGAGTTGGTCCTGTGGACCGGTTGGACCAACCGGCCAGTTGGTCCTATGGACCGGTTGGACCAACCGGCCAGTTGGTCCTGTGGACCGGTTGGACCAACCGGCCAGTTGGTCCTGTGGACCGGTTGGACCAACCGGCCAGTTGGTCCTGTGGACCGGTTGGACCAGCCGGCCAGTTGGTCCTATGGACCGGTTGGACCAACCGGCCAGTTGGTCCTGTGGACCGGTTGGACCAACCGGCCAGTTGGTCCTGTGGACCGGTTGGACCAACCGGCCAGTTGGTCCTGTGGACCGGTTGGACCAACCGGCCAGTTGGTCCTGTGGACCGGTTGGACCAACCGGCCAGTTGGTCCTGTGGACCGGTTGGACCAACCGGCTAGTTGGTCCTGTGGACCGGTTGGACCAACCGGCCTGTTGGTCCTATGGACCGGTTGGACCAACCGGCCAGTTGGTCCTGTGGACCGGTTTGACCAATCGGCCAGTTGGTCCTGTGGACCAGTTGGACCAACCAGCCAGTTGGTCCAATGGACCGGTTGGACCAACCGGCCAGTTGGTCTTGTGGACCGGTAGGACCAACTGGCCACTTGGTCGTTTGGACCGGTTTGACCAACCGGCCAGTTGGACGTGTGGACCGATTGGACCAACCGGCCAATTGGTCTTGTGGACCGGTGTGACCAATCGGCCAGCTGGTCCTATGGACCGGTTGGACCAACCGGCCTGTTGGTCCTTTGGACCAGTTGGACCAACCGGCCAGTTGGTCCTGTGGACCGGTTGGACCAACCGGCCTGTTGGTCCTGTGGACAGGTTGGACCAACCGGCCTGTTGGACAAGTGGACGTTTGGACCAATCGGCCAGTTGGTCCTGTGGACCAGTTGGACCAACCAACCTGTTGGACCTGTGGACCGGTTGGACCAACCGGCGTGTTGGACCTGTGGACCGGTTGGACCAACCGGCCAGTTGGTCCTGTGGACTGGTTGGACCAACCGGCCAGTTGGTCCTGTGGACCGGTTGGACCAACCGACCAGTTGGACATGTGGACCGGTTGGACCAACCGGCCAGTTGGTCCTGTGGACCGGATGGACCAACCGGCCAGTTGGTCCTGTGGACCGGTTGGACCAGCCGGCCTGTTGGTCCTGTGGACCGGTTGGACCAACCGGCCAGTTGGTCCAATGGACCGGTTGGACCAACCGGCCTGTTGGCCCTGTGGACCGGTTGGACCAACCGGCCTGTTGGTCCAATGGACCGGTTGGACCAACCGGCCTGTTGGCCCTGTGGACCGGTTGGACCAACCGGCCTTTAAATCCTGTGGACCGGTTGGACCAACCGGCCAGTTGGTCCTGTGGACCGGTTGGACCAACCGGCCAGTTGGTCCTGTGGACCGGTTGGACCAGCCGGCCTGTTGGTCCTGTGGACCGGTTGGACCAACCGGCCAGTTGGTCCAATGGACCGGTTGGACCAACCGGCCTGTTGGCCCTGTGGACCGGTTGGACCAACCGGCCAGTTGGTCCTGTGGACCGGTTGGACCAACAGGCCAGTTGGTCCTGTGGACCGGTTGGACCAGCCGGCCTGTTGGTCCTGTGGACCGGTTGGACCAACCGGCCAATTGGTCCAATGGACCGGTTGGACCAACCGGCTTGTTGGCCCTGTGGACCGGTTGGACCAACCGGCCTGTTGGTCCAATGGACCGGTTGGACCAGCCGGCCAGTTGGTCCTGTGGACCGGTTGGACCAACTGGCCTATTGGCCCTAAGGACCGGTTGGACCAACAGTCCATTGGGTCCCGTGGACCGGTTGGACCAACCGGCCTTTAAATCCTGTGGACCGATTGGACCAACTTGCCTGTTGGTCTTGTGGACAGGTTGGACCAACCGGCCTGTTGGCCCTGTGGACCGGTTGGACCAACCGGCCTGTTGGTCCAATGGACCGGTTGGACCAGCCGGCCAGTTGGTCCTGTTGACCGGTTGGACCAACTGGCCTATTGGCCCTGTGGAACGGTTGGACCAACAGTCCATTGGGTCCCGTGGACCGGTTGGACCAACCGGCCTTTAAATCCTGTGGACCGATTGGACCAACTGGCTTGTTGGTCCTGTGGACCGGTTGGACCAACCGGCCTGTTGGTCCAATGGACTAGTTGGACCAACCGGCCTGTTGGTCTTGTGGACCGGTAGGACCAACTGGCCACTTGGTCGTGCGGACCGATTGGACCAAACGGCCAGTTGGACGTGTGGACCGATTGGACCAACCGGCCAGTTGGTCCTGTGCACCGGTTTGACCAATCGGCCAGTTGGTCCTGTGGACCGGTTGGACCAACCGGCCTGTTGGTCCTGTGGACGGGTTGGACCAACCGGCCAGTTGGTCCTTTGGACCAGTTGGACCAACCAGCCAGTTGGTCCCGTGGACCGGTTAAAACAACCGGCTAGTTGGTCCTGTGGGTCCACATGTCCAACTAGCCGGTTGGTCAAACCGATCCAAACGACCAAGTGGCCGGTTGGTCCAACCGGTCCACAGGACCAACTAGCCGGCTGGTCCAACCGGTCCACAGGACCAACTGGCCGGCTGGTCCAACCGGTCCACAGGACCAACTGGCCGGTTGGTCCAACCGGTCCACAGGACCAACTGGCCGGTTGGTCCAACCGGTCCACAGGACCAACTGGCCGGTTGGTCCAACCGGTCCACAGGACCAATTGGCCGGTTGGTCCAACCGGTCCACAGGACCAACTGGCCGGTTGGTCCAACCGGTCCACAGGACCAACTGGCCGGCTGGTCCAACCGGTCCATAGGACCAACTGGCCGGCTGGTCCAACCGGTCCACAGGACCAACTGGCCGGCTGGTCCAACCGGTCCACAGGACCAACTGGCCGGTTGGTCCAACCGGTCCATAGGACCAACAGGCCGGTTGGTCCAACCGGTCCACAGGACCAACAGGCCGGTCGGTCCAACCGGTCCAGAGGACCAACAGGCCGTTTGGTCTGACCGGTACACAAGACCAACAGGCCGGTCGGTCCAACCGGTCCAGAGGACCAACTTGTCGGTTGGTCCAACCGGTCCACAGGACCAACAGGCCGGTCGGTCCAACCGGTACAGAGGACCAACTGGCCGGTTGGTCCAACCGGTCCACAGGACCAACTGGCCGGTTGGTCCAACCAGTCCACAGGACCAACTGGCCGGTTGGTCCAACCGGTCCAGAGGACCAACTGGCCGGTTGGTCCAACCGGTCCACAGGACCAACTGGCCGGTTGGTCCAACCGGCCCACAGGACCAACTAGCCGGTTGGTCCAACCGGTCCACAGGACCAACAGGCCGTTTGGTCCGACCGGTACACAGGACCAACAGGCCGGTCGGTCCAACCGGTCCAGAGGACCAACTTGTCGGTTGGACCAACTAGCCGGTTGGTCGAACCGGTCCACAGGACCAACAGGCCGGTTGGTCCAACCAGTCCACAGGACCAACTGGCCGGTTAGTCCGACCGGTCCAGAGGACCAACTGGCCGGTTGGTCCAACCGGTCCAGAGGACCAACTGGCCGGCTGGTCCAACCGGTCCACAGGACCAACTAGCCGGTTGGTCCAACCGGTCCACAGGACCAACAGGCCGTTTGGTCTGACCGGTACACAGCACCAACAGGCCGGTTGGTCCAACCGGTCCAAAGGGCCAACTTGTCGGTTGGTCCAACCGGTCCACAGGACCAACAGGCCGGTCGGTCCAACCGGTCCAGAGGACCAACTGGCCGGTTGGTCCAACCGGTCCACAGGACCAACTGGCCGGTTGGTCCAACCGGTCCACATGACCAACTGGCCGGTTGGTCCAATCGGTCCACATGACCAACTGGCCGGTTGGGCCAACCGGCCCACAGGACCAACTAGCCGTTTGGTCCGACCGGTCCACAGGACCAACAGGCCGTTTGGTCCGAGCGGTACACAGGACCAACAGGCCGGTCGGTCCAACCGGTCCAGAGGACCAACTGGCCGGTTGGTCCAACCGGTCCACAGGACCACAGGACCAACTGGCCGGTTGGTCGAACCGGTCCACAGGACCAACTGGCCGGTTGGTCCAACCGGTCCACAGGACCAACAGGCCGGTTGGTCCAACCGGTCCACAGGACCAACAGGCCGGTTGGTCCAACCGGTCCACAGGACCAACAGGCCGGTTGGTCCAACCGGTCCACAGGACCAACAGGCCGGTTGGTCCAACCGGTCCACAGGACCAACAGGCCGGTTGGTCCAACCGCTCCACGGGACCAACTGGCCGGTTGGTCCAATCGGTCCATAGGAACCAACACGCCGGTTGGTCCAACCGGTCCACAGGGCCAAATGGCCGGTCCACAGGGCCAACAGGCCGGTTTGTCCAACCAGTCCACAGGACCAACTGGCCGGTTAGTCCGACCGGTCCAGAGGACCAACTGGCCGGTTGGTCCAACTGGTCCATAGGACCAACTGGCCGGCTGGTCCAACCGGTCCACAGGACCAACTGGCCGGTTGGTCCAACCGGTCCACAAGACCAACTGGCCGGTTGGTCCAACCGGTCTACAGGACCAACTGGCCAGTTGGTCCAACCAGTCCACAGGACCAACTGGCCGGTTGGTCCAACCGGTCCACAGGACCAACAGACCGGTTGGTCCTACCAGTCCACATGACCAACTGGCCAGCTGGTCCAACCGGTCCACAAGACCAACTGGCCGGTTGGTCCAACCGGTCCACAGGACCAACTGGCCGGTTAGTCCGACCGGTCGAGAGGACCAACTGGCCGGTTGGTCCAACCGGTCCATAGGACCAACTGGCCGGCTGGTCCGACCGGTACACAGGACCAACAGGCCGGTTGGTCCAACCGGTCCACAGGACCAACTAGCCGGTTGGTCCAACCGGTCCACAGGACCAACAGGCCGTTTGGTCTGACCGGTACACAGGACCAACAGGCCGGTCGGTCCAAGCGGTCCAGAGGGCCAACTTGTCGGTTGGTCCAACCGGTCCACAGGACCAACAGGCCGGTCGGTCCAACCGGTCCAGAGGACCAACTGGCCGGTTGGTCCAACCGGTCCACAGGACCAAATGGCCGGTTGGTCCAACCGGTCCACAGGACCAACTGGCCGGTTGGTCCAACCGGTCCACGGGACCAGCTAGCCGGTTGGTCCAACCGGTCCACAGGACCAACAGGCCGTTTGGTCCGACCGGTACACAGGACCAACAGGCTGGTCGGTCCAACCGGTCCAGAGGACCAACTTGTCGGTTGGTCCAACCGGTCCACAGGACCAACTGGCCGGTTGGTCCAACCGGTCCACAGGACCAACAGGCCGGCTGGTCCAACCGGTCCACAGGACCAACAGGCCGGTTGGTCCAACCGGTCCACAGGACCAACAGGCCGGTTGGTCCAACGGTCCACAGGACCAACAGGCC